>OY986059.1:16170708-17474042 GCA_963920205.1 Stenodema calcarata
GCTCATGGTGGTCTTACGAAATTGTCTGAATCAAGATTTATTGCAGTGTAAACGGTAAACAATTTGAGAACTTACCGAAATCATCTCGTATAATCTTCGGGAGTGGCCCTAACCAACTCTATTCGAGCGGATGGGAAGGTGCTTTATGGAAAATAACGGGCGCTCGGTGATAATTCGGCGAAACAAGTTCAGTAGCTAAAAGACCTGAACCCAACAGAATGTTCAGAATAGGAAGAAGTGGATGTAGGTCAGGGTTCTGGAATTCATTAGGGCGATGCTAATCTCACGTGCACCTGCGACTTTAGAGCTCCGAGACGTTTCCTCGTTTCCGCTGTTCACAAAAGCGCGTCCTGGTGACTGGTGAAAGCCTCTCGCTATCCTCTTCTCCTAATAAACTACACAGAGAGTCTCCTTTCTCCCGTCGCGTCGTAATTTTCAATCCCATTGCCTCCTGGATCTTCACACCGTATTCCTACCCGCTGACTCTTTGCTTCCCTTTTCTTCCGCTATAGTTTTAGGGTTGCTCTAAAATGGAGTGACCTTCCAAGATGAGAAATTATGCTCGTTTCGTGGAAAACTCTTCTCTCTTCGAATTTATACAACGTCGAAACCTACTGAAACCTGTGCAACTACTTCAACATTTGAATTTAAATGACCTTGAGATTTCTTCGTAATTTCTGAAACCATCGTTGTACATATAGTTTAAATAGTTCATCTAAACCATGACCCTTTTGATGCGAATACAAAATTCCATAGTCCAATTCCAAATCTGTTTAAAAAATGATTTTATATTTATAAGAATATTTATTAATCAATCAAATTTCAACATACACATTTAAGAGTCCCCCCCCCCCATGAAATGACCCAAAATTAGTAATTTTGTTTGGTGATTACACATGAAACAACGAAAGGCCTGGATACTAGACATTAGATACTAGGCGTTTACCACCTCGTGGAATTATAGCTAGAATAGCTCCCCTTCTTCCTATAAAAGTAAGGATACCTAATGTTTAGAAATAAAAATGGCTGGAACAAAGGTGAAATTATAGGAAAAGTGGACACTTCTAGTTCCTTCTGGTTACGCGATGATGATAACCGGGTTTACCGCAGAAATAGAAAAGATTTAATCAAAATTCCAAGAGATGTAGAGAAAAGAGATCTAGAGAGGTAGGACCAACATGGATGGTAGTAAAAGAAATTAATATAATTTGAGAAAACGAGAATGTATTCGGAAACCTGATTGGAATGGAGAAGGAGAATAAAATACACATTCACAGAGTTGAAAAAAAAGAAAAATAATGGTAAGAAAATATTATTCTGTTTATCCTCATAATTTATACTCACGAAGTGTTTATTATGTTATATAATTGCATTATTAATGTCTAGTGTTGTAATAATATTATGTGATGGTGAACACCAAAATTTGGAAGATACGAAGGTCGTACACTAGGTTTTTCGTAATCACTTCTGTTCAGTAGCAAATGTATGGGCTTTGGAATGCTAAATCGATTTGTGAACCAACTCCCAGTAGATAATACTGGAAATAGTATGTTCAAGAGCCAAAACTTGATGAGGTTTGTGGAACAAACTATTATCGTGTTATATGAAACAGAGAGGAAATAAAAATGAGCCTAACAAAGAAAGTCTGCACGTTTACACCTCCACCTGTGGCTTTCACGGTCTGGCAATTAGGCGGTAGCTATCTTCCAGGTGCAGGAGTGAGCTGCTGAAGTTGGTGAACACCCAAACATCACTGGGTTTTGAGAACTGTGTAGGGACATGAACTTTGCCATTTTTGTTTCGCCGGAGGATGAAATCTACTTTAGCAGGTCCCACTCATTCAAGTTAGACTGTGAGCCTTCTACTGCATATATGGCTTGTTCTCCAATAAACGAAGCAAAAAAAAAAAAAAAAAAAATCAATACAGTAAAGTAACTACCTCATTTCCATTTTATCAATTCCAGTTCCAGGGTTCCAGGGCGGAGAGGGTTAGAGCTCAGCACGAACTTGTTCCTGTAAAGGAAGTGGAAGAGGAAAGTGGGGAGAAAATAGAACCCAGAGATTTATCCTGAGAGAGGAAAACTTTGCTATCAGAAGCGGGGGATCTCTTTTCCGAGAAAACTTTTCAAAAGACGCCTTTCTAGACCTCCCTCCCGGTGAATTATTTTGAATCCTTGCCATGTACATTTGTCCGACCGGTTAGACCTGGCAGGCTGACAACCCGGCACTTAATACTTCATTGAGCGGCTTTTATTAGGGGAGCGAAGCATGTTTTATTACTTTTCAACCTCTCTCTAGTGAGATATTACAGCCATTCATCATTCGGTAACAAGTGAATTCCGCCTTTTGTAGTTTTATGTCTACTTGATATGAATGGGGATTTCATTATTTTCTTTGTGATCTTCCGGACTTGATAAGATTATTTTGTCTGCGAGAAGAAAACCTCAAGCTATACATCCTCCGCTCCACAAGCTATACATCTTTCCGTTAGTATGCGAACTTGTGAGTGGATACTGTAAAATAGTTAAAATTTAGTGTAATTGCAGTTGAAGTATTGTTAACTACTGCAATTCCGACAAGTCCAGTAAAATATACCAGCCGCCGTTTGTTGGATCATCAAAATCGAGATCTAGACCAAATGCCGACCCCGCCCAGAGAAACATCTAGTTGACAGGAAAAAAGTTTTTCCCGAACTCAACCAGAGTTTTTGCCAGTGTTAGCGAGTTTTTGAAGACAAGGAACCTACTGTTCTTGTTTCAAAATTCTTAAAACTCGAATTCCCCAAAAATGGTATACCACCGTGGTTGTTACTTGAGATGCTCTTCACGGTTCATTTGCTCTAATCTAATAACGGAATGAGATATCGCAAATCTCACTTCACCATCGTGTTCAGCATTGAAATATATATGAACTGCGGTGTTACCGGGCAAACATGATTGAATTAGACGTTCCAAACATCAAATTTTACATAATACCACTAATTGCTTCGAAAATTCGCTCTTATGACGCTGCATGACTGGGGTTTCTTAATTCGTTTCCGAAGAATTGAACCACTTCGCTTGGAAGAAGATATTTTTCCGGTGAAATTTCTGGCCCATTTTCATTACAGAGCAACAACCACACATGATTTTGTGAAATCGAGTTTCTTATTCTGGGATACATTTCGTGTCTACAAAAAAGGAGGTTGTTTTGGATATATGTTCCAAATCACTAGTTCTTTAGGGTAAATGCACCAGTAGCTGACAGTGCTCCAGTTGCTGACAGATTAATTGAAAAACTGAAATAATAAGTATCCACGACCTCGAAATTCACTGTTCGAAAAATTGGCGGCTTCGGTTGGCATTCTGTTGTCATTTGGTTGCCTCGCCTCCAGTTATTTGGGCGGAAATAGTGCCTAACAACAGCAAATTGTTCGGTCACTTCGTTCTAGTCGGTGGTTAGTGCCATTTGTGTTGCCGTATTGGACAAGGACTCAGGAGTAAGTTTTTCTTTTTAGCTGTTCACTGATGTTGTTTGTTGCGTGTTTTGTGTTATCATCAACACCAGGATGTAGAATAATATCCTACATCCTATATATTATATTGTGTTCCATGCGTTGTAACCTTGATTTCTCAATTTACTTGGAGGATTTACCGAATGTCAGGCACTGGTACATGAAATCGGCATTTATCCAGTAGTTGATAGGCCCTGTCAGTGCATCCGACCGTTTTCTTCAAATATTCCTATTTCTTATTCTATCATTCTTGGTAGCTGCACCCGGGTACGGAAATAAACGTGATTTTTGACGCAGATTCCACTTTTCAGTGCCTGACAGGGGGTTGTCAGGTACTGGATCAACACATGTCAGCAACTGGAATATCAGCTACCCTCCTTTTTCTTTTTTCTAGAATATTTTCAACGGCTTCATGGAATGCCAATATGTTCAAGTATGCTCCAGAAAGTATGTAAAGAGCCCTTGATGACGTTCCAGTGGTTGTTAAGAGGTAAGCCCAGGTGGTATGTGAAATTTATTTGGAAGATTGACAAGACCATCAGCTAGTTACCACTACCCTTCACTACACACAGAATTTCATCTCATTTCTCCAAGTCTTTTGCGTAGTAATGACCCAGTACAGAACAGAAGGGCGATATGTACAGAAAATAATAAATCAGAGAGAATTTACGGCGTTTTCTTAATTTTCGTTTATTCAAATTTATACAAAACTTATTAAATACCTAATTAATATAACAATAACGAAATAGACTTAGTAGTGAACGACTTGGTGAGCGGGCTGCGCCACGGCGACCGGCGCGTGGGCGGCGGCGTTTTTGTGAACGACGGCGTTGAATCCGTTGACGGGGTCTGCGGTGTATTCGACGGTTCTCAGTGAGCCGTCGGGTTCGACGAGGGAGTAACTGCCTTGAACGACGTCACCGTCGCGGGTTTCAGTATGTCCTTTGTTGTCACCGGTGAGGGCATCCTGGTAATAAAAAATGTACAATTGAGCAATTATTGTGATAACCTGTTGATTAGATCATTAGCAATACGTTTTTCTGTGACAGAGCTTCACACTAGTTGTATTGCTAAGTGCACGCGATTTCTTTGATTTTGTTGTTGGCTTTCTCTGAGAACGTACCTATTTGCTGCTATTCAACTATATACTATGTTGGTAGTTATGAGGAATTTGGGCGAGTAAAACACAAGTAAAAATTTGGCCACTGCGCCAAGTCAACATGCTCAGAACCTCTCAAAGAGCACTGAACTGATCAACTTGTCGTTACACAGAAAAAATGCAAATGGCAAACAAACTACAAAAATACACTTTTACGTACTTCGACAAGAGAACGCCAACGAGAAATATGACTAAATAGACTTATTTACCTTGGATAAACAAGACAACTAACTATGCAGAACAAAAATTAAGATAAGACTAAATGCAAGGAGCTTTCACCTAATGCTTGGAAGAAGCCGAAGAAAAACGGTGGAAACGAATAGAATTGAGGAAGTTACTACTTGGCCTGAACGCAACAACAACGAATCCACAGTCATGCACCATGGCTATAAGAGCTAATTGTCGAAGAAATAGGTAACTAGTTTTAAGTAAAATGTAAAATTTTGTGTCCATTTTTTGCCGAGTAACACGTCAGGTTTATTGATTTTTCAACGCTCAACACGATGGTGAGTCTTAAGGGTTAAAAATGAGATTTCACTAGTCAGACTGTTTCATTTTAGGAATTTATGGGTAACCCCACCCCTTAAAATATCCCCTAAGCCCCCCTTAGAGTGGCCTGATTCTGCCCATCTATGAACTTATTTTCGTGTTATGGCAGTATAATATATTATTCAGGTCGGTCTGAAACGGAGTGGTATAAAAATGTGTCGGAAATTCGAGTTTTAAACATTTTGGACCAGGAACAATTCGCTATTTTAAGGTGATAGGTTGAATAGGACCTGAGAAAACGGGGCATGAAACCGCCTAATTTTCATCAGTCGTACCAGTTATTGGACGGGGTCCAGTTATTGGACACTTGGTCGTATTGTTTGAATTACTAAGTGTTTTGTCGGGCATTTCTTTTCCCACCTTTTTTCAATAGTAGCAGCAACTATCCTTGAGCGCATTGGTGTGCAGTGTAAATATTTTGAACGTGTTTTCCATGTTCAGTGCAATCTGAAAGTTTGAAGGTGCAAGTTCGGCTAAGTTTCTTGTGGAATCGTTATTGATGTTTTTCGCCAATTTTGCATTAGTTTTATCATATCTAGGACTTAATTTCAGTTAGTCTAGTTATTTTTCTTTCCATTGGTGGTAAGAACTTTATGTTTAATAGTTTTTTGAAATGTATAATAGGGGTGTGCAAAAACTGGAACAAGGAAATGTGGGTGTGCCAGTTATTGAACAGGTGTCCAATAACTGGTGGGCATAGTTTTTTCCCTGTTCCATTTATTGAACGATGATTTTGAATAAACCCTCAGAACTTCTCAAAGTGCACTGAACTGATGAACCTGTCGTTACAGAACATTGCAGTATCCAGAGACTCGTTTGTAAAGTTTTTGAACTATTGATGTTGATGGAACGTAAATTTATTCAGCTGATACGCACCTGAATCTGGTAAGAGTAGCTGTACTGAGGATGAGGGTCGTACTCGTCGACTGGTGCGGCGGCGTGGGCGACGGCGACCGGAGCGTGCGACAGCGCAACGGGACCGTGCGACAGTGCAACGGGAGCGTGACCGACCAAATGCTGTCCGACATACTGAGCGCTCGTCACGCCCAAAAGCGCCAAGGAAAGGATTGTCTGGGGAAAATACCGCATTACCATAAACTGGGACATCATCGTATAATAGAAGAATCGACAATGGGACGACAATAAGAAGCAAAACTGATTTCGAAACTCGACCCCTGAGGTAAATCCAACACCTCCGACCGACATCTTGGTGGGAACTGATGATGAAACCTATCAACCCACATTGTCACCATCGAAAGATATTCAATCATTATAGAAAAATCATGTACTGTTTCTAGTAGTAATTATAATTTTACCCCAAATATCTCTGGTAGGTACCAGTTGTTAAGGGCTCTTATTAGGCGTTTGGATAGTTAGGGCCAATCCATCCAAACAACAAGTCCATGAATTAATTTCGCGTTATGATTAGCGACTCTAAAAACTGTCATGTCAAAATTGGCGATATATATATCGCTTCAAGATTTTTGGGTTCATATAAGCTCGGTTTATTGACAAACGATATAATGTATCTTCAAAGGTTCTCTTGAAAGTTTAAATGGAATACGTTTGTCAATAAACCGAGCTCATATGAACCCAAAAATCTTGAAATTAACTCTCTCAATATCTCTAACTAGAGATATTGAGACAGTTAATTTCAAGATTGTTGGGTACTAGTACCAGTTCGTTCCTATTAGGCGGTTGGGTAGTTAGGGCCAATACGTCCATACAACAGGTTCATGAATTAATTTCGGGTTATGACTAGCGAGCCTAAAAACCCATGTCAACTATATGAGAATATGCTATATATGCAAGGTTCATCTTGAATTATATAAGAACTGGTAGAAAATACATTCTCTTCTCACGATTTGTACTTCAAGTTCACGTGGCTGATACTAAAAAACTTAATTGTTGTCCTTTTGGCGCTTTCTCTGTTTATGCCTAACAATTATTTACTCATCCCGTTTTATTACATTCCTTTGCGTACAAAGGACGACGGGGGGAATATTTCATTCCAAACCAATTTGACTGGGATCGTTGTGAAATTAATTAAATTGGAAAATGAAATCGCCATTTTTACCAAACTGATTGAAAATGTCGAAAATATTGTTAGAACACAATGAAACACCCGTCATTCGTTTTTTATATCGGATCAGAAGAGCGAAAGTTGGTTGAGATCGTGGCGTATAACTGTAAATTGACGGAAATTTATGTGGACTTTTGGACGGCGGGTATTTGTGGGGTTGTAGAAGGGTCAAAGTCAAACCTAACAATTTGAACGAAAGCAGAGACTGGGACGAGGAGAAACCGTCTTTTCATAATCGCTGAAGATGGCTTAATAAAGCCCAAAGCTCGGAACGAAGGATTTTTTTAAAAATGTTTTATTTAATTAAACCTCCTACAACCCCACAAATAACCGCCGGTCAGATAAGCGAAGGAGGAATGGATAAAACGTTTACCAGTTATGTGGAAATTGAAACATTGGTGTTGTATAAGTGAGAACCGACTGTATGAATGTTGATGGGGGAAAAAGTAACGTCAAGTCTCTTTAGAACTATAGAAAAATGAAATTTCCAGAGGTGAGGGTGAGTGTGACGACGAATTTGTAGCCTTTTGACAATTTTATTAGTCCACAGGTCATGTTTTCATTTTTTGAAGGACCGAATTTCATATTGATTCTCATACATTTATGACCGAAACATGTATGTTCAAAAACACTCACTGAAAGTGATAATTTATATACTTGACACGTGAATATACATTATATTTGATGAAAGCGAACTTGAGACGAAAATAATGAGTATTGATTGGGAGTTTTCAATTCATCAAGTACTCGTATTTCGATATTGGGTTTTTTGATTAGGTTTGATTAAGATTTTATTGAGGGGAAAGAAGTAAAAACTCTAAATCGTTAAGTACTTTTACCACATCACGAATTTAATTAGGAATTAGTGATTCATTCATTTATTTTTTTACCAAACATCAATTTATGGTATGTTTACGTGTGGTTGTCCTCAGCTTGGGGAGTTACATGTACGTAAATGTACAACACTCTAGCCGTTCGAATTTATGCAAAATAAGCGCAATATTATACGTCCCAGCCTAATTTCTTACCGTGTATGCCATGTCGAACAGGATGGTTTGAACTGAGGGGGCAATGAGACGGAGGACGGCATTTATACCGAAAGAACGCTCGTTGCAACATACATGGGGTGGGATGCTGTTGTTAGGGCAGACCGTCCTCAGGAGTTGAGAAGGTTATTCATGTGATAATTCTCAACCCCGGCGACGAGGGAGTTCGAAGTCGGTTCCCGGTCGGGTTGGTCGGGCTTACCCCGGTGCCACGCCTTCTCTTTATACCGAAAGGAACGAGGGAGGCCGGTCCCACCTCTTCCATCGTGAAGAGATACGAGAGTAGACACCGGGTAGGATTAACCTTCCCGGTTAGTCTCTTCTCTATGAGGTCATTCAAATAGCGTTACACAACGGTTTCACTGGAGCAGGCCCTCAACGTGCAGCCTTCTGACGCAACTCGCCCCCAACCTGGGCACGTCCCCGGGGCCTTGAGAAGGTCGCGGGCTCCTACGAGTGAGTCAACGAACTTTTGGACCCGCGACAAACTGTCCACGGTTTCTAGATTTAAACTAGTTTATATTCCTCCATTTTTCAGCAAAACTTTCATGAGAATAAGCAAACAATTCCGTCACATACATGATCATGTCACACACTGGGAGCAATACTGGTACAAAAATAAAATTTCGCAGAGGCTTGGAGTGGTACTGGTGTAATTATAACAGCTGAACTTTAGAAAGATTTTAGAAGCGGTAACTGACATGCCCCAGGCGCCACAATTTCTTTTCTTGCGATTCTAATAACACTCATTGGCTATCAAAAAAGGTGTTGTATGGTGCAGCGGAGATAAGGGTCGGTGTTGGGGTTTTTCGGTGTGCTGAATCAAAATCTGAAACCCATTTTTCGCCATCAGGCCTAGTTTTCAAGATATAGCTCATATACCTCTTTTCCAGCCACGTTTGTGTGTTAATAACTCTGCAAATTCTTGAGACACTGGATTATTATCTTCTCTGTGCAGAAACTAAATGATAAAAATGATGAATTAATTACAAGTAAAATGTAACGATATAATTCTGGGGCAATAAGTTTTCTACAAAAGAAGTACCTACCAACAAACATTCGAAATCACCTTCATTCCGTAGCACGAAAAGTACCTCACAACGAAAAAATCTACATCTGAAAAACTATGTGATGTTCCAAACAGCTGTTCCTTAGTATGAACATTAGCCTGTATTTCAACCGTTTGATTCACGATCTGTTGGCAAGTTTATATCGGCTCAACCTTTGAGCCCTCATTGTGAATGAACGGCTGGTCGTACGAAGCTGCGGATGGTCTCAAAAAATTTTTAAAAATAAATTCTAACTGAATGTGAACTAAAAACAATACCGTTTCAATTGAATTTTTCGAGATATGAATTTTTTAAAATTTCAAAATGTGTCTTGAGCCCCTTCTCTTTATGAAAAGCTGCAAGGATTATTGTGCGGTTGGTCCGAATCCGTAAACCAAATTTCGTAAAACGCCGCGGACGAAGGACAGCGTACATACACACAAAATCCCAAAAACACTGTTTTATACTCTTTTTAGGTAAATGCACTTGTTGATGAAACTACGGCAGAAAGAAAAAATCTAGTTCCGAATTCGTATTCAGCATGAAAAAATCCTGTAAGAATTGATCTCTTTTATCCGTCAAATCTATAAAATAAGCCACTGCTAAATTTTCATGTGATACGTTCACATTGCTCATTTGAAGAACACAAAAGTTGGTTATTGATGTAGTATTTTATTACATTACATAATTGTAGGCAGTTCTATTACGATCGGAAAGATAAGGAAAATTCTTGTAATATCCAGGACTTACAGTATCTCTCAACTATAGAGAACCACAATCGGGTATGTAGTCCCGCAAAGCTCTGAAGAGCGGCTCATTGCCTAACGTCACGGTGCTGGTCGGTAAATTTGATGGCCCAATCCTCTAGATCAGGGATGGCCAACTTCTTTTGTCCAAAGGGCCACTTCCATACTTTCGCTAAAAGCAGGGGCCGCACAAGAACTTAAAGGGAAATTTAGGCTATATAAATTAATGTCTCAACAAATGCTATGGATATTGAACATACTTTAATGTTGAAATAATATATACTAATCATACAAGAGTTCAGCAGAACAAAATCAACAATTTTACTAAAAAAAAAAAAAAAAAAAAAAAAAACCACAATCGTTCACAAGTTTGTCAAAATCAATTCTTGTCGAGGTGGTGGCCACTTTAAGCAAATCTTGAAGATGGTTGTCTGTAAGTCTGTTACGGTGAGTTGAATTTATAAATTTCATCGAGAA
Organism: Stenodema calcarata; assembly: GCA_963920205.1. Taxonomy (NCBI): domain Eukaryota; kingdom Metazoa; phylum Arthropoda; class Insecta; order Hemiptera; family Miridae; genus Stenodema; species Stenodema calcarata. The sequence continues at coordinate 16,181,311 of OY986059.1, forward strand.
AAAAGTGCTCTCACAAATGTAGGTGCTTCCAAACATTGAAACAATTTTTTTACCAAAATCACGTAGTTTGGGATATTTGTCCTCAGGCAGCCTACTCCAGAATTCGACACCAGTTTCTGGTCTTTTCTGGAAAACTGGGTCACTTTGCAAATCACAGAGCTCCAACTGTAGGTCGTCATCTTGCTGGGAAATGTCACATGTCATGGGATTGTTGAATAAGAAGAGACGTGGTCGCAGTTCATTAAAATCCAAAAGTCGTTTATTGAATGACTCTACCTAAATACTTAGAAAATATCTACCGTAATACTTTTAAAAATTTTTTCGGGGGCCGCATAAAACATAACCGCGGGCCGCAAGCGGCCCGCGGGCCGCCAGTTGGCCATCCCTGCTCTAGATAATAAGGAATAGGTAATCATTATTATTGAATATCAACCACAAACCCAAACTAACAAATGTTTCGGCGAAATAAGTTTTAAAACACATTATTCTACCTTTATCTCTCAAAAAACCGTTCTAATAATTAGATTAGATGCCTAAATTTAACAAAGATGTACCAGTGGCCATCGAGGTGACAGCCAGACATCGGCCAATATATATATTCCACTACCTCGTAATACTATAATACTCGTACTACAATATTGAGGGTCTCACGGCAACTCCCCACATCGTCACTTCTGGCCAAAATGAGTTATGCATACCATTCTTCTACCAGCGGATCGATCTAACTAAGTATAAGTTAACACTAAACACTTAACACTAAATCTCACGATTTATTTTACTGAATTAGCCAGTAAAAATAGTCATTGGCAAATGGTTTTTTGGCTCTGCTGAAAAGTCGCCAAAATCACATTGTGGGGAGTTGCCGTGAGACCCTCAATATACGAGGGGTGTTCCAAAAGTAAGCTCCGATATTTTTTAAAATCGGCGGGAAAGGTCGTAGGGGAAAAATTCCAACGGGGATATTTTGTGTTGGACCTCAGGACAACACTGAATTTTTTTTTTTTTTGCGTTATCTGGTTGCTAGGCGCCGCAGTTGATAACAGAAGATGGAGCTCCCTTTGACTAACGTGCCCAAATGTTCAGTGCGATCCGTGATACAGTTTCTCGTTGCCAAAAATGTTTCTGTGCCGGAAATTCACCGTAGACTGGTCAATGTTTATGGTGAAGGGGTTATCAGTGACGGACAGGTTCGGAAATGGAAGAGAGAGTTTACTAAGGGCCGAACAAATGTGCACGATGAAGAGCGTTCTGGCCGGCCCTCAACTTCCCGGCTCACTTTGAGCGATATTGTGCTGAAAGTGCATCCAAAACACGAGTTGACTCGGTCCTCGGTATACCGAATCATTACTAAGGATCTCAATTGTTCAAAAGTTTGTGCAACGAGAAACTGTATCACGGATCGCACTGAACATTTGGGCACGTTAGTCAACGGGAGCTCCATCTTCTGTTATCAACTGCGGCGCCTAGCAACCAGATAACGCAAAAAAAAAAAAAAATTCAGTGTTGTCCTGAGGTCCAACACAAAATATCCCCGTTGGAATTTTTCCCCTACGACCTTTCCCGCCGATTTTAAAAAATATCGGAGCTTACTTTTGGAACACCCCTCGTAATACTATGTGAATTTCATGTGCAGTAGTTGTAGGTTTTTTTTCTTTTTTTTCTTTTTTTTTTACCAATGTACCTACCATGGTTTGTCAGGAACGCCACGCTCATACAGATCTGGACATCCACTACGTCACAGACGTACGGAAATCTTCACAGCATTACGTTGGATCATCCAAACCCAATACTTCGCGACATCCCACGACATCTACCACCCCCGCCTAATCACTGGAGATTAAAGAGAAAACGGCCAGCCGACTTACTACTACCATAATCTGTTCCTATAATAATTATAAAAAAAATGATAAAAAAAAATAAAAAAGAATAAATTATTTATTCTTCAATCTTTATCGTTCGTGATCAATTTTGTGTTCTCCTTGTTATCTAATTTCTATTCGTTATTATTATGCCCTTATTATTTGAACATCAAACCGTTTGCATTATTAAATTTATTAGAACGTAAGGCCTACTGATGAGTAGCTTCTTGCATCAAGTGCCATGTTAATTAATGTTACCTTACTATATCATATACGTTATCATAACTATAATGTAATTTATCTTACAAGGAGCTTAGAAAAAAATAGTTGTAGGTTTTTTCTGGTCGTTTCAAAACGATAGTTCGAAAATCATACGTTCGCTCATACTTTTTGCAAAAAGTATTGAAATAATTATCGTTACTAACGTTGCCCTTTCAACCACTGTAATTAATTTTTATTGATTAAACGGTGACCTACAAGTGGTTCCCCACCGATATCCTGCTTCGGGGTTTTCGTAATGAAAGCTGGGAAAAACCGCACGTTACATCCGAAACTTTTTCTCTCGCCATAAATATTTTTCCCCGGGGCCGTGGAGTGTTAGTGGGGCGAAGAGAAAGATTTCCCTCGACTTTTTTTTTCCGTCCGCCCGTTTTCCCTCGTGAGAACTTGGGCGAAGAGAGCTCAGTGTTCATCATGAAATTATTTAACCGAGCTATGATTATTTTGATAAATGCGGGCGGACGACAATGGAACTCTTCTTATTGCTCGGCGGGAAAAGGGGAAAAGTGTCTCTAAGATTTACGAACGCTGGGAGTATGAGCACCGCTTAACGGGGGTTTTCTTCTTCGCGTCGTATTAGTTTTTTTCTTTCGTACGGGGAGAATGCGAAGTTTTCCTAGTGCACTGTGAAAGGCCGCTGAGGGTAGAAATGATTTACAGGTGATAATCAGGTGTTCTTTCCTCTTTAAAAATCCGCAATGCAATTGGCTTCAAAATTGTTACTAAATATTTTTTGGTTTATCGTTTGTGGGTTTTCGCAGGCAATTTACGTGCTACATAGACGTCGTTTCAACATTCAGTAATATTCTATTATTCCCATTTTAAAAGGAGTACACGATCACTAAAGAAGATCAAAACCGAAAAAAAAGAAGAAGTAGAAACCTGATAGCACAGATAATAATATATTATGGTTGCTGTCGACGTTTACCACGACTCGGACTCAGTTCACTTAACACAGTCGATAACGCACTTTGATGACAGTACACGTCAGTACACAGTACACGTCAAAGTAAACTTTGATGACATCTTTGCGACCAATTTTCTCCACGTTTAACCAGTTTAACACATTTAACTCGACCTTGAATACCCCTGATATCTTGAGGCAACGATTCTTGCTGGGTGCTTCGGGCCTTTGCCTATTGCCCAGCAATCAGTTGCAATGCATATAGTAATTCATTTTGAGTGGAGTACTTTCGTTTTCTACAAGTTTTTTGTGAATTGTTTGCGCATTGCTGCAAATTGTGAATGCAACTACATAAATAAATAAAATGATAATAAATGAATAAATTCGATGGCAAGGTAGGTGTATGATTGGAGATATGTAGACAATATTGTACTGATAAAATTTAATATCACGTCAAGATTATAGTATGCATTAAGTTCATACAAGATCAGTCTTATCAGAGTGCGGTTGGTCCTTAGTATCCGTAGGTGGCGTACGGGGAGGCGAAGGAAGAGCTGACAACAGCGGGGACGGCGGAGTACGACCTGGCGACGGGAACGGGGACGGCGGAGTACGTCCTGGCGACTGGGATGGGGGCGGCGACGACGGTTCTGGCGACGGGCAGAGCGCGAGCGACGGGAAGAGCGCGGACGACGGGAAGAGATCGGGCGACTGGAGCGACGGGGGCGCCGCCGGCGCTCTTGCTTACGACGGCGTTGAATCCGTTGACGGAGTCAGCGGTGTACTCGACGGTCCTGTGAAAAATCCGAATGATCAAGTTGCCCGAATGTCTTCTTGGCAGTAATAAATCGTACCTACTTAATATACCTGCCGATTTATTTCATATTCAATTTTTTTTTTTAATTTTTCATTGAAATACAAAATGAATGTTACAACATAATATGTTATTATAATATTATTACAATCAAAATAATATCTACTTAATTGACAGCTGTTGGGCCAGCCCGTATTGCTGACAATGAGTTCAATCAGTTATCGAAGGGAGAAAAAAAACGTTATTTCTCACTAACTAACTCACTAACTTTATTTCTCACTAAATATGTCTGATGAATGAAGGAAAGTATAAAGAAAAAAATAAAGGAGAAAGAAATAAAAAAAATAAAAATGATACTAATAATAAATCGTTTAAATGAGTGAAAATGTTCTTTGATTAGAACAAAATCATTTAGCAAATTTTCGACGCAAATTGGATCCGCCATCTTGAATTTGGCAAATATGAATTCAGATTCGTCGTCAGCGGCTCAAGAAGCCAAATTAGCCTCAAATTGATTGAATTTTCGAAAATCGTGATTTTTGAGGTTGGAAAAAAGGCAAAATGGTATGGCACAATTCTTTCGGTGTACTCAAGTTGAATGGGTCATGAATGGTTGAATAGACATGTGAATATGGATTCAGGTATACATTTTTTTTCCCAGAATTGAATTTTCCTTGAGTTTTACTCATTTTAACCTATTTTTTGAGGTTATGAAAAAACTGTGACGTGATAGCCAAATTCTGATAACAAATTCGTGTTCAGAAGGCGAAATTACTACGGATGACATACATTGCAGGAAAGGTGTACTTCACATTTTTGATGGGGTATTATGGGTGTTTTAGGAAAAATGGCAATTCTACGGTTGATTTTAAAAGTACACAAAAAGTTCTTATTGAATTTTCCAATTGTTTGGGCTTGAAATCTCATATTGAATCGGGCTTCGTATCGAAATTTTACTGGAATAATTCCTACGATTCCTAAACATCTAGAAAACTTAGAAAAGAGGACGGGGATAATCTGGAAGAGCTTGTTTAGATGAAAGGATATTTCTGTCCTTTCAGATAAAATTCCGTCTAGTCTACACGATTTAAAATTCCAAATTTCGTCGAAAATTATCGTAGTTAAGAATATTATGAAATAATTATGATATTCAGATAAAGGGATATTTATGTTCTTTCAGATAAAATTTCGTCTTGTTAGTGTTATGAGAGAAACGGTTTAGTTCTTAAATGTCGAGTATTGGATTATTTTTGCTTTCTACAATCTGGTGGATTTGGATAACTCGATGGTCGTACGAACCTCACGGAACCATCGGGCTCAACGAGGGAGTAGCTGCCCTGGACCGAGTCTCCGTTTCTGGACTCCTGCTGGTTTTTGGCGTCTCCTGTCAGAGGGTCCTGGATGTTGTAGTTGAATGAGTACTGAGGATTCGGGTCGAAGGGTTCGGCTTCCTTCAGGAGCTGGGCCGAGCAAGCGGCGAAGGCGAGAGCGAAGCAGACGAACTTGAACATTTCAATGGTTTAAATCAGCAGTAGCTCGAGTTCGTTTCAAAAGGTTTTCTGTTTTTGGTCTCCAATGTCGTCCTTATCCCTATAACTTCGGTATTGACAATGTTTGGTCACTGTTTCCCACATTCGTCGATTTTAGCTAATTTTTGAAATTTTTAAAACTCGAATTCCCCAAAACTTGTTTACATCAAAATCCGTTTCAGACGTTTTTTCAGACAGATTTTTTTGTTGCGAATTTGAAGTTTTTATCTCAATTTTATAGAGAGTTATCGTCTGGAATGACACATATAACTATAAATACATGTGCAGAATTGGGCCACTCTAAGAGTGGGTTTTGAGAAGTTTTAGGAGGAAAATATTATCCATAAATTACAAAATGAAACAGGCTGACAAGTGACTGTTTCATTTAAAGGGGTTTTTACGCAGACCACGATGGTGAAGTCAGAATTGCGATATCTTATTCTGTTCTCAACTGGAGCACTTTGAAGATGAAGAAACGTGGTTGTTAGTTGAGATTTTCTTCACGTTTCATCTGCTCTAATCTGATAACGGAATGAGATATCGCAATTCTGACTTCACCATTGTGGTCAGCGTTGAAATACTATTAGTCGGCAAAAAATGGAGACAAAATTTGTTATAAAAGTAGTTATTTCTTCAAAAATTCGCTCTTACAGTCATACTGCATGAATGTGGGTTTTTAGCGGTTATTACGGTTACAACCCACGCAATTAAGCCCTATGAAATATTACTTTTCCCTACATTTAAAATGCATTAAAATACAATATTCATCCATTCACTTCTGAGCCAACTAAGTAAATCAGTAAACCAGTGTTCCAACGCGTCCCTTTGGAGTTCTCAACTCATTGTCGGGGGTCTCAGAGTTTGGTCAGTATTGTTCTCAACAGCCAACTAAACAGCTCGAACCAACTCAATTCAGAGGAATTCAAGTGTGAAAAGTGCTCAATTTGACCCTAAACTCACACTTTCGTCTTAAATGCATGATCACTTACATCTGAAAACTTTTACGAACGTTTGAGTTATTAACTGATTGTGTTTCCAAAATTTCCGTTCAATCACTTTAATTTATGAATTAATGTGATAGTAAAATGCAATATTTGAAACACAGAAATGACCAAAACCTCTGAAAACAGCCAATATTCGAGTAGAATTATGTTTATTATGAATAATTAAAAATAAAATTTCTCTATTTGTCACACCATGGTAACTAGGCAAAGTCTTAATTTTCATTAAATTCCGAAATTGAAATTTCAAAAATTTGCGAAATGATCTATCGAGCTTTTGATCACCGTAATCGATTCCCGTTTGCTGATTTCAAGAATTATTAGATCCAAGGGCGTGGCAACGGGGCCAAGTTTCGATTATGAATTCCTACACAACTTCAGGGTAGGGATTTTTTAATTTGTAATCAGAAAATGTTGAAATTCCTGGGTTCCAAATAGGTAAACCTAGATTTTTGACATAAATATTTTGGTTGCATATGAATTTCAAGTAGGTAAATTTCTACTGTAAAAATGTATGTGATATTTACCCTGAACATGTTGTGAGGTGGACAGTGAGTGGACTGATGTTTCCTCAAGTTGTGTTCTTGGTTTATATAGAACTGAAGATTGTCTGGTCATCCTTGGAAGACGACCCTCGCGAGTTGAGTTTGAGCAATTTTCTTAGGGGTTTACCCCTTTACCCCTGACAAGGGGCTCTGGTGTCACGTTTAAAAAACACTCTGAGACGATTGAGACTTTTTTGGATTCTTTAAATCGGCGACACGATAATTTTCCTACACAGCGAGGATGATACCGTTTCATGCCTCAGAAAAGACTTTTTTTTCGTAATTTATTCTTCGGCGTGGGCCGAAGTCTCGTTGGTCGAGGTCCGACCTTGTCGCATTTAAGGAGCACTTTCGACCATCTTCTGTGAGATTTATGGTTGAGAGCTTTGGGCGGTCATTTCAGACGGTTTCAGTGCAATCAGTCCTCGAATTAAACGCTAACGAGTAGGATGTAGAGTATTCCGAGCGTTAAAAAATGTTATAACTAGAGGGCGGATTCTTATGCACTAAAAAACCCCGTTTTATGTCATAAAATATGCGGTAAAAACATCCGAAATAAGCGCTTAGATATGCACTAACAAAATCAGAATTAGCATTTTTTCACCCAAGTTTCATTGGTGATAAGTATTAAATATTAAAAAAAATATGTTTGACATATTTTGTTTGAAATGAATAAAATTTTTATTCATTTCACTCAAAATATCCATCAAACAATGGCTCTGAATCGTTCATTTCTTCTTTTTTACACTAAGTAAACATTGCTTCATCTAAAGAACGTATCATGAAATGACAAAAAACAACTCTCAAGTAGGAACTATTAAGTTTGATTAAAACACATAAAATTTTAAGACGAATAATGTTGACACGAGCTCGCCAGCAAGCTTGGTAGATGCAATTGTTTCCCCGTTCTCGGTCCACATCTCTTGCAATCCTTCCACAGCAGCAATACTTTCTTTGAGCTGTATGCCATCAGTTTCGAGAAAATTTATCAACTCAATTTTCCATTTCCAATTTCGCTGTCTTGGCCGCAGTCATACCAGAAATGTGTAGGTTGGTTGGTGTGATGATGTGAGATGATGGCGAGTAGCAATGAAGGCGATGGTGATTGAGAATTTAAGGTTTGATTTGATGATCGAAAGTCATATCAATCTTATCAGATCAGTGAACATAGCTGTTGCGTGCCTCTTCTTCCTATCAAGGATATAGGCGTTCCTTTCCCGCATCTACATAGGGAGATAGGTAGCTTGTGAGTAAGGCCGCCACCTACACTGAAATTGAACTTTTCAATTTGATTTGAAATTTCTGCATATTTTTCCATGCTGCATATTTTTCCTCAAAACGAGTGGCTGGCCATATAGGTAGGCAAAATATGCCATTGGATGCATTTATCTAGTGAATATGCTAATATCGAATATTTTATGCGCTAAACTTCAAAATATGCATTTTTTATGCAAAATAAGACGGGTGTTTTTGGAAACAGAAAGACATGAAACGGGCAGATCACTGGGTATTTCTTCAAAATTCGGCGAGGGATAAAATATGCATTTGTATACAAATCCGCTCTCTAGTTATTACTAAACCACGCCGTTTACGGTATGAGGTACTAAAATGTACTAAAAAGCCATGAATCATAAACAATTGTATTTTTTTGCCCGACCTTTTCCCTTCCTATTCATTACCAATCGGAGGTTTCATGGGAGGTTTTTGAGCAACGATGAAGGTACAATTGTTGAAGGTACGTTGTTTCAAATATGAATCCCGGTCTGGTTCCAGGAAATGTTAAAAACTCAAACTCGCAATTTACAACGACTCAACGCGACTCTCACATCCGAATTCGTCGGAGAACGGTAGATGGATCGACGCAAAAATTATACTCTCGGCTCATATCTGATGGATGAATGGGAAAATCGAAAGGGAAAACTCATTCCCATCAACTGAAAATCTCTCGTAGTTGTACAGGTCCTCGGGGAAAAGATCCATTATGTAGATTGTACTTGACAAAGAGACCCATATTGAAGGGCGCGGCGGACTTCCATTTCCACCGGAGTGATCATGACGGATAGGGCAGTGAGTACGATTTTATGAAAACCTCGGGTTTCGAGCGCATTCCATCGCGTTATTAGTCGCGCTCGGCGGTGCCCGGGTTTCGTTTCTCGTACATAGATATATACTCACGTTGAATAACCCCAGTAGATTTATAACCAAAAAGCCAACAGTTGGTAACATAACATAATAACATAATTGGACAATAATAACATAATAGGTATGCATAGGAGTTGATAACATAATGTTATGAATCTTTTCGGTCTGTTACTCGTACATTGCAATTACATATAACATTGCAATGATTCCAAACAATTATTTATAGGTTAAAGACCCCAGTTATCGTCAGACATAAGGCATTATCAATTTTTGTTTACACCTAGCTAGTTTCCTCCTGATTCTACCACCAATTATTTAAATCCGGGACTTTTTAAAATCACCTGCAATCCAAGCTTCGATTATACCACCATTTTCCCGGAAGAAGCTAATATTTATGCTTTTAGAACAATAAAACTCATGATGGGAAAAAAACAGTTGTCGTCATGGGGAATCCAGTGTTATAACAATGTCGTATGGCTGTATGATAATGAACATAATATGTTATGACGACTCTCAGGGTTTTGGCTGCTCATATACGGATTCGATGAACGTAGAATTCATTCTGGTGTGAGCGTATTTTCTCATAATAAGTAATAATAAGAAAAATAATAATAATAATAAGAAAATAATTATTAGTCGAAAATAAATACAACGAACTTAGTAAACGGAATTGGTAAGCCGAAATTTTAATGAATAAGAAGATTTTATACTAAAACTAATTGAAATAATAGATATACCAACCAACCCGGTCATATTCATCTAAATGAAGTTGTATGTCAAGGTAAAAATACATGTTCAACATTATAGATCTGCATTATATAAAATGTAGCTGTTTGCAGGATTGTACGCTTGCACTACCATTGTTTCTAAATGCACTCCACATAGTCCCTGGAATTGTCTACAATAATAATAATGAGTAAAAATAGTTTCGGACGAAACTAAGAATTGTGGATAATTAGGGTAGTAAACGATTTACTGATGAACGATTGATAGATTACGTAACAACACATCATATTCATGATCGGATGACTTTTCAGCGCTAAAAGCAATTTGGCGATCATAGATTTAAAAAAAAATAAGTAGATTCCATAAAGTGTATTGGGAGAAACCAGAAAACATTTCGATCTGATATCGCGTAACTAGACTGACAATTCTGATCTTTGTGAAGAGAACAAGGATTATTCCTTGATCTCTGCACGCTTAGAAATGACTCAATCACCATTCAAATTCGCTTTTAACTAATATAATGAACCTGCGCGAACCGAGCAAGATGGTTATAAAATGTGGGAATTCAGCGATATTACTAGCGTCGCTCCAACAGTACTGGACTGGAAATCCCGTTTTACATTGAGGTTCGTCTGTCATACAGCACTAAACTATGGGATGGAACGACGTTGGCGCATCGACTCGTCATTTTATTGGTATTCATATTTATTAAGATATCACGAGGTTGTCTTGTAGTATTTCCCAAGTCAACAGGATGAGGGAAGTCTTCAAATCGACCTATTCAAATCTCATAATGTCGTTACGGGGACTGGTTATGAAGCGCAATCCTAAGTTTATTATTTATATTCATTCATTCACATATCTAAGCTTACTGTTGAGAGAGATCCTTGAAGGTTGGTAGAATAATTAAAGCTCCTTTAGGGTTAAGTTTTGTGAATTCTCGGAACTCCTTCAAGGGTAAGATTGCAGAGGTTAAGAGATTTTTAAAAAATGTTCTCCTTTGTTGACTCTCAATCACTATATTGATCTTCTGCTGTATTACAGTTTACCTCAGGCTAAAAGTCTCCTTGATAACAATCCCACTTATCTGATTGCTTCCCTGTAATTATTGGTTGATTATTCACAATCTCATGATGTGACTGCCCGTTTTACGTATTTAAAATGTAATATTCACAGCTTGAACCTCACTCATTACTCATTTTGCACTTCCACAGTCAAAGGGCTTAGTTCACCAAATAAGTTCTCGGTGCTTTGTTCACAATTACATTTTTTAATTTTTATATAACGATATACCAACCTTAGTTGTAGCACAATACTGCAGCAGCATAAAGAAGCATCCCATACCTGAAACAAGTGAAAATAGGGTTATTACTCAATATTGACAGAGGTGGTATAGTTGGATTCATAGTTAGGCACCCATATGAACTTCAAATTGTGTAGTGTGAGTTTTATTCTAGAGGAAAAATTAATCAACTACCGAAATAACTTCATTAGTAGAAGTAGTTTCATTTGTAGAACTAGTGCAAATATGACAGTATTTTTGAACCCTCGAGAGGCCCTCACAGGGTTCGAAAAAACTGTTATAAGGGTTCAAAAAGGGTCCACATTTTGGGAGAGATGATCGAAAAAAACCTTCTCTACCACATTCCCTACTGGGAGTTTTTATGTTTTCTTTGCACTTTGTAATCTACCTTAGGAGTCATTTTGATTGGTGTTGACAACCAGAAATATTTACTCATGTTGCAGACTACATATTCCACAATTCCAAGACACAGGTTTTTGGAAGCCCATAAAAGCTTTCATACAATGACGATCGAAAAATCCACAAATCAGCAAGCGAATTTTCGAAGAAATTAGGTACTGATTTTATGTAAAATTTCTCTATTTTACTGTCTCCATTTTATTTTTTGTCCAGTAACACCTTAGTTTATAGATTTTTCAAAGCTGAACACGATGGTGAATTCAAAATTGCGATAACTCATTCCGTTATCAGATTAGAGCAGATGAACGATGAAGAATATCTCAAGTAACCACCATGTTTCTTCATCTACAAAGTGCTCCAGTTTTAGAACGGAATAAGATATCATCGCAGTTCTGATTTCATCATCGTGTTCAGCGTAAAATAACATTAAAATGAGGTGTCACTTGTCAGACTGTTTCATTTTTAGAATTTATTGGTACTTTTTTTCCCCTAAACCCCACCCTCTTGGATAGGCCTGATTCTGCCCATTTACCAACTTAGCATTTCGATAGCCAAAACGAATTTTTTGTGTAAATTTGAATTTTTTTTTCTCATTCTCATAATCATAATCTCATAAACATTATCGTAATATGTAAGTGTCACTCCAGACAATAATTCTCGATAGAATAGAGATAAAAAGTTCAAATTAATGAACTTCAAATTGTTGAAAATGATTTTTCGAAAAAGTGGGATTTTTCTGTATCCTTGCACGTCACTGGTCAGATCACGACACCTGTGACGAGTTCCCGCAACATACAGGGAGGGAGATATTGACTCTATTGAAGATGATGACGGCTGTGATAATTTCAAACAGTCGGATACTGATGGAGTTCTCAAATTTTGCGTGGAAGCGAAACTCACGATCCGAATAAATACGATCCATGTCCCAGGAGGGCGGTCTATGGAATACTTCAGTACCCACTGGTTTGTATTCATGAGGCAGGTGAGGAGTTATGTTTGACGACGTTGGATCAGTCGGTAAGGGTGGCCCAATTTAGAGGGGGAGGATGTATGAAAGTGTTTTTCGGATACCGCAGAGGGAAAGGCAATCGTGGTTTCCGTCGCCTCTCCAAAAAATTAACCCTGAACCCATCCGAAACATCCACCCCTCCGATTGGAAATTATTCAACTCTCCCACGCTGCAGGGCCGGTAAATTGTTTGGGTTTTCACACTAACGCGTATCTGTCGAGAAAGCGCTTTTGATTTCACGGAGCGGCCACTTCGCTGGATCCAAACGAGCCCCGAGGGAACGTACAGGACGCGAAGGGGTCGAGAAAGCTTCTTGAACTCGCCACGGGTGCGCTGATCGAACGCGTTGGCTCCCGCGGGGCCTCCCCGCTCGTTTTTCCCATTCCTGTATTAAAGCGTAGATAAAATTAATGGCGCCATCCATTTCAATAGCCTCCGCCAGGAAGGGACTTCCCTTCTCTTGGCTTTTTGGGTAAACTTTACCCCATCTATCTCAATCTGTCACATAGGTGTAATATACCCGGTAATTCAAAGAGTGATAACTGAAAGAAAGAAGAAAAGTAATTGACAAGTACCATTCTCTCGAACGCAAATAATATTATGGTAAACGAGCGTGTATAGCCTATGGAGAAAACCGCGTCGAGCTCATGAACCAAACTATAACAGCAATAACTAAAACCCCGGTTACCGGTAGTTGAAGTAACAAATAAGGGGTAATTAATAAGGGGTCGGCGAGAGGTCATTGTATTTATAGGGATCGAAGGGATGTGGAGCAGTAGACATAAAATCTAACATCGATATTACTTGTGATTCCAATCTGTAGGTTTCAAGTATTAACTGATGGTTGAGACTGGTCCATGCTTGCGTATAGGGACACCCATATTAAATACTTTGTAGGGTTACCAGTCACAATTCCCTCTCCTCCCACGGGAAATATTATCGTTCAGGAATTATTCCTGAATTAGAAAACAATGTTTAGTTAAGATTTATGAATTTAACGCCACCTGGCTTTGCTTGTTCGCACCGCGTTATTTTGAAAACCTGTTGATGGGTACACCATCATCGTTACAGCAATCAGAAGAATTTTTTGTGAACAGGGTTTAATTAATCAACACGAGGTCTGAAGGCTCCAAGTCTTTCTCATCCTGAAATATCGATCATAAGAATTAGTATTCCGCACGAATCAGTTTCGGAGGCCGTGCCCTTTTTTTCGCAGCTCAAGAAGGCATAATCTGTTTCTTCTTCAAACACAAGGACGCCCAAGTTTCTTAATCGGGCTCGAGACAAAATTAGCATCCCATCATTAGACTTAGGCTCCCAATCCCACAGTGGAATAATATGACCCTAAAGTTCTCACTAATGAAAATTATTTCGTTCGGAATTGGGATTCATCCTTTGAAAGACTTGGAACTTATCCCCGAAACCTCATGAATTGTTGAGATAACTTGAGCCGAAAAGTCTTTATATCCTACGAGTGTATGACTTGAATAAGCCTCTGAGGAATTGGGCCATCTAAATCACGTGCTGTAATCCCTTGTTATGCGTTGGGCATAATTTCAGTCGTATTGACGTACATTATACCTTAATAATCACGCGTTACCCCAGAAACATATCAAATGAGCCCGTGAGATTTGACAGGGGCTGCAAGATTTTCTCAATCGCGCAAGCGCAGAGGTACTTGTGACATTGGGTGAATTGATTTTGTATCATCTGGGTGGCTAGCCCCAGAGCTACATAATATTATGTGAAGCCAGGATTTCTGGACATACAGACACACTAATTTTACAGCTGCATACAGGTAACTCGTAAAGTCCAAGGCAATGGTTTACGTGGATCCGATGCGCCCGTAGAAACGCTACAACGCGAAAAACCATTCAAATGATTATCCGCCTCCGTACGAATTTAGTGTAAGGGCCTGCAGGACCTAGGTTGGAAGGTTTTCAAAGGATATCTCAGGCTGTTATTGACTTGAAGATTTGAAATGGGGCGGTGTCCACCACTAAAGAAGCGCCAAGACATCAAATAAGAATAAGGTTACGAGAAGTTTTTGGAAAATCGAAATTTATTTGAGATCCTGCCCGCTCATTCTACATCTTTAAACTGAGATTTTTTGCGGTCTATCAGCCTTCCAAAAATGCCCCTCGTCTTGTTTTTTAACACATTCCTAACACCGTAGTATAGTAGGGTTAACACATTTCTAATACGTAGTATAGTAGGGTTTTCTGTGCCTAACACACTTTAACTCGCATTTTAACATATTACATCATGCCCACATACGCCGCTCACGATTGATGCAATTTAACATGGCTCTCTGAGCTGTCTCCTCACTTTAAATCCATCGAGTGGAACACAGGATCGTAATAGAAGTGTTGTGAGGACGTATTGCTCTTCATTAGTCCCCTACCTACCACAGAAAATGCGTCGTTTTCACTTCGAACTGTTTTTGGCGATGGAAATCACCAATCACAGCCACAATGAGTACAAAGTCTTTCGTATGGTTGTTTATCGCCATTCGTGGATTTTACGTTTAAGTATTCTATAACTACAAGTAATCATTCCTTACTCATCCAGCCTGATCAAGCTCGTATCAGTTGTTCATTCACGTTTCGAGAAATAGACCATGTCGGACCAGAAACCAGGCACTCCCACTGGTGCCAGGCGTACCCCTATTTCAATTTCCTGGTGTGTATACTTACCTACTACTTTGCTATTCTTTATCCACCGGCGTGGAAATGCCCCTGCAGGACTCTTATCAATTTCGGATTTTGCAGAAAAGTGAGAAATATATGGCAACTAAGTCGTAGGTAAAGAACTCGAAAGAAAAGGGGTGTGATGTCATTAAGAAGGTTATAAAAAAAAACAGGTAACATTCTATGTTACTGAGTGCTGAAACATACCTATTGTGAGAAAAATTATCATTTTAACGACCCAGAAGTTTGTTGTTGACCTGTGCCTGCACCAGAACTAGTGTCAACCATATTTAGAAGGATTTAACAATATTCTCTTACTACTTTGCGATCCGCTTAAATAATATTTACTTGCGACACCTGACGACATGTACAGGAACTTCTTTACAATGATGAAATAATAAATATTTCAAAAGAAATCTACGCCAAACGATTATAAAATATGCCAATAGGTTATGAACAGGTTTTTCTGATGCTTAGGAATCGTTAATAATCGCCATAGGAACTGTATGAATTAATGAATGTTACTCATAAAACTCATGCAACATGATTTCAACTTTTCATTCCAGTTCGAGTGAACATCGATATCTCTAAGTCAGTATCTAGCTCACAGTTATCCAGTTTTGTAACTTTGTGCTCGCACAAAGCTGTTTCGAGGTGAAATGAAAGTCTTTTCCGTCGCTTTTAAAACCGAAGAGTGAGGGAAATACTGGAGAGAAAGATCAAGGTGGTAGAAAATAGTCCACTCTGTACAGTAAAGCACGAAGTACTTGAGTTTCTCCTTTATCTGAAAAAGGTTCTCCCTCGTCAGCTCCAACACTTTAACCCTTTAACGCCATTTCCTCTCCGTTAGTCTCTGTGCAATCGACATGGGACTATTTGAGGTACACAATGCTCAATCCATTCGCAGGTATTTCATTTCGAAGGGGCTCTGCATCTGAGTTGAGGTGGTGTTTAAAATTGAATCAGGTAGACTTTAACCGAAGTGATATCAATGTGAGTATACCATCGGATACTACTACCATACCGTAAAACTCCGAAGGCGAAACATTGCATTAATTTGAAACGAATGCCAGATGGTGGTTATACGTTGAGTGTTTCTTAAGCGCGACGTTGTTGAGCGTAGTTTACGTGCGTTGTACACGTATTAATGGCATCCGTTGTAATACAGGTGGATGTTAAGGTACGCCGGCCCCACACATCCCCCACAATGGCTTGACACGCTATGCAAATAAGACACGAGTCGAAACGTTTACTTTTCGTTGTTTGCTGGGATGAATGTTAGTCCTCCCTCCCCTTCGTTGTATTATATTCAATAGGAAAACAAGTTCAACGTAGTAAAAGGCTTCGTTTTCCTTATTCTTGAAAGTATTCTTGAAAGGTACGTTTGCAATGTGTTCTTCTTCGATGCACTGTATAAACACAATTAAACAAAATTAATAGACTGGGAAATGACTTCTTGTTTCTATTTGATCGATCGCTGTAAATTATGAGTAAAATTCTATGCAGATGCCCCGAATATTCCATAGAATATGCAGTAACAACTAGTGAAACATGCGACAAATATGCATAAGGAAGCATCTGAATGAAACTCTCATCTCGTAAAAATATTTTGTATTTGCTGATTTTAAAGAACATTATTTGTTTTACTATTTACAACTTTTTGCAACGTTCACACTATTCGTGCGTAACGACAACGACTACTTATGTTACTTTCACCATATTATTATTCTGAAGTAACACGAGTAGGAATATTCACAGTTGTAAATGAGTATCTTTCGACTTTTCTGTACAACTAGGTACTTCTTTCAATGATAATCAAATTTCCCTGGCTCAAGTTCTACTATTCTCGTGGCATAGAACTAAAATATTTTTCTATATTTTTCATCTTCTTACAGATTTGCTAATTTTTCGTAACTAATATTTACAAAAATACACATTTCAAGGTGGTCTTCAATGAAGTTGTGACCACGGTCCGAGAGAATGTGTTTGTAGACGGAAAAATACCGAAGTGACCGGAGCAAATTCAAAATTGCTCAAAATAACCGGGCAAGAATGCTCCGTCAGTTCACTGGGTACATCCTCTCTCATTGAGATCTTGTTAACGTTCTTTTTTGTACGTTATTTTGTACGGACTTGTAATTTTCATTATTTTTCTTTATATTTTTGACATTTTATGTCTTTACTCTGGCACATAACTCGAAAAACGTTACACAAAAGCGTTACACGAAATCGTCACGAAAATTTCTGATGATTTTCGCTTACAACCGATTCGTTGCTACGGAACTTTATCTTCGCCAGTTATCATCATACAAAAATCGTTCACCACTCGTTGGATAGGTAGCTCTCGATTTACCTAACCATATTACGTTAACCACTGCGGAGTGCGTGGCCGACAAGCTGCGGTATGAGCGTAATTGTTTAAATAATTGTTTACACACAGGTGATCATTCTCAATAATTTATAATATAAATTATAAATTATTGGGAATTTGTATTCGTATAGACAATATTATTGTCTATACGAATACAAGCTTCATAATTTATGATGAACCCTACTATTTAGTATAACAACTACGCTACTGGGGCAGATGATGTAGCATTGTTCGAAGGTTCTTGAATCACTTCTTTAAAGACATAAAATGTCCCAATGTGTTGCACACCCGTATGCAAGCATTTAATTCTCGACTGTATCAACAACAGGATGGAGTTGACATTCTTTTGACATTTTCATGTCTTTGCTTTGGCACATAAACTGAAACGGGAAAAATTTGTTTCCTTGATTCACCCTTTCCCTCAGATCACGTCAGAACACAAGCGACAGGCGGGCCACTACGTCAGACGCACCTATGACGCACGAGCGTATGACGTTAGACGGCTGGCTGGAGGCCAACTAGTACGTCGGAGCCTATGACCTACGAGCGTATGACGTCAGACGGCTGGCAGGAGACCAACTAGTACGTCAGAACCTATGACGCACGAGCGTATGACGTCAGACGGCTGGCAGGAGACCAACTAGTACGTCAGAGCCTATGATGCACGAGCGTATGACGTCAGACGGCTGGCAGGAGACCAACTAGTACGTCACAGCCAATGCCGTAAGAGCCTATGACGTCAGAGGGCTGGCTGGCTAGGTGATCGGGTTTTAATAAGCCTCTGGAATTCCGCGCCTTCATTTTGCATTCATTTACATCTTCACGTTGAAAAATCCTTCATCTTGTCGCTAATTTTATTTTGATTTTTTTTTTTTTTTGTAATTGTGGGTCTTTATGAGTTCTAATCCGAATTTGGGCACTCCAATGCGTAAATTCATTGTATTTACATGATCATTTTATAAACTATTTTTTTAATTTTTCAACTTGATATTTTTAGTTATTTTCATTTTTTATTATTTTTTTCTACTTTTTTGAAATTAGACTTTTTGTTTTATGTTTCTCTTGTAACTTGTTGTAACACTTTGTGACCCTACTCAAGTGATCAAAATCAATCTCTCCGGCTGATTTTGATACTTAGGAACTTTATTTAATTTAACAACCTCACCAAAAATCGTCAAACGTTACTGATCATCTACATAATATGCATATCTTATAATATAAGATATGCAGCATTACGATTTTTTTCCAGAATATGGAAAAATATGATGCAAAAGTCCGGATATGCAAAAATATGGTGAATACAATTCAAACCAGAGCATCTACAGAAGGCAATTCGGATAAAGGAAGAATTTGCGTCCGACTTACATGATGCGAAATGGATATGCAATTGCATAGAAATCCGGTCTTTAATTATGAACAGTAAATTCACCGATGCATCTCTTCTATTAACGTACCTGCTCACTTATTATTCTTTTATTTGATACACTCAGGTCGAGAAGTAGCATTTGAGAATGGCGTGAGATACAGTACTCCATTTTACGTGTCACCGGTCTGTCTGGCACCTGGTGAATATTCAACGAGCGGCGGGAACGTAGAGTTGAACAGTCGCTGGTCGTGTTCCGGCGAGACTTGCGAGTTCATACCCAGTTCCTCTCCTGTCCAACAGAAACTCATCCTGTCTGACACAAAACTATGTCGAGTAAGCGAACGTCGAGAGCTGCGTAGCTAAATGATGGAAACTCACTCCTTGGGAGTAGGTTCACTTTGAGCGTCCCGCAACTGGTCATCACGCTTGGCACTTCGGATTTCGCTTTTACGACGTAAGTCGCCTGAGGGGCTGACGATTCGAAAGGCGTCTCGTTTATGAAGCGAGCGCCAAAGCGTCCAGGAAATCGGGTCCTAGGTGCCACAATTAGGTTGATTACATTAATCAAAAACTCTATTTGTCTCATTTACTGTTTAAAATAAACTGAGTCCCAAATATCTCCTAGCATCGTCCGTTTTTTGCAAGCAAATCTGTGTTCTAGATGTTCAGAAGTGACCTGGAATTGTTCACAAAGGAATCTGTGTTGTTTAAAGTTGTCTCTGAAACTCGTTGTTTGAACACATACTCCCATATTTTAACGAATTTTCACAAAAAGGGTTTCTTTTACCAACTCAAGTATTCTGGTTAAGAGTTTTTTTTTTTTTTTTTTATTTACCCTACGCCGACCAGTCACGGCTCTTGAGCCATTAGTTGACTTCTGGCAGCCCAATATAATTTTGCATTTTTCGACCAGTTGGTGTCGTCAGCAGTAAAAGCAAAACGTATGTCCTCGAGTTGTGGACAGTCAGAAAGGTGAGTAGAGGTCATGGGTTCGGATGTGCTGCATAGAGAGCAGGACGGGTCATCCCTCATCCGGAGTCTGTGTAGGTGAGAGTTCAGATAGTCATGGCCAGTGATGGATCTAAAGGCTGCTACCGATTCATGACGAGGGAGGTCAGGCGGAATAAGATTGATTGGGCTGAGGAGAGCAGCCCATTGCTCGCCCTCCGCCGAACGCTCGTGGCCCTGCCGAGTTCTGTCAGTAATGCAGGATTTGATTAAGGATCTGGCTGCGACAAAGCTGACTGGTGCATCTGGCATGGGCATTTGGGAGCCTTCCTTGGCAAGCGCATCTGCGCGTTCATTTCCCCAGATTCCAACGTGAGACGGGATCCACTGTATAGCCACAGTAGCTCCCGCTGCCAGCAGCCGCTCCACCAGGCGCCTTCCCTCCAACACATCCCGGGAGTCTGTCAGGCTATTTGTGCAGAGGCTGACTATGGCTGCCTGGGAGTCACACAGGATGACAGCACGGGCAAACTCCATTGACAGAAGCATGCCAAGAGCAAGGACCACGGCGCGAATCTCAGCTCGGCAGCAGGGGTGGTATGCTTAGGGACGAATTGAACAAATTTCAATCCTATTGTAAGTTAGAAAAAAATCCTGAAACGACCAAAACACGTTTTAACATGGAATGGGTATGTTTTTAGCCCTCTCACGCCTGGCAAAAACCGAGCGTCCGTCTGCCCGTTACGCTAATCTACTTATTTCCGATTTTATAACGATTTCGGATTACAACCAAACCGCTGCTGATTTTTGATCGTAAGAAAATCGATCACAACTCGGTGGAAAGCTATCGATTTAACGAACATTTTCCTATTTACCATAACTCTGTGACTGTACGAATACTAGAACTATGGGCATATCAGTTTTCATATTTTATTTACAAACTATGAAGCTGTAATTTGGTATGTAAATACCAAATACCTAATACTAATTCCCGTGGTGGTGGAGACTTGAAATTTGGGATGTAACCTCCTTAGGACTTACACTTACACTGCAGCATAGGACCGGTATCAGCTGAGTAGCTCCTAAAGCTAATTTTTATGCTACTCACACTATTCAGCTGTACTTTGGTATGTAGCCTCCTTATGGCCATAACTTGACGTTGCCCAGGATCCGGATCAGCTGAGTTGCTTCTAAAGATTATTTCTATGCTATTCACACTACGAAGCTATAATTTGGCATGTAGTCACCTTAGGACTTACATTTTGAGCAACATAGGGCGGGGATTAGCTGAGTAGCTTCTGAAGCTCATTTCTATGCTATTCACACTATAAAGCTGTAATTTCGCATGTAGCCTCCCCAGGACTTAAGTAATTACACTTTAAGCCGCGTAAGGCGGAATTAGGTGACTGGTTCCTACATCTATTTTCTATGCTATTCACACGACGAAGCTGCAATTTGGTATGTAGCCTCCTTAGGACAGGGCCCTGCCCAGGCCCCTGACCAGATGAGAGGCTAGTCCATGTTCCATTTTCATATAAATTTAGCCGTAAGGCTCTAAACGAAATCGGAAGGGAGGGTCCAGGTGGGGCGCAGTTAGGGTTGCCAACTTTTATTCGGAGAGATGATGTAATTTTCAGAAAATTATTGAATAAAAAGTACCTATCTTCTTTTTTTAAAATTACGATCCAGAAGAAAATTTGGAATTCCTCGTTTCACCATCACCACCTCAACATGCAGAAATGAGCAGCACCTCATTAGGTACCTAGAATACCTACTGTTCATCAACAACTTCGTTTTCATACTTGGCTATTGGTAAGATAACCCAATCCATCGATTTCATAAAACAAATTTTTATTGCAGCAAATGCATATTTAATTATTTACTCGTCTCTTCAGTGGCGGACTCTGAAATCCCAGTCTATTTAATTATAGTAACGACCTCCTCTCGGTCGGGGTCGCTGGTTGCTAGGTAGGGACTTAAAATTACTAATTTCAGTTTTAAGACGATAAATGGCCGTTGATGCAAAAAAACAGGTATTTCAGCGTACTTTTTTAACTTGAGAAACTACAAAGTACAAATCATAGAAAAAGAAGTACAATACCAGAACTCTGGTATTGTGATCAATATTTTTATGATTTCGAAATTTTCAGAAAAATGTTTAGAAATACAAATTTTGAGTCTTAAACAAAATTGTTGTTTACAAAGATTTCTATAATCCCCCATAGTCATAGATAACACAATGAATATTCATTTCATGGGATAAATACGATTATATGTGTGGAAGGAAAACAACACAAATTCCAAAATATTTGTATATTCGTAACCTTTGAGTACAACTCGTTACGTTTACACAAAGATGAATGACGTTGAAATTATCATAAAATATGAGCAGATGAGGAAGACGAAGTTGAAAAATAGAGGAACGAGTCACCTGTTACGTCAGGTCGATGGGTCAAATTTGTCTTCCAACTTGCACCTCGAAAAAATACGGCGTGAGAACGGGAAAGTGAGAAGGGTGGGGATGTGGAGCTTAAACAGAAAAACAGGCGAATAGAAGGAGAAGATAAACGAAAAAAAGAAGAGATTAAAAATAAATAAAAGGCCAAAAAATTGGCTTGCCCCGAGCTGCCGACCTTTTGGGAACGCCAGGATGCTCTTCCGGGCACTTAAGACCTGCTTCTGGGAAAAGACCACTCTCGAAAATGATGTACCAGCCGACCTCTTGGCGTCGCGTGAAACAGCGCAGGGGACCTACGCGGAACGTTATTTCACGTACGTCCGTGGAAGAGGATGAAGAGGTGGAAGAGGAGAAGAATTATTAGTTACTCCGAGCTTTATAATGAGTCCTTCGCGTAAATCTATCTCAATAACGGTTAGAAATGGGCCCGTGTCCATGTTCGAAATGTATGAGACCTTCGGGCTTAGCAGTTTTCCTTTTGCACGGCATTCCCTACGTTCGAGAGATATTTTGCCATTACGGACGGATCTCAGAAAATCTAGGAGTCTGATAAACCTACTTAGCGGAATTGATTTTTTTCCTGCTTTTTCATGTGATGACCTTTCGGAGTCGAAGTGGTAAATTTATTTCAGTCCGCTGTAAGAAGAGGATACTCATCTACTTACCTCATTTAATGAAGGTTGAAGTTCATTCTGAAGAGGTTTCTCCTTCTACTATAGTGTTACCCAATTGGGTTACTCGGCCGAACATACAGTACCTACTTATTATCCTTACATACCCATCAACATAATGAGAGGAGTAGGTGAGGCTGAATTAAACTGTATAAGTGAAATTAAGGTGAGTTGGTATAAATACAGATGAAAGTCTCGTTCTTTGACACAAGTTAATTTTATAGTCAGAAGAGTGGAAGAATAATTCCCTTCCAAATTATTTATTAATTATTATTATCATCATTATTATTATTATTTATTCATTTATTTATAACAACTGAACCATGCAGCCGATCTAGCTACTTCACTTGCATACATAAATCACATGTTAATGGAGTTGCAGCTCATTAGCTGACCCATTTACAAACACACTGGACCGCCGTCAATTTCGCTAAATATAAAATTTGTATTTAATGACATACGTCGTGTGGTTTTGTCCTTGTTTTCTAATGCTTTTTCTATTGCGTTGGTAATCCGATGGTTCTGATCAATGGTTGAATGTTGTTCACGAAATCCAAACTGGTGATCAGGGATCAGGTTTCGCTCTTCTATGACGATCTTCAGCCTCTTCAGCAATAATTGTTTCATCAGTTTACATAGTACTGGAGATATTGACCTGTAGCACGTCTTATCACTGTGATCCTTCCCTGGTTTCAATATCATTATGACTTCGGAGACCTTCCAGAAACATGGAACATAGCGGAGCCTGAAAGGAAGAATAATTAACACTATTATTCAACCAATTTAAATCACATTTACCTCTACAACACATCACATTGGATGATCAGTAATAAATAATAAGTAATAAGTTTAATGCGGTTTAAATGTTCGGATTCAAACATTCATTAAGTGCTTATATGATCTTCTTATACCCCCTATAAATTCATGCTAACGGAATTGTTGTCAGCTTGGTTATAAGTCAATCAGGGGGTCAAACTGATGCATGGTCGAGGGAGCAAACAGGTCGTAGTTACGTAATAATTTGTTGTCCTAATGATCATATATTGTTATTACCTATGTTCAATATTTTATTTTTGTTTGTAAAGTTTGGTAGGTACTATTTCTTGAGGATGTATAGCCTTAAGGAGGAAGCCGGCGTTAGGGCTCCTGGGAAGCTGTGATACGCCAAGTTCCTTCCCAATATCTCGTGGATTTCATGGACCCAAAGCTAGGCATGTTCTCCAAGGCCGAACCATCGTAAAACGAAGGGCATTATCGCCACTGTAGCCGGCTTTACCTGAAAATTGGTTCGTCGTAAAAACCTTGGAGCGGGAAAGAGAATCCCGTGAAGAAACGGGAAAACACGTGGAAGGTTCTCAAACATTTTACTGTTTAAAGTCTCTCAAACTGAAACACAATCTTTTCAACGTCAAAACAAACTTGGTGAAACCATCTCCTGAAATTCACCCCAAGGGTTTTACCTTCGGATGGAGATAGGATGACGTTAGGGGGAAGATTTTCGATGTGGAAAAGACAACATGTATACAATTACACGGCGTAACAAGGCAGAGTTGGGTAACGCGGGATCACGGATTCTTAAACACGAGCAAGACGAGTAACTCGATGAATGTAAATATAACGGATACCAAAGCACACGAACGGCTGTAATGGTTACCCCTAAAAAGAGGGGTTTCTGCTCGTAATACAATACCACATCGAGGAATTACCATGTCACTGACTCTCTGAGTAGAACGTGAAGCTATCAACTCCAAGGACTTGATTTAATTCATGCATTGATGAATTGTTTACTTTACTAAAATCGGTTTAGTCTAAGACCGAGAGAATAGAATCTATACTGTACCTACTTCCACATTTGTCAAATCCTTAATTTCAGTAACAAATAAACACAGAAAGTCTGCATATTTAAACATTCAGGAAGGCATACCATCATAAAATGGAAATTTAGTGAATGAATAACCAACACTTACCACTGTTAATTTTATAGTTATGGGTGATCCAAGGGTATTTTGCACACACACATTTGATGCTGATCACGATAGTTATAAGTGGTCATAAATGTTTAAATGATGATCATTTATGATGATCACGATACTTACAAGTGGGAACATCGAGATCTATTAGAACCTTTGTTCATATCGCACCTCAAGACTTGGAGTGTGACAAGTCCAAAAATTCGATTTTCGAGTTATACCCGTTATACCAGTTATACGTTGCAAATGGTTATTTTTGTAGGTGCGCTGTACAAAGCACCTCTTCACTGTTATATAAATTTGTTAAGAGCAGATGTACATATTGAATGATTTATGTACGGGTTCAGAGAACAATAAACCTCTCGCACTCCAAAACGGCTGTGTCGAATTTTTACCAAATTCGTTCGTGGGGACAATGGATGTTTTGTTCGGTTCGTCGGCGATTCAATGATGAATAGAAGAGATGAGAGGTTTCTATTTTGGAGAGCAACTGAAGTCCATCATTAATTTAAAGGACGTGACGCCGCTCCGACGGGAAAATAAGCTTTCCGACTTCACAGCTCTTTCCTCTTACCCAGTCGCCCTCCGCCCATCACATCCATATCATAGCTTCCATCCAACTCCATCTCGCCAACGAGTTTCCCCTCTTGGAAAATACTCGAGCAACTTCCTTTAATGTTATAATTTCAAAGTCGAAACGGTTCCGAGGTCTTTTGTATTTTCTCATTGAGTTTCCCCGTATGAATCTTCATCTCTCTAAATGGCATCGTGATTTATCGGTTGGGGCCCCGTTTCTGGAAAGATGAATTGAAAATTTATGCCTGCAATGCGCCACAAAGTGGGAATAAACTTGAGAGGGTTGGAAGAGGAACGGGTTCCTCCCATTTGTGAAACTGGCGATATTTCATTTTGACGATGTGAAGAGGTGCAGGTATCCACACAATATCTCGATTACTGAATTTGCTGGGTGTAGTAATCGGACAAATACCATGCAGAATAACAAGACTGCCGAGTGATAGAAAAAAGTGGTTTCCAAATCCACAGGTTTCATCAAATACCATGTTACGCCATGTGCTCACGTTCTGCAAACATTATAATGTAACATATTATGTAATACAAACATATTATGTTTGCATATTTTACCACACACCATCATCTACTGTCTATAACCTCGGCTTCCACTATGAATGAACCCGAACTGATTTCTGTACTATAAAAATTATAGATAATTTGGGAATGCCTTTGTTTTGCAGCAAAGGCAATTATATAATATATATGTTTGCCTATATTATAGGCAAACAGCAACGGGCAATTATACTGGCCTAAGCAAAAAATGGGTCTAGCAAAACTCTCACGTGAGGCCATAAGACCCAATGTGGGTCTAGGATGTTACCGACACCTTAAGGGTTTAGCGCTCCAAACGTCCTTTTTTCGAGTAAACACGAAATGTATCTTAGTTCTATGGTATTTGTTGCATCCATATGTTGAGAGTTGATTCACATTCATGGAAGAAGTGAAACCACTGATTCCATGTTCACAGTCCACTTCAAATTGCTAGTTGCTCTGTTTACTTCAAGAAGGCTGGTTTGTTTGATTATTCTTTACTGTTTATGTCACTGGTGAAAATTCGACTTTCTCGTGATAATAGTTTACTGTGCATATTACTCGTAGATTGTAGGAGATAATGGGTTACCTTATTAGACTCATTTTGGGCCTATGGCCCCCGAGTCATAAATTCCTTCCCTGGGGCCAATAAGACCCACAATGTCTAACCGAAAAACTGTTTTTTCGTTGTAAAATATGGACAAATGTCACTTTTTGACGAATAAGATCAACTTAAAACAGCTATTTGAAAGTTTTAGAGGAAATCAAATTTTTGGCTTGTTCTCTGTATTGTCGCTTGCCGTATTTGCCAATCAACAATGCCGTATTTTCACTTGAGACACAAACCATAATATGTCATATTCTACAAGGAGAAAATGAGGGATATCTATAAACCGAAATTTATGGAAATATACGATTTTTTTCAAATACTCTTGTTTTCCTTAACATGGGTTTCCAGTGAAAACTTTCCACGATTTCCTCGCGAGTGATTTAGTTCGTTTCAGGTTCAACTTACGTCGAGTCTGATTTCAGGTCACTACTGTAAAGCTACTGTTTTCAGCATTGTCTTGGGTCTCTTTCATTTCTGAAATTGAGAGAAACAACCGACAAAGTGAAATATTGTGCGTGGGTTGAGTAGGATGTCACTGGACAAGTGGGAGGTGGTTGGTATCTAGCTCCTTGATTGTCAAGTGAATTTATCCGACGTTTCCCGTCCGACCTGTGTGATTCATGGATTATTGTCCAGGTCAAGAGAGGGAAGAACCTTGAAGTGAAAATATGAAGCAAGTTACAACCTTGGTGAAACAAAAGCTCTTCTATTGTCTCCTCCGACCTACTCCTGTGGCCAGCTTACAAAATAGCGGTCCGGTATCAAGTTTCCGAGACAGGACTACAAAGCCTTCGTAGTTGAGGGACGACGAAAGAGTATTGATCGGATGGGATGACCGGTATATTACCAACCGGTGACCACAAAGCGGAACGGAGAGGGTCAACCCCTTTCGCGGTAACAGATTAAATTTCCACCGTGTCCTCCCCAACCCTGGCAAAAGCCTTTCGCCGGCCGTTATGGGTTTGTCTTGTCCTCCGCAGTAGTCGTTGTTGCAGACTTGAAGGTTCAGAACTCATAGTCTGTTATAAATTATAATTTATAACTACAAAACCTACTGACACTCAGTTTAAAAACTACAGTAGTGCAATACAACCATTACATGAACTGAATTAATTAGAACAGATGGCTGTCACTAGTGGAGTAGGCATACCAGCGCAGTTCATACAGGATGATCCCCTCGTAGTTATTGTAGAAGATTTTTCGTTAAACCAAATAAAAAATGGAGTAAAATGCCACCAACCGCATATTTTTATCTAAATCCATTCTCGAGATATGATTTTTTTCAATTTTTTTTCTCTTTCAAATTGAAATTTCTCCAGTTTATCCATTCAATTTTAACTTTTGACCACATTTTCGGAATCAGAGTTAAATTAGCTATAAGATTAGAGTATTTGAGAATTACCATCTAATGACCATAACAGCAGCTGATACATAAGAAACATAAGAAATAAAGGTGGGCGTTTTGAAAACAAGTCACAAAATTTGTTTTGTAATATGTGATGTTCAAATTTGGAGATGGCAGCAAAAATGAAAATTTTTATTGTACCTACTAACAAAGCCCTGACTGATTCTTATCGATTAAAACTTCACAGTCAGGCAGCATGACTATAAGAGGGAATTTTCAAAAAAATAACTGGTTTTTTTGTAAAATGTCTCTATTTTACTCTAGGAGATTTAAGGACCGTTCTTTCTGCCTACCTACCAACCTGACCATCTTCACTGGCACTCATTCAAGACCATTGAATCTGACTTTTTATCTTAGAACCGCCTACTTAGTGCGTTCCAATTCCAAGGGGTCACAAATTGGCTAAATGGAGATAGTAAAAGGTCATTTTTCAACGCTTTCTCATGGATATAGGAGATACTAACTTAGCTTATATGATTTATACACATCAGAGCAAATGTGGAGATCTGATGTTTTGAGTTAGCTCGCCAGATTCCATACCAACAAGTGTATTACTTGAATAGGAAAATTGACGATTTTGGTGTTGGGATAGCGGGTGCCGCTTTGGTACATAACTCCACGCTATCAATTTAATCAGAATCCCGATCGGTCCTCCTGACCCAAAACCTTCCTTTCGAGATCGAAGATAAGAACGAGAGGGACATCCGGATGTCAAGGGGATTGATGCTACAGGTGACGACGATTAGACAACCGAACTATGCAGTATACGAACAGTCCCCCGTTATTTTAGTCAGTTGTTTCAAATGTTAATTTTTTTCTCCGCCAAAATCCCTTCCGTAACGGCTAATTTATTCAACAATCGAGTCAAGCGCCACGCGTCAACCCATAAACATTTACTACAAATATAAAACAAAACGTTCTCCCTCCCCTCGAGTTCTACCTTGTAAACAAGACGGAGGACCGATATATTTTTTATATTTGGAGTCTCGAATCAATGAATGACCTCACAACCTTTTTTGGCGCAACGTTGAGTGGTTCGGTGAGGTCACGTCTTTTGCCTGTTGTCGTTGTAACCGCAGAAGTGGGCGCCTCTCATTAGCGGCGGAGTATATTATTATTCGTTCATACCTTCTTGAATAACAATCAAGATCAACATTATTCATGAACAATCTCCTACTTACTACTTTCATTTACTCGATGAAAAACAATTGAAACACTTTCGGTAAAAACGAGGTGCACAACGTAAATTTAGATCCCAATTAGATCTACGATTCCTACAGTAAAATCACTCAAAAATCACAACAAAAATCAACTCCAAAAACCTCTAGGCGCACCTCTCCTCGCAGGGAGTGGACCTCCAGACCACCGTTTGCAATCAACTTGAACACTGTATATACGTTTTTATTTACGTTTTACGTTATTTACGTTACAATGGATGTATTATCCATTATCCGTTGAACGATTATTAGTATGTAAGCAAATTATTGTCTTATACCAATAGCTCTGCTATTCGTACAGTCACACAGTTATAGTTAACAGGAAAATGTTCCTCAAATCAAGAGCTTTCCAGCGAGGGTGAAAAATGTTTGTACGATCAAAGATGGCGACGATAAATTTACGTTGCAGTCGGAAATCATTATAAACATTTCGTAGCGGTATTTTGGGTCGATTTCTCGGGTCGGGTTTTGGCAAAAAGGTGTTCGTAAAAACGTATTCTACGTTGAGTAAGTGTTCACTGATCACAACAACTAAACTTGGTTTATTTTTCTGTTTTCGTGTTACAATGAAGTTTGGAAGAACTGTGTAAGCTTACCTACACAATAACTGTTTACTTATGGCTGTATAACATTAAAAAAAAAAGATTTTTTTAAAGGCGGCCCGTGGCCCTCGTCCAGAGGTCCAGTCGTATTTCATCGCTCCCGCATTCCGCGGCCTTCATCCCCTCGGCCGAGGTCGAACTCCTAGCGAATTTTTGAAAAAAAGAAAGCGATTATTCTCGGTCTAAAATTTTCAAAACTCGAATTTTCGAAAAATTCCCATACTAAAATCCGTTCCCGACCGTCCTGAATTCGCTGCCAAAAGACACCAAAAATCATAAGAATATGACATTGTGTGGTCTTCAGAATCAAAAGTGAATGACTCCATTTTCGTTTTAAAAAACGATATTATTGCGTTTTTTACAAACTTATATGACATGAAAGTGTCAGGACCGAAATATACCTAACTTAGCTGTCAAATATTGACCATTTTCTACGAGTACATCAAAGCCGGAATAAAATAAAATTTTCAATACTATCCTATATAATTTGAGAATTTGGAGTTAATTAGTTTTGATTCTGAAGGCCTCACATATATTTATTTATTCATTTATGTGTTATTCCAGACAGAATTGAGATTTCCAGGCAATCGAAAGGCTAAGTTCGTAGATGGGCAGAATCGGGCCACTCTAAGGGGGAGTTTTGGTGAGTGTCCATAAATTTCCAAAATGAAACATTCTAATAAGTAACACCTCATTTCAACGATTTTTCACGTTAAAGACGATTGTGAAATCAAAATTGCGATATCTTATCCCGTCCTCAAATTGGAACACTTTGAATATGGAGAAACGTGGTTGATACATGAGATGTTCTTCGCGGTTCATCTGATCTATTCTAGTAATGGAATGAGATATCGCAATTCTGACTTCGCCATCGTCTTCAGCGTTCAAAAATCTATAAACTTAGTTAGTATTCGACAAAAATTGATACGAAATTTATAATAAAACCAGTAAAATGGAGAAATTGGACATAAAACCAGTTATTTCTTCAAAAATTCGCTCTTATAACCATGCTGCATGACTGGATAGTCAGGTCAGCTGTTGATAGTCGTCCTATGTAGTGCCGGTCAACGCGTACAGCGTTTGATGATACGCTGTGTGTCAACTGTGTGCCAGGATATGGTCAGATACTCACCTAATCCAGAACGTAAACACTCTTCTGTCTTTCACTCTCCCCGCATCACCTACTAACACTTAATCAATGTTTGGGTGAGGTCCTTGTAATGTGGTTTCACGTTTCGGAGAGCTTAGAGCGTGTCAACCCGCGGGTAAACCAATCGGTGATCCAGTTACTTACGTTAACTAGACTGTTTCATCTGAACTGTTCGTTCCAAATGACCCTTTCCACCCTCGATCGACTCTCATCTCTTTGTATGTAATCAAACCGAAAGGAGATTTATAAATGCGAGCTCCAGGCCCTCGTAAGTAGTGGAGCATTGTGTTGAATTCGTTACAAATTTCACTTACGGATGGGTAAGTGAAATTTGGTGACCCATTCAGCTCAAATATCGTTTTATTTAGATTAATCGAACAGTTTATGCACGAGGTAAGGTTTTCTAAAGACAGAATGACAAGTTTGAAATGCAAATGTATGTTGATGACCTCTAAAAAGCGAACACAAGGCAGTCTTTGTAGAATTGAATATAAAATGACAGAGTTCATGATGACACTGCTCGAAGCCACGAATATTGAAACATCACTCCCATTAATTTCGCCCAATAGCCAAAAAAAAATCACGAAGGAGTGGAACTTTGAAGAGTATCTATCTATCATTTGGTACATTCTAAGTGCACCAAAATGTGCTTCAGAGGCGAAAGAACTTGAATTCGTTTCAAAACCGGATTGAAACTTTTCGAAACTTTTTTTTTTCAGTTTAATTAGGTACTTACGTCTGGGAAATGTCAGAGGAGCGAACCCAATGCGCCTCCGAGTTCAGGGATGAATCTTATCGTTTCGTAAGGCTCCCGTAACTCAGTTATTCCGACAGGATCCAATGTGTCAGAAAGACAAATTGTTTATGATGTGATCAACATTGCCCGTGAAATAATCGTTCTCGGTTTTTAAGACAACGGTTCGACATGAAGAAATAGGTGAAAGGTTTGTGGGACGCTCAAATGTACAGTCAAAACTTTGCGATGCCAAAAAAAAAAAAAAAAAAAAAAAAAAAACCCGGTAAACCAAATTTCGTAATATTAGCACAACGCTAACTAAAAAAAATTTATTTGATTTTGTGAATCTACGTTTCTTGAAACGTAAACCATCAAATTTTGAGGGGGCGTTACAAAAAAAACTTTCTTCGGTCGATTCTAATGGTTCATTATCGAAGATAATAAACCAAAATAAATAAAAATCAATTAATAACTTGAAAAAGTTATAAGTAGGTGGTATAATTTTTGGATTCATAAACGGGATTCCAATAGGTCTTCCATCTCCGAATTTGTGGTGTACCATATTTGGGTGGAAATGTCTGAAACAGATATCGAATTACATGGAATTGTTCGTTTATCTGCGTTGTTCATCACAATACTAAGTAATATTCTTGATAAAAACAAATCTTACTTCCTAACAATCCGTTAGTAGGTATTAGTAGGAAATAATCACGAATAAAAATGAGGGATTGAATAATTACCTACCTAGTAGAAGTCTCGACATTATTGGTTGTTAAATATTATTTTATATATTTTTAAATATTTCGCCCTCCAATGTAAAAACTCTGCAAACTCTTGACAAAACGGTTTATTATCTTCTTTGTGCAGATCACCTTTCCGTCTAGATCACATGATTACTATTATGAATTATCCATTATTTATAAATAATTATCATTATGTGGTAATATTTTTTCTCGGGCGATTCCACTGGCTCATTTTCGCAGATAATAAACCAAAATTGTCCATTTGAGTTTTGACCCTCAGACAACCCTGAATGAATTCGGTTCCGTGTCTTTAAATCCTCGCTACACGCATGACTCCTGAGAACTTGATGATTGGACAGAAAAGTACCACTTAGTATAGATTACTGCCCAATTGTCCAAAATTCGCCTATTTTGATAGTCGTTTTTGACTGGCCACACAATCTTCAACACCCAGGAGGATCTGCCCTTTACGCTATCCCTTACATTATATGTTGAGCTTCACTATAGTAGTGTAATATTCTCCTTCTTTTTCACCCCTGGCGCTTCGGTCCTTCACAGATCCTGTGCATTCTCAAAATTTAAGAGCACTCACTATAAAAGACCCAATTGCAGCGCAAATGTGCGAATACAAGACACCCATTAGAATTTCCTACAGTTCTCCTAAAATTTGGTCGACGTGTTTCTATATTGATAAGCCTAAAATATCCCTCGTAAGGTCACCGAACTCGGTTGGGCAATACCGGAGTTATGTGAGTAGGAATAATTCCACATTTACGCATTTGCAGATGAAATTACTCGCAGATTTACGGAGTTTAGGTGGAATTCTCATGAACCAATATTTAACCGTCCTCCTAAACCCCTTAAGAATATCATCAATGGTTGGTAACTATTATTGCGTAGTTAATAGTGCGGAAAGGTGGTATCGGCAGATATACCGATATTCGAACCCTGCACCAAATTGGACGATTACTACGTACATACCTCAGTATTTCCAGGCGGAATCGCAGTTTCCCAGAATCAATTGTTTCCATTTAAAAACCTGTTATGTGCAATCGCCCTAAGTAGATATTTTTGGTACCATGTAAAATAATTCATTTTTTTTTAATTATACTTACATCTTTGTAAATTGAAAATCGTACATTGCATGTAAAGAAGCGCGCCTAAAACCTATTTTTATCAAAAGGTCCGACGAAAAAAATGTAAGGAAAATTGCTACCGTATTCTGAAAATTGTCATTCTTTGGAGAAAATCAAGTTTGTTAAAAACGGTTTAATGACACAAGCCGTGATCGAAAAGAATTGAACCTTTTATCGTACTCATCATTTTTGACAGAGGCAGAAAATTGATGTGATCTGATCAAATCTGGCAGCTCAACCCCGTTGTCGATTCAATCTGGAAGAAAACCTTGTTATGGAAAAACAAATAGTCCTTGGATACCATGGTAACGCCAGATATAATTTGAGTTTTTCAATATGTGGAATCGAGTTGAAAATTTCAAATTATAAACAAAACGAACTTTGGAGAATCATAATATTTTTTGTGTCTTGTTTGTCAGTAAAGTAGGTATGAGGTACCTTCATCCTCGGAAGAGACCTCGTAGGGACATCCCTATTCCGGCTCGGGGGTTGGTCGACTCCTGACTGACACTGACAGGATCTTCCACCCACTCGGAGGCATCTGAAGGCGCTTTTGGGAGTGAAGGGAAGGCACCAGGGGGATCATCCAGAGCCAGAAGCAAAACCAAGGACGGTCCCAGCTGTGTAAAGGACCCTCTTCTAACTATATAAGCTCATATCGACCTTTTGCCTCATCACTTCGGTTCACAACCTCTAACAGACAACATGGCTCTTGAGGTGAGTACGGATGAAGGGGAAAAACAAACTGGAAAATATCGAGGAGAAGGCGAAATTAGTCACATTAACAGCTCTATCACAGGAACCTCCCTAAGCATAATAATAAAACTCTGAAAACTGACTGGAAAGTGAATGGTATTTGGCAAACTGACTGTAAAGAAAACCAAATTTTATGACAACCGTAATAATTCATAATTATTATTACTTATTTTACTCTCCCCCTAAAATCTACCCCTTAAAATTCAATGACGTGAAGATGTCAAGGTACGAGTATATTAAAAACAAAAACTCAAGTCTAAATTTTGTTCAAGTTACAATCTCACCAAAAAATAACAACCTGGTGGAAGTGGCCAACAAACTATACTACATTTTTTAATTGATTCTTTGCTCAAAAGTGTATTCGAATTCTAACATTTTATTACACGATTTCGACATTAGACTCTAAAATAATTTACTCTTAAATGATAATGGGGCAGTTTCAGGGAGCTCTTCAATTTCATTGCATTTTCGTTTTGTACGTAAACCAATCATGTACTATTACTTATTGACAATGTTGCATCTAAATTGTAAACAAGAAAACAGTACGAAAATCACGTATGGACTTTTGTAAGTGAGCAAAAACTGTCGCTATTTGAACTCATGGTTAGATTTTGGGAACTTCAATGAAACTCATAGCGGTTAACTGGTGGTACGTCACGATTATACAGTATGAATGATTTTTAGAACGAGTTCAAATTCGATTTTCCTGTGTAGTCCATACACTTTTTATATATACCTAAATGTACATTTTTGTGTTATAAATTTTACATGCTATCTATTGACTCGTTGTGTAAATTTGAAAGAACAATGAAGATACCTATATATTTTCATTGAATACCCGACATTTTCTTTGTTCACGGTTCTTGACTTGCAATGATAGAATTATTCACGCTTCTTTTGTTTACAGCATATTGCCGTCCTCGCTTTCTTCGCTAGCGCCGTGGTCGGTCAGATCCTGCATCAAGACCACGCCTACGCTCAGTCGCCGCTGATTCAGCAGAGCATCCCCGTCCAGAGGTTGGCGGGACAGCCGCTCATTCAACGCTATGCTGCTCAACCGTTGCTTCAGAGATACGTCCAGGGCTCTACTCGTGGCTACGCTCCCTCAGTCGCTGCAAGGCGCGAAGACGAAGAGTACGATCCCAATCCTTCCTATAACTTCAACTACGAAGTCAACGATGCCGTTACTGGTGACGCCAAGAGCCAGAGCGAATCCAGGTAAAACATGCCCTTTTACATTCAGATTTCACGAGCTTCAATCAGCTTTTTCTTTCGAGTCCTCAAATATATAGAAGCCTTAATGATAACGGTTTTGACTATACTTGGAACACCTGAATCAAATCATTTCCGACATTTTGAAGGATATTATGCATTGACAGTGATCCAGACAGAAAGTAATGGTTTATTGTTAATTACCTACTAGTTTATAATTACATTGTTTCAGGCAAGGAGATGTTGTCCAAGGACAATACTCTCTGATTGAACCTGACGGCTCAAGGAGGATCGTCGAATACACTGCCGACCCCGTTAACGGATTCAACGCCGTCGTCCGCAAAGAAGGAGGCGCTGCCGCCCCGATCGCTCCTCAAGCCAACCTGGCCATCCGATCTCAGCCTCAGCTCGTTGTCCCCAGACCGACCATCACTCAACCACAGATCGCTCTCCAGAGGCAAGTCATTTCCCAACCTCAGTTGATCGCCCAGCCACAGCTGTCTCTCCAGAGGAGAGTTATCGCCCAGCCACAGATCACCCTCCAGAGACAAGTCTACGCTCAGCCTCAGCTGTCTCTCCAGAGGCAAGTCTACGCTCAACCTCAGATCGCTCTCCAGAGGCAGGTCATTTCCCAACCTCAACTCATCTCTCAGCCACAGCTGATCGCTCAGCCTCAGTACGCTCTTCAGCAGCCTCAATATACCCTGCAAAGAGCTAACTTGGGCTACGCCCCTCTTGCTTCTTCCATCGCCATCCCCAATGGCCTCAGGTCGATCTCTGCTACATCTCCGGCCGTTGTTTCCGGCTCGTTCTCAAGCCCCCAAGCTTCGTACGCTTATTAAAAACTCCGTCCATTGATACCTTGTAAAGTTAGTCACTTTTGATACACAATAAACCATTTTAAATGTAACATGGTAGCATTTATTTTCCACTCCTTGCAGAACAGCTGAATCTGAAAATATATTGTACCTAGTTCATGGACAACAATCCCTAGGTTGGAGCTGTCAGAGTTTGCGTCACACCGATGCGAACAGAAGTTGCAAATTTGAACTACCTACTCGTATCTTCATAACTTCTAATAGAACTATTACATATTTACAATGGGTTTTCCCCACCCGTTCAGTGTGATAGACAACAGCTGTAAATGACTCATGAGCTTTTACTAAAACTATTTTACGGTACTGAAATGAGCTGATAAAAACCCGATCATTCCACGGTGCCTTAGACCTAAGGCCAAAGAACCAATATGTTACCTGTAACGTATTAGTTCTTTTTTGAAAAATAATGACAAAACTGATACCGGAGAAAATGTGTGACATGGTCAGCATAGAGGGATTAACAATACTGAAAATTATACACCGTTGATTTGAATCTCTGGTAATTTGAATGTTTTCGATTAAATTCGATTGTTGTTTCATGAAACCGACAACCTAGTATATTATAATATTATATTATAATACTCTTGCCCTACAAAAAGAATATAATTTCAGAAGGAATGTATTTTAGATGGGTTATTTCACACTGACGAGTTCATACGAGGTTGCTGTGGTACCTCATAATATGAATATTGATATATTATAATCGTGAAAATTCTTAAAATTCTCGGCATGGGATTATGATGACGATGAGGAAATCACTTGGTAATAATGGGATCCTACGTTACGACATAATATTATCACTTGTCCCTGGTATTTCCAAACTGTGGCAACTACATATTATTACCTCATCGAAACTACAACTCACTCAATGACACCAGAGATGACCAAGTAACAGAGTGAAACCAAATCCATTGTAGCACAGGTAACTTTCCCTGAATGATCATCTCTCGTAAGGGTGAAAAAATGATGGATGGCGACGTCGGAAATGAATGAATCAGGTTTTGACATGTGGCGGGACACAGATCTTAAAGATAAGCCCCGTCATGAAGATTGATTGAACAGCGAATGTCAAAAGAGTTCTATATAATCAAAATTGAATTCTGTAACGTTTCGTTCTTAGAGAGTAGGCTCATCTCGATGATCGTGAAGCTACCGGGAAATGTTGCTATGTCACTACCGTCTCATCGGTAGCAGGTGGGTTTAGGGTGATTCCCAGTTATCACGATTAGGCACAAAAGTTTTCAACATAAGAACCTAAATATTGATTTAGAAGTACCTAACACACCTGATGTGCAATTGATCAATTATTGTTCGGAGCATCGTCAACATAATGACCCAATACGTTACAAAATGGGCCAAATTTTAATATACCAGAAGTTTCTAAGTCGTTCACCATACGCTACCTATCTTACAGGAAAAGGCACTAATTATCATTTTATAAAATTTATAAAAATGGTACCCTTGGATGAACTGTTGTAATAAATAGGTGATTTCATAAAAAATTTTCATATAAAAAAAATTTCATATAAAAATGAGTTCTGAGTCGAATGACACCAATTTCTAATCTCTCCGACAGGTAGACTAACTACGGGTTCATAGAAAATCGAAACAATAAATCGGTCGGTGATTGAAACCGCCTCAGCTACAACAAAATTTCCGTTCTGTAAGCACAACAACGTGATGAAGACTTAAAAAATTTTGTAGCCGGAAAACTTAATTTCCCGAGCAAACTTGAATCTCCGCACCTCCTTTTCTTGCTCGACCTCTAACAAGATGAGTAAGCTCACCTGGTTTTTCAACTAAACCAATATCCCGGATGGGAATAAGCGGCTGAAACCCTTCCTTCTTCTTAGAACACAATTTATATTCAAGATCGCCTTAACCAAGTAAAGGACATGGCCCGTTTAAATTTACTCACGGGGTGGAACTTTATATTCAAAGCGCTGTTTCTCAAACATCGAAGTGTCTTTTTTTCAATATAATTTCTTTCTGTATTTTTTATCCCTCTTTCTTCTTCAGAAGGCTTTCAGTAATAAGAAACAAAGTTTCATTGATTGTGAGACGTGTACGGAAATTGGAGCAGCGCCCGTTAACGGAGTTTCGACGACGGAAAGAACAGCTCAAAATATCCAATTTGCTTGAAAATGACAAAGACGGGTGAAATACAATA
The DNA here is from genome assembly GCA_963920205.1 of Stenodema calcarata. Lineage (NCBI taxonomy): Eukaryota > Metazoa > Arthropoda > Insecta > Hemiptera > Miridae > Stenodema > Stenodema calcarata. Next base: position 16,220,014 of record OY986059.1, read on the forward strand.
AAAATGATAATCTCAGGTGGTAAAAGTAATGTTAAGTTCGATGAAATTCCGATGAAATTCAACGTGCAAAGGGAGGTTAGGTCACTCGAAACTGAGACGGGCATGGAATCACCCAAGAAAAACCCTCTAAAAATTTGGGGGTTTACGTTCCAAGATACGAAGATTCAAGAAACTCTGCAAATTCTTGAAAAACGCTTTATTATTACGCTTTATTACGCTTGGTGCAGATCACTCCTCTGCCTAGATTACTAAATAATAGATTAATAACTAGGTAATTCATAATAATTGGTAATTATTGTCACAAATTAGAATTATGCACTAGCATTAATTAACGATAATTATTATCAAGTAGCGTAAACTATTATTAATAATTGCTAATGATTAATATTCATCGTTAGTTATTAATGAAATATTAATGATTTTTTTATTGAATATTTTCAATTGTCTCTATTATTTATTATACTATTCGAATCAGCTGGGCTAGTGTGAACATTGACCCGACAGGCTGCCGCAAGATTTACCCTATTGATCTGCTCCAACTTTGAGCTCTCATTGTGAACGAACGGCTGGTCGTACAAAGCTACGGATGGTCTTGAAAAAATCCAAAAATTAAACTCTATTCAAATGTCTTCAAAAAACTACACTGTTTATTATGAATTGTTTGAATTTAAAGTTTTAGTTTTTAAAGAGTCAAGTTTTAGCATATTTTCGAAGAAAAGGTAGCTATTGTTCTCGGTCCAAATTTCCAAAACATTTTCATACCAACATCCATCCCAGACCATCCGGAATTCATTGCCAAAAGACACCAAAAATCGTATAAATTATATGTATTTATAAAAGTACCTATTTATGTATCTGTCATTCTAACGTTATGTTATGTGTCACGATAACTCACGATAAAATTGAGATAAAAAGTGCAAATTCGCACAAAATATCTGTCTTGGTAACGAAAACGATATTTTAGTAGATGGGTGGAATCGGGCCACTCGAAGGGGGGTATTAGGGAGTTTTAAGGGGGTAAAAAATACCCATACATTCCAAAAATGAAACAGTCTAACGATTGTAACGATTGACACCTCGTTTTGAAGGTTTTCTCACGCTAAACACGATGGTGAAATCAGAATTGCGATATCTTATTCCGTTCTTGATCCAAGCACGTCAAAGATGAAGAAACGTCATCACGGTTCTTCTGTTCTCACCTGATAACGCAATGAGATCTCGCAATTCCAACATCTCCATCGAAATCTATAAGCTGAGGTGTACCTAATTCGTTATACAACCAGTAAAATGCAGACACCATACATAAAACCAGTTATTTCTTCGGAAATTCGATCTTGTAGCCATGCTGCACGTGTTCCTATACTGTAAGTTGTGTTCGCCAACGGAGCAAAGAGTCGAGTGACGCAGGAAGACGATTTTTCAAGCCGGCGACAGGCAGCTTCTCGACAAAATCCCTTAATTTGAATAAGGTGTCACCTGCGGACCGGTTGTGATGCCACGCGGCTTTGAGTTTGCACCGTTGATACGGCGTTTCTCTCCCTCGCCGACCTTGGAGCGGTCATTACGAGTGACGGCTTATCCCGTCTGGTTGCCGTTAAGGCCTACGCATGCGAATCAGGGCAGAGGGACGTGTCATACCGGAATACTTTGACTGTAAGAATTGTGGAGTTTGCTATTGCTTCCTCACTACCGGAAGAGGTGGTTTTTTGAATGACATTCAAATCCCGTTTTATCTGCACATAGTATCCCGAAATGTGAAATTCCTTACACTCTTGTGACTGTGTTATGACTCCTTTCATATACCTACATGTTTAATAACGCAAACGGTAGAAAGCTCTGCATATTCTTGATAGAAAGGTTCATTATCTTCTCCGTGCAGATCATCCTTCTGTCAAGGTCACTAAATGATAGAATAATTATTATTATAAATTATCATTAATTATTGACAATTGTTATAAATTATTTTTAATGATCGATAATTTAATCCCACTGAGGCTCCTACAATCACGATGGAAAATGAGGCTAATGCACAGACACCTTTTATAGCTTTTCCCAATCTAATTCAACATTTACCCAATCAAATTCAACATTTTCCCTATCAAATCAACCTTTTACCCATCAAATTCAATCAATGAACTCGGCTTCATGAATCACGCCGTAGTACAATATAGGATCAACCGCTCAAGGGCTTGCTTACCGATCGTATAACTTTCTTCTGATGGGTAGCTTCAACTTGCCTGATTGATAAATAATAATTAATGACTACTAAATTGTTAATTATTTATTATAATTAATTATTGTCTTTAACTCGATATCTGAAGACCATGTGCAGCTCGAATAGCTGGACCAGTATGAACATTGACCCGACAGGCTGCCTCACGGTTCACTCTTATGTTGACGATTTTCGATCTGCTCCAACTTCGAGCCCTCATTGTGAACGAACGGCTGGTCGTACAAAGCTGCGAATGGTCTTAAAACTTTAAAAAAAATAAACTCTGTCTAAATTCGTTTTGAACCCCTTCCCCTTGGCATAGGGTTATGAAAAGCTTCGAGGATCATTCAGGGGTTGGTCTGAACCCGTAAATCAAATTTCGTAATTTTTATACACCGTCAACTAGGATCCTTTTATTCGATTTTCTGAATCTAATGTAGGTTTTCTGAATACACCTAGGATCACCAAATCACTGGATTTGACAAAATTTTTTTTTTTTTTTACGAATCTGGGTGAAATTTCACTTTAGATTGAATTAATTTGAGGGACAAGAGGAATAATTCAGTATCAGATAAAGAAAAAAAAATAAAAAAAAAAGTTAAAAAAACTATCTAAAAGAACCCTGAAGTCACTTCTCTCTCCAGAATGTGCAAGATGCAGGAAAAGGGAAATAAGACGCCACTCCAGCCGTCCCGAATGAGTATCATCAACAAGGCTCGCGTAGCACTCGCGAATGAAACACTTCAGCCGGAGTGAGGTTAGAGTGAGGTTGGAGTATTATGTATGAATAGAGGCAACGGAGGCTTTTCGAGGCAAAGTGCCACTTCCGAGCTTTCTCCCTTCCCCTCCATCCTTTCCGGGGGTGGAACCTCCCCAGAACTAAGGGCCGTCGCACAAAGGGAATCCTCAGAAGGTGAAACCCTTGTTTCAATTTTCCTTTTCCGTCGAAAACGGCGCCTATCCGCTCTGAAAACGACTGGCGGGACGGGACCAAAACTGGGAAATTTTCATATCCGAATTCCCACGGAACGGGACGCAATCTAGAACAAAAACAAGGCGGGAATGAAAATGCAAATGTAATGAAAACTTCGCCTAACGCGGTATGGCTCACAGCTTCCACGAATCCTAAACAATTTCCGAACAAAATGAAGCGAGAACGATACAAAACCCAGCCATTATTGTGCACAAGGACATTTTCTTACAAGAACGACCGTAAAGTACCACGATTCTGAGGACATCAACTTCGATGAGTAGTACCGTCCAAGCACGATCAACCCGTAGTGTTCTATTGTGCTTAGGTCACCTACAGATTACTGTATTGCATTATTGTACTGGCAGAATTGTAAACAGTGCGAGACAAAAAGTACTTTTCAAAAAAGGTACCTACTTTCAAACTGGTGGGTCGTCGAAATTCAGGTCCCTACACACTATTGCTGTATGAGTTCAATTTATATTAAAGCTGGAACGGCGCACAGTGGTGGAAAATGGTAATTTTTGTCCAAAACCTGTAAATAGAGCTATTTGAGGAGAGGTAAACACGAACAATCACATCAAAATACAGGTCGTCTAAATATTTTATTTTGGTTGCTTACATTGCTGTTCCATTGAAATTGAAAACTGCTGTGAATTGATTCATCAAATTTGAATTTGTAAAAAAGATTACTCCAAACAAGAAAATAAATTATATTAGAGCAAAATATAATCATTTCTTTACTAAAAAATGTAATAATTGTACCTATCCCAAAATTAACTTACTAAATTGAACTTCCTTCTTTTTTGTAACGAAATTCGGCACAAACATCTTCTTGATTTGCCTCATTTATAGTCTCCTCCCAGACATCGGCATAGAACTCCTTTAACCCCTGCTCTAAAGGACACCCACTTCTAAACGAATTTTTTTTTTAATTTACCAATTTCAAGTTTTTCAGCTTTCATTAGGTTTCAAGGTCTATATTTTTGTCTACACTTGATGGTTCGTTTACATTAGTCGGGTCACTTATCCTCAGGTATTTGAGAGTCGAAAACTAATTTTAGAATATTAAATTTCGAACTTTCATTTCGGGGGGTTTCGAACGCTTTTAACCACTGTGCGGCTCTGAAAAGACATTAAAATTTTGATTTGTCCGAAACTAGAAAATCCCGAGATGACGTGTTAATTTATAACAAAACCCCAATTTTCGACTTGGCGTTCGGCCAGTTCACACACCGTTTCTCACTGCTTCGATTTTAGTGAAACTGTAGGAATACTGTTAGAGCAGTGGTGGAGTGACACGACTAGTACTTCTCTGTACTATAATAGCACACAAGCAATGCAGCACGTAGGACGAATAAACTACCTTAAATACCGCTGTTACACGCTCACCTCCGGAAATATTCTCCAACTGCTGTAGTTGACGGGAACATGAATCAATTTTTTTTGCTCGCGCTCTAAATTACTAAGTGAACCGCAGATAGTGAACAAAAAAAACTATTTCGTTCCAAATTTGCTTGCTCCGGAGGACTCGAGGGAAAGTCTCTTGGACCGCTGCCAATATAAATATTACGGACCTTTCTCAACGGAAGGCCCCCGAGGGGATGGTCTTTTTCCCTCTCTGAGGAATCGCCCTGGATTCGTCCCTCCCTCTCCCTCATATCGGAGAAGGTTGCTCCGGATCGGGTTTAGCGTTTTAGGGTCGTAATGTCGTCTCTCGTGAGGAAAATGTTACTTGCCTTAAAAAAAAAAAAAATCTTCGATATAAAAGAGGAAGAACAAGAGCGACCTGAACATCTCACAGTCAGATCGTCCCCAAGACAACTTCCAACACCATGTCGCCGTTCACCGTAAGAATATTTCTTTTCAAATGATAATAAATTATTTGACCCGTAAGGTGCCCTAAGACATTTGTAGTTGTTGTTATAGTGGCTCCATATTGGCACCATTGTATTACCAATAATAGGAACTTATTCACGTTTTTACGCTCATTTCCGCTGAATAAATACTATTAACAAGATATTATAGTAATGGGTTATTCAAGAACAAAAATAATGACCTGGTCGAAGAACAATGCGAAATCGGGTTAGATGGAAGTTTTTAGTATAGTTTATCAAGAGTGTATAAAGTTCACCAATAGTCATTTAGGGGAATCACAAAGGACTTTAGTGGGTGCGGGACCTTCTCGTGTCAATAATATAATGATATTTTAATGAATTACATTTCGATTTATTGAAACGTTGTCTTGATCAACTTTGCAGTTTAAGTCGTAAATTCACCCTGAAAAGGAATACAAATTAGAAAACTATTAATGGAAAGAGGTTCAAACTGAACTTTTATGGCCCATAGATCGTGTCGAATCTTACTACTTAATTGGAGATCGTTAGAAATGATCATCGTATTATTGTCTCTTTTTGGACTACATGTTTGAACAAGCTCACCTCCTCCAACCAGTTCCAAGTTGTCCCAATGCAAATCGATTATCGATTGAGCGGATAATCGATTATCTGATATCGATTAATCGATTAATTATAACCGATGTATAATTTCGATTATTTGGTATTAATTGATTATTGTTACTCATTAATCGGGTTTCAAACGCATCAGGATTTTGAAAAAGCATGAGCATGGAAGAGGGAGGTATCCTTCGTCCATGGATGTAGTAACAAACAATGTCAATTTATTTCCAACCACGTCTTTGTCATTTTTCTTCTACTTTCATACTTGGTACTTTTATCGGTTCTATTTATAATAAAATGTCTCCCTTACTGGGAAAACCATCAGATCATGGATATGTCAGTTAGCTTCAGGGGCTATTTTGTTTAAAGTTTAAGTGTGAGTGCCAAGGAGATTATAAGCCAAATTTAAAGTCTCTACCACCACTGGAATTGCGCCAAAAAAACGTCACATTTTTTGTATCACGCCAATTTTGGAATGACCCCAGCCATGTCAAAACTACGAGTATTTTATGAAATTTCATTCGTTTCGGCATTATGTGAAAACTACGAGTATTTTATGCAATTTTATTCGTTTTGGCATTCCCTTATGTTTATTAGCATTAAAATTTAACAATAGTCGTCACCTACAGGGAAAAAAAACCATCGGATTTTTAGATACCTAGTGAGAAAGCAAATTATTATGCGTTTGAAATGAGTACTGCAATAGATTATTTGCTTTCGATTAATCGAACATCGATTATTCAATACCGATTATTTGGTCACATCGATTATTAGATTACGAAAAATCATTTGAGGCGTTCAGGATCAAAATCGGATAACTCAATACAACTAAATTTTACTTTGAATAATCAAAATTCTCATTCCAACGGCAGTTCATCAATTGTTCGTTGTTCGCTTATTTTATTATTACAATTTGTTTAATAATAAAATAAACGAACAAGGAATGCTCCGATGTTGCACCTTAATTCTTATTCTACTGCCGTTGCTTCTAAATCTTACTCAACTGAACATTCGGTGTAATTTATTATCTTGGTCAGTATTAATAGTCGTAGTATGTTGAAGATATTATGAACGTAGACCACCATAACCTAATCGAACAATTCATCACGACATTGACTCTATTATAATAATAATTGGTCTGGGCTGACGGGTGATAAATATAGAGTATAATAGCTTCCTCTTCGAGGTGGAACAAGAAGAAAACTCTATTTGTGTAGCCTAAACTTACAATTAATGAGATTAATGATTATGTATGTTTGTACAGGCATCAAAAGTCAAAGACCCTCAATAATTTATAGTCCCATTTTAAGCCTGTGTAAGCCAATATATTTGGACTTTGAGTTTGAAATGTCTATCTTACACTGCCTCGCAACTCAATCTACGATCATAAATTTGTAAACACTTTATAGAGAAGGGACCGAAAGTCTTTGTTGCCATTGAAAAAGTCGACATTTACCGGAGAAGATGAAGCCCCCGGCAAAGAGACCGACGTTCGTCTGAATGATTGATCACAGGACTTACAAAGTGAACAAAAGGGTTCACATTTTACGCCTATCAAGATTTTTACTATTGACAAGATCTCAGTACGGGAACGTCCATCGGGCTCATGATTGATGTTATTCCGCCCTCTCTTTAGTTTTCGAGTGTTTTCTTCTGTTTTCTCTACTTTAGCCAGTCAATACCGAGTTATTACGTGAATAAGACGACGCAGGATGTCACAGTGAGGACGAGGGGGGATCAATCATGATTTCTATCGCGATGGCTCATGATTGAAGAGGCGGTTTTTTCCCCCGTGTTTGTTTACTAATTTTCTTTTGGATCTTGTGGTGGTTGAGGAGGGGAAGCGTCGAAACATGTTTTCTCAAGTCGTTATCTTAATGAATCGCTTCGGTTCGACGTGAAAATGTCCGAATTGATGGAGTGTATTCGAAACAAAGGAACAGAACCCGAGAGCTCCCCTTCATTCGACAAAGACTTTTATTAATCGATGGAAAAAAATGGAAATAACTTCGATGATTCATTATTCATCTCACCGTAAAATGTATTCGCGGTAAACAGGAAACTCAATTACCCAAATGTCCCACGACGGGTAATGGAATGAATTCTGTCCCTATCGCCTGGTAGGTAAATGGAGTCTGGGCGAGGTTGTTACTTGGTTCTCCACTAAAAAGAAGTTTGATAAATTAGATTTAAATGTAATCCATTTATGGAGACTGAACACAACCTGATCGGAGCCTCGTAGATAAAGCGTAGGAGAAAGTTACAGTTACGCAGAATGAGTGAATTGTGTGCCACTGAAACGCCATATTAAGCAATACAGACAATTCTGAAAGTCCTAAAGTGGTGTAGTGTGGGGTTGTTCGGCCCCTCATAGAAACCTCTTCCGAATCTTTGGAGATATTAGAACTAACACAAATTTCCCATTGATTCAACGGAATTATGCTAACAAACATGTTAAAATTTCAAGTCCACTGAACCCATTCACCCATTTTGGAGATTTAAGGGAATTTTCGAAGAAAAGTTGCATATTGTTCTCGGTCCAAAATTGTTAAAAATCGAATTTCCGAAAAATGTTCATACCGAAATTCGTTCCAGAACATCCTGAATTCACTTCTATAAGACACCAAAAAGTGAGAATTGAGTGTGAATTAAAAAGTTCAAATTTGCACAAAAAACCTGTCTTGGCAATCGAAAGGCTGATTTCGTAGATGGACAGAATCGGGCCAATCTAAGGGGGATTTTGGGAGCTTTACTAGTAAAGTTACCCATAAATTCCCAAGATGAAACAGTCTGACAAGTAACACCTCATTTTAAAATGTTTTTAAAGCTCAACACGACGGTGAAAACAGAAGTACGATACCTTATTTCGTTCTCAAACTGGAGCACTTTGAAGATGAAGAAACGTGGTTGGTTCTTGAGATGTTCTTCACGGTTCATCTGCTCTGCACTGGTAACGGAATGAGATATCGCAATTCTGACTGCATCATCGTGTTCATCGACGAAACGTCTGTGAAGTGAGGGGTTGCTCGGCTTAAAACCAGTAAAATGGATGCAATTTACATAAGTAAAACCAATTATTTCTTCGAAAATTCGCTCTCATAGCCATGCTGCATGAGTGTGGATTTTTATACTTACAAAAACTCATTCAATTCCACTTTTAACATGTTTTATAAATGTTTTTCGCTAGGTACCTATTCAATTAGTGTTGCAATAATATATTTCAGATTAATGTATGATGCATAATTAGGTATTATTGTACGTCTAAGTACCACGAGACATACGTTAGGGTCACGGTCCTGTCAAAGCCTCTGTATTATCACAGTTTTCACGATCCCCAACTTTACAAAACCATCATAATTCTAGTAGATATGTTAAGAAGATATTTACTCACATTTTTGTCCATCTTTGAATTCATCTATTTCTTCGTAAATACTACTACTACTACTCGTATGTGGGAGAGGTAGGATTTTATAAGTTATGTAGTAAAAGCCAAATATCAACTGGAATGACGTATAATAATTAAGCACTATACTTTGATTTTTGTTGTCTCGATAAAGTCGTAGTATAACTAATTAAATTAAATGATATTTTCATTTAATATTAAAATAGAACGAAATAATATTTATATTATATATTATATCAAATCACAATCAATTGATACCAATAACTCGACTTCCAATAGTTTGGACAATATCTGTGTATGACACCTTGTATCCTCGAAATTCGAGCAAAGAAGAGGCATTATTCCACCTTGACACGTGATCGGTATGTTGTCCAAGTAGGAAACGATGCGTTGAATTGTTGAAATCGCACGAATTTTTTTCCTGTACGTCACAATACGCGGAAAGCCCGTCGCGCAGAACCGGGTCTCGAAGGAGGTTGCAAGTGTTAGCTCTCTCAGGAGGCCATTACCCAATGATATTCCGGTTTTAATTCCTCCGCTTCTACTCTGAAACACAATGTAATCCATTGCGGGCGGCCAGGATAGCGGGTATTGTGCAAAATCGACTAGCTCCCCCCGTCAGTTCACCACCAACCCCTCCGCCCTATGCTAAACGCGTAGGAAAACAGTGTCAAGGCAGAAGGTGCCCTGCAAAAATCAGCGGGCACGGAACGTGGTAGTGGTTTTATATTACGGCTCGGAATTAATTATTCATGATCCGGTTCGCGATGAATACGGACAAATCAATGCTGGATCAATTTCGAAATTGATTGATTGAAAATTGAACCACCTTCTGAGCAGTGACTGATACAACCTCCGAGCTTGTTCCTATACCCATGGAATCAATAACCTCTTTCAGGATTTTCCCCACAATATTCCTTCATACAAGGATATCCTTCAGACACTACTGAACTATTTCAGATACCTCTCCAACAAAAACTTTCCATTACATACCTACAATACGTTTATATCCAAAATGTTAATCAAGTAAAACTCTATATGCTGTGAGGAAGACTCGACTTCTATTGATTTACTACTCCAAAAATTAACAAAAATATTAATAAATAATAACTTGAGGACTAATAAAGTACCTAAACGCGAAGTAATCAAGCAAAGGCGACAAACAAATAAGAAAGTTAAATTAGAAGTTTGCATGTGTTAAAAACTGGAGCAATATACTTCCCTGTGATATAAGAACGCATCATCTCAAACAACAGTACCTGGTAAAAACTAAACGCAACCGAGATAAAAATAAACAAAAATATTAATAAATAATAACTTGAGGACTAATAAAGTACCTAAACGCGAAGTAATCAAGCAAAGGTGACAAACAAATAAGAAAGTTAAATTAGAAGTTTGCATGTGTTAAAAACTGGAGCAATATACCTACTGCCCTGTGATATAAGAACGCCACATCTCCTATGTTTACAAAAATGGGGTTTTCAAATTACCCCCATTTTTCTGACCCGCTCTTGAAGGAGAAATGCCTCATGTACGCGTTTTGATGGAGGAACGCCTCATCTCCTGGTCTAAACGTCTTACATCATTGTTTATTTTGATACAATTTGAAGGTGAAACGCCTCATCCCACTTAATATTGAATTGAGGCGACTTTCCTTAAAAAGTTTTGCTCCAAACTACTTCAGATTTTGGTTGAGGTGTTTGATCGTTTTTCGATCAAATATTTACTCAGCTGTTTGGGCTTGAGGTATTTTTAAACAAAACAACTAGGAATTAGTAATTATTAGATACTTATTAGTTTCCCGGGGTTGAGGCGTTTCTCCTTCAAAAAACTAGGTATATCAACAAATAGTTGTCTTTGTGAAAGTAAAGAACATTTAGGCAAGATGAGGCATTTCTCCTTAACAAAAAGCCCAAAAAATCGAGCGTAAAATTTGAAAAATCACCTCAACTGCGAAAAACCGATTCCTTTAATGGGAAAATCGATTTTGTAATAATACGTAGTTACATTTGGGTAAATATGTCAATATAAAGTACCGGCAAAATGGGGTACCTGGAATGACTGTGGAGGCCGTATTAGACGTTTCCATTAGAATTAGACGTATTAGAAGTTTTGAGGCAAATATCCGCAATAATTGCGTTAGCGTCACTCTAGTCGTCAGTCGTGTGAGGTGACGAATGGCAATTAGGAGTAAGTGTTAGCATCGGATTGTGCTCTCCTCAGAGACATTCCCCCGTACGGAATCCCGAGTCACCTTTCAGAAACCTGCACGGATTGGTGATTCAGATGAGTTCTTGATTTCTTTCACGGTTGAATCGATCTATGAAATAGTTTGTGTCTCGTACCGGAGGATGGATGAGAGGGCCACGGAGGCACTAGTCAAACCCTTGTAATGTAAATCAAGCGTTCAATCAATCAGTCAACCTAGTTCTACTCAAATTGTGATGAATCACGTCACTATCACAATATTACCTTTGGCTTGGTCTATTTCAAGTTTCGATTCTTCAATACCAAAATAGGGAAGCTTGTAGTGCGGTCTAAATCATATTTTAGACCAATATAGGGCGGTTTTTTTTCGACCTTACCGCGTGAGGTTGTTTCTGTTTCTTCTGTTTGGGTACTGGTGGTGATAACCCTCTGAAAATGATTTGGTGTGAGAACTTGCCACGTTGACGGAAAGAAAGTGTGAAATCGACTGACTCTCATCATTGTGGACTTGTGTAGAAATTAGATACGAGGGAGAATATTACAAGTAATGTACCTCAGTTCATCTGACTGAAACAGTTTAAAATATGCGATGACCCTTACAGAACTGCATCATTGGTGGTTTAATGATTTAATCAGTGATGCATCGTTGGTGAGAATCGCTGAAGTAATCAGTGACTAATCATTTACATGTATTACTGGCTGATTGTCAATCACTGCACAATCACATGAGTTAGCATGATGCATGTCAGTGAAATATTGCTGCAATATTTGCTGAAGATTTCTGCGAAATCGTAGCATTCCATTTATATCAACACAAACAACAACAAGAACTAGCGGGACAGGGAACAAATCTGCATGGTCAATATTCAGGTTTGCAAAGTTTTACATTTTAGGTTCACGTTTTACACGTATTTTACAGTGTTTTCAGTTCATTAAAGATTGAATTACTGCAGAGGCTGTAATGATGCACTAATGATCCAATCAGTACATTTTTTAATTATTCCAAGCTATTCACTTCTGCAAGGGGTGTGTGGGAGAGGAGAGTAAATATTATGTAGGTTTATAGTTGAAAATTATGAAAATCGCAAAAGGTTTGAGATTTCCTATAAATTGAGGCATTCAGCGCCGCTATATAAGCGGTCTATATATTCCAGTTTGGACGAAATGTCCGTCGACATACTGTTTTACAAGTATAACAGAAGAACAGTGATGGTGACTTCGTTCTAAAATATAATCGGCTTGGGGTTTGCATTCGATGTTTTGTGCCGTGCGGTTTCAACGAGTATCTAAAAAAAATTGTAAGCCAGCAGAACGGTCCTGCACTGGAATATTCCGCCCTACTATATTATTTACACCTCAATTTTATATGTTAACAAAGGAACTTTTATGGTGCTAACAAGTATTTAAACGAAGACTAACCATGGGCGCTCCTGAGAGGCGGAGTAAATGCCAAAACAATTCCTAAGAGGGTTTTCCTCGGTATATTTATTTATTTTTTTCTTTTCAACTCTGCCTTCAAGTGCCTTGTAACAAGATCGTCATGGTCGGCGGGTCTCAGACCTTCACGGGGTTTTGACTCGGAGAGGGTTGAAAAAAGAGATGAGACACACGAGAAGTTTAGGCCCGTTGAAAATTCAAAAAGGAAAAAAAAAAATTGTTTCAAGCCCCACCTCCCCTCATCTCAACTACAGTCTGCTAGGTCGTTGGGTGAAGGTATCGTATTAAACAAAGGAATTAATTAGGAGCAAACTGAGCACCTTGCCCGGCGTTGTAACGAGGGAAATGTCCTCAACAGAATTACCAACATTATTCGAACCTGAAAAAGTTCTCTTCGCGCAGCATGGGTGATGAGAGAATTTTGGAAATAACACAATCTGGCGGATCTCTCGACTAACAACGAATGATCATCACGTTGTAGAGTCATGATGTGGGACCGAAGAGCTGATGTGGGAGCACGAAGGCATTAAACAAGTATTTTTGTAGGTCCAACGGCTTCTCAGTGTGATGCAATGTGTCATGATAATATCATTGTAAATAATAATACCAATATTTTCAATGATTATAACATTTATGTGCTCAGCCCTGATGTTTCCTTGTCTTCTATTTGCAGGTTTTGACTCTTCTTGCAACTCTCTCCGTCGCCCTGGCCGCTCCCCAAGCGCCCAGGACTTCCGTCCAGGTCATCCCCGAAGACTACGATCCCAACCCCCAGTACACCTACCAGTACGAAATTCAGGACCCGAATACCGGAGACTCCAAAGGCTTTTCCGAGTCACGCAACGGCGACGTTGTCAAAGGCCGCTACTCCCTCGTCGAGCCCGACGGCTCAACCCGCGTCGTCGACTACACCGCTGACCCCGTCAACGGATTCAACGCAGTAGTCAGCCGCCTGTGATACGACTGAACCAAGTCATTCAGCCTGTGATAACAATTTTTTGTAATGTACATTTTGTGAGGCATTTTCTAAAATACAAATAGTTTTTCTTTCAAATCGTTTTCCAGGCTCACTGACATTTTAGATACTGATTTGCCAACATAGTCGTCCCAGTCGTCAAACATTGAGTGATAGGCAATCGAACATAGGCCAGGCTATACTCTCCCACTCAAAACAGTTTTGAGTGGGAGAGTATAGCCTGGCCTATGTTACTAGTACTAGGGCAAAATGTACACGTACGGTAAGTTAGGGCTCGAAAAATGGCCTTTTTACGCGTCTTGCACAATGTTCGACTTCAGATTCAGATTTACACCGAAAATTATGTGGAATACCAGTCCTGAACATCTACAAAACTGCTGTCCCAGCATTATTTTACCTGTACTGTGTGCACAGGTTGTATGCAGAACCTATTCCATATACATGTACAGCAACGCCTGTCATCAGTTAATGAGGTTTTAGGGGTAGCAGTAGGCAAACTACTGCGATGTTCGGTCAGTCTCACCAATCATTGCCTCGCTCGAGGCGGTGCAAACTGACTCCTGTGTACGAGTAACTCTGATCGCACCCCCTCAGGGCTCAGGGACTTATCAACCGCAAGCGGTGCGCGTGCTACATGTGTCAGGAGCCCGAAGCCTTTTCTCGCGTTGCCTTTCGGTCGGCTCATAACTCGGTGAACACTTTCACGACCTCAACCTCACTTGAACCTGTCACTAGTCATCGACAACTCGAGTGTTGGATAACGTAATGACTTTTCAATACGCCCAATCCAAACGTTCGATATATTAACTGGTTAAGTAGCCGCATTTAAGGCCTGCCTCGAAACTCTCGAGAAACTTGTTCAGATCAGCTTTCAGCAGGCGGCCTTAGAGCTTTCGTTACTCGCAATGAGTGGAAAAAAACTCAGCGAATTCTACCACAACGGTTTATTATCTTCTGAACTGATCACACCCTTTTGTCTGTATACAATCACATTCTGAGATCTCTATACCATACGGAAAAAGTTGAGTGGTTAATGCGCTTAAATGTTTGTTGTTGAGGCAAATAAGCGATGAAGGTAGCTTAGTAATGGTTAATCAATAATTTACATAAATGATAAATCACAAATTAACATATGATGCAACTGTATTTAAAATTAAATTGTATTGGTATGATACTGGGGTTTCCAGTTGTAACTACCGACGTCGGCATTAAATAGTAACAGGAACCACCAACACCAACATTCCAAAATATCCTTCATTCTGTAGACAAGAAAAGTATTTCATAACAAGCTACTCGATGGGACAAAAGAATGTTGTTCAAATGAAATGATCCACAGATAGACCGTGGACCCTACTTGCCGCTGTTTGATACACGCTATTTTGACGGCATTTCATTGGCTCAACCTTTGAGGCCTCACTGTAAACCAATTGCTTATCGTGAAAAGCTCCGAGAGGTCTTACGATTCTCAGATTTAAACTGTATTGGAATGTGTACCGAAAACTACACCGTTGTATTACAATTTTTCGAGATATTCCGTTTCAAATTTTCAAAATTCATTTTAAACCCCTTCTCCTTGACTAGGGTTATGAATTTTCATGATCGAACCCCTAACCCAAATTTCATAATTTTAAGACAACGTTAACTAGGCAAAGTAACACGGACGGCGTACGGTGGACCGACGGATTTTTTTTCAACTCGATAATATCATACTGAATCTACTTATCTTGAAACGTAAACCATAAAATTTTGAGAGTATTTTTTTCCTTGATCGATTCCAATGGTTCATTGTCGAATACTGTGAATTTTCTGAATAACATCATATTATTATTTTCAGTACAGATCTGTGTTCTGTGTACCTTTCATGACACACCACAGTACAAAATAAATGGAGTAATAAGGTGAAATATTGTTCGCTGAGGAAGTAAGGGGAATACGATAACTAACTCTCTTATGGTCTCATTAATATACTACTAAACTCCGGGCCGAGGTAATAATACATTATTTACACCAATTATACATTAATACATCATATCAGGTAGGTATACATTATTTTCACTTTATATTTGTGTATATAAATATAATTCGTGGGTTTGTTCTTACCTAAATCGGCTATGATTCATGTCAGCCGTACTTACGAACAAATATTCGAATATTACCCGAAACGTAAGTGGTTTTCTATTCATTGGATCGGCTATTGATTAGATTACAAGTTACAAGATATTCGTTAGGTCTCGTTGTAACCACTTTCAAAATTAAATTTAAACACGCCCCAATGCCTCTCAAAATGTATTGTGAAACACCCGGAATACGCAACACCCTGTTGGATACGTCGATCTGAAATATGCAAATGGCGATTCATGAATACTTCGAGATAAGCTATAATGCGACATCCTGCGTTTAAAAGCGTGTCAATCACAGCCGAACAACAGCTGCAGAGAAGGCGGCCTTCGTCAATATACCGCGGGGGTCCATTCATTTCTTCAATAAATTCACAACGCCGAATTTCATTTATGGTTCGAATCCAATGTTGTATAATATGTATATTATTATTGTTGGTTTACAACCATTACCGATACAGTAATTGTATTCCTAATGGTTCTGATGCTGTAGTAATTATTACCACAGCATCAGAACCATTTGGGATACATCCAACGAATTAGGATTTCACAATGCTCGCGACAAATCGCAGAATTGCCCGTGAGTTTTGATAACACGTTCAAGTTGATTCTGAGAGTCAAGTTAAAGGTCTGATTATCCTTCTTGTTAAAAGTGAAAATAAAACACACAAAAACTACTGAAGCTCGTATAGGACGTTAGAAATTAAAAGCAAGCCCTGAATAGAATAATTATTAGACTCACGGTAAACGAATTCAGTTAAAAAATATGCTTAAAAGTCAAATTATAATTATAGTCACAATGTCATAATTTCACGTAAGGAGTAGTCCTAACTTGATAGTCTCCCTTGACTTGATCCTTTCATAGAAACTAAGTAATGGTAAACAAATTTGGGAGGGGTGTTATAAAGAAATATTCAACGGATATACTCGTAGGTAGTACGTACTTCAACATAGATTTGGAAATAATCGAAAATAAATCGAAGTTTCTTCTACAAACCGAATATAAGTGACATTTTACGATCTTGAGATTTTTCGCTTTACAAGTTCACCCAAACATGGTCTTTGCTTAGAATCGGCCAAATAATGGTGAAAATATTATTATTTCCATTACTTTGCCACTCCTAAGCAAAATACACTATTTAGGTGAACTCGTAAAGCGATCATCTCAAGATCACAAATTGTCCCTTATTCACTTTTACCTCTAAGCTGACCATATTATGATCCTGTACTCCTATATTATACAATTAATCAATATTTTAAGGTTCATAACCTTCAATCGACGGAGGATCTCAACGCTTGGTAAGATTTTACAGCGTATATTAATGGTCTGGATAGCGTCGGTAAAACGTTACCTACTCCAGCGTTACATCATACTTACATAATTATGGGGACACTATGGCCGCTATAACATCTGAGGGACTCAAGAACTATTCGGCGATCTCAGTCTGGGGCACATAAATTTCGTTTAGAAGCATTTCCACGCGTTGAAAGGTGCGCGACGTTTAATGACGTTCAGCCTCCCATTTTCTGATGCTTTCAAAATATATTTGTTTTCTGAGCACTCAGTGGCTCGAAAGGGGTCGTGGAAATGACATTCGCCGTTTAATGGAGACGGCCGCTGTAAATCAACTACAATGGGGCAAATTCAACATGTGAAATATCGTCATCTGTTTCAGACAATGGCCTCGCCACGTACAGCTCGTTGAACGCACCAAAGGTACCTACAATTGAAATCGCGAAAGGACAGTTGGAACACATTAATTAATGAAATTAATTATTGTGGTCCTTATACAACGAACAACCACAATGTTATGTATCAGGACATCGTTTAAAATAATGATAAAAATCAGGAGGCTATGACATTTCCTTTTATTTTCAACTATGAACAATTATTGGAATTGTTATGAAAAGAGAGAACAAAGATTCACAATTCAACTCAAAAAGCTCCAGTGGAACATTCCGAAACGGTCTTGGGTACGGAAAATTACGGAGCCAATACCTCGTTGATTGCACATCTACAGTACAGTCAAGCCAACCAGACAACTCGTAACACCCATGGCCAGTACTTCTTACTACTGATTAACGGTTAACTGGTTGTGTGGCCGGATATGTCCCATTACTATATTTAGTAGACTTGTAGTCTACTAAATATTTAATCTATTGTTACGAGTGCCGAAAAGTTATTGAATGAATATTGTGGCAATAATTTTCTTGTAATGTCTTGTAATTTTCCATTATAACTTAGGTGTTATAATACCTAAGCTCCATAATATTCATTATATTATATAATATCCATTATACCTATAGCTGTATGAAAATCGTAAATGATTTATTTGTCAACAATGACAAATTACCTCCTATTTTGAAGACATTTGTAGTCTCAGGTTTGAAGACGGACAATTCTTGTTGAGCTCTTCGGCATGTGGCCTTTAGCCCATCAATAAGTTGCAAGGTGAATAATAATACGAGATTTGGAGGTAATTCATCTATTATATAAAAATGAATCGCAAAATGTGTTGGTAAGCGCATAACTCAACAACGCCTGGACCAATTTGGCCAATTCTTTTTTTAAAATGTTCGTTGAACTTCAAGGATGGTTTTTACGGCGAGAAAAATTCGAATAATTGCCGGAAAAACCATAAAAACAGCCCTTTTCTTTTTCCCATACAAATGTTTTCTAACTAAAGCGTAGTCAAGCACTCACTGTTGTCTAAGCAACGAGGATTGCCACATGCACACATTTTGATTTGGTGGGTTGAAAAGATAAGACCAAATGAAGTTGATGCAGTGATACCAGCTGAAATCCCTAATGTACGAGTAGATCCTGGATTGCATGAGGTAGTTATCAAAAACATGATAAATGGTCCCTGTGGAACTCTTAATCAAAATTCACCGTGTATGATGGATGGTAAATGTTCAAAACGATATCCACGGACATTAATATCGGAAACAATTACTGATAACGACGGTTATCCATTGTATCGTCGCCGATCGACAGCAGACAATGGAAAATCAACAATTCTCAAATTAAATCAACAAGATATTGAAGTAGATAATCGTTGGATTGTTCCTTAATCACCCATTTTATCAAAGACATTCAAAGCACACATCAACGTTGAATCTTGCCATTCAGTGAAATCTATTAAATACATTTGCAAATTTATAACCAAAGGGAGTGATATGGCTGTTATTGGAATTGGTGCAGAGAATTCCAATGATGAAGTTACCCAATACCAAATGGGTCGCTATGTTAGTAGTAATGAAGCAGTTTGGCGAATAGGTATTTTCTTTTCCAATTCATGAGAGACACCCTTCTGTTGTTCACTTAGCTGTACATTTAGAAAATGGACAAAGAGTGTATTTTACAGCACAGAACGCAGTACAAAGAGCTGCTCAGCCACCATCTACTACATTAAACAGTTTTTTTGAGACACGCCAAAACGATGATTTTGCACAAACATTGCTATATTCTGAAATGCCAAAATATTATACCTGGAATCAATCCTCAAGGAGATTTATACGACGGAAACAAGGAAAACCAGTTCCAGGATACCCAGATCTATATTCCACCGATGCGATTGGTCGAATTTATTCAGTACATCCAAGCAATGATGAATGTTTTTATTTACGACTGCTATTAGTCAATGTACGTGGCCCAACATCATTCCAAGATTTACGAGCTGTTGATGGTGAATTGTGTGGATCCTACAGAGAAGCCTGTCAACGTTTGCAATTATTGCTAGAAAATGACGCTCATTAGGATCAAACTCTCAATGATGCTGTAATATCATCACACGCTCATCAAATACGAACATTGTTTTCTATAATCATATCTACATGCTTCCCATCAAACCCAATTGATTTGTGGATCAAGTACAAAGATTATATGTGTGATGATCTTTTGTATCAAATACGGATTATAATGGGAAATCCAAATATACAAATCAGTGAAGAAATATACAATGAAGCATTGATTTCAATTGAGGACATGTGCTTGATGATGTCAATCGTCCAATGCATGATGCTTTTAACCAAGAGTTGCACCGAGAAAAACTGCATGATCTCAACACTTTGAAAGCATTAATTCAAACAAATCTTCCACTGTTGAATGAAAAACAGAAATATGTATTTGATACTCTTATGAAAGTAACAAATGATGAAACTGGAGGGATTTACTTCTTAGATGCACCTGGTGGTACAGGAGAACCTTTTTTGATTTCATTAATATTAGCAACAATTCGCTCACAAAATAAAATTGCACTTGCACTCGCTTCGTCGGGAATACGACTATAAAATACGTAGAAACTAAAAACTGCCAAATCTTCATGACAGGACGAAGTCTGTCGGGTCCGCTAGTTAATAATAATTTCTTGTTCTTTTCATAAATGCAACAAAAAACTCGGCCTGTGGGCCTCGCCAATTGTTGTAAGCACGAACCATGTTTTAGCCACTTCGGAGCATGGGCAGCCTCAAGTTAAGGTCCTAAGGAGGCTACATACCAAATTACAGCTTTATAGTGTGAATAGCAGAGGAATTAGCTTTAGAGTCCACTCAAGTGATCCAGGGCCTGGGCGACATCAAGGTAATGTTCTAAGGAGGCTACATACTAAATTACAGCTTCTCAGGGTGATTAGTTCAGAAATTAAATTTAGGAGCCACTCAGCTGATCATAGGCATTTTCTGGTTAAAGTCCAAGTCCTAAGGAGGCTACGTCCCAAATTATAGCTTCTTATAGTGATTAACATAGCAATAAGCTTTAGGAGCCACTCAGCTGATCCGGGGCATAGACCGCCACAAGTTAAAGGTCCTAAGGAGGCTACATACCAGATTACAGCTTCATAGTGTGATTAGCATAGAAATAGATTAGGGTAACGGATGGACTGGTTATGTGAACATGTTAAAACATGTTCCATGATAATAAGTAAATAATCTTTAAATAAATTTTGCATTTGATTTATTTTTACCTTCAACGTAAATCACCACAATTTATCTCCTTGAGAGCTCGAACAGAACCAGATGATGAGACATTGACTGATCTCGGATTTAACACGCACATTATGTTTATGAACGAAATATAACATACAACTTTCCCGTAGTGGTTTGTGGACGTTGGAACAAAGCTGATAAAACTATGATGTACTTTTATTATGTTGTCTATTGATCGACGAGATAAATGTCCTCTTTCTTTCGGATTATATTCTCGTTACAAATGAGCCGTCTGACTCACTAACTCAAAGAATTGCCGATGTGAGAGCGAACGGAGGGGCATCCCTTTCCCCTTTATCTCTTTCCGTCAACTTCGAAAGTCTTTTCCGTAAATTTCTCTCCCTTCGCCATCCCCAGTTTGTCTCACAGATAGGCCCGCAAGATTCCGCATTTCAGAACAAGTAGGCCTTTCCCGATAAGAAACGTCAGTGACCCCTTACCACCCAGTTACGTCTACCAGACTCGTTGTCTTTTGATACAGTTTTTCTCTTCTTCCAGTCTCTCCCGGACAATAAAAAAAAGTTTCCTCTTCCTGGGTTTTCTTCGATTTTCCGTATCCCGCTCCTTCGTCATACAAGTTTTTTTGTTTTTGTTCTTTCCCCCTTCCCACTCTGTTATGGATAGATATCAAGTGTTATCTTTGGGTTGTATGTTCAAGAGGAGGGGAGGGAATATCGGGAAAGGCTCCCTGGAGGGCCCATACAAGTAACTTTTCCAGAGAAAATGCGGTCGACCCGCTTAAAGCCCTCGTATGCGGTAAAATATAAAAGCTTGACTTAGAAGACCGCCCGATTCACTGCAGAAAGATAAAGTGTTTTCAAGTTGAATGGTGAACCTGCATGTGTTCGAATTTGAGATTTTCAGTCTGAACAACGGATTCTGCTTCACAGGAAACTTTGTTTCAGAACCATCTCTATCATCAGGAAACTACGGGCGTATTGCTTGTCTTCAAGTAGTACGTCCTAATAGCGCCCATCATCTACATCCCCAAACTCTGACGAGCCCTAAAAACGGCCTCAAAGTCTGAATTTTTTCCAATCTGACGTACCGGGATCAAACTCTTTGTCAAGATCTCGATACTCCAAAGTCAAATTGAGTCTCTGATTCAGGTGGTAGCAAGAGGGGATTGAAAAAGGGGCGGTGGCCGGCGTTTAAGGCGACGATCGAGGCTTGCGATGTCGCAAATTGGAGCAGGGTGGACCCCGCCGGCTTCGATATATAAGTTCACTGGGAACACGCCCCAAGCATCAGTACACAGTGACTTGTGAACAACCACCATCAGAAATGTCTCTCTCAGTGAGTTGAAAACTGTTTATTATTATAAACGATTATTATAAATTGACGGTGACTAACGCCTAAAAATCACCCATTTATAACCATAAAGAACATCAAAGTCCCATTAAATGCTCATAAACGTTTCACATTCACGGATCTCTCAAAATTACCAGTTGCATCTCCGTTAACTTGAAAATGTCCCATGCCTACTAACTTCTCCATGACAGTTACACCAACCACCAAAATATTAGCCGTTAGGTTATTGGCATTTGTGTATCAACGTTACATTCGAAATGGCATAATAGCACAATTATTCTACTTGATCATTATACTGCATATTCAGTTCGTAATGTACGGATAATGTCACCAGTTGAATTCATTTGCAGAACATAAAATTAAATTAATAATGTGGGTTTCAAACATTACAGTATCGTGCTTATATGAATATTTTCATGTTGTTATTATACTCCTGATCGACACTAACTAACTTCTAAATTGAGATTTTGAATGAGATTTTTCAAAATTTTGATTCTTTTGATCAGAAAGTACTTAGCGCCTCCGCTATAAATTAATATTACCTATAACTTCCACTACAATAACATGGCGTGAACGATCATACCAGTGCATCGCTTCCAGTTCAGTTCCAAACTCCCCAAGTTGCAGATAATCGTCAATTTCACGTAGACACAATAATCTTTTTTTTTTTTTCATCTCGAATATTAGAATACACCAGTTAAGTATAGTGGTTAGAAAATTAACTAAGAATAAAGTGGTTCGCACAGGATTTTTGAAAATTGAATCACAAACAGTTTGTGATAGTTACTATTGTATGAATTTGTATGTCGTAGATTCAGAAAATTTGTCTGTCCGCAATACGCTGTCAGCGGCTTTTTGCCCAGTTAGCATTGTGCTAAAATTAAGAAAATTGGTTTACGGGTTCCGACCAACTACACAATGATCCTTGTAACTTTTCATAACCCTAGCTCCATGGGAAGGGGTTCAAAACAAATTTTGAAAAATTCATATCTCGAAAAATTAAAATTGAACGGTGTAGTTTTTTGTAAGCATTCAAATAGAGTTTAAATTTAAAATTTTTTTAAGATCATCAAAAGTCGTCAACATGGGGGTAAATCATGTGGCAGCCTGTCGGATTAATGTTCACACTGACCCAGCTGATTCGAACAGCATACTAACGATAGTTAATAAGTAATAAACATTAGTAGGTATTATTAGTAGGTAACCAGAACAAACTATTAATAATTTAAAATGATAAAAAATAATATTTAATGATTGATACTAACTATTAATCATTAACAATAATTGGTATCTACCTAATACATTACACTACTTGATAATAATGATCGATAATCAATCTAATTCAAAATAATAACTGTTTCGGCCTATGTGAATAGGCGATGAGTCAAGTGCCGTCGTCGATTATGACTGACTATCCATATTCGTGGATACTATTAATTACCTTCCCACCTGTTGCGTTTCTGAAAAAAGAGGCTCTCTTTCATTCCGAGAAAAACCGTGCTCGCTCTCGCACCCATCGCCCTTCTAATCCTTGTTAAGTGCTATTATATCCACGAATTGTAGAGTAAACGTTCAAATAACGATAATTACGTCAACTTGGCTAGAATTCCCCAGTATTGCGGTCGTCCAGCAGCAAATCATCCCATCCCGGCGCCGGGGAACCGCGTGGATCGCCGACCACACGTGAGTTTCTCACTTGAATTACTAGCCAATTTGATTTCTGCTGTTCAAATTCACAAGTCCTTGTCTCTACAATTCCGTACCTACAATTACAATCAAATACAGTCCACTTGCAGTAAGTTGGGAGTTTCCGAATCCTTACAATTACGGAAGGAAGGAATTCGCCAACATTTATTGGTCCGTGCGAGCCAAATTATTAAATTGCATTATTAAATTATTGCATTTCTTTTCAACGTTGCTTTGCACCTTTCTCAACGTTGTTTGCGTTTTTCTCGGCACTTTGCCGTCACACGTGCGAGAGCGGGTGAAAGTTTTTCTCAACTGCTTTTTTCTCAAGTTCTTTCTCAACTATAAACTCTATCTCACTTTAAACCATCAATAATTGACATCTTCACTTTCATTATAAATAATAATTTTCCGTATTTATTGATCTGTAGAGATCGTGCAGGTGGTTCTCTGGGGAAAATCTTGGGTCAGTTCTGGATTTGGGACAGGTGGTTACTTGGTTCAAGGTCCATATTGTAGTATTGTATTGTGTAGCAAGTTGAAACTGGTTACAGTTTCTAATTATTCCGTTTCTATAACTATCCAACGTAACTAAACTCCGTACACTTCAATACCTAAACATGGCCCTCTCTTCACCTTCAGTCGCCCACAAAGAGGAATCTGAGGTTGCTGCACTTGTCGCAAAGCAGGAATATTATATTAAGTTGCGCGAAAATGCATTTGCTCAACTACAAGCTGCATTTGATGCTTCCAAATCTGTTGGAGCGGGTTCTATTTCTGTGTTTCTGTCGCGATGCAACGAAATAAGCGACATTCGCGATCGTTTTTACGGATATTGCGATGCGCTCACAGAGCTCAATGTCATATTACCTGTTGAACATCAACGAGAAGTATCTTTAGTGATACCTGCATTTGACACAATTTATTATGAAATTAGAGCCCTTGAAGGAAATATCCGTCATGGAATTGAAAATAAATCTCATGCAGTCTCGGATGTTAGATTACCTCGCATTGACATACAAGTTTGGGACGGCGAACTTCAAACCTTTCAGAATTGGTGGGCGCTTTACAATTCTGTCGTTCATAACGGCACGTACTCAAACACAGCAAAGTTTGCATATTTACGTTCATTGTTATCAGGGCAGCCCCTAAAGCTGATAGAAACAATGGAGATTTCTGAAGCGAATTATTCCATAGCCTACAGTAAAATTGAAGAAACATATGCAAATAAACGAGTACTTGCCGCGCATTATGTAGATAACATGTTGGAGTATAAAACGATGTCTCGAGAATCAGTTTCTGACCTCAGATCTTTTCTCACCGTGTTTGATACTAATTATCGAGCCTATCAGAATTTGAATTTGAATTCTCATTCTGATTTCTTCATTTTTCAATGTGCCCTGCGAGCTCTTCCTCCCTCGCTCAGAATTCTATTCGAAAGATCTCTGACCTCAAGCACAGATGTACCTACGTTTGCTCAACTCATCAATTTCGTGCGTGAGCAATGCAGAATAAAAGAATTCTTTATGCCTGTGAATACTCCATCTTCGCATAATGTTACAAACAACAATAAAACATTCAAGTTTTTACCAAAAATGCAATTTTCTAAAGCAACATCGTTACTTGTGAGCGACTCGAATAACGTTCTTCCTGCAAATGTTAATACCTCTTCTAAAACTCAAGTTTCTGCGCCTCGTCATGATGCAACGAGTAGTAATCGACCGTCCATTTCTTCTAGTGATTGCCCTGTATGTAATAAAAACCATAACATTTACAATTGCCCGAAATACAATGTAATGGAACCTTCTCAACGTTATGATCTCATTAAAGGTCTCCATAGATGTTTTCGGTGTCTGGGTCGGCATTCTAAATCGAATTGTCAATCTAAAGGTCGGTGTGGAACTTGTCAAAGTACTCGGCATCATTCTACGCTTCACAACGAAAATATTATTCAACGTTCTTCATCAACAAACAATGCAACTATCAACGAAAATACTACTTCAACTAATTCTACATTGTTAACTAACGTTTCATCTCAACTTCAACACTCTAGTAAGAACTCAGAAATGTCGCCTTCTGGTTCGAACGTCAAAACTCTTATTACGAGCCCTTTGCCGATGCCTACCTACGTCCTACTTGGAACTGCCCAGGCGTTTCTTAGAAACGGTTGGGGTTCGTGGTCTCCTATACGGCTGGTTATTGACATAGGGTCGCAGGTCAACCTGATATCCCGTGATTGTGCACAACGTTTGGGTCTACCAATAATTCCTAGAACCACGGAAATTTCAGGTGCCATGGAACAAGTAGTAGGTACTTCTAGTGGAATAGTTTCCTGCGTACTCGCGCCAGCGCCGAACGACGTTCCGCAATTATGTGCACCCGCTATGGTGGTACATAAGGTTTGCTCGGACGCTCCGTCAATTTCTTTACCTGCAGAACTCTACGACCGTTTTTCACATTTGGAATTGGCAGATAAAACCTTTCATCAGCGTGGTTCTGTTGATTTCCTTCTAGGTGCGGGGTTGTATTCGCAATTATTCAAACAAGGGTACGAGGTATTGCACGGCGAACCCTCTGTGATCCAAACTATTTTTGGTTGGGTGATTTTCGGTAATTGCAACATTTCTTCTCCTACTTCTGTTCATGTTGGTACTACGACAATTTCTTCCGAGCATTCTCTCAACGAACTTGTTCAACGATTTTGGAAAGTCGAGGACGTAGATCCTGTAATACATCGAGATCCTCTTCATGTAGTAGCTGAGCAACACTTCCAAGAAACTCACTCTCGGTTTGTTGATGGTTCGTACTGTGTGCGGCTTCCATTTAATACAGGTCAAAATTTCCCTCCTATAGGTGAGAGCAAAGAGATTGCTACACGTCGTTGGTACAACGTTGAAAATAAAATCCGAAAAACCCCTGCATTCCATGATGCTTATAATGCATTCATGCTAGAGTATTTGTCACTGGGTCACATGGTTCCTGCCTCTAAGCCTGGTTTGTACTACATACCCCACTTTGCCATTACACGTGACTCTGCCACTTCTCCTCTCCGTGTTGTGTTTGATGGTTCCTGTAGAGATACTTCGAACGTATCACTAAATCAGAGATTGCTACCTGGTCCACCCCTTCAGAAGGACATCACAGAGGTTATCACTTATTTTCGTCTGAAAGCGGTCGCCATCACCACGGATATAAAAATGATGTATAGAAAAATATGGCTTCACGATGATGACTGCCTATTTCAGCATGTGCTTTGGCGGGAATCTCCTGATCAACCTTTACAGGAATTTGAGCTTCGAACAGTGACGTATGGCCTTTCACCTGCTCCCTTTCTCGCTCAACGTGTTCTCTCCCAGCTGGTCACCGATGAGGGCAGTGGGTACCCTGAAGCTTCAAGGGCCGTTACAAATAGTTGTTTGATGGATGACATTTGTTGGTCAATGGATAGCATAGGGCAGGCCATTGAGTTTAAAAACCAATTGATTGCACTTTTAGCTAAAGCGCAATTCGAATTGCGAAAATGGTCATCCAGTGAGCCTACAGTGCTCGAGGGGATTCCAGTGGAGCATAGAGCAAAGGTTCTGAACCTTCGTCCCAACGAACTAGAGTCCCTCATGATCCTGGGTCTGCAGTGGTACCCAGGTGAGGATGTTTTTTCCTACAAGATCAAAGTTCCGGAGTGCTCATTCACCAAACGTACCATTCTCTCTCAGGTGGCGTCTATTTTTGATCCCCTTGGTTGGCTGGCTCCTACTGTCTTCTGGGCAAAGTGTTTTCTGCAGGAGCTCTGGTCGGACGGCTTTGATTGGGATACGCCACTTTCTCCCGACTTTGCTGCACGGTGGGCGGAATTCTCAACGGAATTGGCGAGTCTCACTCGGGTCAGAATTCCACGGCTTTGTGTCTCCCCTTTGCTACCCATTCGGCAGCTGATTGGGTTTTGCGACGGTTCTACCTTGGGGTATGGTGCAGTGGTTTATTTGAGGTGTTCTTCTTCCAACGAAACAAAAGTTTCAGTCCATCTCCTCAAGGCCAAAACGAAAGTTGCCCCCTTGAAGGTTCAAACGGTCCCACGACTCGAATTGAACGGTGCTCTGTTGCTTGCTAAACTAATAAGAACGCTTGATATTGTTAAAGCTGAACTAAATGTGTCAGAAACCATACTCTTTACCGATGCTTCTATTGTCTTGTACTGGTTGAGAACACCATCTCACCAGCTGAAGACTTATGTTGGAAATCGGGTGGTTTCCATTTTAGAGACTGCCCCACTAGAGCAATGGCGCCACGTCCCCTCTGGGATGAATGGTGCTGATTGTGCCTCTCGAGGAATGTCCCCTGTTCAATTATTGAACAATTTGTCATGGTGGGCGGGGCCGGAGTTTTTAAAATATCCCATGTCTACATGGACATCTCCGTTGGACATGACCAACGTATTACCTGCCCATTACTCCCAAGAAGTGAAAAGCTCGTTTGCTTCTCCACCACAAATATTAACGGTGTCTCACGAAGCAGCATCTTGTAACCTCATCCCCAACGTAATCTCAACGTTTTCCTCATTGTCGAAGTTGAAACGAGTGTTGGCTTATGTGTTGCGATTTACAAAAAATTGTCGCCTTCCCAAGTCTGGACGCACTGTTGGTTGCTTGAAAGTGGCTGAAATTCAGAACGCCTTTGATATATGTACGAGCATTACTCAAAAACAATATTTCGCCACCGATATTCATGCAATTCAGAAAGGGAAAATGGTCTCAAAAAAGTTAATATCCCTTTCCCCTTACATAGACTCCAAGGGTTATCTAAGAGTTGGAGGACGTCTAACTCACTCAGCATTACCCCCTCATGCAAAGCATCCTCTGTTGCTTCCAAGACATGCACCTTTGTCGCAATTGATATGTGATTATTATCATTTGTATTTGTTACATGCAGGGCCTCAAGCCACTCAAGCCATGATCCAGAGGTATTTTTGGATAATGTCGTTGCGTCCCCTTGTCCGAAAGCGAATACACAAATGCCTAGTTTGTTTCAAGTCCAAAGCAAAAATGAAGTATCCCATCATGGGTGATCTCCCTCCGTCACGTGTAAATTGTGTGTCTCGCACCTTTACTAACACTGCTGTGGACTTTGCTGGGCCGCTTTATATCAAGGAAAGCACTAGACGCAATGCTCCAATGGTCAAAGCCTACGTATGCGTTTTCGTTTGCATGGCGACCAAGGCGGTGCACCTCGAGCTGGTGAGTGATCTTTCGACGCCTGCATTTCAATCTGCTTTGGACCGTTTTGTGGCGCGTCGAGGACTCTGCAAGCAAATATTTTGTGACAGGGGTACCAATTTTGTTGGTGCATCCAACGAAGCAAGAATTATTAAGCAGTTCTTGCTGGAGTCTGAACCCAATCTAGCTGAATACCTGTCTACGAGGGAAATTCAATATACGTTCAACCCTCCTGCTTCACCTTGGATGGGAGGAATTTGGGAGGCAGCAGTCAAGTCCTTCAAGAATCACCTCTCCAAAATAACATTTCACCGGTCCTTGACGTATGAAGAAATGTCAACGTTCATCGCTAGAGTTGAAGCTGTGTTGAATAGCCGTCCGCTGTGTGCCATCAACGATGACCCTTCCAACAACGCAGATTTTCTGAGCCCAGGTCATTTCCTCGTAGGCTCAGCGCTCCTGAGTCCTCCTGAGCACAATTTGATGCCTGAACCCGAAGGTCACTTGTCTCGATGGCAGCTTGTCCAACGCGCCAGCCAGGAGTTTTGGAGGCGCTGGTCTAGGGAGTACCTCACCACTTTAATGCAGCGAAAAAAGTGGAATACTCCGCTTCCGCCTCTTCACGTTGGCCAGCCCGTGTACATCGCCAAGGAGAACACCAAACCCTTGCAATGGCCCCTTGGAATAGTCACCAAAATTATTGCTGGCCGTGACGGAGTTGCTCGGGTAGCTGAAATTCGTACCTCAACGGGCTATTATACACGACCAGTTGCTCGGTTGATACCTCTACCTATCACTGAAAACTAATAATAAACAAAACAAAATTTTATACTTTTTTGGGTTTTTCACTAATATAATTCTAGTCTTGTTCTATAAATCTATTCTTGTTCTATTCGTGTTCTATAAATCTATTCTTGTTCTATTCATGTTTGATAAATCTATTCTTGTTCGATTAAATAAACCAAATAATTGTTTCAAAATTAATCATAATTTTGGGTGGGCGGTGTTTCGGCCTATGTGAATAGGCGATGAGTCAAGTGCCGTCGTCGATTATGACTGACTATCCATATTCGTGGATACTATTAATTACCTTCCCACCTGTTGCGTTTCTGAAAAAAGAGGCTCTCTTTCATTCCGAGAAAAACCGTGCTCGCTCTCGCACCCATCGCCCTTCTAATCCTTGTTAAGTGCTATTATATCCACGAATTGTAGAGTAAACGTTCAAATAACGATAATTACGTCAACTTGGCTAGAATTCCCCAGTATTGCGGTCGTCCAGCAGCAAATCATCCCATCCCGGCGCCGGGGAACCGCGTGGATCGCCGACCACACGTGAGTTTCTCACTTGAATTACTAGCCAATTTGATTTCTGCTGTTCAAATTCACAAGTCCTTGTCTCTACAATTCCGTACCTACAATTACAATCAAATACAGTCCACTTGCAGTAAGTTGGGAGTTTCCGAATCCTTACAATTACGGAAGGAAGGAATTCGCCAACAATAACTAAGCTATCATTAAGTGATATAGAAAGAAAAGTGATTTGCACAAAGAAGATAATAAACCGTTGTGTCAAGAATTTGCAGAGTTTTTATGATAAGTTTTACCCGGTGCGACATGGTGGCTCGCGTAGGAAGGGAACCTGAAGAACAAGTATGTGCCTTATTAGTTCACTGTCCGAGTTGATTAGCCAAGAGAGTTGCCCGAAGAGAAAAACGCGAAGGAATGTTGGCGTTGAATAAACATTTGACATGTACAAGTATTGATACGACGAGTTGATGCGAACGTGGGGTAGTACAGCACTTCACACGTATAAATGTGCCCACGTAAGGAGTCCACGTCTTTTCCACTACGTCAGTGTTGAGGAGTCCAAGTTGGAATGGACTCTCATAATTTCAAATTTTTACTTCAACCTGAGTTTAGAACAGGATTAACTTGAAGATTTAGAGTGGTTTCAATTACGCACATTGAGTCGTCAATCAATAACGTTCATACTGTAATACCACTGGTAATCATTATTTTCATCACATAAAAGAGGTCATACGATTCGTTCATGAAATTCATGTAGCCCTCACTGATAAAGTGACTCCTCACGCAAATCATGGAGGGAAAAATTGACTCCCTAGAATTAAAACGTGCAGGTTATGGTGATAATTATTGTGTTACGAGTATTTTCGTCTTGTTGAGAGTACAACATTGAAAACACGTTAGCATTGATTGAAAACCTTGGAGGGAATTTTCCGAGGTATCATTTTTCAGTATGAGTTTAAATTTGATCTGTTTAAGATGGTGCTGTGTATAACAGAGATAAATAAATAGAAAAGGTTACATCAAATTCATACTTTATGTCATTAAAATTGTGTAGGATGATTGAACCAAAATCTATTTTTTGAATGTTTGATTGCAGGTCGTTATCTTCGTGGCTTGCCTCGCAGGCATCCACGCCGCCCCACAATACCTGACTCATGCTGCCCCACAGTACCTGACTCATGCTGCCCCACAGTACCTGTCTCACGCAGCTCCTTTGGCCCTTTCTCACGCCCCAGTCGCCGTCGCTCACGCACCACTCGCCGTCGCTCATGCTCCCGTTGCCCGCGTCGAATCCTACGACCCTCACCCACAGTACAGCTTCGAATACTCCGTAAATGACGCTCACACCGGCGACAACAAAGCCCAGCACGAGACCCGCGACGGCGACGTCGTCCAGGGCAGCTACTCCCTCGTTGAGCCTGATGGTTCCATCAGGACCGTCGACTACACCGCTGATCCCGTCAACGGATTCAACGCTGTTGTCCACAAAGCTGCTGGTGGCCATCCTGCTCCAGTCGCTGTCGCTCACGCTCCACTCGCCGTTGCGCACGCTCCACTCGCCGTCGCGCACGCTCCCATCGCCTACTCCAGGCCTCTTCTTCATTCATCACCTGCTCTCGTGCACTACTAATTTAAACTAGTTCCTTACTATGTACGGTACTTATTTGTACATATTTCCCAATGTTCCATAAGAAAACAATAAAGACGCTTATTTTTCTAAGTTAACGAAAATTGCATAATGAATCTAAAACCCCACGTCCTCATAATTTGAATATTATTCAAACCTGAAATATCAATTGCTCTGTGAAAGAGACCAATTGTCTTTGTTCAAAACAGTGATGATTGAAAATCATATAGGTACCTACAAAGGTATGCCAAAATCAGTTTCGGACCATCCTGAATACACTGCCAAAAGACATCAAAAATCACAATATGATACGTATTTACATGTATACATATAATATATACATATTATGATTTTTGGTGTCATATTATGATGATATTATGATCATATTATGCATGTCATTCCTGATAACTCTCGGCAGTATTGAGATAAAAAGTTCAAATTTGCACAAGAAATCTGTATTGGCGATTGAAAGGCTAATTCCGTAGATGAGCAGCATCGGGCCACTCTAAGGGGGTTTAGGGGGATTTTAAGGGGAGGGGAAATTACCCATAAATTCCAAAAATGAAACAGTATGACAATTGACACCTCATTTAAAAGATTCTGTAACGCTGAAGAAGATGGTGAAGTCAGAAGTGCGATATCTAATTCCGTTCTCAAACTGCAGCACTTTGAAGATGACGAAACGTGGGTGTTACTTGAAAGGTTCTCCACAGTTCATATTTTTCAAAACTTTTTCATAAAACCAGTAAACTAGAGACATTTTACATAAATCCAGTTATTTTTTCGAAAATCAGCTCTCATAGCCATGCTGCATGACTGTGCATTTTTGATCGATAAGAACCAGTCAGGGCTTTGTTAGAGTACAATAAAAAATTTAATTTTTGCTGCCATCTTCAGCCTTGAACATCACATAATATGTTGATTATTCAATTTATTTAAATTATTCATCTATTCAATATTATTCAACCCTACAGTGTATTTTGTCCAATTATTATTATTAGGTACTGTCCCTACTATTAACTACCTACTTTTACCAACAAATAAGCAGTAGGTACATCTATACGGTAAGGTACGAACCATCTCTCTCATTACGGTTCACCTCACAATCCTCCCATTGTATTTCCTAAGTTGCCCCGGTAACTTGGGCTTCAACTCGATCCAACTCGTTAGGGAAGTGCTATAACTAGTTAGAGATGACAAACTATGGTCTTCTGGGTTCGAGAGAAACCTCGACTCAGGTGTGAACTGCCCTTCGAAGAGTACTGTTAGACTCGATAAGGGCGAACAACTCAATTCGTGTGGACTTGATTGGATGTATACCTACCAATTACAAGAGAGATATTCAAGGTTAAAATATAACCAGCTGATATATATTTTTTATTTTATAAAATCAGTAGAACATAAACTAGCAAGTTTAATGCCTCAGCTGGTTATCGAAACGTTGTAATGTGCGAGTTTTAAATAGGAACTTAATGTGAAAACACCAATAATAAACCATTTCCATCCTCCAGAGTTGAAAGCTTTTGTGACGGTGGTTTTGGATTTGGTCTCCCACATATTTTCACGATGAGTTCTGCACTACAGGCTCGTGGTATGTTTAGCAGTCGAATTTAAGCTACAAACACACACCGCAAAGTTCGTTTCAATAATCATTAAATTTTACGTCCTCATAGCAAAGTAATAACTAGGCAATAAGTAGTGGGAGTTGTACTGTACAACATGTTCTATTTATTGTGAAACTTTATTAAAATGCCAGCAACACGAAATTAAACTGCTTATGAAGTTTGAGTTGTTGTTATAAGCCGAAAGTTATAAAACTACGGGTACTGACAATCACTGAGCTAGCGGAGAACTAGAATATAACGATGGATTTTCAAAGTACTAATAACACTGACTAATATCTCGAGAAGGAAGAACTTTTGGGGCAATGAAAACTTTGTGAAAGCTCAGAAGTCTGCGATATGAGGGATGAATAACATTTTAAAATACTCTAATTGGAAAATGGAACGAAAAGTATGAAGTGAAATACGTGAAAAGTCAATCAAGTGATGGAATTGGTCAGAGGTGACATTACGAATTGAAGCTTATGGTCATAAGTAGAGGGCGGATTTGTATACAAGTTCATATTTTCTCCCCCGTCGAATTTCGAAAAAATGCCCAGTGATCTGCCCGTTTCACGTCTTTCTGTTTCCAAAAACACTCTTTTTATTTTGCATTAAATTGCATATTTTGACGGTTAGCGCGTAAAATATTCGATATTAGCATATCCACGAGATAAAGGCATTCGATTGCATATTTTGCATACCGATATGGCCAGCTACTCGTTTTAAGGAAAAATATACAGGATGGCTTATAGAGCATACATTTCAAATCAAACCGAAAAGCTCAATTTTCCTCCAGAATTGTTTTC
This sequence comes from Stenodema calcarata, assembly GCA_963920205.1. Taxonomy (NCBI): domain Eukaryota; kingdom Metazoa; phylum Arthropoda; class Insecta; order Hemiptera; family Miridae; genus Stenodema; species Stenodema calcarata. The sequence goes on from OY986059.1 coordinate 16,254,334, forward strand.
TTAAGAGAATGAAGGAGCGTCTAGTGTTTTTCTATTATTCTATGAAACGTTTTTAAATGAAGCAATGTTTAGCGTAAGAAAGAAGAAATAGACGACTTAGAGAGAGTACATGCCAATTTTAATGAATATTTTGAGTGAAATGAATAAACTACTTGATTTTTCAGTGTTCCTGGTTTGACTTTTCATTTGTTACCAATAAAACTTGGGTAAACAAAAAGGCTAATTCTGATTTTTTTTTGGTGCATATTTAACCCTCAGGCACCCGCGGGACGGCACTCCACGCCGCAACTCAGTAAACAGTACAGTAAATCACTAATGCGTAAATTTTCCGGTAGATCGCACCTAGGAATGTGTCCTTCAACAGTTACTGTCTGGCCATCAGTGCTCGTACCTACTTTTTCCTATTACTCCTACCTCTTGTTTCCGGTTAGGCGATGTGGAAAGGTCACCGAACGGTACTGTATACCGCGCGCGGGTTATTGTGTGTTTTCTATTCGGAAATAATTCGGAGACTTTTATTAAATAACATGAGTGAATCTCGTCAGGTCTCGTTGACCCTGAAGATATCGCCGCTGTTTTACAAGAGTTGGAAGCAGCTACTTGTCATTAGTTTCTAGTTTGAATGATTTCGATGTAAGTAGTAAATTTTAGTGCTTCCAGCACAGTTCTACAAAGGTTTTATGATGAAAGAATGATTCTTAGGCACTTGTATCTTCACGAAACGTTTATAACAAATGAGTTATTTTGCCTTAGTTTTATTGAGATGTTATGAATAAATAGTACCTATTATTCAAAAATTTCATATCCCTGATGTTTTCGTTTTTTTTTTTTTTTTTCAGAAAAGAACCGGACCATTTTTCTGTGGTTGCAACGTTCATTTCTGAGTAATAAACTATGCATCAAGACCCGCAAAAAAACAAACTCACCAGAAATTCAAATTATTTGAAATCGGATTTTTGTTTTGTGATTTTTCGCGGCATTAATATACGAATAACAATAAAGCCAAAGTTTCCATTTCTGGTGACTAATGGTGAATAGCGTGGTATATTCTATTTGGCCTTAAAACACTGAGTTATTATCAATTTAGGAGTAAATTCCGTGAGGGCGGCATGGAGTACCTTCCGCGGGTTAATTGCTACGTCTGTGCCCGAGGGTTAAGTACATTTTTCGGATGTTTTTACCGCATATTTTATGACATAAAACGGGGGTTTCTTAGTGCATAAGAATCCGCCCTCTAGTCATAAGTCATTGACATCGTAGGATTACGATGTAGGTCTGGGGAACCAGAAAATGTGGCATAAATAATTTGGTTCACGTATTTGTACTGACACATTGAATCGACCGAGTAGAAGGAGTGCCGTTATAATTGAGATCTTATCTGCACTATCAATTGCGCTGTCATCGCTCGATCCCAGTCATTAGTTTCACCTCCTGAGCCCCCCTTACATTTCATTACATTTCACCGCCTCGTGTAACGACCCACAGTGATCAGAGGGTTAAATCCTTTTCAAAACCGAGTTTGTGCCGCGGATAACCGATGAGACTCGTTGGTGGCACCGAGTCATTCGACGTCGTCGATATGAGACATTTAAAGGTGAACTGGGTTCGAAGCGGATGGACGAGAGATTTTGAGCAACTGCTCGAATTGAGCAAGACGAGGAGCGGCGTACGAGCGTTGGCAGGTCGCTCGCTGCGATGCGTCAGTGGATTCTGCACCTTCGGGTGAATCATAAAAGACGGGTTTCAAATAGCGTTCCATACGACGTTTGCGACCAGTTACAAAATATCACTGCACCCACTAAAAGGGAACGTTGGTTCAATTATTCCGCGTTACTCGCCCACGTTACCGATACGTCGTAAGTGATTGACATCTTCCACTTGATTGACATCTTCAACTTGGTCGAACACAGAACGCATATGTTCAATGAGGCCACACCGAACTACCTACCTGTTCTATATTTAAACAGTTCCATCCACACATCATCTAATGAACAAATATAACAACAAATGCTTTGACTGGCGCCAGTGGCTTCACCAAATGAATTATGTGAATGTAATATTGCAAACACTATTGCCCGCCTAGACATTGCCCTTCCGAAAGAAGATATTTATGCTGCAATCAGACATTATTATGTAGACAGCACAATCCCGATCTACAAGTCTTGTCAAGCTACATTGCCCACTCAGCCTTGGATGCTTCAAATTACAGAAAGCTTTGTCGAGTCATATCGCGCTTGCAAACAAGAGTATCTGTACTCAAATGGTTAAATTGAATGGACTTTTGGGTTTACTTGCTTGTAGCTCACCATATGGTCTTCCACAGGGATCGTTAATCGGACCATTATTTTTCATTATGTACATAAACGATTGAGGGTACCATGATATCCACGGGGGAAAATTTATGTTTGTTGATGATACCGTCTTGTTTTTTAGTTGGGCCAGCTAGAAAGATGTGTATGGGTATGCGGACTGTGTGTTCGTGGCTCGTGCAGAATAAACTATCCCTGAATCATGGCAAAACGTCCAACCTGGCTTTTAGTCTATCTGGGTATTCCGATACCCATTCGAATTGCATACACATCCATACAACAAGTCTTGCCCTTCACTGCTTCATAATATCGATATAAAATACTGGTTTTTGATCACAATATGAAAATTAGGTATATGTTTTTTCACTAAAAGTTCTTAGGGTTGTTTATTTTGCTCTGGCGCATTCGATTCTCCTTTATGGACTGTCGGTTTGGGGTAGTGCACATATTACCTCTTTAGACCGGGTAAAGAGCACATAGATTGGGTTACTACGGATGATCACCAACAGTGGGTATCTAGAACATAAGCTTCCATTATTGGAAAAAACAGACAAATATTTTCGACGTCATCAGACTCAAGAAAGAATGCTCGATATGTACTTACTGGGAGAAAAGTCATTTTCGCTCCCTCAGCATAATCGCGTATCCAGGTTTTTTGGATTTATGGTCCTCCCCGGTATTTTGGCATCAAAGCGTTTAACCAATTACCTAATGAGTGTAAAACTTAGGCTCCTGGACCATCCAAAATGAGTAAATACAATAATTAGAATTATTCTAAAATACCATTTCATAAACCTTGATTTATACTACTAGTACAGTAAGTTGACAACTATTATGTTACTCAGAAGGCTATTTATTTATTTTTTTCAAATATATTTGTTAGTTAAATAATGTGCTTCCAGGAGCTTTTTTTTGTGAACGAAACTCTTCTCCCTAACTGGGACATTAGCCCACATCGGGGAATACTTTCATAAGCTATTAATTGTTTTTCATGTATTCTAGTTATTATATCTGTTAAAAACTCTGCAAATTCTTGACACAACGGTTCATTATCTTCTTTGTACAGATCACCCTTCTGTCTAGACCACTAGGTCTAAATGTCTAGATCCTAAATGTTAGATTAATTATTAATATCAATTATCCCTAATTATTAACAATTTTATCAAGTACCTAGTGAGAATTATTATAATTTATTGTTAGGTATGAATAATTCGTATTTATTATTAATAATAATTATTATTAATTATGATTAATTAATACGATAAAATTCTGGGGTTTTTAATACTACGTCGATAATAATTTTTCTATAAAAGAAGTACCTACCAACAAACATTCGAAACTACCTTCATTTCCGTAGCACGAAACGCACCTCAGAACAACAAACTCGACATCACTTAAGCCATATGATGTTCCAAAGAGCTTGTTAGTATGAAAATGGACCTGTATTTCAACAGTTTGATTCACGATCGGGTTGTGAGGCACAATCTTTGAGCCGTCATTGTGAACGAACGGCTGGTCGTACAAAGCTGCGGATGGTCTTAAAAAATTCTACGGAACAAACTCTATCTGAATATGAAATAAAAAACATACCGTTCTATATGAATTTTTCGAGATATGAGATTTTCAAATTTTCAAAATTCGTTTTGAACCCCTTCCCCTTGACCTAGGGTTATGAAAAGTTTCGAGGACCATTGTGGGGTTGGTCTAAACCCATAAAAAAAATTTCGTAATTTTAACTCAACGCTAACTGGCCAAAGTGGCGCGGACGGCGTACGGCGGACGGACGGATTTTTTTTTATTCGATTTTCTGAATCTACGTATCTTGAAACGTAAACCAACAAATTTTGAGGGGGGGTTAAAAAATTTTTTTCTTTGGGCGATTCCAATGGTTCATTATCGAAGATAATAAACCAAAATTAGAAAGTTTGAAAATCCATGAAAATCAATATTCTAAAAAAGTCCAGTAGGTACATCACAACTTTATCTGAATAATATTCTGTACTTCATAATACGTGTTATTTTGCCTCGTTGATTCTTTTGTCAGTATCAACGTGTTGGCATTTTGTTTTTTCATCATGTACCGATCCACCGATAGACATTGTCTGGATTATATAAATACGAAATATACAAAAAACCGTAAACATCATAAATTAGGACATTCAGGATTAAGTAGTGAACAATCAGACGCTGAAATTGACGATTTTATCGGAATATGAATCTAAACTTACGCCGGCAGTTTTTCGTAAGTTTGACCGACCAGATGCTGAATCAACGATTTCAATATGACGGTTCTCCCTCTAGACAAATGTGCCAATGCCTGCGAAATAATGTAAGAAATAGAGCTCATAACACGAACCGACAGTAGGCATGCGAGGAGTTAAATAGATCGACTTTCACCTTCATCTCTGAACAGTATCATGTATCAGAAAACGCTCTTATTCATCATTCGTTACTAGTAAAGAAAAAAATTGACGGGACTGAAAAGAAACCCGTTTTTGGTCCTATGAACGGACCACGGCATTAATTGAGACGTCCGGTCGATGGAGCGTTTCGGGCAGAATCCATTATGCAATTCTGAATCCCACAAGAAAGACCAACCTTTTACAGAGTTGACGTTGTTTTCGAAGCGGTAAGCGGCCCTTTTTTCTTTATATCTTTCCATATCTCAACATAGGATGCAAGAGCAGCTTGAGGTGGTCCAGGCAGGGAGAGGTCGCATATCAAAATTCATTAGGAGGAAACATCCAGGGCGAATAGGCCAAGAGAAACCTCTACGGTTGACTTATCCGTTTAGGACAATGACAACATTGCGAAATGTTAGACAAGAATGATCTGGGTCCCCTCACGCCTACTCATTTTGAAGTCCGTTGCTCAATATACTTCGCGTCCTTAAATGGTCGTGTAAAAGAGTCAAAAAGTTCTGCTCGCTGGCTTCAGAAACTCTGTCTTTCCTATGGTTAAAATGAAATCAAATCCTAGAGAAAAAGATTCATCAAGTAAATAGGAAAACATCAATTACAAAAGTTCATTAACGGAAAATGAATAAAGGAATTTAAATACTGCTGCATCAAAAACTCGTTAACACTTCTTTTATATTTAAATCTTTCCATAAGCCTAATGTTAGGAAAGCTCAATGAAAAAGTCTGGGACCTAAATAGCATACTTAATTGCCTTAGATAAAAATAACACTTGGGATAAGGGATTGGTACCATAGTACCCGAGTCAAGTCGAGTGATACCATGTAATCGAGGAATTTTAGAAAGTTGATATTTATAGTAGTAGTGGAGTATATTTGGCGTATAAGTAAGTCGAGGGGTAAGAATTACAAATTTTAAAAACAAAGGTTTGCTAGGGCTTCGATATCCAGATCTAGATATAAGTCGCATACTGACTTTATTGCCACCTCAAATAACCTAAAAGTAGCTCAGAATGGAGTACACGAATGCATGAAAAGTAATTATTAGGGCAGATAAGGGAAGAAATTGATTTTAAAATTTAAATTCAAGGATAATGGATTTTGCATTTGTTTGATTCATCAAGGGTTGAAATGTGAGCTTTTTGAACACGGATAGAGAATTATTGATTTTAATTGCTAATGGCAAATTGTGTGTTCAACCTGGTAGGTCGCACATCACCTATCTTCTTGAATAAGCCGAGGGACATATTCATATTATGCACATATAAAGCCAACCTATAAACATAATTCAGTCTTGGAGAAAGCACTTCAAAATCCTTGTAAAGGTTCACTATGTGTGACTTCTTGGGTATACGTAAGACAGTATTCACAAACAAATTTAGGTTACCAAAATAAATATACCTACCATAGATCAATATGCTATAAACATAAGCATAGAAAACCACACTTACGTAGATTTTTACGGCTGAGCCAGCCTCTCAGTAAGACGAAGAGGTGGAATGTTTTCCTAATTCTTGCTACTGGACTTTGTATAATATAAATATTATGTTCCTTCCACTTCATGTGCTGATATTATTGTGCGTTATTTTTCTTTCTGTACACATTGAGCACATTGTTTCTCTTTTTGTCATGCTCTTCGTTCACAACCCATGTTCTACGTATTTCAAAAGCCAATTAACGATGGGTTTAAACAAAAATTGATTCTGGCTTTGTCCTCATTATCTAGTTGATCCTTACATTCAAATAGTTGATCGTCCAAAATTGTACGTTGATTTGACTCCTTTATTGGCGAACGTGAAATATCCAAATGATGATTTTTGAAAATGATGAACCAAAATGAAAATTTTAGAAAGTTAATTCTCCTCGGTGGAGGATCTCGACCAAATGTCGGGTATTTCACCCGAATACATATGTCCGAATCAAACCATGTTTTGTTTTCGCATTTTGCAGCACCTGTGAGTTCTCTCAATCGACAGCACGCAGAGTCCGAAATTGAATTAGAAACATGACCTCAAAGGTCACGCCACAGGTTATTTATATGGATATGATACTGAATTATTAATGTATCTCTCAATACAGACCTTTCTCAGTGGTTACCATTTGCCGCGGTTTTGATTATATTTGCATACGTCCCCGCGTCTCGAATTTCGGGACTGGGAACCGCGGGAGAGTACGGGACCTGTCGGGACCGTGAAAAGTGAAGAATGCGGGTCACGCCTCCGTAATAAGCCCATTCAACTCTCGGGGAAGCTTCCTGTCCTTACAGCTCATCGACACGCAACACGCGTGATATCGATCTGACGCTCGGGAACAGGGTTGGAGATCGGTGAATGATTCGTTTGTCGAGGTTGATGAGCAGTCCCTTCATAATCTGCTTGTTGCAAGATTTTAATTGTAACGTGATCTGTATCCCCTACAAACCTGATCATAATGTAGCATTCCAAAAAACTAACAATCCTATGTATTAATAAACCAAAAACAGTCTTATGAAAATTTGACTCTTTTCCACCTAAATTGGCCAATGTCAAAACTATGCGGCCGCTTCAGTCAGCGCCATGACATCCTAATAACTGGGCCTTAGATCTTGAATGGATTCAGATTTTAATGGTTGATTGGCAATATCCACAGTGAACGTAGTAGGTTTACTTAAATTGAATGTATAAATTGTATTACCTGGTACTATGGCAATAAAATGGGTACTTATAGCGGATAACGTTTGCTACGAAAATTTGATATTCTAGTGCATGATATCAGATTTTGTACGTCCCTTGAAACGTAAATCCAACAATTTAGAGGGGGTTGACCAATTTCATTAGTTCATTATTGATAGGGTCTCCAAACGCCTCAGTAGGTACTTCCTCCATAGCACTGAGCCCACAAAATAGCCACTGCACCCTATATATTGAAGTCTTGTCCTATTCGACACTGTGTGTACTACGAATCTAATACGAAATAATTAATGTACATATGTGAGGCCCGTGTCGCCTCCACCACTTTGTGAAGCCTGGTGGGCTTCGTAGGTTTTTCCCCCTGCTGCTGCAGTGGGGACTAGACACTGGGGGCCACGGCCTCCAGATCGAGTTGTCCCAGGGCGGCGTCTGGAAAACCCTCCAAAACGGGGGCGGCAATAACGGGACAGGATTGACTAGAAGAACGGGGAAAAAGGGGCCTTAAGGCCAAAACGGTTCCTATTTATGCAATAGTGGTATTTTATTTATAGAATTTGTGCAGTTGGACAGTGAAGGTGAAATGTAAGGATATTTGACGAATGGGTTGAAATACAATGATATAAGCAAATGAATTTTAGTGAACTTAAGTTTCTAGCTTATCTGCTAACTTAGGGTTTCTAGTTGATTGTTCCCGTATTCTAGTCCTACCTAGGCCTCCAGATAACACTTTTCCCGACCCGATATTACCGCGTGACGAATTTGACGGGTACCGACTAACCTTATACTCTCTTGACGAGGGCGGTCCACCCCGGACTTGGGAAGTTTCAGGTGCGAAGCAGGGAGCAGCTACCTCCCTTGGGCGCCTGGGCAGCAAGTCTCCTCGGAACTCAAGTAGCCAGCGGGGTGCTGACCTCTTCCTCCGCTGCGGTTGGTCCTCGGCTGATTTCTTGGGGGACTGATGGGCTCGTCCAGCGGAGATCAAGTGCAAGATGGTACGCACAGTGGCCTCAGGAACACAACCCTGATTCCCGGGTTTCCAGACGGTTTTGTTCTTTCCCCCGCCTTTTGCGGGGATCCAATCAGCCAATTTCCTCTGATTATTACTTGGAGAGGGGATCGTCAATCTCCAATCCGAATCATCTTGGGGCGTCATCATCAGCTTCGGTGGGGGTTGCACGCGCGGACTGTGTTTTGGCAACTTGGCGGTTTTCCGCTACCATACCCTGCTGCAATTTCTTCGGTGGGAACTGTCGATGTGCATCTTCCTTTTTCGGTGTTAGGTGTCCCGAGCGGCGGGAAGAATCTCTTGTTCGAGGAAAGTCAGGCGGCGTGAATACGATATGCCGTCTGACAGGTCCCCCTCCAAATTTGAAATTTTGCGTCGGAGTTGCCAAATTTCGGCGCAAAATTTGGGAGACAGCATGTGGAGTTTGGTTGATTTCCCTTGCGCGCGCGTTTCGCGATGTGTACTTTTCGAATGTCGCACTTTTGGAGGACTTATGGAGGTCTTTAAAAATTTATGCCGAGTGGCTAGGTTACATCATTTTTGATTAAGAGCAATTTAACAAGTTTATTTCAAATTAACTAGTTTTACCAGTGTGAGACATGCCGTATGCCATAAGGTGTGCAGAATGAAGCTTGACCCCAAGTTGGTGGAGAGTATTTCAATTTACAAGTTACTATTTTATAGACAACGTTGTACACCCATGTGTTCTATGTTGTATAATATACAACAGATATTATCTGTTTGTTGGAAGTAATGGCCAAGGTTTATCATACACGTTTAGAAACCTAGTGATAATACGAGTATAATATATTATACTATATTGACAGAGCAAGGAAAACAATTGTCCATGTTATATATTTATATGCATTTAATATATTACGTTTTTAACTGTTTCATAGTTTATTATGATTCATTAGTCTACTACGATTGCATAAATTTCATTAATCATATTTCATTACTACATTTCCCATTAGTCCTTATCTGTCCCTTCATATATTTTGTAGATTAATACATGTATTGGTTGATCAATGAAAACAACTTGTCCATGTTATATATGTATATACAGTTAATATGTTACGATTATATATGTTTAAAAACGATTATACTCATAATACTCATTCTACTCTAATATACCTAGTCTATTCTATAATAATAAACGTTTATTACGGGAAACACCCAGTTTACAGGTTTTACATTCATGAAAAACAGATTTAGTACAATCTGCACTAAAACTTAAGTGATAATAATGAAGATAAAATATGTAAGGCCGCAAGAAGAAAATTATAGATGTACGTACAAATAATACAGCATAACATTTTATTAGTTTACCAATTCAAGGTGTAGTCGAGTATTAGGAAAAGAAGGTTAATTTGTCCAATTGTGACTTGAACCCTGAAAGGCTAGAGCCAAAGATATCAAGTGACGGATGAGAATTTGCGTTGTACATCAGTCTATTGATCGGAGAAAGTTTGCCGTAATCAGTTCGATGACATTCTAGGGTGAAGGGTCTTATGGTTCGGGTTACTTTAAGTGGTGCATGAAAATTCACTTTTGACACTAGATCTGGAGAATCAGTAAGATTGTTCATTAGTTTATATAAAAAAATAAGATCGCTTTTTAAGCGGCGATTTTCCAGAGATTCTATGTTAATTGATGCTGAAAGATCAACATAATTTAGATCCGCAACGGGGATTCGTCTTTTATAAGCAACCACTCTAAGGAATTTGCGCTGGATTCTGTCAAAGCGATCAATATATGTTTTGTGATGTGGGTTCCAAATTAATGAACCATATTCCAGGCCTGAACGGACAAAGGCGCAGCAAAGAATTTTCAGTGTTTCCGCGGTAAAGTGCTTAGAGTTCCTGCTCACGAATCCAAGCATTCTATTTGCCTTTGATATTATGGTTTCCATATGAAGAGAAAACTGAATGAATTGGTCATGAAAATACCAAGGTCTTTAGTTGAATCAACAGATGTAAGGATGTGGCCGTTTATGGAATAGTGGAAATTTAAAGGGGATTTGGAGTGAGAAATTCTCAAAATATTACATTTCTCTAGGTTAAGAGAGAGATCATTCAATTTGGTCCAGGTGTACAATGAATCAAGATCATCTTGGAGATCATCTATTCTACCTATTCTAGAAATGGATTCTACCCCATTGATTGTATTGTACCCCCTTAATTGCCAGTCGTTCGTGCAAGTTACACTGTAGGTTCCACTGGTTTGTATTGTTTTTCAGCGTGTTGTCGGTGTGCACCGTGATTGTCGAGTTTTTTTTTTGTTGAGCGTATAGGAAGAATGCTGTCGGTGTCTGCTGGATTTCATGAATGTAGGGATTGTCGAGTTTGAAAAATCCCATACGTGAATCGTTCGTAAGAGGATCGTTTGTTGTGAAGTAGTTGTAATCTAGATGCATGTGGCATATGTAATGTTGTTCATGTGTGCGTAAGCATTGTTTTTGGACATGAGTGTCAGATATTCCTAGGTATGTGAATTGATTTCCTGTGTTCCGACGGACGTATGCATCATGTTCGGGTTTAGCGTATTGAAATATGTCGTCTTGGTCGGCGTGTGCAATTGGTATGTATTCGATTAAGTGCAATGTGGACTCGCGTGCTATGATTGGCAATTCGAGTTGAATGTAGATGCCGTGGTGTGCTTGGATGTATTTGACTTGCCCCAATCTGAGAAATTTCATGATTTCAGCGTCCGTGTAGTTATGTTGTAGGTATGGTAAGCATAGATTGTCATTTAGCGCTTCCCAAACGTGTTCTATTTGTGGCTTGATGTCTCGTGATTTGATTAAATTTTCGCCTAGGCTGTGTATCTTTGCAAAATTGAAGTAGCCGAAGAATATATCGTTGTCCTGTCTAACCATCTGTAGTGTTATCATTAGGTCGTAGTAAAGGCTGTTTACGTATGATGTAATTTCGGCTGTGTTTCTACTTGCATCCGACGTATGATTGTGTCCTGGTTGTCCAATAACTGTGCGTAAACGTTGCGTGAGTCTCGTAACATCGCATGCATGGTTGTGTTTACGTATGCAATTATGTCTTTTTCATGTTTCAACACGCGGTTTTGGTTCCTAGTCAATTTTTCGAACGTTTCATTGATGTGTGTGGAGTCACTCTCTGACATACTGCCAAACAGGAATTTTTGCAGTTCTCCGACTATGTTTTGCTTGCGTCTCCCTGTAACAAGCGGAGACGTCGGTCTTGGATTAGATGTGTCGTTCATTTCTTTGAACGGGCTCTATGGTATCGTAGTCGAGACTTGTGTTTGATTCTTCACGTGTCGTTCGTTTTAAGTGTGTCAGTCTTTCTTGACCGTTATCTCTGTCTCTTGTGCATGAGTCGCCTGTGAGCTTTTTCCGTCAGCAAAATGTGGTCTACCGTTTGCCATATCACTTGATGCGTTTTGTTCAATTGCATTTCTCTTTTCCTTCCACTATCTTGACCCCTTATAGAGTGGGGGTTTTCCCTACGTTGATTGGTCATAAGTCTCCCCTCCGTATGTAGATACTTTTGCTCAAGTGTGACCTCAGTGTAATTTCGGTCGCGGCCCGTGTTTTTTCGATGTGCTCCTTTGGTGTGTTCGGTGGGTTCCTGTGTGTCTCCTGTGTTCTTACCCAGTGCTTGTAGTACCGGATTTGGGGTCATGGAGGCCGATGTATTGAAGCTGGTGTGCACTATGGTCCATGGGGTGGTTTTTCTCCGTGCTTTCTTTTTTTTCGATTTGGGTCATTCGGCTGCGTCGCGAGTTCCTCTTCGCCGTTTCGCGCGCGTAGGTGCCATATCGTTGTGAGTGAATGGTGATATATACCAGTGCGGATATGTTCTCGACCCCTCCGTCATCTGTAAGTAGCTATATTTTCGTTCATTGTTTACTCGTTTCTGATGTGACTATTCCGTTCAACGTTTTCTCAGAATCTGATGTAGTCATCGTCGATCGAATCCATTCCCGATGCGTTGTGTTTCAGTTTTTTATTTATTTCTATTTTAGGCTAACTTATTTATTTATACACTCGACGCGTTTTTTATTTATTTCTATTTTAGGTTAACTTATTTATTCATGTACTCGTCGAAATGTCACTAGGTCGGTGTTGCAATAACACTTCCGTATGTTGCAATAACACTTCCGTGTTAATAGTTTCTTCTCGTTTTTTTTTTTTTTAAATTTTTTTTCTCGATTTTTATTTTCCTCTGTTATATTATATTTTCACTTTATTTTATATTTCTCTTTCTTTCCTCTTTATTTACCTTTTTTCATGTATCTTCAATTCTCTTTTTTATTTCTCTTTCTGTTATTTCTCTTTATTTCCCTTTTATTAATTATCTTTTTTTTCTCTTTATTTCATATCTCTTTTTTTTCTTTATTTCTCATTCTTTTATTTCTCTTTATTTTCCTTTTCATTATTTCTCTTTATTTCTTGTTCCTTTATTTCTCTTTATTTTCCTTTTTATTATTTCTCTTTTTTCTCTTTATCTCATTTCTAATTTTTTCTTCATATCTCTTTTTTTCCATTTCTCTCCATTTCTATTTCTTTTATTCCCCTTTTATTAATTTTTTTTTTCTCTTTATTCCATTTCTCTTTTTTTATCTTTATTTCTATTTCTTTTAGTTCTCTTTTTTATTATTTCTCTTCATTTATATTTTCCTATTATCTCTTTTTATATTTTTCTTTATATATCTATTTCATTAATCTTTTTTTTCATCTTTACATTATATCTCTTTATTATTCTTTGTTTCTCTTTATTTCTCTTCGTTTCTATTCTCCTTTTATTTCTCTGTATTTCATCATCTTTTTTTTTTCTTTCTTCTTTTTCTTTTTTTTTTGTGTTTTTTGGTTCGATATCGATTCTACCCTACCCTCGAGCGCTGTTCTTCGCCTATTGAATTTCTCTGCGTTTTGTAGGTACTGGTTTCTGTAGCGTGTTTGTTGTTTTTTATTATTTTTCCCCCCTTTTTCTCCTGTCTCGGCGCACCTTAGTAGGTTCCTTCGTATGCACGGTTTTTGAATGTAGTTGGGGTTTCTTAGCTTGTTTTGTGGTCCCTTGGTTCTGATGGCTCCGTCGTCCCTATTCATTCCATCTCAATATTCGTACTTCATTCGTTTGTTCGCTTTCTTGCATTCGCTCAATATTCATACTTCATTCGTTCGTTCGCGTTAGTTCATTTGCTCAATATCCGTTCACTTGCTCAATATTCATATTCATTCGTTTGTTCGCGCTCATTCATTCTTTCGTACGTGGCTCGTCAGCCGTGATTCATTCTTGCAGTCATTCTCATATTTTCTGTGGGATCGCCGTGTTCGCCAAGATCGCTGGACGTTCTATAAATGGATTCCAATTGGGATGTGTGATAATTCCTCTGTTTCGTGCCACCGCGGTATGGCACTGAAATTTGGTAATTGTTTTCTCCCGTGCGTGCTATAATTTCGAATGGGCCTTGATATTTTTTATCCAATTTGTGCGCCTGTTGGTTAAAGCATGATTGTTTGATCAGTACCAGATCTCCTTCTTCGTATGTTATTTGCTTTCTATTTTTATCATGACTTCTTTTCGTTTGTTCGAACATGTCATGATGTATTTTTGGTAGGAGGTGTTCCTGTTGCATATTTTCCAGTCGTGCTTCGTTAGTCATGGATGTTTCTATGTCGGGTAATCCGTCTGATTTGTTTGCATTCATGCCGAACACGCCATAGTATGGTGTTCTCATGGCCAACGATTTTGATGGGGTTGTGTTCAATTCTTTTTGGGCTGTTTTGAGCAGCGTTTCGTAATCCGTTGTAGTGTCCGCCAAATGGATTCGTAGATAGTGTGCTATTCTGCTTTCCGCCGTCGGCTCCGGCTTCAGTTGCTTGTGACGGCTTCCTTGTGCCCCCCGTCGGGTTATTTTGTAGCATTTTTCATTATTCCGCGGTATTTTATGCCAAGTTGGCCCCTTGATATTTTATTTTATGTCAACACAATATTTTATGCAGTGAGTTATGAATATTCTTGACTTTATATGTAATTTCGAGTGTGGATTTCTCCCTTGTGATTCCGCTGGTGAGTTATTTTACGTATTCCTGTGTATGTGTGTGACACAAGGTGTAAATGTGTTTTTCAACGACAACCACAAATATATAGGTGTATATATAAATGGTACAAATGGTATAAATGGTTATATATGGTCTGTATAAATGGTGTACAACTGTATATGGTGTGTACCTGTGTTTGTTAGGTAGTAAAATACGAGTAAAATACGCTGTATAGATATGTAAATAATGCACAAAATTTTAATTTAATTTAGCATATTTAGCCCAAACCTAAGTATTACCCAATTATTCGGTACGAACCTATATCGATCCTATTATTTCTTCTGATGAAACTTCCTACTATTCCACGATTCCTGCACCTACCGTGCGCGGACTTTCGTCTAACTGTGCCTATTATTAGAGTGGACTATTTTATCTAATAAATTTTTGGGGACGTCGATTTGATCGATCGTGCCACCGCCACTATTTTTTAGGTCTTTTCTCCTACCTGTGCCTATTATTAGAGTGGAATTTTTTATCTAATAAATTTTTGGGGACTTCGATTTGATCGATTGTACCACCGCCACTATTTTCTAGGTCTTTTCTCCTACCTGTGCCTATTATTAGAGTGGAATTTTTTATCTAATAAATTTTTGGGGACTTCGATTTGGTCGATTGTACCACCGCCACTATTTTCTAGGTCTTTTCTCCTACCTGTGCCTATTATTAGAGTGGAATTTTTTATCTAATAAATTTTTGGGGACTTCGATTTGATCGATTGTACCACCGCCACTATTTTCTAGGTCTTTTCTCCAATTTGTGCCTATTATCAGGGTGGACTATTTTATCTGATAAATTTTTGGGGACGTCGATTTTATCGATCGTACCACCGCCACTATTTTCTAGGTCTTTTCTGGGGACGTCCTCTTAGGGAAGGCGCCTCCACCACTTTGTGAGGCCCGTGTCGCCTCCACCACTTTGTGAAGCCTGGTGGGCTTCGTAGGTTTTTCCCCCTGCTGCTGCAGTGGGGACTAGACACTGGGGGCCACGGCCTCCAGATCGAGTTGTCCCAGGGCGGCGTCTGGAAAACCCTCCAAAACGGGGGCGGCAATAACGGGACAGGATTGACTAGAAGAACGGGGAAAAAGGGGCCTTAAGGCCAAAACGGTTCCTATTTATGCAATAGTGGTATTTTATTTATAGAATTTGTGCAGTTGGACAGTGAAGGTGAAATGTAAGGATATTTGACGAATGGGTTGAAATACAATGATATAAGCAAATGAATTTTAGTGAACTTAAGTTTCTAGCTTATCTGCTAACTTAGGGTTTCTAGTTGATTGTTCCCGTATTCTAGTCCTACCTAGGCCTCCAGATAACACTTTTCCCGACCCGATATTACCGCGTGACGAATTTGACGGGTACCGACTAACCTTATACTCTCTTGACGAGGGCGGTCCACCCCGGACTTGGGAAGTTTCAGGTGCGAAGCAGGGAGCAGCTACCTCCCTTGGGCGCCTGGGCAGCAAGTCTCCTCGGAACTCAAGTAGCCAGCGGGGTGCTGACCTCTTCCTCCGCTGCGGTTGGTCCTCGGCTGATTTCTTGGGGGACTGATGGGCTCGTCCAGCGGAGATCAAGTGCAAGATGGTACGCACAGTGGCCTCAGGAACACAACCCTGATTCCCGGGTTTCCAGACGGTTTTGTTCTTTCCCCCGCCTTTTGCGGGGATCCAATCAGCCAATTTCCTCTGATTATTACTTGGAGAGGGGATCGTCAATCTCCAATCCGAATCATCTTGGGGCGTCATCATCAGCTTCGGTGGGGGTTGCACGCGCGGACTGTGTTTTGGCAACTTGGCGGTTTTCCGCTACCATACCCTGCTGCAATTTCTTCGGTGGGAACTGTCGATGTGCATCTTCCTTTTTCGGTGTTAGGTGTCCCGAGCGGCGGGAAGAATCTCTTGTTCGAGGAAAGTCAGGCGGCGTGAATACGATATGCCGTCTGACAACATATATAATAAATATGTATGCCTACGTACCATAAACGTAATATTATTATTTTTGCGAAGAAATATTATATATTTTGTGTACCCTCGTGTGGATCATAATATGCTTTGTGAGCTGTGTAGTTGGTAACCGTGTACTCTGGAGAGGCTTCTACCCCCTCCCCACAACTTGCTCTCGTACCGTCGATGCTATAATCGCTACTTACAGCCTTCTTTCGATTTTCTCTCAGTTTTACGGTTTCAAGAAATATATCAGTTTGATTCAAAACTTGTGTTCCGAGTATAGACATTATTTTCGTACCACATTCGTGCACACAGATCAACTCGACGAGTCTCTTATACGGCGATTGGACCGTTTGAATACTAGTTTTAATTGTTTCGTGTAGCTTCTTAGACCTCTTAACGGCCTTTGATTTGGATATAAACTTCAAAGACACCTGACCACTGAAATTGACAACGATCCAACAACAATGTTATTTATGGACTCCTCGATTACATCCGAGTGCAGTTCGGTAGCGTAGCGCATGAGACCCGATGAAACGAGAACTCCGAAACGAGAGAAGTTCATCGATGTCTCCAGACTGACCTGCACGCCCCTGACCGCAATAAACTAGAAAACGATACGACCGCCCGAACATCATTCGGAAATGTATACGATCCGTTAATGCCGTCGGCCGGTCCAGATCTCCAGGACCTTCGAAGTGATGCAAGTTTTTCAGATCTTCTTCTTCCACTCCTTGGTGATGAAGAGAAAAAAGTTATGTGTGAAAAAAATAACCCAGAGGATGACCCACAGTGGGGGCAGAGTGTCGCAAATGCACGATGTCCATCCCCCGAATCTGTAACTATAAAAGATTGTTGACAACCCAGTGAGCATCAGTCTTCTGGGGATCTCCGAAAGAGCAAACTGAGCCAAAAAGATGATTCAAGTAAGTTACAACCTCAGGCTACTTAAATACTTCAATCATTCAGGGTGCAAAACAACCGAACACTTAATTTAGGCCAAATTGACCCTAGGTTTGTTGCAGACCTTTTTACCCACAACAAAAGCACTTCCACCCGTAAAAATATTGAAAACAATTAACTAACTAAGTAATTTTCTGCTGTCTGGAACCACATACTACCGTGGACTTGATAGATTTCTCCTGACTCGAACAGCAGACGACGATCGACTTAATGCTATTATCATTATTAAATAATGATTATTTCAAATTTTGTATCGATGAAACCCGCTGGTGGTCAAATAAAAGTTTAATAATAGTTGCCAACTTGGAACTTTTCGACAGAAAAGAAAAATTAATGCCTTTTATTGTAATTTAAAAAATAACTCAATTACTATTAATTGTTAAAATAATCGATTCTGAGGTATTTATGGGAAAATATCAAAAAATGACAGAGAGAAAATAACTAAGTCGTGATTTATAAAATTTTTATCCAGGGGAAATTCATTAAGTTACCGCAGTCTGGATAAATTTATTAAGTCAAGTGCCCTTTTCAGAAAAATAGTAATTTCACTGCATTTAGTACATCTTACATGATTCAGATAGGTTGTGGTATAAATGAAACATCATGAAGGAAGCCTGGCTAAAATCGGGTTTTTCTACTTATTTGCGTCCAACTTCTAAAATCAGAAGAACTTCAAACTCAAATTTCTCGAAACTGTATATTTTGTAATTAGTTTCTCCTGTAAGCCGAAAAGATCTTCTTAAAATGGCAATCTTGAAATTTTTAGCTCATCCACATCTTCATCCACGTTAGTATACGTAGGGTTTTTAGAATGGGACATGCTTTAGCCATCTGCTAACTGGCCAAAAGTGTCACGTTTTTGTCACGAAAAACTGTCACACAAATCTTCCTATGATTGCCGTTGGTTAAGAAATGGACCTCAGCAGTTTTCATCGTCCAAAAATCGTTCACCATTCGTTGGGAAGCTCTCATTTTACTGAAGATTAGTAACTTAACATTGTACCATAGTACTTCAACGGAAGCTGAGTTATTCGCATGACATTGTATGATGTTTGTTTACTAACTAATCATATCATGATCAAGAGTTGGTAATAAGATATCAACACGACCGTGAGTGACGAACCAATGCATGTTCCATGTTTTCATATGTTTATCCGACAGGGTTTAAGTAGAATCAACTCGGGGGGTCCAGGTTTTTTCAATTTATTGGAATCAATTAAACTCTAATCGAATTTCTCGTTCAATTTTATTTGTTGCCGGTAGTTAGGAGTAGGTACGTGGAGGGGGCCGGTATTGAGGCTTATCCTGTCAAAATGCAATCACGGCTTCGCTTTCAGGTCATCTGTAATCCCCTTGGACCGATCCAATATTGGCTCAATCTCACGTGATTTATACGAATAAAACGAACTTGAGTTACTGACTCCAGAACGATCAGCAAGCAACTTCCAATGATTCAAACACCAACGAACACCAAATCTAATTGGGCATTCAACCAACTCGGCTCATCGCTCGAGCTGACAACGTTACTTACTGTAGGCGGCGACTGTTGGTCTAGTTATCGGCAAGAGGTTTATTGGAACTAGTTAGTCAACATCCACTCAAAACTTAGTAAGTCCCGACTAAGGGGTTTTGACGGAGTAATGAATAATTACCTGAGATGTGCCGACAGGTTCATAACTGCACACTCACGTCTTCTCCAATATTCTTGAGTGAAACTTGACTACCCACGGTACTGCATGTAATGTAGATACTAATCAATGTACATTAGGTTATTAATATGTATGCCAAATGTAAATTAAATAATATCATTACGTTTTTTGGCATTACGGCATTTGTCATAAAATAATTGAGTATAGTCGAAACATTAATAATTAGATGCTTCGCAAATAAACATCAGTTTTATTCATTAGTTCTCTTCGCATTTAAACATCTTTACGGTGTTGATATATTTTGGAGTATTAATATAAACCTACGCTCCATGGGATCGTGAGACACAGAAAATAGCTTTTCATAGGAACCACGTAACGTAATTCCCGATTGAAAAAAACTAATAATTGTAAATAAAAGTTAAATTGGTTCATGTTC
Organism: Stenodema calcarata; assembly: GCA_963920205.1. NCBI lineage: Eukaryota > Metazoa > Arthropoda > Insecta > Hemiptera > Miridae > Stenodema > Stenodema calcarata. Next base: position 16,273,807 of record OY986059.1, read on the forward strand.
TAATAGAAGGTTGTTCAGTTTTACAATAATTGTGATTTTTGCTCTTGTCATTCGCAGGGATTGTCGGTTTTCATCCTGGGAGTTGCATTGGTGAATGCAGCACCACAGTACATTACATCCTACGGTGCACAGCCAACACTCCTAGCGTCACATCCTGTAACGACCATTGCCCACGCCCCAGTCACTACTGTTGCTCACGCTCCAATCGCCTACGCTCAACCACAAGTTACTTACGCTCAGGCTGCTCCAGTTGCCATCGCCCAACCACAAGTTACCTACGCTCAAGCTGCTCCAGTTGCCATCGCCCAACCCGCTAGATTAACGTACGCCGCTGCTGCACCTCTCGCAGTCCACCACGCTCCAGTGACTGTACACCATGCTCCCGTAGCCGTCGCTCATGCCGCGCCAGCGGAAGAGTACGACCCTCATCCTCAGTACTCGTTCTCGTACAACGTCAATGACCCCACTACCGGTGACTCCAAGCAACAGTCCGAATCCAGGGACGGTGACAACGTGCAAGGCAGCTACTCACTCGTCGAGCCCGACGGTTCGACCAGAACTGTCGACTACACCGCTGATCCTGTCAATGGATTCAACGCAGTTGTTCGCAAAGACGGTGCAGCTCGTGCTCCAGTAGCAGTCGCCCAAGCTCCAGTCGCTATCGCTCAACCGGCCAGACTTACGTACGCAGCAGCTCCAGTTGCTGTTCATCACACGCCCATTGCCGTATCGCACGCACCAATTGCCGTATCGCACGCGCCCATTGCCGTATCGCACGCACCCATAGCAGTAGCTCACGCACCAGTTGCTGTCTCCCAACCAGCTCTAGTCTCAACTTCGTTCTCATCACCTGGTATTTCCTATACTCTTCAACATTGAGTTACCAACACAAACTTTAGTCCTGTCATAAGATTTAATCTGTAAATAAACTACTGTTGATTTAATATTTTACAGTTTTTGTATTATCTTTAGATCCCACCTGAAAGCCAAACTTACTAACGACATCAACACAAAAATATCACACTTATGTGTAACAAATTGACGCAAAACTATTTGTAGATAGTCCCGGATTAGTGGTTAGTTGGTGGCGTTGCTCATATTTTAACCTTGTTGAACGTCATTAGATGAGTCCATATGAATCTTTTACGCCATTGAACAGACGAGCCTCTAACTTTGTATTTGGCTCAACTTAATATTTCACATTATATCTACAAATTCACAATCCGATGATAGGTGGATAGTCGTAAGCACAGAAATAATAGAAGTCAATGTATTCTCTCAATATTTTTGGCGCAAAATACTGCTTTGAATACGAGTAAATTACTTTTCACGTTACCGTAGACCCTAATTGAGCTATTCAGAAGTGGTTGGGAATTGAAAGATAATATCAATAGATTTTTATTTACAACAATAAATTACTCCATCGTTCGTTGATTCAAACAACCAACATAGATGGGAGACAATACTATTATCAATATTAACAATAAATACAGTTACTTAGTATGTGTCGTAAAATCGAGAAAGAGTGAGATTGGGTGCTCAAGAATGTAATTTTACGACGTTGACTTTCGAATGTGTAAAATCTGGTCTCGTCACAACATCCTCCCGCCCTCAATCACATTGTCACCGGAGTAAAACTCACTAAAATTGAAACTTTTGTTATGAAATACATTCACACACACCATACTACAATACGTACATTGCCCAAAAACCAAAATAAAAATTAAAAAAATAGAAAATGGCCGTAAATTGTAATTAAAAAATCAATTATTGACGAATGAACGAGCTATAGGGAATCTAATTCCTTTCGTTCACAGATTTACTTATATAATAACATACATAAGACCAAAAAATATTTCTCAACAATTAGTCAATCAGAACAAACCAAAATCAATCAGTCTAAATCGTAAGGTACATTCCAAACTATACCAAATTCTTACAACCAAGAAAGAGCTACCCTGTTAAGGTAAAACTCCTCAACTCAAAATTCAAAACATTGCAGAAATTCGTCACAGAGTTTTTCACTGAAACCTTTGATGTAAGTTGACTGCAACTCATTATAAAAACACCATTTTTAGGAGAGATAATATCTATGACTTGATATTATCAATGACTTCAACCAATTCAACGGTGAAGCAAAAAAAAAAAAAAAATAAATAAATAAATAAGTAAAAAAATAAAAAAAACACGCTCAAATTGATCGATTTATAATAATTAATTTGTATAATTTAATTAATTAATTCCAGTTGAGGCGATTTTAAAATTTCAAGCTTCCGTTTTGGGATTGTTTGTTTAGGTAAAATGCCTTAACAACTCAATCAAACGGATTTTTTTTTTTTTTTCAAGGAATTTGTTGTAAATTTTTGTAGGTAAAAAGGCGTTTTACCTTAACACTAGCGCAAAAATAAATAAGTTTTGAGGCATTTTCATCCTAGAGTTGAGGCGTTTTACATTAACAGCGTGTCGTTGTGGCGTTTTACCCTAACATTGACCAATTTTCGTATGTTTATGGTCATGGTTTCCCCCACATCCGGTTTGAATTTTGAAATTTGGACTTCAACATCGAAAAGGCCTGGGCCAAAATAAGGGGGTTCCGTAAAAACCCCGTTTTTTGTAAACATTGGACTTGAGGCGTTTTTATTTAACAGGGCAGAATATTGGTAGGTACGAGTAAATTTATGCAACGACACTTCGTAGGCATTGGGTTTGTACATAACACATGAGATTTAATTATTCAACAGATATTTTGCAGAACATGAATCCTATTGGAATCAATCAGAATATACACGAGAGTAGTGTGCAAATTCCATGATGAAAGAGGTGTCTACCAGGTTCCAGAGCCTGGGATATCAGTATCAGTATAAGAAGAGATGTATAGGTATATGGATAATTTATGCATTGTTTTTCGTCATATTAAGGGATTCACATCGCGTCACTCCCTTGAAGAGGTAAGTGAGCGAAGGGAAGTTTAAATGAGAACACCAGCGGCACCTGCGGCTCCCTTACAAACACGTTCCTGAGAGGATTAGCAAAAGCGCGAGCGTTGTATGCACAAACGCGACGTCACGCGACACGGGCGTGAATAATGGCTAATTAACCGCCATTACAGGGAAATTCTGGAAGTCCAGACCACCAACGGAATAACAATAAGGGAGATGAATTGTTTAAAGGGTTCAATTATTGTGAGCCGACACCATAACTCCGAGACTCGACTGAAATATCGGAAAACTGATCGCGTGATAAAGTTTGATTCCACTGGATGCGGCGAACTCCGACGGAATGTTGGCGATGAACATGGGGCTGCTTGTAATGTACACGGAGCCCGAATGATTCCTGTTATTTTAGGTCGCATTAAAGTTGTTGGTGACTACCGCAGCGGAAGTGACGTCGTCGCTTTGCTTGACATCATCCTGATTGGATTTGGACGATCCGATCGGGAGGGCGGCTTCGGTCTTCGACAGCAGCGGGTGGTGGATTTCGATAATTCTAGGAGTCGTCGAGTCTTTTCCAGCCGTTTCACTCATTTCAGACCTCTTTTCAACGTGGATTTCTCTGTTGTCTAACGGGATCCCTTCTAGAGGGCCATTGGTTTCAGTTTGCGTCGGATGATGGGCAAGGGACTCAACTGGTTTCGCCCCACTGGAATCATCAGCAGTAGAAGTACGAGGCAAATAATGAATTTCAACAATATCTGCCTCCACCGTGCCACCCTCAAAATCTTCCCGATGCTCTTCAGTTTTAGCTTTTTCTCCACCAGGATGATTGACCATAGGCGCATGTCCGGTAGAAATCGGCACATTTTTAGATGATGGATGATGAATCACACCTTTTGGTGGGTGGTGCTCTGTAGCCATGGGTGCGTGCTGAACTGTTGAATGCACTTGCTCATCTTTCTTCGATTTATCAAATTTCCTTTCATGGTTATCTGTGTACTTTATCATCGGTCCATGGGCAACTACAGAACCCGTTTCATTAACGGCTGGTGGGTAGTTTCGTACGCTCTTATCATGTTTCGAACTCTCTACGAATGAAGCCACTGGTGAATGTGCAACGATGGACTTCATAATGCCTTCGCCGCTCTTCCTATTGTGGTTCGTATGATGGACGGGAGCTACCGGATGAGCTCCAGAGTTGTCATTCCACCCTCTCGCTGTCTCGGTAGTTTGATGAACATCCTCAGTTGTCGTTTCTTGAACGTGCGTTGTCGTTTCAGCAATAAGATTCCCGCCCGTCTTCTTCTTCTCCTCCTTCATCATATAAGTATCTCCGTGGTGAATCTCCGCTGCGTCTAAAGTCGAATGTACAGCTGACGTTCCCGCCTGATCGGTGAGGTTTTTGGTCTTGGTCAAATAGACGTCGCTATGATGAGTTTCGCTGTGAGAATCAGCCACAACGATCGACTCGGAGTCTGGAGCGATGATGGGCTTATGAGTTTGGGTTTCGGAACCATCGTGATGCGGTACACCACTTGCAGTAACTAACAATACAGCTGGCACCAACAGGGCCTGCAATTCAGAATTTGTCTTCATAGTACAATTAATTCTATCACAACCACCATGTAATTTTATCGTAAACCACGACAAAGCCATTTACTTACAGGTTATGTCCTACAAATCAGACCGGTATCCCAATACTGTCACAGAACTAGAGTCTATTGAACTATTGTAGACGACAGGAAGTGACAAAACTATCTGAAGAGCAAATTGTAGATTTTAGTATAGAGCCTCCCACAAACTATTACCTATACCCGAGAGGTATCTACAAATGGAAAATTATCAAGACCAGTAGGTCACCTCAAATTCAACAGAATCCCACATAATATTTGTAATGTATGAAAAAATCGTATATATAGGAAGATCGTCAAGTCAAGTTCAGATACGTACATACATGACCATGTTGCAACGGCGGAGAAACACAATTGACTGAACAGCAAATTGGTCTTCAGCGTCTTTTTATAAGATGATTTGAGTGGTGCCTTTATGATCTAATTTCAACTCGTTCGCCGTTCGTCGACACATTTCTCATCGCAGCGACTGTACGATGACTAGTGGTTGGATGTTCACGCGCTAAAGCTGTCACTCTCCCGAGAAAAAATAGTAAGCGGTTCACTGTAAATGAGTGATGTCTAGGAGTAGGAGCACATGAGCGTTTGAAGGGCGATAACAAGCTCTCACTCAACAATACACAAATATTGTCTGATGAACTCAACATCTTTTTCAGCACATCTTGGAAATGCCATTGGACGACGCTATACAGCATTTGAATTCATTCGGATGGATAAAATAAACAACAAAAATAAACTAAACAAAAAATAAACGGAACTGAACGTTTGGAGTGAGATGAACGTTCAATAATCCTCGATTGCCCCGTTTAAAGTACTGTACATAATGTTCGGTCCAGATGGAATGAATAAAACATTGAAGACGAGGATTGAAAAACAACTCGGGAGAATTCATTATAGCAGCTTGCTGACTTGGCTTTGCCACTGAATGCAAAGAAAAGTAGAGACTTGAGTAAAAACAGCTCCTTTCAGTAGGAAAAGAAGATCTCATTAAGACTAGTAAAACGGAAACGTCTTCGGGCAAAATTGTGGGGGGACTTTCATAAAAAGAGCTTCGTAGGTTTTGTTTAACGGAATTAAATAAAGATTTCATTGCAGTGACTCCGATAGCGGTAAGTTGTCTTGTTCTAGGCTTCACTGTGATTTTGGACGCTTAGTTCTCCTTTGTCACTACTTGATTTTAATTTGTCTCGATGTTTCTCATCATTGCTCTCTAAAGATAAATTGTTATTTGGAATGGGGCCGTTATAACGTCATTACTCAATATCTTTCCTTCAGTAATCAATCATAGAGAACATTCTCGTTTTGCGACTGTGGTTTTATACGCTATAAAAACAAGCAAAGAATACGACGGGGCAGAGAGATATTTCCTATCATGAAATGGCTGAGAAGTTTTAATTTGAATGGTATTAAACACTAACTTCGCCCTCAGGAAGTTCTTGAAAGCTACTCAGACTTTACCAATATCCCGATACTTCCAGTGGGAGATCGTCACTCTTTAACAATCTCTGGAAAACTCCCAACTCTTCTGTCCAGACAAACTCTTGCGGTATCCCTTTTACATCCGTGTAGCGATTAAAAACCGTCTGTCAAGTGAATGGGCATTGAATATTACATCTTCACGACGAATTGGTGATTTGTATTGATTCGTTAGAGTTTTTATGTATTCAAATGTACAAGTGAAAATTGGACATTAACCAATTGGCAGATGTAGTGCTTAAATGGAATTTGTGGTGTCCTTGGGGACCAATCTGGATCGACTGAAACGATATTGTCAACGAAAAATATATTTATTCCTAATCAAACTAATATAAAACAATAACAACTTTTAGGAACTGATATGCTCAAAATACAATCATTTTAGGTTGTATGAGAGAGCAGGAGACGGATATGATGTTTGGATAATAGTCTGTGGTTGGGCGATAGCTACTGGAGCATGGGCGATGGTTGAAATGGCAGGAGCGGCTGCATAACTGATTGTTGGAGCAGCGATGGTTACTGGGCGCCTCAGGACGGGAGCTGGAGCATATGATACAGCAGCAGGGGCAATCGAAATTGGAGCTTGTGCGTATGATACTGCAGCAGGGGCAATCGAAATCGGAGCTGGAGCGTATGCAGCTTGAGGTGGTGCGTATGCAATAGGCTGTGATACAACGGCTACTGGCTGAGGAGACACAGCGACTGGGGCTTGAGCAACGGCAACTGGTGGAGGAGCAACAGCAATCGGGGCTTGGGCAACGGCTACAGGAGCAGCGTGAGCGGCGGGGCTTTTATGGACGACCGCGTTGAAACCATTGACAGAGTCAGCAGTATATTCAACAGTTCTGGTAGAGCCATCAGGTTCCACGAGTGAGTAGCTGCCTTGCACGTTATCGCCATCTCTGGATTCAGTCTGTTGTTTGGAGTCGCCAGTCGATGGATCGTTGACGCTGTAACTGAAACTGTACTGAGGATGAGGGTCGTTCTCTTCAGCAGGTCTGGCCACTGCGATGGCAGGAGCAGCATGGGCGATGAGGGGTTGCGGGGCCACAGCGACGGGAACTTGAGTCACAACTGCGGGTGAGTGTGCTACAGCGACAGCAGGAGGCGCCAGAGCCAGTTGAGCTACAGGAGCGTAGGCCGGAGCTGCTGCATATGACGTAATTGGACCTTGTGCAATGGTACCAAGTGCAAGTGGTCCAGCCGATGTTAGATATTGAGGAGCAGCGTACGAGACACTGAGTGTAGCGAAGAGTACGATAAGATACTGAAAACAAAAAGATACTCATAAAAGTCACCGTGATGAAATGCAATACCATTAATACTAGACTGAGTGCATGAGAGCCACTTGATTGACAGACTCTACAGACGATTTGTTGAGCCAATAATTTTTTGTATGATAATATAAATGATGATTCGCAAATTTTCATAAACATAAAATGTCAAAAAGCATCTTCTGATCAACATTGCTTTCGTGCTAATTCATATTTAAAACTCACAGTGTATGCCATTTTGCCCTGTACTGGATACCACTAGCTACCGAATGATGATGATCTGGTTAAAAGCCTCAGCTTTATATACAAATTTGTTAAGATTGACACATCTCAAGGGCCTGGAAGGGGACGTCAGGACAAGTCCAGGACTTGACAAAATTTCATCATGGAGGACATGCGAACATGTCGTGTATTTGGATCAACTTTGCTCATCACTTGAGAAACAAAAAAAACCTGTTCGGTCCGCCCGAGACCTACCGCGATCCCGTTGATTCGAAGAGACCCGTAAATGTATTTTATATGTGGAAACAGGAGGAACTTGGAGAGTAAACATGATTATATCGAGTTTTACCTCTCAAAAAGGTCGTTAAGTTAGGTCGCTCTGTTAGTGGTAGAAGTAAAAATAACATACCTCTGTAATATAATAGCACTCATGGTAGTATTGGTATATATTCAGGATGGTCCATTGTCTATTTGAACACCAAACAATCAGATTACTACGATCAAAAGATTGGTACGACTATATTTTTAAATCTGACGGTAGTTTTGGGGATTGTTATATTCCACGAAAGGAATCTCTTAAATTATCCAATATCAGTTCTTCCAACATCATGGGATTGGATGATAAATAACGGGAGAGCTATTGAAATAACTTGATTACATGGGTGAGTTCAATAATGGAATGAATAGCATATGCGTAGAATTATCTGGTGGACGTGTCGAAATACAGTTTACGCCTGTTTGAATGCTCAACTTATTCGACATTCTGCGACACACGAGGCAGAGGAACTCCGGAGGTTTTAATATTAACAGTCACGCATTTTCGCATAAACCCGTTCCATCACGTGAATGCAAAATGCCCATTTAAACAGTTTTTGATGTTCTTTTCGAGCGACGGAGTCGCAATGTCAAACGTTCCCATTGCGGAAGATTCCATTGACGGACTTGAAACAGCTTTAGAAATGGAAATACACGTCATGAAATTTGTATCACGTCCCAGTTATGACCGAGTCCATCGGAGGCTAAACAAATGAGCTGTAGTCGCGCGAGGGTCATTCTGAGGTTATTATCATGTCTTTGCCTCGCATCGCTATTGTCCGCACGTTCATAAACCGAAACATAAAATCATCTGCGACTGAAATACCCCCTGCGTAATCCCACGTACATGGCCCTGCAACGCTCGACGGATTTATGTAGATGTCCATCTAACACACCCGCGTTTAACTGCATATTGAAATACAAGGGCCCACTTATTTGAATCCATACTCGTACAACCTGAGGCCACATTTATGCATCCAGCAGTAAACACAGAACTATCAGATAACACCATTTGGTGTCATAAATCATATCAATTCAACCAGTTTTTCGACGGTAAAAACGAAATATCTATTTATAGCTGAAAGAAGGCCCTGCAATAAGGAGGTTTCGCTACGTTCATCATGGCGGCGGTTGGATTAATATCGACGAGGCGGAAAAAGAAAGACTATGGAGCGGGCCACGAGGTTCAAACCTCATTTGGTGCAAACTCCCATAAACGTCCCGTAAATCACTGAAGATGGTTTCATACGCGGAAAAATGAAGGTTTCCACCCGCTCAAAGCGATTTGGGACTCGCAAGAGACGAATTAGGAAATTGAAAGCAGACAGATGGAAACTTAAGCTGATGATTCGATACGCTTGCTAATGGTAATTGTTAGGTCAAAACATGTTTTAAGGGCCCGATACTTCTATCATCACGGCCGAATTAATTTATATGGGACAGAAACCATTTCGCAATCCGTCACAGCGACAGCGACCACAAACTATAGTTATAAGCGTTGACTGTCCACCAACGCACTGAAATTCGCCGCGTTACTCGTATGATTCCTTCGGACAACGACGCCAAAAGAGGGAAATCGATCTTCCGCTGCCGCATTTTTGATGGATGAAATGTCAGTCTATCAATCAGATTTTGAGGAAAGAAAATATTTTGTTGCGGTCGGAGTATTGTTGCGGAGATGGATGAAGGCAAACGCCGAATCCTAAGGTTTGCAATGTGACAAAGAATGCCGACATGGTCTCGTTATTCTTTCAGCTCAATTTTCGGTTCATCACTTCACATGTAACAACAAATCCATGTGACGTATAATGGGGGGTTTCGGGGAGTTTCTGGTGAGGGGGGGGGGTTACCCATAACATCCTAAAATGAAATAGTCTGTCAAACTCTACCTCATTTTAAAGGTTTTCTTTAATGCTAAACACGATAGTGAAGTCAGAATTTAGATATCTTATTGCATTCTCAAACTGGAGCACTCTGAAGGTGAAGAAACGCAGTTGTTACTGGGGATGTTCTACACGGTTCATCTAATCTCAAATCTGATAACAGAATGAGATATTCAGTGCTGAAAACCTACAAACCGAGGTGTAACTCGAAAAAAAATGGAGACAACATTTGTTATGAAACTGGTAAAATATTTTTGCTCTTATATCCATACTGCATGAGTGGAACTTTTCAATATTCTAATACTGAGCTTGGAACCTCATAGTCGTACTGTTATGTACAGCCCTGGATTTGAATATGGATGAAAACCCACATAAAAACACAATTAAAGTTCAGAACTGACAATGAATTGACGAAGAAGGAGAGAGCAAAACATACAGTTAAAACATCAAGAATAGTTGAAATGAACAATTAAATTCGAACTTATCCACTTTGTTCCTTTCTGATCGAATACCTACTGCCATTCGTATTATAATATCAGCAATTGGTCAGAATTAAATTGAGTGGATAAGTTCGAATTTGATTGTACATTATAAATATACCTATAAATATACTTGATGTTTCAACTGTATGTTTTGCTCTTCCCGTCTTCGTCCATTTATTGTCAGTTCTGAATTTTAATTGAAATTGTAACTGAAGTGGGTTTTCATCAATGTTCAAATCCAGGGCTGTACATAACAGTACCACTATAAATACACCCTTCAAAACGTATAATGTGCATTGAAACTTCTGGGAGGTTCAGGTTTTCAACGGTTTTTACCACCAACACTCAAACCACTGTGAACTGCCGAAAATCAATGAGGAAAACAATAAATCAGTCGAGAAGTGTTGGATAAAATCGAAGGGAGCGGCAGCGATCAATTAGAATGGAGAAGGGGCTTTCAAATCTGTCCTCCAGCGTTTTGCCGGCCCCAATGTAGTTGTACAATCGTTGATCGGCCTGTTCTCCCAAAGTTGCTTTCCGAAGGGGCGGTTTGAGCAGTCTCCCATTTGTCATGTCCTGAACGTCGCCCACTGCCAAATTCGTCCTCCGTTTGTACCTCCTGAGGTTGACAATCGACTCTCAAATTTGGATGATCAATGAGACGAAGTCGTCGGAGGGGAGTGAATTTTCAAAACACTGTAGATGAGACTGTAGATTGTATGGACAAACACCCAAATAATAGCATTAATATAGTGCTGATCAAACGATCAACTCTGAATCATTCAATTGTCACATGGAGAACACACCTTCTCTAACTGATTCAGAGCTGATGACGGCTGGTAAACTTACTTACTATGAACTTGGATCATGCTTCATTACTGAAACTTCTTCAGTTTGACGCAATTTCAAGATAATCTAGCTTTCGTTAAATAATAGGTACTTTCTTTATTACACTTCTGGTCTTCTTTGTTGAGTTTTTTAAGAATGATTTTTATTTGAATAATGAAATCTTTAAGTAAAAAGGAAGTATAGGGCCTAATTACGTACCGTAAGTTTATAATTTTAATTTTTATTGTTTACTTATATGTTTTTATTATTTTTATTGGCTTACTACATATCTATACCGGAGATCTGTTGCTTCTATTTTTTTCCTTCTTCATTCGTGGAGAATATTTTTAGAATCCGCTCGAAACAAGTTTAGTGAAGAGGATCTGGTTCATCACTTTTTATCGGGATGCGAAAATGTCAAGGTGAACCCTCAGGACACCCGGAATCCAGTTCGAAGATCGAAAAAAAAACCTGCTTGAGCAACGCCAGGGTTCAAGCTCACAAACCTCCGAGCCTTTCGGAGGAGTAAGTTCAGTATTTAATGTAGCAAAACTTATTTTAACTTAACTAAGCCAACTCTCTCCACAACTACCGCAAGAGTGAAAATCAAAGTCCGACGGTCCTGTGTATAAGACTCACCACAATTCCACGTCTCAAACCTGGTTGAATCACCAAACAAAGATATCTTCGGGTATTCATGAAACACAAGGACCCAATTTTTACACAATTAGCGTTTTTTAAAAATTGCTCATCTGCGGGAACATCGTTCCTTAACATTTGTGCCAATTTATATTTATAAATACATATAAAATTTATATATTGTACAAATATACCCTAATTTGTATGATTTCAGAATATTCCACAAGGATTTGAATAGAAAATGTCTTCCTAAAATCATGGTATAGCAATATAATAGTGTATTTGCTAATGAAATTACTTAAAATCCAAAATTTCTGAACTGAGGAATGTTGTTTTTTAGCTTCAGTTATCCAGTTAGTTATTATCTCTTCCCTATTTTACTGATTTACTATCCTTATTCTCTAGACATTTTTGACCCATAAAAACCCAACAATGAACTATTAGTTTATTTTGGTTTAATATATAGGTATCTTCTTTACATGGACCACTAGGTATTGCTATTATCTAGATATCCACACACAGCTGGAAATAATACTATCTACTATATATGCAGCAGTAAAAATATTCTGTTCTGTTTTGCTACCAAAAAAACTCCCAAATTCAACCACAAATTGAACTAATGTTGATGTTTTGTTCTAGGAATGTGATATCAATGTCCGTTCAGAAAGAGACATCAATGGACTTCCTAACGCCAATTGTATCCTGTCAGTCAGTAAAAATCAACTCGAACGTAATGATTGTCATTGGGCGGAGTGAGAGTGAGGCGATCTTATCAATCTTGAAATCTTGACACTCGTACAAACGGGCGAATTTCGAATATCGGCCACCGCCCTCAGCCGTTCAACCTCAAGCACGTTGGGACAGAGGCTGCCGAGTTTCTTACGCAGTTTCTTCAGTCTGAACGTCGTCGTGTCGCCCATAAATCCGCTCTGACGTCCAACAGCCGGTTCATATCCACCCATTTGCATTATTTCGGTCTCGAAACCTCCTCTACACCCGGCAGACCTACAATTCCGTTCGCGAAACGAATCCATCTCGAAAGCGGTTGAGCAAATGGTTTGATATGAAACATGCGGACAAGAAGTTCGGGTTTCTGTCCGTCTGAGAACACGACTCATGGCTTTAATTATCCATTTATTATCATATCTAACGTAACAGTATATTTGTTGTAAGTAGAAGAGCTTTTTCAGAAACAACAACTGCACAGCCCCAACGCACCCATACTCCAAATAACCCCACAGGTGCGCACCATAACCTAAAATTGCCCTCTCTATTGCATTAAAACTGTTCAGCTTCTTTTGTAAAGGGATATCTGGGTTTGCAAAAGCCTTCCCCTAAACATAATTCATAGCAAATTCTGCTGTCTTAGCCTTACGCTATTTGAACGTATATGGTCACCCCTCAATCTGAAACGTTTGAGAAAGAGGTTGACCGTGATCTTTCTTCCGATGAGCCCCGTTTTTCGACATTCGCCAAACGTTGGTCCGAGGCAGGTCGACTCCTTGAAGTGTCGACACAGCTTTCAAGACGTCAGTAAATCCCGAGAGTCGAATTCTCATGTTGCAAATACCCCTATTCATTATGAACGGAGCAACTTGCGAAATGTTCGAAAAAGAAGTGGCCGAACGAGTTGGACCCGGTTATTACAGGTGAAATTACTTGTACACTTACCTATTGAGTTACTCGCACTTTATGCGAGATGGTAATCATTTGATCGAATACTGTTACCAATCTGAATACATCGAATGATACGTGGTCCTATTCGACTTATGTAAGAGAACGCTGCAACTCATTAATGGAGGTAAAATGTTTTGTGCTCAAGTAGGTGATCAGTTGGTCCCCCCTGAATGGAGGGTGTTGGTAACTGGCTCAATGATCGTTACATAGATTTTTTATATGTCGACCAAGAGTGTAGTTGGAAACTCGACAAGACCGTCACTGACTATCCCTCAGTAGGGGAGGATCGCTTGGCACCTTCTAGAATGAAAACCATACCTTTTCGTATTGTTATGGGACTTTTTTAGACTGAACAGTAATAAACCGTTGTTGTGTATCAGATTGCATGAAACAGAGACGAAGGCATAAAACTCAGTGATGGTGGACCTCCTGCAGACGTAAAGAAATACGATTTTCACTATAATAAACTAATCCGGTAGCGCGGAAAGTTGGATGCCTCGGCAGATGAAATGTGAGGTGATAAAAGTGAGGTCAGACCGTGATCACTTATTATGCGCCTCCAGCCTCACATGTGAGGGCCAATCTTCGTCACTTGTGCACAGGCGTTCTCTTGCGTAACCAGCTCCACTTTCTACCTATTGTTGACTTATGCCATTACCATTCTAAACAGATTAGATCCTTCATATCTCACTGAGGGTGTGGGGCCTCACTGGGTCGTTATGAGTTATGGAATTCTCCTGTGTCCTTGACGGCGGGGAGAGCACTTGATTTAAAACTAATAACGAGTGAGGTCTCGACGGTACCAGTAACAAGAATATCCTTTAATATTATCGTCCCTCCTCAAGTCATTGTAAATTCAATTAGTTACATACATAATATATTATATTTGGTACATAACTATAAAAGAAGATTTAAGTAATATTAGCCACAGTATGTACACCTTGTCTTAACTTCTCAACCATATATATGGATAATAATTTTCGGTAAGTACTCATGTTTTTATTCACACATCCTGCTTAAAATAATTTTGAAAAGATTTCGGTGTCTCATAAGACTTATTATAGCATATTATGGGGCACAAGTCTTCTGAATCTTCTTGACTAGTCCGAAAATTTCCGCGTTTTGTTGATTTTTTATTGATAACACTATGCTGAGCCTATTAAAACTATGTACGAGTATTACAACTATGGTAAAAATAGAGCGATATTGGCCTTGGGAAAACAAATAAATATTTAACTTTGGTTATGACTTTTTAACATAGAAAAAACACGTTTGGATATCACTGACGTGTTCAAATTAGGGTGTCCGTGGTTTATAATTCATGTAACAAGCGAATACACCAACAAAGTGATGATAGTTGAAAAACGTTACTTTGAAAATTCGACCATTAAGTCATGATGCATGACTGAAACGCCTATGGTGCGTCATCCTTTGTCCCTCGGGTACGTAAACCACTTGAAAAATTGAAAAAAAAAAATTAAATAAAAAGATCTTACTCTGGATAGCGTTTCATAACATGGAAAAACTGTCGTTACGAACAACTAAGCTGGAAATGCTCTCAAAACAAATTTTTCGTGATGGTTGTCACAACTCTTTAGAGACGATAGAACCAAAAGTTATATACGTAGCAATCATTTTAAGTGAGTGCAGCTTAGGTAAGTGCTCTCTTCCGCGAGATTTAAAAAAAAATTTATCTCAGTTTATTTGTTCACAATTTTCACGTTTTCTGTTTTACCGCCTTTTAGCAACTCTTCCTTCGGGTGTTACTCCGTGTTCGGGGTTGAAAGATAATCAGCGTTGATTGTGGCGGCCTGTGGAGGCTTGCCCTCTTTTTTTCCTCCACCACTACCCCCACTCTCTCGTCGCTTCACGTTTCCACCCGACGTTTCATTAAAGTTTAGTGGGAAAAAAAAAACGCGTGATAAGGACGGAGGGGAGAAAAAACTCGTTAAAATTGATTAGTCTTAGAGACGAAAGAGTGACGACCGCGAGTAAACGTACTGACGGATGGGGCCTTGTATTTAAACCAGCTCGGAGAATTAATACTGAGAAATTCTCATGAAATACGTTTTCTACCGAGAACTACAGTATTCACTGTAATTGATAGGTGTGCAGCGCGTTGCGGAATTCTATTATCGAATTTTATCGAACGATCCTATTGACATTGATGCAGAACTTGATGCTAACTATTCCACAATTAGCATCGGAATTACCCGAAAATCAGATGAATAACCGAGTGAGTTTAAGATGAGATACATTTTCATTTGACACTAGAAACAACACATAAAACAAACTATACAAATTATTAGAAAAATAAATAGCTTCAAACATTTGTTTGTATTGCCCACCCATAAATAAGATCAGTGTGCTTATAAATGGAGTCCGTTTGTGCTCATCACATTAGCCTATAATTTAGAAGTAGAGATTTAGAAACAAAAACCTAAAACATAATGATAATGATACAAAATCATGAATAAAATTTGTTTATTTAATAAAAATCAATTGTTCAACTTCTCGGAAATAATTAGGTACTGCCACAAACAATAATTGTCCATAACTCCCTAAAAAAATGCTAAAATTATGCTAAAATGTATTCTATTTTTGTAAAAAAAAAAAAAAAAAAAAAAAGGACGACGCTCTATTGTGAGAAATCCGCTTAAAAAGCTCATTACCACAACTGGGAAGTCTGACATTAAACATTAAGACCAAACGAGTATATTTAACTGCTTGACAGATCATTACTATCTACCTCTATTTCATGAACATGCAGATATGGCTCCAGCAAAAAGATTTGTTCGACACTGAGCACTTCAAACTCACTGTGAAGTCGTGAAGTGGAATAGTGATTGCTCACCAAAAATTGCTCCAAGCAACGAATTTTGAATTGTGCGTTCCGGATTGAGATGCATCTAACAAGAACAACCCTACACTATGGCCTGGTAGGACAGAACATAATATATATTTTTAAGTAGCCTGGCAGAGAGAAAAGTACGAGAAAAACATACAACAACTTCCGTAGCTGTTTCATAACAGATTTGACGTGCCTTCTAAATTTTAGGAGGTTGTCAAAAATAATACCCCGATATTTTCAATGGTCGGAAAAAGGTACACCTAGTAACCATGGACAGCTATTTGATTTAGAACAGTCTGAAGAGTGAATTTTTATATGGGCACCTACAGGACCCGTCCAGTTGGATTGTGAAAACTTTGATATAGAAGTTTTTTCAATATTAAGACATAAGAAGATAGTATCGATCGAGTACTTTATGTATGTAAGTCCTATTTGACGAATGCTGCAAACACGATGCCACAAAACAATTGCTGTTTAAAATTTTTGGACCGATGACAATAGGAAATTCGTTAATAAATTCGTTAAGGCACAACAAATGCAATAGTTTCGACGTATTTGTGGCGCGATTAAAATTATGAGCTTACTTTAGACTTCACTCGACACATTTTAAGTTCATCCAAAATCCGTTTAAATTTAATTACTTTTATGAATAACTTGGTGCCTACTAGTTATTTTTGCAGTTGTTGCAGATATTGGGCTCAACAAATACTGGGACCTGATGTTTTTGTTGTGGGTAAGTTTTTAGATCATTATATTGATACATAAATATCTCGGAATAAACAAAACTATGAATTGATTGTAGTCGTTTTTATATTCAATATATTTACTTTCCCGTCCTTCAAGCCACAATACGCAAAAACTGACGGTAACCACTCCATTTATTTAGGTCCTGGGAACCTTCTACGAGCTACTCGATGAGATTGGGTCCGGTGGAATAATGGGAGAAAAAGCCCCCGTAGAGAGAGAAAGATAGAGAAAAAAAATCGGTTTTTTGTTCCTGGAATAACGAAGGAGTGGAGAAAGAAAAACCTGCGTTATAACGAAGGGCAAACTTTTCTTATCCTCAGTCCACTAGAAACAACAATGAAAAATTGGGCAGCTCTATAAGCGGTCAAGGAGAGGAAGGGATGGGGGCATCACAGGGACGATGGGGACGTTGAGAGGCCTGATAATTGGATTCTCATAAAAGGTGAGGGAACTGAGGTGGTTCGTATTTTCGGCCCATTATCCGTTCGGTTTCTTGGATGGTTTCGGTTTCTGTAGTTATTGTTCACTTTCTATAACCGACATCGGACGAAATGTTTCAAAACGTCTCAGTAAGTGACAATTTCACATTCACTTGCAAAATGTTTCTCTACAAACGAGTAAAAACAAAACAAAAAAGTAGGTATTTTCCCAAATTATTTACAATGATAAGACACAGGACAATTCTCAAGGACATCCGTACTCAGAAGCCAAGAAGTGACTGGGGGCTCTGATTCGAATCCTGGCTGGGTAATGAGATTATTCCCTAAAGCTGTGTATCAGCGTCCTCACTTAATTAACTTGTATGTATTAGAGAGTATTAGAAAGTATGTATTGAAACTCTCCATATAAGTGCCCGTCTTGTGATATCCAAGTGGTTAACACAAGAAAAAATTGGAATATCCAGTTATACACTGCTCAATATCGATAATTTAACTAATGTTACTAAGCCGCTGCCACCCTCAATATTTAACCTCATTACAGAACATTCTTCCGGATGATCGTTGAGCATTGGTCTAAAAAACAATCGTGATAACCATCAATGTCAGACCAGTAATTAGGTGGAAGTGTTTGGCTTAACCACACATAATAAACCAACGTAAAACTAGTAGCTTTTGGTTTTTTTTATTTTTAAAACGCAAATACGTTCAACAGCAATTTGAACTACCTACTATAAATATATGAGTCCTGTGAAACGAGACACTGCAATATGCCACTCACCAGGAGAAATTTCCGAGTCGTTGATTTTATGGCATCACTGAGCAAAAAAATCGTTTTCTCAACATATTTCACTTCGAACGAACGGATTTCTTGTGAGGAACCCTCAAGACCAGCGTGTTGTGCAGGCACAGTATAACTTTGCAGAACGTCGGTGCCAAGGAGCGCGTCAG
Organism: Stenodema calcarata; assembly: GCA_963920205.1. Classification (NCBI taxonomy): domain Eukaryota; kingdom Metazoa; phylum Arthropoda; class Insecta; order Hemiptera; family Miridae; genus Stenodema; species Stenodema calcarata. The sequence goes on from OY986059.1 coordinate 16,292,153, forward strand.
ACAAGATATCGCACCAGACTGAGTGCCTACTCGTAATGATGCTGTGTTACGTGATGGAAATATATACTGATGCAGCAGTTTATGAGTAATAAATATTGATAAAATATCTACTGGTATGGCCCTCACATCATTCATTATGTTACAATGATTTTGAATAGACCCTGTTGTATTACGTGATAGTGATGGATTATAATCGTAGATAATATCTACGATTAGGTATAACATAATATGTATATTATATTATATGTACCTACACAGATAGCTTTTTTTACTGTAGGTAACTTTATTGTATCAATGAATACATTTTAGTTTAGCAGTTAACAAATATAATATTAAATACTATTTGGTGGGGGACAAATGGTCCAGTGACCACCTCCCCAGTGCCACTTGTCAATATCATTCAGTTTTGAACTACTGTGTAATTGCTCCGGCCAAGTTGAGGTTGTCTGCGGCCTCAATTGTCGATAAATCTATGTCTATAAGCCTTGATACTGCTGAGCTATATTATTTGAAGAATTACTTCTGGAAAGAATAAGTGACATAGTACATTAACTCAAAACTGTAGTTTTCTAGACTCCAAGATTTAAAGAAGTGATGTAGTGTGTAACTTGAAACTGTACTATTTTCCAGACTAATAAAACTTTTTCCTCTGTATTTGATATCTTTATTTATATTTGACTTTCCTGCAAATCCCTAGGGAGGGGCCATGCAAGGGCCCTGATTAAGGACAGCAGACCGCTAATAGAGCAGGTTTGGCTAATAGATTTGGCTGTACTGCTCATGTATTTATCGCATGGCAGCATACTACAGGTAACAACCTTCATGTTGGTACTAAGTTCTTTAGCTGCCTAGCTAAAAACATGGTTGTTGATTTTTTTAGTCCCTCTTGCAACGACATTAGCCATCCATATCCTGCAAATTTTGTTAGCAGCGGTAGTTAAAACTTAGCAACAGCAGCTATTTATTTTTCTCCGGTTGTGTGGATTTTGATGGTGGTGAGATTCGTTTAAACATTTTTCTGTTGATTGTAAAAAAAATTCCATTTAATTTTGTATTACACAAGTTCTGCAAAGTCTTCTTCACCTTCCGCCTTCCAGACTTTACTTATTACTTCCAAATAATTGACCCGGCTCCTCAGGCGCTCACAGAGAATGCAAATGTCTTTCTAATTGAAACCCTGTGTAAATGAAAATCTTGAAGGCAGAGGCTGGACGTGGTAGGGGGGAGGGGAGGGGGTGTGGATCTGCTTGTAAAATTCCTCCATTATTCATGAGTTAACGTATTATTATACGCCTCAGCGAAGGCTCAGTGTAGGACAGGGCTGAGAACAGAACATGAATATCCATGGATAGCTCTTGGCGCGTAATACTTCGTTCCCCTGGGTGTCTATCACATTCAGAACTGAAACTTTAAGTGTGTCTTCCATCCTTAATAACAAGTCCATGTAATCCTTAGTTTTAAAACGACAAAAACAATACATTTCTCCGCCTTTTTTGTATCGAAGTTGTCGACTAATTCGAAGAACGGCCATTCCGTTTTTGTCCGCCTATGAAAGACTCTAAACACGCAAATGAAGGCCCAAGTCTAAACTGAAAGACAGATTAAAGGAGCGTTTGTTGATTCCCAGTTCGGTTGAGTAATATCGCGGAATAATGGAAAACTCCGAACGGAAATTTTATCTCTCATAATGCAGCGCATAAAGGATTTCTAACCCCAAAGGATTTTCTTCCCGGGGCTGAGGCTTTCCCTTACCCCAAGTTTTTTAATAATGGGACCCAAATCCCCTGAAACAACCGCCTTCCGCAGTAAATGAGAGACTCTTCCAGCGCGATTTTTCACGGATAATCCGACCGACTGGCGGCGGGGCCTCCAGCAGCGAAGTTGGCCCTTATGTGTTGACGGTTATTAGCCTTGGAGGAGTGAGTTAGTGGCTTACCCTGGCCCAAGTTATTACTGTAATTAAGGTCTAATAAAAATTACCTAAATCACTCCAGTCATCTTGGAGATCTCCACATGATATTTATGGTATTAAACCGTTCTAGGTAGTTAGTAACACGCTAGATAAACAAGAGTGAACTTGCCTTTACCTGGGTAGGATTCCATAATCAAACATACCCATTATACAGGGTGTAATCTTTAAGGTTGTACCACCGGCGAGAGATCGATTCTACAACTAATTTCTGATGGAAAGTGTCCTATAATATTTTTTTATACCGGTCAAAATCGGACTTTTTTCACTTTTAAGATTTTTTTTTTAGTGTGTTTTCGACCTTAAGTCACTAAAATGGCCATACCTCCCTTATTTTTCAGTAAAATTTCAAATTTCATTATTAAATGTCCTCATTTTTCAAAATTCCTCAAAATTTCATCGTTAAATATCCTATCCCCCTAGTGCTAAATGAAACTTTTTAAAGGAGATTAAGATGTTGAAAAATAGGAAAGTCTCGGAAATTTCGGAAATGTACAGTTTTTTCAAACGTTTGTAAGCCTAACTGTATCTGCCGGTTACTTGCATAATGTAACTCTAAAAGTTGGCTCAAAAGCTCGGCTTTCCAACGGTATGATCAAAAATTGTTTACAGCGGACTCATGGTGTAAAATCCTCGTCCCCGTGCCAAAACCGTGGAAAATCGACATTTTTACCGTAAAATGAGTTAGGCAGCAATCTTGTTCACAATCTTTGTCTAGCTGAGTCAAACAAACGTTTGAAGTACGATTCAGATTTTACAAACTTTCTTCAAATATTAGGTACTTAGATGTATGGCGAAAGTGCATGGAAACCTAAATTTCACCAAGTTAATGATCATACTATTTTCTTACCGCTCCATTTCTGATTGAATATAAAACCGAATACTGTCGTGGGAATCCAGAAAAGCCCTCGTATGAAACAATATGGTCAGCTCTCTCACAAAGGTGACAAGAGGCTTAGCCCTCGTATGAAGGGGGGAGGATAAAGGACACATATATATGAGGATAAATGTCGCCGCCGATATAAATAATATTTATATATGGAACCTCATGCTAAGAAATACCGGCGAGAGAAATACGCCCATGGAAGACTCGGTTGAAGCGGATTTAACGGTACGGAACGTGGGTCAATACAGGACAAGGAAGGGGATGGAGGTTAACGTAGTCAGTGAACTTTGATCTTCGGGGAAAATTGAAGTATTTGGACGGATATCGATTCCTCGCAGGTATCCGATGTAATGCATATTATGATATATTTTTAATATATTAATATAATAATGATTGTAATATATTATTAATATATTATATTAATAATATATTACACAACAAAATTCGCGTACAAATATCAAAAAGCTGATCGCTTAGCCTCACAGCAAGATTTGTCACAGCAAAGTTCATATGTAGAGTTTACCTATGTTTTGCTAATACTCGTATATTCGGCCCTGCTAAAATATTTGTGCTCCTTCACTATCTGTATGGTCGAAAATCTTTTCGTTCAAAAGAAACATTTTTTCTTGCGTTTTGCATTTCACATCTTCCTGATAAAAATGCCGTCACTTTTTTATCAGTGATCAAATCCTAGTCTCTATCGTAACTCTGCCACTATTGAACCGTTATTCATGAGATTTTCATCGTTAAGTGGTGCCTATACCGTACCAACTGCATCTCTTGTAAACTGTACCAACTGTATCTCTTGTAAACTATTGAAGCGTAAATCAAACGGTAGACCTTCAAGCCAATTTCCACACTTTCTTAGGTACTTTTCATGCCTACGGAAAGAAGGTACTTTCCAGTTACTCGTTGGTTGGTTCATTTCGATATTAGTGATTGTCGATGGAAATAGGTAAAGGTAGACAATATTTTACCACACCTCGGCATCGCACAAAATTGTTGAGGTTGTTCAAAATATTGTACCTCTTTTTACAGATCTGCCGTTCGCTCCCCTGAAGGTTGATAAACTATAGTGGGAACTGTTAACTCATATGTTGTATAATCGTGGACAGCTAAGTGGCTCAACATTTCATTGATCGTTGAAATTATTGTATCCACGTAGAGATTCGACAATTTAACATTTTGAAAATAGAGAGTGGAAGATCAATAGAAGGAAATAAGTGATCTATACGGAACAATACTGTTCTGTTATTGACATATTACAAACCGTTGTATTTTCTAATTACTCCAAAGTTACGCCGCTTATGAGATTGTAGCTTTCACCCTCACCTTTGTAGGGTGGACCGTGAAATAAAGTGAAATCCGAAATCGGTTGTACGAATCACCCCCAACGCTCGGTCTCCCGATTGTCAATTCATTAGAAGTCGCAGCGAGGTATTGTATGTACTTCAAGGGCGTGTCAATGCCTGGATTTCTGTAGATAGTACGCGAACGAACGTAGGTCCGATTTTGGGGAAACGATGCTGGTGGAAACCCGTTCGAGGAGGACCGAACAGTAAACAATGAAAACGGGTCGAACGGGCTCCAATAGATATTTGTTTGGTTGATGAAAGAGGAGTTGCGGGGTGGTCGAAACACCGATAACAAAGGGCATGAAACTATCGAGAAAACTCACTCGTTGAGCAGGGCTCCGCTTGAAATCCGATATTATGGCATTTTCGACAAAAGGTCCTCCAGTTGGTTGACTCCGAGTTAAGTCAGTGTAATTGTTCTATTTATTATTCCACGTATGATTCACTGCTTGACGGCGTGCGGGTCCACGTGGACAAGAAATAATTGTACCGCAATTAATACGAAGAATCGACTGGGAGAATATTATTGAGGAGGATGCTAAACACTGCCATTGAACAAATAACAATTTGAAAATTCATATAAGCTCTATGTGGATTACGAGTACATGAACAACTATACATCCAATAATACGAGTAGTATTACATGAAATTCGCCCAAATTAATTGCTTTTAATCCTTGATTAGCGTCATTTCAGTTCACCGAATCATGGAAGCTGCACGTGGTTGTCATACTTTGAAGATAACAACTCTATAAATCACAGGTATACATATAAGCCCCAACCCTTCCAAGTCCCTTCATTCTTTCCCAGACCTCTCACGTTGAATATTCACAATCTTATCTTTCCTAATTTTGTCACAACCCTTTTAAACTAAGGTGTGTAGCTGGCCTGGTTGCGCTCCACCTTTTCATTACATATCAGTGTAGCGGTTTCCTCTCTTGAGGAGTACTCGCTCCTGTTATTCTGTGGTGAAGCGGTTTTCCTCCTGAGCAAGTACTCGCTCCTACACCATACACAGTGTAGCTGTTTTCTCCTTCAGAGAAGTATGTACTCGCTCCTACACCATACACAGTGTAGCTGTTTTCTCCTTCAGAGAAGTACTTGCTCCTGAGTAGAAATGAAGCGGATTTCCTCCTGAGGAAGTACTCGCTCCTTCCCCCTCCAGGGAATACAAAAATCAAAATAGGCAATTTAAAGGTTCAGTTAAGTTAGACCTTAACAGAATATAATCACGATTATGAATGTATTATACATATTATGTATCATTGAATTATTGCAGAGTGCGATTGATATGGAAATTCAAAGGGGACTCTCGTTGGACCACTCCACTATTTTACAAGAGATACAGTTGATCGTTATTGGCACCACATTAACGATAGAAATTTCATGGAAAACGGTCCAATAGTAGCAGAGTTACGCTTGAGTCATCGGCGCTAGTGGGACTTTTTTTCTCGTGATCCTGAAGGGTATCTGAACGTATTGCAAAAGGTCCCGTTTGGTAATTATCAAAGTCCGGGTAAAAACTTATTTTTCGTTCCAGTCGAAATGAAGAGCGTGAATCGAACATTTCTAAAATGATCATTTGTAGGATTGAATATCTTCACTTTGATTAGTGTGCAAAGACTGACTGTCCCAGGAATGATCAGTTTTGGGCCAATGGTCATTTACGCAAGGGCAGTGACCTGTACCATTACGCGACCACCACGAGTTGTGGCGAGGAGGCGTCTGGGATTCGAACAGAAGAACTCAGCTGACCAATCCCACCGCTAACCCGCTCAGCTACCGAATATGGTATAATATATTGATATTTAATTTTTTTTTTTAATGCATTTATTCAAAATTTACAATTCAATTATCAGTGTACATTTTAAATGCTACTCCTCTCGGTAGGCGATGCTATGCTGAGGGGAGGAGTTCATTATTAAATTGACATGATGAGACTTAAATTAACTGGACATATAGTAACATGTAGTACTGGAATATGGTATTATTTATTGAGAATACTGGATCAGTGATTGTCAAAAGACCGGACGTTGAGAATCAGATTATAGAAGTATAGATACTTCTACGAGTAGATCTACTCGTATTCAATTTTAATATTGTATTTGTTTTATGCAACAGAATATTGCAACAGAACAATGCAAAAGAACAATGCAGCAAAAGATATTGCTGGATTCTGATGAGTGGCTCCAAATGGATTTCTTGAATAAAAATGTGCAATTGGCAAGCAGAGCGTCATATTATGGCGAGTATATTATAGTCGTATATCAATTTGAGTGTTGGGGTTCACACTAATCCACTACGTGGTTTTCCCTTTTCGCACAATGTCGTCATTACAAGAGAACTGTAAAAACGTCTGTGGGTTCCTTGAAAAATCCCAATTTTCCCCTCCACGCAAAAACACCTTGTTTGTCCGCCCCGAAATTTCTCACCCCTCGAAAGAAGAGAAAACTGCAGTTCCATTGAAACGCCCCCGCAGGGTCTTTTCTCCGCCTGATGAACACGATGCCGATGGTTTGCGACAACATTAGGTGATCCCAGGCCGTTCTGCTTCCCTCGAAATGACTACGGGGGCCTTTTATCACCAGTCGTTAGGTCCGACCCCTTCTCCCCCGTTCCGTTCTCCTTTTATGTTCGCAATCATCTGTAACGAGTGCCGTTGTGCATGCCGAGGCGCGCGTGCTCTCGTATATCCTCCCATTACCCGTAAGAACATTACATTAGGAGCCGACGCCTGATTTATTTTGTACGCAGCAAGGATTCAATTATTTCGCTCCGTTTCTTTTTTGAACTCCACTTCATCGAGTACGTCCAATGAGCTTTGAAGGCTAAACTGACATCAATTCTTACCGAATACCTCGAAATCACGAGGTTTCGGATATCTACGAAGTTTTTCATGTAGGTACCTCTACTGCAATCCAAAATCTACTTGATCACCCAGGGTTGATCACACTGCAACAACAGGGGTTTCAGCTATATGTGTACAATCGTACAAGATTTATCGCAGCCTCTATATTGAAAAAAAAAAAAAAAAAAATCCACAGTCATGCAGCATGACTATATGAGCAAACTTTCGAAGAAATAACAGGTTTTACGAAAAAGTCTCCATTTTACTGATTTTCTAACAAATTGTCCATCCATTTATTGCCGAGTAACACGTCAGTCGGGTGACGTGCAGTTAAAGTACGGTAGAACTATGCTATGCTCTATACTCTGATCTATGCTATGCTATGATCTATGCTCCATGCTATGCTCTATGCTATGCTCTATGATATGCTCTATGATATGCTCTATGCTATGCTCTATGATATGTTCTATGCTATGCTCTATGCTATATGCTATGCACTAGACTATGCTCTATGATATGCTCTATGCTATGCTCTTTGCTATATGTTCTTTGTCTCAATAAAAAGCACCTTACATGAAAGCGAGTGTCTTTACAACTGAATGCTATCGGACCGACCTGATAACGCCCGACCTACTAGACTGAGCAGTGATGGCAGCTACTTACAACAGTATTACTAATATTATTAGTATAACAACTAATATTATCACTCCTAATCATATTTCATTATGCAACAGACATTACTAGTTATTAGTGTTTGTGCCAATATTATTAATTAATAAAAGATTTTGCAATAGGGCTCAGGTGTTCAAGTTTTTTACTTGTTTCCTATTATCGGAAACTCTACCTCCTGGATCTCAATAGCAACATTTGAATTGTATCAAAACATATTTTTATCATTAGGAGACGAAAATGATATTATCATTGAGTGACATTTTGTTCTCGTATGTACACCATTCAATTAGATTATTAATCCAGCATGAAGGTAATGTGATGGCTGGGGATTGGTAGCTTGTCGATGGCTGGGGATGAATAGAAGGTAAATCATCGTTATATTATAACATGAGAGACAGTTGTAAATGCTTTGGATCCATATGGCGGTAGGTCGGTTAATAAGTAATCGCTGTCGTAACGATGACCGTGGGACGCTGTCTGAGGATTAGAACGAATGATGAGAAACGAGGGAGGGAATAATGCGACGAGAGGTGAATGCTATGGTCGCCCGACCGTGGGGCGAGCAAGGGAGGAGCAGCCTACAGAGAAATGATATTTCTCTTCCCCCGTTTCAAAGGGAAAGGCTTGAGTTTGGGTTGGATGGGAAAAGGGCCATTGTCCAGAATGAAAACCTCCCTTCTGATTGTACATCCCCAAATATTGGTTTGTTATGGTGTTGTCACGGGAGACCCTCCATCGCCCTCGCCCTTCCCGTCTCATAATTCATTTTGATTCTCTCAGTTGACGAGATGGAAGGTGAAGGGAGCTCAGGGAAGATGAATAGCCCAACCAGCTTGGGCCTCTGCCCTTTCCGCATTACAACTCCCTTTCCCGCCGTATTAATCATATTCATCTATCAAACAATCAACTTTCCAAAGCCACCCAAGCGGAGTTTCATGGTGTACATGGTACGTAATGCATTGTTAATAAAATACTCGTACATACAACAATGTCGCCACTTCTATTCCAAAAAATAATTTTGTGCTGTAAAACTGAGGAAATTGTCACCTTGGTAGCCAAATCAAATCAAACACTCTTTATTGTCACGGCTGGACGCCTATACAATGCATGGGCCAAGTCCTTACTATTACTAGTAAGTTAAGTCCTTACTAGTACTTATTATTATTATTATTATTAAGTGTGTGTGATTTAGTTTGACCGTCAGTAAGAATGATGTTGAGGGATGTCGAGGGTCGGTCAAATGAAAATTGATTTATGTGCCAACGTTTCGAAGAATATATTTCTTCATCTTCAGGGCCTAAAAACAGTTTCATAATTCTGATTACAGTTCTAACTACAACAATTTTCTCATGATAGAACTGTAATCAGAATTATGAAACTGTTTTTAGGCCCTGAAGATGAAGAAATATATTCTTCGAAACGTTGGCACATAAATCAATTTTCATTTGACCGACCCTCGACATCCCTCAACATCATCCTTATTATTATTATTAATAAGTATATAAATATACAGCATTTCTTCCCGGGCTGACGACGCTGTAACGCAAAAATTTTCCATTTTCATCAAGTTTTTTCTGAATTTACGTAAGTATTTGCTATAATTTTCATCCTCCTGTACATTCTTTCAAGTTCATATTTCATTATTTTGATGTAAAAGAAAAATAGAAAAATTTCCCTTGCACTGGGCGCAGCTGACCTGATACAAGGTACATGTACAAACTATATCGAAATCGATTAACTAAATTAAATTAGGGCTTTTATATAGGTAATAAAAACTTTTTTTGTAATTAACAGAAATTTCCACCGATGAAACACCTGTCTGGTGAAAACATTGACCGGCGGGCCACTACGCCAGAGCCTATGACACACGAGCATATGACGTCAGACGGCTGGCAGAAGGCCAACTAGTACGTCAAAGCGTATGCCGTAAGAGCATATGACGTCAGACGGCTGGCAGGAGGCTACCTAGTACGTCAGAGCTTATGACGCACGAGCGTATGGCGTCAGAGGGCTGGATGGCTAGGTGATCGGGTGGTATCGAAGGGAGGTGGTGATGACGTCACAGGGGCCAGAGGGAGGCAGATATCTGAAACCCCCATTTCTTCCTCACTACTTTCGTGATCACCGTATCTTGAATCAACGTATGTACCTATCTTGAAACGTAAACCAACAAATTTTGAGGGGGGGTTAAATTTTGTTTTCTTTGGGCGATTCCAATGGTTCATTATCGAAGATAAAAACCAAAAATCAATGTCGTTCCCTATTTTTCGTGGCCGAGGGGTTTAGTGCTTTCAGCGCTGCTGGGACTCCTAGGGATTTACGAGGTCTAAAGGCCTTACTGCATTCAGCTTGTTTTAAGATCCACTAAAATATTGATATAAATATTTATTAAAATACGTACAAGTTGAGAATAGGTTGAGTTACTGAACTGACGAACGGAAATTAATTTTCGTTTATTTTGAAGCACGGCGAGGTGCGGTTCTCGTAACCAAACTCATGTAGACCTCCATCGTAACCCTCTTCACCAACTAGAGCGGAACTTTTTCATCTCATTTTAAACGGGCGATTGCAGAATAAATTAAAACGAGATCTGCATTTTACGATAACGGGACGGGACCATAATTTATTACTCGATAAACACAAAAGTCCGGAAAAAGCTTTTTCCAGGCTCGGCCCTTCGGGAAGAAGGGGAAAAAATCGGTCGAGACCCCGCCGTCATATTTTTCCCTTCGTGGACGTTATAACCGGTCCCCTCGCCGCTCTTTATCTCCTCCATTCCGCGTATAACGTTGGTCGCTTTGACAATGAAGAATCTACCGATGGGGAGAGGTGGGTGGGCCTGTCAATGGCACACATCCTCATTAGAGGTGAATTATGACGTTCCGGTCTCAATTCTGAAGCCTCCCAGCGGTAGATTCGGTTCAATAACAATAATTGCTCGAGCTGTTTCACAATTCCCTTCCCAAATCCGAACCATTTTTCTCGTTGTTTATATTTCCCGGGCGAGAGTGCATTACGGAAGGGGCTTTCTACGAGCATATTGTCAAACCCCTTTCGAAATTATACGTCAAGCCCCATTAATCTTTTTCGGACGTCCTGATCCTGTAAAGCCCGGTTGAACATTTCCATATCGCGAATGATGACCCTCCATTATCTCGTTGGGCCTCCGCTGCCGTCCAAATGGGCGGATTTGGGTTAATTCACCTCACCGTCGTTTCACCTGCAATGTCGATATCAATCTATATTATTACAAACGTCAATTCTGTCTGACCGTAATTGGACCAGAATGATGACCAATTTGGTACTTTTACACTTATCGAATATCCCAGCATTCATAACCTTGTCAATTTCTCTCGAAGTGTCCACCACACGCTTTATATAGCCAGATACTCAATGAAAAATGTTATTATTCCCGACAATCTTGGCACTATAACAAACTGTGCTGATACAAATTGTTATTGGATTATTGAAAATAATAAACCATTTGAATAAGAAAAACAACCATTTCCATCATAACAAATTTTGGATGAAAAACCAACACTTTTACTTTACAAAATTTGGGTCTAGACGAGAATGTATTATACTCGTATAAATGAACAAACAAATAAATAGATTAAAAAATGAGGTTTTGTAACAAATCCTAATGCTTTTTGTAAAAATATATTAAGCGAATGTATTATAAGAGTAGGTACAATTGAGTTAAGTACATTAAATTTAAATTAAAATTTAAACAAATTCAAATATGTATATTATGTAAATTGATGTTTTAAAAATATGTGACACTTTAAGCGTGTAGAGATAGCAAATAGGACCTACATAAATTCCATTTTTTTTTCTATTCGTTTTTTGAAAACAACACAAATACAAAATATAGAGCATTGCGGTACAAGGCAATAAAGATGTAAAAAGAAAATCTACAAAGAATAACAAGTATTGATAAAGTATTGATTTGATTGAGAATAACAAATATTGATAACAAATATTTAAAAAGAAAGTAATTTCACTATTTATGAATGTTACTCCCCTATTTGAGGAAAACCTCATGCCTGGGGGAGGAGTCACACATCCATTGCATGGGCACAATATTGAAAATACTAAAGATTCAGATTACACTGGTACATATTAGTATAGCTAATACCTACATAATTATTTTGCTTTTCTAAAGAGCATATGATTCCGATATTTTAGAGGCAAAAGATTTCTGCTTGACGTCCTGGTAGCAACTTCAAAGACGTTATGCATCCGTCCAAGTTGGCCTCAGGCTCAGCAGGCGTATTGCTCCAAAATGTGGACACTTTTCTATGAGAGAGTTCAGGGTTAATTGATAGAGTGGCTTGGGATGACTTCCATATCTGAAAAGACTCTGTATGGGAAATGACTCCCAAGTATAGCTCTCGTGTATGGAAATAATGAGGTCCCATTAGACAGACGCATCGTCGCTTTATCAGGTCCCATGCATCCAGAGCCTTGAAATGACGTCCATGTCTAATAAAATGATTTTAGATCGAATAAATCGGCTCTTATCGATCGAAATGGATCGATTTACAAACAATTTAGCCACCGTTCCGTTAACGAAGTTCAGCCAACATCTTCCTCAGTCACTCAACCCACAGGGAAAAAAAGGTTTTCAAAACACAAACACAGCAATTAAGCGGGCTCCATTCACCACTGGGGACTCCCGCCGACCCGCATTTCAGACAAAACTGTTTGCTTTCCCCGTTTAATTGGTCGAATTGCCGATTTCACTCCGAGCCCTCACTCGAGCGTCTGCTCCAAACTCCGGGTGAAGCTGCTTTGTCAGACCGAAAAGCGGGCATTTCAAGTGGTTGGTCTACCGACGTCTCTGTCCAAGTCCGCTCTGTTGGCCGACGCAGCAATTGAGAGTTTTTAGTTGACGGTTGAGTTTACAGATACCAATTAGTGTATATGGACTAATAGGTAAACCCAGAACAGTCGGATGTGATCAAACAATCCACTTCATAACTCAATATATTGTATATTTGCAGGACCCATGTGCATATGAATGACCCATAAGCAATAGAAAACTATGGTTTCGGTTTATCAATTTTAATAATACCCCTCCGAATCAGAAAGACAATATTATTGTATTTTATGGATTGAGTGACTGGTATTGATATTATCCCAACTACTGTTCCTCGATTCATGTACGTTATGGAAAAATCCCGAATTTCAGTTGTGTAATTTTGACATTCTCCCAAGTTCTTCCACTGGTCTGAACCACTTCACCTTGTATTGCCACACTTTTGAAATTCTTTCGAAAACTTCCCCGTGGACCAGCAAACTATTTGAACGAAGTGGTTTGCGTTATATGAGTTCGGGAGGATCTCGAACGGCCTCCGGTAAACCCTGGCAGCCTAAAAGCAAACGATGTTCGACCCCCAAAGGTTCCTCTTAATACGTTTTACACCGTTCAGTACTTAAGGGATCGACGGAGGCCCCTTCGGAAAACCCCGCTCTTCCGCTGGCTCCATTTTGAGAATTAATAAGAAACCGAGGGAGTTAACCGGCAAAGGATCTCCCGGTTGTCGAACTTTACAGTTCGCCCTTTAAAAGGAATTTTATTATTGATGGAGTCTTTTCCTCCGCCCTCCGCCGCTTCGTTCATATTTCGATATTCGAAAGGAACTTGAGTCACATGAAACTTTCATCCTGAATTGGTTCTTCGGATCAAAACTCAGAAACGGAATATTTGAGCAAGAAAATCGGATTATGGTTGTCACAAATATTATGGACCTACTTCAGTGGATTTTCCACCATTTCTGCAAGAACATTTCTGAGAATATAGCAATATTTGCTCATAAAATCATGTTCAATAGCTGGAAATTCGCTGTGTGTCTCCCTTTTGCTTGGGACCAACACTGACGACCTGTTCCAGTGATCTGTAAGTACATACTCGTAATACTGTGGAAATACCAAGTACTGCAGCGTTTTGGTGGTAAAAACGTTCGATAATGTTGTCAAATCGAAGGGCCAATCAAGTAGGTGCCTGTACGTACGTTAGGTGCTTCTAGAATCCGCTCATAACGCCATGTTGCACGGTTAAGAACCCAATTTTGTAAATTTTTTTTTCTCAAGACATCCAATAAGAAGGAGGTTTCGAGCAGGTTTTCAAAATTTGTGTATTATCTGCGATTTTGCGTTCTATTAGCCTTCCCAAAAGGCTCCCTCGTATGATCTTTTTAATAAAAGTATTTATGAATTTCCAAAATCGGGCGCAGGGGTGTTTCCCATTGATATAGTGAATTTAGAAACTTATTTCAAAACTCTAAGTCAGTCACAGCCTGACAAACTTACAACCTAAGGTCCTGGAGGCCCTTAATACGTTGACTGCCAATTAGACCTAAAATGGGTCTAGCAAAACTCTCACGTGAGGCCATAAGACCCAATGTGGGTCTTGGATGTTACCTACACCTTTATGAGGTTTTAGCGCTCCTAGCGGCCGTTTTTGAGAAAACTCGAAATATATCTCAGTTCTATGGTATTTTTAGCATCCATTGCAACTCTTAGCGTCGAAAAACATGTTGGGAGTTTAATATACTATAATATAAATATATGAATATTATTCATAGTCACGGAAGATGTGGAACCACTTATTCCATGTTCACAGTTACCTTCCAACATTTTTCTTATGAACCAGAATTTTACGTATTTTGCATAGTAACCTTCCACATTTTTTGAATATTATTTCTCTATAGTTTGGACTAGGTACATTTTTCCTACGATATTTGAAGACTGAGCGTGTAAGTTACTGTGACGTACAGGTAACATAAGATGGATGGACAGGTCTACGATAATACTGTGAGATTGTGATCTCCATACTTGATAAAGGCTGATAGAGCGAGATTCTCTTAAGTGCTTGATTTCACTTAATGTCAGAAGAGAGTTCAATAAACAGTCATATTTCTTAATTTTTCTACTAAGGACTTCTATATTTGTCTCTTCAATGTTATTAGACCCATTTTGGGTCTTATGGGCCCGACCCATGAATTCCTTCCCTGGTGCTAATAAGACCCAAAATGGGACTTAACGAAAAACTGTTTTTTTGTTGTTGTTGTAAGCTATGGAAAAATGTCAGATTTTGACGATGAAATTCAACTTGATTATAATTGATTTTTGTATACTTCGTCTTTTCTAACGGTAGGTGTTTTCCTACGTGGTGTTTTATTTGCCTAAAAACATCGATGTACCGAAACATGTTTTCTTCATCGATATTCATCCCTATCGGTAATGTAGTGCTGATAATCAGTGCCTGTACGTTCGTTACCTACTTCAAAAATTCGCTCATAAGGCCATGTTGCACGGTTTAGAGCCTATTTTTTTCTCTTCCTCTCTCACGATATCATCGAAGGATTAGCAGAAGCGCTCGGATGATAACTGACGTTTTTCCAACGGATTCCGGTCGTTCCGAAAAACAAATTACGATCTTCCAGCCTGATCCCTCCACCTACCCCTCATTCGTGCCTCTCCTCACTCAGGCCTGCCAACCCCTCATATAAATCCTCGCAGCAGCGTGTTTCGAAGTCATAATTCTCCCCTCGAATGCGATAAAAACTCAACTGAAAAAAAAAGATGAAAAAAACAAAACTGTTTCAACTCTAATACAGTGGAAAAACGGCAGAGGATTATGATAGCATGAAATAGGGCTAGAGATCACTTGTTTTCAGGGCGGCCAACGATATTCCTTTCGGTTTCCCGTGGGCACTTTCCTCCCCATTTGCCGTTGTTTCATCGGCATAACCTGATTCCTACGGAACCTTCCCCGGAATAAACATTTCGTTGCCTATTGTTTGTTTTTTTTATCTTCAGTTATGCTGCTCTCCCCGACAACTTCGTCACCGCCCATCGCCGCCAATAACGTGTTTTCTCCGCGGAAGTCGGTCATTTTTCCAGTCAACGTCAAGCAATTTATCACCGGAGGAGTCCAATTCTCGACGTTTTTTTCTGTCCACCAATGTATTCGCTGTACAACGCGAAATACCTTCAATTCCGCTGGCTCATCTCAATCTCTGAGTTTTCACCTTTCGACGACCTCAATTTCGAATGGTATGAAACTGCAATTCCATTCGCAACGGCGTGTTACAACATGAAAAATACGTTCCAGTTGGTGGTCAGTTGATCCTTCCTGAGTGAATTCCAGTGATGGTGTTGTACGTAATAAATTGCGGTATGAGTGATCTAGAAGGGAGTGATTTAGTTCGTACATATTAATAAATTTGTTTAATATAAATGAAATTCAATACATTTATATAGGTACTCAGAAAATTTGGTAAATATGAAAATTTCCCGAATTTTCTGAGTATATAAATGTATTGAATTTCATTTATATTAAACAAATTTGGAAATTTTAAACAAATTGGGGAACTTTGAACGCATTTTTAAACAGATTGGGGAATAATATTAAACATTGGGCTGCCAGAAGTTTAATGGCTGACGAGCCATATACATACACGGCGTGGGGTAAAAATAAAAATAATAATATCAAACAAATTGGGGAATTTTCTGAGTATATAAATGTATTGAATTTCATTCATATTAAACATAATATGTTTAATATATTATGTTTAATATATTATATTTAACATATTATGTGAGGAAACCCAATTATTGGTATTTGGTATGTATTTGTGTTTCTCCCCATATCGAGAGTCTCACGGCAACTTCCCACATCGTCATTTGAGTGACTTATCAGCAGAGCCAAAAAACATCTGCCAATGACTATGTTTACTGAGTAATTCAGTAAAATAAATCGTGAGATTTAGTGTTACCTGAATTAGGCACCTAACATATACTTAGGTCGATCCGCTGGGGGAAGACGATTCAAATGGTATGCATATAATGTGGCTGCATATATTTTAAGCTGATATAATGTGGCTGCTATAATGCTATATGCTATATAATGTATAATGCATAATATATTATATATTGGCTGGTAGGCTGGAAAACAGGAAGCCGAATGTGGCTGTAAAACATGTGTTAATGCCAATAAAAATAATTATGAAAAAGAGAAAAAAAATGGTATGCATAACTCATTTTGGCCAAAAGTGACGATGTGTGGTGTTGCCGTGAGACCCTCGATATGCACATTTACCGACATCCTCATGGGATCTCCTCTCCCTTCGTTCGTACATCCTGGATCTCCCCCCTTTCACCACTCATTCATCCCATAAACACCCTCCCCCCTATACCCCCATTATACTTGTTATATCCCCCCTTCTCCACATTATACCTCCGTATGTGTCAACCCCCCATATAGCGTCCTCATATCCACACTACCACCGCCGGTTGTTTGGGGAGGACGATGCAATTGAAATGTACCTTCATCGGCTCTTGTTTGGGATGTGATGAGTGTCACGATGGTGAGAAAGGGGGTGGTATGGCGGTGAGCAAGGGGGTGGTATGGCGGTGAGCGAGGGGGAGCAGTGAAGGACCGTGTCCGTGCATCGGAGCCGAGTCGAGTTCTATTTATGCAAAACAGGAGAAACACCGCGAGAGCTGTCGGCTCTTATCCAAGGGATAACATCCGAAATCGAGAGGGCTGTTTCAGTGACGTCAGATGAGACGGGTTGGGTGGACGTAGTGACGTAGGATTGTCGCAGTGGTGGCGAGGGGCAGCGATGACGATGACGAGGGGGACATCGATGACGGGGGGGAAGTCCCCCTTCGCGGGCTCTCGAATTAATTCGAGTCAATGGTTAGTGCCACTGCGGTAGTAGGTAACGCGGTACCGAGAAGAAGGACGCGCTGAGTTACCGACCCTCCCCCCCCCCACCATCACTACATCTACCAGTTGACGGGTTACATCGGCCTCTCAATCAACTTCCCCCTCGTCACAGTCAAATCCTCCTTCACCACCACAACAATCCCCCCTCCCTACACTCCCCCCTCCCTAAACTCCCCGCTCCCTACACCCCCCGCCTATAACTCCGCTTTTATCGAAAGGGATTCCAAATAAAGAGGAGGGCGACAACGTTTCAACGTGCTGACAGGGCGATGTTTCACTCGATCAAAACCGCATTGTAACCCAACGAAGTTTGTATTTAATTATTTATAAAACTCGCACGTGTTCGGTCACATTGCGTTCAACAAATGTGCACTTTTGTAAGTCAAAATAGGATTATTTATTATCATTGTAAGCATTTTATCGTCCTAAATCCAAAATTACAAACAAATTGCAGTGAAACTTAGAGTTTTTTGGTGGAGGAGAATGAAGAAAAGTACCTACCATATTTACAGTACATACCTACCTATATATTTTGGTAGTATAATATACTATAGTATAATATAGTTAAATTATTTTGCCTTCAACCAAGCACCTTTAATTTTGCCTTTTTGAAAGCAAATTTTGTCTTCAATGTTTTCATGGTTTTTGGGGCGCAGAATACGAATATGAAGCTGAATTTCATAAAATGCGTAGGTTAGATGTACACTGTTCTTATAAAATGTACACTGTTAGACAAAACCTTGTGTCAAATCTAAGAAAGTTCCAATCATGCAACATGGCTATTTTCGAAGAAATGAATGGCTTGGAAATCTCATTCAAATATGGCCAATCTTGAACTTATAGGGTAGGTAGGTACTGTTGAAATTCTGTAAAATTTAGGTTTTTTTTTTTTACTCCGAAGTGTCCACAAAATAATAGGGAAGAAAGGCGTATCTCAAAAGATACCCTTCTTTGCTAGGGAAAATGAGATACGCCCAATGGCTGAGGATTTGAGATACGCCCTTCTTCCTTATTATAATAATATTATAATAAGGAATATTATTAATATTATTACATAATATTACGTATATAATAATATATTACATAATATTATTAATATTATTACATAATATTACGTATAATAATATTATATGCGTATACATGTCTTTTGTCAGAGAATTCAGGATGGTCTGAAACGGAATTTGGTGTAAATATTCATTGGAAATTCAAGTTCTAAAAACTTTGGATCGAGAACAGAACCTACTGTTGTCCTGAGCAAAAAGGGGGTATCTCTATTTTTTGGGATTTTCTGGTCTACGCAGTTATGAAATCTTTAAGAGTTTCGCCATCTTATGATTATACGAAAACCATCCTAACTCTCTGCAGCTACAATAAACGATAATATCATAATATATTATATTATAATATATTATGATATTATCGTTTATTGTAGCTGCAGAGAGTTAGGATGGTTTTCGTATAATCATAAGATGGCGAAACTCTTAAAGATTTCATAACTGCGTAGACCAGAAAATCCCAAAAAATAGAGATACCCCCTTTTTGCTCAGGACAACAGTAGGTTCTGTTCTCGATCCAAAGTTTTTAGAACTTGAATTTCCAATGAATATTTACACCAAATTCCGTTTCAGACCATCCTGAATTCTCTGACAAAAGACATGTATACGCATATAATATTATTATACGTAATATTATGTAATATTATTCATGTAATATTATGTACATAATATGTATTATAGATGTTTATGTATGTGTCATTCCAGACGATAACTCTCGATAGAATTGAGATAAAAAGTTCAAATTTGCACAAAAAATCTGTCTTGGCAATCGAAAGGCTAAGTTCGTAGATGTGCGGAATCGGGTCACCTTAAGAGGGGTTGTGGGATTTATAATAGCCTATTGTTAAGTACCTACCTAACAATGTAGTTAGGAACTATTTTAATACTTTTTAACATACAAAATACTGACAGATCACGTTTTTTGGAAAACCTTGAATTTGAATAAGAAGACCTTGAATTTGAAATTGAAAGTCTTGAATTTGAAATAGAAAACCTTGAATTTGTTTCGGAAAAACCTTGAATTTGATTATGAAAACCTTGAATTTGACTCGGAAATGCTATATAAACTGAAGTGTTTCTGGGCAAAAAAAGAGACGAAATTTCTCATAAAACCTTGTGAAACCATCGTTTAAATGTATGATTTAAACTTGGTTTAGAGTGTTCGTCTTCAATTCAAGTGACGTCACGCCCATTCAAGCCTGTGATTCAAGTCTGGCGATCAAGTCTCGTGAAACTGTCTCGTAAATTCAAGTCAAGTCCGGAGGTCAAGACTAGTCTCATCAGGGCCCTCGTAAGTGCCGACGTCAGACCTTTCAATAGACACATGTGATGGCGTGAGGGTGGTGGGAGGAGGGAGGAGGGGGATGACGAGGGAGGGAGTGATGGACGGGTCGAGTTCATTCCCTCTAATCTCTCGAGCCCACTTCCATCTTCACATGATGTTGGCAATGACAACCTTCCCCTCCCTCTCATCCAACCGCACGAACCTCACACTCAGAAGGTGGGAAAAGATGGATATCCAAGATTGGTTTCCTGAGAGATAAGAAAAGCTTCCACCTCCACCCCAAAGATGAAAACCTCCCAGAAACCTTGTTCTCCAGTCCGAGAAAAGGTCGGAGAGAGAAAATTTCCGATAATTGGTTTGTGTAGAACTCACCCCCCCTTCATCACCACTTCCGACACGCCGCTCCGCTCGTTCCGTCTCTCTCCGTCACGTTTGAGTTCCCTCCGGGCAATTTTCTCCCTCTCGCTCTCTCCCACTGGGTTTTTCTCCCGAATCCCGTGACGACTGATGAGGGGGGATGGGGGGTGCCGGAGGTCCGCGTCAAAGGGAGCGGCATCCTCCCCCTTCTGGACCTGTCAGACGCAGCGGGGAATCGGGCGAAAGCGTTTTCTCTGGAATAGAAATAATTGGCATCGCCCCCCCGTCATTCACCCTCCTCTCCCCCCTTTTTCCCACCATTTCCCGTATTTCTTGTGAACCTGTCTCCCCCCATTCACCCCCAACGACACCCCCTACTCCCTCCCACTCCCCCCCCTTTTTTTGCCTCACAGGAACCAGAAGATATTGGCACTTGTTATTGGCTTCTGACAGGACACCTCCAATTAAAAAGAGATTGACTCTTGACCTTCGCCAGATCTTCAATCTTCGATCTTCTTCTTCTTCTTGTTTTTCTCAACTTTCGTTATCCCAAACGCCCCCAAACCAATTATATCGGACGAATTTCACGTTCAAAATGAAATTTCATATTTAATAAATTACACAATTTCCCCGCACTATTAGCAAATCTGACGTCATCATCGTATTCAGCGTACAAACTAAAACATAGAAATTAGCTTTGTGAGCCACTCAGCTGATCCCGTTCCTACGCTGCTTAAAGTGTAAGTCCAAAGGAGGCTACAAGCCAAATTTCAAGTCTCTACAAACCCGGGAATCGCGCCAAAAAACGTCACATTTTTTGTATCACGATAATTTTGGAATGTCCCCCAGCCAAAAGACATATCCCTGTCAAAACTTGCTCGGAAATATTGCAAAAATTAGCAACAAACTTACTGCTTGCAAGAACCTACCAATCGATAGTATACCTAGTAGTGGGGGCTTACTATAACACAGAAAACACCAATTTAAATGCTACTTAAAAAGCCCAGATTGTACCCAACAGAGAAGCTCTTTAGCGAATTTAATGTACTTGATCTCCACGGATTGACAGAAAAAACTACTATTATATACACGTATAAAGCATATATTGTAGAAAATAAGATGAAGAGA
The DNA here is from genome assembly GCA_963920205.1 of Stenodema calcarata. Taxonomy (NCBI): domain Eukaryota; kingdom Metazoa; phylum Arthropoda; class Insecta; order Hemiptera; family Miridae; genus Stenodema; species Stenodema calcarata. Next base: position 16,313,449 of record OY986059.1, read on the forward strand.
ATGGAAGTAGGAACAAGAAGCCAAAAATTTTGGTAAGAGTGGCAGATGCATTCATCCCAAGTTCTGCCCGTCAGCGACGGGCCCGACAGCTAGTGATGAACTAATAATGTGAAAAAAACGCACTACAAGGTAGGTTTTTTTTTAATACGCATTTATTTAACATAGGCTAAATATTACATGGACGGTCTCACGGCAACACCCCACATCGTCACTTTTGGCCAAAATGAGTTATGCATACCATTTGAAGCGTCTTCCTCCGGCGGATCGATCTAACTAAGTATAAGTTAGGTACCTAAGTTAGTAAGTTAGATAACACTAAATCTCACGATTTATTTTACTGAATTACTCAGTAAACATAGTCATTGGCAGATGGCTTTTTGGCTCTGCTGACAAGTCGCCAAAATAACGATGTCGGGAGTTGCCGTGAGACCCTCGACATACCAAAATATTTAAAACCTCAATTAGCCATGCTACAATTCCCTGTAAGAAATTCATGTGCTGGGAACTGGAGCGTCTTTTAAATAACAAAATTAATCACTCTCTTGCGTATAGGTTATTGATGAAACACATTTGTAAACTTAAATTCTAAAGTTTGCCACAGTTTACAGTTTTTACAAGAGTAATAAATACACTACTCCCTACTAGATGAATAGTATTCTTTAATTATGGCTTTAAATCTCGTGAGCGTGACAGGTGTTGCTGAGAACTTCGCTGGTAAATTATAGAGAAGTTACACCCTTGTGCAAGTATATTCTGTGAGCAAGAGAGGTTTTTGTTCGGATGGCCTTTAGCGTGATGTTATTTAATTATTTTCATACCAAAATCTGTTTCAGACCATCCTGAATCCTTTGCCAAAAGACACCAAAAATCATAATATGTTATATACGCTAAGTTCGTTGATGGACAGGCTCGGGCCACTCTGAAAGGGGATATGGGGAGTTTTAGGGGGAAAATTACCCATAAATTCCAAAATTGAAACAGTCTGACTAGTGGCACCCCATTTTAAAGGTTTTTACACGCTGAATAAGGTGGGGAAGTCAGAATTGCTATATCGTATTCCGCTCTCATACTGGAGCACATGGAAGATGAAGAAACGTGGTTGATACTTGAGATGTTCTTCATGGACATCATGTTCTTCAATGGAGACATTTTACATAAAACCAATTATTTTTCGAAAATTTGCTCTTAGGGTGATCTGTACAAAGAAGATGATGAACCGTTGTGTCAAGAATTTGCAGAGTTTTTAGTTTCATCGTCACAAGCCTCCAAAGTTCCCATTTCGTTTTCCCACGATACTGTCATCTGATTATCTTCTTTTTTTCGCCGGTTTGTTCACCGATATGTCGAACCGGAAGCCGGCAATTAGCCCGTTCAAATTGACGCTTTTGACTCTTCCGCGATAAATTAAACAGCCTTTTCGTGCGATAACACAACACAAAGTTCATTTAAGCGAGAGTTTCGCGGAGCTCGGTCGGCTGCATAATTACGCGTTATAAGTTTGCAGGAGCCACGAGGTATCGCAATGCGGGAGGCCACAGTTCGCGTGCTAAAAACATAAACAAAAAAAACCAAAAAAAAATCAGGTGTTGAAATCTGGCTGTTCATTACCGCACATAACGCTGTCGGCTTGTCGCGGATTCCAATCTACTTTTTTATTTACGTCTGCGATATATTGCGGGAAGGAGCGTGAATATGGTCTCATTTACAATTAACTTTACAGCCACAGAGACAACGAGTCGAGGGATAATCGTAGGTCTTATGGACCACGTCTGGAGTTCGTGTTCAAAATCTATATAAGAGTAGTACTACAGTAGTTATCGAATAAAAAGATGTCGAAAAATCTTGACTGTAATTATTATTATTTATTTATTTTTTCAGTATGTAAATAACTTTATTGAGTGTGTGTGATTTAGTTTGACCGTCATTTGTCTAACCAAATTGTTTAAAAACTACCTATAACAAAATTATTATCATACAAACCATTAGTCCTAGCACAATTTGTCCAGTAACCAAATGTTTTAAAATAACTATAACAAAATTTGCATAACTACCTATAACTAAATAACTATAACAAAAATTTTGTCAATTTTCTCACGATACAGCTGTACTTAATTAATAGTAATATTATGAAACTGTTTTTAGGCCCTGAAGATGAAGAAATATATTCTTCGAAACGTTGGCACATAAATCAATTTTCATTTGACCGACCCTCGACATCCCTCAACATCAATAACTTTATTGTTCTGTTGGGAACATTTCAGTTGTGATAATGGGGGGAATATAGTAGAGGAGTCCCCTAATTGGTGTGACGTGATGAGAGGGTGCAGTCCATCAACTGGCCTCCAAAGACAGAAGAAGTGTTTGCTGTGCTACTTGATCATGTTACGCTGGGTGGTAAGGAATCTTGGGGTCTTTTTCTCTTGAGTTCCAGTCAAAACGGAGATAAAAGTACTGAAAATTACCACATAAACTGTTTTGTACTCCATGAATAGGAACTTGCCTATCTATTGCTTGATTGCTTGTCCATTGCTCGATAGAGTCTCTTCAGCAAGATATTTAGGTGTTACAATAGACGAGAACCTCAAATAACGAGTAACGAGCATGATTAAAAAGTTTATATGTATATTTTCTAAAATGAGAAACTTTCTGGATCATAAATCGTTATTAGTTGTCTATAAACCTCTCGTGCAGTGTTCTGAGTTTCGGCATTCTGTTTTGGGGTGGCACGTTCCCTAGTATATTGAAACCTTTATCAATTGCCCAAAAGTCAATTCTTAAGGCATTAGCGAATAAATCAAAACGGTTCTCCTCTGGAGCTTTTTGAGGTTGTACCGGTTTTCTCCAATGCCAAACTGTATATCAAATCTGCCCTAGTATATTATCACAAACATACTCAGGAGTTTAAATATGAAAGAAGCAATCCCTATTCGGTCCGGTCTACCACCTTAGCGGTTATGGCAATCCCAAATAGCAGGCTGAAAACCTCGGACAATCACATATATTTCAAAATGACATTTATAATTAGGAACCTTCCCGAAAATTTGAAGACTCCAGCACGGTACAACCGAAGCCGGTATAAACCATTCATTTTTACATGGCTGATATCAGTAGGGCCTAAAAATACTGAGCAAATTCTGTATAGTGCCTACGTATGATGTTCCATTACTTTCCAATGAGATGTGCCTCCAAAATTTACTTGACTTGATTTGTTATTTGTTGATTGTAATGGTATAATCATTTTGTACGATATTTAAAGTGGCCACCCGTACCCTTACTCACATTACTTACATAATTCACATAATTAACTAAGTTTGGGGTGATCTCTCTCTATTCATACAATGTAAACTCTTTTAAAAATAAGTCGATGTATGTATACTCCCCCATCCAGCACGGATTAGTCCACAGGATGACGATATTTCATTAAATATAACACAATTTTCATTTTTGTATAAACCAAATTCACCTTTATTTATCTTTTGTCAAAGGTTGTAACTTTCCACTCCAATGTATATTTTACGGAAATATATCTCATTTCATTTCATTTGTACTGAACATCCCCCAATTTTGCTATATTAATATTTTGTGTAAATGTATAAATGTTTGAATACGATGTTTTCTGATGAAGTTTTTCATTCATAGAAACAGAGAGCATGGTATGAAGAACAGGTTAACAATGATGGTTACATCATTTTTGTGCATCAGTTTTCTTTTGATTACTCACTTGGCACACTAGCGCTCAAGTAACTACGAGTACTTACAACACTGAACCCCATCAATATGGATCATATGAAGGATATGGATCCACAACAGTATTTACTGTTTGTTGCTCGAAACTCTTGGTTTTATATTTTTGGATTGTCCACTCACCAAATTCCGTTACTATCGTGCTAGTGGATTGAGGAAAACCAATTAAAAATAATAATGTAGAAATCTGCGGCAGTTTGCCGCACCGCGAGCACTATTTTGACTCAATTGAGCGCGAGCGGATGAAGGTAAGAGGAAACCGAATATAATCAAATTCACACTTCGAATATGAGTTCCGCTTTATTTACTTCTTCACTATGATTTTCTCGTTATTTACCGATTACCACCATGTTTATCGTCAAAATTGGACATACCTACCTACCTTTGAATTTCAAGGTTTTTTTTTTACGCAGCACAAGATGGTGAAGTCAGATTGTGTCAGGAAATGATTGTGTCAAAAATGTGTCAGGAAATGGCGCAGCTTTGCAAAAATACTGAAGGGCATCCACCATACCCCCAATAAGTATGGGTGGATTACGACGATGGCACTGGGAGACCTACAGACAGAGACTTTTGATATTGAACCGGGAACCCTGATGAAACTACTCATTCCCGTCAGCTTCGACGTCGACAAACAATTTGAGTTGGTAGCTCCTGTTAAAGAGTTTGAAAGGGCGAAACGGTATTGGGAAAGCTCCAGCCGTCAGCCCTTCATGAATATTCAGAAATTGATCTAATAGAAATCTCAATTCGCACTTTCTTCGTATTGACTGTTTGTTCCGGTTGCTCCGCTCCCTCTGACGTACTTCTCCGACGTCGACCTGACCTTCTCCTTCCTCGCTGTTCACCAGACCAAATTACAACAATCGGAACGTTGTTGAAGGAGTTCACGAGAGCGACTTAGAGATTTGAAAGCGGTTTCCGGCGGAGAAATTTCCATAATTTGATTCATCACCGTTACCGCGACAAGGACATGACTCAACTTGATGAAAAGTGAACAAAATGCAAAGCTCCTCGGCGTTGTATAATCACTAATTAATTTGGGACGAGCGGTGGGTGTCTATTAAACAATTTAGTTTCAACGGCCACAGCCAACTTTTCGGAATTCAACGGAATTCTCCTTCTTCGCACCCGGAAAGTCTCAGGTTTTGACGTTATTACCATTTTGCTTCCTAATTTCGGCTGCGATGGCCTTTTGATCACTTCCGTCAGCTGAAACATTCAGTTCCAAAGAAATAGTTTCAGCCCCGCAGAGTGGATTAAATGAGCCATTTTTTCACAGTAACGTGCTCAAAACTGACGGCCCTCCTATTGTTTATAAAAATAGTATTCACGAACCGAACGTTCACACACTCAAGTAACCACATACACTACAATTTGAGCCATTTTGGTGCGTCAACTCGTCTCTTGTCCACCTCATTACTGGGTTATTTGGAGTTTTTCGGCAATTATCTAAATTCTTTGATACACGCAAATTAAATATTGAAAACCTATTAATACATTCATTAATACTACATTAATAAATTTTAAAAGATGTTCTAATGAAAACTGACATGAAGATTGCTAAATTCATATTCATTCATTTCGGCGTCCTAATAAGTCAAGGTTCTGAATAATCAACATGCTACTGAGTTCAGAAATTTTGCAAGATTCATAAACGATAAAAATTCGAGCTGTAAATTTTTTTGTCCTCCAAACTTGTTCAAATTCAAACTAATGTGTATTGATTGTATGCACAGTAACTGTTTAATGATGATGGGACATCATTTTGATGATTTTTAGTTACACTTGTAGCGGTATCAAGTGCTCCCTGCAAACTCAGTTCCCTACAATATTTTTGGGCCAAACATCATTCTGGCCATTAAAAAAATATTGTATCGTTCAAATTAGCGATTCCATACTATTAATTAGCGCCCAGTGTACTCTTTCATTTATTACCTCATTGTGTATTTCCTTTCAATTTTATATTTTCTTCTCTAATTCTTTTGTAAACCAATATTGTTCAAGTAATCTTGTGAACTGCCATTGATACTTTTATAAGTGTAATTGGGCTTGCCCGTATATAAATAAACAAATAAATAATTAAAATAGTTCGATTTCTTCGCATTCCGTTCCTGTTTTCGGACCTGAAAGCATGTTTAACGTCATTCAAGAACCATGGTATTGTTCCACATGTACATCTGTCTGCTGTGCACTTTGGCCATACAGACTGACATTTTGTCTTGATTATTCTTATGTCTTATCCTAGTGTCTCCGACCACGTCTCACAATTATAACGTCATATCTTGCTAACATACCTGCTATATCCCATATGATTGTCGATTGTGTTACCTGAAATGGACAAAATACAAAATTTTAGAATCAAAAGAAAATGGTACACATTTTAGGTCATATACATTATTTAACACTGCTTTAAAAGATACTTAGGTACTACTTTTCAATTTTCCGACACCATATTCTGTATTATTTCTTTTCTATATTGTATAGAACTCTTGGACTACATTGGATTATTTTGGACAGAACAGTCACACGTGAAATTGTTAGGACTAGAAGACGATGTCGTCTTTTAGTTTTGATAAAATTGTTTTGGCCTACGTTCAACACAGGTCACCCCCGGATGTATATTGATGTATTTTCACAACTTCTAATTGCTCCGGATTATTGTTGTTATTGAGGAAGAACTTTCTTGTTGTCCGGATTCTTGTTGTCCTCATTGAGGAATAACTCACGATTATTAGAAAATTCGCTAAAAAAAATCGAATCATCTGAACCAACTGAATTTGAACCAACTTGATTTGCATCGACCACAAAATTTAGTTTCCCGTTTGTTTTCGCAAAATCTAAAGGATAAACCGCGGGAAGACTGCGGTTCACTTTCTGTGTTCAACAACAGACTACGATCAATTGGATCGAGATCAGAAGGCTGATCGGTGAATTGGACAATGTTTGCACTGCACCGGACAAAGAGATTGATAAAGGTGAGTTTGCTAGAGACCCTACTTTCCAGATTTTCGAATGAGATAAACAGGTTTTGAGCTCTACTGCCAGAAACTCTATTGGGCTTCACGCCATCGTAACTAACGGCATGAGTAACTGATTTAAGAAAAAAAGCCAAGTGAATATTGTATTGTCATCGAGTTCTGACTTACGTTTAAAATTTCAAGTCTCTAGCTCATCGGGATGTTGGTTCAAACTCGATAGCGAAATTCTACTCGGACAAACCCCCACCCCTATGCATCGGATCCGTAAGTGAACCCCCCTATGTCCTTCCCCGATCAGGGAAACATTGAAATACGGGAGAAGGGTGCGATCCATTGAGCCGTTTTTGCGTGATTGAAGGACAGACACACAAACAGACAGACAGACACCAAATTCAAAATCGGCACGGTTCGACTCCATTTCACGCGAAACGAGTAACTGTAGTGGCATTTTTCAAAAATACCCAAGGAACGAGAAAATCGTCTTTAAATTCAGTTATATAGATTTCACCCCTACTAATTTTAACCCCTTCCGGGTCAAATTTTGAATTTTCAACTCGATTAGAATGGTGAGGTTGAATTAAGGAGGGGTACGTAAAAACCCCATTTTCGACAATTTTGGAGTTGAGGCGTTTTTTATTGACAGGGGAGCAAAGGACTTGAAGAGGTTTTGGTACGTCAACCCATACGCTCCTCATTCCATCTAAATCACAAACTGGCACTTCTCTGTGCAACGTACAAGTCATCCAATCAACTTGTGGCTCCATGTACATTAAGTTTGAGTTCGCCGAAATACGTAGTCAATTTATGATTTTTCTCGTCTTAGAATTGACGCATGAATACTGAATCCGTCAGGGCCCTCGGGGAATTGGAAAGCCGACGCTCGAAAACCGACTGAAACATCAATTATTTACCGTCACCGCGCCTCACGATTCCCGCAGATGAGCCGACGGAAACCGTTTGACATCGAGGGCACAGCCGGGGAAAGGGGGTTAAATGTTGGATGGTTTCGGATGTGGAAACCAGAGAGCGCAACTCACAATTAGTGTGCGCCTTATCCATCTCTAAGTGAAAAGCCTCGTCAAGTTGCCTGCCCTTCCGCCCTTCTCCATCCTGTTGAAACTTGCTCTTTGCAATGGGGAGGGCTTCAAACCCAAAGCAGACGTAAGCGGGCGAGGGTTAGACTCTATTAGAAACGCTTACAATGTACCGTCAAATGCCTAAGTTCCTGCTCCCCTTTTCCCCGAAAACCTGTGGAGGGAAAGCTCGGAACCACTGCCTTGAATTTCCACTTCGCCTCTTTATATAACATGTAGGAGCGGAGAGAGCTAATCGATAGCACACATAGATCGAATTACTAATACATTAACTCCAGTAACATTGGGCCTAAGTGCTTCTCCCTCACCCTCTCCACCAACTAAGTTGAGGTGGTAACTTATTAATTCGATAATCACCGGCGTTTTCGGGTGGATGAGCTCACGAAAACCTTCACAACTCCCCCTGCCGTGAACTAACCTAAAACTTCGGGCAGCTCCATTAATTTCCTCGGGTTTTATCCCAACTCCGGAGCAGTTATATATTTTTATTCAAGAATCAAATTTCCAGTGGGTTTCCAGCAGAAGACTGTCACCAGTGACAAAAGTTGAAGTTTGCATATCATTTGGCTAATGATCATTATGATAACAGTGTTAGCAGAAATAAAAAACGACTATAATATACGAGTACCTTCCTACTCGTAGTCGTTTTTGATTTTTGTTAACTCTCATAATAGTCGTACATATATTCTGCCGTGCTAAGATAAAGTCCCCTATCGACCATTTTGGTGTTTTTGGAGTTGGGCACATGGCTGCGTAGATCTCGACGTGGCGCGTCTTTTCTGCCAAGGTAGAATTTCCTATCTCCATTGGAAAGGTTCGAAAAAAGACTTTATCTTATCTCCAGTTTGATGATCTGGGCCCTCTTCCTCACTTAACTGCATTTTTCTCGACATGAAAAAAATGGAGATAGGTGGTTTTAACTTACGGCGGCAGTACTGTACAGATAAGCAGTAGGTATAAGCAGTCATTTTTATTTACAAATGGATGTAATTGTCATCATGTATAATATACATATTATGTAAGCTGTGTATGCGCGAAAATATTGGTACATATTTGGAGAAATAATAAATTTCTGTTTGGCGTTTGCTTTTTATCAATTTACATTCATTAAATAATATTCACACTTATGTTACAGGTTAAGTTTATCCCCAGAATGAGCAACATGAGGGTGAACTTCAGTAGGTAATCATTTGACAGTAAGAATCTTGCTTAAGAATTGTGAACCTTACTGGGAGTAATTTGTAGTATGGCAGTGGTATCCAGGGAGTTGTTGGGAGGACAAGAAATCAACAATCACAGCACCAATAATCAGTAGCAGATGAAAATACAGTTTATGTTCATTGAACTTATGCCTGGAATTCATACATTTCTCTCCCTCTCTAATTATCCATGATATAACGTTGTTTACATGCTGACTAGGTGGTGGGTCCTGAGTTTTGTGTGTTTAGAGCGTGGTGGAATGAAGAAGGATGAGGTTGAAGACTGATAATGACGCACTTGTTGATTGAAGCCTCTCCACTCGCTCAACATGGTTTGTCAAACAGAACATACCTGTTCACCTTCTAATTACCTTTCATCCGTGAGTTCTAGATGGTGACTCCAAGTACGATCGTTGTTTGCTCCCACGGCGGAACGAGATTTACACGGTTACCAATTTCTCCGTAATTTGTCGTATCTAATGCGAACTTCGGATGGCGGACTTACTCTCGGGTGGGGTACAATATTTGTCCTGTTTGCTGTGCCGGGATGTCCAAAAATACAAAAGGCCGTACACATTTGAAAAATCGACAGTCATGCAGCATGGCTATAAGAGCGAATTTTCGAAGGATAAGTCCCCCTAAACCCCCCTTAGAGTGGCCCGATTCTACCCATTTAGGAACTTAGCCTTTCGATCCCCAAGACAGATTTTTATGCACATTTGAAATTTTCATCTCAGTCCTACCGAGAGTTACCCATCGTTTGGATTGACACATAAATGTATATAAATATAATTTTAAGGTGTCTCTTGGCAGTGAAATCAGGTCTGGAACTGAATTTGGTATAAAGGTTTTTCGGAAATTCGAGTTTTAAAAATTTTGGACCGAGAACAGTAGCTTCCTTTTCTTCGAAAGTTCGCTAAAACAGTCCTTCGTTCTTCACGCCTAAACCTGCAGATCAGCAGCACAAATTCTCACACATTTCTGTGGAGTCACTTGACCTCCTCACGTGTAGGTATGGCTAATACGGTTATTTCTTGGTAATAGGTTATCGATTAACAGCGTCCGAATGGTAATAAGTTGTGGTATTAGGTTATTTTGGTAGGTAGTAGGTCCCCGAATCGCCGGTCGCTGTTACTCGAAACTAACTCAATAGGTACTCACTAAAATAACTTGTAGACAGTTATGATCACACACCTTTCACGCATTCGTTCTCCGTATCCTATTACCTGGTATTGCCTGAAATAGTCCCAGCCAACCTATTATCACGGAATCCCGAATGGCCGGCGACAAAGAGGCCCTCGAACGCTTTTCTCCCATGTTCTAAAAACAGCTATTCCATTAATAGGATTTTTCTAGTAATAGGTTATCTGGTATTAGGTTATTGGACAGTACTAGGTTATTTTAAGCGGTTACGTTAAATATTCTCCACCCCTACTCACGTGGGATGATAATTTCCAGCGGAGCTCTCTCTTCAAAATGATCTCCTCTTTTTGCCACACAAGACGTTCAGGTTGGTAGAGATTGATGAGAAGAATCCAAACTGAACTCGATTTTTGAAAATCCATTGGACGAAGTCTCTGCACGGTTTGAAAATAGCGTTGAATTTACATTTTATTGTACAAACGTGATATTTAGGTTTAGAAGAATAATGTTGTTTCACGTCACATCGATGGCAAGACCAGTATAAAAGACTTGTTGGAGTAGGACGATGTTTGAATGGCGTCGAAACCTCTGAATGAATATGTAACAGAATACAATACATCTGACAATCAGGAAGGGCTTGATGATTAATTATTCTGCACGAGACAAATTGGGGCTGCTTGTCTACAGAAAAAACGAGGGAAAGAAAAAGATAGGAGGATGAGATACGAGAGGTAATTAAACGACTTTGTCAGCGGGATTTCTCCTCTTTCTTTTTTTAAGGGAAAAAAGAACGAGCTTTCACTTTTTGAAGAGGGCTGAACGATTTTGACAAAAGTGCCGGGCTTTGGAATCCCCTCCAAACTCTTCAAGTTGAAGATGCTGATAAGAGGGAGACAAGAACGATTTTTTTTAACCTCCTAATAGTTACAGGATTTCAATGGCGTTAGTGTCTCGTGCACGGGAGGTACAAATAAAAGTTAAAAAAAGATTAATGTCATTATTTTCAACTAACAAATCATGGAGAGCCTGAACACAGGGACTAATAACTCCTGACTTTCCGGAGCCTGTAGTATTTCTGAATTCCAAGTCCCGTAATTGAATAGATCAACATAAATTGGAATGAATGCAAGGGCAAACGAGTTTATTCGCAACGCAGCGGTCGATCATGAGATCTAAATTTATCAATAGTCAATGTTTCACTTGCTCGTGGATTACCTCCTTGTGAAAACTCGTTGTGCAATACTACGGTATGCCACTAGATGACCTAAGCACTTTGATAATTTTTTGAAAGGACTTATCACCACTGCGAGAGTGGCCATATTCGGCAGTACCCATTTGACCTTACACACAGTCGTGTCCTATATAATTGTTTGCACCGTGGGAATCCTTCAAGTGAGTTACATATCAATAGTCGAACTGTGCCTTATATATTACAGTACAGTTTAGCATAATAGGGAGCATTAGAGAGGTTGCCCTCGTAAACATGATGCAAGTTACTGCCCAGTGACAGCCCTTGCTTAATTTATGCGTTAACAAAGAACAATAAGTTATAAGTTAGTTATAAGTTAGTTATAGTCATGTACCATGGTGCTCCGGTTATGGTTCTGAGAGCTCGGTTTTGGAACGTTTGCACCCGTTTTATTGTGCTGTTGCATGCTGCACCCCAGATTTGACCTCCACAGAGCCAAATTGGACGAATGATTGTGAGGTAAATCTGTCGCTTCAGGTGGAGTGGAAGATTTGACTGTTCATTAGGTAGGAAATACAGCTGTCTCAGGCGATGCCTTGCATGGGTTAAGACGTTGGTTATGTGTTCATGCCAGGTTAACTTGCTGTCGAGATGTAGCTCAAGTTATCTGACTGTGTGTTGGAACGGGATAGGTGTAGCGTTCATTAAAATAGTTGGGTTCGGGGCGTTACGCTTGTGGGTAAACTGCATGACACTGGATTTGGAGGGATTCATCTTTATTTTCCATGTTTGACACCAGGTTGTCACCTCATCAGCAAGACACTGCAACAACTTGAGAGCAGGGCCACATCGTCCGCAAACATGGCAGTAGTGACTTCTTCTTGCGGGAAGTCAAGTGTGTATAAGAGGTACAAAACTACCCTGTGGAACCACTGCTCCGTAAGTAAGTAGGTATATATCATTTGTATTTTTAGTATAATTAGTTTCTGAGTTATATCACAAAATTTGACAAACAAACTTGGCACTTTCCAGAAATTATTTCTTAATGGATCCGTTCATGCAGTGGACTATATCACGATATTGCTTTTTTCCTTTAAACTTATCCCCACTCCCCGTTTCTTGCGGGTTGGATGTAATAATTCCATAAGACTCCATGCAAATAACTCCGCAGGGGTTTCACGTCCAGGGGTTTGACAGAGAAGCAGCACCATCGCCCCATCTCTTGATAACATCGTCATTTTTAATCAAGTTCCTCTCCTTCGAAACCAAGTTCTCTTCTTCCTCCCCTTCTGCATCTCCTTTTCAACAATAGGCGTCCCCGCTGGCATTGACAAATGAATACTCCTCACAACACCCCCTTCGGCCGTAACCCTCACCGCCGATCGCTACAACAATAGGAAGCCAACTACAAGAGGCGAAGGCGCTCTGATATTTCGAAAGTGGTCGGGAGATGATGATGGAAACTCGAAAAGTGGGATGGAAAATCGGGAAAGAGGTCCGAGGGGGCACCTTCCATTGTGAAACTCGTTATATGAGAAATGACAACTAACAAAAGAGGACTTTCGGCAGTGATCATTAATTTGTAAAGCTGTGTAAAAAGCGCGGTTCGGAAGAGCGGAAAGAGGTGCTGAAGAAGAGGAGGGAGGAAAATCCATTGTGCTTTTCGGAAACAATTTTATCATAAAGCCCTTTCGAAAACGCTCATTAAGGATTCATTTTGCGAGTTCATTCACGTAAAAACAATAACACGATTGAGCAAGTAAAATCCCTTAGGGAATCCCGCATAAATTTATTGCGTCAACACCACAGGGGAATTAATGCGGAAAGCCGCGATGGAATTAACCTTGCTCTACCAGAGTTTTTTCGTGTGTGTTATCCCAACGTAATTCGAATTCTTTGGGTGTAAAACAAAAGTGATGCCAATCGAAGATTACACAGGTAAACTGCCTTGCACACATACCGGATTTTTACCGGTCTAACAATCAGTTGCTTTGGTGTCCAGGCGGGAAATTGTTGGTTATGAATCCTAAACGAGTTGTAGCTACGTGGTTACTTTATCGACGTAAGCGATGTAGGATGAAGCGCAAATTATGGATTCATCCAATCAGTCAAAGAAGACAAAGCACGAGAACATTCGACACTCGTTTTGATTAAGTTTTTCAACTTTTTCCAAATGTCTACTTCATCATTTGACAAACTCCATGAGAAGTTGGAAATGGAATCAAAACAGTAAAATGACAAACTCTATTCCTTCAGAAGAGAGGCCATCAAAACTGTACATCCCTACTGCTGAGGCCGGTAAAAAACCGGTGTGTGTGCAAGCGTGTTAACTTGTCAGTTGCAATAATATGCAATTTTGGTTTCTCTACAGTAGGATTGCTGGGTACAATGTGGTTTACAGACGCTAGGTCAACGAGTTCGGTCGGTCCTCATGGACGTAATGACCCCTTTCGGTTTATTATCTTCGATAATGAACCATTGGAATCGCCCAAAGAAAAAAATTTTTTAACCCCCCCGCAAAATTTGTTGGTTTACGTTTCAAGATACGTAGATTCAGAAAATCGAATAAAAAAAAACTCTGCAAATTCTTGACACAACGGCTCATTATCTTCTTTGTACAGATCACCCTTCTGTCTAGATCACTAGGTCTAAATGTCTAGATCCTAAATGTTAGATTAATTATTATTATCAACTATTTCTCATTGCAAACCTGTTCATTGTGTACCCAAGATCCTTCCCTAAAAGACCTGGCAGCGGGAAATATTATTCAACATGGTTTGAAAAGGGAAAAACAAGTTTTGTAAAAAATCCCAATGCTCTAGGTAGTAGTCGATACCAGTGACCAACATTTTCTTCAGTAGTCGACATGGTTTTGCACTAGTAGTAAACCTACATGTGTTAGAAGTCGACAGTATCACTTGAGTCAGCAGTCGACAGGTTTCGTCATTCCATCGTTTTCGAATTTTACGACATCTAAATAAAATACATTCAACTGTGAATCGGAACTTGAAAATAGATTAATAAGATGTAATAAAGTAGTTATCAGACTTTTTATTTGCAAACAGCTCATTATCAGTCTCAAATTGCAATAAGTACTTGAGTGAAAAGGTATGAAAACTATATTCGAAAACTCATTGTCAGAAAATTGACATTACAGTTGGGCTTAGGTACCTATTTACATATTTTTTTGACATTTTCATGTCTTTGCTTTGGCACATAAACTGAAACGGGAAAAATTTGTTCCCTGATTCACCCTTTCCCTCAGATCACGTCAGAACACAAGCGACCGGCGGGCCATTACGTCAGAGCCTATGAGACACGAACGTATGACGTAAGACGGCTGGCAGGAGGCTAACTAGTACGTCAGAGCCTATGACGCACGAGCGTATGACGTAAGACGGCTGGCAGGAGGCCAACAAGTACGTCAGAGCCTATGACGCACGAGCGTATGACGTAAGACGGCTGGCAGGAGGCCAACAAGTACGTCAGAGCCTATGACGCACGAGCGTATGACGTAAGACGGCTGGCAGGAGGCCAACAAGTGCGTCAGAGCCTATGACGCACGAGCGTATGACGTAAGACGGCTGGCAGGAGGCCAACTCTTGCGTCAGAGCCTATGACGCACGAGCGTATGACGTAAGTTGGCTGGCAGGAGGCTAAGTAATGCGTCAGAGCCTATGACGCACGAGCGTATGACGTAAGACGGCTGGCAGGTGGCCAACAAGTACGTCAGAGCCTATGACGAACGAGCGTATGACGTAAGACGGCTGGCAGCAGACTAACTAATGCGTCAGAGCCTATGACGCACGAGCGTATGACGTAAGACGGCTGGCTCGACATCACTAAAACCATATGATGTTCTAAACAGCTAGTTAGTATGAAAATCGTGTCGACTTGTATTTAATCGACCTGTATTTCAACCGTTTGATTCAAGATCGCGTCGACAGGCTCAACCTTTGAGCCGTTATTGTGAACGAACGGCTGGTCGTACAAAGCTGCGGATGGGTTATGAAAAGTTTCGAGGACCATTGTGGGGTTGGTCGAAACTTATAAAAAAAATTTCGTAATTTTAACTCAACGCTAACTGGCCAAAGTGGCGCGTACGGCGTACGGCGGACGGACGGATTTTTTTTTTTCGATTTTCTGAATCTACGTATCTTGAAACGTAAACCAACAAATTTTGAGGGGGGGTTAAAAAAATTTTTTCTTTGGGCGATTCCAATGGTTCATTATCGAAGATAATAAACCAAAAATCCGTCCGTCCGCCGTACGCCAAACGCCGTCCGCCGTACGCCGTCCGCGGCACTTTGCCCAGTTAGCGTTGAGTTAAAATTACGAAATTTTTTTTATGGGTTTCGACCAACCCCACAATGGTCGAAACTTCTCATAACCCTAGGTCAAGGAGAAGGGGTTCAAAACGAATTTTGGTACGACATGGTATGACTATGGTATGGTATATTATTGTATGTATGATTTAGTATAGTACAGTAGGTACGGTATGATAGGAAAGAAATGGTATGAGTACGGTGAGAATATGGTATGGTGCCGATTTGCAACACAGTCTGGTATAGACAGAAGGGTGATCTGCACAAGGAAGATAATAAACCGTTGAGTCAAGAATTTGCAGAGTTTTCAGTCTTAAAATCACGGTAAAATGAATCTTAGTTGACTCTAATGGTTCATTATAATGAACCAACAAATTCATTCCAGGAAATCTAGTCGCACTAGGCACATCATCAGCTGATATCCTCTCAGAATCTCATTCTCCGCAATCCGAGCTGTTAGAGTCATACCTTACAGACCTTTCATGCAAGACTTTTCGCATTAAACATGATGACGCCTACTCCGAACCTCAATCAATGGGTGCTGGTGTAACTCAGGGTAGTGTACTTGGCCCACTCCTGTACCTATTTACCTACTCTACACCAGTGACCTATCTGAAATCAGAGGAAATACAACCGCCACTTTTGTAGATGATACCGCAGTGTTAGCTGTGGGAGAGAGCATTGATGCCATTAGTGTACCGTGATTAATGGGAAGGCTATTTCTTTGGGTATTACACTCGATAACTCCCAAAGAACACACTTCCGGCGGTAAGAGAAGTTTCCTGTACGAAGGGAAGGACTTAAGTCAGGGATTCCTTTTGGTGGGAAGTAGATGGCGAGCAGAAAAAAAGTCCGCAGGAGTTGAAGGGAGTTGCGTTGTAAAGGCGGTGTGTTGAGGGGGTCATGCCCTGAAATCGACCCTCGAGATGACGGTACGTTTACGGCGGTTACATTGGATTAATGGGTTGATTTATTATTCTGCTTCAGGTGGGCGGAGAGAAGAAAACGGACGGGTCGTGTTTCAGATAAGAACTTGGTCCACGTTCCACGAGACCATTTCACGTTCGAATACCAACCTAATCTCCAGGGATGGGATTGAGTTTCGAGTGGAATAATTAGATTAGGATTAGGGTCAGACTGTAATTAACTCATCGACTAGTTTGAAAAATGATCAACGAGTGCCAGATTGAATTGAATAATCCACTCCGTAAAATGTAAACTGGATTTTTCTTCTTCAGGTATTGATACATTTATTCAAAACCTACGATATATCGTATATAATTACACTAAATACCTACATGAATACAAAAAAATCGTCTTAAATGTATACTCTCCTCTGAAAGTGGTACATGTGCTGAGGGAAATATTTGCTTCATCAACGTCATTCCCGTTTCAAAAATAGCATCATATTCCTTTCAATGTGGTGATAGTACAAAATGTTCTCGTAGCGAAATGGACTAAAAATAAGATTGCCTTGCATCTCTGAAAAAAATACGTGTCTAATATACATAAAATGAATGACATAAATAAATCTCTTTGATCAATAATTCATTCCAGTTTTCCATTTGAAGGGTACAGGGGAAGAAGGCGCAATGTCAGTCAGAGGAAAGTTTTGGGAAATCAGCTTTTTCGTTCAATGTTGTCGATAAAATACAATGATCAGTGTTATTTAATCCGTAATTATTAAGGATAAAATAACACCGATAGGTATGATAGGTCCAACACGGAGGTATTGTCCAATTACTCAACCAATTGACCATTCGTCAGACCAGAACCAAAACTGGCACCCTTATCGTCCCTCCAGTCCTTTTTCACCTGTTCAATTCTCTGTATAACTACTTGTGTCTGTACCTCCTACTCCTATTTCGAACGTCAATTTTATCTTTGACTGAACCTCACAATTTGAGATAATTTCGAGTTTTATATCTCTCTGAACCCCTTCAGAAGCCAGAATTTGGCCTTATACTGGATCAATCCCGATCTTTTCTTCAAATTTCTTTTTTAAAACTCCATTCCATATTGTGTCCAAGTGATTGATAGATTTGATATAATTTCTAGATTTATATCTCTCTTTGGACCCCTTCAGAAGCCAGAATTTGTACTGAGAATCTAGAAGTAGGAAAACTTGAAAACTGCTTGAAAATAATAACTGCTTTTGTGAATTATTATTTTAAAAAACATTCTCTGGCATCTAGGTAAAAAACGAGTCCATGTATATATATATATACCTGTAACTTTCCACGTCAAATTTCTTAGGAGTGAGATCTTCAGGGCGTCAAATATAATATAAGGTTCAGTAGGTGGTTTTACAGGATAATTGCCACGTGTTTATTGGATGGGTGTGGTAACGCCAAACGCACGGTTCTCATGCATTGATAAGGATTCAAACAAGGCTATACGAGAAGCCGTTCATTCTCATTCAGTGTATTCGACGAATGACGCAATTTAACCCTAATACATTTCCATGATTGGTTTTCAGGCAATTCATTGTACGCGCAACGTACGACGACGTCAGGGACTGGGGACGACTAACGAGACTATTTATTGTGGTTAAAACGCCTGTTCGAGTCGATTATTTATGCTGAGGATGTTCGGCCAGACACGACCATGACATTTCGAAGACCTTGAAATGAGTCGCCGAAGAGGACTGAAGGCGGTAAAAAAAAAGTCAGACTGGTCGAGATAAATCGAATTTTGTACAGGTTCGCAAAGGATGCGTCGGCCGTAAATGGATCGGATGCCGCCATCCACAAGTCGACCTTGTTCTCCTCTTAATGATTTCTTTTTTTCAATTCTAAGGAGACAGTTTGAGGGCTTCTTTACGACCCGATTCCGACGATATCGAACATCCTCCACGCACGAAAAGCGAAGAAAAAAATTAAATCGGAACGGGTTTCTCAATGTTTTCATATGGCGAAACGGACTGTGTATTTTTAGCGCCATAAATCTGGTGGTAGGACGGCAAAGGGGCGAGGAGGCGAGATAAATTATACACGGAGCTCACCTTTGTTGGGACGTCACCTGTTGAATCCAACGCTCATCTTCGTATTTCCGCGAGCTTACAAGGCATAGTTCTTACTAGATAAGGATAAGACCTTTATCTCGCCCCAAAGAACTTCAACAAGGATTTTTATACATTACTGTTTTCTTCATAATATAAGTTGTACAAAACTCTATAACAACAATGGGGGCTGCACCCCTTCTTGTTTCGTTTTTGGACCTTACGGCTAAATTTCTATAAGCACGGAACATGATGGACAGAATCTGAGCAGTCTAACGGTGGTTTTGGGGAGTTTTAGGGGCAAAAATTACCCATTAATTCCCAAAATGAAACAGTCTGACAAGTGATACCTCATTTCAAACGCTGAACACGATGGTGACGTCAGAATTGCGATATTTAATTCCTTTCTCAATCTGAAGCACTTTTAATGAAGAAACGTGGTTGTTTCTTGACGTGTTCTTCATAGTTCATCTGCTCTAATCTGATAACGGAATGAGATATCGCAATTCTGACTTCCCCATTCCCCCTTGAAAATCTATGAAATAAGGTTATAAAACCAGAAAAATGGTGACAATTTACATAAATTTCCCATGACAGCCCAGCGCATGTTACCAGATACGTAGAAGCAGGAAACGTAAGGTCCCGCAGGCATAGATTACCATTGAAGACCCAAAGCCTGAAGTACACGAGATGTGGTTCAAAATATTCCTCAATAATCTGACATAAATATGACATACCTACGTACTTACCAGGACGTTGCAAGTTGCAACATTTGCAGTGTATGATAATATCATAACGATTAGGCGTTCCTTTGGTGAAAGGGGTGGAAGTTATAAAAAGATATTGAAAAAACCTTCCGGCCGAACTTATCGATGAACGGGAAATATTCCTTCATCTCCCCTTCAAGGACTCTTAATCAGTTTGATCTCGGTTTCTGAAGGAGAAGAAGATTAAGAGAAGGGGACGAAAGTTGACCTAATATCGGGACCCCGTCTTTTATAACGCTGATATTTCTTCGAGTGAAAAAAGGAAAGAAGAGAAAAAAAACCCACTCTCCCTTCTCTCTTCAGATTGAAGTAATAAAGTGAAGTATACTGGGTGGATGTACCGGGAGGTGAAGAGGTGGCCCTCGGGGTACACGTGGCGAAGAGTATGATGCTGGATCAGCATCGTGTAGAAGACTGTTATGAGTCATATATTATAATCAACATAATTTTTAGACGGTGTCCGAGAAAGAATCCGACAAACTTCAGTGTTCAATTTACGACTCAATTCCTTCAAAACTTGTCTCTTAGGGCCCACTTGACCGCACCTGAGTTTAAGTATAGATGACCCTGAAGGTGTTAAACTCGGCTATGCAACGAAACGATTCAATACCCTTAACCCAAAATCGAAGATGATCAGGGAATGTATCAATAACCATACAGAGCGACCTCGGAACAATCGAGTTACTCTCAAGTCCCAGCCCAGTTCTGGAGGCGACGGAGAAGCTGATCGTATTTTCAAAGGAGAATTTTCGAAAGTCTATTGTAAAAGGTGGCAAGTGATGTATTTTGTCCAGATCAGTGCCAGTCACGGAACGAGGTAGAACCTCAAAATCGAACCCAAATTCAGATTTACGACATTTTTACGGTATAGGAACGAAAGAAATTCCACTTCTGTTCCAAAAGGTCCAAACGTGGCACATGTTTAGGCCCTCTTGAATTGCAATCCAATTTCAATTCAATTCAATTTGTTTATTTGGAATAAATCGTCATATGATTGTTACAACGAGTTCTGGCAAATAAGAGGATAAAATAAATATAAACTTGACAAAGAATGAGAAAGATTCATGGATGGCAGTACAATAAATTTGTTAGATAGTTGAATTTTTAAACATATCGTGAATGCTGCGATGATGAGAACAAAAGTGGAAATAATTAATGAGACTCCAAACCGCATAAGTGAGTCGTTTCCATTAGACAGAGTACTTAAATAAAAATTTATGTAGAAACTCCGATAAATCTTCAGTTAGTGCGTCAAGTTTGCCGTTAATGTTCCAAAAACAGATTTCCATATTTTTGTTAGATTTTGTTGATTATTGAGGCAGCTGTTGATTGATATGTTACTGTTGATCGGCAAGGACTTGGAGTCGTTGGTCGATTGCTATGCAGATAGGGAGCTCTTTTCTCTCTCAGTCTTGTGAGATGCAGATTTTTGTGCATCTCAGATTCCCAATTGAGAACAGAACCTTGTTCTTAGTTTTTACATCGGTAACAATGATTCTCAGCAGTCTAGGACGTGATTCATGTTGAATTACAACCCGTTTGAAACTATAGTAACATCTGCACATGCGCAACTACGAATATCCACAAATAACTTGAGACTGCATCCAGTACTGCATCGATACTGCATCGATACTGCACCCAATCCATAAACTTGATTGTATGATACGAGCTAGTTTATAGATGTATCGGGATCCATATTACGAGTAATATTTCATTCCCATCATCGTTGATTGATGTTCACTTGGTTCTATTATAGATCCACAGTATCTGGCGCTCTAAACAGAAATTAGGTATATTTACTAACCCTACTAGGCGAACTAAATTGTAGTATTTTGGTAATCTTCGTAGTAGTAAAACAATTTGATTATTTGAGTTATTGGCGTTGATACTATTCTGGAATGATCGGTGTCCGTTAATCGTTAAATAACGCGCGACTCAAATTCTTCATTTCATAACTTTTTTGGTTCAGTAGCAGTTTTATCTGCCCGTAATCTCGGTAGTCTCGTTAATACCTATTACGGTCATCGGAATCCCTCGATTCCGCGATTACAATCTCGCTTGTTGAAAAGATTTCGCTCATTTGGCTACGGCGGAGGGAGGATCGGTGTAATTTGAATATTTCCATTCCTTATTACCGTTAAGGAAGTTGCAAAAGAGGGAAAGGAGGGCGGCTGGGGGTATGGGCTGCTGGAAGAAGGGAATTTTTTACGAGGAAAGAGCTCTGCTCGATTACCCACGAAGCCCGTAGTAATAAAAGTACGCTCTGAGAAGGGGTGGTCCCTGATTTTCTACTTTCCCTCCTCTTCCCCTCTTCCCTATTCCCTTTGGAGTTACCTTCATCTCGTCACTAACAACCTTGCATTCTTGAGCAGGCTCTCATTAGCAAGTCAGAAACCATTTTTCAACTCATCCAATCTTTTCAACTGCGATTCATAATAAACGGAGTGTCACGTGTTCACAATACAGAATTCTTCCTCCTTTATTACCGCCCCTCCCTCATTTATTCCCTCCTCCCTTCGATAAACTAACAATTTTTGAAAACTTCCCTTCCAGCCCTCATTCATCATTAAATAATACTAATTCACTGAAAACCCTCATTTATACTTGTTTTCCCCATTTAACTCTTCTACTTTCACTTTCAATTACACTTGAGTCAAGGAAGTGAATTTGGAAAGAAAACGGACGTAGAGTAAGTAAGAACTACGACGAGCAGACAGCATTTCTTAAAATTTTCATGTCTCCGATAACCTACCATTAGTCTTATTTATCGATTTCGTTAATAATTCACACAATTTTTCATACATTGTTTGTGAATGTATCCTACCATCCAGAAATTGACGCTGACCCTTTGGAAAACTGACACGAGTCCATACATTTCTGCAAGTGTGATCTTTTTTTTTTCATGTAAAAGCTTTACGACCCACTAATACAAAGATTTCTGAATTAATATCGATTTTTAGGTAATTTTTTCCTAGCGCTGGAATTATGTTAAGAGTAGGAAAACTATGAATAGCTGATTTTCTCAAAAGTATTATTCATTTATGAGCGTTCCGATCTCCTAGGAATCCCTGTTGAAATCCTTGTTGGGAGTAGAAAGCCGGCTTTAATATTCCCCAATAGGATGGTACTTGATATACTACTCGTAGCAGTGAACAATTCCAGGACAAAACTAAGTTTTCAAGCAGAATGACCATAATATGCTATAAGCTATATGACCATTAGCATATTATGCTTACTGAGGTTTTGCCACTCATTGTAGACAATTCAAACAATCAGTATTCTTTTCCCTGTAACTTATCCTTCATTACGCTCGGTTATGACCAGAGAGTAATATTTAAATTACTTAGATTTCGTAAGAACAAACAATAATTGGGAGCACACACAATTGGAGTCACAAGAGTTGGGAGTACATGGTGTTCGTATAAGTATAGTGAATTGAGTTGATTGAATGAGATTCGAGTGATTGTAGCATCATCGACTCCGTGGTTATTGGTGCTGGTAAACATTGTTGTTTCTGACTGGAAAAATATAATATCCCCTTGTGGATGAAATAACGATCTGCAACGGTGGTTTGAAGCTGACTTTCGTCGAAAGATTCAATCTTCCCGTCCTGAAAGAGGAAATATTTTCACTTTTGCTTAAAGTGTAGGATAAATATATCGCCACAGTTGAGAACCACTCAAACTTGGGATGTCCCTTTATGACTGCACTCCAATCCCGAAAAAGCATAAGGGCTTCCCACAGGAGAAGAAGAGCAGATGTTTCTCACCCTTTCTGGGGAGATGATCACGAGAGACGGCTGTTACTATGGGGAGAGAAAACTAGGAGGTGGGAGGTGGAGGGATGACGAAAAAGGGAATCAGCTCGGATTATAATGCTCTTACCTCCAGCTTTACTGCTGAACGAATCCATCAACCTGAGCACCGCTCTCAGTTACGGCTCGCTGGTTTGAAACAGCTTTTGCCCGGTAAGTTCATTTCGAAACGGCTCATACATTTAGAGATTTGTGCGCTGAGGCTCGGTCGAAAGGGACGTCGTGCATTTCATCATTTTCGTGCGTTAATGAGTTGACAATGATCTCTCCTGGAAATAATCCAGATTGCTCTGAAAGCCGATTACGGCTGAATGATGTAGAATGCATTTAACAGGGAATGATAATCACATTGAACCCTGCGCTGACTTGGGAGTGTTCAAACAGCACAAATACGACGTATGAAGCTTCAGTTGGATGGGTGATTAAATCAGGATTAATCTTCTTGCACGAAGACGTATAAATGAGGAGAAATACAGAGGACCAGATACCGTACTACTAATTTCTCTATACACAACAGGCTCATATCGGTTTGTATATTATTTGGTAATCTCATTAGGTTGGTGCAATCCTCGTATATCAAAGGCGGAGGCCGACAGTATGCCTTCTTCCACCTGAAGGGGAGCGGGACGATGAGAATTCGATGAGAATGGGTTAACCCATCGTCACAAGTGACACAATGTAATTTAATGTTCATGTTGCAATGCTAAACATCTGCTGGGTAATCCGCGCATTGCACACGATATTAAAAATTGGTTGAGTTATACTCGCCAGCGTTAAATACCTCTCCTCCCTCCAACCGGTCTGCACCGTCTCAATCATAAATTTCTTCCATCCCAGTGTATTTCTTATGTTTTCAAATCCAGTGGATGTACCACAGCTCTCACCGCTCTTCTAAGCCAGTTGTTTTCATCATGCGCAAACTCTCCTATTTGCATCACCGTTAAATCTATTTGAGATTATAAGGTACCCGCAGATAAAATATACTAGGTTATGTAAACGTATGAATTTCATCAGTCAACCGAAAGTTTCCTTTTCGATTTTTAAATTGTGGTTTAGACAAACCTGCTCCTTTTTCCTCCCCACTTTTCATCTCCCAAAACCTTGAAAGGATTTCATATTCTTCAATAATTGAGCATTTAAGTTCAATTCGATACAATCATGAAGTTTTTGATTGGCGGAGGGTGGTTCAAGTCGAGCGGTATCGTCATGGGATGAAAAGATTACGCTCAAGCCAAATTTATCTTCCCCCTTTCAGCCTCCGCCTTATCCTCTACGCAAAGTTCTTCATCCTTGAACTTCATTCCCGAACCCTGAAGCGGTTGAGTTGTCTGTTTTCCCCTCCGTCCCCGCTAATACGAAATCCAAACTCTCCTGAGTTCTAATTCTTGCGTGAAACCAACCAGGATTAGCAATCCCTTTCCTGATAATTTATTTGGTGGTTAATGATTTTCAAATGACTTTCTGAGAAGGGAGACGACTTGACCAAGTGAGTGACCACTGCTATTAAGCTGGAAGTATAATATATTATTATTACACAATTTAATATCATGATGTTGGTGTAACGTTGCTTGCTGAGTTGGACGTTATTCAGAGCTGTAGGCTCTAAGGTGTTAGAAATAAATTTTAATTTTTTTAGTGCTGCGCACATTAATATTATCCGTTCCGGAAATGACCTACTGTCACTTCCTCTCACATTACATGATGTGGTAAGAGAGGTTGGACAGGATGAAATATGGGGACCGGAGGGGCAAAACACCTTGCAACCCCATTTTCCTCCCATATTATTCCTTTTATTTTTGTAATATTTATTTATTGTAATATTTATTAGCCATCACGTAGTGGCTACGTGATGGCTAATAAATATCACAATTTTTGATGAATGTTTCAAGCTAAAAGTTCTCCGTTGCTTTCCACCAACAACCTCAGATCTCACAACTAACTCAACTACCATCAATTCTCCTTTACACCTTCCTGTCCTGTTTTCCGGTCTACATTGGTAACCCACCATCATGCCATCACGAAGATAACAACTTCAATATTCTACAATTTCTACTCTGACGAAGGCGTTTGCCGGAATATCAGTATCAAATCGTGAGTTTTTTCTTTTGCATGTTTACCTTTCATAGCCGCTCTGTGCCTCAAGAATATTGAGTTCCTCTGGAACCACGTTTCCACCATTTAATAATATTTAAAAATCCATATATAGTGCATGAAGCAAAGAGATTTCGAAGACTATCAAGTAATATTAATAAAGTAACGTTTCTTGGAATTCACCGTATATTTAGGTACCTCAGCGGGATGGAGACTGTCACAACCTTGCATTGTTGTGAAGCATTTTGCTTGTCCCTCGTAGCCCAGAGGTCTGAGGTATCAGGCACCGGGAATCGAACCCGGCCCGCCTAGTGACAAACCAGTGTATGCAACGTGGTATTAATTATTGAATTTATTATAATTAATTGATTCATCGATAATTTCTACATTATGTTCCAAACCGACGTGGAAGGCGGTTTTTCAAATTGAGTTCAAACTACGAGTATTTACATATTCGCGTTGTTGTGTAGTTTATCCCTAGGAAGAGTAAGTACACCACTTTTTTCCCACCCTCGACATCTTAGGAAAGCACTTCTTTGTTATGAGCGGGGAAAAATAGAGCCTGTCATAAAGAGGACGGTCTTGGCCTTTTTCGAAGTTTATTTGTTACATAAAACCCGGTAGAGAGGCGTATTATAAGTATTCAAAGTGGTCGTTATTTGAGATGAAGAGGAAAAACGAGGTTGCCTTCCATAAAATATGGATGGCGGCAATCAACTTCGCCCTGACGAGTATCAAGATCCCCTCCATTGCACCGTTCCTCAACTCCGCACTAAAATAAATAAATAGATCCACCAATTAACCTAATTTTTTGGTTTGAATTGGTTCTCCTATTATTTATAGACCTATCAAATGGATCTTAAATGAGGAAATGAACACTTCGCGAAAAGAAACCGCTTCGGTCTGGAAAGGTGATGGAGAATAGTAACCTGTTTTTACGTGAAATGTAAGGGTATTTGCTCTGATAATTACCAACGGGTTCTAATGCCGGCTGGACTTTAATCTCCCAGGGGAGAGAGAGCAGATTAGAATGGCAAGTGGAGAGAGATGCTTGCGGGAAGGGTTGATTCAGTGATTTCCCTGCCATCAATGGCCCAGAGCCGTCGAGGCCCAAAAGGGTTTGAGTAACGCTCGGCCGCCGCTCTCTACTCCGGTTTTAATGCCGGTCGAGAGGGCATAATGAGCCCATATATCTTAACAAGGTAGGTTTAAACTGGTGGGGCCCTTCCCAAACCCATCAGGGCCCTTTCCAGATCCCTCCTCACTCTCTATAGCATCGGAGCTGCCCGAACCACTTGCCACCAATTACACAGCTCACTAGCCACTAACTTTAGACTGTAACCGTATTGCGCTTCTGACCTACTGTTCAAGGTACACTCGTATCCCCACCATTACTAATTGTCTTACTACATTGTACATTTCCCACCGTCTGATTTGCTGTGTTCTTTCCACACATATTTAATACAGTTCAAGATATTTACTGTTGTACAGCTCTCTCTGAATATACCATCCAATTAACCTTTGTCTGCATACTTTGTCAGTTCCTCTGTTACCATGGAGCCCGAAAACTATCAAAATTATGTCGCAAAATTTTGTTGAAATATCGACACCATCGGTTTTCTGATGCTGATAACATCACAATTTTCCACCCCACAAAAATTCACGTTCTCTGGATAAGGGCAGTCATTGGGCTGTACCTTAAAACATGTACCAAATCAATTAGATTAAGTCTACTATATACAAAACTATAAAAAACTGTAATATTGTAAAAATAATAAAGTTATATATTTAGAAAAAAAAAAAAAAAAATTCACCACTCGTTAGAAACCTCTTGATTTATCAAACATGACACACTGCCTATTTCCCTCTACTTACACTCCTGAAAAATACCGGCTACGCACTAGGTGATATTGATTAGAGTTTTCAACAAGGAGTACCCTTGGGTCCGAATTCTGCTGATTTTTGCTCATTATCGTGTTCAGAGTAGTTTATTGATGGGAAAAATTGGAAAGGTACGATGTAGAAGCTAAGTTACCCACTTAAACCTAAGTTTCCTGGACGCTACCTGTGACGTCACTTCTACCAATGTACCTACTGCACCGGTCGAGACGTGGAAAGAAGCCTTGACACCCTCTGCCGACTCTGATGCGCTCTTACGGCTTTGAGGTTCTCTCGAAAACTTTCACGGTGACAGTTTCACCACCTTGCGACTTGATATCACGAACGTTGTCATTTGTGTTTCCCAAGTGCCGGTTGAAAGATGATATCCATAATATTATGTAAAGTGTGTTTTTGACATTTTATGTCTTTACTCTGGCACATAACTCGAAAACGTCACACGAAATCGTCATACGAAATCGTCACACGAAATCGTCACGAAAATTTCTGATGATTTTCGCTTACAACCGATTCGTTGCTACGGAACTTTATCTTCGCCAGTTGTCATCGTACAAAAATCGTTCACCACTCGTTGGATAGCTCTCAATTTACCTAACCATATTACGTTAACCACTGCGGAGTGCGTGGCCGACGAGCTGCGGTATGAGCGTGATTGTTTAAGTAATTGTTTACACACAGGTGTGAGGTATGGAAGAGGTAGGGTAGGGGGGCGGTAAGACATAAAATGTCCCACAGGGTTGCAGACTCGTATGCAAGATGTTTCACAACGTTTCTTAGTTTTAATAAGATTTTATTTAAATCTTTCTTTGTGCATAAATGACGCTTAAATTCTTCTTTCTTCACTTCAAAAGATTCCTCCTTTACGGTTTACATAGTTTTTGACATTTTCATGTCTTTGCTTTGGCACATAAACTGAAACGGGAAAAATTTGTTCCCTTGATTCACCCTTTCCTTTTAGATCACGTCAGAACACAAGCGACCGGCGGGCCACTACGTCAGAGCCTATGACGCACGAGCGTATGACGTCAGACGGCTGGCAAGAGGCGAACTAGTACGTCAAAGCCTATGACGTCAGACGGCTGGCAGGAGTCTAACTAGTACGTCAGAGCCTATGCCTTAAGATCCTATGACGTCAGACGGCTGGCAGAAGGCCAACTAGTACGTCATCGCCTATGTCGTAAGAGCCTATGACCTCAGAGGGCGGGCAGAAGGCCAACTAGTACGTCAAAGGTGGTGATGACGTCAGAGAGGCCAGATATCTGAAAACCCCATTCTTTCCTCACTACTTTCGTGATCACCGTGGAATTTCCTAAAGGATCTCCGTTTGTAGGATGCTCCAACACCACCAAATGTCACCAAAGAAAAATATCACAGTACCAAAGCTGACGAACCACAATTAAACTGCGCGTACATGAGATCTTTGTTTCTCCGAAGTTCGCTGGAAACGTAGTCCGGATTGTTTAAATAAAAATCTAACACTATCTCCACGTCGACAGTTGGTGCTTTTACGCTGGTGCACTGAAAAAACTGTCTCTCCAGTCTATTCCTCATTTTGAGAGCGATAACAGGAGCATAACATAGAGTATGATCACTACACTAGTTTAATAACTGCCGAGAACGAACGGTGACGCGACGGTGGCGCGCTCGAGCTCTGCAGTGCTAGTAAGGTACACTCGCTAAGGTTGCCTCAACCCATGACGTCGGCTACCTGTGACGTCACCAATACTTTACCGATTTATTTTTAAAAACTGTGCATGTCTCGTGCAAACGCAAAGTAGGTACAATCTCAACTCAGTGAGAACATTCAAACAAAAAAATTTCCGGGTACTCCTCATTATGTTTTAATCAAACGCACAAGCAATAAATATCATTTTTTAATTAAATAATAAAAAAAGAGTCATGAATTAGGTATTTCCTTCTCATAAAACCCCTTATGATTGCACCTTCAGAAAACCAACTGGGCAGATCATGAAAAATTTAGGAACCAGCGGACTAAAGCATTATCCATGTTTTATGATGTTAGTCGTCAAGCTCTAAGTAGACATCAACCTAGGAGTGAATTGGGAGGAGGTCTTCTTCATTTGCACCTGTCGTCCTGTACTCTGTAATGCCTTCCCCACATTAAAATTACGTGAAGTCCTTACACAGTTGTTACGTAGAGTTGTTACACAGAGGATTCGTTCCGGTACTCAAAAGCTCCTGATTTTTCGAGGACATCATTCCACCAGTTTCGTTCACGTCCTGCCGCCATCATCAAGCCCCACGAGGGGAGCACCGTTCCCCGCATGCCGGACCACCAATCTTGCCACCGTCCTCTTTCCTCTTTCTTCGCTATTCTCTTCCAGCCCATAGCACTCACTCTGAGGCGGTGAGAGGGTCTTCTTTGTGTGTCGAAGCATTGAAGACAGTGTGTTTTTTTTTATTCCCCCTCCTTCGACCACATCGCAACCCCAGCCATGTATTTGGAAAACGGCGGAGCCCCAGGAATACTTCCCCTTTGTGAGAAAGGTCTTTGAGAAAAGTGGTGTTTGTAGATTCATAATACGGAATGTGACGGCGAAAGAATGAGAGAGACAGAGAAAAAACATTACAGAAGCTACACGCAGTGGATGGACAGCTTGAATAGCTCCCTCTCATCACTACTACGTGTACCTCCACAGTGAAAATGGCATGTGATTGGGAAGTGGTTATGGTGCTACACTATTAGAATCCATACATAAAATTTCAAACTTGATCCCAACAACTATTTAATCAATTCACGGTAATAACTCTAACTATTTCGCTCTTAAGACAAAAAACTCTGCAAATTCTTGACAACGGTTTATTATCTTCTTTGTACAGATCACCCTTCTGTTTAGATTAGATACTGAATGATGGATTAATTATTATTACGTATTATCATTAATTAATAATTATTATTATCAAGTAGTGTAAATTATTAATATTTATTGTTGGTTATTAATAATTTTCATGCTGCATTTTGCATCTTTGCTGCATTTTGTTCTTTATGAACAAACGGCTGGTCGCACAAAACTGCGGATGGTCTTAAAAAATTCTAAAAAATAAACTCTAACTAACTATGAACTAAAAAGTACACCGTTCCATTTGAATTTTTCGGATTTGATATTTTCCATTTAAAATTTCGATTTTCTGCATCTACGTAGGTATAATTAATAACTAACAATAATTAATAATAATTTACACTACTTGGTACGAAATGACGCCGAGCTGTTTCGGTGAAATATTTGAATTACAAGAATATTGATGAAAAATAAAATTTGATATTTCACACTTGGTTTTATTAATTTGGAAAAAACTTGAAATTTCTGTTGTGCAAGTTCTTTATTCATCGTACTCCACCGATATGTTTATGTAGTTCATGAAGTTTTAATTAATAAATTTAATCCCCTCGAGTAGGGGCTAGGGAGTAGTCAGCGCCTATGCAGAAGATAATGAACAGTTGTACTAGTATAGATTGAATCTTGGGGTTTGAATATTCACACGAGAGAAGCAGAAGGGAGCAAACCAACGAGAATCAACTAGGTAGGTACCTGTTTTCTTCGTCGAGGGGTCCTAACATTCTTGGAAATTCAGTCATGAACACTAACACACTAGTGTTGTTCGTTTCTCATTGGCTGGTCGCCACCCTTTTCCTTCTTCCTTTATCGAATATCCACAACCGTTTTCAGTTCGAGTCCGAATCTCGAAGACGGTGGTGAGTCGAGTAGTGGGGAAATCGAACGTTCTGTAGATTCCAGTCCCTCGACTTCGGATATGTAGAACAAAATCACCTCAATCGTGAGTAATCAAGTATTTTCTACATCAAAGGGACGAAATTTACAATTTGTTGTGATTGCTGTTAATATGGTTACTCTTCAAGTGCCTGAATTTGAATTTCCGTATCTGAAATGAGCGTTTATGGTCTTATTTGTAAACAATCAGGCACAAAAATAAAACCCAAAGTCATGCAGCATGGCTGTAAGAGCAAATTTTTGAAAAAATAACTGGTTTTTTGTAAAATGTCTCCATTTTACTGGTTGTATAACAAATTTTGTTTTCGAGTTTCGACGTTTTCAAAACTTCCAGATTCGTTTTGAACGCCTTCTCATTAAACTAGGGTTATGAAAAGTTTCAAGGATCATTTTGCAAGTGTTAAAAAAGGTACATATTCCAAAAACCCAAACCGTATCTTGAAACGTAAACCAACAAATTTTGACATGGGGTTAAAATATTTTTTTCTTTGGGCGATTCCAATGGTTCATCATCGAAGATAATAAACCAAAATGGTCGAACAAACTTATGGAATCAAAGTTGTGGGTTTTTCTCCTTCCAACCTATTGGCTTAACAAAAATTGAATGTTACGTTATACATAAGAATCTCTCAAGGAAAAATCAAGAGCGCAATAAAAATATCCTGAAGGATAAACATATCCTGAAAAGGGTTTTTCACTCGAATTGAGTGCCGATTATGGGATTATTCGTTTTGAAGGGACGCCCACGGCTTCAAGGGCAAAATGCAAGGGAAAATTAAATAAAATATAACAAAATTATTAATTAATTATTATTTAATAAAGTAGCTCATAAGTACCAAGTTATAAATGTTTAAAAATCTTAAAATTGAAAACTTTTAAGTAATTACAGGGTCCCCGAGCAAACTGAGCCCATTCAGGACATTTCATCAATTTCGGATGAATAGTTGGGGGATAGAAGAGTGAACCGCAAACTGATGTAAGAAATGTCGATTTCATCAACCCCTACCCACTGCTCGAGCTAATTCGTAAATGAATAATGTCGATTTTTGTGTGGTTTGTCAAGTAAAAGTTAAGAAAAAGTTATCGGGAAATGGTCTGCGAACAAATTTTGACCTGAAAATGCACTCAATACTGTATTTTACCGGTGTTTTTCCCGGAAATTCAAATTTTATCCAGTTTGGCCTGGACGTGACTGGTAGATGTGAGTTGAACTGCATTTTGGGGTCGTCAGAACAATTCATGAGTTAATCCTCATAATATAATATTATTTTCACGTAATATTCAATTGCTTCATCATTCAACAGTCATACTTACTCATTTTCATTACATATCCCGAATAAATTAGCCGTCCTAGAGCTCGTGTGACGTTGGATAAAAGCTTATCAGATGGCAGGGGACTCCCCCCCGAACGCCACCTACACGTAAAGCCCCTCGAGGGTCTTATCTCCTCATTTTCAGTTAATGAACATTTTCGCTTCCCAACTCAGAGCCGATCGGACGGGCTGGAGAAAGTCCCAGGTCGCACTATCTCACGTAATCTGACTCCTACTCACTATTAGAGGCGATCTCACGACTTCCTTCCTCGAAAACAAACCTAGTTCACCGCTTTTCTCTGTAATTAAATCAACAAAGTAAAAGTTATGGAATCAAAAAAGTTGGAACTGTGTTGGCCTATCTAAATTTCCTTTCAAGCGACCATTTTTCAGACCATGAATAATCCAAGACAGTTGAAACCCGAGGTGATTTAATCATATTCAAGCACCCACGTAGATGTATACCCATTTGAGCAATTTGAAAGAAGATGTTGAAATTTACTATTGAATACAATTACAGCTAATTCATAAAACAAGTACAAGTTACAAGTCGAATTTTCTGTACAAGTTATAGGAATCCCTAGCAGTCGTGTTTCACATATAACACTTCTCAACTTCTGTCCTTCTGATGAGAATCTTTCAGGACCTGGATTAGTTCTCCTGTTCTTTCAGTGAATTTCAAGCTGGACCTGGATTTGTTCTCCTGTTCTTTCAGCAAATTTGAAGCTGGGCCTGGATTTGTTCTCCTATTCTTTCAGTAAATTTGAAGCTTGCATCCTTGCTTCTTCATTCACTAAAGTCTTCTTCTTCTTTTCGTTATTTTTGCCGCACTCTGTTATTGGCTAATTTAATTCTCCTATACTTTAATTTTCCACACTGTATCTTGGTACCGTCTGTCCGACATCTATCTTTAGTATAAACTTTGTAATAGGACTCGTCCGCTTGTTTCAAATAAATAGATAAACAACAAGTTGACATTTTACAAGGATAATGCATTGATGCAAATACGCGGGATTCTGCAATTGTTAATATTTCCGTACCGACTGATGTCCTTTTGTAAACCTGTAAAATTGATGTTGTACGTCGAATGATGGAATGTACGACCAGGACTGTTACCACCCCCTTTCCATTGAAAATATACGTCGAATAGTTCGAATAGTTTTTCCTCTCCTCGGTTGCTCACCGCACGGTGTTGGGACGGTGCAGTCACGAGGTCCGATGATGGCCGAAAACTCACGAAGTTACACGAAGGGGCTTACTGACCGTTGAGACACCGTGGAGGAGGCCCGCAAGCTCGAAGCTACAGCCGGGCTGCCCTTTTGGCTTCTGACACCGCGAGGTTACATTGATATAAAACAAATCTTACGTGTAGTGTACACGTCAACTGTCAACATCAGACATCAGGTTTGAAATCTGTGATAACGTACACCGCGAAAAATGGTCACGTGATACCGGAAAAAGAGCCGGTGTCGGTTAGCATTTACTTGTGTTTCCCTAGATTTACGGTCACGGTGCCTGGACACCGTGGAGAGGAAAAACGCAGTAGGAGTATCATGATGCATCTTTTCCCGGTAGTACTCATGACAGCCGAGTGGCTCAGTCAGCTCAGTAGACTGGCAGTAGCGATTTCCACCCAACCCTTGCAATTTTTATAGCAGGACTATTGTACACTTTCCACACTAGTGATTCATTTGTGACAATAATTGTACCTTCAGTCTCTGGATTACAAGTGCTTACTCGTAAAAAAAAAACTTGTCAGCGTTTAACGTGACGTTTTATAAAATAGGCCTCAGATTATAGCGGTTGGATTATACGTCCGACGGCGCGATACAAGAGCTTCGGCGTCGCAATTAAATCAAACTGCAACGTCGAGTTTGGTCGGGGGAGCTGACCTGGAAGTAAGTAGACTGTTATTATCCGGAAACGGCGCGAAGCCGACCTGAAAATCCCGACACCGGCTAAAACCCGTACAGGCCGAAGTGGTGTTCCGAGAAGTAATTGGTTTTTCAACCGCGAGGTTTCGAGGTATCGATCGAAAATTACCGTAGGAAATGAAACAAAATGACCGGGAGGGGAGAGAAAAACCTCGGCGAGATAATCACTCTATTACCGCGGAGTAATTACCTATTATTCGTGAGAACGGAGCGCGCAGAGGCGACAATGTGATGCGTGACTGGTCCCAGTAGAACCACATTTCAGCAGCCTTTGCATGGGCCCCTCTGACGACTTTATTACGCATGTACAGCACTCATTCAAAGAATATCCTTCCCCACTACCGTTAACTTCCATGAACAAAAGATGTTGAAACATGCAACAATTGCTGGTGAAAATAAACAAACAACAGTTTTGCTGTCATGTTTAGTTTTAACGATTTTTCTACCTCTATATTGTGGCCCTATTCACGGCTGAAAGCAAGAGTAAGGTAAAACTTTGAAAGGGTACGTAATTGGTACCTACTCCCGCTAGTTTTACGGGTTGGTAGGATAAGGTTATTATTTTACTCTCTGCACATTTTTCTGCCACGTTATATTATTTTCTTTGTAATACAGAACCTTTTGTCTGGTTGATTGATTAGAAATGTTATGATGATCACGATGTGCGATGTATAACGAGAGTTGGAGGGAATGGGGTATTTGGTGCAAAGGGCCAACTTAGGGTAGGATGTACAAAACTCGCATGACACGAACTTATCAGTTCAAAAACCGCGAAAAACGTCGATGAAAACTGATGAGAACTGATGAAAACTGATGAGTTTATGTAGTCCGGGCTTACATTATCCTACCCCGGGTTGACTGCGCCAGATACCCCCTTTTCACCCTACTCCCATTATACAACGTACTCAGCATACATTTTCAGGCTGATGTTGTGATTTTGTTGGGCAAAAGAAGTGGTTAGGAACCATTCAGACTCCCTCTATATAATATATTATGATGTACACATCATAATACACGTATTCGTGATTAGTATGAGTATTCCTTCAAGTCCTCAAACTATTCCTGTTTCGTTTGGGCCCCGCACACTTCAGCCAAGCGCCCAAGAACCCCGATACCCACCAGAATTCGTTTCGATAGCCGTTTGTCAGTTTTACCTTCATCACTTTCGAGAGCTGAAAACTCTCTGTCCTATAAAACCAGAATAATATGGAGATTCCCGAATGAATTGGTTTACGTGATTATCAACCGATTTTAATGTGATTCAGGGCTGTTACGGTTTCACCCTTAACAGGAGTAATCCGATAATAAATACCAGTATAAATCCGACCACGAGCTGCCCAGTGGAACCGTTCTCCAAGTCGGCGATTTCTACGTTAAGTTAACTTTACTCGCATAGGCTCCATTTTGCATACACGAAATAAACGACGACATAATCACCGTTTTCGTGCGAGTTCGAGCGACCCAACTCTTTGCGAAATAGAAAAATTGGGAATTCATAAAAACGAGAGGCGGAATATGAAGGGAAAAAAACAGGAAGGAAATATCTCAGTCTTAGTACGAACGGCATAGGAATAATATCTCAGGGTTAGAAAGCGTATATCCAGTGAAAAACCATAACCATTAGAGACCCTTCCCGGATACTGGACTTGAATAAATAATACCGAAAAAATAACTTATTGCGCTGTTTCTTACCTCGACTGTAAATTCCCAGATAGGGGAGAGTCGGAGGGGTTTGTAATAACCGTATCTCAAAAAATCCCCTTCTCCGACCTTCGGCCGCTATTCCCAACCCTTTTCTATTACTGAAGTTATTATACAGGACGATTTTTCCGATTATGGGTGAAAATCCACTCACACATTTCTAAAGTTCTTTATTTTCGAGTTAGTTCAATGTTCTTCCCGAGCCATTTTAAAGGATTTTGCTCTGTGTAACAAACAACCCACCACATCCGCCGGGGACTTTTCTCATGCAGGATATAAAGCTTAATCGATATGCCTTTTTTTCTCAATCAGTTGGAGAATAATAAAAATGAAAAAGTGTATTATCTACTGCAAATGGGACCTTCCGTTGTTATATTTCCTGATCCCCTGGATTGCGCTGTGTGAATATATTTACGGGGGGAAAATCTTCGTCTTATGGTTATGGGTTCGGTGTGAATTAAATCTCAGTGTTGCAACATGATTCCAAATGACCTGATAGGCAGAGGTTTCAAGTTTACGAGCTGTTCCACTGTAATTTTTCAGCTAATGGTGCGATAAAGCGTCACTGGTCCCAGCGGCGTTTTTCAAGGTTGGAATATTTCAGATTAATTTTCGGATCGTTTTTTGATCTTGCTCGTAGACCTATAGCGGAAATAATAGCAATATACTAGCGATGACGAGGGATATCTCTTATTCCGCTCTCAAGCTGGAGCACTTTGAAGATGAAGAAACGTGGTTGATACTTGAGATGTTCTTCATGGACATCATGTTCTTTAATGGAGACATTTTTCATAAAACCAATTATTTCTCCGAAAAGTTGCTCTTATAGCCATGCTGCATGACTGTGGATTTTTTTTTAAATTTGAAATCCGGGGTTGTATCCAGAATGTTTCAAAACGGATTTGTATCGAAACATTTTCAAAAAGTAATTTATTGCTATGGAATTATCAAAATAGCGTGTATATTTTCAAAATATTAACTAATAGATAACCGGACATATTTGTCCTTTTTGGCTTAGGTGGTGCTACGTTTTAGAACGTGTGAGTGTAGATTATATTCGACACCTCCCTCCTGGAAATCGTCCCAGTGAAAAAGGGTAAAGTGGGAAGGAACGGTGTTATTCATGGGCCACTCTTCCAAATTGAAAATTGACCGTTCAACATTCAGCTAACCGGTACAACATAAAATATGAATGTGATCAAGAGAAGTGGGCATCCTCGCTCAACTTCTATTTGAGTGGTAAATATTTCAGATTCCCTCCATATATTAACGATATTCAGATAGAGCGGTGCGAGAGGGGAAAAACGTATGGCCGAGGTATTGCTTTTTCAAATCAACCGCTCAGTAAGTGAAATTCCTTTTGAGAAGGAAGATAACAGGCTGAATACGAAAATACCTTCGAATATACGGAACGGCGCATTTTGATATGTTGGTATTGAAATGAAATGAATGTTGGTGATTCGAGGTCATCCATTCGAACCTGCTCCGTAACGGAATTGAAATTTTAACGAACGGATCATGATAACCTATTAATATGAACCCAAATAGAAGGATATTGAAATTAGGTCGGGATTATTACGGTTTGAAAATGGTTCATATGTGAATAAATTATCTCATATGCTGACAGTACAGCATGGTGACGAGGCACCCTTTCAGGACACTAGTACAAGTAAACAGCTTTGAAATCAGTAAACCAAATTGACAACGCTGGAGCAATGCACATCAAATGAATAATCATATGTGCGACAACATTATGATGATTAACAAAATATTTATTATTCCAGCATTGATATGGGATTAAATTTGAAAATAATCGGCGAAAGCATAGGAAAACATGACCAACTAGCGTGATAGTAACTGATGCAACAAAAGCGGAAATTCGAGTTATTCAACACTAATAACATGTGGTACAAAACATACGGAATTCTTGGATTTAGTTCAATTTATTCAGACGTACAGAATTACAGTGTTGTCAATAGTGTTCCCTATGTGGTCGACATGTAGAGTTTTAGATTTGTGTGAAATAGTTTATCCTTAGGTGGTAATAGGGCGAAGTATGACCTAATATTCCTCAAGTTTCATCAGTTGGATATTACGAAAGAAATGGAAAGGAATACGATACAGACATCTTCTTCATTGATCCGTAGGGTTTAAAAATTATTCGTATACATAAGTATATGATCTATAGGCAATGATTTGGCCAAGTAATCATGAACCTCATAATTCCTACATATTCGGAGGCACCCTAATTCAAACTCCTTTTCTTGTGAGCGATTTGGATGGTAGGACTGAAACCATCACTGGGTAATGTTGAGTATGAGAAATACAATATTGGATGGATTTCCCAAGAATCGATTCAGAAATTGGCACAACATATGACTATTATATTTCAGATATCTAATACATGTACATATGTGCATGTGTTTAATACATGTATCATATATATAATACCTAATGTACATTTCTCCAAATATATAACAGTCAATCTCCAGATTCTCTCCAGATTCTGGAGATTGACTGTTATATATTTGGAGAAATGTACATACGTGGAAATTGCTTTTGAGAGGTTTGGCCCATCTCGTTTTGAATTGAAGACAGGATAATGCGTTCTTAATATAAACTACCTTCCCATGTAATTAAACGTTTTCCCATTGAATTAAACCTTTTTCTACATTTCCAATTAAACCTAGAGGTACAAAATTTACTCAAGTTTGGCCATTATTAAATTCACAAACAATGTGTGAATTATTCTGTGTGAAACAATACTCTCAAACTGACACTAGCTGGCATCTGAAGCTGATTTGGACGTCATCGAATCTTTTACCTCGTAGCAATAGCGAAATGACTCGTACCAACAACCTCACCATTCTTTCATTAATAAAAGAATCCCATAATCAACGTACGTTGTACTAAATTAGTTCTTCTACAGCTTCACCAACGTCTCACGACCCAAGTTCCAACGGTGTCGCTTGAATCCAATCTTTCACGGTCTCAAGACCTCTAGGCCGCCTCCCGGACTTCCCTAATGGACTCTGAGCATCTTCCGATCGACTTGCAACTCCCTGACTTGACGGCATCTAGAAGTCTCTGGACGTCCCTTCTGCCTTCTTCCTCATGAATAAAATATGACGGGCGGTAGAAGGTCCGACGATTGGATGGCGCTCCCTTTTACACCGACCTCTCTGCTCTCCATAGACCAACCTCCTATACCCAACTCCCCCGCGGCATACATTAACCTCCCAAACTTTTGCCTATACTGTTTCACTTCTTTTGTTTAGATAGCCAACTTATTTCTCCTAGTTTAAAATAATTGCCTCTTCGCAATCATGCGAGTCAACAAACCATGAGAAGTTTCTTGTTTGACTTATGTTCCATTTACGCCATTATATTCACCATATTGGGTGGAACTTTCCTTTCCATCTGACCACCTGATGGTGCTGTAAAATTTATAATCTTTGGCGACGATTGGATCCTATATACGCGTAGTATATCATGAAGTGTAATAAACAAGCGGAGCTAACGTCTGAACCTGCAACGTACAAATACCTAAACTACCGACCGTAGACATGAATTTTGGTATTATAAGGTTTTGATATGGTTAAATCCACCGTCAGGCTTCTGATTGCCCTCATGTGGAGGACCTGAGCGTCTCTGGCTCCAGTCGTTATTTATTTTTATTTATTTATAGGGCGATTGGAGCCAGAGAGCCGTTTGGACATGTCATGCAGGTTGGGAGCAGCCCCGAGCTAAGTCAGGCTTGTTTGTCACGCTAGTGAGAAAGGTTTGCCCGAGTTTTGACGGTTTTGACATGCAAATTCCTTTGCTCTGTCCTCCCCCCAATGTTGTGTAACGATTTCGTGACATCCTCCTTTAAGCATGATTTTCACGTACAACCAATCCGTAAGTAAGTAATTGTAACTGTATGCAAAAAATTAGTTGTTACATGAGGTTTTGGGGGAATGGTGCGATCAAAATTCATGTGGATCATTTAATGACCAAACTGTATAAAAAACGTCAATGATGTCATGACCAAACTGTAAAAAAATTGAAGGTCATAAACCAAAAGTCAATGCTGCCATAATCGGCTCAATAATAGTGAGTGTCGAGTGCTTTTGTCGCGAGAAGGTTTTTATCGTGTCCTAGACCTTATGAACAAAATTATAATAGGAAATTGTTGGGTAGTTGTGCAATTTGAGGTTGATATGGTAGACACTGAACCGAAATCCGTTGATATCGCATTCATACTGTTTTATTTCGGTCATGTTCGGATGTCTCGCCATTTGATCGGACGGATTCGTTCCCACGTCACTCAACCCGGCACATAATCTCGAATCAGGCGGAGAACCGGGATCGGAAGGCCACTAACCAAAAACCCAACTTTTCCCATCATCGCACATCATCGACCCCGCCATTGGCTCACAATACCGAGGGAGGAAGATTGGTTGGGAAAGGGAAGAAGGAAAAAAAGACGGGTCATCATCAGCCAACCCATATCTGAAGGACGTGTTCGCACTGGGAATATCATATCAGAACCTCCAGAGAAAGGAGCAACAAGTCCGAGCGTTGGGATTCAAAAGGCGGCTCCGTCTGGTAGACCTCTGGCGGATTGATGTCGAACAATTTCCCGGGAACTCGTCAAAAATTTATAGCTCTCCCACTTTCCAGGTTATTAAACGCAAGACGGACGGGTTGAAACCCGTCACACGTCAACAAGTCATTGTATTCTCACGAATCACTCCTTCGCTCTTTGCAAGTTGCGAGGAATTAGAGGTACGTAGACTCTGGGAAACACGTAATGGGTTATGTGCAAATAGAATAAGGGCCGGAAGAAGGAGCTATATCACGATCTATAAATTTTACAGGAGGGCTGAACAATTTGGATATTACAAATGACCACTAATGAAAGTCACCTGGAGTGACACAGGCCCTTCTTCCATAAGAGAAATTATCTATTACAAAAAGGCAATATTTTATTTTGCTCTGAATATTAGATTGAGTATTAACATTTAACTTTTTTTGTAAATATTAACATTTACTTATCACATTTTAGTTTTCTCGAAATATTTACATTGAAGGCAGTGATTTGTAAGATAGCACATGTATTGGGTCAGTCATAAACTGTGTCATCTGAAGAAGGTCCTTTTTCTTTTCCTTGCTTATGGGCAACAGGCTTGTGTAAAGAAGGTTCTGGAATGCCGACAGCTAGGTAAAAAATCTTGAACGTTTTCCAGGGCCGTTATGGGACCCTAGAGCGCATAGGGTTGAAGGATCGACATGAGAGATTTTATACCACACGTACTTAGTAATTTGGATTTTGGTGATTTTCTTGAGGTGAGAATTTGTAACGACGACTATGGCTTTGAATTTATCTTGCTTCATACCTGTGATTAGAAAAGGCTTGGAAAGTTTTGAAGCTGCTAAGACGTACTTTCAGTCATCAGGAACGACAGCCTTTTTAATTGTTTCTTTGCCTTCCAATTAGAGCCAAATCGCGGTCGCACGGCAAAAAACTATGACCAGAAACTAAGTTTTGGTGCACCTCCGTGAAATAACCACACTGAATCAGATACATATAAAGTTTGAATGGTCTTATTATTATTTTGCCCTGTGCATCGAGCATACCAAACTATTAACTTACTGATAACATAGGCCCTTCTTCCACTCCAATGTCCTTTACTTCTCTATGTAGAGACTTTCGGCCTAGGTTACAGCTGAAAACCGTGGGAACTCTTAGTCCACATGACATTGGCCCTTATTCCACAAAAATCTGGGTTTCGAAAAAAATCGTGACAAAGCCCTTCTTCCGGGCACCCATTCAACGATTGTAAGAATTGATTGAACTGATCCAAGTCACTGTTGTAACTAACACTAAAATGTCAGAACCCTAAAATTTACTTCTTTTTTTATTTCTATACACGTACAGGGGTAAACATTAAATTTTGTATATAATAAAACGATGAAATGGTACATAAGACGATTTTACAAAACTTCGGTAGAATATCAAATACAGTCTTGTACTCACAGTCATTGAACTGAGAAATTGGTAAGTACCTACAACAGAAATAAGAACGAGGATTCCCGATCATAATATCATCATAATATTATTGCATATAAATTGTTCCATAGTGCACTACTTTTTCTTTCACTACGCTCTGATCTCATGAGTGATTCGAGCATTTCTTTTGAAAATAATCGTGGATATGATCCTATGATATTGATGGACTATAAAGTACTATAAAGTAGGTACGCTCTGATTTGCTGTAAGTTACGGGAAGTACTCAGAACGGTCGTAACAAGATAATCTATCAGATTACCAACAAAATACTCTTCGAGTAGGTACTAACCAGATCGAAAGCGGCA
This sequence comes from Stenodema calcarata, assembly GCA_963920205.1. Lineage (NCBI taxonomy): Eukaryota > Metazoa > Arthropoda > Insecta > Hemiptera > Miridae > Stenodema > Stenodema calcarata. The sequence goes on from OY986059.1 coordinate 16,355,756, forward strand.
AAGATTGTCGCATTGTCGAGCAATAAACCTCGAATTTACAAGGTCCACAGGTTTAGTATGAAAGCGAGTTGGATTAAGTTCGATTTCCCATAAAGGGTGGGGAGAGAAGTTCAGTTATGATTGCAATCATGAGGTAAGACAGTTGTTTCCGTCGGTAGACGGGGAACACTCAATGAAATTGGAAGCTGTTACAGACGGAACGGACCGACCCGCCCTCCAGTAATATAAGAGCAATTTCAGTTTGCCATCTGAAACGTTCATGCAACCAATAAAGGGGCCCGCTGGTATCTCGATTATACACATTCCCTCGGGGCCCGTTTTCTTTCAAATGCAGTAAAATTTTATCTAAAAACCGACACGAGCCCTGTGGGCCGTTGAAGGTACTAATCTGTATCTGCATCCGGAATGAAAAACTGCCCCGAGGACTTGAACTGCCACGAGATGACATCTTCCATAAAAATAAAAATAAAATAAACCGATTTACCGTTATCTGCGAGCAGACGATGGCGAATTGCATTTGTAGTTCGCGGAATGTTATCTCAGCTTCACCACTCCTAATCTACTCATAAAATGCTGTAACATCAGTAAAAACGTTCAGTTGTACAACGATTTTATGTTCCGTTGAAGAATAGGTTCATTTTGTTGTTTCCCAATATTGATCAATAATCAGGAGGGGTTGATGAAGTTTTGACTTGTCAGTTTATTATTATTAGGAACGTTGTAAGTTATTCAACAACAGTTCATTATTCTCTGTTTAAATCACTGAACGAAATAATTGGAACCACCCAGTGAGATATTTAGTGTTCTTCCAAGTAGGCTCCTTGGTGTCCTTAGTGAGTGGGGGTAGTCGGTAACTTGCTCTGCGACGGTCTCGTTAATCAACCGACTAAAATCTGAGACAACCCATATATTATTTATCAATCTCATTTACCTCCATTGACAATAATTTATATATTCCACATACATTTAACATGTTACATGCTTTTAAGTAAGGCTCAATTTGAAATGGGAAGGGTGGTCAATGGATGGGGGGGGGGGGGGTGCAAAGCCGAGTTTCATTCTTGATTGGCAATAATTAGAATCTACGTTGGACATGTTTAAATTTACGATCCACGATCCAACGTAGAATCCGAATATCGATTTGGAATCCCGTTTGCAGATCTAATTGGCCTTCAAATGAACCTAGAACCAAACTATTTATTACCCTGTCAATATTAGCGTGACAGATAATTTCATGGTTACAGCTTTCGACCTGCAGGATATTCCGAGAGAAATCGCCATTATTGAGTGTTTCAAACAGCCGTCAGACTGTAGAGCTGATAAATTGTTCGTATAGTCTGTGTCACACTTTAAGTGGACGTCGGACGGTTTCATATAGCCAAGAGTATGTGACACCGTCAGACAGCAGGATGTTCGTTTCCTCTGAACGGATTATTAGTAGAAATTCGAAAATTCCTAGTTCCGAGTAATGCGATACATATCCAGCAAGTTGTGAAACCAACGGAATACTGTAGTGAACGCACAGTAAATTAAGGCGACTGTTCAATATGCCAACTTGGTATTTATTCAAAATTATCTCCTCGCATTGCGGTTCATGGGCATCATGAATTTCTCCGAATAGTAATTTATTTCAACGAATAAGGTCGTTTTTCCATGAGATAGCCTCTTCTCTACAGGTCTTACTACGTCTCTACGTCTTGTATGAACCGCACTGTAATGAAAATTGTTAGTGAAATAGAGCAGGGAGAAAACTTAACTTTCCTCCCGTCACTCGGTTTTTTGGTTTATTATCTTCGATAATGAACCATTGGAATCGCCCAAAGAAAAAAAAATTTTAACCCCCCCTCAAAATTTGTTGGTTTACGTTTCAAGATACGTAGATTCAGAAAATCGAATAAAAAAAAATCCGTCCGTCCGCCGTACGCCGTCCGCCGTCCGCCGTCCGCCGTCCGCCGTCCGCGCCACTTTGCCCAGTTAACGTTGAGCTAAAATTACGAAATTTGGTTTCTGGGTTTAGACCAGCCCGACAATGATCCTCGAAACTTTTCATAACCCTAGGTCAAGGGGAAGGGGTTCAAAACGAATTTTGAAATTTTGAAAATTTCATATCTCGAAAAATTCATATAGAACGGTATGTGTTTTATTTCATATTTAGATAGAGTTTGTTCCGTAGAATTTTTTAAGACCATCCGCAGCTTTGTACGACCAGCCGTTCGTTCACAATGACGGCTCAAAGATTGTGCCTCACAACACGATCATGAATCAAACTGTTGAAATACAGGTCCATTTTCATACTAACAAGCTCTTTGGAACATCATATGGCTTAAGTGATGTCGAGTTTGTTGTTCTGAGGTGCGTTTCGTGCTACGGAAATGAAGGTAATTTCGAATGTTTGTTGGTAGGTACTTCTTTTATAGAAAAATTATTACCGACGTAGTATCAAAAACCCCAGAATTATATCGTATTAATTAATCATAATTAATAATAATTATTATTAATAATAAATACAAATTATTAATACCTATCAATAAATTATAATAATTTTCACTAGGTACTTGATAAAATTGTTAATAATTAGTGATAATTGATAATAATAATTAATCTAACATTTAGGATCTAGACATTTAGACCTAGTGATCTAGACACAAGGGTGATCTGTACAAAGAAGATAATGAACCGTTGTGTCAAGAATTTGCAGAGTTTTTCCTCAAGCAGTTAACAAGCGATACCGGAAACGCAGGGGAAAAAGTTTAAGGGTACGAGGGGCCTCAAGAGACACCATATTATGCAGAGGTTGGGGGATGAAAATATCGCGTTTTTTCCCTTCCTGGAACAGCCTACTGCACTTAGGGACAGGTCTCCGCTCAGTTTAATATTTCACGGACTGTGGCAAAGTTCGTGCTTTGGAGGACGCGTCTAGTTGGTTGAAACGAGGGAGGGACGTCCGCTGTTATCTAATACGATATGCACGGGTGTCGATGAACGAGTTTCAGAATGTCCATTGTCGTTTTGTCGTGGAAGCTGTTGAATTATTAGCGGGTTTTCAAGTCCATTACGTTCGTTCCGTACGAGCTGCAAGGAGAAAAGTAATAGAAAAGGGAATACGTGTGATGATCAGCGTGCCGTACTACGCGACGTACCTAAATCAGTGAACCAATAATACCCAATTGCATTACGCCTTCATCGTTTATCCAAAATGACAATAAAGTCCCTCTTGTGAGAATCTTTTAATATTATTATTTATAGAACCGCTTTCAGCAGCACCATTCAGTGGTACTTCTTCAGACCCACCCCAACTTTTCAATATTTACTGCTCTTTCGAGCTTTATAAGATTTATGTAATGACGCTACTATTCCATCCTATGTATTTTGTACAAGATAGTTTCTGTTGCTACTCATAGCAACAGATCTTATTTACTACCATTCATCGTATAAACGAATGTATGGACTCCCCAAATACGTACAACCTACTTCCAACCATCACCAGTTTTTAAAAGTAACACTCGGCTGAAAGAGATTGTATTTAGTCTTCTTCCTAATTCCGTTTGAAATACCTCGATGATCAAAGTAAGTCAAGATGAGCACCCCTGGAACGTTGGTGATTCCTGAAAATCATCGACAGATAAAATGTTTTGTCGGAGAAACGAGCCCTTTGGGGTGTATCTAGTGGAAATGGAATTCTGACGTGAATTTTCCATTCTCCCTCAAGGCGAAAGCTAACGAGCACGCGAAAAACCCTTCTATCAGCAAACCGTTTCCCCGTTTCCGCAATATAACAAGCTGCATGGGCCGGACAGAATTTATCTTGTTCATTTTGTTTCGCATAACGTGACGTGGTGCAATAAAAACGGTTTTGACTTTTATTTCTGCCATAACAAGACGTCGCCTACGGCTGTGAATTTTACTGACATTCCATACGGAGAATGATATGCCACGTTGATTGTTGTATTCCTACGTAGAGCGTTTTGTACTGGTATAATTTCCACGTGTTTTCCTTAACCACGTGTCCCCACGCGACACCTATTCATGGACCGTAATTGTTTGTTTAGGAGCTTCAAGTGGGTTCTCGGAAGACCATGAAACAGACATAAAGACCTCAAAGCCCTCCAGTTCGAATGAATATACATTTAGTTCAATGTGATCTATAGGTTACTTGACACAGCCTGGAATTGGTCCCATTCATGTGACCAACCCGAACTGTACTAGGGGAGAATATTTAAAGATTAAACTTCATTAAACTTCATTATTAAACTTCACGTCTGCAATTCTGCGCCTGAGCACGTGAAAGTTGCAGAATTTGATTTTAAGGATTTTTTTCAAAAGAAATCCGATCTAGATAATTCTAAATCCATTCCTTAATCTCGACTAAAATACATGTATACGTAGTAACGAGCAGTAAATGGTGTTTGACATCTTCCTTCGTGGATTTTGGAATGCTAAATTGATGTTCGAACTACCCACATGAACTGACATACTCCAAGGGCGGACAGAGAAGATTCGGAAGAAATCATGTAAATGATCAATTATTATCTCGCAATAATTTGCTGTTAATTAAATTTTTCGCTCCGGCTTCAATCATTTTCATTATTGATTTTTAAAGAATCACATTTCAATCGAGCTCGCATTCCGTCCCTGCCGCTATCTAACCACCATCTTCCCCTTCCTGATACTTTCGAAGGAAATAATTCGTGATTTATTTCGGAAGGGTTTTATACAGTCCGTAAGTTCCTCTGAATTATGCATGGAAAAGTCCCCAGCGCTCCGCGGAGGAAGCGGTTTCCAGAATAGGAAGTTGAGTTAGCTAAAGGAAAAACCGGGCAACAAGTGCTTTTTGTTACTCGAAAGCTCCAAAGTGTGGATGGGAAAAGTGTGTGTCGGAGGGGAGGAGGGGCGTTGGTAATTCCTTTTGAAAAGTTTCGCGTTTTCCTTCAAACCGTTGGAAAAGGCTACGGCCGCAGAAGAGAAGACGGAAGGCAAGGCGTGTCTTGGTCTATATAACTATTTGACTTAGCTTCAGCTTTCAGAAGAGGTTGTTCACGAACTAAGTCCCCCTTTGCTAGTTCTTCATTCCTCGTCGTTTTACCGGCGTTTCTTCGTTGTATCCCAAAAGAAAAAAAAATCGATCAAGTTTATCAGTTCCACAACAATCTCACGTATGTTCCCCCAACAACTTTCTATACTGAAACAGTATAAAATAGATTTATCAGTAAAAACTTACATGGTGACCTGGTAACACCGTACGACGTATGTGTGTTATGTACAATTTTTGCAGATTTTGGACTGCTTACCAACATAAGAACTAAGTTTGGGAAGGTAAGGGGTACCCTCCTATAGCGAACAAAACAGATGTATAAATATGATATTAACATATTATCATATTTATATCTACGTATGTTTTGCTCACTGCAGGAGGGTACCCCTTACCTTCCCAAACCTCGTTCTCAAGTTGTAAAGCGATCCAAAATTGCCAAAAATAGTACATAACACACATTCGCCGTTCGGTGTTACCAGGACACTATGGAGTACTAAACATGTCAACTCAGTAGTAAGGATAGGTAGAATCTATATTATGTTTACGTTCCAAAATCTGTGTCTTCAGCATAAATTGTGCCTAGTAGATTTGTCTCTAATATTGGGGGTAGGATAAATTGCTAATATAATTAAGTAGGGAACTATTCAATTGAGTATTTTTATTTTACTTTATGTGCGTTAATTTCAGGTAGTTAGTGCACATGCGTGTAGGGAGATTTAACTATGTAACACTACCGTCACTAATATTTCCCCTGAATAACTAGTAGGAGGAGGAGGAGGGGGTCACCTACTCATTAAACTGAGCAACATCCTTGTGAAGAAACGTTATAACTGCTTGTTGCGCGGAACGTGTTAAATGGCAATTTATTAATCACGGGCCGCACTTTAGTCACAGACTAAAAATGTATGTTCAATTTGTGTAGTGGTATACCACTCTATAGAGATTGATGTAGGCAACCCACCACATCGCTACATGTCTTTTCTTGTTACTGCCGGGGAAACGTTCTGAGTACATGGTCAAGTTTTAAACTTCGAGTGACAGACTCTTGATAAAGTGGTCTAACAAACGACGCTCTTTCGCTCCTATACCAACCTTAGCGTCGTGCTGTAGATAAAAGAACGTCTACCCATCATCACAGACGTAAACTATCGGATCAAGCGATTTTAAAAGGAAAACGCATGTTTCAACAAATGACGGCACTGTTGTGTTGGGTCATACGTCAAATTATTCTTTCATTATTCATTACGTTTTTTGACTTGATGAAATAATTATGGAAACTTGCAGTAAAAAGTTGAAAGATCCAGTTTCGACGGTTCGTCTTCAGGCTCACCTGAGATTGAGTTCATGTTTTCATATGGGCCTCTCAAAGTGATTGAGATCACGTTATGCTGTTTTTCTGAGGGAGTGCATATGGCAATGTTCAAATAAATCGAACCAACATTATCCTGCAATGTGTGTAACTCTGTAGGATAACTGCGCCTTGTGACGATGGAATTATATTGGCAGTTTGCAAAATGACTGTGGTCGCTCCACACGAGAATTTCCCGCAGATAAACCAGCTACGTGAAATGTGGAGTGAAGGAGAGTCCCCTTGGAACAAGAGAAAGTTCAATGTCTCAAAAGCACACGGGAAAGACAAGCACGACATACTGTCACGTTGAAAATAGGACAAGTAAAGCCTATGAATTTGTCCGTTGGGAGTCAATCCCTGCCTTAGCTTAGCGAAAGACTCCGCGTGTCTATATATAGACGATAAAGTAGGTAGTGTGAAAGGCGAGGAGATAGCTGAGCTGGAGCAATGGGGGGAAAAACGACTGATAACTCCGGCTCGCGAGGTAATTCTTTCAGGTGTTCAACCCGCTCTGCCTTTTATTATACAGAAATTTGACTTATCCGAGAAGCCGTGAGACATTCGGTAATTCAGGTGTTCAAAATCCCGAAGGGATTTTATCTTTAACGATGAAGTGAAGTGTTGATGTTATTCACTGATTCCAAACACCGAATCACCTTCTCTTTCACCTCGAATGTTGCTCAAACTTAAACTACCTAAATACTTTGCCAATCTCAAAGGATGCACAAACTGGACATCAACTTGCAAGATTGATGACAATTCGACTTTATTATCCATACATAAACAAAATCATACCAATTTTCATTATTGAGCCTTCAAGAAGATGCCAGGGAAACTGAATCGGTACCTCAATCAACGTACTGAAGGGGTGGGAGGGGGTCAAAATTCATCTTCGTGACTTCACCAAATATATATTTACGAATATATTCATAAACCTAACTTATTTCAACCCAATTATTCAGAATCTATCCGCGCGTAAAATTTCCACTGCACATTTCGAACAGGTTCAGCAATTTGAAACATGAGGGTTGAATTCGTGGTGTAGTATTCAGGAGGCCTATCAGACAGTTGTATTCAGGCTTTTCAAATGGTACCATTGAAATGACATGTCGAATAAAAATTTGTGGGATTTACAAGGCTTTCGAGATGGAAAAATAACGGAAATCCATCCGATAAGTTAAATCCATCCGATTCCGCCAACTCGATAACAAGGGGTTTGGAGAAAAATTACTTGGAGGCAATGTCAGCTAGACCTATTTGTAAGTTCTGGACGGTACATAGGTTGACACGCTGTGTATGGTAATCCTCCACAGATTTATCCCGGTCATGTATCAAATAGTGAATACATGGCCTCGCAGACAAATGAAATCAGTTCGCTATCTTCCCACTCGCAAGTTAGATATAAAATTTGTAAAAGGGGTAACAGACATAAAGTAACGGTCACGGCTTCATTTTCGATTAATCTATGGGAGCCTTCGAATCGCGGCGATTACAACTTAGCGCTTCCCACGATCGGCAAGTTGATGGTATAGGTATAACGCGGTAAAGTTACCAAGTAAGCCACTCACGTGGGAGAAGGGGCACCTCGAACTCTATCGAGCGAAGCGAAGCCATATATTAGAACCTCTAATGGTGCCCACTATGTGTATTTACGCTCAAAGTTCCTTCCTAATGAGCCCTGTTCAAGTTTCAGGCCTAGCCAAACTCGGTTGGGAACTCAAACTTCGTCTAATTCGGGAGCGAATTTCAAAGTGGCTCAGTAGCCCCTCCGCCCCGACTCGCTTTTATGATATTTTCCGGTTTAGCGGGCCCAATCGCAAAATTTAGAATGCTTCTCTTACACTCTCTTTCATCAAGGCTCGCGCCCTTCCTGGCAGGATCAATAAATTATTGGTTGATGACCCTACACTATGACTATCATACAAAGTTACACACCTGTAAAATTTCATTTGTTAATTGAATTTTATGAATACAGTACCTTGAACAGGAATAAACATACTGATTCAGAAACTTGAAAACCGGTCATCTCCGTGAAATGATGAACAAAAATAACGTGGATGTATGTTTTGATTTTATTATTATTACCAGTTTAAACCAATGAATATAACTGTATGCAACGTTTTCTGATATAACATAAAAATCTGTTCGGTTAGTTTCAACTGCCAAAAACCTGCAGGTTTCAGGTTGCTATTTGGTTCTCCCTGGGGTTTGCAGTTTTCCTTAGTTATGTCGTGATGGTTTACGTCAGTGCGAACTGAACAGTCACAGTGCGACGATAGAGTAGGTTGAAGTGATGAAATTATCCATTTGTCTTAAGATTTTCTTGTTATTTTCTTGTTATACCTACATTGATTTAAAACAGTGGACTTGATTTTCACCACTGACTGATGTTAATTGGCGGAGGTTCACGAAACTGCCCGAGGGTAACAGTTAATTCAACATCCTGTGCAGAACGGATTTTTCCCTTCGATGATGATCAACGTAACATTTCAGCCTGTTGTTGTTGAAGAGGAACATGGGAGGACGAGGAGGTTGTCAATAAGGACACGCAATAACAAAAGAGGTCCTGCGGCTCACAGGACACAAAGGCCCATCGGTGTTATAATTCAGTTGGACCGCCCGCAGATAGCGTCCTCCACTAATTATCCCGAAGCCCTCCTCAGGGGGCGGTCACTCCTCGAGAAACGGCCCCTAGGACGAAGGCTCGTTGGGAGAGGGTTAATCCCGCAACGGTTTCCCAACGACCGAGCCCACTGAAACTACCCTCGCGTGGCTCCCTACAAACTGAACCCCATGCTCGAACCAATCACCACGTCTTCCTTTTCAACCTCATACGTTAATTATAAGCTAATTGAAACCCTTCGATCCGTGACGTCACATGAGCACTTTTATCTTGGATAGTGAAATTTACGAGTGAAGTGTATTAACACAGGGAAAATAAATGACAGGTACAACTGGACCAGAAGAATTGAAACTACTGGAAGTAACCAACCATTGTAACCAAACGCTGTGTAGTATATCGTTAATAATAAAATTAAAACAAGTTCCAAGCCCCAAACTCTTAGAAAAAAAGAAATACTCGAAACTTGTATAAAATAATGCAATCTGGTTGGTAGAGCCCACTGAGAAACTTTCATACTTCCTACCATTTTGTAATATTTGGCGTTGAGCTTTGACACGAATCCGGACGATTTTTCCTTTTCAATGTTTGCCGAAGTCACGGGCGGCCGAATTCACGAATCTTGGCCTTATCTTCCACTGACAAACGGGAATAGTTTAGTTTGAACACAGTCAGAAAACAATCGGAAAAAGGTGGATGATTAGACAAGAAAATAACTGACGAAACCACGAAAACGAATATACAAACGAATACCGGCTGATTTGAGATAACAGATTATTTGCTCTGTTTAAGAACTTTCGCGCTCTTTGATTGGACAAGCTCACAGGTCTACCACATTCAAATCGAAAATTTTCAAGCAAAAGTCATGAGGACATATTGGACAAGGGACATGAGCAGTTGCTCCGTGGCTGCACAATGTCATGCTTCTATCAGTAGCCGCCACTGACGATGGCTTTAGTTATAGTTAACCATATGACACGTGTCGAGCCCATAATTGTAATAATTTCATGTCCTCCAAGTCCCTTTTCCAGATAACCCTCACGTTTTGACGTTTCAAATTCCGATAGCCACTGGTTTCGGAGTGGGACAACCCCAGAATCGCCTGCATTTGTTCTAATTTGGAGATTTCCAATAAATTGATTATATTAAACAGAGGAAATAGTATATTAACGTTCTTTTTATCATTTCATTCTCACGGCTAATAAATCATCAAAATATGCTGCACTCTCTGCGTTGATTCTTCAACTATTGCATACAGGGATTGAGCACTTATGTATTTGCTGTACACTCTTTATACCAGTACAGGAATGTGCAGTAGTACTTCCAGAGTTCTACAGTAGGTTACGAATGTAATTATACATGAAGATGGAATACATCAGTTGTCGCTCAGCCTGTTTCGATCTCGGTAGAACAATTTTCCTCCCCAGGAAACAACAGGGGGGCTTGAGGGACGTATAGAAACGCAAATAATACGATTACCGACCATTCCTCCGACGATCGCTCGCTTGCGGCTCCCGAGGAGAGGGAAAGCGGGCGAGGATTTGCCGGCAAGTGGTATTTTCTAGATCCTACAAAGGTTTTGCAAATCCTCTTTGGGAGAGAAAGTCTTTTCGAGTATTAGAGGTTGGAGGATGATGGCACCCACAAAGGAAAATTGGAAACCTCCTTAGGTTCATTAGATTGGTAACTGGAAAAATGACGTTACATCCACGATCTTTGGAAATACTGCTCCATTATAATTTTTATGTATTCCTCAAGATTCATCGCAATATCTGCGTCATCTGCGAAACTTATACGAATATGGTGCAAATCTGCTCTTCAATTTAATAGAAGAGAAGTAGTTTATATAAGAAGTACTTAATGCATATTTATAAACCATATTAAGGTTTATTTATTGAAATGCATATTAGATACTATTGGAGTTCACGTTTCGTCTTTGGAATATGAATGTAGTTATCGACAGAACATTAGTATTTCTAGACACGCCATTGTGCTTTTTCTAATACCATCAGTACTCACTACTGGTATAAATACATATCCAAGGTTTTAGACGCGAAGATTGCTGAGTCGTAAAAAATCACTTGAATAGGTGAATAATTGTTGGTTGAATGATTTCAGCATATTATGTTGATAATGTAATATAGATACGGAACCTCACCAGCAATATCTTTCTTCAATACTAGAACCGAGCTGTGAATTACACCCTGCTCTAAAGGGAATGAAACCAGAACCGAGGAGAAAATATTTTTCCTCTTTTTCTCCCTCACACCATCCTCGTCTCCTCCCTTTTTTATTGCTCTGATTTTCATGCAAGACTTTTTTTAAAAAAGAGAAAAAAAGCCTTTTTTCCCCGCAACACTTTATTACGTAGTCCTAACCCTTTGCCGCCAACCCGAGGCTTTCTTTGTATCCCTTCCATCCGCCCCTTTCTGACGTTCTCCATCACAACCGAAATTCTCTTAACCTCGTCGTTCTGACTCGCCTAAAACCGCTAAAAGCGGGCGGGAGCTCTTACCCGCCAGAATACTACAATTGAGAAACGCGGATTATTCACCATTAAATACAAAAAGGCCGAGGGAGAAATCTCATTTGAATACAAAGTACATTGACAACAAGGCGTAGGGGAAGAATACACAGTTTAATATTCACCACCAAACTATAATTTTTCTTGTAGCTGTTGTTTTTAAGTTTGGCATCGGGGATCATCTTGTACATGTTGTCTGTCTTGTACATCCACAACATTTTGTTTTCAATTCGCATTTCGATTATGGGAGCAACTCAACTCCTTCGGACTACGTAAGTAGATTGACAAAATTGATATCGGCCAGACAGCTACCGAGGTCGAACGCCTTAACTTTGTTACTGCTCACTCAAGACTGGCGGGAGGCTCTCAAGAAAGTTCAAACGACTGAACAACTGAAGGCTTCTGGATAATGGAATCCGACCGAGAAAGAGATGGGAACGGGTTGGCGGGGGCTTCGGAAACCGGAGATAGCATTATTGATAGCCCAAGTTTAAGAGCGGGAAGGGGTAGAAGAAGGGGGTCGGAAGCGATGCAAATTGCGGTTTGCTAGAGTAGTTTTGTTCGGTTGGGAAGGAGGAGAGTAGAGTGGGACGTAATAGTCGAACTATTAGGCGTCGGTCGGGGGTAGGAGTTATATGAAAAGGCACAAGTTGTGCCGATGATTCGTGTTGAGTCTCCAACGTACACCGAAGGAAACTAAAGCCATTGGAACTGGAAAACTATAAACCCGAAGCTCCTTGCACTTGCACAGGCTACTCGGCCCATAAACCTTCAAACGTACCTGGTCGTTTACTTTGTTATTCTCGCGAGCTCCACCGTATAATTCGATCCTATTTATTGTTATTGTTTTCGAATCGAAAAAGTCCTGGATCGTAGTATTGAAAATAAATGCTAAGCTATGCGTTAGAGACTCCACGCTATTGCCTTGCACTGCCTTTGCAGGAAGGACACGAAGAATCGTTGACTTCAGCAGCTCTAACGGAAATCTACACGTAAAGTGACAGGTCACCCTCAAAAACAATAAAGAAGTTCTTTTAGAGCATAACATATTATGTAGATCGGTATAGAGCGAGGCAAAAGATGTATAAATTCCTGTTTGCAAATGCAAATGGTGCTGATATCGCTCCAGTTCTGCTGAAGTCACCAATATTGGCGGCCGTTTTAGGCCCCAATCCAACGTATCTCCTGTTACCTACCATCACAACGTTGCACACTTTCAGAGTTCTGGAATGGTGTTATTGTGATGCCACATTGGGTGACAGGATAAGAACGTACGGTTCATCCAGATAGTTTTATAATAAAGTAAAATAGGTATCATCATCAATGAGAACCCCTGCATTTGCGCCGTTGGTTGGTGAAGTACCCATTTCTCCCGGCCACAGATAGGAGGGAGGATTGTTCAATGTGCAATATGAAGGCACTGGAAGACGTCCATCATTTTCTTGGGGTCTGTCCCGTGTTGGGAGAGTTCAGAAGCCCCTGTCTGGGCGCTTCGGTGCTCAGTAGGGATCGTGTTATGTAGCTTCTGAATGGCGATGGGGCGGCTGGCGAGTTTTTGTCGGGTGGCATGGCGTTATAGATCCGAATTGATAAATGAGTTCAACTGGTGATTACACTCAGAGTGAAAATTACTAATTCGATTTCGTCTCACAATTTTAATGGCAATTGATAGCCTTGTCTCGGGCACTCTTCGACAGAAGGACCTTTGGTCCATTGTCGTCGAGCATCTTGAGCTAAGATTTGTTTATTTATCATTCAATTTTCAAGTATTTATTGTAATATATTGGGGTCACACGAGAATATAATAATGAATATATTTATACTGTGAATACGTTTATACTGTGTTCATTGTATATTATAATTATGGTAACTGTAAATAGGTATATAATTAGGTAAAATTTGATAATAAATGTGATGACTTTGTTCAAAATGATAATAAAGTATGTTTTGCTTCTCCATCTTTATCAATATCGATGATAATCAAACGATAAATTTCAACAGGGAAGTGACGTCCCCTTTATTCGCTAGACATATTATTTGTCGTTCGTTTGAATAAGTAAGAGTGCTTACCGCGAGATTAATGTCACCAAAGGGAGCCTATGAAGAGACCCTAAGTAACTGAACTTGTCCTATAAAATCCCCTGACGGGAGGGTGTTCTTGGATTTATAACTAAACAAAACTTTTAATATTGCGCCCGAGTGAAAATTTATAGTGAGACCTCAGAGAGGAGGCCCTGGAGGCGTTAGACGTGAAAATAATTTCATCTGAAAGGAAGGAGGAGGGTACCTGGTGGGTTGAGAAGCAATAACGCTGAAACGACAAGAAGGGGCTGATGAATTAGGAACGTTTTTTCCTCTTTTTTCGTATTTTCCTTGAAGAAATAAAGGAGTGGAAGGAGAGGAAATGAAAAATTGAGAGGCTATGGACGAGATGGGGTAAGACAATACTGAACGCCTCAAGGTGGCGATAGGGCGCCCAAACTCGAAACCAGGTGCGGGGAGTGAAATGGGGAAAAGAACGGGAAATATTAAAGTAAAAAGGGCTGTTATATTAGGAAGGAAAAAGGGACTCGAGGACCCAACTTATTGATGGTAAAGTTTCTCAGAGGCGTCTTCATCGTAAGGTTTAAAAACCTCTGTACAGGGTGCGAGGGGGACGGGATTGCATTCAACATTTACTAAACTGACACAGAACTTCCATTAAACGGCTGAAGGGTAGTTGGGGGAGAGGTTTCAGAGAGGTTTCCGGATTTTATGAAAACTTTATGGAGGATATTTCGCTTGTTACAGCGTCAAGGGAACGTCGGACTTGGCGAAAGTGGGGTCTTGAAACGAAGCCCGTCCGAAATGGACATTGAATTGTTAGTTGGGATCTAAAATTTCAGTTGAGCTCCGCTTTTTAGAGTGTGATATTCAACTAGCAGGGCAACCCGTGCGTTCCACCAGATAATATATTTCATTGGGTAGTTACAAAATGTTGACCTTTCAACATTACAGGAAAACGTGAAATCCGACTAGGATTTACCTTTTCATTCCACAAATAAAAGTCGGTTTTGAGGCTCCATTTTTTTTTCCAGATTCATATATTAATAAGTGACCATATTTGATCATTGTACGAGCTTTATATCTCTCAATCTCAAAATATAAATTTATTCCAAAATTGCAGAAATGAAGTAATGACATGAACATGAAGTTGTGACTTTTGAAAGGTGACTTATATCGGTATTCCAATGGAAAAAAGAGTAAACTGCTCGTGTTCTACTGTTCTACTGATTTTTCATAATATGGAGTCACAAATATGAAAGCTCCACTTGACAAATTAATATTGCGTTTTTTTTAATTCGGTTTTAATTTTCCCCTTCTGAATTGATACTCCACACAGGTACTCGTTCAAAATAATTACTCAACGCTATTTAGGATTAATTAAAAGGAATCTAGTATCATAACTCAAAGCGTATAATCCCACATTGTGAAGTAGTGATAAACGAAGTTGTGACAAACATTAGGTTTTTGTGATTTATTTTCCAACCATAGCAATATTTTCAAAAAGGAAAAATTCTCATCTATTATGCGATACCAGAGTTCATCAAGACAGAAAGATTCAAAAAAATATTTGAAACTCGCCCAAGAAACATCCAGTGAAGTTGTGGCAGGAGAAAAAAAACACTACCACGATTCGCTGCTCGTCACAAGCGTTGACACTCGCCGAAAGTCAACACGTAGCTGAAGTCCGTTGAGACTTGTACTGCACTTTACAAATGATGTTGATGGTTACAATAAGCCACCAAAAGGAAGCGGGATATTTGAATTTGTTCCTAAAAACAGCAGTCGTAACGCAGTGACTGAAATCCTCGGGACAAACACAATCATGCTGTATAAAATTGTAAATAGTTAATTAAAATAGTTTATAAAATGATCATGTAAATACAATGAATTTACGCATTGGAGTGCCCAAATTCGGATTAGAACTCATAAAGACCTACAATTACAAAAAAAAGAATCAAAATAAAATTAGCGACAAGATGAAGGATTTTTCAACGTGAAGATGTAAATGAATGCAAAATGAAGGCGCGGAATTCCAGAGGCTTATTAAAACCCAATCACCTAGCCAGCCAGCCCACTGATGTCATAGGCTCTTACGGCATTGGCTGTGACGTACTAGTTGCCCTCCTGCCAGCCGTCTGACGTCATACGCTCGTGCGTCTTAGGCTCTGACGTACTAGTTGACCTTATGCCAGCCGTTGACGTCATACGCTTGTGCGTCATAGGCTCTGACGTACTCGTTGGCCTCAGGCCAGCCGTCTGACGTCATACGCTCGTGCGTCATAGGTGCGTCTGACGTAGTGGCCCGCCTGTCGCTTGTGTTCTGACGTGATCTGAGGGAAAGGGTGAATCAAGGAAACAAATTTTTCCCGTTTCAGTTTATGTGCCAAAGCAAAGACATGAAAATGTCAAAAGAATGTCAACTCCATCCTGTTGTTGATACAGTCAAGAATTAAATGCTTGCATACGAGTCTGCAACACATTGGGACATTTTATGTCTTTAAAGAAGTAATTCAAGAACCTTCGAACAATGCTACATCACCTGCCCCAGTAGCGTAGTTGTTATACTAAATTGTAGGGTTCATCATAAATTATGAAGCTTGTATTCGTATAGACAATATAGACAATAATATTGTCTATACGAATACAAATTCCCAATAATTTATAATTTATAATATAAGTTATTGAGAATGATCACCTGTGTGTAAACAATTATTTAAACAATCACGCTCATACCGCAGCTTGTCGGCCACACACTCTGCAGTGGTTAACGTAATATGGTTAGGTAAATCGAGAGCTATCCAATGAGTTCGTGAACGATTTTTGTACGATGATAACTGGCGAAGATAAAGTTCCGTAGCAACGAATCGGTTGTAAGCGAAAATCATCAGAAATTTTCGTGACGATTTCGTGAACGCTTTTGTGTAGCGTTTTTCGAGTTATGTGCCAGAGTAAAGACATAAAATGTCAAAAATTAAAAAAACGGTCCCTTACAAGAGCAAACATACTGGACAACCGGTTTCACGTTTTCTTGAGAATGGCCCACATTGTTGTTGCGAACTAAATCACTCGCTACGAAATCGTGGAAATCAATGTCAAGGAAAACAAGAATTGTTTTGTTACAGACGATGATTTAATCACCGAAACCGATCTAAAAGTGTAGGACTCGTATTTCAGTGAATATAGACGAGTTCTTCAAATACTCTTGTTTTCCTTGAAATTGTTTTGACATTAAATGACAAAATTTTTATGTCTTTACTTTGCTACATAAACTCGAAAATGTAACGCGGGAATGCAACACGGGAATGCAACGCGGGACATGCAACGGAGAAATGTAACTCGGGTTTCTGATGATTTTCGCTTACAACCGATTCGTTGCTACGGAACTTTATCTTCGCCAGTTATCATCGTACAAAAATCGTTCACCACTCGTTGGATAGCTCTCGATTTACCTAAACATATTACGTTAACCACTGCGGAGTGCGTGGCCGACAAGCTGCGGTATGAGCGTGATTGTTTAAATAATTGTTTACACACAGGTGATCATTCTCAATAATTTATATTGTCAAAACGAATGCAAGCTTCATGTAAGTTTCTGATGGGAGGGGGCGCAAAGACATAAAATGTCCCTCGTGGTTGCGTACTTGTACGAAAGCTGTACCCACCGTATGTGGTTTTTTTTAGTTGGCGACTGATTATAATTTGACAACCATTCAAACGAATTTCGGAGTTCTGTACAGTTCAGATGTACAATCCCATAGAATATTTTGAATGATACCAAAATTTGTTCGCGCCCAATCTCACTGTGCAAATAAGGATGAAAACACTTCTTTTTTCCTTTTTTTTACGGCGTGAACAATAACAGAAGCCTTCATTCCGTTCCATGTCGAAGTGAAAACATGGCGGTGGTACGAGTATTTTTGTTTGGTACAGCGGTAATTTGAAAACCAGCGGCGAACTCGCAAACCGTGGGAGCGGGCCAAGAGAAATATAAATGTATAATCGAGTTACTGTATTGCAGTTCGCTGGATGGTAAACAACATAACTACGACCGAGTGACAATCAAAAGATTTGATATCCTGGGAACCCAGAGTCGTGTAGTGGGGTGAAGATACTAGATTAGAAACACAAAGTTTGACGAATTACTCAACCTGATGAAGCGGAAGAATTAATTACCGAGTGATGAATATGAAATGGTTAGTTAGCGAGAAATCGTTAAATCTCATGTAAGAATCTCATGATGTGACAACTCGTGATTTTCCTCTTAGGTCCAGAAGCAACGGTATCAGGACTTAAATGTCCCTACGAAATCTATTCAAGAAATGCTGGGTTGAATGCAGTTTGCGGTTAGGCGTCATTGTTGAGGTTAGCGCTAAGTGTAACCGTAATTTTGTCTATACCTACTGCACAGTCATCCACTCGTTTTTATTAGGTTTGGTAAGGAGGTCGAGTACCCAGCAGACCGTGGGTTATTCAGTCTCAGTAACAGTCCGAGGGATAATCTGTACCTATAGGCTTTCGGAACTCGACTAAGTTTATATTGACCAATATTAGAATTCTTAGTTAAATTCATCGTCAGCATCAATTCATTCCGTACCACGTTGAACCCTAATAACCGTTGTCCGAACAACTGTTGCCGCTGCGAGAAAGGAAACCAGCGGGTAATAACCGTTTGCTTTGAGGAGGCCGAGTGTAATCAAAGACGTCGGCTTACAAACAGAGGAAAGAGGACTTTCAATCCCATTCCCTACCCTCAGGGCTAATGGGACCTCTGAGCGGAGTTGTCTTGACTGCATTAGTCCTGTCTGTGTCTTTCCTACAGCGGAATTCCTAGAGCCGGCCGTCGAGCTGCTTTGTGTTATCCAGATGTTTGCCCTGTGGGGCGAGACCGCAAATGGGGCCTGGCCCAACAGCCTGCTCTCAAGATCTACCCCAGAAAAGCCGTGAGATATCATAGTAAACGTATTAGTTCTGTTGAGCTTGTACACCGGCGTTATTCCGCTTAGTTAGAAATACCTGGTAACAAAGTTGGAAGGAACAACCTCTTAGCATTGTGCAGATGTAACAAGGAACGTTTCTCAGTTAAGGACGCCAGAAAGTGACAATCGTCCCTTTCGTTCATAAGTAATAAAACTTGATAATTAGAATATGTTTAAATATTTGCGTATGTATATAGAAACACACCAAGGAAACATAAATAGACACACACCATAGAAACTACGAGTCAGCTACTGCCACTGTCTCTGAACTCATCCATGAGTGCAGAAAGGTTCATAAGCAGGTTACCTACCAAGCTGTCCGAATTGTGGAATTCTAATATTGAATACATTCGAAAAGTCTTTGAGACGCTGTTCGGAGTCCCTTGTTCTCCAGCAGAAACATTACACTGAGATGAGCGGAACAGGCTAAAAAGCCAGTCAAGCAGCATGGCTATAAGAGCAAATTTTCGAGCAAAATGTCTCCATTTTTTGTCTCCTTTTTCTGCCGAGCAACACCTTAGTTTGTAGATTTTCAACGCTGAACACGATAGTGAAGTCAGAATGGCGATGTCTCATTCCGTTATCAGCTTAGAGCAGATGAACCGCGAAGAACACCCCAAGTATCGACCAAATTTCTTCATCTTCAAAGTGACCCAGTTTGAGAACGGTATAAGATATCGCGATTCCGACTTCACCATCGTATACACCGTTAAAAACCCTTTAGAATGAGGTGTTACCTGTCAGACTGTTTCATTTTGAGGATTTATGGGTAATCCTTCTTCGAAAATTCGCTAAAAGAGGGGACCACTGAAGTGGTATTTGGATTTCCCCCACACCATCTTCTGTGATCTTATAAATTATATTATAAGCGATGCTAAAAGATTGATACCCACTGAATTTATTGATCGCTGCACTAAATTGTATTTGTTACATTTAAGTAATTTCAATAATATTGAAATTATTAGAATATTATTATAATATATTATTATTATTATTATATATTTATAAAATACAATTTAGTGCAGCAATCAATAAATTCAGTGGGTAACAACCTTTTAGCATCGCGTACCTATATAATATTATTATATTTTTTGATCCCCCTAATCAATTACAAGAGGAAACCAAAACGTTCCGATAATTTTCCGTGCAGCAACTGTGGCTCTATCCCATACCTTCTTCCGAAGTGTCAATTGATTTCAGTAAAATAAACTCACCAGCACATTAAACTTGAGCTGAAGATATCGCTATAAATATCCCATCATTGAGCGATATAGAACGTCATTATAGCTGAGTTCGGTTGAAGATACTGATATACTTTGATGCCTCCCGAGACGGATGATACAACCGCCAGTGTGATTAGGGAACCCCATACGGTCGCCCCATCGCACGCTTCCACAGCTTCAACAAATATTAGCTGAGAGACAGGGAAGGGTGGCGAGTGTGTGCTGAACCCTCACAACCCTACCGTATCTATATATATAGCATATAATTCCGAAGTTACATAAATATATTCATACTATCGGCTCCCTTTACGTTTTGAGGGCCCTTTTGATGTCTCACAACCCCGGAAACTCAGTCGAAGTGTTCGTACTCAATTCCACCGACTCGCATTGATGAATTCTCGCACTCCATCTCTCGATTTGGGCTGATTGATTCGCACTAATCGATTTGCCCTTTACTGAGGAGAACGGTTTGATACAGGGCGTTGCAAACGATATACTTTGGTTAGTTAGTCGTATTGATGATGTACCATGATTGTTACGTGCGAATTCGTATGACCTTCAGTTATCACTGGAAATAGTCCAATAATAGGGTTAGTAATTGTATTATTGCGTAACGATATTACAACTTTGTAATATTGTGGAAAAACGCAATGATGTATTACTGTCAATATTACTATGTACCTGCACATGTGGCTTAGCAATGGAATATAATATATTCCATATTATATTATATTCATTACAATATATTTAATTTTATCGTAACAGTTACAGTTACTGTACTGACTTGTCGTTATTCGAAGAAATAAGGTGAATTCCTTGGTATTTTAGTAATTGAGATGTTGACATTAGCTGATATTGTCGTGTTGTTGTTGTTGTTTAGTGTGGATTTATAAATTGTTTTCCGTGAAAATGATTTATTGTTACAACTATTTGGTGGAAAATAGTGTCCGTTCATGTCTCAGTTGCCAAAAGCTTTTACAAACTGTACTTGAAATATCCAGTGCCTCACTCAAAAACGGAAAATTCGACCTTTTAGGGTATTAGCGCAACTCTTTGGAATAAATCGGACTGAGTTGACCAAGAACTTGAAAAAAAACCTTGAAATCCAGTTTTTCCCATTTTCTTGGTTTATCATCTTCGATAGCTTTGCCTATTATAGGTAGTTAGCCTTGTGCTAAAATTACGAAATTTGATTAACCGGCTCGGACGGACCCCACAATGATCCTTGGAAACTTTCCATAACCCTAGGTCAATGGGAAGGGGTTCAAAACGAATTTTGAAATTTTGAAAATTTCATAACTCGAAAAATTCAAATGGAACGATTTTGAAGACATTCAAATAGAGTTTGATTTGAGATCATCCGGAGCTTTGTGCGATCAGCCGTTCGTTCACAATAAGGACTTATAGGCGAAATTCCTGCGTCTTGTCCAATGAATTTTCAATGTTGACGTAACGGGATCTGATTGAGTGAAACCTCCATATTTTTAGGGGAAATTTACATTTGTTGACATTTTATGTCTTTACTCTGGCACATAACTCGAAAAACGTTACACAAAAGCGTTGCACGAAATCGTCACGAAAATTTCTGATGATTTTCGCTTACAACCGATTCGTTGCTACGGAACTTTATCTTCGCCAGTTATCATCGTAGAAAAATCGTTCACGAACTCGTTGGATAGCTCTCGATTTTCCTAACCATATTACGTTAACCACTGCGGAGTGCGTGATTGTTTAAATAATTGTTTACACACAGGTGATCATTCTCAATAATTTATATTGTATATACGAATGCAAGCTTCATAATTTATGATGAACCCTACAATTAAGTATAACTACGCTACTGGGGTAGGTGATGTAGCATTGTTCGAAGGTTCTTGAATCACTTCTCTAAAGACATAAAATGTCCCAATGTGTTGCAGCCTCGTATGCAAGCATTTAGTTCTCGACTGTATCAACAACAGGATGAGTTGACATTCTTTTGACATTTTCATGTCTTTGCTTTGGCACATAAACTGAAACGGGAAAAATTTGTTTCCTTGATTCACCCTTTCCCTCAGATCACGTCAGTACACAAGCGACCGGCGGGCCACTACGTCAGACGCACCTATGACGCACGAGCGTATGACGTCAGACGGCTGGCAGGAGGCAAACTAGTACGTCAAAGCCTATGCCGTAAGAGCCTATGACGTCAGACGGCTGGCCGGAGGCCAACTAGTACGTCAGAGCCTATGACTCACGCGCGTATGACGTCAGACGGCTGGCAGGAGGCCAACTAGTACGTCACAGCCTATCCCGTAAGAGCCTATGACGTCAGACGGCTGGCAGGAGGCTAACTAGTACGTCAGAGCCTATGACGCACGAGCTTATGACGTCAGACGGCTGGCAGGAGGCCAAATAGTACGTCACAGCCTATGACGTAAGAGCCTATGACGTCAGAGGGCTGGCTGGCTTGGTGATCGGGTTTTAATAAGCCTCTGGAATTCCGCGCCTTTTTTTTTTTTTTTTTTTTTTTTATTCAATAAGATACATTTTTGGGCAGTGCCCTATATAGTTAGATAATAACGAAGTATAGCACTTTTAAAGTGATTCACATGTACAAAAATATTTCAAGGGAAGGAGCTATGGTTCAGTAGCTCCTATATATGAGCATAATGTGGAGATAAACTCCGAACACAAATGTAAGGGCGCATAGAATAAATATTAACAATGAACGAGTAATATAAAGTGCATTAAAATTGAAGTGGTATTGAGCTCGCAGAATGCTAGTTGAGTCCATCGGCGTTGTCCGAATGGTGTTTTCTTTTGAGACGGCGAGCAAGTCGAGGAGGAGGGCGGCGCAGGGGGATCGAATTCACCAAAGGATTTGGATGGGCGGGTGCCTTCAAGTACATTTGATGATAGGTGGCGATAAGGGTGTCTTGAACAGTAGGTACTTCCAAGTCCTTATGCAATTCCTCGTTGCGGATATACCATGGGGCGTTGCACACTAGTCGGAGCACACGGTTCTGTAGGACCTGTATACGACCAATCTGAGACCGTGACGCGGAGCACCAGAGGCCCCCACCATAGAGCCAGATGGGTCGCACGAGCACTTTGTAGATCAGGAGTTTGATGTGGGTAGACAACTTAGGATGGCTGAGAAGTGACTTGAGTTGATGGATGCGGGTTCTGATCTTCCCAGTCAAAGATGAGATGTGAGCATTCCATGTAAGGCGCTGATCGAGTGTGAGGCCAAGGTAAGTGATTTTAGACTTGACGGACAGTTGGGTGCCGCATAGGCTTATGATGGGAGGTTGATAGTTCCTGCGGTAGGTAAATGGGACGACGGCAGATTTTGAGGCATTAATATGTACTTTCCACTTGAGTGACCATGCAGTGATTTCATCAGATATGTGTTGGAGCTTTTGGACAGCCTGCTCACAGGAATTGTTCCTCACCACAATCGCTGTGTCGTCGGCGAATTGAGCCAACAGAGTCCCATCAGATGAAGGACCTGGGGAGGGAAGGTCGTACACATAGAAGATGAAAAGTAGTGGCCCAAGTACGCTTCCTTGGGGGACGCCAGCCAGAATAGGATACCTGCTTGACTCTGCCCCATTAATGGTGACACGAAAATGGCGGTTTTGGAGAAAGGATTGAATCAATCTGTAGTAAGTGTCAGTTATGTGAGGCTTTAGCTTCGCCAGCAACCCATCGTGCCATAGCTTATCAAAAGCCTTCTCTATGTCGAGGAACATGCCCAATGCGAATGATTTTTCCTCATAGGCTGCTAGGATATGGTCGAGCACCCTGTGAAGTTGCCACTCACAGGAGTGAAGGTTGCGAAATCCAAACTGAGTGGTTGGGAGAAGATGTTCCAGCTGACGCAGAATATGGGGGAAAACGAGTCTCTCGAACAGCTTTGAAAGGATCGACAGTAAGCTTATGGGTCGGTAGCTAGCCACATCATCAGCTCGCTTGCCTTTTTTGTGTAGCAT
Organism: Stenodema calcarata; assembly: GCA_963920205.1. NCBI lineage: Eukaryota > Metazoa > Arthropoda > Insecta > Hemiptera > Miridae > Stenodema > Stenodema calcarata. The sequence continues at coordinate 16,379,505 of OY986059.1, forward strand.
GACAATTTTGGCCGTCTTCCATGCCTTTGGAAAATAACCTACCCGTAGGATGGCGTTGAAAAGTTGTGTAGTAAAAACCAGCGTTTTGCGGGGAAAATGCGCGAGATGTTGCTTGGTGATACTGTCGAAGCCTGGTGATTTCTTCTTTCGGAGGCGTTTTATGGCATTGGCTACCTCTTTTGCGGAAAAGAATTGACGGAAGGGCGAAAGCTCCAGCGGTTCCAGCAATGTTTCCGCAATGAGATTGTCATGAGCAGGCAATCCTCCAGAATGGGGAGTGAATTGCTTTTGGAGAGCCTCACCGAAAAGTTCAGCTTTGCCTAGTGAATTTGGGACCCAACTATTACCCGAACGTAACGGTGGTATTACATCACGTTGTCTGGTCAGTTTCTTTGTTTTTTGCCAAAGCGAGCAGTCCCTATTGTCAAGAGTGAGGATCTCCTGTTCCTTTCTGCGAGCTTCTTGTTTCTTAAGGGCAAATTTAAGTTGCTCTGAGGACCTATTATACAGAGTTTTGTGGGTACGAAGATGTGTTGTTTGCCATAGTTCTCGGGCTCGACGTTTTTGAAGAACTAGTTTTTTTATGACATGAGGAGGATCAGAGAAGCGAGGCGTGATGGATGGCTTTTGGGCAATCAGAGATGCGAACTTAATGTTATTCTGAAGAGTAGTAACGGCCTGATCAATGTCTTGCGGGGATTTGAGAGAAATACTTAGGTTAGTGACCAAGTCCAAAGTGGTAGTGTATACTTCCCAGTTTACTCGGTGGAGGTTTAATTCGGGCTGGTAAGGAGGATTACTATGAGTACCATTTAGGGTGATAAGGACAGGTAAGTGGTCAGAAGACAACTCTGGGAGCACTACCGGGGACGAAATTTGGTGCGGTATATTTTTGACGAGATAATAGTCCAAAACATCAGGTGGATGCCCACTATCTGAGTAGAACGTTGGTTCTGTTGTGAAGAGTGGGTCGAGTCCCAGCTGCCTGCAAGTATTTGCGAGCATGTGGCCCCTAGGATTTGGCGCATGCGAACCGAAGAATCCATGCTTAGCATTGAAATCGCCGCCAATTAAAAATCGAGGGCCAAGTTCGTGTGCCAGCGCCCAGATGTCGCTGGGAAGAAGTGAGTTTGAACCGGCAGAATAGAATGAAGCTATTTGGAAAATACTATTGTTGACGGTAAGCTGCACTCTGGCCGCCTGCATATTTGATTCTGCAATAGGTAATAGTTCCTCATGAGGTATATCCCCTCTGATGAGCACAGCTGCGCCACCTTTGTGAGTGTTATCGGGATGATCAGAACGGTAACATTTGTAGCCCTTGATAACTAGGAATCTATCTGAGAAAAGTTTGGTTTCAGAGGCTAATAAAACATCAATACCATGGCTATTCAGGAACACTTCAAGTTCAGCTGTTTTGCCGATTATGCTGCGGGCATTCCACGTGCATATTTTAATGGGTAAGCGAGCTTGCTTAGGGGCCATTTGTACCAAGAAGTTTAGGGAGTATTTGCGCCAACATTTGAAGGAGGGGTTGCACCGTTGCTAGGAGTGCGTCGATTTTAAGCATGAGCGAGTTTAGCGCACTGGCAGACTGGGATGGAGGAACAGGCATAGTGTGGCAGTTGTGAGAAGAAGGAGCTGGATGAGTAGGCAAATTCTGATGAGTTTGAGACGAAAGAATCTTGGCGTAAGTCGGTGCCGCAGAGTTTCCACTCAGTTGAGTACCAGTTTGATTGTGGGCCAAATTGCTCATGCTCGGGGGAACTTGCTGACGAATAGTGTGACGAATTGGTAGTTTATTTTTTTGGAGAGCGGTATGAGAAGGGCACCCCCTATAATTGGCTGTGTGGGGGCCACCACAATTTACACAAACTGGAGGGGCAGTGGAGGGCAGCGTGCAATCCGCAGTTGCGTGGCCTCCGTCGCATCGAACGCAGCGGGGGACTTTTGTACAATAATTTTTTGAGTGCCCGTAAGCCTGACAGCGCCTACATTGAATTACAGATGATTTGGGCTTTGGAGGCTCAACCTTAACCACTGCCCCATAAAGACGTGTTAAATCGAAAATGTCCTTATTTTTCGGGTCTGGTTTTAAGTCGACGAAGAAAAGGGGTAAAGGATTTTTCGTAGCGGGATGCAACACAGGAAGCATCTGTAAAGGTTCGTAGCCTTGATTTTGCATTCATTTACATCTTCACGTTGAAAAATCCTTCATTTTTTAGAGCGACTGTGACAAATACCCTTTTACCCTTCAGGTTGGGTGAGAAATGTGGAAAATCCGAGTGGAGAAAAGTAGAAAATTAGGGGAAGAAGCTGCTTGTATCGAACTTACGGAAAGGCAAGAAGCCGCCAAGAGAAAACTCCCAAGTAGGTCACATCGTGCGTGATAACGTGGCGTCAAGCTTACGGCGTAAGAGGGGAAAATCGAAAAATATGCGCGTCGCACGAGGGCGAGAGAGGAGATCCAGTTGGGTGGTTTCAAGTGGAAAATAAAAAAAAATAAAAATAAATAAATAAGAAAAAGCACACATAAAAAGCGATAAAAAAAACGACCGACCGAACGTCGGGAAAGACGGCGGTAATGGCAAAGTGATGATGGTAACGGCGGTTGCGCGGGGGTCGGTTGACGGATGGATTCACAAATTGCCCGCGACGCATTTATTGGCACTCTGCCCTCGGTCCCGCAGCCAGTAGGTGCCTCATCCGCCTCCGACGTCACCTCTTACGCCCTACGTCAATATCATTCGCAGCCTGAACACAATCTACGCAATATTCGTCGAAATATCGAGAGAAAAAAAATAACATTTCCGCCGACTAAATGACGGTCGAGTGGTGTTGGCGGGCTGCTGAAGGGTTTTATTTCGAGTCATTACAGTTAATGATGACGTCGTACAGTGGTCGCCAAAAAGCGCTTAAAACTCGGATATTTCATCTAACACCTCGAAAGAATTAAGAGATCACTGGTAACTGGTAACGGTTTTTTAATTGTTCTATTTTTGGCGGGTTTAATAATTGTTTGTCTCTTATTTACGTTCTAAGAAACACATTTACTAGGTGAAAACAATTTTCCAAAGCGTAGGGTGAAAGTATGTTAAATCGATATGGGTTTTCCACGAACTTCAATGGATTTTGATGCTAAATATTTTTCAAGATTACCGTTATACGACTGCTAAAGATGTTTTTCTTCTAAATTCTTTATTCATTAAAGAATAAAATAACAACTGAGCCCACTAGCTACCACAGACGTTTTTTCAAAATTTTTTTAACCTTTTTGCTTTTGTGCATGTTGAAATTTGTAAGTAAAAAAAGTTCAAATTGTCCGAGATGCCCGTAGATCAGTAGGTAGTTTTACAAGGACAAATTCTAGAGTATTGAAAAATGAATCGACCTCTTTGCCGTCTCCCTCGCAGTGCGAATCTCCTCTCGTCAGTGAACCCTCAGTTCAATTTTTTCAATTCCTCTCTTAAAAACTAGTTGCCTCCTCTCTTATTCCGTTAAATTAATCCAGAACCTCAGTTTTTTTCTTCATTTTCCTCAGTTTAATTCCGGTAGAAGTTTTTAAATTCATTTTCTTATCAATTCAATTCATTTTTCTTTTTTACTAATTATTTGAAGAATGGCATGTAATTATTCGTAAGAATGTAATTGGGCTTGACAGAAAAAAAAACCAAAAACAATACACAACACTATAACTTGTTACTGAAAATCCACAGTATCGTTCATCCCTCGACACTTGCGACATTTACTCATATCGACAGTTATGTTTTCGATACATTATACAGAGGTATGGAGCTGTGTGAATGAGGTCTGACGAAACAAAATATTACGACGTATTTCTTCTTAATAAGAAGTTGGATTTTTTATTTTTGGCAATGAATAATCGTGAGGGTCCTAAACGTTAGGCCATCAAGTTTCATAAAAGCTGTGGTGTCATCATAAATGTTAGCGTCAACCTTGTTTTTTTTGTTTTCTTTTTTTTTAAATCTTCACATTGGAAAATGACAAAAGTTTGTGAACACTCGGAGACCCCATTATCCCGTCCTGTGAATCATCTGCATCCCGGGAGGTGGAGAAAAATCTAAATAACGGCTCTCCCGTCCGCGCCATTTCCCTTGCTAATTGGATTTAGAGCTAACGGCCTCTTGTGCCATAAGCGATGATTTCTCATTCAGTGGAGGCCTCCATCACTCTTAGGGATTATGTATTCCAAAATGTGTGCCATTTACTTGAACGTCTCTAAATTCGACCGCGAGATATGCGTGGGGGCAGAAAGGTTGGCGAGCGGGTGGGTGAAGTGGTTTAACGAAGAACGTCACTGATTTGTTTGGAGAATTCAGAATCAATTCTGGAGAAACCACTCGATTGTTTCAATACTGGCCGATCAGTCGCTCATTATGTTGCACGTTCTCCCAGTCATTAACGCCTTATATGTCTGCACAACCTGGCAAACTTTTACAGATTTTTTCATGATGATCTGCATTTACAGAATAACGGGAATTTTTGTTTTTTTCTCTTGTAATAGCGCTTATTTATCATAAAGCATTTACATTGCGTATATTCAAATTAAAAGTTTATATTAATTATGGTTGATATTTATTCAACATTCGACTAAATCAAGTCAAAAGCTTTCCGGATGTCTATATACATTACCAACGCCACCTGCATCTGTAGGAAGTAAGGCGATGATGCTCTGAATAATCCAATATTGTGATTACTAATTCCTCGCCACCTGAAATTAACCCAAATAACGTTCGAGTGCCTTCTATGTAATTTTTGACAAGTTGGAAAACTGCGATATTGGTGGGTTGTAACAACAGCTCTCTACATCGCCTTAAAAATAGGAATAATGAGGGGTTTTTCAAACTTGACAGAGGAAAAGCCCTGTCAAAAAATCAAGGTTCACAGAATTGAAATGCTACTGTCTAATTCGCTCAATAATTACCTGCCTCTGCCTGAAGTAGTTGAATTTGACAGGAGCCTACTGAAGACTCCACGTGTGGCTACATGTTCCTCCTGAAAACATGATGCTCAGTACATACTCTGCAAGATGAACGGTAATAATAACGTACCTGCGTAATTCTGCTTTTGCTTCGACGAGAGACCAAAAGCGGTCTTTCCACGCTTCGAAACCTTTTGGTCGCCAACACCACCGGTGAAAACGTGATCAGCCCTTTTCATCTTCCACGGACGGTCCATGGGACGGTCCTTTTTCTCTTCCTGCGCGAGGCGATAATCTCATTTTCCGACTCTCCACAGTGACGCTGCGTCAAAAATCACCTCGGGGCACCTCGGAGGCTTTCATGCCTTGATAACAACCTCATTTCCCCGGTTCGGCCGTGGAAATCAAGACCGCGGCTTCATTAGAAGAGCCCTTTTAGAATTAATCTCCGTCGCACTCGCTTTCGTTTGAGCCTTTCGTTGCAAATGAGGGTGAAGCCTTGATTTTAAACTGAACTCGTCAAATTGGGAGGATTTTGCAAAGTCGCGAAGGTTCCACGAGGCTAGCAACACATCTTCCACGCGTGGCCTTTGAAACAGCACAGGTTGAAGAGAGGCGAATCGGTCAGGCTGAAGCAGCACAGATAAGTTCCCTGTGGCTCTGGAAGAGAAGTTGAATGAGATAGATTTTGTGACTCTATATAATTCGTTTCCGCCAGGCAGTTACTGAATACTCGTTCTATGTGCCTCCAACTTTTCAAGATTTTAGGGGCTAACAACGTAATTTGTGAAAATACCAGTACCCATCAAATACGTTCTAGTATATATCGTCGAGAGACATGGTCAATATTATATTCATGGAATAAAGTATTGGTAACATGTATGGGGTATACGTTAACAACACAACACCATTAGGTGGTATAATCTATGTATAACTCAAAATTGATAAAATGTCAGTTATATCATGATGGGGTTTCATCGACGATATCACAATTACGTATCAATTTTGAGTTATACATATTATATTATTACAATATTATTGTCTGTTCGACGGTTATAGAGGTAAAAGCAAGGAAAGTCAGGTAATTTGTTGTTAAACATAATATCTTCAACGAACATTATAATATGCAAGAATAGAGTAAGCACAAACAATGCATATATAAATTATAAGTGCGATTTGCGATTCAATAAGAACCTAAAATATTCCACTTCAGTTGGTTTATAGCAGCAGCGAGAATATTCGTTCGAATGGTTCTCAGTAAATGGAAATCATGTCACGATTATGTATATGAAGTATGATATATAATTCGTTATAGCAGGCGTGTGTGAACGAGTTCTGTACTGGGAATGATTTAAAATTGAAACTGTTCCGAATTCTCAGTGAACCTCAAGTAGTTCCTACTAGTTTTGCCATCAAAGACCAACAGGGGGGTTTTACCTCCCTTTTCAGGTAACGAGAGTTTAATGAAAGCAGCAGTTGAATGTAAAATGGCTCTGGAGAAGATTAGCGGAGAAATTTCCATCAAAAGATTAGTTTGCCATTGGGGGAGAGAAGTTGTTGTAGCTTAGTGGAAAGTTCGAGGTGGAATACGCAGCTTGAGTAGCTATCAATAAATTCCCCTTTAGACGATCACGTCATACCTCCATCTTTAGGTAATAAGATTGTTGATTCAGTTGAAGATTTACTTCGAGTTGAAGATCTTGTTATGAGTAAGACTTGAGTGAAGTTTGGTGGTTATACGAGTGAACTTTGGATTTGGTACCTTCTAGATTGGCGGGAAAAGTCTCAGTACGACCAACCAGTGCCTGAATGAGTTCCTAGAAATTCTTCAATAATACATTGGTCATCTACTTTGTGAAATTTATCGACGATGTTATTCAGAAAACAGGACATTCCATAGAATGTATCATTTAATTGCACTAAAAACAAGATGTCAAACTCTTATAGAATTGAGATAAAAAGATCAAATTTGCACACTGTGGACTGTGGATTTTTCAAATGGCATTTTGGCGCCTGCGCAGATGCTACATCATTCTTGGGTGTTGGGTAAGTACATAAATCGGTAGATGTCTCGATTTGGATAATTCGAATAATATTCTAATTATCCTCAACTTGATATTGTCAAGTTGGGATCTCTGCTGAGCCGAGCGCTCTTATCGTAACCCTCAAAATCTTACATATATAGAAGAGTTGAAAAACTTGAACAAGTCAAATAGTCACTCGAATGCCATGTTACAACAAGTGCGCTCAGGACAGTCGATATGGCGGATCGGAGGTCAATTTTATGAACTTGAATTATTGAGTGGTAGTCTGTCTTCGTCGGGGTCGTCCTCTGAAATAATTATGCAGATACCTGCGGGGTTATTTTTAGATACCGCCAACTCACCGAATGAGTCAAGCGGCGTTTCGACGGAGTTCCGGCGAGGCTCTGAATCCCGTAAAACAAAAGATTATTCCGGAAAGAGGGTTTGAAAAATCGGGCTAATCCGACGAGTTGAAGTGCCTACATCCCGAAAACCTGAGGGTGAGGGGCTTAGAGGGAAGGATTTTTCCCCCTCTGCTCCCGCGGGGCATTAATATGTGCCACGGATGAAAGGGTGTAACCCTGCGGTAACCTACACCCCTCGACACTTATGTCCTGAAACAACGGAATTATGGCGGAAAGCTTATAATATCCTGAAGGCAGTTACCGGCAACTGGCGCACGGGTCGGCCACGGCATGTTTACCCTTAGACGGTTTCAGGGGGACCCCCCCATCCAACTATTCCCTCATTCGAGGACGGAATATCAAAATTAATTCAATTACGGGGAACGAGCTGAATTCATTATTGATTAATATACACTACTTAACGTGCTTGATCAAAGCTTAACAACGCGGAGAGAGAGGAGTTTACAAGGACCACAAAATATCATCAGCAAACTTGAGATGTGCAATTTTGTAAACAGTAAAATAGTTCAGTAAATTCTATTCGTAGTAGAGCCTATTTTCATAAATGTCCAAGTGATCATCCTATAGTTACGAGGTTCAACTGTTATTCTCTTCAATATTCTCAATTCCGATTATGACGCCTCGTGTACAGCCGACCAGGTGTACTGGAATTCCAAAACCTTAGTTGTTATTCTTCCAGTACAGCGTCCTATATAAATGCATTTATTTACCACAAATTATACAAAATGAATGTATGTGACCATAATATGGTGTATAATTATGGTCTCCTCGGATTCAGAGGTAGTCGATGTAGTTTACTGATGGTCTTATCAATTCCAACTAAATGCACTACAATTCACGGGTCATCACTTGTTCCCTATCTGCAATAATTGAATTTAAAATTTTGGAGATTCATTCATTTGTATAAAAAAATATTATGAACTCTATCTGTGATAATGATGGGGGTCTTATTGACATCACACACACACACACATCTATCTGCAATAATAATTATTATTGTTTTGTAGTTTTGTTTTATTTTAGCGAATTTTCGAAGAAAAGGATTGTTCTCGGTCCAAAATTTTTAAAACTCCAAATTCCGCAAAATTTATATACCAAAATCCGTTTCAGACCATCCTGAATTCACTGCCAAAAGACACAAAAAATCATATGTATATATTTATGTATTTATGTATTTATGTATGTGTCATTCCAGACGATAACTCTCGATAGAATTGAGATAAAAAGTTCAAATTTGCACACAAATTCTGTCTTGGCAATCGACAGGCTAAGTTCGAAGATGGGCAGAATCGGGCCACTCTAAGGGGGGTGTAGGGGAGTTTTAAGGGGGGGAAAATTACCCATGAAGTCCAAATTTGAAACAGTCTGACATGTGACACCTCATTTTAAAGGGTTTTCATGCTGAACACGATGGTGAAGTCAGAATTGCGATATCTCATTTCATTTCCTAACTGGACCATTTTGAAGATGAAGAAACGTGGTTTTACTTGAGATGCTTTTCGCGGTTCATCTGCTCTAATCTGATACCGGAAAGAGATATCACAATTCTGACTTCATCATCGTGTTCAGTTTTGAACAAATGCTATATCCTGAGGGGGGTTTTGGGGAGTTATGGGGGGGAGGGGGGGCATTACCTACCCATCAATTCCCAAAATGAAACAGTATGACTAGTGACATCTCAATTTAAAGGTTTTTTTTTAAATGCTGAACACGATGGTGGGTTTTTTGGAATTTTAGGTATGAGGGGGGGGGGGGAATCCCCCATAAAACATCACATTTTACATCACATTTTCTTCGAAAATTCGCTCTTATAGCCATGCTGCATGACTGGAACTTTTTCAGGTCAGTAGGTCAATACGGTTTGTGACTCAGTAGAGGAAGCGACAAGGAAACTACATCATTCTGTTGACGATGTAAGCGCCGTGGACCAAAAAATGGCGCCTCAAGCTTAATGAAGGGAAATCTACTCATACCAACTTTTCGAACAAGAAAATGAGAACGATACAAGTCATCATGAGTGAACAAAATCTCGTATTCCCTACTTTACTCATTCAAAGTATTTAGGGATTACTCTTGATGCCGAATTGTCTTCTAGGTAGGTAGGTATGAGGCTGCTAGGCATAAGGCAGGTTTGTATAATGAGGTAGGTAGGTAGGTAGGAATAAGGCTGCTATATAAGGTAGGTAGGATGAAGGCTGCTATATAAGGTAGGTATGATGAAGGCTGCTATGTAAGGTAGGTAGGTAGGCATGCAAATAAGGTAGGTACTTTTAGTAGGTAGGTATAAGGCTGATAGTTTGGTAATCTAAACTATCAGTGAACAACAAACTTCTCATCTACAAGCAAATACTAAAACTCACAAACGATTTACTATGGAGGGTTTCAAAACTACCCCCGACCACCCCCGACTCATAGAGGAACGTCGGTGTGACAACAATAATTGAATAAGTAGCACGATTCAACTAGTTATGCATAACACAATGCAATCGTGAACGACCTCAATTTATTTCGAATTCCTTTCCGAGATTCACTTCGTCCAAATCCCAGCTCTGGATCGTAACTCAGCGGCTCCCCTGGGACTTTATTCGATACAGTGTGCGGTCGTAGCGGCAGCAGTTATACCTGGCCCAGTGCCAAGTTATCACTTATGCAGACGGGCCATCTACATCTCTTGTGTTCAGACATTAAACGCACCGCAGGGTGGATGGAATGAAGCCAGCATTCCGGTCGGCGCTTGAGAGATTTGTCAGGGGAATTTTCATATTTGCGTTAAAAACCCAGAGAGCGATGAAGAGACAATGCGGGGTCATTGGGAGTATGATGAGATTACTTTAGGGGAATCGGGGCCGAGTACGTGAAAGATGTGTACTGCCACAAGTGACTACTTCATTGGAGCATATCCAATATTGGTATTCAACCATCAGGCCATACAGAATAAGAGACTAGACCGAGGTGACATCTAAAATAAGGATTCCCTATGAAATTGGAAGATCAGAACTTCGAATAGAATTCATGAGCTCTAAGACTATGATTCTTGAGGCATCTGAGTTGCATAATGCTAACCATTTATATTAAATATAATATAATTTATAGTGTAAATATAGTGTAATTCAATTAAATATAATATAATATAAATATATATTTTATTTATTTATTTGTAAAGAATCGAGGAGCTTCTTTTCAGAAGGGATCAAATGCAGGTTTCGAAAAAATTCTGTAATAAACGGATTTTCAATCTGTAGGGTAGCCCAAATCGACCTGTAGGTGCTGTTAGCGTAAAAAAGAAACAAATCCTCGTGTATTTGGCCAAAGTTTGATGTTTCAATCAAAAGGGATCACATCCACTCCCATAATCATGAGTAATTTTTGTTTCAATCAAAAGGTAACATAATATGTTCCATTTCGATTGAAACAAAAATTACTATTACATTACTATTAATCACTAATAAATTACGAATTATATTATCCGCCTCTTCCTTCAAGTTGACGCTCGATGATGTTTATCGAAAAGGAACATGTTATGATATTATATGTTCGAAATTATATGTTATGATATTATCCAAAATACTATCTACCGGATTTTTTTCAGCTCTAGTTCTGGATCTAACCGTTAGAATGCGTGTGCAGTTTGTTGGTAAGGTTTGAAGGTGTTGGTAGGACTAATCAACAGAGTGCGGGGGCATCACTCTCCGGCACCTCTGTTGTCAGCTGTACACCTGTGTTTCCCAGTATTCGAATATATCAAGAAGTGCAGTAATAACATTTTCACTCCTGTAAAGCCTGTAGTGCCTCTATCTGTTATCACTTCGAGTATCGTGAATTCACTACACAGCGAGATGCGAAGCACCGAGCGTCCTATATACGAGGCTGGCGGGTAAAATGGATATCAATCCGGTTTGTGGCTGAGGAGGTTTGTTGGTGGTTTGGTTTACGGGTTCTTACTAACGTCACAATGACCCTCAAAACCTAGGTCCATGGGGAGAATTTTGAAATTTTGAAAAATCCACAGTTCGAAAAATAGTCTCAGCGCTACTTCTCGGGAGAAGGAGTTGGATTGATATGACTTTTAATAATCGATAATTTTTCTTCATCACATCTAACCTCATTCAATGGCATTTTGATATTCAACAGTTCAACAATATATTAGGGAAGGGGGAGTATTTTTCAAATTATTCAAACAAAAATCAATTCTGTCAGGAGTAGTAATTGGTTGAGGGGTTTTTTACTAAGTTACTCGGAACATTCGCCCACTATGACGAGCTACATGACTAATTTCCTTACTTTCTTACATTTCAAGACTCCAATGTAAAGAGAATTTACGAATGTGCCAAATTATTGATATTCGGGCAGTTCAAAATTAGCCAACACGTCCGTCAACACTGTTAGAGAGAAGTTTCGGAACACAGAATTGACGAGGACTAGTTTGAATTAACTCATCTCACTCTCGAAATTGACTTTTCCTTTGAAATATGAGAGCAGTAAGTGAAGCTGTCGACCTTGAAACGATCGTCAACCCAATCGCGGAACGCCGGTCGTGGAAACGCGGCCTTTATTAACTTCTTGATTTAATTTTCTCGAGGGAAATCACGGGGAAAATCCGTGAAAAGCCTCGGGAAGGCGGAAAGGAGGCGGTTAGCCCCAAACCGTGGGCCCCACTCCTTGAATAATTTATCGCTTCAATTTCTACCCTCACTAATCAAATGGGGACCTTTTCCTATCAACGGGAGTCGTGAGGGATAATTGGAGCTGCGCTGGATGCGGTCGACTCTTATGACACGAAGTTATTGGTTCATTACGGGCACGAATACCATTTATGGTAAATTATCCAAATTGATTAATTATTAATAATACCGGAATCTCTCCGTCGAAATAAATCACCTTCAAATGAGTGTTGTTGGTGATAGTGGGGGTACAAACCGTTCGTGTCAATTTTGGTGATTGGAATGCCTCTAACATTATTAAATTACGGATGTGTTGGATTTTTATAATGGAAATTTCCATATTGAATAACCAGTTTAAACTCTTACTTTAAAACTGGTTAATTCAATACTACCACAATACCTATAATTTTTCTATATCGAGGGATGTGTGGGAAGGCTGCTAACCCTGCTCACGGGATGGTAGCCAGAAAATTAGGCTCGATAAATAAAATTCACAGGACATGAAATTCCCCTTGTAGGGAAATCAAGCGTTCATTTTACAATTCTTGTAATAATAATTTATTCCGACTTTTTCCTAGGGACCAGGGTTATCGTTCGTTATAACTAGAAACCATTTCGTTGTAAACGAGGTCCTCTGCGTTATTCGACCTATCAACTTGACTTCTTTCGTTTGTCTAAGTTTTTTATTATAGCACTGCAAGTTAGAGCGGGAAATTTACATCGTGAGGTGCACGGAGGTTTTTTTTCGTTTCGCTCATTGAAATACTGAGAGGTGGTAGAGAGAGTGGGGGAAGTCATGAATGAAGTGGGTGCCCTGGAAGTTGAAAACAGTATTTAATCCTAGCGCGATACCTCCCATTTTGACCTATTAAAGTTGATTAGAGGGAATTAGTATTCCGGGGCCTCGACTAAAGATGAAATAACTTCCCCTCGGTGATTTTGCTCCTCCTTATCTGGAATTAGGAGAATCCTCCAGCCAAATGGCCACAGGGATTTTCTCGTGGGATGAGGAGGGACACAGGTTCCCTGATTAATATCGTCAGTGAGAAACCTTCAGGTCACGCAGGAGGAATATGCGTAAAGAAAGGGCACTAAACTTTTTTATTTGTGTTACGCTGTGAACGTGATCAGAATCTGGTGGTTCAATTAGAACATGATGATTTTCGGTCGAAATGCAAATATATGTGTGTTATATTTGGCGATTTGTGCAAAGCAGATGAGATGATTGGATGATATAAATACAAGATGGGATTGCAACCAATGGGAACAACACGAACGCTTGATGATCCTCGGGAAAATCCCACAGACCATATTCGAGTACAAAATATGCGGCACACATAGAAGGCGATAGATAATGGTTTGATATGAGTGGGAATCAAAAAACAGAGCAAGAGTGGTCGGTAGTAAGAATCAAGCAAGGTATATTTAGTAAAACATGACTAGGGGAGGGATACAAGATGTAGCCCCTGGCATGCGAAGAGAAAATGAAAAGGAAAGGTGAGAGCTAGTTAGTTTGGGAGATATGAAAATATTTAGTAAATGCATATGAAATTGTCATAAACTGAGAGGCTGCGGCCGAACAATTTAGTTTAATTTCTACCAAACGATCTGCCTGTGTAGGGTCTTGATATGATCAAATTGGTTTCCCAGGAATAATGGAATTTTTAGACGGTTTTATGTGTAAGGCTTTGGATATCTCACTTAAACAAATCTTTTTCAACAACGGCGAGTCCACTAATTTGGGACGGGACTTTTCTCAATTCTACACTCGTTTAGCGCCCTACGTGTTCTACACACTAGTATGTACCCCTGGGGCTGCAGTCATTAGGATCCTACCGGGAATCGAACACTTTGGTGACGAGCCAGAGTTGACAACAGGGTAGTTGATGACACTAAACACACCCCCTCGACCCCCTTCTGGCACAATGCTCTATGTCTTGTCATTCTTAGCTTTGGATTTCACTGAATGGACGTTGTCGAAACAATTTCTTTTGGAGCGAGCGTTTCGACAAAAGAATCCTCCGAGCCATTACGTGAACGCATGTTTGAACCTTCAGATCATAGGTTGCATTAATCAGGACGAACATTTACAGAGCCCGAAAGAAAATCATCCCAGTGATCCCAACCTCGTATGAGGAGAGCATGGATCAAATTTATCAATTTTGTTTTGATGAAATTGATTAAAAAATTTGCTCTTTTTACGATCAAAGACAATTTACTTATGCTCATAGATGTCGAACATTTTATAGCCGGAGGAACCTGTCATATGTATCATGTCATAAGTGTATTGACCGAAATTCAGCAAGAAACTTTCTTGAAGTTACGCAGCGTGAATAAAGGAAGCATGAACAATTAACGAAAAGAAATGCGAGAAATGATTCCATTTTGGGAAAAAAGGTGGGAGAGCTTCAATAGTGGTGAAAACATCGGATGTGATCAACTACTTGACTGATGTGGGGAATAGATTTTCAGCTCGAAATGCTCTACTATCAAAGTGGCATTTGACGAAACGTCATACGCCCGCTATGGGTGCCTCACATGGTTTCCATCGACGTTGAAACGACTGAAGTTTCGCATGCTCAAACATAAAATCACGAAACAGCTATGTCTTCTGCGTTAGTGCTCTGATTCCACTCAAATAGGATGTGGAAGAGCGTTTGGTTGATGCCAAGTGTGCAGTCCTCACAGGTCTCTTTTTAGGGCCCCATCAGTCTTATTTGGACTAATAGCCGTTTGTGGGTAGGTAAATGTAGGCATCACTAAAGTGAGTTGCTGCAAGGTTGGCGAGATCTCGATCCAGGAGGGCAGTTCTGGCTGTGTCCATGATCACTGGCATAGAGAGGGTTAACGCTCTCAACTCAGTCTGAACGTCGGTGTCCTTTCCAGTATAATCCCGGACTAGAGTTTTCAATTGGGAGAACCAATTGGACCTTCGATTGTTCATTTTTTTCTTTTCAAGAGCAAATAAAGAATGAGAGGCATATTCTGGGGAATCTAGACTCGTCCATTTTCAGAATTCCGATGAGAAAATGGAGGGATTGCTTGAGTACCTCATAGAACAGCCGGACCATGTAGTTAGATGTGCAGCGTGGGAAACGAAGAATCCTCTTGAAATATTGGACCAGTACGCCTTCAATGTCCCTACAGTACCAAAGGCCTGTAACAAGTTCCAGAGAGATAACCAAGAGGCTGAAATTATGCAACTACCAGTGCCAACAAGACCATGGATGGAAGTGGGTACGGACTTGTACCATCTTTATGGAAAAGACTACATATTAATCGCAGATTCTTTTTCAGGATTTTATGACTTCGCTGAGATAAGAAGTACATCATCGTACAGCATAATCCAGAAACTAAAGCAATGGTTCTCGGTACATGGGATTCCTGAAATGCTATTATCAGACGGAGGAACACAGTACAATTCCCAAGAGTTCAAACTGTTTGAGAAGGAGTGGCAGTTCAACCAAAGAATCTCGAGCCCTCTATTCTCCCGTTCAAATGGACTTGCAGAAAGATATGTTCAGGAGGCAAAACTACTTCTCAAGAAATGTCTCGATGAAAAATCTGACCCCTATCTTGCATTACTCCACCAGCGCAACGTTCCGAGCGGAACTCTAGGCTCACCAGTTCAACGGCTGATGAGTCGCCGAACTCGAACGCTCCTACCAACAACATCTTCACTACTGGAGCCAAGTGTACTGTCATACATAAAAAATGAACTGCAAGCCACGCGAGCAAGATACAAGCACTATGGGGATGCTAGAAAAACAACATGTCTTCAGTACGACGAGGGGGAAGAAGTCCTCTTCCGAATGGAGCCCAGGAACTGGCAACCAGCTACTATATTGAGAAGAGGACCACAACCAAGATCTTATGTCATTGAAGCCAGAAATGGTCGACAGTACAGAAGAAACGCATGGTTCTTGAAAAAAGTCTTACCTGAAGAACTGCCCCCTCTCTCATAAACAAAAAAAAATATATACACAGAAGGGAAGATGACACATTACCTACTTACCATCAGCCTCACTAATGAGTCAACCAATGAACACCATAACATGTGACACAATTAACATGTGACAAAAAATGATTTGTTCTTTTTCAATGTTTCTAATAATGCCAATTCTGATATAATACAAATGCGTCAAGTATCACTTTTAATAATTTGTTACTTATATGCTTAATATTGTGACAAGGCCCATATGGGAGAGGAGAACAACAGGGTTCCTCTTCGATTAATTGTCTTCAATTGCTCCAAAGAAAGTTTCAGTCATGAAGCATGACCAGATGAGGGAAGTCTGATAACGAACGTCTATTTCTTATGGACACCTACTTGAGCGTCGGCTCGGGCCGAAACCGGCGGACTTATGTACATACTTATACCAAACAAGATTTGTTTTCACATGGTGCCAGTGGTGACAGTAATACTGACTGACAGCTCTAATTTAAAGTTCGATATTCGATTCAGCGTCGAAATGCCAAAATACGTTTTATTTCATAATTCTGAACTCTTCCTGAAATTTATTATCACCTCTCTGAAGAACGGGGTTCTGTACACCGTTCGACATCGATTACAGTTTTACTTTCGGCTCGAACCATTTTTCCGTCCCCCCCCCCCCCCCGAAAGGATTCGGGAACTACAAGAGGGCAGAAGAAGAGGGTCGGTCGGTTTTCATATCTTCCGAAAGGGAATCATCATCTGTGACTTCTCAACTGGGCAGAGCAGGGAAAGATCTCGTTTCAATTCAATTAAAAGGAACACGGCGTTTCCTCGTGGGGCCCTACAGGAGTGTCACCGTCTGGAAGGCCTTAATCAGTGTAGCTCCCTCTCCTTCTGACACAATCACCAGCCAGCTATCGCCTTCTCTGTTCCGCTCCTTATCCTCCTGAGGTTTTCCCGAGAGAACAGGCCTAAAAACCTTTCCGCGCAGATTACAGAGATCCTCTATTTCTATCCGATGACCCGAATTTTCTACTCATAGTTACAGAATGTTGAAACCCCTTTTACGACTGCAAGTTACGAGTAATCACATCTTCTGTACATGTATTCAATTTTTGATTACGAGGCGTGTTGAAAAACATTTTTTCTTGGTCGATTTCAATTGAGGGTTTTGCAGCAAGAACGAATAACTGCACTTTCAGTCTCTACATGAGGTGGGTACCTAGTTTTAAAGTTTCAATACAAAAAAAAAAAAAAAAAACCGGTCATGCAGCATGACTATAAAATCGAATTTTCGAAGAATAATTGGTTTTATGTATAACGTCTTCATTAAAGAACATAATGTCCATGAAGAACATCTCAAGTAACAACCACGTTTCTTCATCTTCAAAGTGCTCCAGTTTGAAAGCGGAATAAGATATAGCAATTCGGACTTAACCATCTGATTCAGCGTGTAACAACCTTAAAAATGAGGTGTCACTTGAAAGACCGTTTCATCCCCCCACCCCACCAAACATCCCCAAAACCCCCCTCAGCTTTTGGATATAACAACGCTGAACACAATTGGAAGTGAGAATGGCGATATCGCATTCCGTCATCAGATCAGAGCAGATTAACCATGAAGAATAAGGTTCAACCACGTTTCTTCATATTCAAAGTACTAAAGTTTGAGAACCTAATAAGATATCGCAATAATTGGAATTATTCCGACTTCACGATCGTATTCAGCGTGTAAAAACCTTTAAAATTACGTGTCACTTGTCAGACTTTCATTTTTTGAGTGAAAAAATAAAATTTGTGCAAATTTGAACTTTTTATCTCAATCCTAACGAGAGTCATCGTCTGTAATGACACATATATAAATATATAAAATATATATAAATATATATACCTACATATAATTTTTGGTGTCTTTTGGCAGTGGATTCAGGATGGTCTGAAACGGATTTTGGTATGAAAATTTTTCGAAAATTTGAGTTTTAAACATTTTGGACCGAGAACAATAGCTACCTTTTCTTCGAAAATTCGCTAAGACATCGACAGCCACTCCGTATCACAATCAAGTAAAACTTTCATCTCCTCTATAGCTAAATGGCTATACAAACCAATGGTTAATAATTAATAATAATAAACCGAAGCGTTCGAATGTAGGGATTCATTCAAACTACTCTGTGCAAATTATCTACTGAAATCACCCGTTGTTGGGAAAACAATTCGTATAATTTCTTTAATACTTTTTTTTTTTAGAAAAGTTCAAAATATGCGCACAGTAGCGCGAGGATGAAAACTTTCCGAGAAGAACGTGAAACAAAGAGAACTTTTTTCATCTGCTCAGTTCGGGACCGTAAGCTTCTTTCAACTCCCATTCGCCTTCAGTTCGGAGCCGCCAAAACGCTAAGAGACGCCGAAACTGCGACGACGCCGAACGCGTAATGAAAACGGAAAAAACCCGGTCATCATTTCGGTATTCAAGCCCAGAAGTTTTTATCCGCGGAAATGAAGTTAAGTTGAGTGGGCTCCCGGTAAAAGCGGAAAAACTTTCATTTAAAACAATTTTCCCTACGAGTCATTAGAGGAAAACAATTAGTTGTTATCAGGAAATCCGTTGGGGGAATTGATATTGCGTTTTTCTGAGGAATACGTGGATCGTGCAGAGTACGATGTTGGGTTGAATGCGATATCAATAGCGTTGTGATTGAGCTACGGGAAAAGTCGATACGTGGGGAAAAATTGCCGCTGAAATACGAGAAATACAAGAAAACTGAAATACTCGTACTTGGAATAACGGAAGCGATTTCATTGGAATCACACGTTGAATATTTACCTCAGTGGTAAACAAATCCAGCTCACCTGCAACAAAAAAAATTCAACATGAGACTAAAAAGAGTTTTCAATTTATATAATTTCATTCGCTGATAAAACTCCTAGTACGATGAAACATTGAAGCTACAGTTCAATATTATTTTCAACGTCGTATCAATTTCAACGTTTCCCTATGAGGAGGTAGTTCCAAATGTAGTGGTTGTGCACTATGAATCATTTATTTATACAGGGTGTACGCCACTTGGTGTAAAAGAAAGAAATTGGGTAAAACTCGCATGAAGATGGAGCAGAACCCAACTCGTTCCCATGATATGATTTTTAAAGTTTTTTCTTCGGAAAACCACGTTTTTTGTCATAAAAACTCTCTTTTCGTCACCTTGAAACCACTTTTTCCCACTTTGACGACATTTCCGGATTCAGCGTTATTTCGCCTAATACGCCTAATGCACGTTCGCAATCAAAAACGAACTCAACGAACTCGGTTGGCGGCGTTCTACTCCATTTTAGATATAGTTTCACCCATTTTTTTATTTTTACCAAACTTGTATACCAACACCATAATATGGTATATATTATATACTATATGGTATAAAGTATTCATTCATTCAATAAAGACGTACACATACCGCCTTTGAGATCGTTCAATTTACCAAAAACCGATGGAATGGAGCTCAACTTCCGTCTCTGGCCATTTATCTTGATGTGGGCGAAAAATATGCCAAACTTATGTAGAGAGATCATAAATATTGACCTATAAGCCAAGGTAGCGACTAGTAGCACCTGGAATTTGTTCGCAAACTTTCTTTATACCTTTCTCCAATTTTAGAGTGCACATATTTGAAGATTTTTTTCCACCTAATTTGGAAAAATATTCATGAAAATCGAATTTCAAATATAATTTACTCATCTTCGGAATTTACTTATTGGGTGTGATTACCAATCAGCAAGCTCTCCTCATTCTGGAAGTAAGACAAAAAAAATACAAATCACTACATTAACAAAACCGTGGAAACATACCATTTCCGATCAAATCATGACCACGTTGGTACAAACACTGCCTTCCAGTGTCTTTTATAATACGTCGTTGTACACATCTATTAGCGGATCTATTAGTGTTTTGGGATGTGTTTATTTCAATCGTGTCCCAAAAAAATGCAGTAGGTTCAATATTTGATTTTTTCTCCTTTCATATTATAATTATACAAAAAGTTATTCCGATCTCAAAATCTTGCGGCACCCCTGGACGTGGCTCACGGCACCTAGACAGATCACCCTGCTGCACAAAGAAGATGATAAACCGGTGTGTCAATAATTTGCAGAGTTTTTTAATATTGAGACTTCGATGACGAGGCGGAGCACGAGTTGGACGCGAGGAGTGTCTCATGAAGTGGGCGGGAGTGGCGACTTTAAGGGGGGGAAATGGGGTGGGAAGTGGGGTGAGAGGGGGGTAATTAATCATTTACTAGAAAAGGAGAGCGTTATTGCCTTCTGTAGACCTCCTCTCCCCTCCCCCCGTCATCTTGTCGTCCTCCTCCTCCGACCACCACCCAGCGAGGCGACGAGCCCCCGTTGTAATTACCTCCCCGGCAAAAATGAAGAGGCCCGAAATTAAATAGCTTCGAACAAAAGGGAAGAGCGTTTAATTAATGGGCCGAAAGCAGTTGGAGCCTCCTCCCACCTCCCTCCTCTCTCCGCCTCTTCTCACTCCCTCCCTCCTCCCTCCGCCTCTTCTCACTTCTCCTCCCTCCTCCCTCCGTTTCTTCTCGCTACTCCTCATTTTCCTCCTTCTAAACTCGCAGGCGCCGCCGGCGTATAAACGATCCGATTCGTGTCCGTGAACTTGCTGACGCCAGAAAAAGTGAAAATGAAAGGCGCTGCCAATGTTGACACAACTGATCATTATCTCCTGTGCAGATCACACCTTATTTTTTTTAGCGAATTTTCGAAGAAAATGTAGCTATAAGAGCTACATACAATAATTGTTCTCGGTCCAAAAATGTTAAAACCCCAATTTTCGAGAAATGTTGGCCAAATAAGCCATTATTTCGTGTACATAACCTCAAATATCTCAAAATTCAGAGGTGATACGACAATTCTGAGCTCGGATTCAGATTTTACGCGGAAAATTACTTCAGAAATGACCTCCAGCTGCTCAACAACAACCAGAACCAAATTATTTGCAGATCTGTGCAATAATTTATTATTAAATATTAGTAATTATTAATCATTACTACTAATTATTAATAATTAACTCGATATCCGACAACCCCTTGTTGTTTGAATCACCTGGACCAGTATGAACACTGATCCGACAGGCGGCCGCATGATTCACCCTCATGTTGACGACTTTTGATCTGCTTCAACTTTGAGCCCTCATTGTGAACGAACGGATCGTCGTACAAAGTTGCGGATGGTCTTAAAAATTTTTAAAAGATAAACTCTATCTAAATGTGAACTGAAAACTTTACTGTATCATCCGAATTTTTCGAGATATGAATTTTTCAAAATTTCAAAATTTCTTTCGAACCCCTACTCATCGGCGTAGGGTTATGAAAAGTTTCAAGGGTCATCCACGGGCTGGTCCAGGCCCGGAACCCAAATTTGATAACTTTAGGATAAAACTAACTTGGTTCAAATCGAAGATGATCATTCCTCCTTAAAGCAAACCATTCCCGAAATTCAGAGGGGTGATCATCACATGGACTGCGACGTAATGCATCATGGCCTAATGAGCAAATTTTTGAATTAACCCACAAACTAGCGACAGCTTTTTTTTTTACGACGGCCCAATATATTAACTTAAATATACCACTTATATCGATTCAGCATTCCAAAACTGTAATGAGCAGTATTAGTATGTATAAATTGACAGTATGTCAACTTTATCCCCATTTCGACAATATCAGGATTTTTAACGTAATAAATTAAAAGTCCGTCTGCACCTTTGGTTCACTGTGTAATAACTTTAATCATTCTTCTTCGTCTTGTGGGGGCGAATAAATTCATATAATTCCATAATTTTCGGGAAACAACAAACCCGATTTCTCACATTTAAATAAGAGACTTTTAGCAATAATTATCACATTCTCGGTCGAAACCCGCCCTCATAATATAATTCCTTTCCTTGTATTTGAGCATTAAATTTCACAACGTCCTACAGGTAGCAGCTCGCATCATGAATTAATTCACGAGGGATTGTTCCATATCCCTTGTTAACAGATATTGTATTCCCTTGAAATATCTCGAGTTACATTGCAGAAACCAATATCGAGCTCAAAGCATGTTGTCTGACTATCAATCCCCCTGTAAGCAAACTAATAATTCTACCGTAGTTCATCGTCCACAAAGGACGTTTCCACTATTGAACATTTCATGGATTTGAGGGGGCTTTTTTTGTAACTCACTCATTTTGTGATCGCTCGACCTGTCTGTTCTACTGATGGAATATTTTGTCCATAACGCAACATTTTATTCATTTCTCACGGAGTGTACCCTAATTACGGTGTAGCAGGAGGTCAGTTCATTTGACATGAAACGCCGGTGATCGGATAATTCGCCGGTCACGAAACACGGAATGTCATGTTTACCCTCAGAAAATAAGCGAATCCAACGCAGAAAATAACCGAATCCGTCATCGATTTTTCTGAATGGTTACGGAAGAATTTACTCATCGCAGTTGACTTGCAACTAACGATCAATTTGTATATACAATTCATTCTTCATCCGGGTAGGGCTGAGGAAAGTACTCGAATAAGAAAAATAGTTATTATAACAAGGTCTTATGTGTCTGGGAAACATACCAACAAATCAAGGTCGGGACACACCTGTCGGATCCGACCGACTCCGATCCAAGTAAGACCCGATAAGGCCCTGACATTCGGGCCGGTGTCGGATCAGTCTCGGGCTCGAAAAGCTCCAAAATGCTCGTGATTCCATATCCAACACTACGATCTTAGTATCTACCAGTGATTTGGTCATGATAGCAATTTGTTTGTATAACCCATGTATATCATATATCGGGTTATATGTATAGCCGTTTATAGGGTTACCTACCCCACGGTGTCATTGGTGACATCAACTTTTACAGATTTTCAATATTTTCCTACTTGGCTCCATAGCTCTTGGCTGCATTTCCCCTGGATTCAAGGAAATGTATTAGGCAGTATAACCCAAATAACCTCCTCGTGTGGGATTGTTTTTGACGTCCCTCCTCATCAAACACGCGGCATGGAGCTTCCTTCGAGACAGGTGAGTTTGGAATCATATGATTGTGTTATTGCATAAACTATCAATATTTCATGAATTGAGACTTATAGAATGTCAGGTTTCTCCTCTGATTTACATAGATTTGTTACCAATTTAATCAAATTACTCAGCACAGAAAACGCAGAATTTCATTGGTGTCAATACTGACACCATGGGCAGCAGTAACTGTTGTTATCTTTGGTGTCACTCCTGACACCGTGGGACCCTGCTGCTTTTATTTTGTGTCATTCATGACACCATGGGATCGTACATCTTTGGTTTCATGTCATACATTACAAAGTGGGATGTATAAAATACTGTAATTAAATTTTGAGGTTTCAGTTACATACGTTACAATGTTGTTTTTGACGTCCCTCCTCATCAAACACGCGGCATGGAGCTTCCTTCGAGACAGGTGAGTTTGGAATCATATGATTGAGTTATTGCATAAACTATCAATATTTCATGAATTGAGACTTATAGAATGCCAGGTTTCTCCTCTGATTTACATAGATTTGTTACCAATTTAATCAAATTACTCAGCACAGAAAACGCAGAATTTCATTGGTGTCAATACTGACACCATGGGCAGCAGTAACTGTTGTTATCTTTGGTGTCACTCCTGACACCGTGGGACCCTGCTGCTTTTATTTTGTGTCATTCATGACACCATGGGATCGTACATCTTTGGTTTCATGTCATACATTACAAAGTGGGATGTATAAAATACTGTAATTAAATTTTGAGGTTTCAGTTACATACGTTACAATGTTGTTTTTGACGTCCCTCCTCATCAAACACGCGGCATGGAGCTTCCTTCGAGACAGGTGAGTTTGGAATCATATGATTGAGTTATTGCATAAACTATCAATATTTCATGAATTGAGACTTATAGAATGCCAGGTTTCTCCTCTGATTTACATAGATTTGTTACCAATTTAATCAAATTACTCAGCACAGAAAACGCTGAATTTCATTGGTGTCAATACTGACACCATGGGCAGCAGTTGTTATCTTTGGTGTCACTCCTGACACCGTGGGACCTCGCTCTTTTTATTTTGTGTCATTCATGACACCATGGGATCGTACATCTTTGGTTTCATGTCATACATTACAAAGTGGGATGTATAAAATACTGTAATTTGAGGTTTCAGTTACATACGTTACAATGTTATTTTAGGAAGAAGCTCACAAATCTTGATGTTCCGAACCTAGACTTTTTTAGAAGTACATAAGAGGGGAGTACCTAAGAACGCCTAGGACTCCGGAGATGAAGAATTTGACTGTGAAGACAATGAAGACGAAGAAACAAAATACTCCCACTGAGTTAGACGACCAAATAGAGGAATGAAATTGGATACTCTATCCAAAATTTCTTTTTATATTAAACACTTCGCTTCCTACTTACGGGTCCTGCAGCCGGAAAACGAAGGTGAGCAGAATCGGTGCGGGATCGGAGCGGGATCTGAATAGGATCGGACGAGTGCGGGAATCACATACGATTCCCTTCTACGACACTCGTCCGTCTGTACGAATCGGAGTCGGATCCAAGATGTATCTTTGTAGTTAACGTATCAATGAGAAGATCTTGGAACAGACCAGTTTGGTCTCACGAAACTCAACCATTTGGGTCTGTTCATTTCTGCGTTGAGTGTTTATAGTTAATAATTTTTTAAATTTTCTTCATTCATTAATGAATTCTCACTCCCTTTTTGAAGGTATCAATTTTTCTCGAAATTCACGAAACATCCCTCACGTCCCTACACGATTGAATCTATTAGAACAGTGACCTACCTAGACACATAGACTGAATAGCTATTCAGAAATATTACGTTACGTAAGAATTGGCAGAGTTTTTATTATGTGAATTTTCAATAACGAGGGTAAATACAATAACTTTGCCATTAAGAAAATCTCTACTGGTGTGAATTGATTCCAGCCAATTACAATGTAGTCTGAGGCGACCCCTCCGCGCCTCAGAGGCTGTTGGATGAATCCAGTTCGCCGTGATACCCCAGGGATATTTCCTTCAGTTTCTCCCACTTCCCTACTCCCAAATGGAATTTACATAATGACATATTAGACTGAGGATACGCTCATGGGGTCCCCTTCCAGAATTAATCAACCCCTGAAACCAGATCTTGTTTTCCCTCCAAGTGTTGTAACCTCTACCAAGTTCCAACCGCCGGGTGATATTTGAGCGCTATCCTGGAAACGGTTAATTTGCTAGCTCGTACCCAACTGCTATCATCATCAACTGATACTGTTTTCACTCCCGTAATGATAGTAATAATGGTAATAATAATGATATGATTCATGCAAATAAGAAGACCTTAATGTCATTAATCATTTAACTAACTCGAAGAAATTTTATTTTTAAAGCGAGAAAGAAAATGTAAATATATTCACATATTGTATCAAAATCTGCAAACAAAAAATATAACTACATATTAATGGAGTAGTTTTAACACTAATCAGGGATTGCTTCATACAAAGATCCATGCGCATGTTTGGAAGTTATTAAATTTATCAATGCGTTGAATGTGAGGGGGTGTTTCCATAAACAATCCAGGATCCAAATAAGAACATAATAATCTCGTATGTTGTACTCATGAAAAAGTTGGGATTATCAGTGTAATCGAGGGATATGACGGAGGTGATACTTAAAATAGTATCGTAGATGAGAAAAATCTTAACAAAGTTGTGAGCAAAAGAATTATATTCCGGGTGAGCCCTTGACAGCAGCTGAATACACTGGAAGACGTGAAACCGTCATGACAGTTGGCAGAGTTTCATCTCGGAGCTGGACGTAAAAAGAACTTGGTCGAGAAGGACTTGAATTCCTCTTCAAACACCCAACGGGAGTCGCCCCAGAGCTCTCGTCTCACGATGACCCTTATTTGACTTTAATTAGGGCAACCGTCCATTTGCTAATTAGACAACTTCCCCTGATGAAAGCATCTCGATGACGCTGCGGATGGAATAAACAGTGCCGGACGCGACCTGAGATGAGAAAGGGAACAAGTTACACTGCCAGAGCTTATTTTATTAATCAACTCGATGTTTCAAGACCGAAACGACCTGAATTTGTTCGGGAAACATTTGCCCAGTTTTGTTTCAAGAGCTCCTTGAAAAACACGCCGATTTCAATTTCGAAAATGGATGCAGTCTGTGAATGCAGACCGGATTTCCCTATGTGTGGGCATATAGCCTAACCCCTCGAGAATAGGGGCAACTCAGCAAACCATTCATTGCATGGTAGCAGAGCATGGTTACGATCCACGGACATCTAGGTTCCCATGGAACCAACCATGTAATGAATGGTTTGCCGAGGTGCCCCTGTTCTCGGGGGGTTAGGCAATATGCCCCTCCCAGAGGGATATCCGTTATGCATTCGGTTACCTGGCTATTTCCAGAGAGGTCGAAAAAAGACACGAGACCCAAGGACACTCAGCAAGCCAGCACACAGCAGAGGTGGCTGAACAAGACTGAACAACACTTAGTGGATCCAGCGGTACAACTCTGAAGAACTGACCGTGTTCGAATTCGTGAGAGTACTTTCTTCCAACATCCGTCATCATTTTGAAGTTCTGTCCACTAGTTTGACTTTGTTCCATCCACTAGTTGATATTGTTACTCCTCGACGACGTGCTACCACAGTTCGGATACAATCCCAAATTTTTAACCACACCTACACGTGAATGTGCAGTGTAGCTAGTCCACAGTCTGGAAAAGTAGGATGGGAAACGTGGGGGATCACGTTATATTATATAATTTAACAGAAGTTCAACAATAAACATAGATCTACAGTACACAAACATAATAAATTAATGGATTATTTATAACAACATAGGAACATCTAGTGGACGAAACCGCGTAGCTCGGCTAGTGTGCGGTTCGTTATTGGTTAGCCGTACTGTATTTTTAAATCGTTAGTGAATGTATTAAAGTGGTCTTAATTTTGTAAGTGTAAGTTTATTTTTACTAATATTTTCATTTTAATTATTATCATTATTTATTTATTTTATTTTATTCATTCATTTTTTTCTTTTCTTTTTTTCTTTTACTTTCTATTATATTGTATAGTATGACTTGATTAGCTTTGAGTGGAATAGGTCTTTATTCATATGTGAGAAGTGTGCATCAATATTTCTAGTTAATTTGAATTTAAGTTAGTTGTGGTAGAAGTTGAAGAAATTGTTAACCACAATGAGAGTTTTGAAAAATGGTGCTGACATGGTGGACGACTTTTTTATGATGGGGATAAGACATACATTGTATCCTATGGGGGTGCCTCCTTGTGTATCTTATGTTTTGTTCTATTCATTTTCTCTTTTTATACGCAAACATGATTAGGCTTTTTACATATAATTGACAAATGCTTAAAACCTGGCATCTATTAAATAAATCTTTCGTAGGGTAACTAGGAGGTAACTTATGAGCGATTCTGACGTACGTTTGGATTCTGACGTATACGGCTGGCGGATGGGATTAATCCTTAAGATTGTTGTCAGCCGTGATGTCCCAGGCTGGTACCAACTATTTGACGTGTTTTATTAAATAATAGTGTATGAAGGAAGATGTTTTGTTTATTGTTTCAGTGAATAAATCACCTATTTTCACTTGCAAATTTGTTTAAAAATCGATTTTTTGCTAATGAATTCAGTCAAAAATAGATTTTAGGTTGCGATTTTGATAAGATTTAAAGAATTGATAGTTTTTTTTACCGATTGCCCGTCCCTAGCACGTTTGTTGTAATCACATCCTTGGACTTATCCTTTTAATTCAACCCAAATAGTGTTCATGTAAACGTAATTTGAAGTCTATGGGAGTTGAAAAGCAAAATGATGAGGTTGCATTGAGGTTTCCTCCCCTCGAATGTCGGTCCTCTATTTGAGAGTTGGAGACAGTTGGAGAATGAAAGCTTTTCTTTCTAATAGGGTTGTTTTAGTCTTCATTTAATTTAGATTAGAGTTGATTAAAGTATCACGCTGTGGGGCTGTGGGAAATTGTCTCTTTTTTTTCTTAATAAAAGCCCAAAGACAAACATTTTACCCGAGCGATAAGGTTGTCGAGGCGCTAGGCGTTTCATTAACTTTCAGCATCTCATTTCCAAGGGCCGATACATAAACCGTTTTTCCCACCGCTCCTGAAAGGGGGTCCTGAAGGACTCGGTTTCTTTCAATGCGGCCAAACAACGGTTTTCTGGCGTAGATATCGCTATCAAACACTAACGTTGAAATGAACACGAAATTAAGTGAAAAAAAAAACGTATTTAACGTAAATGCCTAACACATTATGCTAATAATGCCTTCATAATGGAAACGGGACTAACTAATGGGTCTATTTAAGGGATAGTCTCATGATTAGTACCACAAAGAAGTAATGTTCTCTTGCAATAATATCTTTTCGGATTCTCTGCGATTCATAACACTGTTCCGAGTACTTCACCGTTCAATATATTTGCAAGCTCTCAAATCGACGCGAAGCTTCTTGCCAAGGTCAGCAAGAAACAGAACAAAATACAAGGGTGACAAGGAATCTCCCCGCAGGACGCTTCTTGTTATCTTAAGTTCCGCCGTTCTGCATGTTGTGGAGTCCTCCAGTAAGAAAGTCGCCGTCTGGTACAAGTCCCGAAGAACACGGATGAGTCGGGCAATGACTCTCATTCTCGCAAACTTGTCCCAAATGAGAGCGTGCTCAAGAGAATCAAAATTTGATGCTCTACGGAAGTGGACCATTGTGCACAGAATTGAGGTCTTCAAGCGGGCAGACCCATGCCACAGTCTGGATGGTAAAAATCTGGTCGATGCACGATCTTCCGGATTTAAAGCCTCTCCTCGAGCATAACATTGTTATTTTCAGCCCATGCGCTTAGTATTTTGGCAATCAGAGCAGTGAAAAGCTTAGCCATGGTGGAGATCAAGGCCAGAGCTCTATAGTTTGAGGGGTCCATTTTATCGCCTTTTTTGTGAAGCAGTCCTGATCTTACCCCAACCTTTTGGAACTGTACCTGTTGATAATATTCGGCTGAAGAAACTTGTACACTACAGTAGCCAACTTTCTAGAAGCAGCTGAACCACCTCGTTTGGATATTATTGGCTGGGGGTGTAGATGCTCCTATGCTCCTATCAGTTGCCGCCAGTGAACATGGGCGTGAATCAAACGGTGGAGTAATTGAGAACAGGCCAATTTTCATACTGTGAAACACCTGATTCAAACAACACTACAAGTAGTTTGTAAGTAAGTTTACTTTTTTTGTGATATCAAGGGTCTTGTTCTGAAATTATTAGCGTTTCCCGAAAATAATACATTTGTCATAATATAAATGAGGAACGATTTGCAGCTACTCTAACGATTTCACGGAACTAGTGCGATACGAGGGGACACAAAACCGAATAGAAATACCGGTTTTCAAGCAAAGTTAACATCGATATATCAAAATAACAACATCGATACCTATATTATCATGGATCCCCATACTGAACGAACCAAAATCCCGCGGAACGACGAGCTTCGGGGCATCAGCAACGAGTTCGAAACCTGTTAACTCGGCGTTCTATTCGGTACTAACCCCGACGACATCGCCCTAATCGCCGGCGGCGACCAGGTCCGGTCTGAGGCTCCGAGGGTTCGGCCCTGAGAACAACGTCAGCTGACTATCAACCCAACGATAACACTGAACCACTGGCTGTACAGGAGGTTCGAGGAATTAGTTTCCCCCTTTGAAATAGCACATTGTCGTTGGAGCAACATACTTTGATACGATAACTACGGTGTATTAGGTAGGTACATGTTAGTGTACATAAGTCTCAGTGTGGTAACGACTTCTCCGGAGATGCAATGAGAAATTCAGAAATATGAAGCTGTCACTCGTCATACTGTTTTATTTTTGGAACTAATGGTTAATTTTACCAACCTAAAACTCCCCAAGACTCCCTTATAGTAGCCCAATTCTGCCCATCTACGAACTTAGCCTTTTGATTGCCAAGACAGATTATTTGTGCAAATTTGAACTTTTTATCTCAATTCTATCAAGATTCATCGTCTGGTATGACACATAAAAACACATATGTACGCTGCTCTGTTAAGGTAATAATAAAAATGTTAAGGTAATTATAAAACGCCTCAACTCAAAATTCAAACGTTGCAGAAATTCGCCTCAAAGTTTTTCACTGAAACCTTTGATGTAAATTGATTGCAACTCATTATAAAAACCCCATTTTTTGGTGAGATATCGACATGAATTCAACCAATTCAACGGTGACAAAAACACGCAAATTGATCAATTTATAATCGGTTAATTGCAGGTAAGGCGATTTTAACATTTCCAGCTTCCGTTTTGGGATTGTTAATTTAGGTAAAATTCCTCAACTGGTTCGTGAGGCGGTCACCCGTCAACTCAATCAAACGGAGGTTTTGTTGGGAAAATGTTGAAAATTTTTGTAGGTATTTTGGTGAGTTGAGGCGTTTTACCTTAACAGTGTGTATCGTAAAGGCGTTTTACCTTAACAGTGTGTATCGTTGAGGCGTTTTACCTTAACATTGACCAATTTTCGTATGTTTATGGTCAGAAGTTCCCCCACTTCCGGTTCGAATTTTGAAATTCGGACTTCACCATCAGAAAGGCCAGGTCCAAGATCGGGGGGTTCCCTATTTTATTATAATGAACATGTTGTAATGGGCAGGGATGTTCCGATATCATCGATATCAATGAATATCGATATTTTTGTTTCGATATTTCCGATATTACATCGATATCAGAAATGCGATATTATCGTGATATCGAAAGATTTTGTGGAATATTGGCTTTCGATATATCCCGATAATCACGATAATAACATATTATGTTTATGATACTCTTATGATCTCCTCTCTTACTAGGCCCCATACATGTAATTGAGCTGTTCTGTAACTCTAAGTTGAGTATATTCATCTGAGAAAAAATGTCAGCTAAATAAGCAAGCTTTTAAGCTAGTCACTATCATGAAACTTGTAGGCTAAATAAAAAGGATGCTCTTCAAAAAATACTTGCAACTTGCAGTTCATGTCTGAGCTCAAAAAGTCTTGTAAGAACCTTCCCGCGAGATAGCCACCTTACTTCCGTGTGAGACCAGGCGCAAAAACATGAAGTCCGCCATTACCAAATATTTTCGGCGTACCTCAACCAGGCCGTTGCGTACCCCCAAGGGGTACGCGTACCCCAGGTTGGGAACCTATGCGATAGACCAACTGATGAATTCGTCGTATCAATCAAATCACTCTTCATAACAACGTGATTTACGTGTGAACCTGAAGGGACGTACGTGTCGTCCAGCAGCCGATGACAAGCTCGCGGAATCATCGTTGCAAACACAACGGAAGAGGATCGACCTATTTGGGACCCCCCCTTCGTTCCGCCCGGGAGTTCTCTTGTTTATACAAGTAATGAACTCTGCGGGGTCAGTGTGATGAGGGGGTCACACGGGCCCCCTTGATCCGTTCTTCCTCTTTCCCGTTCAATTCGGTTCGACAAACACTTCGGGAAAAACAAGTGGCCGTTATAGGTGCAGGCTGTACTTCAATTTGCTCGGCAAACATTGCCTTTGGAAAACAAGAAAAATCCGTACGACGGGACGGGACGGGGGGGGGGGGGGGGTGACAACGATGTTCCGGCTCCCGGAAACCAATTAGAAACTGTACGACGCGATCGTTCACAATCAGTCGGACAAGCGTATAAGCCCAAAAATAATTCACTCACGCAGCTAAAATTAATTACCGAATCTTCATCATTAAACATAATGAAAATTGTTCATTTTTCATTATTCTTTGTTTTGATAATTACTACTTGCTAATCAAAATTTGATTATAAATGTGCATAAAACTACAGATAAGCCCAGAGAACATTTAAACGTATTATAATTAAGAAAGAGAGCACCGTATTGCAGAGAAAAGGTGTCACTTCTGGAGAGCTTTTTATTTTCATGTTTTCGGTTTCACTGCCCTACGGATCTGCCCAACGGATTTGAAGAAAAGGGTGGGGAAGGGCATTTCTAGACTGTCCGCCCCTAAAGGACAAAACACAGTCAAGTTCAGCAACCGCTAGGCATCCGAAAATAGAAATTTGGTCTTGGGTAGAGCTGGGTTGTGAGAAAAACTCTCACGCGCGAGTACTCCAGTATTAAGTTTTCCAGTGCCTGTTGAACTTTTTCTCTCACGCGAGTGCTGCTACATCAATGTACGTATTTCATAAAACAGTCTCACTGCAGTTATTTCTGTGTGTAAAAGTTTTTTTTCCTTCATTTTCTCGTCATTTATATTGCAGAACACATCAAAATGTATCCAGGAAAGTTGCTTGCTGAAATGGGAGAAGGCTGTTTACGAAGCAACTTGTATGTTTTCCTGTGATCAGCTAGTATTTTTTGCATCACTATTTCGTTTCACTTGTTTAACTATTATTGCAATGGGCTCGACAATTTACAAGTCAACTACTCATTGTGTTACCCATGCTATCCTACGACGAAATGCTTGGTCCCAATTATCAAGTTATTTGTGCAATGCCGAGGTCAGTTTAATTTTGAAGAATAGGTAAATATTTCACGACTCTGTCGTTTTTATTATTCTCATACGACGGATCCAAAAATCGACTAGGTATTGCTCTTAAGTAGGTATGTTTGTACACCTGCCAGTACGAATTTTAAAAAAAAAGTAGTCCAAACCCCCAAAGTTTAGAAGTTGGATTGTAAAATTTTAAGGAAAAGATAAAAGAATAGAATGATGAATGAACAGAAAATTATTTTCAACAAGTCTGTTCAAATAGTAGATAGTGCTTACACGGAAATCACATGTGAGAGAAAACCTCACGCGCGAGTAGTGGCTTCCTGCTGTGGCCAGGCAGTACTCGAGGGTTAAAAACGAATTTTGAAATTTCGAAAAATGCATATTTCGAAACATTCAAATGGAACGGTATGGTTCTGTCTTTCCGGAGCTTTGTACGAATAGCCGATCGTTCACAACGAGGGCTCAGAGTTGAGGCAGATCGAAAGTCGTGAACATGAGGGTGAATCATGCGGCAGCCTGTCGGGTCAATATTCATACTGTTCGAAGCACATGGTTTTCAGATATCGAGTTGATTAATAATAATAAATGAGAATTAATAATGGTCAACAATAATTATTAATAATTTACCATTATTAACAATAATTCACACCACTTGATAATAATAATTCATCATAATAATTGATAATAATTAATCTATCATTTAGTTCTCTAGACAGAAGGGTGACACAGGTCACAGTAGATAAGTGCTTGTAAAATTGATTTTAATATTGAATGGTTAATCAGAGTTACTTGATATATTTTGAAGGTATCATGTCCTGTGCAATTTTTGGCGAAATGTAACATTTCCAATAGTAGACTACTGTACAATCCTTAAAGTGCCTGTACAATTCTTAAAGATGGCTGAATTGTAAGTCATTGAAATGTACAGCATCTTGTGGTCCTGAAGCTATTTTCCGTGTTCAGCAGGCACATTGTACAATACACCAGATATTTACTCGAACAGCAGCTAGACCTACTTATCGCGGAGTTCACACGAATAATCAAATAAAAACTGGAGTATAAGCGGAAATACAGCTTGTTTGTTGAGCTTTCAGAGGGTTGTAATAATGGAATAAAATACAGGTTCGCTAAGTGGGGAAAATAAGGAAAAAGGATAATAAACGTTGAAGGCTTGGAAAGGAACTAGTTGGAGGAACTAAAATATTTCTTCGCCAAGCAGTAAACTTGAGGATTAGATGGTTAAACGTTAGGTAGAGAGTGAGGGGAGGAAGGATAAAACGGCTAACCCAAACTCTCAGCCTAATTTGTTTCAAGAAAAGCCTTGTGCCCGCCCCTTCCGAAGTAAAGGACCCTGGATATGAGTATACATTCCCCGGAATGCAGTTTATTTCAACACTGCCATAGCTGCTCCGCTCCCCGTTCCGACGGCCACACCTTCCCTCCACGCCTTAATTGCGAATTCCTTATTCTCCCATCCAGAAGGTTTTCCTGAAGGCGATCTTCCCTCCCCTATGGAATTCTATACGGTCATTATACCCGCGGCCGGTGGTTCCTGTTTAACCCCTGCAACACTTGCCGTCTGTCTACAGTGTTTATATACACTACACTGGCGACCTGACCACTTGGTTATCTTGACAGATTCAAACTTATCCCTCCCATTGTTTCGGGTTTCCGCAATTACCTTTTGAAATGGGCCAGGGACGATTTAGTATCTAATTTCAGGGTAATACCGAGGCTCTCCCTCGAACGGTAGAGGTCCACAACTTACCTCTGTCCGCGTGATAGAATCCCCAGTGTAGAGCAAGTAGAGCAATGATTTCATCTTGCTGTGGTTTGTAGAAACTATATTAAGAATCAACCTCCATAAACTACTTCTATACAACATCAATAGGGTTATGTTGAAATTTACGAAGCGCCTCCACTGAACTAACCCTTTATGTATCTTAACGAAAGAGTTATTGAATCAGCTGAATAATATGATACACAGCATGGTACAATACATAATTTTACTATTGTTGAATGGTTGCAATTGTTACCGACTCTACTGTCTACTCTGCCCACACAGAGTATTGTGTGCCGAAATTACGCGTCCTTTTGTCATCGAATGGGTCATCACTAGAACGTATTTTGTGTTATTATATGATGGCACATTCATTATGAATCACCGTCGTTTAGGGCAGTGGTTCCCAACAGGTGGTCCGCGGACTCTGGGGGCCCCCGAGCAGTCATCGAAAAATGTTTCGTCAGAAATTTGCTTACAGTTAGTTTGTAGTCAAGCGTCAGGATTTATCCGTGGGAGACGAAAATTGGCTGGTGAAGTGACTATAGATTTTCCAATTACCGCGAGAATGCGCACACTTCCGTAGTTATCCTGGCCTCATGTGACAAGCGTTTATCTCTTCACTTACAGTGCTGTCATTTAGTTTTCTGTCAGCCATTGATTGCCTACTTGATTATCGTTGTGGTTGTGTTTATCAAGGAATGTGCTATTTTAGAGTATCAGTAATTTTTAATAAGCTACGTAACGTGAAGTTTATTCTCTTTGGGAAGGTGTGCATTTGTTGAAATAAGTACCATTGGTTGAAAAGTCTCATTTTATCCCTGAGAAATATGTGTTTTGTTTCTCAAGTAAAATCGAATAACGATATCAGCTGAACCTGGGCCTGTTCTGCTTGAAGTGTATACACATGTCCTAAGGAGGCTACATACAAAATTACATCTTACACTCAACAGATCCTAGGCCTATTCTACTTAGAGTGTAAGTAGAGTATAATATATAGACACTGCGGTCTAGGCACTTGCTTGTATCCAGTATGAGTAAAACCAATTTCCATATTATTCATACTGGATATAAACAAGTGCCTGGACCGCAGTGTATTGTCTATTATGGAACACTCGCAAACGAGTGCATGAAACTTGAGTTACTCTGACTTCAGAGTGAACATTTCAAGCTTGAAGCCCAACTTTTCGGAAATAATGGATGCAAAGGGGCATTTCAACTCATTACATTAAACTTAAATATGTAAATCTTAAACTTTGAGAAGAAATAGAATGTTGTTCATGTAAAACATTCAATTTCAATTTAAATTTTATTCAAAACCGTACGTGTACGATACATATAACAAACATTTTTTGCAGGAAAACCGAGGTTTAGGGGATCCACCAGTCATCGGAATTGGGCCCAGTAGTTTATGAGGGGAGACGTTTTAAATTTCACCCTTAGTAGGTCAATATAATTTCATTTCACTGAGAGTTTGGCACACGAGCATTGTTGAGCGAAAATTGGCAAATTTGGATTTTCGATGCTCTTATGGGGTACAAAAATAGGATACGGAAAAGGAAATGTAGGAAGAAGTGTGGTGGCCGTGATTTTGGAGAGGGATTTTCAAGGAGGACGTGGTGATACGTGTTGAGGACGTATTTCTCCTGCACTTTCCAATAAAATAAAACTTTTGAATAAATATATTTTTGTGACACTGAGAAGTGGAAGTTTAGTGGTCCCGTTCGTGTAGGTGTGTCCCTACCTATACGACTCCACTGACTGATTTATTGGAGGGAACGTACCGTTGTGGCATGAAAGAGTTATCAGGCTTGCAGACCTCTTCATCTACTGACTATTCCGGATCGTGTAGAGCTGACTAATGTTTATGGGCGCTCATCTATTGAGCGGGAAATAACAATATCGTATCCCCACGTATATCCATCGATGCCAACTCAACCGGTAGAGGATGAAGCCACACGTCTCGATTACAAGTAGATAAAGACGATTCGATTCAGTGTGGGCGAATGAAGCCCTTTATTTGTTTCACTAGTCCGTTGAGACGTGTGCGGTATTGGAAGAATGGACGGCGTCAGAGGGGGATGAAACTCTGCGTCGAACATCTGGGAACCCCGAGGATGGAGGGACGTAGTAAATTGAAAACCTCCTCTCACATCCACAAGGCAGGACGGGACGTTTCCCTTGTCGTCCGTCTTGTTGCATGAAAGGGATGTTACCGAGGGGAACGATCGGAGCTGCAGGAGGGTGAGAGAACCTTCGTGAAGAGCAAATCAGAATGCAGTGGAATGAGAAACGAAGGAATGATCAGGGAGATAATGGGGATCCTGTCATTGACTCGGGAGAAAAGGCCGTAACTGCCTCAGGGATGTACATGTAAAGCTTACAGATGTCAACCTCGTAATTTGTTATTCCAAACAGAAAGTGTTAATGGATGGTCTTCCAGCATCGAAAGAAAACATTTCCAGTCGTACAGAATGACTTTATGAGCAAATTGTCGAGTAACTCACCCATCACTGACATCACCAAAGACTTTCCACCCTTTTCAATAATAAAAAATGGAAATTCAACAAACAATCTTCCTCTGAACTTTCATGTTTTCTACTAAATATTTATTATACATCATCACTTTCTCATCGAATTTCATTCGATTTTACGGCATTTATTTATCTCAAGCAATTTTCAGTGGTCTTCCAGAATTGATAGACAAACCCCAAGTCATACAGTCAATTGAAGAGCAAACTTTCGAGTAACTGACCCACTCAATCTACCCTTCAGTTAAACGCTTACCACCCTTGAAAAATGGAAATCCAACAAACAACTGAGGTCATCTAAATGTTTTGTTATTGAGCTAATGATTAGTTTCAATTATTGTATATTACCACCTCCTCGCCTAATTTCGTTTTTGTTGATTTTCGACATTTGTTCTGTGATCTTCCAGCATTCACGAATCAAGCGAGCGTATTTCACCGAATCCTGGGGAACATGTAGTTTGAAAAGCAACACACCGGAGGAATCTACCATGAATTCTATCCAATTGGCTGACGTGACACGCGTTATAAAAGCCAGTTCACCGGTGCATATTCCAGGATTGGAACAACTAAGGGCTGTATTTCGCTTTACAAATCCTAACAATACCATTGCCCTCCTCAATATGTTCATACAGGGTGGACATCCGGGGGTGAATTCTACAACTAATTTGTGACTAAAAATGCCCCATGACTCATATTTTTTACTCCACTTAAAATCCGAGTTTTTTTCACTTTTAATTTTAGCGTCGTTTTTTCAACCTTACGTCACAAAAACGGACATAACTCCCTTATTTTCCAAAACCAAAATCTTTTGCTCAGATTTAACGGGTAAAAACTCTGCAAATTCTTGACACAACGGTTCTGTTGTACAGATCTTCTTTGTCCAGATCACCCTTCTGTCCAGATTACTGAATGGTAGATTAATTATTATTATGATAAGGGGGGAGGGGTGCCTAGGGTACAAAAAACTATAATTTGTCCAATCCCTTTGTCAACAGCTTTAATTTGAGGTATTCTTGCGTCCTGAATCCGATTCTGAGGTCATCTGAGCCCCATCACGTCAGAAAAACGAGATTTCAAGGTAATTTAGAGGTTACGAGGGACGATCAAAAAGTAAGAATACAAAACGTTTTGCGGAGCAGGAAAATTTTTGTTTTCAAATGTGAAACCCCCTGCGTTATGGGCAGGATCAGTATAAACGAAACAAGAGGTCCGGCGTTTGAATGAGTCCGTTAGTTTGCTTTTGAGATCATTTTGAAATGTGCGCTTCCATGAACGCTCTGGCCAACTCCGCAGGTCGGAGATCTCCTCATTCGCTTGAAATCTCGTCATTCACTTGATATCTCATTTTCCTCGATCATGTAACGAGTATGATAATTTAGGTCGTAGCTTGACACAGCGCTTGCGAGGCGGTACAGGCATTGTGCCTTTGCCTCGCAATAATGTTCCTTTGGTTTTTCTTGAACCAGGTGTATTATTATTTTTTTCATATTGTAAAGCATAAATAAATAAATAAAAAATATAAAAAAAAGAACTGGTTTCTTGTCCATTTTGATAATCTCTGAGCTATAAATTCAATGATTGACGTTCACTGCGATACCTAGTTCGTATCGTTTTCTTCTCTGTTGGTGGAAATAGAGCTGTTTTCTTGATAGTTTGTACAATAGTTTTCTCCTCAAGGTCGTGGTGGAGATCATCATTTGGAGTGTGCCGACGTTCTCGGTAGTTCTGAGCTGTGATGCCCTCACAGCTCCATTACAAATAAGAAGAAGAAGAAAAAACATGAACTCAGTTATAGGCTTGTCACGCTCTCTCCATCGTACGGATTCTACACGGAAGGCCAGAAAAAATGTCCGGCAACATATTCTCTCAGCATCATTATTTCCTTCTTCTACAGATCCCGCTACCTGTAGCCTCGCGAAACGATTTTCCAATGGTATTATTGCCTCCATGTGTTTCTGGCTCGAGTTCCCCGGCGGGTGGGCGCTACGGGATGTATTTTGTCATTGTTTATAGTCACTTACGCCCAGAGGTCCCGCCCGATCTCCCGAACTCCATCCACTTCGCGAGGGGATCGGCTCAGAGCCGCGCCGGCTGCTCCACATTATTTTCTTTACCCCGGAAGTTGTTTCGGAAAACGACGGGAGGAGGAAGATATTTATGGATACGTTTGTCCCGAACAGCTGTATGAACTTGTGATAGCAGTGGAGGGGAGCTTTGGCCAGATCTTTCCCCTAATTGTTTTCGGTTAATTTACGTGATATGAAACCTGTTACAAAGTCTGTACAATCAATAGGACGAGAGGATTAATGGGCGGCATTATGAGAATCGCAGTTTAACGAAAGGACCGGGTAGAATCAATGGATTTAGAACATTACTTTTTGATTTAGTACATTCAATAACCAACCTGTGAAATCCACCGAGGGAGAAATTAAACCCCAACCTCCTCCTTTGAATGAAAACTAAATGGCAAAACTCAAAAATGGTTGTATCCTTGTAAAATTTATGTCGAATTGTCAAATTCAGCATAGCTCATATTTGGGTTGAGATTGAAATGAGGTACTTATGTCCACACCCCTCAGAAAATTCTGCTCAGTTCTAATTGTACAGCCAGTGCACTTGTCTATTCTAGGGACAGAACCTATTTACGTCCCATGTTAAAGACATCATCCAACCACTACGAATTCAATATCGGTTGACGAAATTGCAGTAAATACAATGAATAAAATACCTACTGAATGCAATGAACTAGAACACTATTTAATTCTGACAATCTGAGCTCACTGGTGGTTGGTGGATAGCGGCAATTTATAAGCAGAGTTCTTGAGTCGTCAACTGGTCACCTTGGAAGCTTGAACCCCCCTGGACCCCCCCCCCCCCCAGATGCTATATACTTAACGCCTACTGCGTCAATTATCGAAACATGAAACATGAAACATGTTGACTACTGGAAAAATGCCCGTCTCTAGGGAAAAGTATTTCCGTAAATTATCATCCGGTTTAGTTATCAACCAATCGTTCAACACTCGTTGGAATGCTCTGAATTTATATTAAAGTGACTGAATGGCTTTTCAATGAGACGTAAATGATTTCAGATGCCCCATAGAACCTACCATTCAAATACCTTGGTTGACTAGGGAAAAAGTTTTCGGAAATTCGTGTTTTAAACATTTTTGACTGAGAACAATTATTGTTCTATTATAGCTATTATAACAATTATTGAAGCTATTATAGCTTCCTTTTCTTCGACAATTTGCTAACACTAATCGAAAATCTTCAGACCCAATTTATTGTACCTTGACCTTCCTTCCGGTTTAATTTTTTCGATAATCTCGATTCGATATTCTTGGAATCGCCCCAAAAGACCAGCCTTCGTTCACAAAGAGTGCTTAAAGTTGGAGCAGATTGAAAGACGTCAACATGAGGATAAATCATGCGGCAGCTTAATAATTAATGATCATTCATAATGATGATTAATCTGTCATCTAGCGATCTAGACAGACGAGTATCTGCACAAAGAAGATGACGAACCGTTGTGTCAAGAATTTGGTGAGTTTTTTGTATAGTTTAGTAATACACCTTTGTGGAAAACTTTCATCTGTGCCCCCTAAAAAATCCACTGATCGCGATCCCTCTTCAGCATCATAAAAGTATGATTCTCTTCCTCACGATCAAATGAATAGTTGATCGTGGGGCCGACACAGAAATATCATTCGAGAACGGCGGTTAAGAAGAGATGGAGAGGGAGCCACGCACTGAAGATTGAATTATTCACGGTACGTCGTCCCTGATGCAACTCCGTCGCCTTTCCAAGAGAAGAAAAAAGATGAAATGAAAGAGGGAAGAAAAAAACCCCTGAGCTTCCCACGGAGGAAATGACAAGTGTTTGCGTTCCGGGAGGAATCCCCGTCACGTCATCCGCGTCGAAAAAAAACGACAAGATGTATGAAAAATGATCGTATGATTGAAATGTACAATACGACTCCGGGAAACGGGACGGAAAAAAATCGAAAAGCCTTTAAAAAGGTCTCTTCCCCGCGTCAAATGAATTGAAGATAAGGAACTCAGTCTGTTCAATCAGAGTATTTTCCCTTCCCAGCAAGTATTTTGCGAAGGAAAAGATGAGGGTAAGTCACCCTACACCTGTCTGAGGTTTTTTCCCTTCCAAGGACTTCTCAGAAGTCGAAATAAGAGCTTGGAAACTCTACTTCGGATTCGATCAGCCGAAAAATAAGATTGTTCTCAATCCTCCCTCAGCGCGACAGGGCGAGGAAGCTGTGTGCACCATCCCGTTTCCCTGCATCCGTTTGGATAACCGACCCCTCGGGTTTTTTGACTCGGGGTTAGTTCTGACGAGTGGTTTTAACCCTCGTTTTCCTACATGGACGAAAATTGACGTGTGTGAGGGATTTATTATTGTTGCTGAGGAAGCATTCCCGTCTCCCCGAGCCAATATTCAATTCACACGTTTGACTGGAGGGACATACAACCGCGTCAGCGTTTTCGAATGCTTCAGCGCCCGTCTCAGAGTTCCTTCTTCCTATCGACGGAGGCAGGTCTTACATCTGGTGGTTATTCAAATATTTGCTCACGGTTTTTTTTTCGGTTTCCAAGTCTGAGACTACCAAGGAAGCGGAAGAAATGTGATCATTTCCCGGAGAGAGAACAAAATAAAACCAAAATAAACCAAGACGATCAAAAATGGTTTTACCCCAAATAAAAATACCCAGATCACTGTTCTGTGCACAACATCCTAGTGAATTCCATAACTGTACAAAATAATCGGAATAATGAACTGCCCTGTGAAACAGAAACGCCTCATCCATAAATCGTAACATTGCGGAAATTTGCCTCAAAACTTTCTCAATGGAAACGTCTAATACGGCCTCCATAATCATTCCATTGCCCCCATTTTTTTCGCCGGTACTTCATACTTCATACTTTACCCAAAATGTAATGTAAACATTTAATGTAAACACGTATGATTACTAAATCGATTCTCCCATTAAAGGAATCGATTCTTCGCAGTTGAGGCGATTTTTCAAATGTTACGCTTGATTGTTTGGGGTTTTTGTTAAGGAGAAATGCCTCATCTCGCCTAAAGGTTCTTTACTTTCACAAAACCAACTATTTGTTGATATTGTAAGGAAGCCAGGTGATCTGGACCTAAGAAACAGGTTGTTGTTGCGTAAACTGTCAGTCCGAAAAGTTGGTTGTCGTGAAAAATTATTCCTAAAAAAAAATAGTGCTTTTGTGTTAAACAGTTTGTGCTGAATAAATTAGGTAGATCAATTTAATACCCTGCTCTGGTCATTTTAACAATATGGTTTTTTGAAGAAGAAACACCTCAACCCCGGAAATGAGGCGTTTCACCTTCAGATTTTATGAATTTTAATAAATTGTGACGTTTTTAATGTCTAAATTCATTTTGAACCCCTCCCTATTGACTAGGGCTATGAAACGTTTCGAATTTTCCTTCAATTTGATTTTCTGGTTTTACGTATCATCGAAGATAATCAAAATTCGAATTTATTATAAGTGTTTCGTTAGGCGTTAGTGGGACCCTCCCACTAACGCCTAACGAAACACTTCTAATAATGATGAAATTCTTGTTAGTATCTCCTCATTTCTATGTCCATATCTAGAATCTGTCGTCTTGTACAATAAATTGATCAAAAATTATCCATAACTACAATGCGAATTCGGTCGCAGTATTTCTAAGGAAAGGATGTCATTATCTCAGTATTATACTAGTTCAACCTAATTATACATGCATGGCCCTGCCAACAAGGCGGCTCATACCTGGTGAACGACACGGCGACAAAGCTTTTGTAAATTGGATGAATAATTGATCGCGAATAATTCCCGAGTAATTCCTTCTCGGGAGGTTTTGCAATGGTAATAATAACCATTTAATTCTAAACTTTCCTCGGGACGGGGTTTCGAGGGGTCCCTTTTACCTCATTCATCCCGGATTTACTCCGCACGGCCGTAATCCTTTCACGTGCTCAACTCCCGAGGACTCCCTCGCGATTAGTCATTCAGGGGAACGAAACTTGGACTCGCAGACCTGAAGCCGAAAATCCTCTTCAACGCAATTACAACGGCCGCATTCGAAGTAGGAACTCCCTTCCAGTCCTCGTCCGACCCGTCACTACCATCACGCTTCTCCTACATCCCCCGCAACCTTACCGACTTCCGGTCCAGGGAGGCTGTGGGGGATGCCTATTATTCTAACAGGGCTTCGGGGTTTCGAATGATTATAAGTTGAAGTTAATCGACTGGTTGAAACTTGATAGCGGATCCTGCGAATTGCCGTCCATTCATTTCTGGAACCCATCATCAGTAATCCCGCCCGAGCAGGGTGAGGGTTGAATGGAGGGTTTCTATATCAAACGGCCAGTGAGTTCTCGTACCTTCTTTGGAGTCTCTTTAATTAAACTGAAATTAAATAAGATACGGTAACATTATGTTGTAAGTATCAGCCACAGCCACTTGCAACCTTGATCTAGAGATGTTGACACAAAAAATCGATATTTTCAAAAGTATCGCGAATCGTACCAATACGATCCTTGAGAGGAGTATCGATAGGTAGTTTTTCAATTTATTAGTTTGAATTTTGAAATAGGTGTTTCTCAATTCGAAACAAAATCAATCTATTACCAATGACAAACAGACCAATT
This sequence comes from Stenodema calcarata, assembly GCA_963920205.1. Taxonomy (NCBI): domain Eukaryota; kingdom Metazoa; phylum Arthropoda; class Insecta; order Hemiptera; family Miridae; genus Stenodema; species Stenodema calcarata. The sequence continues at coordinate 16,423,093 of OY986059.1, forward strand.
GTAAAACAGCTATCTTCGAGAAGCCTATTTTCATTTGAAAAAGTAGAACCTGTAGTACTGCCCCTTATTTTCGAAGTAAAACAATTATTGTTCCCCTTGAGAAAATCCTCGAAAAAAAAAATAAATAAATGAATAAATTAGAACTCAGTGGTTTGTCAGCGTTCTATAGAATGTTGAAATGAAACAGCTTCCAGGGTCCACGATCCTGATGATGATAGTGAGGATACGACTAAAACAACTAATGGATCGAATTTTTAGTAGGTAGAAGTAGCTATTTTACCAAGAATTTGTGAAACCATGACAATATGATTTCTGTCCGTTTTCGTGACAATTTTAAATGATTTTCTTTTGATAAAATTGATTGTACGAGTAATTTACTTATTGAATAGGCGGTTCTACAGAAAACTACCCATTGGATGCCTAAACCAATAGTGCTCCCAGAATAAGCTGTGTAGGTTTCGGCGGTGAGAGTTTGCGGGGAAACGGGTTAGCATCCTGTTCTACACGAAGAGTGCTCAAAACAAAGGAAGGTATGAGCAAATTTCACATAGTACACTTCACTCTTCGTGCATTACCACCAGTGGCTTGCAGTTTTCGAGATGAGTATTTTTTGCTTCTCGTGAATGAAATATTTGAGCTATTTCAAAAAATGTGGGTGATTCTAAAAGCTATGGGTCATGGGTTGTACTTGAGTTTGGCCTAACATAGGCCTTGTTAGGACAACCGCTTCTTCGCTCTCATCTTGAGCGTGTTTACATTGATTTCACCAGTAAAATCACAGTCTTTTGCTTCTTTTTAGTAGTATTAAATACTACTAAAAAGAAGCAAAAGACTGTGATTTTACTGGTGAAATCAATGTAAATTTTTGTTTTTGTTTTATGTAAGCTTTGTAATTACAGTTCCTTGTATTATTGCGACAGATGGAGTACTTAGGAGACGCCTCTAGAGAGCTAGTTTTGCTTCATTTGTGAAGAGGACAGGGTTGAAGACAAGGCTCATTGCCATTTGCGTACAAAATACGTTAGTGAAGAATGTAGAGGGTTTGATAAATAAATCTAAAAGAATCTACGTATGGCCAGAATGTTAAGTCGACTCTCCTTATTAATCCTTTTGATTTTTGTATCGGTTATTATTTTACTTTTTTTAAAGACACTTTTAGTCCTTTTACAAATGTAATAATAATGTTGTAAGACTCGAATAAAGTTTTCTGAAGTTTAATTCACCTAATTTCATGAATTTTTCCACTTTTAGTAAGAAAGTATTTCGTAGGCCTTGTTAGAGCACCATGGTCCAAATGAGCCTAAAGCTATTGTTTTTGTGGACTGCAAAAAAAGGTAATAAGGTAATGTTTTTTGAGCACGAAAGAATGTTCTCATTGGTATTCTAAATTATGTTGACGACTAATGTGCTGTATTTGCATGAGTTGAGAATTGAAGTATGAGAAGAAGACATGGTAGGCCTTATTGGGACACGGCACCTTAGGCGACGGTTTTCTGACGAGAAAAGAGTTAGAAACTAACCACTTTTTGACATGCCTTACTCAGATTGACGGACATGAATGTAACACAATACCAATAAACAGTAACGGGCAATGGTATACTCCTGAGTGGCTCCAAAAGCTATTTTCTATGGTATTCACTTGATGAATCAGTGGTGCCACGCTGAACCCACTTGAATCGGTACAATATTTAGTGGGTGACTATTATGACTAATGACATGTAGTTAACGACAGTTAATTCAATCGAAAATAAAAATCGATTCAACCGCGAGGTCATTCTATTTAGAGCAAGAATGACAGCTAATGTATTCTTTCTCTAAGTACAAACATCTCGTTTGATTTCGATCGTAAACACGCCACTTTTCGGTCGACAATCATATCCAACGAAATTAGTTTCCTCCCCAACAAACTCTTCATCAAGCCTCGTGCTTTCCCAAGCAAAATGGGGCCCCCGGGTCGAGATACTGTCTGCTGATAGAGCCATCATTGTCCGAAGGGCTCACTGAGAAAACAAATAAAAAGGCTTTGTCCTCCACTTCGTACTCCCCCTCGACCTCCACTTTATTAAACCGAGAGAAAATTACATCTTTGTACAACAACTCCCCTTCACCTCCTCGTCCTTCTCCCATCTATTTATTGTCTTTCCGCCCTTCGCGATCTGAGGAATCAGAACACCCGCTTGTTTATTGTTTTTCAAGAATCGATCAAAACTCGATAACATCCGACTGTCACGTTTTTAATTTCCGTTCTGCTGTTTCCGTAGAGGTTTCTTTGTTGCATTCTTCGGTCCACCAAACAAACGGCTTCAATCATTTTAACGTCGGTAGGTATCACAGTTTTTCATAAATTCGTTTCGTGAACATAAAACTTGTAAAGCTGTTTTTGCCTTCATTTAAGGCAGAATCGGTCCCACAACTCAAAAACACTACCAACTATAACACTAAATAAATATATATCTTCCAGAAAGTAATCCCTTGCTCTCAACATCTTCAGTTCTATCTAACCAGAGGGCCGTTACCCGCGACTAGTGGCACATGTGGTCATCCAGAGGGAGATATCTTGGTTTGCGTCAATTAGGGTTCTGGCCAGCCATTATGACCGCATCTTTGAGGGAAATGTGGCAGACTTGGATCTGTGGCAGCTTCAGCTGGAGGCGCTAGTGGAGGAGGTCTGCGGGTTATGGGTCGAAGACATGCGAGCTGCTGCCGTCAAGAAACGCCATCTACCCCTTGCTGGGTCTTGATGGAAGCCCTACTGATCTGCAGAGGCAGAATGTGAGTCAGCCACTCTGGGTTTGCCGCTAGGTTCTGAGGTTCAGGGACCTACTCCTGGCGCTAAACGACGGGGTGTATATTCGCTCTGATAGCCCAAGTCGAATTTGCTCCATGTGCAACATGTCGGCCCTAGAGGACGTGGTCCACTTTCTTGGTTGTTACCATGTCAATAATCATGTTTTCTTCTTCTTCTTCTATCTAAACAATTTAACTGACTCAAGAACTTCGTATAACCCAGGAAATCAAGACAATCCTTAGATCAAAGTACAGAATCGGGATAGAGGAAACTGTTAGCGTTAACTGTACTCCGATCGAGTAAGGTTGGGGAAACATTCCCCTTTTCATGAGGGAACTGACTTTTGTGACGAATGAGTTGGGATAATATGATGAAATAGGAATCGTGAACGGAGATCTATTATAATCAACTTTGGCTTTTGGTATACAGCTGCGAAGGAAGTTTCCAAACACCCACATGCAACTAGGTAGGGCTCTCAATGACCCAGTTTTCCTCCCATTCAAACACTAGGTGCCTACTATGAATTTCATTTATACCTACCATTCTCTCCTTTAGTCCCGGCTTTAGAACTTCCCTTGAACCCACATCATGTTGATTGGATGGTTACCCCATTCAAACCCCGACACATAACCTTCGTCGCCTGAGCTATTGTTGACTTTATTGTCAAAGTTCCCCGAGAGCTTATCACGAGAAAGACTGGAGGAAGCCCTAAAGTTAGGTAGATAGAGGCTCGGACGAAAAACCTGCCCTATATCCCGCTCCGAACAAGTTGGGGGCGGTGCTTTGGAGGAAGTTTTTGTCAAAACAAAAGGAATTGCTTGGTTAAAGGTTCAAAGGTTGAAAAGAAAGAGGTTTTACCCAAAACCAACCTTCACCAACCTCTACAGTGAATTCCCAAGAACTACTGGACGCACTGGTGACTACGAACTTTGAATGAAATAGTAGGGCTACAAGAAAGAAGCCAACAAAATAAACTTTCTTACTCCAATTCCTCCTTGTCGGGAAGTTGGAAAGCCTCGAGGCCTCCAGCCCTACAGTCCGACCTTGCTTTCAAGATCCACTCAGTTGTCCTCCAGCTTTAGCTCTCTTATTACCCCGACCCGAAAGTTGCCAAACAAAGGTATTGGTTTCCGATCCCGCCCCCGGGGGTAGCTTGTCACTCTCCAACTATTTGCTGATACTTCACTCGTTCGTCTTCTCTAGTGAGATACAAAGTTTCCTTTGGTAATTGAGGGAAGGTGTTGGCGAGCTTTGGTGGAGGAATTCGGTTCCCTTCCACCTCATCCTCTCTGGTATTCATTTACCCGAGTAACTGGTAGCTACACAATCCACCAATGATGTTTACTAATGAAATTTATCGATTAAAGAATAAATAATATCCAATATTATTCTTCTGGCTCCGAGAAACATTCATAAAAAGATACTGAGTTGGGGGTTTCTCCACGTGTATGAGTTTATCGAATCGTATCGTAACTTCAATCATTTTGTGGATAAATATTGTTATTTCGCCGTTTTGTCTTATAGTTCAAATTGTGAGTTTAATTCCATTTGGGGATCAAACGCCTGTTTTCTAGTCCTGTGGTAATTTGAGAAAAGATCGGCCATATTGAGAAGGAACAGACGTTATAGGGGAGTACTAAAGGGCGTCACCCACCTGCATGAATTTATGTATCAAAGTACAAAGTTCAACTTTGAAATCCATCCTCATTGTATCACAGAAAATCGACATCAACTAGATGGTATTATACATATTTTTACATATTCATTAAAGTTGTACCTACATGAAGAAAAATTATAATTTTACGAAATGGAAGATACTTAATTAAAAATTTCAAACAACTAGATTGCTGGATCTGTGAAGTCACAGCAAGAATGGGCAATTCCATTGTGTCCGAAAATTTACAATAGGACAGTATTTTTCGGTCAAGGGACGTGTGAAGATTACGAAAATAGCATGAGTTGATCAGTTTTTTCGTTAAGTTTGGTAGGAAATGCAATCAAACTAGTACTTGTTCGTACTACGCGCGCTCAAACCTTGACGTCATCGGACACCTCAAACGAGGATGGATATTTAGTTTTAGCATCCACGATGTTTCAAGAAAAATGATCCATTCGCGTCACTCCATCTTTGCGTCACTCCAGCATTCTCTATTCTGCATTATCGCTTGATTATCGCCGTTCGCCATAACAAATTGATTTTCATCTCTTTCATCTCTCTTTTTTTATTTTTCATCCGAGTGCCCTGTGTTAAGAAATTAAATGGCATCCAGCTCTAGTGTGAAAAAGCCAAGGCAAAATACTATCGAAGACGGATTTGAACCTGGTATCACAACCTTCGCTGGTAGGCGCTCTGGTAACAAGGATTGAACCTTCCGCACGCCACAGGAATCCGTGGATGCTTTATGCAGGGATTGCTTCATAATCTAGTATCCATAATGGTGAAGTTTTTGACGTCACACCCCGGTCGCTCGCCCGCCTGTTTTTCAAACTACCAATTTTCTTTTATTTTCCTAAATTTTTGTGAACAATTTCTTGGCAAATGGATCCGATTTTCGCTAACATTAGACAAGGTACTTTGGAAAAAAAAATAAAAAATAAAAAAAATTGACTGGAATTGCCCATTGCATAAACCAATATTACCTACCTACTAAAATAATTAGGTTCATAAACCCTCTCGCTATTACCTCAACGCCGTGCTGAATTCACGTTTCCTCGTACATGTTTTATTATAATAAAACGGAGTTATAACGGAGTTATAAATAATTATTTATAACTCCGTTATTATTCGTCCTACCGACCTGCAACTTCGCATGTAGGTATAGTCTTAGATTGTAAACTTACAATATTTAGGAGGGGTGAAGGGTTATGTTAAAAAATGGTTATTAAAATGTATAAAAATTGTTTATACAATATATTAAAATTTAATGATTTTCCCATGTTTACTCTGCTTTATTCGTCCTACCATTATGAAATTCCGTACGTTTACTCACAGATAGTTTAAAACCAAATGTAGGAAGGGGGGTATATCAAAAAGCAATGCGAGTATGCAGTACATACATTAATTTATTCTAACATAATATGTTATTCTACCCTATATTATAGGTAAGAAAAGTTGGTAGCTTTCATTATTCATGTTACATATGTCAAGAAATACCTAGTACGGTAGATGAGTTAGCATTCAGGCAGTAAAGAAATTTCTGGTATGTAGTTAGGTAATTCCAGGTATTTCAGGTATGCACTTATCGTTGGTATAAGTTTGGTTTAAGTACCTATTAAAAGTAGTAAATGCACTGGAACCCTTGTGGAAAATATGTCTCAACATGAAACAATGTAACTAGTCTGCACTGCATGGAAACATGAAAAAAAAAATGATTTGGATTGTTATTGATATGTATTCGTGAGTCAATGCCCTGAGTGGTGATACCTGATTATCGCGATTGATTGTCACCTTTCAAGGATTAAAAAACTAAATTCTTTTAATTTTTAATTAATAAGTATAATTTAATTATACATTTTTCACAATTTTCAAAAACCAATTGAATTCTTCTCGAATTTCGAGCGAGGGCATTGCATGGGTTCTGCGTTGCTAAAGCGTATTGTATAGGATTATACTATCATGTATGTGATACAGTCCTGTCGAAATCCCCATTCCATATTTGGTCCCATTCTCGAAATTTAACACCCGTCCGCTTAACATGATTGCTATGTGAAGCCCAGCCGTTTGAAAATATGAAATTCGTGCCTCACCTGCATATATCCGCCGAGACACGTCGTGGCGTTGACGAGCGTCCCCACTTTGAACTTCTTGAACCGTATCCTGAGGATCCAGTCTCGCGGAGTCCCCCGGAACGACCTAAACCTGTACCAACAGGTCATCGGACGTCCGAACGTCTCTTGAGTCACCTCAGGTGACGTCACGTCCTCGTAGATGTCGACAGTTTTGTTGCAGTGGTCGCTCCGTTTTGCAGCCTCTCCTGCAACTGAGAAAGAAACCATCCATCATCAGCTAATCACCAAAAATGTTTTCATAGCCTCACTATACAGACGAAAATACATCACAGCTGACCGCCACGGCGAAACTGCTTGGGATCACCCCCAGGCCTAAAAATGTTCCCCCTCCACTCCAAAACTCCAAAGATGCATTTTCGCGTTGCAAGCTTAACGAATCGAATATTTCACGTTATTTTCGCTGTTACAATAGATTTGTAACACTTCGGGTCATAGTGGCCTGAAGAGCGAATTTTCACTCCCCCAGACGGATGCTGCAAGGAAAACTGACAACTCACACACGTTTTTCTCGTAAAAAAAATGTACGTATGTACTTATGTTAAGCTTCAGAATTGAACGCCTGAAAAACAATGCATTTTGCTATGCGGTTCATAAAAAAATAGTCATATTAGCTTCACGATAAAACCTTAGAAAGACCGTCGTCTATTCAAATAAGTTTCGTGAAAACGTTTTTTTTTTTTGGAGATATCGTTCCAGTGACACATTGCAGATATCGTTTTCATCCGTCGCAATCGTATCACAAAATTTGTAACCACATTTAATGTAACCACTTTATGAACGTTACACAAATTATTCAAAAGCGTGGACAGAACAGAGCCACAGAGCACAGTGAAAACAAGGACAAAGAAGGGGCTTGTTAGCTTCGTGATAACGGGCCCGCAAAACACAAACCTACCCCGCTAAGCAGTGTAACTTGTTGTTAACATCCTCACAGACAAGGTACAGACCCTAGAAGTAGTAAAAAGCACCAATTTGAGCGTTAAAACCTCTAAAAGTATGAGTACCTTCTATGACCCAATTTGGGTTCCTAGGCTGAGGGTAACCTTCCTTGTGTATATAACATCCTCACAGACACGGTATAGGCCCTAGAAGTAGTAAAAAGCACCAATTTGAGCGTTAAAACCGCTGTGAGTACCTCCTGTGGCCCAATTTCGATCACTAGGCCTGAGGGTAACTCTCCTTGTGACCCATTTGGGTCACAATGGCTGTCAACGTGTTCATTTGACACCACTCACTCATTTCTCTCACAACTAAACATTAAAATCCCATAATATAATTTGTACAAATAATAATATTTGTGAAACATAAAAGGACCGGTTATAAATCATAAACAAATAAGGAGGAATCCAAAAATCTCTCGAGCGTACAATTAGCCCCCGGCATTTTACGAGGAGGTAGGAAAATTCTTATCGAAATTCCTATCTATTTTTATGGCAATCTAGTCATATTCCACCATTACATTTTCATTGCTCTTGAGCTATCCGCTATATAATACAAGGAAAAAATACTAACCGTGCCTCGTATATAAACGTAAGCACTTGACTTCTTCTCAATGTTTTTGTGAAATGTTTTCAACGATATAGCATACCCATAGGTACCTACATACAACGTAAACAAAACTGCGCAATTTCTTTCGTTTCAACCAACTACTCTAAAATGCTTCAAACAGGAATAATTCCATGTAGGTATTGGGTCTTTGTCCATCAAAACCAACCCAATCATATTTTGAAGAGTCCGTCACAACTGGTTTTAAGCAACAACCGAATCAATTTTTTTTTCTCTGAGATTCCCTTTCACAAAAGCTGGTTTCCTTTGCCTTATTTTCTTTTATAGACGTTCCCTCCATTGGCCTTAACGGCGTGTAACGAAGCGTGTTGTATTAACGAAAAGATATTTCTTGAACCAAAAACAAACCTTTTGTCGGGTTTTCTTAGCTATTCCGTACCACCAGTGGAATTCTACATTGAATCGTTTCCAATTTTCTCTTTTACGAAGCATAACGCTTGTAGTTGTCCTCTGAAACGTAAAGAGGCCTTGATAGCTGAGATGTTTAATTACGGGATTCTGCGAAGCATTTTCTAATTAACTTGAAAGTTAAGTTTCAAGTTGCTTGGGTTCCGAATCCGTATTATTCTATGACAATACACTCTTCCGAAAACCGTATGCAACACTAAAAAAAAGTTATAGTGAGCTAAAACTGTTCGAAGGTCCTCGGGATCGAAAGGTTTATTTCGATAGAATGACCATCGAGTTCCCTAGTCTGAAATATTAAATTTATAGCTCTTCTATTTTATTTGGTTTTATTATTATTGTTCTACGTCATATTTTGAAGAAAATACAAAAATAAACATAATCTTCGTTGATAAATTTGGATGCTAATAACCAAAATTTCACAGCAAGAAATGCTGATGATTTACAGTTCGAGGTGAAGTAGTAAAATACTCCTAATCAAAATATGTTGATAAAGTGATGCTTTACCACGATTAACCTTCCATACATGAGTGCTACTTATTATTTTTTCGAAATAATCCTCACCTAATTAGAAACACAGTCCTACTGCTGTGTTCCTACTGTAATTTAGTTGTTATCTCTCAATGGTATTGAAATCTGTGCTTATTATACCCATAATACAACAGTATTGTCATTTAGAGACGACTGTTTTTGTGTTCAGTACCTGTAGACATGTAGAAAACCAAAAATTAAAACAAATAGGATAAAAGCAACGGGAGTCTGCAATACTTTGGGACATTTTATGTCTTTAGTGCGCTACAGTACAACGTCTCTCTTATGGGTAACACTTCTTATAAACACGCTTTGAAAAATGTTGATTAAATATACGTACAAACGTAGTTGTGGTGTGTTATTGGTGGCATCCCTGTTTAGAGGCTGTTAACGGTTCATGTCAACACAAATGCAATGTCCACGTTAGAAATCGCTTCCACAAATCAACACAAATCTTAGCGACAATAGGTTGTAAGCGAAAATCATCAGAATATCAACTGCAACGCTTTTCGGGCCCAAGTAAAGAAATAAAATGTCAATAAAAATTCTACAAGTTTCAGATAGTGCTGCTAAAGATGGATTCAATTCACCCGTGAACAGGCGACTCCGTACTCCACGACATGTTTTGGACTTTTTTGACCTTTAATTAATCGGACAATAACAGTGAAATACACTTAAATATGTGCGGGGATGTAGTATAATAATATTATAGGTACGTATATTATACGTGCGTGAGTTGATAGGAAGTGTGATAAATTATCATGAAGGTATATTTCTGTTGTAATGGTCTTTAATAAATAAAACAAAAGAAACAAAAATGTCCCGTTATGTGAAGTTGTCCCGTTATGTCCCGTTATCTCCCCAAGTTGGCGTCCAGCCTTACCTGCGATATCGTTGCGATACGGGAGGCCCTCCGTTACGCTAGGGCCAGATACGAAGATGTAATAATTATTGTCATTGTTACGGACTGTCGAAGCGCAGTTATGAAGCTGGCAAATTTCGTCATGGGAACAAGATCTTGTAGGATCCTTTTGGAAATTTCAGAAGAAGTAGGTCCATTGCATAAAAAGAACCGGGCGTAACGTGCATTTTGTTTGGACAAGGTCGCACAGGGGCGTCAGGGGAAACGAACTCGCGGATTCCCTGTCGGGCAGTGCGTACCGAGACGGAGAGGATCTAAGCGTTTGCCTGCCTTACACAGATATCTACCCCAGTATATATAAGGACGTGGTAAAAGAATGGCAGTTACAGTACGAGAATGCCCGAGTAGGAGATGTTTTCCGCAGTTACAACCCCAAAGTTGGAGTAAAGCCTTGGTTTGCAACGGGAGAATGGGCTAGGCAGGAGATTAGATGGCTTTCGCGCTTACGAGCAGGTCATGCGGTATGTGCAGCATACCTTCATCAAATCGGTATGGTAAGTTCACCTGCATGTCAACATTGCCACGACGCGGAAGATGACCCAGAGCACCGTCTCATGATATGTGCAAGATATATCGACGCCAGATGCCGCATGCAAGACAAGTGCACAAACTATCTTCAGCTGATTCATTCTACGAACTCCTCGATCTACCATGCAATAATAACGTTTATCCGTGAATCCGGCATAAGCTTTTGGTTTATTATCTTCGATAATGAACCATTGGAATCGCCCAAAGAAAAAAAAATTTTAACCCCCCCTCAAAATTTGTTGGTTTACGTTTCAAGATACGTAGATTCAGAAAATCGAATAAAAAAAAATCCGTCCGTCCGCCGTACGCCGTCCGCCGTACGCCGTCCGCCGTCCGCCGTCCGCCGTCCGAGGCACTTTGCCCAGTTAGCGTTGAGTTAAAATTACGAAATTTGGTTTCTGGGTTTGGACCAGCCCCACAATGATCCACGAAACTTTTCATAACCCTAGGTCAAGGGGAAGGGGTTCAAAACGAATTTTGAAATTTTGAAAATTCCATATCTCGGAAAATTCCCATCAAACGGTATGTTTTTTATTTCATATTTAGATAGAGTTTGTTCCGTAGAATTTTTTAAGACCATCCGCAGCTTTGTACGACCAGCCGTTCGTTCACAATGACGGCTCAAAGATTGTGCCTCACAACCCGATCGTGAATCAAACTGTTGAAATACAGGTCCATTTTCATACTAACAAGCTCTTTGGAACATCATATGGCTTAAGTGATGTCGAGTTTGTTGTTCTGAGGTGCGTTTCGTGCTACGGAAATGAAGGTAATTTCGAATGTTTGTTGGTAGGTACTTCTTTTATAGAAAAATTATTACCGACGTAGTATTAAAAACCCCAGAATTATATCGTATTAATTAATCATAATTAATAATAATAATAATTGGTAATTATAAATACGAATTATCAACACCTAACAATAAATTATAATAATTTTCAGTAGGTACTTGATAAAATTGTTAATAATTAGTGATAATTGACAATAATAATTAATCTGACATTTAGGATCTAGACATTTAGACCTAGTGATCTAGACAGAAGGGTGATCTGTACAAAGAAGATAATGAACCGTTGTGTCAAGAATTTGCAGAGTTTTAACTTTATTTTTTATCTCATTGTATTTTATTTTTAATTCATTTTTATTTATCCCTAATTTGATATAGTGAATGAAACTTGAAGTGAAACATTTGTATTTTTCTTTATGAAAATAAAGGAATTCATGGCTATGGCATAAGCTAATGCCAAGTGAATTTATATTTAAAAAAAAAAAAAGTGGAAATTGGTTAACTGTTTTGTACAGGCCCTGGGAAAGCCTGTGTCACTTTATGACAATAGTTTGGAGTCATGGGATTGGAAAATTTTGAAATTGTGGAGTTTAGTAAGTACGCGAAAATTCAAGAACTGGGTCAACGAGGGAATTGGGTCGTCCTGCTCCCAAGCTTGGTTGATAGTGGCACCCTGTCTACACTGTGTACAGAAGCGATAAACCGTTGTGAACGGATTTCTGCGGCTTGCAGCTGAATGCGCCCTCTGCAGTTTAAGACCCAATTTATACAGAACGATCCTAGTCGGTATTGTCTGTTTAGACTCGGAGCGATGAACGAGGATCACCCCATTTTAGTGAGACAATCCAATTGAGGAGGGTCATATCGAAAACTGGCTCGCATTTCTCTCTCACCCCGCTCACACTTCTTTATTCCGTCGAAAAAAACTCCGGACGACTCTCGGACGGTTAAACCTCGCAAGACCTGCGTTTCTCACCTCGGCCCAGTGAACCGACGTAGATTGACAGGGTCGCCTCTAAACCACCCTATTTCTAAAACACTTCATGCAACGCCAACATCTCCACCAAAGACCCCCCTCACCATCGCACGATAGAGAGGAGAAGAAAAAAAATATATACTACCGACCGAGAAGAAAAATAGAGGACAAAGAAAAAGGTATTGAGTGTACAAGGCGGAAGGGACTTGGGAGGTCCTTTTACGAGAGCTTTGGTCGGCATCTTTTTCCTCCGCCCTACGTCCTTTTTTTCCCTTCTCGGTTATTGAAAACGTCGCGGGAAACCGATCCAAACGGGTTTCCACTGGGGTTTTCCTTATTTCTTTTGTATGCGCTCGTTCGACCAGCCGACGAGCACTGGCTTCTAACTAGGAGACGTTTTTCCAGCTTACCTAAGCCAGCCGACTATTTTATTTATTTGCTTCGAAGCTACGTACCTGTATATTTATTTTTATTCTCCTCTGTATCCTGAAGTTTTGCTTCCTTCAAAGGCGTAGGAGGGATTTACAAATCAACTGTGTTTCGGTTAAAATAATATGAAATGTACACATACATATTGACCCAATGGCACCCACAACAACTTCGGGTTGAATCCGTCAGGGCGCCAGAATTGAATAAACTCCATATTACAGAATTTTCGAAGAAAAGGAAGCAATCGTTCTCGGTCCAAAACGTCAAAGACGCGAATTGCCGAAAAAATGTTCACATCAAAAATTCGTTCCAGAACACCCTGAATTAACAACCAAAAGATACATATACAGAGTGTCTACGGACATTATGGAACAAACTCGAAGGATCAATTCTACAGCTAAATTGCAACAAAAAGTGCCTCCTAGAATTTTTTCATTACCTACTCAATTAAAAAGTCGACTTTTTCCCACTCTAAGATTTTGTGTGTGTTTTCGACCTTGTCTTAGTAAAACGGCCCCAACTACCTTAAATTATTATGTAAAATAAAAGTTGAGGGTACCGTTGGAAAGGAAGTTAAATTTTCTATCTCCCTGATTTAAAATTCGATTTTTTCAGACAGTTCTAATTGATGAATAAAGTCCAAAATTTGAAGATTTTTCCAAAATCGCCGTTTTTCTTTCGTATTTTGAGCTATCACTACAGGGTTCATTCGGCCTACACTCCTCCTTGCCCATAATCTCAGCTTTCGAATGGTATAAAAAAAGTTTTTTTCTGTGAAATTTGGTGGAGAAAATGTCGTTTGAGTCCTGAAAAACGTGCGTTCTTAGGTGAAAATCAACGTTTTTCACCAAAAGCGAACTTGCTTCATGGAAGTGAGTTCGGTATCGCCATTTAGGCATTCAACAATGAACCGAATGGTGACACTCTCTGAACAATTAGTACCGTTCCATATCTCAGAAAACAGGGTACTATGTTCCATCGAGGAGCCTCCACCGTGACGTCAATCCATTTGAGGAATTAAGAAATACCTACAATTTAACTTTAAACAAATTTTGACACAACGGTTTATTATCTTCTGTGTGCAGACCACCCAAAACGATAGATTAATTATTATTACTCATTAATATTTATTATCAAGTAGTGTAAATTATTATTAATTATTGTCAGTGATTAATAACTATTGTTAGTTATCAATAATTATTATGATTAATTATTAGTAATTAACTCGATATCTGTAAACCATGTGCTGTTCGATTCAGCTGGGTCAGTGTGAACATTGAACCGACATGCAACCTTACGATTCACCCTCATGTTCACGACTTTCGATCTGCTCCAACTTTGACCCCTCATTGTGAACGAACGGATGGTCGCACCAACTTCCGCATGGTCCAAACATGGTAACTATTTAACTCTATTTAAATCTGAACAAAAACTATACCGTTTCATATACATTTTTTGAGATATGAATTTTTCGAAGTTTCAAAATTTCCTTTTGAACTCCCATTCCCCCTTTGGGGCTTGTGCGATTCCAATGATTCATCATCGAAGATGATAAACCAAAATTCCGTTTTAGGGCACCACGCCAAAGCTCAAATAAGTAGTATAATCTAACGGAGTAATGCTAAGTGGCTGCCAAATTGCAGGGTAGAGGATTACTCGCAACATCTTGTGATGGTGCCTAGTTCAAAACTGACAAACGAGGAGAGAAGTTTTACTGACTTCCCTACTCACTTGAGTAAGTAGGTTAGCCCCTACAACTTAGTGAACTTGGTATAACTAGTTACAAAAATCCAAGTGATGTGATGTCGCGACGGCGTTCATGTCGCGCGTAAATCCACTAATGATGCGGTAAATCAAAGCTGAAGATTTTACCCGGCTGTTTATCTTAGTTAATTGCCGCAATTAATTAGGCGTTTCGTGCGCATCTCACGGGGTAATATCCCGTTAACGAGCGCTACATATTCACTTTAGCCGGCCGCCCTACTATTCCCATCCTGTCAGCCATCAAGGGCGAGCACATTATTCAAAGTGCAGCACAGGCTTATCTATCGATGGCTATATCGATGCGATGGTATATTATTGGCGCGCTACACGAGCCTGTGCTATCTCATGCGAAGGCTTCCAGTATTTTATAGAAGGAGTACAACAGCAGAGGGCTAGGACTAAAATAAATTAATTATTGTTTATACCACTTCAATACTCCCCTCGCCATGTATGTAGAGTCCATTTGATAATACGCTAGGCACAATGAAACCTGATATTCCTAAAACCCACCGACGGAGGATTCAGCAGCAATAGGAAAATGGACCGATACAACGGTGTGAGGATATTATACCTACTCATTTCCAGTATCCAAGTGTGCTAATTCGTGCAGACTAGCTCACAAAAATGTAATTTTGGTTTCGTCGATAGGATGGATATTACGTCTTCAAAGACTATACCTAATGATTTGAATGAGGTTTATTGCAGTAATTACTGCAATTATTGCAGTAAATGTGATGTGGTATATCCATTTTTATTTTATTTTATTTCAATACAGCACGGGCTAGACCAATCTGAAAACATAAAATTTTATGACTTGTGCTGATATTGTATGCATAAAAACCAATTTTCACTCAGCGGAGGAACTACAGAATATGTCCGAATCAAGACGATTCCGGAACAATGAGCCGGTTCATGGGACCAGAAGCAATCCCAAAAGTCTGCTGCAAAAGCCCTAGAATAGCGCGGGGGAACAGGGAAATCGGTCCAGGATTGGAGCGTCAGACAATCATTGGAACCATTCACCAATCCACGCAAGAACAGCGAATCTGCCCAACCGATTTCCAGGGCAGTGCCTGTCCCCCAATCCAATAGTCGTGGTGTTGTGTGGAAACTCTGGAGCCTAGGTATGGATGACTGTACATTTCTTGAGGTCATCAGAAAATAACAGGTGGGACTATCCCTCAGGAAATATGTCAGCCACGTTATTGATGAAGATGAGGAAAAGCAGCGGACCAAGGTTTATTATTCTCACCATCAAGCAGCAACAGGCGAACCATCTCAGCATTGACCTTTCCAGCTTTCTCAACAACAGAGCGTGCGAAATCTAGAACCCAACCTGCCCATTCCCCAAAACTTGATAAAAATGCTACTAACAATAGGTCGGGCACAGAAACTTTGCATCCCTTTTGCGCTTTCTTCTGGAGAACATAGCGTTCTCATACACTCCCCGTTGCCTCATACACTCGTTCTCAGGAGCTCATCCAGCATCGTTATTTTATTCATGGGCTCCCTCTCGGGAGACTGGAGTTAACTCGTGACCTGGGAGTTCTGCTGGATCAGAAGCTCACATTTAACAACCACGTGGATGCTGTCGCATCGAGAGCACTGCGAACTTTGGGCTTCCTCAAGCGTTGCACAAGAGACTTCACGTCAGTGGAGGCCATTGTGCACTTATATAAGTCCTTAGTTCGTCCAATTATGGAATACGCTAGTCCGGTCTGGTCTCCTTACTATGAGGTGCATAAGGACAGCTTGGAGAGTGTACAAAGAAAATTCCTGCGCTATATAGCCTTTAAGTTGGGGATGCCAGTTGATCAGGCGGACTATTCTCGTCTCGCGGTGCTTTATGATCTTCCAAGCCTGGAGAATCGAAGATGCATGGCAGACATCATGTTCTACCACAAGTTGGTGAATGGCGTTCTCCAGTCCCCGTCCCTTCTCTCCAGAGTCAACATCAATGTGCCAAACTACAGCACCCGTTCATCTGTGACGTTCCACGTTCCGTTTGCCGCCCACAACTACCTTCTGCATCGACCGTTATACCGCATGCCACGAGAAGCTAATGCGTTTATCCAAGCCACGTCATCAGACTTTTTTTGTATCTCTCAGTTTAGCCTCAAACGTCAGTTTTCTAATTATCAGTATCAGTGACAGTTCTTTTTCCTTTTCTTCATCGTCATTTTATCACATATTACTTCTCTTTGTGCACCAGTATCAATTTTTGTACTATTTATCTTAAGTTTCTCTTACGGGTGAAATCTCGAATTATTTTCCTACTTTGTAAAATGGCTTCGGCCGTATCAATAAATAAATAAATAAATAAATAAATAAATAAACATAGAACTAATTATCTCTTATCATCAAGCAGATTCCCGTACGTACGATAATTTTTGGGGAATTCTCCCCTCAAAAGTGACATTTTCGATTCAAAACAACACAAGACAACATTTCGTTCAAAATGCAGCCACTACACGAGCATCAAATTTCCCACCGCTCCAATTTCCGTGTGAAGGTTTCACCATGGAAGGTAGACTCGATCGTTATAGTTCGCGGATCCAGTACCTAGGGGGCACCACACGGACGCAAAGTTTCCGTGGCCGACCTATAGTATAATAGGGCCTTCGCTTGTAATAATACGAAACTACCAAAATTTGATTAGGATTCAAAATTTGATTAGGATTTGATTAATTAGGATTCTTCCGTATTATTATGGGAACTTAGAGTTATTAAGATTGTCAGATGTATTTTGGATGAAAACTAAGTTGAAAACATGACGGGAGGCTGCTTGTGATGGGTCAAGACCTTAAAAAAGCGGAAATAGAAGTCTAAAATACAGTCTCTATAATTTATCTTCGTCTTTGTGTAGAAAAGCTTTCGTACAATAGCTCGCAAGAAAATAACCGAAAGGAGGAGATAGAGAGAGCGCCCAATTGTACGTAATTACCAAAGTGAAGGGAATCGCTCTGTCAGTTGCCATCCATCTGTAATTCATCACAAAAGGTCCTTTAATTTGCCGTTCGAGTTATCATGAATTCCCCCTTTTTGTGAGTTTGGCTATCTTTGAAGAGAAATTAGCTGGGAAAGGGGAACGTCGTTGGATAGGGTTCTGATTATGCATTCAGTATCCATCACATCGCATTGTGTCGAGGTATGAACCGGAAGGGATTGCCTTTTGAGTGGGTGATCGACTCATCTAAAGGACAGTGTTAACCCACTATAGGGGAGGAGGTTTCGGAGACACCCCTTCACAAGCTACGAAGGGTATCGACGTTGTCGTAAAAACACGTGTCGTCCGATGAGAAGTGGCCCGTTAACATATTCATAACTGGGGATGGGTTGTTACTGCTTTTAGTCTCCTATTGAGTACCAGGCCATTTTAATCGCACTCAATTTTGGTGACACTCGAGACTTAAGGACTCCCTACTTCAGTCTCCCATTCACTAGAGCCGTTTTTCGCCAGTTCATAGGTTTACAACGTGTATGGGCTTCCGTAAAATTCGCATCTTTCATGCACCTGTTGATTAGCACTACAATCTTGAGTTGAAACGGAGCAAGCGTGGTTTTTTCCCCGAAAAAATGGGTATATTTGATGGCATCATTTTGGTGGACAACATATCCGTGACAAGGAGACGTCGGATAGAGGCCAGCAATGTTTGATACACTTCCAGGAGCTCTGGAAACACTCCTGATTACATAGTGCAACTTGATTTTGGGCTCTCACATACGAAGGTCCAGGTGGTGAATCGAGCTTTGAGGTAGTGAATCTGCCGGATGGAGGAGGGCCGTTTGGACTTAGCGATGAAGGGCGTACATATGAAGTGTAACTGGGCCACGTATCTGGGAAATTTTCTTGAAGAATCTGGGTGCTCACCTTTGCAGGACTACGTTCGTTTAAGTGCCGGTCGTCGGGAAATAATGGACGGTTCGCCAGAAGATGTAGGCTGCAGGATTTCGACCAACTCATATGTTTGTAACACCTTTTCGATAAGGTATAATACTCTGTATCGGTCTCAAACAAATAAAGCATGTCGAGCAAAGAAAACCCCCCACTCGTATCTGGATTTGCCGATGGGGGCTGAATTTCCGATCTTTCTTGGGGAATGTTGTGGGTTGTAGGGAAACTAGGGATTCCTTAGGGAGTTTGATAGGGTCTGTGCAGGGTTATACCGCCCTCGAAGAAACACCTCGAAAAACCGGGGAACGGCTTTATATGTCGACGCGCTGGGAGAGGGAAGAGCCCCCGAGAAAATCCTAATAAGGCACCAGATTCCCCATCCACCGTTCACAGACGGAGGTGTTCGAGTCTACCTCTGACAAGAGCTTCCTTCTCGTCAGAAGATGAAACGAATGCAGTAAAATTATATAGGAAAACACAAAACTCCGGTTTTCCACGATTTTTCCTCGGTTATCATTCGTCACTATTCAGTTTGTTTTACGCAACGTTTTCTTATGCAAGGTGTCCCAGATCGTGCGTAACGGATGTAAAAAGCGTAAAAGATGTTTTATTGTATCCATGAAAATTGTGATCAAAGCAACAAGTGAACTCAAGTAAAACTCCTCAAAAAGTGGAACTCTGTTACTGATTGTATAGTTGCACCGGGAAAGATATAATTTAATGCTCGTATTACGTCGGGAAATCGTTTATTTATTGTTGAAGAACAATTAAAAATATGAAAACTGGGGAGCGCTTATGTACAGTGAACGGCCAGTGACCTACTTTAGGACACAGATTGGCCGTTCGCTATCAGTTTCATTTCTCGAGTTACCGGTTTACAGGAGCCTTTTTCAGTTGTAGCCAAATTGTAGGTGAATTTGGTGTTCAGAGTCGGACTCGGGAATATCGTATGTTGGACGTATACCTGTGCTTCATATTCGGTTAAGTAAATTGAAATCGCCCCTGTAGTGAGTTGTATTCATGTCAAAGAGATCAAATTTGTCATCCCTATTTCATATCTGTATTACATGTCTGTAAATATGGTAAATGACTGAAGTTTGAAATGAGTTTGAATTTACGTACCGAGAATGTGCGTAGATTAATGTAATCGTTAATGTGTTAGTCTTCAGGAAAATCAGATTGGAAATCTGACCAGACCTTTACTGAGCCCCCAGACCAACCTAGTATTTCGTATAGCTTTGTGGGACTCACTAGGATATCGCATACAGTTTGTACAGTGACGTATCCAAATTTTGATCTAAGTACTTATTTTAAAATAATGTACAGGATAGAATAGAATTTACAGAAATTATTAAAACTTAGTGGACAAAGTTGCAGCGTTTTTAATGTGGTTTCCACATAATATGTTTGCATTAGGATACTGATCAATTATATTATAATTGATCAGTATCCTAATGCAAATTTGTTTTTCACTTACGAACATCACAGGAAAACTCAATTCATCTCAAAATCTCACGCTGCTATACTTTGCATCCTTCTAATTCCGTACTACTTCCTTCGTCAATAACGATTAGAAAGTTTTGTTAAAACAGGGTTCAATCTTTGTCTAAAATTTGCGTGTAAGCAATGTTACAATGTAAAAATGTAAGCAATGTTACAATGTAACAATGTAAGCAATGTTACAATGTAACATAATATTATCATGTGAATGTTTGGATACGTGCACTTGAGGTTCATAAGATATGTAGACAATATGGTACACAAATGTCAGTGCCCGTAATGTGGAGGGAACATACTAGTACTACATACGTAAGAGCTCATAAATCAACTAGTAGGCAATTACAGCTGACTAATCACTTATGTGGAAATTACTAATTAGCTGCTCAAATACATAATTGTGATTGTTTATTCAGATGATGTGTCGAGCTCGAATTTAATGTAAATTGTAGCATTCCTGACTAGTGGTGACAAACAATGAAGGGTGAGGTTTTGCTGTTTTGCTGACTTGATATTAACCTTTTTATAGGCAGAACTCCTATTTTTCGAGTCATTTTACGCCAAAAACCTGAAAACACACTAGAGTAAAACACCTGAACAATATATATTGAGGCAAATTACGAGTAAACTCAGCGTCAAAGGAAACCAACCGCAATCTTCTGACATTCGAATTTGACGTGAAGCTCTGATTAGTAAGTTGATTTTTTTTTCTTTTTTAATGGCTTGATCGGTACCTACTATAAATGTTCACGGTCAGAAGATAGAGCCATAAGAATACCAGCCTTCACTAAGTTCGACAACAAACTAAAACCTCTACAATTTGCCAAAAATTGTGGATAAGAGCTACGATTGCCACAAATTTTATCTCTAAGGGTTTTTTTTTTCAATTTTTATAAATTTCATGGGCTTATGTTTTTTGCTAAAAAACGCTCAAAAAAAGTAGGAAAAATAGGGTTTTTGCCTACAAAACAGTTAATACTAAATCAGACACCATTTAGGTGTGGTATATTCGTGAAATGTCGTATTAGAATTCTTAGTTATTCGGTTACGTTTGGAATCACCCTATATAGACAGGTAAGGGTTGCGGTGTATTGTCTCAGCAATTTCAGTTCCTGAGTCGCTTCTGAAGCTCAGAAATGTGGTGTTGCTGATTCACTAGTGAACATAGTTATAACGACTCTCAAGTTTGAAGGGACGCTCTATGAACATAGTTACAGACGACTCTCAAGTTTGAAGGAACGCTCAAACACACTTAGCAACTTTACAAACCTGTACAATAATTGTCAAGAGCTTAATTAGGAAACAGGTGGTTAGCCGACTTCATCGAAAAACAGCGTAACTAACTTCCTATAAGAGCTACGATCTCTACATTTCTATAAAGAACTTTCAGAAGAAGTCTCGTTAGAATAATAAGTACCTACCACGTAACTTTGAATAGATCAACATCTCGAGAGAAATACTTCTTTACGTGATTCTACTGTGTTAGTGCGTAGACAGACGCTAATATTGGTACCATTTGATATTTGAAGGATTAAACTCATATGGTCACCGTCTAGCGCCCGACCCGTTTGATCCCTGAAAATTCCCATCTAACTCGCAAGAGTCATTTCGGCCACAGAAAAACAGACACGAAACCAAATTTTTTCAAGAAGCCATGAAATGCGAAACGCAAATAAAAAATTTTATTTTCGAAATGTTGAAACTTGATTATATATAATACATATATGTGAATGCAAAGTTTTCATAACTTCGGCAGAGAAAATGTAATTTTATAATCAAACTAACATTGTGTTATTAGCGCATTTTCGAAGAAAATGTAGCTATCTTCATTGTGTATACAAAGATATATCTTTGTTTATTGCACCCTGCGACGTAGCTGATATTTCATAAAAGTTCAAATAAAGTGAAGCTCTCCGTCACTCAATAATTATCTTAACCAAAAATTAAACGATCCCCATCATTTCTTGTGGCTAATAACCACCCTGATTCCACTTCATTCGCTAGAAGGCTCACTTTCCTTTTAGTACCTAATCCCCTCTACTTCAGCCCCCTTTGCCCACCTACCGCCCCTAGCAACATCTTTTACAAACAGCTTTCGGTATCAACCCTTCATACCATCTGCCTTCAGCGATTATCCCCCTTCTAATACGCTATCATTAATAAGGTCGGAAGAAAAATAACACGTTTTTGTCTCTCCCCGCACCTCCTACTCCCCTTTTAATCACTTTACTCCTTGATTGCTGACTCTTGATATAATTAGCGACGGTTTGTTCGAATAAACTCGGCAAGAAATTCGAGGGAGATTCCCCAACCCCCGTACCCAGTATCCGTCGTTACTTTTCCAAGAACGTTTTCATAATACACACCGAACCCCTCCAGAAATTATAATGACCGGAGTTTTCGTAACAACACTTTTTTTCTTTTCAGGGTGACATTAGAGGGTCGTCGTACTCAAATTACACTGTTCGTTATGCTCACAACATGTTTCGAGACCCCTCAAAACGGTTGTGTTCCCTCCGGCGAAATACGAAATGATCCTCGAGACATGATGTTTCAAACGAAGGATTTTTCGTGTTAATTCACAACGATGAATTCATTTGGCAAATACTGTACAATAATTGATCAAACCCAAAAACGTGAACGAGTTTTTGTTTGCTTTTTCGATAATGAACCATTAGAATCGACAAAAAACTCATTTTTCCCCTTCAAAAGTTTGTGTTTTTTCTCCAAATTCTTTGTTTATTAAAGACTATGATAACAACTGAGCCATAAAGCTCCCATCTAGCTACTTCACTTGTATACATGAACTACATGTGAATGGAGTTGCAGCTCACCAACTGACCCAATTACAATCACTCTGGACCGTTCATTTTGGTCCTCAATTTCATGAAATACAAAAATCGAGTGGTTTCGTCCGATCCAAACCCCGCACTATTTCACTGTAGTCTAAGATCAGGATCATTTCCAGATTTACGTGTCTGAGAAGTTTTTCTTCATGCCTCACTGCGTAGTACTCGTACTTGATGGCTTCGGTGACGGTTTCCATAATCAGGTCAAGATGAAGGTCATCATTCCTTATGGTACCACTGAGCATTGACTATCCCCCTAAGTACTTACTTTATTTTGGAAAGTTTGGATGTGTTTGATATTGGATTTTTTTGAGCAGCCCCAAATTTATATGCCTTACGTTCAGACTGGTTTTAGAATTTGCTTGTACAGCAGCAACTTGTTGTGAAACTCTAGTTCCGAGTGCCTCCCCAGTAACCAGTACGATTCCTATATTTGATGTTGAGCTCGGTTTTTTTAATGTTGATGTGCTCTTTCCATTTTAATTTGGCGTCTACTGTCAACCGCGATATTAGCTGTGTTTGGTGCGGTAATGATTTTCCAGTGGTAGGTACTTTTTGATATAAATAATTGCCGAAGAAAGGTACGAGATAACCATAAATCTCATGGGTCTTGAGGAGTTCAGTTGGATAATTAACGAGACCGTCACTGAGGTGGTTACTGACTACTTCCCACTCCATATGGGCAAAAAGCATCATTATTCCATTTATTTCGTATCGTTGTGGGAAGTTCGAAAGTTCAACATTCCAGAGGTGGTTGATGCCAAATGTTGATATTCTTTACCGAAATGACTCACCAAGTTTAATGATCGATTCAGCTTTCGTTATAAATAAGTAGTGATGATCACAATACATTTAGTTGATATCAACAGTTCAGTCGACAATAAATACCACTAGAGGGCTCTGGTAAAAGACAGTAACAAAAATACCAACGCATGATAAAGAAATTAGGTGTAAACATTTCACAGGACACGAAATGTTATCACCGTAACATTATCTCGGGGTATCATCAAAAAGCCGTTGCGCGAAGGTTGATTCATGTGTCCCGGACCCAACTCACACGTGTTCCTTTAATGTGACCTCATCTGTCCTCTAGAGAAGGCAACGCTCCTCCGTAATTGGAGAAGAAACGACTCAGTTTGCTGTGTAAACCTGCGGTGACCTGTTTTCTGCGCCGAGTTTGAACTGCAATCAAAGGAGAGAGTCCCGTTGTTGCCAGAAGGGGAGGCGAGAGAAACACAGCTTTTCCCTTAATTTAACCCGTGTCATGACCACAACATTAATTATCATATTTGAAAGGGAGTTCCAAGATTCCCGACAACCGCCGCTCGGTTAGGCAGTGTCACTTGCTTTGATAGAGGAGAAATGGCGGTGTGGTACGGTTTGTGAAGCCAAGTACCAGCTTGCTTCAATATCAATACAACCTAAACTGATACTACTCTCCTGTGCAACGCTCGGGTCGTCCTATTAGTGGGAAACCTAATTGAACTTCTACTACAGTCATCGAGACATATGACATAGTCATAGTTGTAGTCTGATTTCCACATCTGCGCTAGCTTCGCGAAAATTAGTCTTGTTCTTGATTCTGTGTAATTCATTTTGACTATAGTAGGTACAAATACAAATATATTGTCTCCAGTGTGAGCAGTGTTATATTTCAAATATCGAGTCTTCTTGCAGTGAGTTATTTTGTGTCAAGACTTATTTTAGTTTCAAGTTGTACTAGGAAACCATTTCTTGTTGAAAGCTATGTGCCGAAACCTGAACTGATACTAGTTTCCTATGCAACGCCCGGGCCATCTTGTTAGTATATACATAGATAATTCACCCCGAGACAACTAGAAAGTATTTTTCTTCTTTAGAACAAGGCCCATAAGTACTCGATTTCTTCACACCCGGAAAACAACTGTCGTTGCTGGGCTCCGCCACTACGGTGCTGCTCTCGAGGACAAAATGCGCAATCCGGCGGTTATGAGTTTGCGAATACGAAATGAGGTTTGAAATTCGCGTTTGACAAGGTGGCGGATTTATTTATATTTAGATCTGAAATTTGGCTGATTTGGACAATTCACGAAAATGAACAAAACGGGGTGCTACAAAAAAATGAAGATTTAACGTTAATCGAATTATTAGGTAAACTGCGTGGAAAACAAACAATGTCACTGGCATCGGCTTCTCAAATGTTGTACTTACTCGAACGAATTAGCGAAGTCAAGTCATCTCATGAGGAAACCTAGAGTCCTCAGGGCTCTCCAAGCAGTTCTCTCGACGCGGTCATTGAACATGATCTCCGATTCAAGATCTTCCAGTCAGTAGCACCGTCAATCGCATGCATACTGCAACTGAGACAGTCCTGAAGGCAGTGGAGGAGGCAATAGTGCACATCGCCAGATCCAGAGCAAACTGATTGGACGGACATCAGTCCAGTGGATCCAGAAAACACTACCTGCTTCTACAGTTTCCTTATACTATTCATTGTCATATAAAAGTTTTCTCCACTTTTTTTTAAACATTATTCGTCGCTCCTCAAATGCCAAAATCCAGTTACGAGTAGTTTGGATATGGGAAAGAGGGAAACACTTAACATTCTTCTGTAATTGCCTGATTTTTAAAAATTTTAAATATTTAATATTTACAATTAATTGAATTGTGGGGAAACGACAAAAATCTAACGTAATTGTACAAAATGATGCAAAAAAATATGCAAACGGCCACCGAGGTTTTGTGCAGAAAACAGGTTTTTCGCAAAACGCTTCTTCAGAATGATTTTTCCTTTCTTCACAGACCATTTCTTTCTTTCCTTTCTTCACGTAGGCCAACAGTACATCCTCATTTCAATATCTAATAGTTTGTTCTTCGAAATCGCGGTTGAATACAAAAACATACCAATTAGCGCCTACGAGAATAATATTATATTGATTATATATATATATTATATTGATAGCCCCTCAGCATCCCTCAACCGCCGTCCAGGGGCCGCCCCTGTTCAAGAACAATGTGCTTTCACGAGTAAAGTATTGTTATGTTACTCGTGAAAGCAGAAAATTTCGACCAGCCTCGTTAGCTCGTAAATTGAATCAGACTTGCCGCTATGATAACGAACAGCCATCACGCATAGTTAAATAGTCTCTTGGCGCGGTGATTCTCGACATCGCCTCTCGATCCAATTCGGCGCGTGCATAGTTAATTCGCGCAAGCCGCGCCCTGAAACGCCCGTCCCGTTTTCATTATGACATCAGTCTCATCCCAGTCCCCAAACAAAAGGGCCGGTTATTAAATCAGAGCATCAGCCTAATTGTGTGCCGTTGGTAATATAATAATGGAAAACCCTGTCCGTGTGAACCCGCTGCCCCGTTTACGCGGGTCGATAAACACGGCGGCGCTAAGTAAACATAATGGATAGTTTCAGAACTGAATGATTCAAAGTGGAACGGTCACGGGGAGCTCTGAATCAGAGTAACACTTCAATAATTCATCCTTCTCCACACAGTTTCTGCTACCATCAGCATTCCGTACACATCACTTGAACAAGTACTACAGAATTTCATTACATTACAATTCGAAGATGGTTTTATAATCTTTGATGGTTTGCTGTTACCCTGTTCGTTCGACCACTCTGGGGATAGAGCGTTCTGTGGAATCACAGACCGGATACCCTCTGGATGAGCATATTGCCTAGCACCCTTTGAACAGAGGGAGTCAGCAGCCATACATTACATGGTAGCAGAGCGTGGTTGGTAGGTACGTGCTGGCTTTTCCTCGGTACCTTCTCCACTATTTTTTTTGGACATTTGAGGAGCTTTCCCAAAAGGGACTCCTATATAGGGATCAAACTGATTTTGCGTATAAGCATTTATGTTGGCATTGTTCAATTTCTTTCTCTCCTCCAATCCACTGTACCTATTCTGTTTTTCTATGTTTTCTACAATTCATTGGTTAAACTTCTATTTCAAATTTCTTTAACACCCCTACCAATATCCATGCTTGTAGGAGCATAGTTCTCCAAAAGTAGTAATTTGCAGTAGTACTATTACGATGGAGGTTAACCATACCTTGGAGTATTCCAGTTGTTCTTCCTGGATTGAAACTCCATACTACTTTCAGTCCCCCTTTTTTTCTATCAACGACAGCCTGTCATACCAGGTATTGATGGAAGGTGGGAGTGTGAGTTTGCTCGGCCGCTCTAGGGAGAGACGGTTCTGTGGAAACACAGACCGGATATCCTTCTGGGTGGGCATATTACCTCCCCCCCCCCCCGCCAGTGAACAGGGGAACTCAGCAGTCATACATTACAAATCTTCCATTGAACCACAGATGTATCACCTATCATCTGGCTTCTGGGTGATACCTAATTTTTTGTTATTGCATTTGTAAGTAAGTATTGTATAAGAAGGAAATAAATAAAAATAAATTAATTCCCTTTCCCGCAGCCCTAAATCTTCGTCAAAAATAGAGAGCTCTAGAGACCGTTGACTCGTAAGGGACACATCATGGGATCGTAGATGGCCTTAGGCCTTGCAGTTCAGGATTTTATGAGAAATTGAGTCGAACGCTTTTGCCAGGTCAATGAATACACAGATAGTAGTTCTTGTTAGTTTATTGGTACCTGATCTCAATTGGTATTGCGAAATCTGTTGAATGTTTTAGCGTTGGTCACATGCTGGTGTGGAGTGTGGATTGAGATCGGTGACGAAGTTGGTGTTGGAATGAATATTCTTAAAACCGTGATAATATTCTGAATAGACTGTAGAGAATGGTGGGCATCATGAGGAGAGATTTGAGTTTGAACTGCGAAATAGAGACACCAGTGGAAGAACGTTTTTTGGTGGTCATCCCCGTGGTATCTTCTGAACCACCTCCGTTACCGCCACCGCCATCGCCACCTTCACCGCCACCGCCTCCACATAAATTGGGGTATTTGTCGCTTTTCTTCGTTCCTGGCGCACACATACTGGCAGGTTCGCCTTCTTCGTACATTTTCCCCGTCATCATGTTACCGGCCGGGCCGTAGTTGCAGATAAGGGCTGAAATAAGTGGCAGAGCACATTTAGCCCAGTCAACGAAAAGGTACGAGTATAGAGGAAAATGCTTGGAACACAATTTTTGACTTTGCAACTTTGTTTGGTTTAGTTAGCATGTGAACAAATTATTAATATGATATGATATTATTAAAATCAAAAGTCCCCGCCCGTGGCCCTTAAGCGTGGGGGGAGGGGGTTGAAAGTCTCACTTTTTCGGTTTTTTGCTTACATCTCGGAAACATGAGTCCTACCGACGAAACCACTCAATACAAAATGAAAGCTGTTTAAATGTGCTACAAGTTTGCTCAGTCACGTCTTTCGACATCTTGTTAGTTTTCCAGATATCCGCTATTGAAAGTTTGAAATTTTGGATAAAAAACTAAATGCTGGCCATAGGGTTGTAGAGCATTAAATTTTATTCAATAATATACACTGCTTTAACATTTGAATTTTTACTCAATAATATTACATTTTATTCAATAATATTACACTGCTTTAACATTTGAATTTTTACTTTACTATTTCATCTTTTTTTCCATTCAAATGTTAAAGCAGTTTCAGAGTTGAGCGTGAAATCTGAAGAAGCTTTGCGACAACGGTTGTCCGTACCTTTACTGGCGATTCAAGAAAGTCGAGTGGCATCTCGAATATTTCAAAGAACATTTTAGTATTGGTCGTCATCTACTAAATCACTTAGTCTTAGAGTTGGGACCTCGCCTTAATTTTGCGCCACCTAAATGGGATTTCAGTTCCTTTCAGAGAATTTTCGAAGAAAATGTAGCTATTGTTCTCGGTCCTAAATTTTTGAAACTCGAATTTCGAAAAATGCTCATTCCTAAATCTGTTTCAGACCATCCTGAATCCACTGCCAAAAGATACCAAAAATTATATGTATATATATTTATATAAATAGTGGAGGTTTTTTTGACTAGGAAACAGTAGAGTAGTTTGCGGGTGAGGATGACCAACACTAGTCGTTGTTATCATTTGGTTTATTGCAACGTTTCAATCTTAGAACAAGATCCTAATCATGCATCATGATAATTATCCGATTGGTACACATTTTGTCGCGGCACAGTAATGTTTGACAAGGAATGCAAGAGATGGGAATACCAAGATTGAAACGTTGCAATAAACCAAATGATAACAACGACTAGTGTTGGTAATCCTCACCCGCAAACTACTATATTTATATATATATTTTATATATTTATGTATGTGTCATCCCAGACGATAACTCTCGATAGAATTGAGATGAAAAGTTTAAATTTGCACAAAAAATCTGCCTTAACAATCGAAAGGCTAAGTTCGTAGATGGGCAGAATCGGGCTACTCTAAGGGGGGGTCTTGGGGAGTTTTAGGGAGGAATATCCCTCATAAATTCCCAAGATGAAACATTCTGACAAGTGACGCCTCATTTTGAAGGTTGTTTTATGCTGAACACGATGGTGAAATCATAATTACGATATCTCATTCCATTCTCAAACTGGAGCACTTTGAAGATGAAGAAACGTGGTTGACACTTGAGATGTTCTTCATGGACATCATTTTCTTTAATGGAGACATTTTACATCAAACCAATTATTTCTTCGAAAATTTGCTCTTATAGCCATCCTGCATGACTGGAATGTTTTCTCTTTCATTGCCTCCAAAATTTCCTTCGTCGAAAATAGAGAGCTCCAGAGAGCATTGACTCGTAAGGGAAAGCTGGCGACGGAAATACGCATCATGGGATCGTAGATGGCCTTACGCCTTGCAGTTCAGGATTTTATGAGAAATTGAGTCGAACGCTTTTGCCAGGTCAATGAATAGACAGATGGTAGTTCTAATTAGTTTATTGGTACCTGATCTTAATTGGAATTGCGAAATCTGTTGGGTGTTTTAATGTTGGTCACACGCTGGTGTGGAGTATGTCGTTTGAACGGGTTGAGATCGATGACAAAGTTGGTGTTGGAATGAATATTCTTAAAACCGTGATAATATTCTGAATAGATTGTAGAGAATGGTGGGCATCATGAGGAGAGATTTGAGTTTGAACTGCGAAATAGAGACACCAGTAGAGGAACGTTGTTTGTTTGATTCCGTCGACGATTCAGGTTTCGGTTTCGGTTTTGCTGTTAAGCCATTGTCGCCGCCATAGCCACCGCCCCAGTCACCGCCTCCGTGTCCGACACCGCCTCCGTGACCGCAACAGCAGCAGTTACAGCCTCCGTGACCGCCACCGTCTCCGTGACCGCCACCGTCTCCGTGACCACCAACGCCCCATTCACCGCCTCCGTGACCGCCACCGTCTCCGTGACCGCCACCGTCTTCGTGACCACCACCGCCCCATTCACCGCCACCGTCACCGCCACCGCCTCCACCACCGCCTCCGCCACCGCCACTGCCACCACCATCGCCACCTTCACCGCCACCGCCTCCACATAAATTGGGGTATTTGTCGCTTTTCTTCGTTCCTGGTGCACACATACTGGCAGGTTCGCCTTCTTCGTACATTTTCCCCGTCATCATGTTACCGGCCGGACCGTAGTTGCAGATAAGGACTGAAATAAGTGGCAGAGCACATTTAGCCCAGTCAACGAAAAGGTACGAGTATAGAGGGAAATGCTTGGAACACAATTTTTGACTTTGCAACTTTGTTCGGTTTAGTTAGCATGTGAACAAATTATTAATATGATATGATATTATTAAAATCAAAAGTCCCCGCCTGTGCCCCTTAAGCGTGGGGGAGGGGGGTTGAAAGTCTCACTTTTTCGGTTTTTTGCTTACATCTCGGAAACATGCGCCCTACTGACGAAATCACGTCATACAAAATGAAAGCTGTTTAAATTTGCTACAAGTTTTGATCAGGCAAGTTTTTTGATATCTTGTATAGTTTTCGAAATATCCGCTCTTGAAAGTCTGTAATTTTGGAGAAAAGAACTAAATGCTGGCCATAGGGTTGTAGAGCATTGATTTTTTTTCAATAATATATATTAATTTACTATTTTATCTATTTTTCATTCAAATTTCAACCTTTTGTTGACCAGATGGGGTGTACAGCCACCCCAGGCGCACCATTTTTGTTCTGCGCAAGCGTTAGCAACGTGTATGATCGAGTGACGTTGTAGTCCAGCCAAGATGTTCATCCGTGCTTGCAAGAAATCCGGTCGTTCTGATTTCCTTAGGACCTCGAACAGTAGTAATAAGCCAGATTTCCAACATTCAAAGACCTCGGGAAAGGGCCGTAATGGCCGAAAAACCACGAGATTTTCGAAGGTTTTTCGGTTTTCACTCCTCGATTAAGATTGACCTGACGGATATGGTTACCCCATCAACTTTTAAAGGAGAGTAAATTTTCTACAATTTGGTACCAGAGCGAGCTTTCTATGATTCTTCGTTCTCAAGATAGAACCTTTCAAAAAAAGGCCATTTTATCCAAAAAGGTCACTTTTTTGTGGAATATCTTCTAAAATACTCATCCCTCGTCAAATATGGGGAATGAAATTGTAGTAAATTTAACTAGCTTTTATTTGAGACCAGCAGATTACTTGTAAGCCTAGCCGTTCTCTGAAAAACGGCAGGTAACCAAAAACAGTCATTAGTGGGTTTTGAAGGTAAATCCAAATACATGGTTCTCACTTCTTTTTATAGATTTTATTATTGTAAATGGTAATTAAATGCATGAACAAACATAAAAACGATTGGTTTAAAGTAAATATGAGAAAAAAAATCAACATGAATTATGGCATTTGCATCATGGAGATCTAAAATTTGCATACATTAGGAATATAGACATGTAAAAAGATTATTAATATAGTACGAGTTAAAATTATGTTGGGCAAAAATTCATACTATGTATAGCAACAATTACAGCAATTTTGGGATTTTTGATGCCCCGGGTTCTGAAGAGGAGCTGATCCTCCTCGTCGTTTGACGATTCCAGCTCGATCTCAGGGGTGTTCAGGCAGGATTTGCCCCCACATGTCTTGCAGAGAGGTGAGCAATGTAACCCTGACTTTCTACATGAGCAGCGTGCTGCACACCCCTACTTGCACTTGCAAGAAATGTTTTGCAGAAGGGCAGGTGGAACGGGATCCAAGGCGGAGGGGAAGGGGGTGAGCCCGTGATGGGACAGCTTCCACCCTCAATCAGTGGGATCCAAATTGTTCCCCTGCCACTTTTGCACTTTCCGGTAACACCTGGCTGCGTGGAGGCCTGCAGCAACCTCAGTGGGTGGTAGGCGGGCGAGGTTCAGGTATGCCAAAGTGACAAACGTCTTATACCTCAGAAAAGTCTAGCTGTCTGTAGCAATGTCACCTCTATACATTGCCACTAACAGCTTGACCCCTGCATCTCGTACTGCCTGTGGGGTGGAGTCTGGCCTGAGGAAGACCTCCACTTGCTGAGCAAGTGGTTCACTCTTCCTCAGCAGTGTGGTGAATTTGGTCTTCCCTTGGCCAAACGGGGCGAAGGTGGTCAAACTGGGCATGAACACGGCCAGTCACTAAATTCCCTCATTGTTGGGAAGACATTTTAACCAGCTGACCACCATTTTTGTCATTCTCCTAGCTTGTAGGTACTTCCGTAAAAAATGAAAAATAAATAAATACAAAAATTGACGCAAATTCCCCAATGGGGAATAACTACTACCCGGTAAAGAATAACTACCTACCCGTAGTTTGAAAACCGTTTTTCAAGTAATGTATTAAGCCGCATCCCAACGCGTAGCTCTCTGCCCAGCCGACCTGAGTGAAGTGGCCCCAGGACCCTGGTTGGAAGTATTTCACCATCGATTCTGGATTAGCGATCGTTGAGCTCTCGTCGACCCACGCCTTGAAACTTCCTCTTGGATCCGGATACTCCATGGTGTTCGCGCTCATCCCGTAGTTCTGACCAACCATTGGGAACTTTGTGGTCGATCGACACACGTCGTGACCCATCTGGCACTGCACGGCCCATCGCAGGGCTACTGAAATAGATTGACGGGTTTTCTAAAGGCGTTGATTTCCACGTTTCTACTCCTTCAATTTTTACGATACGCTAAATTTATTTTTTCGATTTATGCTTGGACGGTGTTATGCAACAAGAGTCCAGGCGACATTTTTCAAATTTCGCAACGTGGCTTTAAGTGTAATGTTTTGCTTTTAGAGTCTTTTTGTTAACGGATGAGACATTTCATGACAGAGATATTTTTGTGATTTTCTATTTTTCTTCTTCGAAACTTATTGAAATGCCCCCCCCCCCCCCGTAATAATTTTTACATCATCTGATTGAGCTCTTTGGGCGAGGAAAACTACTTAGAATCTTCTAAGAAAGTGAATAAGGTTGGAAAATGCATTAAGGTTCGAAATTGAACAGTCGGGGACGCAAAAAGAGGGTGGCGAACTGTGTGACGCCCAGACCACCTGGCCGTAGAGGGTTAAATCTGTTAAAAAATGAGAAGGCGCTCACAGTTCATGATTGTTTCGAACACAAACTATGAAAGCAGAAATTACTTAGTATTTATAAGCATCTTCACATCATCTGCACGTGCTGGACAACCAGTGCAAGAAGTACGTTTGGTGAAATTTACTCATGGAGGTTAGAACGTCCATGGAACTAGTAGAAAACTCTACTAGTTCACCGCAACACTAAAACTCCGATTTTTTCATTTGACTCGAAAATTTTGGGAATTTTTGATATATTTTTGATACTATCGTCAGAAACTATCGATTACTCAAGTATCGATACCCGATACTATCGTACTATGCACTATCGATATATAAATATCGATATATCAATGGAAAATATCGTTATTTTGATACTATCGACTATCGATGGCCATCCCAAGCACGTATACAACAAACGATATTACACGCAACTATATTGTTCATACAGTTCATACTTCATCATCCCAAGTCATCACTCTCATGTTGGCCGCTTTTGGCCACCCGGAGACTTCCCCTCCGGCCAACTTGTTGCGATAGTCGTTGTGGAGATCCAAAATCATCTTCCGGGTTTCTGGAGTTTGAGCGTCAGTGATTTCAGTGCAACCACCGGCTTCTTTCCCGACCTCCTGGTACGTGCACATTGTGTTTGGAACTCCCCGACATTTCAAGTCCTCTGAACACCAGTCAACTCCAGCGCACTCGCTTGAGAAAACCGTACAAATTAATATAATTTCGAGATAAATTTTCATTTTCGTCGTCACTTTCCCCATCGGTCTAACATAACCACTGTATTTATATTTACGATATAATTTACAGATTATACACCAATCTGTGCGAATTTCCTTCCGCAAAACTCGAGATAACAATTAATTAATTAATTTGTTGCAAGTCCCTATGGAAGCGAAATATCGCAAGTTACACATGACGAGCGAATCCATAATAAATTTACCGAGTAAGACTTGTAATCATCATCTGATTCACCATACGTAGCATTTAAAAAGATTTTTCATCTGAGTTTATGTCCCTTTTCAAATTTCAAGTGAAACACTGGAGCCTACTTATTGGAAATCCTCCTCTATTTGCTGAGGACTGGATCCAAAAATTCGAAATTACTCACCTACCGTTTCACATAAATCCGGATCATATAGCGAGTATGCAAGACCTAAAAACTCTGACATTACTTAAGCCATATGATGTTCCAAAGAGCTTGTTAGTATGAAAATGGACCTGTATTTCAACAGTTTGATTCACGATCCTGTAGTGAGGCACAATCTTTGAGCCTTCATTGTGAACGAACGGCTGGTCGTACAAAGCTGCGGATGGTCTTAAAAAATTCTACGGAACAAACTCTATCTAAATATGAAATAAAAAACATACCGTTCTATATGAATTTTTCGAGATATGAAATTTTCAAAATTTCAAAATTCGTTTTGAACCCCTTCCCCTTGACCTAGGGTTATGAAAAGTTTCGAGGACCATTGTGGGGTTGGTCGAAACCCATAAAAAAAATTTCGTAATTTTAACTCAACGCTAACTGGGCAAAGTGGCGCGGACGGCGGACGGCGGACGGCGTACGGCGGACGGCGTACGGCGTACGGCGTACGGCGGACGGACGGATTTTTTTTTATTCGATTTTCTGAATCTACGTATCTTGAAACGTAAACCAACAAATTTTGAGGGGGGGTTAAAAATTTTTTTTCTTTGGGCGATTCCAATGGTTCATTATCGAAGATAATAAACCAAAATCCTAATTTAAGTTTGGCAACATAAATACCTCAAAAAAAAATTCTAACACTTCTCCAGGATTACAACAGCATGAACATTCCAGATGAATCAGCTAGTTGGGCTATCTGAAAGCCAGACCCTCTGTTATTTATTGCAATGATATGTGGTCACGTATTCAATTAAAATGCATTTAAGTTAATTACATGGTTTTCATGTACTTTAGTAAAGCACAAATCAAGTTTAGTAAAGTTCAAATGGAGTAGGTACCTTACCCATCAGGTTCTAATTGACTGTCTACAGTTACCCACAGGCATTGTTTTTATCGAAACTTCTAGGGACGTTTCTTGTTGTAATAAAAACTATTTTGAATTTACTGATGATTTTACTCTGGCCGAGTTATCCATCATCCCATACATGTAAAATGTTGATTAAAAATGTGAAAAAAAGGCTATAAAATTATTTTACTGACGATTATCATAATATTGTGATGGAATGGGGCGCTTGTCAACAACTGGTTCGCATCTGTGTCTGCAACTAGAAACTCTGTCTACTACTGGGGGAAGAAGTCGGTTGACTATTTTGGCTATCACTCCATTATTATTCATTATTTTGAAATTTTCTGTTAGATCCTTATGCAGCAGTTGTGGGAACAATAGAACTAGCACGATGGGAAAGAAAAATGTGCTAAAATAACTGAAAACCTGTGAAACTCTGCAGGTAGCTCACTAAGGTGTTTACTACTGGAGCGGTTACCCTACCCAAAATGTTTACACAAATACTTGAAAACTCTAAAGTAACTTGGTTTGTGTATGTAATCGAGTGAAGTGAATCGTAGGAATTGCTCGACCTGGAGGCCGAAAAGAACCCATCGTGATACGTGAAACATTTGAAGGGAAGTAAGTAATTTTTCTCTGTTTGCAATCGATATTGCAAGTGCACAGGGCCCTCGCGATTTTATCAAGTTCTCGATCGACTTGAAACAATTTCGCATGACTGTTCGTGCAAATAAAATGGAGTTATTCAAACGAGAAACTATAACGCTGAACGATAATCCGAAAAACCACTAAGCCAGAATAAGAAGTCAGGAGAGTAAACATCACTTGGATTCCAAACATCCATCTCGTCGTGGACGTCTCGGGATGGGAGAGGGGATGAAGAGAATCCCCTCGAGTTTCAAGCTGTTCAAATATTTAGCGAACGGGCGTCCCCCACGGAGACGAAGCCGGTTGACACTTATCGAGGTAGAAGAGAGAAAAGGGCTCGAATTAACAGGGTAAAGGCGTCACTTTCCTGACGGGACTGACGGCCCAAATTTATCGCGGAACGACTCCCGCTCTTACGAACTGCCGGTTCACGTAGATTAAGACCATTCGAAATGATGAGATCAACACGAACTAAAATTATTTTCTAAATAAGTAGTGGTAGGACAGTACAGTTCCCTCACAATCACTCCCACCATCTCATAGTTCGTGGTTCTCTACCGATTTGTCGAACTTTAATGTTTCAAAAGTAGTTGGCCTCATTACAGTAAGAACGCTACGGATTCCCCAATGACGGCTCATAATTTTCTGTGTAGATTACCCTTGTGCGAACTTTTAAATATCCTCAACCACTCGAAATAACAGAAAATATTGTTATAACTGGCTCATGTTAATTATATTATAAGTGTTATCCGCGTGAGGCAGTCAGTTCCTGTGTTCAATCGTTTGTTTGTTCTGTATCATTTTTGAACTTTATGTGTAATTTTTCAACTTTTCAACTTCAACAACTAAAGCCCCCAGAAAGACAAGAAAGTTTCATTTTTTCATGATTATAGTGGTAACAAGATTTTATTATTATACAAACGACATTGAGGGAACTGAAACAACCTTTCCTTTCCAAGATTCCTTATTCTTCTAAAAACACGACGATCTAAAAGAAAAGGGTTGTTCTTTAAATTCTTTTATTTTCTCTGTCAAAATCGGGATTAGTGATTTCTTTAATTTCTAGCCCCAAAATCCATCTCTTTTTTTCGGGCGAGGAAACAAAATTTGATATTGATTTTTAAATTGATATGTAAGTGGCATCAATGTTGCGACGTTATCGATATTGCTCCACCGATATTCCATCCCTAATTAGAATGTGGTCGTTGATGATGTCACTAGATCGAAGGCTACACTGTAACAATTATTGGTCATGACTGGACTTTTTCTAACACCTTTTGCAGGAGGTGCACAGAGTTGTTATTAACAGGCGGTATCTGATGAACAAACAGAGTTGAAGGTAAAGGGACTCGATTATGAGACGGCTCGGTCCTTCTAATTAGAACATGATGATTATTGCGAATTCGTGTTGTCACCGGCTGATGATAATGTAGGGCTTTACCTTCCATCACATTTTACTTTATTGTCTCCCTCCCAACCCCTCATCGCGGGAGTCGACTCCCGGAGATTGTTAACATCGGGAAATGGGAGGAAACCCGGAGGGATTATAAGGCAACAGGTGCAAGAGGTCGGAGAAAAGGGACTCGGTCACAAAACCCGCTAGGAAGGTTTGGTTTGAATATCACCAGCCCGGGACCGACCAGTGATTATCATTCACGGCGTGAGGATTTGGACGTAGGCGAGAACAAAGACTGCTTGGGAAAACTGATCGTTCGAGTATATTAATGAAGGCTCAGTTCATTTCTCATCCCGTTGATATCACTCAGAAACCCTCGAGTTTTCCAGGATAACAACCCTTTCCATTTAGGGCGAAGGATTACAGCCTCCAAAGCTCACACCGGTAAAAAACAACATCCATGAAACAGCAACGGTCACTACTCGACGGTAATAGTAATCAAAACGACGGAGTGGGTTAGAAGGTCCTTCCCAATTAGGAATGTCTAACCAAAATGAACTGGTTCAGGGAATGAGCTCGAAAACTATTCGGTTACTATCGGTTGGAGAATCGCGAACTAACACACGAGTAACCCTGAAATAACTGTCAAGTCTCGACCTTGTTTTTTTTACCACGTTACCACGTTTATATGAGCTCCGCTTCGTGTTTGTCTGTCCGGGTGGAATTTGGCAATCGAGTTTAAACCAACTTCCCGATGAGCTAGAGACTAGAAATTTTAAACATGGGTCGAGGATGGATAACAATGTAATATTCACTCGGTTTCACGTTTGTAAAATAATAAAAATAAAACTTAAACAAAATACAACAATACCTACTTGCTTAATCAAATTAAATTTGGATTATGAGCTGGAGACTTGAACATGGGTCGAGAATGTATGACGATGTAATATTCACTCGGTTTCGTGTCTGTAAAATTGTTTAAATAATAGGTATTTACTTAAACAAATTAAAATTGGCCAATGAAATAGGGACTTCGAAATTTCGAACATGGGTCAAGGATGTATGAAAATGCAATATTCACTGGGTTTCTTGTCTGTTTTGAAGCACTACAGGTATAGGTCTATTTGTTTAAATAAATTAAATTTGGATGATGAGCTAGGGTTGAGCTGGTTGCGTACTCGTATGAAAGCTGTACCCACTTTATGGTTGCTTTGAATCACGAATCCAATAGCTTTGACTGGCATGTCTGAAGCCAAATCATCTAAGAAGAAGAATTCAAATAAACACCTCGATTCGATATGAAGTCTATTTTGTCTCCTTAATTCACCTCATCCACGGGCCTCTCAGATAATATGACGTAGCAACACAAGCGACCAACTACGTCAAAAGATATGACGTCAAACAGGTGCCGCCAAGAACACCTCACAGGATATGACGTACGTGGACCGGCAGGGGGTAGATGACTTCAGACCAGTGGCTGGTGAGAACACCTCACTGGATATGACATACGTGGACCGGCAGGGGGTGGATGACGTCAGACAAGTTGCCGGCAAGAACACCTCACAGGATATGACGTACGTGGACCGACAGGGGGTGGATTACGTCAGACAAGTTGCCGGCAAGAACACCTCACAGGATATGACGTACGTGAACCGGCAGGGGGGTGGATGACGTCAGACAAGTGGCCGGCAAGAACACCTCACTGGATATGACATACGTGGACCGGCAGGGGGTGGATGACGTCAGACAAGTGCCCAGCAAGAACACCTCACAGGATATGACGTACGTGGACCGGCAGGTATGGACGACGTACGTGGACCGGCAGAAATGGATGACGTCAGAAGGGGTCAAGGGGAGCCAAATATTTTGAACCTCCATTTCTTCCTTACTAATATTAATGAGCATTATGTAAATACGGATCCTAATCTCGAATCTACTTGTACTCTCAACAGTTCCATTATATAAAATATCAAATTACCGTCGAGTTAAGTATTTTTTAACAATTCCTATTTCCATCATAAAAACATGGTTTCTTCATACAAAAGTTGCTTAACTCAACACTTACTTCGTTAAATACATTTGAAAAGAAATTGTGTCTTCCTTAAACATAACAGTTTTAAAATCTTTGTACAGATCACCCTTCTGTCTAGATCACTAGGTCTAAATGTCTAGATCCTAAATGTTAGATTAATTATTATTATGAAGTATCACTAATTATTAATAATTTTATCAAGGAGGTACCTAGTGAAAATTATTATAATTTATTGTTAGGTATTAATCATTTGTATTTATTATTAATAACCATTGCGACATTTATTGCGACATATTCACAATTGAAATAAATCCAATTTAATTTACTCTTTTAATTATGATTTTAAGATGCGGAATACCCTAAAACGCAACTCCAACAACCGTTTTTAAATATTCAAATATTATGTACAAATTAAACATGTGGAAGCCAACGTACTCGTAATAACGTATTTTCAGCTAGCACTTGGTAAAAAGTAAAAACTTTGGTTCAAACCGAGTACCTATAGGTATGTATTGTGTATTTCAATTTTAAACTATTATATGCACTTATATCATAATAAAATATAACTTAATATTTATAATTATATAACTGTATATTCAGTATATTATAATATAATAATTTTATAAATTTCATTGATTTAAACAAATTACCTGTACGTAGCTGCCGCAAATGCCTACAGCTATTTCACTTGAAAATAATGCATTACATAAATAGTTGGATCCGCCAAGTTGCCAGTCGACTGAATTAATTTGACGCAACGTCACGGTGTTTCATGTTGATTCAACTCAAAGCCTTTAGCGTTTCTGTAATAAGAAGAAGTTAAGTTGGGGCCCGTTTAGATGAAATAATCGACTTAATTAGTGGACTGGCGTTGAAAGTCGAGGAAAACCTTGGGTGGATGAAATAGAAGGTTAAAGCTTATGGCTATGGAAATTAGGTTTTCGTATTACTGTTCGTGATAATGAAAAACCGTCCAGAACTACCGCACTCTGTTCACTATAATGTAAAATTTTAACTCAATATACGATCACACAATTTTCAACAGCCGCTGTTTAATTTAATAAAGTTTTTTCTTACAAACCGAATTTAAGGTGTTATTTACTTATAATTATTCCTGATTCCAAGTTCGTTCTTGTTGTTTTTGTTCTTTTATGACTGCCTCGCAGATACCTCCTTCTTCCTCGCTCCTGTTATTACCTAACCAGCTGATGATATTAACGAAGTTTAGTGGAGTTTGACAGATTTCGACGCCTTTGCCTCATCATTCCAACAGATTACGACATTTTCAGTTCAACACGTTTAACAAAGTTATAAAATACCATAAATCACTATCAATGTTAACGCGCAGTTGTGAGTTTTTCTACAACACATAGTTGAGTTGTCTAAAATGTTAAAGGGAACAATTGAAGATGCACCCGAACTAATATGAAGATATTCATTCTTCCGTTGAAGTAAATATCCGTATCTAGAATTTGTTTAGGACAAAAATAATGAATACCACGAACCAACGGGATATTGGAATATTGGCTCAGTTCGTCCACCTTTTCGAACCCTACAAAAAAACAAGTGTAACTCTTATGTATTCAAATGAGGGGAAAAGATGGGACCGTACGGCTCGTCGCGGTACGCCGTATCAGTTTACGAGTAATAGAGACCGCGAGACGAGGGTTGGCGCTTTATTGAATAAAGATGCTGAAAGCCCTCGATCCATTTGCATAATTCTATTCCCCAACTAAGACGAAAAAAAGTGCAGACGCACGGAAAATAAATATAAAAAAAGAAAGAAAAAGAAAATGATAAATTACAATGTAAACAAACCCCCAGAGAACGCCACCAATTAAAAAGACCACAGCTGAATCAGAAAGAAAGTTTATTAAATATTCATGACGTTCCTTTTGCAATTACAATGACCCTAAAAATCCTTTAATAATTTTTCCGTAGTTATTCGCAATGTTAATCTCCGTTTTGAAGTGAAGAAATTGAATAGAATCTTGATAAAAATGTGAACGTGAGAAACCTTAAAAATCTAATACGTACAATTATTGATAAAATAATAATTATTATTATGATTTTGAAATGGTCAGCAATAGAAAATTTATTTTTGAATAGAGTGAGAACAATTCCAATTATTCAAAACTGACAGTTTCAGAGATATGGCGGATTTTAGAGGAAATAGAGATTATATTCAACATTATATTGAACCTCATTACACCAATTTTTTCTAAGATCTGTAATGAATAACTGAATTTGAAATCCTACTAATAATTTATTAATGATCGCAGTGTGTGTTTCCACACTTATCGCCGCATTCGATTGGAAATTTTGGGAGAAAATTGAACAAAAACGCTTTCCCGGTCTTCAACAAGGAAAATGGGTTTTTATTATATTTGGTTAAATTATGCTTGGTGAAAAAATTGACTGGGTCAAATGAATAAATAGGTTTTCAAGACTAAACGCGTATGTTCCCATTTTCAGAGGGCGAAACGGCTAAAAGCAAGAGCGGTGCTAGTCAGTTCAGCTCCTGGTCTGTTGATATTGTGAGAGAAAACGAAATGTAGATCTACATCTATGTAACTTTATGTCAACATTCATGTTATGTGATGGCGCATGGCCGGCTCTGTGAATGCAAACCGGATATCCTTCTGGGTGGGTATATCGCCTAACCCCCCGAGAACAGGGGGCCCTCAGCAAACCATTCATTACAGTTACTCCTGGCCATATGTTTTTACCTATTCTTCGTATGCATTAGCCTATCACCAGGAAGCCTCTTATTAATCTGAAATCATCCGAAACCTATATTGCATCAGATACCGGCAAATTGATGATTGATGGAATACAAACCATCTAGTTAGCTTGCGTACTGGACCTTGGCAGTAGAATCAAACTCGCTTGTCCTTTCTTCATCATCAGAGAAGAAATTGATACGCTTTTTCAACAAACGAAATTCTTTCGGATCCATCGTATACTACGTAATCTTACTCTTCTTAATCTTGATTTAGGACTTTTAAAAAAATTACGGTATCTTTTACGGCAGAGTTTTGTAATAACAAATTTTCACGGACCCCTGAAATATATTATATGTAAGTGCTAGCCTGTAACGGCCGTCATTAAACATTTGTATAATTAAACAATTGTTAATTGACTTTAAAATGCATTTGAATGATTAAATGTATCTATATTCGCTATAACTATATAATAATGCAATATAAATAAATAAATAAAATATAAATATATAAAATATATTTTCTTCATATAATGATGCATATCAGTTTTAGTTGTGCTGGTTCAAACACTTTTCGATGACAGCTCGCGGACCCCTGAGTCATACTCCCCCCGGGGGTTCGCGCACCACCTGCTGGGAACCACTGATTTACGGTAATGCTCCGGGAGTAAGATTACCTCATTCGATACTACGAGTAAGTAAAGAATGTTGCTCGTGCCTGAGTGACAACACTGGGAAAATGTAACTCCAGGGTTGTATGGAGGGTGAAATTAGCAGAGTGATATAAGTACATTTTTCACATATATGAGGAGC
Source organism: Stenodema calcarata (assembly GCA_963920205.1). Lineage (NCBI taxonomy): Eukaryota > Metazoa > Arthropoda > Insecta > Hemiptera > Miridae > Stenodema > Stenodema calcarata. The sequence continues at coordinate 16,465,859 of OY986059.1, forward strand.
TTTGCGAGAAGTGGTGAGCGATTTTGTGCGATAATAAATGGCGCGCCAAATAAACTTTGCGAAAATAAACTTCCGTAGAAACGAATCGGTTGTAAGCGGAAATCATCAGAAATGTTGTGTAACGCGATTAGGTGTCGGTTTTCGAGTTTGTGTACCAGAGTAAAAACATGAAAATGTTAAGAAGATGAAGCCAGACATGAACCAAAATGAAACGATCACAGAAATCGTCTTAATACGACCAAATTAACCAATTATTTTCATAATAGACTCAACTTTCGTAACGCGATCACCGAAATTGTATTTATCGAGTTCGTACAATTAGGAACACGTTTACACGTAACAACTTGCGTGGTAATTATCGCTGGGCACCCTTGTTTTCGGAAACAAGTAATTCGATTACCTCCCGAAAATTAGTCGACAAACTTCGAGAAAATCTGTGTATCGGTGAAAACACCTTCAAACTTTCCCGTAGATACAAGAATTGATCGCTAAGCGCTCGATGGTGTAGCGATTTCGTTTAAAACGAGAAAACTCACGCGGAAGTTTATGAAACTAAGTGTCTGTGAACCTAATCCACATTCCTCAACTTTGTTCAGACGCTATCGACCATAACTCGATACTAGGTAACACTTCATCACCCGGAGCTCGGTATTACTGCCTCCCATAGGTATAATGGGATTGTATTGATTGCCTGTTGATGGAGAAAATTAGTCCCGTAACCTGTGGTTACTTAGCACTCATTTTAAAGATTAGTTGCAGTTATTTTATTCAAAAAAGTTTTTTAAAGATTTGTCCCAGGCCTTCCAAACTAATGATTGGTAGCAAAATTTGAATCATACAATCATTCAAAGTAGTTTTTTATTTTTTCAAATTTTTATTTTTTTGCAAAGTTGGGAACCACACACAGAAGGAAACCCACCTTTGTAGATCACATCATGTTGGACCACCAGATCAAATCATGAAACATTGCTTTAGTGATGATTATCATGCAGCAAGCGCGTAAAATTATAATTTTATTCACTTGTGTGAGTGAACGATTCCATGGTAGTGGCATCGTGTACCTAGCCAACGTAAAAATACTCGTATTACTAATTATGTGCTTTGAGAGATTGGCTTCCATTGGTATTTGTCATTAAAGCATCGATATTTGTTATCGATACTTTCGTTTGCAAAAAGTATCAACACTGAGCTATACGATACAATTTATTTAATATATATTTAATATCGTCATCGATACCTTACCTCCGATACTATCGAAATATCGATATGTTGGCTATCGATGGCCATCCCTAATACAATGAGCCCCTGCTCTCCAACAAACCCTCTTCGGTGCTGGTCATCATGTGGGATACTGGAGCCCTTCCCCACTAGCGACTAAGCATTTGCCGTTCAGTAAATGCAGGTTTTTTTTTTCTTTGTATCCTGTGGTTTTTCGGTTTGAGGCGAAACTGGTACTGTTTCGATACAAAATATCGGATCTAAAGGTCCATCGCAACGTCTTTAATTAATACGTAGAATATTACACAAGAATATCACAGAGGGTGATATACGTCCACTTGGTTTTGAACAGTATCACAGATCTTAGGTGTTCCAGTAGTTTGGAATTTACATTTTGATTTTTTATTTGACATTTAAACATAAACTGAACGTGTCGCCATCTGTGGAAGAACCACGAGTACCAGCTGCTAGTATCTAACACAGTAACAGGTCGTAGGCGCTGTAGTAGTTTGGAATCTACATTGTGAAGGGAGATGAGATCTAAACTATAAACCGAACGTGTAATGGGTCGCCTAGAGTGCAATGGGAACAGAGAGTCAGGATCAGTTCAACTAATTGAATTCACAATGTCGAAAAGAGGTTGTCTATAATTTTACATTCCTCGTTAAACCACATACTTCCGCATATACAACTCTCCTAAACCGATTCCCGGCCTTCGCCTGACACAACTGATTGGTTCAGACGAGACGACATTCTACTAGCACAATGGTCTACTTGATTATGCTACTGGACATACACCCCCCACCAACTGTGTCCCAACGGTATCTTAATTACATCTATTTAGTCCCCTCACCTTCATTAGAATTGTTTATTCCACGTTGGCACGAATCCCCGGTTCGTTTTCAGAGTATTTGTTCGTTAAACGCAATCCGCACTCAACCCCTCTTTTGTTTTTACAGCGAGTTAGTTCCATTCAAACAAGGAAACAACGATGCTCCGTGCCCTCACGTTGATTAAAAATGCCGTTGCTTGGATGCTCCTTTTTTGAAATCAATAGATCGTCCACCGATTCATTTCACCTCAATCAGATACCATTAGCGAAAGTAATTTAATGTGTCCCTAATAAATAGCGAACGCTACAACTGAACTACCCTCAACATACCTTTCCTCTAATATAACATATTATGTTATAATATAATATGTTATAACATATAATATTATTATATGTTATAACATATTATATTATATAATATATAATATAATATGTTATAACATATTAGATATTAGATATTATTATATTAGATATTATCTAATATAACATAATATGTTATATTAGATATATAATATAATATTATTATATGTTATATAATAATATTATATATCTAATATAACATATTATATGTTATATAATAATATTATTAATATTATTATGTTATAATATAACACAATGGGAGCATGGGGAAGGAGCATAAAGGAATATAGCACATTATGTTATAATATAACATACTGAGGGCTTGGGGAAGGATGGATTTCGAGTCGAAAGTTGGTCTTCTCAGTTTTACCTGCCAACGACCTCCTGCAAATCTGTATTTTATAATATACAATTTTAAATAAGGTATACCTATCTAAACTTCATGCTGATACATCGATAGATCGGGCTTCAGTTTCACCCTCGCTGGTTGACTGCAGAAGCGGTTGCTAGGCAACAGATTGGGAGTGTCAAATCGGTACTCCAAAATCGATTTTGAAATCGACAGCTAAATCAACGGTCTAAAATCGATTCTATTGATTAATCGGCTTTTAAAAATCGATATCGCCGATTTTTTACCAAAATAACAGATTTTTCCAGTTTTATTGTTTTTTCAATGTTATTAGTTTTAAGGAATAGCCGCGAACACCGAAGTGAAATCCAGTTATTAGCTTGTACCCGACAGACCATCCTCCTAATAATACTTATGGCTTGAAATATATCTATACACCTGTGAGAACGTTGCATGTATAGCGCGATGGAAAAGTTGGCTGACCACCAGCAGTAAAAAGGCGGGATTTGGATTGGACCCCCTAAAACGTCCCTGTTCAGTACCTTAATTCAAAGGCAGGGAGCACGATTACAAAATTTGTGTAATAATAATATTATTAATATATCGTGGGCTGAAAGGTAAAACTGACCAAGTGCTGTAATAATACTGAGCACTTGGTCAGTTTTACCTTTCAGCCCACGATATTATATTATGTGTGTTTGATTAACAAAACTGGAATTTTTTCAAATTTGATTTGCTGATAATTTGAATTAAAACGTGTTGCAGGATAGGAAAGAGGATTGGAGGGGCGGCATAAATCGAAAAATCATTGCAATGAACTGTTGCCGACTGATGTAGGTACAAGTAAAACACCCTAATTATATAAATACGTAGAAATTTGATCACTTATCGTAACAATATCGTAGCGCATTACTTCAGTTGTTCAGTATAGTTATGAGAATCACAGGGTGATCAGTAGATCAGTGATCATTACAAATCGTTGTGTAAAAATGTGCAGTCTTCTTTTTACATTAAAGCGTTTCTCAAGGTTCTATTTTAGAAAAAAATTACTCAAAAACGTCAAAGAGAAGGAGTACTACCACATGGTATTTTTGTGATCTGTCCAAGTGAGATGTAAGGCTACACATAGTTACTAATAATAATATTATAATTACAACATAGGTATAACATAACATATTGTCCGCTGTTCTGAGCTGCGTCACTATCATTTATATTGCTATTAATTCGTCGGGGCTTCACCTGAGCTGTCGTTAATATTAGAAGTCAAGAAGGAAAATATTGAGACCTTCACCAAAGAAGGAAATAAAGCAATTTCAGAGAGATTTGCTCTGAGGGGAATTGTTGGGCGGCGGCTCTGTCTACTTTCGTCTCAGGTCTGTTATTGGTACGTGGGCAGGTCACGTGATCTGATAGGAGGAGGACAGATACCATCTAATATTCGGGTGAAACCAAAGAGAAACGTTTCAACGGTACCCCGCTATTATCCACAGCTATCTATAGCCGAAAGGACCTCCATCCTCGGCAGGTTGAAATGGTGTCGAATAACATTTCCCGCTGGTGGGAAACTATAGGATACGTCCCGCTGTAATTTATTGACAGTAACTAATAAGTTCGTTGTCGGGAAAACAACAGGGTCATCAACAATCAAAGTTTCTTAAGTAAGAATATTGGTGATTTATTGATAATTAATATAATTTGAAATAAATATATATTGATAATTATCAATGTCTGACTAGTTCAAATCAATAGCTCCTTAGCAAAAGATATACGGAGTTAATAGAATGACCAAACAAATGGGAAATGTTCCATAGTGGTATTTTGTGGCCCACAGTCGTCATGATGATGGTGAGTTACGTACAGGGACGAAAATGGAAAACCACAAATTTTTCGTGGCAGTTGAACAAAAATGTTTCTCGGTCGATTCCAATTGTTCATTATCGAAGACAATAAATCAAAACTTCCCGAAATGAGCTTTGCAGGAAATTATACTTCACTAAGCCACTCTCCAGGTGTTGCCATTGAACTCTCAATTAAACTTTGTTGTAATTAAACTCTCGTTGTAACAAACAAAACCCCCTTTATTTGGATTTTCAATGTTTTCAGATGATGACCAACTCAAGGATGAGTAGTTGCGTTCTCCCCCCCATAACTCACCGATTTTGCTGTGAAGACCATTTCAAGGTGAGACAAACATTCAACATCTGATGTTCCCAAGTTTCCTGTAGGTACCTCTGTAGGGAGGTCATCGTTTACGTAAACTATTGTGTGGTCCACTAACTTATAGACAGGATGGTACCTACCCGCCCACATCCTTTCCTCATTTCCCTGCCTGAATGCGTTCATCCATCTCTCCCTTAATCCTTTCAGTTGGCTAGACAGAGTCTTGACGTCAGCGCCCTCCGTCAGTTCACAATGCAGGGATGAAGCCAACCTACACCACTCCTTGGCCCAAAATAACTTTTTTTGGAGGACGATTCTTGCTGTTATCTGTGGGAATCGTTCCGAACCATAATTGAGGACCTTCAAGACATAGTCCACGTGCAGGGAAAAGAGGAAATCAAAGAGAGGATCGAACTTGGTCTCCATAAATAGCACGCAGTTGGGAGTGTTTATGGGGAGTTTGAGAACCCTCTTTATGAAGTATCTCTGCACCTTATTATCCTCATCATAAGGCCTAGCGGCCCACGTCTGACACGCATAACCAAGGACAGTTCTGACAGCCGCATTGAAAATTTTGATTTTGGATGATAAGGGGACTGCATTATTAGATAGAACCGAATTCCAAATGGAATTCATGGCTCCCTTAGTTTCACAGTACTTGTTATTTAAGTATTGACTGAAGGACATGGTGTCCGTCAGCCAAACTCCCAAATATTTATAACCCTTCGAGACATCCACAACCTCGTCCTTGAACGTCTAGTTCACAATCTCATCCCGAGCCCGTCTGCCACCATTTTCCCTGCACACCATTACCTTTGATTTTCCCAGGTTCAGCTGTAGTACCCACAGATCCAAGTACCTGTGACGTCACCAAAACTTCACCGATTTATTTTAAAAAAAAACTGTGCATATCTCGTGCAAATGCAAAGTAGGTACAATCTCAGCTCAGTGAGAACTTTCAACCAAAAAAATTTAAAGAAATGTGTGGGTACTCCTCATTGTGGGTAAGGCTGTGTTGCTTCTTGAGTGACGAGTTGATCAAAAACTGCTATTCACTGAATAAACATGTAAAAAGTGCATAAACATCCGTACTAAATTAACAATCATCAGAGATTAACACTCATCATTAAGATTCTTATTGACATTAAACAATAAGACTAACTAAGAATTAACTTTAATTAATCAATTAAGATTCATAATATGAATATTATTGTTTTTCGAGCAAGTTTTGAATGTTTCGAAATACTAAAATCGATACAGATGAAACGTCCAAGCGAGGTGATCTAATAAACATTGCAAAGGGAGCGAATCGTACGGGTCGGAGTAGTTGAAGGAAGCCATGACCACCCTCTCGCTGTATTCAGTTTACGTCTGCGGTGTCTTCCAACACTCGAGTTATTTATGTGACCATCTCGCTTCGTGAAACTGGCACATAAAAACCTTCCTCTCTAACGCCGACCCAACGACCCGTCCGTTAATTCGAATGAGTTTTTACGAGTCGAGTTATAGTTTTACGAAAAGAACTACGAGTTCTTTTAATTGAGAGTCGGGGGACTTGAAATCTGTAAGTATTGATGTTAGCGCCCTCCTTGTTGGTTCCTTTGGTCAATTTACTGCTGTATTACTCCACGGGACAACGCAGTTTACATATTCACCCGCTGTCATGATACCCAACACTCATGATCTTTGTGGAAAAAATGGTTGAATAATAATTATTATATTGTAAGAATGGCCTTCCTCATTGAACTACAGGAAGCGTTGGTAGTTTTCGCTCAATCATTCGAGTATGGAAAAATCCAGTCACACAGCATGGCTACAAGAGAGAAATTTCGAAGAAATTACGGGTTTTATGATAAATATCTCCATTTTTACTGGTTTTATAACAAATTTTGTCTCCTTTTTTTTTGCCGAGTGACACTTCAGTTTATAGATTTTTCAACACTGAACACGATGGTGATGTCAGAATTGCGATATCGCATTCCGTTATCAAATTAGAGCAGTTGAACCGTGGAGGACATCTCAAGTAACAACCACGTCTCTTCATCTTCAAATCGGAATTCTGTCTCAACTATCGAGTTCAGCTTAATGAAACCTTTAAAAATCACTTGTCAGACCGTTTCATTTTGGTTTATGTATGGGTAATTTTTCCCCTAAAAACTTCCCCCCCCCCCCACCACCTTTAGAGTGAACCAAGCCTTTCGATTGCCAGGACAGATTTTGTGTCCAAATTTGAACTGTTTGTCTCAATTCTATCGAGAGTTATGGTCTGGAAGACACATAATATATTATAATATATAGAATTTATGTCATTCTATTCGAATTTCCGAAACATTTTATACCAAAGTCCGAAATCATAAATGTTTCGTGTCTTTTGGTAGTGAATTTAGGATGGTTCAAAACGGATTTTGGTATAAAATGAAATTCGAGTTTCAAAAATTTTGTACCAAGTACAATAGCTTCCTGTTCTTGAAAAGTCGCTAAAATGAAGTCTGACACAGAATAAAATTATGAAAAGAGATTCCGGTCCAATGCGTACAGTTATGAAATGGGAGTTGGTATATTTTTCTTCTATAAAAATTCATAAATAGTAGGAATGCCAAGGGAAAATGGGAGTATCACTCTGATGCTTGAAGGATCAGTTAAAACTAAGAGGCAATCAGTTAAGCAACAACATAAACGTAGAGGATTTTCAAAAGCAATTTTATCTACCATAATTTTCGACATTGGCTCTCAATCAAAGTACCTACAACGCTTTTCCTAAAGGGTCCTGCAGAAAAATAATAAACATGTCAAAGTGAACTTGGTAAGGAGAAAAGGTGAAAAGGAATTTTTTTCGATCCTTTACAACTGGTTTCTCCATAAAGAAAGCCAATTAGTTCAATTAACTCTGAATGAGAATATTAAAATCGGAGCGAGGGCAATTCGTGATCAAAAGGGATTCTCTTACGGTTGAAAACCAAGATGGTTGTATAGCGAGGGTCTCGAAGCTCATCCGTAACTCAGAAATGATTCCTTTGAACCCCTTAAACCCTTTTCTAGTTCGCTTTTTTTTAGGGAAGTGGGTGGAGGGCTCCCAAACTTCCAGGGAAAACGCTTTCCGATTCGAAACATTTGAGTTTCAAATAGGAAAGCAATTCTCGTTCAGCAATTTAGGGAGTGAAATGCGGAGGAATTTCCTTCTGTAATTTTCAAATGGGCGGTCATTCCTCTGAAAAGGAGGAAACTGTTTTGGGGCCTTTGGCAATGTTACCTTAATCGAAACGTTGTTTTGTGAAAAGCCAATAACGGGCCACTTTGATGTTCTTTTACCCAGATTTTATATGCAAAGCCGAATAATTCACTTATTCCCAATTTCACACTGATCGTTTGTACTTTCCCGTTCCCACCCATTTCACTCAATTATTTTTAATTGGGGTTATTCATTCAACAGCTATGTTGACACTTGAGAGATGGTGGTCTTCGAGGCAGAGATCAGTGCGTACTAACGATTTTTAAACTTTTTCACCCTATCGATTGAACTGTCAAATATCTAACGTAACCTGGTCACGAAATCTAACGCACATACTTTATCTCATTAACTCTCAATACAAGATGCAAGATGCAAATAATAAACATTCGGCTTATATTGCATTGTGCAGGCCCCCATTGATATGGAGTTGGATTATCAAGCTGAAAGCTACAAAACAACTGTCCCGATAACCATGTATGTAATAAGCAAGTCAAAAATGTACTACGTGGGTACATGTGTCATGCTCGTTATATGACATAATATTATTATGTTATTGGAATCAAACTACAACTGAATTGCTATACGATCACACTGAGAGCATAAACATGAAGAGTCGAAAGAATTCAATGAATTCCACAACATATGTGATGAATTCTGCTGACATTTTTTTTTTTTTTTTTTTAGTTTGTGCTCTTAGTGTGACCGTATAACAATGCAGTTGTCGTTTGAATCTGATGTCATATAATCGCTGTGTAACATATCCGAAGTATGTTGTTGCTCTCTACATAACACAGAATCGAGGATGGCCAAAGAACTCCGACAACGCGTCATGTAGATGTTAAGGTCAACAAAAATGAGATAAAAGAGGGTGACGTTCGTTGGGCTTTGATGGGGTTCCAGGGCCGATTTGTGATCTCCGCAGATTCCTATGCATAATCAATGTGCCGGGGGAACGTGAAGAAGTTTTCTTTTCGAGGATTCGTCTTTCCCAGCCCTATTTCGCTGTTTCGCTCCATATTTGTTTTATTTCTTCTTTATTTGTCTTAGATTGCCTCCAACCAGTCAGGGATTGTACTAGATAATATAGCGAGACGTGTCTGCGGCATACATTAAGGCTCTGTGACTATGTCAACATATCATCAGGATTTATATTCTTCATTTCAAACATCACTTCGACATTGGCTCTTTATAGATCCCCTTTCTGTTCAATCACTGTATACAATATCCTTCTAAGTCCCACAACAATAACGTAATAATAGGAGAAATGAGGTAAAATACTCGTAATATCTCGCCGTTCGAGTGGACGACCAGATGGTCCTCTCCAACAGGTCTACAATTATCCTTGTTGTACTTCAGTCATACTCTCGACAGACCTATATAATTGTTGGGTTAATACTCGTTAGGGGTGGGGAATTTTTAATGTAACAGCTTCAAATAACCTAATACTATCCAGTAACCTAATACCAGATAACCTATTACCAGAAAAAACCATATTACTGGAATAACTGTTTTGAGAACTTGGCGGAAAGACCTTTGAAGGCCTCTTTGTCGCCTGCCATTCCGTGATATTAGGTTAGCTGAGACTATTCCAGGTAATACCAGGTAGGTAATAGGTTACGGAAAACGAATGCGTGAAATGTGTGCGATCAAGTTATTTGACTGTCGACAAGTTATTTGAGTGAGTAATGAGTTAGTTTCGAGTAACAATGACCGTGCGGTAATAGGTTGTGGTATTAGATTATTTTGGTAATATGTTACTGGTGATACTATTCTACGAGTGCTCAAGCAATAATCAAGTCAAGAAGCACCTACTAACAAATATCCGAAATAACCTTCTTTCCAGGAAACTATTCATCTTCCCGATCCTACAACTTACAATACAATAATGTAATTATTACATTACAATCCGTTAATAATGAATTAATATAAAAATATTCGAATTCTCGTAATAATTCGAAATTTATTTTATTTTATTACTTTGTTGTATTCTGATTCCACTTCATCTTGTATTTTATTTACGTTCATAAGCACAGTGTTGTACATTACCATCTCAAAAATGGGGATGATAGAGATTGCACGAAAATACCTGGAACAAGAAAACTTTTATCAGACAGAAAATAACTGAAATGATTAGGTTAGAAATGATATACTTGTGAGACCTGAAAAACTCGAAAATTGGGAGAGGTGGTTAATTAAGAAATTACTTGAGGTAATTGAGAAAGTATGGATTTCAAAACTAAAGGGGAAATGAGGGAGCAATAAATGTCATATTACGCACGATAGTACACAATATATATAGGTATGTATATATACAATTGACTGTCTTGAATATTGGACACGTAGGTATACCTGATAGCAAATAGTGATTTATAGAGACAATTTTGAATATATGGCTCAATGATCGTCCTTCATCCTCCATCATAGAAGCTGAATTCGAGGGCGAATTCCTGGCATTCCCGAAGGTTGCAGGGCGTTTCCGGAATTTTGGATGAGGGAGGCAACGGACCTGCCCGCTAATTCAATCCACGTATGAATCAACCCAAGCGAAATCAAACGAGCAGCCGTCAAAATATCCCGATTTCAACTGAATGACGGAATTTCCGAACAGAGAACGTCGAGTTAGGAACATAAGTGGATACCTGTACACGGGCCCACTTGGAAATTTAACCGACGGGAAGGTTTTCGATTAGCGCTACGTCAGAAAAAAAGAGAGAGAAAAAAAATGCCACTCCACTCGTTACTGGTGGTAATGGCTGGAGTTTAACTCTAAACGTGAATTACTGCTGATGGTTAATGAGTTGATTAGCGGAACGTCGGTGCGTTTTCAGGGTTCATGATCAATTCACTTCACGTGATTTTATAGGAGTTGATTTTTTGTAGTGATTGGATGAACGTAGGGTCGAAATGCCTTCACTAAATAACGGAAACGGGGCGTAAACCGGCCTGATATCCAACGGATGTTTAATTCAATATTACATCGCCAAATGAGTTAAGTTACTACAAACGGAGAAACGTAATATATACATGAGACTTGATGTAGGGTTGATTAGGGTAGAATGGTTGCTACAGAGCAAAACGCTTATTAAATTCTAATAGTCACCCAGATACTTTTCCTAGTAGGAATCAGGGGTGGATCCTGACTATGATATGGGGGGGGGGTAGAGATTTTATAACCTAACCTAACTTGGACATACTGATTGAATTTTACAGACAAAGTTATTATATCTATTGGATATAGAGCGTTTAGGGAATCACTGACAGTAGCTGAATTTGTATGTATCTCCTACCTGTATATGGCCAAGTCAATGTTATTTTTAGCGATTTTGCTTTTTGCAGTTTTTTTTATAAGACTCTTTTCGCACGCCAAATACGTCCATATTTGAACTCAAACTTAGGCCTCAGCCTGATGCGGTTAGTGTCTCTATTTGGGAAGTATCTCTATCTTGAAAATCGATATAATATAATATTATTATTATGTTGCCAACTACTATAATATTGTGGGCTTTTGGCTGTCGAGGGAGTCATGGCCACCACTGGTAGGGATTCTTTGGTAGACAGTTATAGAAACACATTACCACAAGCTATGTTCCCGGCAAATGTGCTATGTGCTAGGAACCCTCTTGAGGTGTGTGTCCTAGTATACTGTGCTCATCATCAGGATGTATGGGAGTTTTTTTTACCAGCAAAGACCTCTCCACAACTGAGTGCAAATTGTGTAAAAAAGTTCTGCACAGCAAATCCAATACAAGCAACCACGACCACTTCAAGCCCGAATTTCAGTTGGAATATTGCGGTGACCATCACCAAGTTAGTAACCGATTACTAGTACCAGAGGAACATATTAGGTCACTTACTCGAACGAACACTTGATGTTTCACCTCGTTACTCTAATTATTTCGCTGAGTTCAACACTTGAGAGTTATGATGGCTGATTCAAACAGCCACAGACATTTTGACCGTGTCACAGATCCTAAGAATTCTTAAGACATTTATTTTGTCTCGCAGAATCCGCAGAATCCTCGGATCCTGAGAAGAAAATTTCGTTTCCACATTCCCTCGACACAACGTTTATGCTTAGGGCTATGAATGGTTTGGAGAATCATCTTCGTTTCAGTAAACGACGACAGTAAACGTGAAACAACAAGGATTAGCCGAACTGGTATACGAACTGAAATACTTCTGAGTTCTGGCGACCCCTGCAGTGTTCGTGACGGTAAAAGTTCAGATGACTGGCGACGACAAGAAGGAACTGCGCAGTTAAACCGAAGGTGTGTATGCCGCCCCTTTATGACCGGTTTTAGCAGTATCAAGCACTGAGACAACCTGCCCTCGTATCCCCCATAGGGCTCTATAAATAGATAAGTATATAAAGAGCTTAATTGGAAGAGACTGCCCTTGGAGTGATTGTGTAGTTCACCACCCTCACTATCCCCTCGTTCGTTCCACGTCTCGTCAGCTGATGACAGACCGACGTTGGGAGGGGACTCTTAATGACCATCGTGTCGTCGCAGACCCCTTAACGAGTATCCCCTCCGAAGGATTCATTTTACAACGGGAACCGTTCATTCGTCCTGAGGGGATTTCAAGATAACAATTAGCTACATCCTTTGTTGTTTTCTACAGAGGTATTCTTCAAACGCCTATCATGAACCATTCAATATCTACAAAGTCAACTAGTCAAAGTCAATGCACTCGCATGTATATAATAAAACAAGAAAACATGAATCCCCCGTCTCTAGCATCAATCAGGTGGAAGACGGTCAAGGAGAAGGCCACCTCTGCGCTGGCTGGAGGATGTTGAAGAGGACCAGGTTCCCAGTGGACCATAGTACCAATTAAGTAAGTATAATTCCGCATTCTATGGCCTGTTGCGTCATGGCTCAAGAGCATTTTGGTTCTTTGATGTTGTAGGGTAAAGGGAGAGAGTGTGACGTGAATGTTCACGTTATTTTTGAAACCAAGTGCATATTTTCTATCCGCCTGATTGAAATTTCCCATCAAAATATCAACCCCAATCTCCACACTTCTCGCTTTTCAGTCCAAAATTCTGCGTTTCAGCAATTCAATTCATCCAGCATTCACTCGAATGAAAATCCCTGAATAAATATCGGAATCCCTCACAGGGACAACTGCATTTATCCCCCAAAACAAGTCCATTGTCAAATCAAACTGAGAAAGAAGGACGATGGAGGACACTAAGCCAAAGAGCACTGAGGTGTTCCTATTATGTTGATTACACAGGTCTCGCTGAAAGGGAATGGCGCGGAAAAAGAAACTCCCTGTCACGGCTGCTTTGCTAAGAGCTCTTTCGCACGAGATCTAACAAGTAAAAGGCGGATGATTTGATTTTCCTTTTGATTCTTCCCTTTCCACCATCCTCCATCCCTTCTTCCACTTCATTCGTTTTCTCTCCCTCCATCACCCGAAAAACGACATTCAGCGTCTGAGTACTCTTTTTCTTGTATTTGTATTCTTTTTCTCGGGGAAGTCCCAAACAGCAGTTATTCCTCTCTTCAAAGACGTTGTTTCCGTTCGGGCGGACCACATTTTTTTGCCTCCACTGCTGTCTGATCGGAAACACACAATAAAATATCCATCCTTGTTCCTTCAAGGGAAAGAAAAAATCAAACGAATTGAGGCCCTTTCATCTTTAAATTTCTTCTTTTTTTCAATCAGGTTGGTACCTAGCAAATATCGCCCTTCGTCAATTTACGTCAGATTTTTCACTCATATTGCTCGATCATGTGGAATAATATGCAATACCAGGTTCCGTATAGGGGTTTTTTTAACCCCAACTATTTAAATAAATAATATTATTTAAATAATATAATATTATTACGTATCCTATATGTCACGTTCCCAGTGTTTTCTATGGGCTCAAATGATAGATTATAGTTAACGAAAAATATTAATAATTTCTCATTCCTGATTAATTCTACAAGCGTCATTCTACAAAACCTGTGTGGTCTTCACATCAGACATCCCCCCCCCCTGTCAGCCAAGTAGCAAAGCAACATGCAATAAAACACGAACAGCGGCTCCATGAACAGCGTCTAGAATTTAATAATGTTATGTTCTAATCACTACATATCATGTGGTTACGTATTATGTTACACAATATGTAACGATTGAGTGTTCTCCTGAGTTTCAGCCGCTGGGCTAAAAACTCATCAAACAGTTTATAGGAAATTATAGGAAATTAACTTGATGGGCTGAAGCTGAGTTGTTATGCCAAATATCGATTATTTAAAAAAATGATTGACTACTGATTTAGATTAGTCTGGTTTTGTGATCTCACCGATCAGAATAATTCTGATTATAATTATTATAATGTACATATTTTTACTGTTTTTTACACGTAGTTTATCCGACAACTTTCGTGAGGGTTCTGATTTCTGGGAGGGGACGCTCAAGTATCGACATGATTTAATTCCTGGTGAAATGCTGAACTCTCGGCAACTATAAAGGAACGGGCATCAGTACAAGAAGGATTGAGATTGTCATCTGGTTTCTCTACGAATTAGCGTCGAAAGCACCCTATTTATTTAAACGAACCGACAGCTGACACGCGAGGAAACCATCATAATCGCATTTCAGCTTTTCACAGAGCCCTCCGCAGTTACTTTATTTCTGTTAGTTACATGAAAGGTTCAGGTGCCATGACAGATATTGAAGCCTACAATGTACTGTCGAATGGCCGCTCTATCATTCTTCATTATTATATACCTCGTTCATAATGGGCTCTCCAAAAGCGAATATGACCTTAGAGAGTGGAAGTCGATGTTATGTGAATATATACATGTAGGAGTCCATAGCCATGAATGCGAACACAAAGTGTACGTTGTCACGTTAAGTTAGTTCATTGTGATGTTTAGGAGAACCTTATTGTTGATGATTTGATACGAACGTGGTCATACAAATATAGACTGGACATCTCATTACGAGAGGGTTTTCGCTGACCTGTAGTGCAGCGCCATGAACGCTCCTGGCGGCAAACAGCCGCACCTTATCCCCGTGATTTATGCTCATCAGTTTACTGCTCCGATTCGGCGGGCGATATTGGATCATTATAATAGTTATAATTTATTACAACAGCCCCGTCCACTTAATTTATGTGTCCACTGAAACTATAATATAGTTCGATATATGACGGAATTCTCTCTGCCAAATTAATCTATACCTATACATAGGTATACATGTATATGATACACATGTATATGATGTATACACACATGTATATGATGTATATACACATGTATATGATCTATGGTTCGGGGGATGTTTTTTCTATTGTGGAGATTTGTGTGCTAGCGAGCGAGCGAGTGAGCATTTAACTCTTATGATTCTCTGATGAGCTTTTTGTCAGATGAATAAGCCTGATTTGGAGCATGGCATCACTGTACTTGTACCACCACTGATTATTCGTGACCACCAGTAATTTTTATATAATTCTTAGGCACCTTGCTTTTGCGATGTCAGCCAGCCTGGTATGGCTCATTACATTACTGCTGTACCACCACTAAGTACTCATCACCACCACTATCTGTATCCTCTAATAATGCCAAAAAAAGCTCCCACCCACAGCATTGAAAGAAGCGAAAAGCTTCCTGCAGATGCAACAGAGGAAACATATTAGGTGGCACCGAGGGGGACTGACGGTGAAAAAAGTGGTGGTTTTTTAGCGGGCCAGTATTTACAACAGAATGGTTTTTTTGGGGGATACTGGTTACCAGCTTATTCTAAACATCAATTTGGGGTTATTCAGCAAACGCTAAAAATGTTAGGGTGGCAGTGGTAATCAGATGCATTTGATCAAATTGATGTCTACATGTAGAAACAGCCATATTTTTTTCATGGTTTGGTGGGTACCGCCGATGTCTGTAAAATACTACAGCAGTTATAGTTTCGATAAGTGTAATTGAACTACATTTTGCCCATCTCTGCTCCAACCCAATTACCCGAGTACATTGTTGGGTGAAAAGGAAATCGCCATAATATCTGAGATTCCGACGAAGAGCTTACCCCATAACCGAGGTCACCAAACCGCTCTAGGATCAGAAGGCATTAGCTTCCCAGTTCAAGAGGGAGCTGCTCCCGAGGAGATAACACTATTGGTATTGCTCTCATCCCAAACAGAAGCAAGGGAGGCCTTACCCGGTTTCCAGAAAGCAATAGGAAAGGGAGGAAGGGTGTAAGGGCTGAAAGGCCGTAATTTGGAATAGTAACCGAAAGGCCAAGCCAGGGCACCTCCCAACGGGACTTTCATTAAAAGATATCACTCAATCCTCTAATGGCATACCGTCGATTCATCCCGCGGAATTCCAACGCCCCCGAACGCGGATGATTTATTCAGGGAAAGCTTCTGCATCTAGGGAATATCACTCCCAATTAATGTCTCCTCTGTTCAACTTTGAAATCCCTTGTCAATTCCACATGATCGGGGCAATGGGTATATACCTGATATTGCAAAATCAACGGCAGCGAGGATACACAATACGTAAATGTATTATTACGAATCTCGTTAATAACTAGGCCAATGGATGATTATAACACTAGCGTTCCAGACCGTCATTGAATTATACTACAGAAGGTAAACTATTAACTCTGAATGGTTTAATGCACAGTACAACGTCAACGTAGTCCTAAGCCTTCATCGTAAACGCCATTTGATACCAATACTACATTAATTTCTGTACCCGTATGTACATAATGAGTGGCAGTAAGCCACTAATGATTTACAAGTACCAAGGAATCAGATGAAATGGATGATTATATTATGATACCAGAAGACTAATCAAAATGTTGAAATTCCACAAACTTTATCATTAGGAAAAATCAAATTTTAGACAATCAAGTTTCATTTTGTGTTCATTTGGTCTGGCTGACACTAATATTATCATTGTCCCAAATTTTATTATTTATAAGCCTGACTTACTATTTATTGCTTTATTGCTTTATAGTAAGCCTGACTTACTATTTATTGCTTCATTGCTTTATTTAAATTATATAGACCAAAACTTGAACACTGTTTTTGAAAACTAACTTCTAAAATAAATACAAATTATAATTTATTATTATTAATACCTAACAATAAATTATAATAATTTTCACTAGGTACTTGATAAAATTATTATTAATTATTGATAATTCATAATAATAATTAATCTAACATTTAGGATCTAGACATTTAGACCTAGTGATCTAGACCGAAGGGTGATCTGTACGAAGAAGATAATGAACCGTTGTGTCAAGAATTTGCAGAGTTTTTTTATTCGATTTTCTGAATCTACGTATCTTGAAACGTAAACCAACAAATTTTGAGGGGGGTTTAAAAATTTTTTTTCTTTGGGCGATTCCAATGGTTCATTACCGAAGATAATAAACCAAAAAAGGTCACTTCATGAAAAAATATTTCTGATAATTAGAATGATCTGTTCGGGTTTACATTGGGTTTTTTCATTAATGAGGATTCATGACGCACAAAATCTCAAATTTGACTCATTATTTGATATGCCCATATCCAACATAATCGATTCTTTGGTGGTCTTCCAACATTATTTCACGTTCTTCAGTATTCACTGAGGTTTTGATAACATATTATCATTGAGCCAACGTAAGGTATCGGCTGATAGGATCCATCTTTGATTATTATTATTATCACACAGGTACATATTTGATGAGGAATATTGATGTTCGGTAGGATTATTCTGCCACACTCATGAAGTTGGAGGTGGAGTTTTGAACCACATTGCAAAAGTGGATCCCACAAACAAATTTGGGAGCCATTGCAGTGGCGAATGGAGTAAGTAGAGTGAAGTGAGTGGCCGATAAAGGCGTTGGGATTGTAGTTGGGAAGAATCCACTCAGTATTCAGAGGTATCGATTCAGTAACGATGAAATTAATGCATTGATACAAACTATCGTGGTTACACATGATATTTCTGGTACTTTGACGTCATTTGACTCAACCTTTCCTGCAGATACCAACAGATATATTCTGCGTTTAAATTTTGTTGGTCCTTTCTACGATACCTACAGAACATCTACGTTTCGGAAACAGATTCCACCTTTAAGGGCCTTCTCAGCCCCTTGACAATATTCCACTTGAAACGTGGAAAAGGCTCCGATTCATCTCGACTCGCGAGCAGAGGGTCGGATCCCTTCCCTTTATTTCTTTCTTAATAACCCACTTCAAACTCTCTCGTCTTCTCCCGTAATTGAGTTTACACTCTTCCCCTTTTCTGATCCATCGAGCCACTTAATTCAATTTGAGAATTACCGATCCGAGAAATCTCCCTTTTTTTCAACTCGTCCCATCGTCGACCTCTAAAGTCCCTTTCCGCGACTTTCTCTTCCGAATAATAATTGAATTTCTCTAAAAAGTTTATGTTTACTCAATAGATTGTGATACCTACTCACTGAAGAACTGGCGGAACAGCATATTGTGAAAATATACCGTTCAGATCCCGACCTCATACAGATCTCGTGAAATTGACTATTGACAACGCCACTCCTAGGCCGAAGGAAACCACAGAATAGCAGCTTTCTTGCTTTCAGCTTTCTTGGGATGCAGCTTTGGATCCCACAAAATAGCCCACATTTCAATAAGTCTTATTAAAATGTGGGCTATCCTGTGGGACCCCAAATACCCAGAATGTGGAAATGAGTCATTAAATACTAAAACAGGAGAAAGAATGAAAATGAGTGAAATTTAGAGATGCAACTGCTGAAATTTACAACGCCACACTCACCGTTGATGAGTAGCTTTTCTATGTCTGGCCTGGTCAAAGGAACGATTGCCAGAAAACAACAGGGTGGATGGTATGGAATGGGGCGACACGCTTGGGAACTGGGTGGTTGGTTTGTCTGTATGGATCATGATTGATAGTAACGAGGGGCATAGAACGGGTTTGTTACAAGAGAATACCGATCCAGATTCATTTGACGTCGAGCAGACAGATATTAATTAGGGAAAAGTGGAAATTCGTATCGGCAACTGCCCACCTTCGTTATTCCATTTCCATTTTTGAACCGAGCGAAAATAAAAGCCCTTACTCAGCGCGACTTAGGAAACTGGGTCAGGAGCCGTGCGCGAAGGAAGGTGCTCATTATCTCGAAAACCGCGTCAGGAAGAGTTTTAGCAGCCTCTCGACGGGTTTTGAAAAGGCAAAAGAGCAGGAGGGCCCTGAAATACCTTCTCTGACTACAAATTACTCCCCGACATCCGACATATTATAAGCCCCTCACTCCACTCAGCTCTGAAAGACCTCCTCCAGACCTTCAGCGCCGTTACAGAACCCCCTTCTCATTCTTCATTCCAAGTGAGAAAATGATTTCACCTTAGAAACGATTATTATTCTCGAAATAGGGGGATGGTGTAGTGACAAACAAACCACACGAATCTCTTGTCTTCACGATGTTCCTTTGATTGTTATCGTTATGGAATATCTTCAAAATTCCATTTTTAATTATTGTTTTCCAACGTGTTATGATGTATTCAACTTGAATCCTCTATCATTTTAGCTGCATATATGCCCACCAAATCAGTTTAGCTCCCTCACTACCAAAACACACTAAAAATCCATCCAAGGCGATTTATAATTCACAAGCCAGATTTCCCGGGCGTTGCCCCGTCGGGGTGCGTAAACAATTCAGTGTATTGATAAATAACCTTGACAACTGATAAACCAAATTACAGCTTCATAGAGTGAATAGCATAGAAATTAGCTCTAGGAGCCACTCAGCTGATCTGGGGCCTGGGCAGCGTCGTTAAATTCCTAAGGAGGATACATGCAAAACTACAGCTTCATACCAGGAATAGGACAGAAATTAGCTTTAGGAGCCACTCAGCTGATCTCGGCCCTATGCTGCTTAAAGTATAAGTCTTAAGGAGGCTACGTCCCAACTTTCGTCTCTACCACCACGGGAAATGCGCAAAAAACGTCGAATTCTTTACATAATTCTTTGCAGCGTCGACATAGATAGAGACATTTCGGAGATTCTACCATAGCCTGTAACCCTCCCTGGAACTTGCTCATCCAGCGGTTGGCCAAACAGACAGACATATATTCGATTCTATCGATTATTGTGAATATAAGGCTGGTCAATCGGATTTGCGATACTCGGATATTGCATACATTATCTAGAAAGGTAAACCAACAAGTTTGATGGGTAGGGGGTGGGGGTTGATTTTGGAAAGGTTAGCCACAAAATGGACACTTTCCCAAAATTTGTGATCTTTCATTCATATGAACATCAAATATTGTTTTCTCAACCTCAAACATGTTTAGATAATATTATTATTTCAATGCTACTTAATATTATTATTTATCTCTAAACCTACACTATTTCATGAGAATAATTTTTCAATGCGAATGCAAAAGAAGACAATTTTTATTTTAATACATTCGTCGTTGAATCAGAATCGAAAAGTGTTGAAATCTGCTGTTATATTCAGAATGCCCCAAAACGGATTGGCATTCAAATCATTTGCAAAACATTAGGCATGTAACACAATTTGGAAGCTTTTGCAATAGCGTATTTTCTTTGATAGTACGCTAAAAGGTACGTACAGTTAGTTTATTTTTCATTCAACTAATGGAACCAGAAAATAAAAGCACGTCCCCGGCTCTTTTTCCCTGGGAATCACGTCATTTGAAAAAAGGGAGGAGAGATTCATTTGAATCCTAATGCCTCGTTTTCCCTCTCCCCAGACCGACCTCCGGAGCTAATGGAATCGTCTGACTTGTTTGTGAAGAAAAAAGTCCGAAAAACCGTCGAAAAGTCGGTCGTTGAGTACGGACAATCCCTTCATCCACTCCAGACCTGTTATTTCTGATTAACATTCAATTGCCCAAACTCAAACATACCCTTCATTTCAATTCAGCTTGAGAAACCTTAGGGCTGTTGAAAGGGGGAAGGGGAGACCGCAGGAATTAAAAAGATTAGTATGGCCACCGTGACCCTTCAGCTTCTAACCGGGTTTTTCGTTTTAGAAGCGGCAAGGTCCTACGGGGTTTTCAACGTTAGCTATAAAGACCGCGGCATTTGTCCACAACGGTTTAGATGGATGTTCTCTTTACAATATCCATTTTCTGAGAAGTTTCTTTCGGGGGAAGCGCAGGAATCGGCAATCCCCACAAGAAATGAAGAATGAAGGTAGAATTTGAATGATGAATAAATTTATTGAGAGTACAGTAAAACATTCAATTGAACATTTGAATCGCCCGCTCATTAGTTACCTGGAGCTACCTACCTTTGATGGTTGCATGGAATCACGAATCCAAGTCATTTGAGGTTGCATGGCTGAAGCCAAGTCATTTGAGAAGAGGAAGAAGAAGAATTCCAAACATCTGATTGCAGTGAGGCCACCCACTTTGAGGCCACAGGGGAATCGCTAGATTTTCGCGGCGGGCTTTGACGTCACCCGTAAAGCGTATGCGTCAGTCTGTCTGTATTCTGGCTGAATTTGTCTCCAGACTGTGTTACGCCTTTGTTTTGCGCTGGGCCCTGAGGATTGATAGTATCCATCGATTTGATATGGATCAACTTTCAGAAATCCTAATCGTTTGAAAACTTGTTTAAAAGTTAGGGTTTGAACACTTGTTTCTTCTGCGGATGTTATCTACTGCTGTTTGATTGTTCGTAGTTTTCAGTTGTTCGTTTAGTTTTTATCCTCACCAAATGTATAATTGCTGCACTCAGCGGTCGTTTAGTTAGCGAAATTTCAGCGACTAATTCGACATAATTACAGCAGGCCGTTCGACTTCGCAGGTAATCGTGAGTACACTCGACATTTAATTCTGATCTGTCTAAATCCGAATGTACCTCAATCCTGTTAGATGAAACATCGACGTTATGTCAGTTTATGTTATGTCAGTTTTGACCGTTCAGCAAGTGCTCTATTCGATCATGTGGGCACTATTGGAAATTATATTTCTCTTCAAATTAAACTGGTAGGCCAAACGTACGAAGGAGCAGCAGTGATGTCAGTCCTTGTGACAGGATTACAGTAAAGACTTGTAGTAAAATATCCTGAGGCTTTGTTTGTCCACTGTTACGCTCATTCTCTAAACTTGGTGTTACAACAAACTACCAGTTGTATTAAAAATAGTCGAGCTTTTTCCAAACTTTCAATAGATTGATTTCTGATTTCTCACATTCCACAGCAAGGTAAAACGTTTTAAGTCATTTTATTGAAAAAAAAAAAAAACGATTCTTTCTTCAGCTCAGACCAGGTGAAATTTCGCCTCAAGGCTGACTTTTATGGTAGAAGAGCACCGTGGATTGTTTGTTGATTTTTAAAATCATATTGTTGAAAATGTGAACAGAACGATAGATAACAAAATAATCTTACAAAATAAATAATACCATACATTTCCTCTGAAAAAACAGCTTGCTTAGAACTGCTTCATTTTTTTCTTTTTTGGCGTGAGGGGTTTAGGAAATGTGTGTGCGGTGGGTAGGTGGGGGGGGGGGTTAAATTGAGTGCGGTACCCCTATGCTCAGAGCCACGCTACGCTCCTACGTAAATCATGGATAAGAAAAATATGGAAATATAGTATCCATGGCAAGTTTTCCTTGAAGCATCCATGCCTAGCATAGAGGTCAACAGGGTCACGTGAATAATCGATTCTATCAACGGTAACCCACCCGATAAAAGTTTTTTGAACGCTACTGTTGTGAACCCCAGGGTTACCGAAAACCCGTCGGAAACCCCAGGGTTGGTTAGGGATGGTTAGGTAACCTAGGTTTTTTTGAACCGGCCCTAAGTGATTCCAGTCAGAGAATATGAGACTTACATCGAAATCCCAACAGCTCTAGTGGGGGCACCGAACTCAGGGAAATAAAACGGAGAAAAACGTCGGTTACTGTCCCACGTCCTTCCCACATATCCTCAGCTGGAAAAGACTGATCACTTCGAAGGGACGCGATTGAAAAGTGGGAGGAGGACTAGAAGAGAGTTCCTGTCACCTAATTCAAGGCTCGGACTGGGGGGCTCAAAGTGTTTCTTGGGGAGACGTGAAAAGAGACAGGGCGGGGACACTACCAATCTACCAAGTGCCGCCACCCATCTCTTCTTCGTGTCGCCTCACGCAACATCCCTATACCTTTCCCACGTCGGTTTTTCTCTCGTCTTTCCCGATATCAATTCAGCCCTGAGGGGTTTTCCGGTTTGAAAGACCTTCGGACCGCAGGAAACGAATGAGGTGGGAATTCATTTTTCGACGAATGGATTCTTGGATTCAACGATAAAGGGTCACAATTTTCGGATGGGTCACAATTTTCGGGATGGACGGGTAATATTTCAGAATTGGATTGAGAACCTTTCGCAAAGAGATCTCATTAAACCAACGGAGATACTTTGATTTGAATTAAATTTGGGGTTTATACATTGGGAATTACGTCCCCTCCAATTTTGGTCGTTGTTAATTAAGAAGATGAGGCAAAACAGAATGATTGAGCAGTAAGAATGGGAGTAAAAGAGGGGTCATCCAACGGGGTCAATAGATGAGCAACGTACGGGTTATCCCAGTAGAGCCTGTAGTGTGCGATACAACGATTAACTGACTTCCATTAGAACTATCGAGTTCCATTATAATGGTAAAATATCATATCTATCACTCCTCTGGGACGCTACGAACGGACTCCATTTGTTGCTGTCACTTGCGTGCCTGGGTAGTCGGCCCCAGCTGCGCCCCCGGTCGGTAAATTGACAATCCCGATCAAGCTATACCAATAATTGCCTAGGAGATTAATGTTGATAATACTTGGTGACTTACTATCGATCAGCGACCTTCGTGATGAGACCGAACGTGAGGCAAATGAACCGTTCTCAATTCAACTAGCCATTGTCCTCACATGCATTTCAACATTTAAACTATATCAAGAGTAAAGTTTTAAAGTTTCTGTGTGTTTCAGTAGTAGGTACTCATCGTGATAGAACGTGAGTTGGAATAAAATTGTTGAAGACTGAAGTCTGCATTAAAAACACGTTTTTGGACATACTGGAACTACAGAAAATATCTCAACCTGTCTTATTTGGTAGAACCATACACTTTAAGGTTTGTAACACGTATTTTTCAATGGTAAAAACAAACCGAACATTTAGTTATCTATGGAGAAAGGGGATGAACACTGTATGAGAGATGATAGAGGTTTTGGAGGGATAAGAGCCAGTCAGGAGCATTTTGGGCAATGGCAACCAAACATTAGGTAGTCTGGAGAGGTATCCTGGGTGTTCCAAGACGTTACTCGAAAATACTCAACGAAAAATGAAAAATTTACAGAACCAAATACTATGTTATGATATAACCACTACATTCATCAATTATTTTCATGGTGAATTTAATAGCTGGGTCTTTCTTAGTGAAAATGTCTAAAGATTTACTAATTTTGCTCTCTTTTTCCATCATATTCTGAATCGAATCATTAACTACAATTTTATCTGGCCACTCCATTTCCTCTCCTGATTTGGGATTATTACCTTCGACAATGAACCATTGGAATCGACCAAAGAAGAAACATTTTCAACCCCCCCTCAAAATTTGTTGGTTTACGTTTCAAGATACGCAGATTCAGAAAATTGAATGAAAATTCTTGACATAACGGTTTATTATGTTCTTTGTACAGATCACCCTTCTGTCTAGATTACTGAATGATAGATCAAGATGATTTGATCATTATTATGAATTATCAATAATTATTATCAAGTAGGATAAATTATTAATATTTATTGTTGGTTATTAATAATTTTTAGGCTTCATTATTAATACTTAATTATCTTCAAGATTACGTTGGATTCGTAATATTCGTGGAACTGCAGTGGGAGCAGCGAGTAGGGAGGGGAGTCGTGGAGTTCTCTTTCTACGCCACCTCTACATCCACCCACAATATAAATTTTATGTACCTACGCGTGGGTGGGTATGTAACGATTACAGTAGTAGCGGAGGGGGAGCGTAGAGGGGGTGTAACGATTACAGTAGTTGCGGCGGGGAAGGGGAGAGGGGGTGTAACGATTACAGTAGTTGTGGTGGGAGAGTGGTAAGGGGGTGTAACGGTTACAGTAGTTGTGGAGGAGGAGAGGTGAGTAAGGACAACTCCCGCCTCCCCCTCACCTGCCCGCTTTCCTGCTTCTCACCCACATCCACATTCACATTCACCCACAATTTAAATGTAAGTAGTCGACTACGATCGTTGTTAGGGGTGGAAAGGGGGGAGGGGGAAGAGCGTAAGAATTAAGAGAGAACTTCCGCTCATCAACCACCTACATCTGCCCACAAAATAAAGGTTTCACTCATGATTTAAGTGTATAAATAATTTATAGACCATGCTTGAGCTAGTGACGCCTATTCAAACCATTTGTTGGCCCATTTCTCCAATTCTGGATATTGTATGCAGATCACTGTGATCTACACGGAAAGGTGATCTGTACAAAGAAGATAATAAACCGTTGTCAAGAATTAGCGGAGTTTTTGTCTATAATAGTTACATATTATTACATTTTGATGATCATCATTCTTACTGACGGTCCAAAAAAATCACACACACTTACATTTTGAATGCACTATAATCTAAATTACAACACAATGCCTTCAATAAAACGATCAAGTTTAGTTAAAATAGGGGAGATGATTTAAAATTAGTTCCTCTTCTTTCCTATTTGATGGTTTGCTGATCTCCTGTCCTCGAGTTTTATGTTCGACCGCTCTGGGGATAGGCGGCTGTGGAAACACAGACCACAAATCCCTCTGGGTGGGCATATTGCCTAAGCCCCGGAGAAGAGGGTAGCTCAGCAGCCATACATTACACCTAATATTTCTACTATGATGATTTTCCACAAGTCGGTATAGGGATTCTTCAATCAAACTAATGGGTTATTATCCACTTTTTATTCGAAGGTTTGTTCTATAGGAGGAGTATCAAACGTATTGTAATTAGTATTGGTGGCCTTTAATTATTATTCAAAGAGGGCCTAGAAATTTGATAACCACTAACTTTGGTTTGCATCTCAACTAGAGCACTCTGGGTTTCTATGTTCTTAGTTCTTTTTACAAAATATAAAGATAACTTAGTGAGACTCTCAATAAGTAATAAATACTGCTGAAATTAACAAAAGTGTATGCTTATTGCTCTATGTGAGGGATGAAGGAGCTATTAAGTTCAATAAGTTAGATACTGAAATGTATGGTTTGCTGATTTACCCCTGTTTTCATGGAGGTTCGGCAATACTCCCATCCAGAGAGATGTCCGGTCTGCATTCACAGACCTGGCTAGCTCCAGAGTGGTCGAACCAAAACTTCGGGATCCAGGGACACTCAGCAAACCATCACAATACCTAAAGTTTTAGGTATAGTTGACACTCACTACTATACTCGTAATGTAAGTTAATATTTGTATTTTCCCTCATTAGCTACAACGAAGAGTTGTTCAGGAGCCCTGGAAATGAATGATGAAAATGTGAATTCCGCCATTGAAGTGATTTAATAGGACTCTCTTGGTCTCTGGTCACAGAGCTGTGGTTCACGGTTACTATCCAATAAAATACGTATATTAGGTGGTGTACCAATATTAACTGCGATGAACAGAGCTGCGGTCGAAAAGCGCACATTCCTCTTCGGACAGTTTTGTTTTAATCCAACATCGTTTCAGTCAGAAAGTCTGCAGCAGGAGAGGGCGACCCCCCACTTAATCTCCGAGTCTTGATGACCCAGCACCAATGAATCTTTCGCCTTTTCCGGGGTGACGGTCGGTACTCGCTCGGAATCGGGGGCAGATGGGCGCCCATCAAAGTTCTATAGCCCTTATAAAGGGTGGTCTACCCACATTGATCTACCAACGCAAGCAGAAAAGTTTTATAAGGGCAGAAAACAAAAGATATATTCCATCTGAGATCCGGAGGGCGGAGGATGACGTTGTATATTGACCCACATATTTCTCTTCCGTGAACGGAATGGTCTCGGGTGGGTTTCTTGTCCCCCCAACTTGTGCGATTTGTAATTTTTACTTGGGTAAATGAGCACTTTGTAGCTTTGAGAAAATATACAACTACTCACCCACTACTAACCACGGTTAACCACTACTACCACTTAACCTCAAAGTGGATTAAAAGTGCTATCGCCCCTGTTAGAACCTTAGCTCGTTCTCGACGCCAGATAGCGCTGTCAAAATAACGGTTTATTTCAATTCATGGGCTTCAACGTTGAGTGGGCGTTCCTAACACTCGTGGCACAGCGATAGGGTTTGATTGATGTGTTGTGTAGAGATCCTGGTTGCTCAGAAGATGGAGAGGAGTCGTCAGATCCCCGTAACAAGGTGTGAGCTTATGTGAAGTCATCATAGTTAAATGAAACAAGACCACATGGAAGAATTGGGAACGTGTTCAATGTTGCCAGACACCTTTGCTGTTTCAACGCACAACACAATGTCGATCATATTGCGGAAACATCGCAAAATTTTCTTGATTATTTATTTGTCAGCAACAAAATTAACTCAATCAAATTCAAAATTCAAGTCAATCAAGCGTCAGCTCTGAAAAACATAAATAGGAAAAAGTAACCAAAACCACACAGGTAATATGAACGGTTGCCAATGAAGAACTAGTAGCAATAGTTACTACTAGTTATATATTAGAGGAGCTGATCAATCCCAAAAACCCCTAGTTCTAGCAGAACTGTGAGTCTGTCAGTGATATGGCTCACTACTGACGGTCACTGAGTCTAAAGTCAGCTCAACGTGATTTTTTAGCCCACAACTGGATGTACACAGTAAGTCCAATCCTTGGTTCTAAGGGTCTTCCTCTTCAAACTGTCTGTTACTGGAATTCTAAACCTCAGACTTCGTGTCACGGCCACTATACCAGGATTCTATAGTCAAGGTTGTGGACTCAAATTTACAATTCACCTTTTCCTCGTATTATTTCGATCATTGACACAGTAGAGGATTTTTTCATTTACTGCTAATATCGTATTGTATTATTGCTAGTAATGTTCTTTGTTATATTGTTTGACACACAGTTGCCTAATGTGTGGTACTTGATTTGTATATGAGATGGGACGATGGAAGGCGCATAAGTCAACCCAACTCGCAATACCGAAGGGTCTTGCGTGTTATTGCCTAACTTTGTGCCTGCCCCAACCTCATCGTTATTTCTCACCAGATCGTTTGAGCTTTGAGAAGGTATAAAATAACACGAGGGAACCGTATTGCTGAAGTTCCTCAGTTGTTCAATCATACATGCCACGACTGTCTTTTTTGGGAAGAAAGTGGTTCATACCCACTTCAATACCCGACAGTTGGTTTTCTTTCTATGTCTTGAACGTTTGTTTCAACTTCTTTCATCAGCATTCCAACGAGTGGTGAACTGTTTTTGTGGACGTAAACTCATCCTAACACAATAAAAATCCTTCTTTCTCTGTACTGCAATCTAAAGCCCATTCAATTTAATTCTCATGCAAAATTTAAAAAATGTAGTAAGTAGGTACTTCCAAAAATCGCTTATTAGGATATTTACGTGTTTGGGATCGATTTTTGTCAATATCACCAGTGAATTAGCATTTATTCTAAGTGATAGACGTACGGTATTGGTCGTTTGACACTCTAGTTCGTGGATTTCTTCGAAAATTTGGTCATTGCATTATGACGCATGGTGAGGTGTAATTCAAAAATATATCATTATTTTAAGTAGCTTCGAAAAGGTATGTGGAAAATCATTACTATTCCACTATTTTTCCAACGTTTCCAACTGAAAGCACAATGAAGAAATTGGGGGTTAAATTTAAATTTAGTTAAATCACTATTTAACCATAAAGTCTCACTCAAAACAAATTTGTACACGTGGAAGCTTCTGTATTGAAGTAGATATTCAACAAGTTGTACGGATCACACGTCAGGCTCGCCATAATAATGTCCTCGGGATTCCACTTGGAATCTGATGACTGTCGAGGAGGAAGAAAGACGGAAAGGACTGATTGTTGTCTCCGTCGTGTCTGGCAATACACCCGGTTTCTCACTGAGATGTCTTGATTTAGGAGGCAGCGGTCAGCTCTTATGGGTTTCACACAAAGTGAACGGAGGAAAGAGAATTCTGTCTTATAAATCTCACTCAATTCCGTTTTCTCGTGTCCTCACTGTTTACTGTGGGCCGACACGACTTGTCTTTTAACGAATTCTCGGAGAGAAATTTTCATAATGTTTCGAAACGTCTACCGCTATAAAACCGTTTTGGGCATTCTCATCGCATTTCTTGATGTGAACATCATTTATATTATATCTGATATACTCTCTATACAACAGCTCTCCTACTAATCTTCTGCGTTCACGAATATTGTATCTGAATAAGGGCCATTCTCCTAGAAAGCTACATTTTCAAATCTCAATGTTAAAAATCTCAAAATAACAATGATCCAAACTGTTGGCGAAAAATAGGTACTCAGGTAACCACAAGTAATGATTATTCATGCCTACCCACTCACGAATACTATTTATTTTGAAGAAGATAAATAAAAATGGAAGATAGGTAGGTATCATTAATTTTAGAATCACATTTTCGATACAAAGACTCCAATTTTCACTTTGAAGTCACGTACAGTGAAGTAGGTCGGTTAGTTTCAATTGTATAAAATGACTAATTAAGACAGGAGATCATAGTAGTTAGAAGTTTAGTAATTAATTCGTTATAATTATGATTGAATTTGCCGTCATCCTCGTCATTCTCCGTCCTTCAATGAAGCACAAGTGGACGGAGAATGACGGGAACAAATGGATTTTCCAGTATTGATTGGAGTGAAATTTAAACTATCCCATGAGCTCTTTCACGTATATAATAATATTATGTTCAATAGTATAATATTATAATAATATAATATTATTCTTCTCTTGATTTTCGAAGGAAAGTATGAGAACCCCTGAGGAAGAATCTCAAAAGGTTGACAAAAGTGCTGTTAGGGCGCGAATTTTCGATTAACCCTCGGAAAACCCTTTATCGGGACATCAAAGTTAGGAAGGTCGAGCCTGGTCACGGACGGAGAATGAAGAATTGACTATTTATTATAAAGTGAAATACAATAATTTAAAGAAATTTCAACTCGAAAAATTATGTTGGGGCTTGGAAAATCCTCCGGACATCCAAATGTCGCTTTCTGGGAGAAAAATGTAAATAAAAATAGGATATTGGGTACACATGACAAAGGCCCACCATCAGCACCTAAAAATCAGTCTACCAAGTATGTGAATGGAATGCCATTACCCAAATTGGTACCACGAGAATTTATGCGCAATCGGATCAGTGTTACAGAAGATACAGCTGGATTTGATGTTTGCCTACTTGAAGAAGGCCAACTGTGGTGAAATTCACGTAGGAACATCTAGAGCCCAACCCACCAAATCCATGAATTTGTCATCCAATTCGGTTCAATCGTTTCAGAGCTACGTCTTTGTTCAATAAGCTATTTAGGTAAAACTAAAAGCCCTAATTAAAATTTCGGGGTTGTGATTATGATGTTTCCCAGGTTTACTTCAAAAATCAGTTACTTAATCCATTTGTTTCTCCCAATTCTCACTGAGTCAATTGTGAAGCTCTCTGCATAAGGTCTGTTTTCTTCTGTTGAAGACATTTTTACATAGCAAATCCATTGAACACATCGTCATCGATTCTATCAATCGAACGAGAAATAAAAAATGAGATAACATTTATTTACCGAAAGCAGCGTTCCGTAAGTAAGTGCGTTATTATGCTATTACTGTCCCTTTTCTACCTTTTTTTTCTCTTGTCAAACGACGGAACGCGAGATGAATAATTTAAAAAGTAAAGCAAGTTTACATGTCGCGGCGGTGGGGCAAGGGAGGGGGAAAAGAAAGCAAGGGAAAGAATAGTCGCTGCGGCAAACCCTTTAATTTATACGCGAACTGAACAGAGGAAGGCGACTAAATAAAATATGTGATTGGTGCTGTGGGGAGAGGTGGTTTGGTGGTGGGTTTTTTTCTTTTCTTTTCCGTTCCGACAGACGCCCTCGGCCTCGTAAGGTTTCGCAAGCACGCGAGAGGTTCTCATTGATTCTTTAAGAAACACGGACGTTGAGAACGGCGAGTGTGAAGTACAGAAATCGCGAGAGAGATACGGAAACATCGATGATTGATTCATAATAATTGCACAATGAAGAGATGCTTGTTACAATTAAACTCAGAGGGA
This sequence comes from Stenodema calcarata, assembly GCA_963920205.1. NCBI lineage: Eukaryota > Metazoa > Arthropoda > Insecta > Hemiptera > Miridae > Stenodema > Stenodema calcarata. Next base: position 16,497,195 of record OY986059.1, read on the forward strand.
AATATAACTCACTAAATAAAAGGGGACTCTCTGAGTGGAATTTCGGAGAAATTCAAGAAGTTGAAGCTCTCAGCATGACTTAATGAGCGAATTTTTGAAATAATTAAAAACTGGTGGATCGAACAACCAATACTGCACGTATACCACTTTGACGGCTAAACAGCTGATTTGGTGGTTCCTATGAGTAGGTACACTATCAAAATATCAAGTTTCAAAACACATTCAGTGGGTGGTGTGTTGTGGAATCATCAAACAAATTTAAGATTTTTGGTAATTTTTCTCACACAAATCCTACTCAAAATCCACCCAATTTGAAATGATATAATATAATATATAATTATATATTATAACACAGTAATCATAATAATAGCTTATGGAATTATATTCACTAATATCCTCTTAAGGTTATATTATATTCACTAATATACCTCACTTATAGCTAGTAAGCCCCAGTAAGGATACTCTCATTTACTATTTTGGTCAAAAATGCTTTCCCACCCACATACTAAAAACAATTGGAGTCAAGTACCTGTGGCCAATAAGAAACCTTTGGGAAAGACAGCCCACGTCGGAATAAACATTGACTGATGGCGGATCGCTCTGAAAGTGCCACCTATGACGCTATAGAACTGTATAGACTATTTTCCTGTATAGTCTCCCTTGACTTGATGTTCCCATTTAAATGTAAATTGAAAAGCCCGGAGGAGGGCAGAGACGGGCACATGGGCGCACTCAAGGTGAACCCGAACCCATAAAAGGGCGTAGGTCTTTCCGGAGCTACGTCTTTCGAAAGCCCGAGGGCCTCTGTCGTAAGTGGTCATTATGCGGCTGGATATGGGATTTTCTACCGTTGACTGGCATTTGGAAGTTGAAACTGGTTTCGCGACGTTCCGTACGGAGGAACGACGTTTCTGAATGAAGAATGAGAAATAATCAATGTAGCTTTGGTAATGGGAGGACGTCGATCACCCGGCCCTCTAACTTCCCCAGTTTGCTGGAGCACTTATTCTTGACAATTTGATGTTCAGTTGATTGAAAATCTGATCTTTTAAATATTCTTTGTAGAAACATACTTTAAATTTCCGGTTCGGGGCATTCATACATGGAGTGTGATAGGAGTATGGGCCTGATTAATGAAATAGTTAAACTCCACTGCAGAAGCCACCAGTAAACTGCAGTCTGCTGTCAACAATGTTCTGGGCTGGATGAAGCAATGGACGATCAAGTTCAACAAAACGAAATCCATTCAGTCAATTCATATAAACAGTACGTTGTCCGGACGAGGCGAAATACCTTGGTATGAATCTCGACTGCAAGCTGTGGTGGCTAGCCCATCGAAAGAAAAACGGTGGTTACAGCTTTCGTACAAGTACGCAACCACGAGGGACATTTTATGTATTTGCGCCCCCTGTATATTTGACACGTTACGGGTAAAGACTCCATCGACGCATGTCATATTTCGCGTTGTTGAGACAATTATTTAAACAATCACGCTCATACCGCAGCTTGTCGGCCACGCACTCCGCAGTGGTTAACGTAATATGGTTAGGTAAATCGAGAGCTATCCAACGAGTGGTGAACGATTTTCGTACGATGATAACTGGCGCAGTTAAAGTTCCGTAGCAACGAATCGGTTGTACGTGAAAATCATTAGAAGTTTTCCATAACGCTTTCTTCGTCACGCCGTAATGTCACACTTTTTGAGTTATGTGCCATAGTAAAGACATAAAATATTTTTTCGACATATTTTACACATCTTTTCTTATACCTACCTACCTAACCAAAGTTCAAATCTTCTTTCTTTTTTTTCAAAATGGTGCAACGCATTGTAGAGACAATATGTTCAATTTCAATTCCTTGTTAAATTAAGCCAGCAATTAGCAACTGCAAAATATTGAGTATTAAAAAGATCATCAGATTCTTTGCCTTTAACACGTTCTCTTCTTTATTTTGCTCCAAGCTTCAAGACATACATTTCTAAAAAGACCCCGTCGTGATTACCCTCAATGAACACGAAGTAACAGGACAAATCCAGGTCTAACAACGCCCGATCCATAACGTGTTGTACCTCCTTTACGGGCAGACAGGAAGAATACTTCGACGTACAAATTATTTGCAACAAACGGGACTGTCACAAAACCTACGGTGTGTCAATACTTTCAGTAGATTTAGGCCTTTTCATGGGCCGTTTCATAGATGTTTCAAAACCAATAATTGGTGCAGACTTTTTAGCTCACTATGATCTACTAGTGATTCTCTCAAATCTCTCTTAACTACAGGACAACTTCGCCATACCAGTTCTTCAAGGAATTACGAGGTTTACTGCTTATGAGAAGCCCAAATTAATAGGTAATAATTATAATTATTATTAATTGATTGTTATCGATTGAGAATTTGACCTTCTACCACTTTTGTTCGTCGAGTAAATCGGTTAATAATTATTAACCGATTTACTCGACGAACAAAAGTGGTAGAAGGTCAAATTCTCAATCGATAAAACATCAAGTAAAACAGTTCAGTCGGTTTGCGAACTTTGAATTTTCGCGATTTAGCCAGGGATTTTGTTTTTGTGGGCAGTCCTCGACCGCCGTTCGACAACTAAAACGATTCCAATTTCAGTACGAATTTCCCCCGTTTGTAAAGATTACTTTTAATATCACCGGCTGTGAATCAGTTTTCTAATTAGTGGAAACATAGGCGACTATTACTGCAGGTGGAGGGGTCTTTCGGAACGTAAATTACGCAACTGAAACCCTCCTCGCCGTCTTCCGAGTTGATGAAGAGAGAGAAGTTCTTAATCGAAAATTAATTTCTCGGCCCCTCAGTTAGGTTTCGTAATCATATCCCCAGGTGGAAGTGATTTTTGGTTTCAGGAGTTTTCCCAATCGTTTCACAACTTTTTACGGGTACAATCGTCATCAATCATTTTCATCGATAAAGCATTCTAAAACGAAAGTTTTAAATACGAGGTGCTCATAAATTAGAGAAGGAAAATATATTGCGCAAATCAACGCAATCAAACAGTTATAAAATCGAAACCGTTATAAAAATACTTGTACACTTACTCACTTGTCGGAAGGTTTTGAATACATGTTTCTTTGTAACGATTATACTCAACTAATAATTATTATTAGTCAGTAGTTTATTTCGTTCAATTCGTATTATCAAGATGAGGTGAAACGGTACATCATTCGGTGATTCAATGTCCCTGTATATTGCACTTCTCTTCGATAAAATTCATATGGGATGGTACATATATAACACAAATACCTCCTTCTCTGTAGTTTCATCAAATTGGTTTGCTCGGCAGGGCACGTAGCGTTTTTGATCACAAGCAAAATCTCAGTTGATATTTCGTTTTGTGAGGACCAGTTCGGTTGAGGTGTGTATTTTGAAGTTGACGCTCTAGATTCATTTTTGGTTCGTTGCCTCACGGCAGAGATGAACAAAACATAAATATGAATACGAATACAGATATGAATATATACTCCAATGACGACAAATCATTTATCTGACTGTCCTCGACTCGAGGATACCCGACAAGAATTTCATCCTGACGACACCACCTGGTCAAAAACAGCGAAATTGTATTGGGCTGCAAGAAGTCTTATGGCTCAAGAGCCTAGACTATCGGCGTAAAAAAAAAAAAAAAAAAAAAAAAAAAAAAAAACAGATATGAATATGAATACGAATACAGATATGAATACGAATATTAATACGAATACAGATATGAATATGAATACGAACAAAGCCATAACCACGTCTTTTTGTAAATTTTCCAAGAACTTCACATTTATTTGTAAATTTTCCCAAAAATTCACAAAACAATGTGAATTTTTGTGGAAAAACTTGAATTTAAGTAAAATTCTTGGTAAAATAGGAAAATTTGAGTGAAATCAGTTGATTTGACAGTGAATACAGTAAAATACAGTAAATTTTAGTAAAGTTTGCAAATAAATTTATTTGTGGATTTCACTCAAATTTTCCTATTTTACCAAGAATTTTACTTCAATTCAGGTTTTTCCAGAAAAATTCACACTGTTTTGTGAATTTCCCACAATTCATTTTTTTCTGAGTTTGGCCGCAATTCTTTTTTTTTTTTTGTGTGAATTTTATAAAAATCTTTGCTATTTATGAATGAAATACACTAAAATGTCTCCTTTTTACTGCAAATTTGACTAAATGCCAATTTTGGTTTATTATCTTCGATAATGAACCATTGGAATCGCCCAAAGAAAAAAAAATTTTAACCCCCCCTCAAAATTTGTTGGTTTACGTTTCAAGATACGTAGATTCAGAAAATCGAATAAAAAAAAATCCGTCCGTCCGCCGTACGCCGTACGCCGTCCGCCGTCCGCCGTCCGAGGCACTTTGCCCAGTTAGCGTTGAGTTAAAATTACGAAATTTGGTTTCTGGGTTTGGACCAGCCCCACAATGATCCACGAAACTTTTCATAACCCTAGGTCAAGGGGAAGGGGTTCAAAACGAATTTTGAAATTTTGAAAATTCCATATCTCGAAAAATTCCCATCAAACGGTCTGTTTTTTATTTCATATTTAGATAGAGTTTGTTCCGTAGAATTTTTTAAGACCATCCGCAGCTTTGTACGACCAGCCGTTCGTTCACAATGAGGGCTCAAAGATTGTGCCTCACAACCCGATCGTGAATCAAACTGTTGAAATACAGGTCCATTTTCATACTAACAAGCTCTTTGGAACATCATATGGCTTAAGTGATGTCGAGTTTGTTGTTCTGAGGTGCGTTTCGTGCTACGGAAATGAAGGTAATTTCGAATGTTTGTTGGTAGGTACTTCTTTTATAGAAAAATTATTACCGACGTAGTATTAAAAACCCCAGAATTATATCGTATTAATTAATCATAATTAATAATTATTATTATTATATCGTAATAATTAATAATTATTATTATCAATAATAAAAACGAATTATTAATACCTAACAATAAATTATAATAATTTTCAGTAGGTACTTGATAAAATTGTTAATAATTAGTGATAATTGATAATAATAATTAATCTAACATTTAGGATCTAGACATTTAGACCTAGTGATCTAGACAGAAGGGTGATCTGTACAAAGAAGATAATGAACCGTTGTGTCAAGAATTTGCAGAGTTTTTTACATCAATTTTACCAAAATTCACTATATTTGGTGTGAATGTCACTCAAATTTTCCTATTTTACAATGACTTATACTGAAATTCAAGTTTTTTTTGCATAAATTCCACTAATATTTTACAGTAAATAGGAGAAAGTTTAGTGTAATTCATTCATAAATAACAAACGTTTTTATACAATTCACAAAAAATGAATCGCGGAAAAATTCACAAAAAAAAAATGAATTGTGGGAAATTCACAAAACAAAATGTGAATTGTTGTGGCATTTTTGTGGGAAAACTCGGATTTAAGTAAAATTCTTGGTAAAATAGGAAAATTTGAGTGAAATTCACAAAAAATTCAGTAAATTTTAGTAAAATTCACAAAAAGATGTGATTATGGCTTTATTTGTACTCATATTCATATTCATATCTGTATTCGTATTCGTATTTGTACTCATATTCATATTCATATCTGTATTCGTATTCATATTTGCACTCATATTCATATTCATATCTGTATTCGTATTCATATTCATATTTTATGATTAACGGATTTCATTCGTATTCATATTTATGTTCATATTTATATTCATATTTCGAATTTATGAATATGAATACGCCCACCTCTGCCTCGCGGTTTCACTGAGTTAGGTACTTAGGTACTTCACAAATTCCCTCAGTAGGTATGTCATGCTACACAACTTGAACTTTTGTCCCCCGTGATACACGATGGCCTCTTTGCAGTGCGACGTAATGAGAGTACAGTAATAGTCACACAATATTGTGCATAATAAGGGTTTGGAATGGAGTCTTTGTAGTACAAGTTGTCAAGCAGAAGTAGAATGTAAGTAGTAAAAGGAGACAATAAAAATACAATAAACGTTAAAAAAAAGTGGGAAGAAAAAAAAAAACGTTTAACGTTACGACTCTGGCTGTTGTTGAGAATAACTCTTAAGGGAGGGGTGAGAGGTGTCCTTTTACTTGCAAGTGCTTTCTTGAAGATAAGGAAGAAAACACACTAGGGCTCACGTGATGAGAGAGGGCGAGGAAAGCATTTTATAATGGGCTGAAAAGAACAGATACGAATCTCTCGGGAAGGCCTAGGAAACTCCTCGAAAGTCGTTCGCATGGAAACTCGGTAGGTTTTCTCTACACAAGGACGGCGAGTTTCCAATTGTGCGATGAGTACCTTGCAGTGTGTCTGGTGAAGAAGAGAAGTTGTGAGAAGTACCTATGTAACTCAGGCTCGAGGGATGGATTTGAGTTGAATTGAGACGTCGTGTTACATTTGCCTGAGAACCAAAGTGGAAGCTCCCGTCGGATTTCAACCGCTCGTTTAGTACGTCTTTGAGATTCACTTTTCCTCACCGAAGGGACGTAGTTGGAAATATTCAAATAATTGACAGTAAGGAGGCGTGGTTTTCATGTCCTGACATAACTACCGTTTTTCTTCGTTAAGTCATTAAAAAAATATAGGAGCAGATGACTGGTTCTATGTAAAATGTCTCCATTTTACTGGTTTTATAACAAATTTCGTCTCCTTGTTTTGCCAAGTAACACCACAGTTTATAGCTTTTTCAACGCTGAACACGATGGCGGAGTCAGAATTGTGATATCTCATTTCGGTATCAGATTAGAGCAGATGAGGCATCGTGTTTCATTGGATTCTCAAGGTGAAGATAAAGAAGCTTCTCTAAAAATGTCTTTCCTTTTGAAATTTCTTCAAAACGAAGTTATTGGAGAAGAACACGTTTTTCCGGCATTTTGCACTAAAACCAATGTTAATAACTCCCGTACATACAATTCAATCAGGCAAAACAGGTGACTTGAAGTTTGGAGAAAATGAGTTTTACCGTTGTGAAGCACTTCCATACGAGAACAGCTGCTGTTCTCGTATGGAAGTGCTTCACAACGGTAAAACTCATTTTCTCCAAACTTCAAGTCACCTCATATACCTTCAAGTGCTGCACTCATATATTTTTTTTTCTCATCTGTGAATATTACAATATTTTTAGTACTTGCAAATGAAACTCAATGACAGACGTACCCAACGTTTCCAAAAAGTCAAATGTAGAAATTCAACTGACTGCTTTTTGGCTTAGCACGGAATAAAGCAAATCGCAGGAGCAAACTGCAAAACTGCAAATTCAAGTTTTAACAATTTTGGACCGAGGAAAACACCAATTTTCTCCTTTTAGGACATTTCGAACTTGGCATTCGATACGTGCCTTGAAACGTAAACCAAAATTTGAGGGGGTAATTTGTTTCTCGGACGATTCCAATGGTTTATTATTGAAGATAATAAACCAAAGGGATCGGAAGGCATAATATGCCTTCCGATCCCTTTGGTTTTCTATAGAATTTACCGTAAGGAAAAAAATCATTTGTCTGCTATTTATGAGGGACTGAATGAGTTTCTCATACTGTAGTAATTTTAATTAATGGAATAAATGAATTTAACAGGTTCTGGGTTCCCATTTTAGTTGCTATACTGAGGTTGACATCAAGAGGTAGTGTGTACTTGTAGTTAATTCAAGATTTGTTGATTAATTGGTAGACCAGTCGAATGTTGGAGTTGTTTGGGGAAGACAATGAAATATAGTTAATCTATGTACGAGTAGGTAGGTACCTCGGTTTCAACGCCAACAGGGCCTCCCCTCTGTTCGTTGGCACCGGAGGGAACATTAATATAGATTATTATACATGGAGGATACACTGGTAACTGACATCAATCTCAATTAGTTGTGAGAGCGGCGGGATGGAGTTGTGTCGCGAAAACGCCATCAGAGAGCACACACAACGCCCTCGAGCTCGCTGGGTTTTACGGTTACCGATACCGTGTTACCGCCGCGACAGCTTATCGGCGGAAATCTCAGTTGACGAATTAATCTCGGCTCTGTCAGAATACTCGCCTTTCTCTATTATGTCCACGTTCAGAATACTTCGAAAACTTTCGGTCACTGACCCCCTAGGGGCGTTCGTAAATGTACTTCCCACGGAATAAGGTTAAATGAAAAACGCACAACAAATTATTGATTCAATTTGTTTTCAATCAGCCGTTTAGCTATTATAATGGATGGTTGGTTCAATAAAAATTGTCAGGTTTCCTCACATTTAAATAAAAGGTGTACTCCAGTACTCATCACTACCTACGAAAATTGGTTTTCCACGTGGAAAACGGAAAGTTCTCGTCAGTTTTTCATGATTCAATGTCATAGATCAATAAAATAATTTTTTCCTGTTTCTCCAAGGTATCTAGTTACACAAAAACACTTATTTGAATAGAAATTTCTTTTTGGAAGGTTGCTAACGTCAATTTATTCATGTGTATCTCAGTACGCATTGCCAAGTTCTCGTCACTTTAGCCTCTGTTTTTCAGCCATGTATGGCAGTTTTCTGAGGAGGTCGGACAAGATTTTGTCACTCGTCCGAAGATGATCATCGCGTTTTTGTTCCTCACACTTTTTCTCCCGTGGTAGCAGCTTGATGTGATTTGGTTGCCTGACTGTGATTTTCATTTTATTCATTTTTTCTTGTGTTACCCTTGAGTTTTTTCCACTGATACTTACCATACTTAGGTACCTACCTACTTTTTTACGAGTTCCTATTTGAGTTACGTACCCTAGAAGCTGGTAACTTCGGCCAATTTTTGATGTTTTTTGAACATGTTTTAATGTTTTAAATTTGAAAAATTTAATTTAGATAGCCTCACTCACATCTCAGGTTTTGAATGCCGCTAGAACTTAAATACTCAGTATGCCTATCTATTTCAATGGAAAGAGTGGTGCATTGAAAAAGCAGCATTGTTTTACCAGTACCTATCTACCTTTTTTGGTAGATAGATAAAATTGATAATGGTAGATAAATAAAATTCAATAATAGTGTTCGTTAATTCAGCATTTGTTTTTTCCCACTTCAATCTTTAATTTGCAGTTCAATAGTCAGATTTGGACGTACTAGTACGTAAGCTTACTCTTGGCAATGTGTACACCAATGCACATAACAACGTTCACGCACTCTTGGCAACGTGTTTTCCAGTAGGTGCACATCACAAAATCATTATTTTTAAGCTTCATATAGAATTAAGCTTGATATAGAAATTTAGTTCTTTTCTTTACTTTTTCCCGCACACAGGAGGCCAGAAGAACCCAAAAAAAATATTTGCAAAGGGTTGAGTTAATTTTTTTTCTGCCACGATAAGGGTTAATGAACAAAATTACGATTCAATTTGTACAATGGAACACAAATTCGTACGTAAATAAAGGGCAAGATGTGTTAGTGGAGAGGTTATACAATGCTACCCACCTCTGTGGAAGCTCTGAGGAGTCAATATATTCAAGTACAGCATAGCAACAGATTCAGCTAGTTACAGTGCAAAAATTATCACGACTTACAGTACTTCAAGTATGTCCAACACGAGAGTGACCGCCAAGAATACTTGATAGCATGCTCCCATTAAATTTATGTTTTATGGCTTTTTCAGTAATTACCTAGTCTCACGAATTTAGTTAACATCACCCCCCCCCCCCCCCCCTACGCTCCACAATTATTAGCCAGCTATTCTCTAGATTGAGCGCTCTTTGGTATCACGTAAGCGTCGTGACACTGCGCTCCTGCTTTGTGCGTTTTTCCTTGCTGACGCCAGTGTTTTGGACCCAACCCAGTTCGCTATACACAAAGCTAGAGACTGTCAAAGTGGTCTTCAAGCGCAAGAGGGTTTGTAGGTTGGCATTGATTAGGCCCGAGAGAACTGCAGGGCTGGACACTCTCGTACCCTGTGGACATAAAGCAGGTTGGTTGGCTGACCCTTGAGTCTGGAGGTGTGTGGAGGAAGGTTAGAGCAATTTGAGGTGTTGACCCTCCTTTTGCGAGTGGATTTAGGTCAAGAGGTCTTCTCCGCCCTCCGATCCAGTTCCAGGCTCACAACGCCCCATTCTTACCCGAGCTCAAGCTCTCAATTGAAGCAGTACCTGGCTGTGGTGCGAAACTCGTTGCTGTATAAATAAAATAGTTTTAATAAATATATTTGATGATATTTTAATAAATTAGATAACGCTTGCAACAATTATACCATCATATCGTCACCGCTACTGCTGATTTGAGCATCAATGTCATCTGAGGAAGAAGTGAGTATTTTATTTACATTCGTAAAAGTCAACCGAAAACACTGACCTAATTTCCACTCCTACTGAATCACCAATTCCTCGTAGTCTATCTAAATCTAAATAGGTTGGAAAACATTGAGGACTGTATTAGGTATCTATTCAGGTGTCCCAAACATGTGAGAGGCCCTTTATCCGCTGTTCCAAATGCCATCTTTGATCAAAAGGTGACGCTCTCACGAAAGTCTCTGAGCAAATCGTAGCGCTAGGACCCAACCTAGCGTGAACTCAACTTAACTCGAGGGACGTCTTCCGGCATCTTCCACGCTTTGGGCCCCAAAATGTCAAATAAAGTTCACAAGACGAGAAAGGGCTGCGAGAGATAAGGAAGTCGAGGTATAAGCTCCTTTCAGCTCGAGCGAACAATTCCTCGTCTCCCTCCCCATCCCACAGACGCCGTGTACAAGTTCCGATTTCATCACCAAGGAGAAAAGCAATCGTTTTGAGTAAGCGTAGGGAATACCCAACTTGTTTCACGTTTGTAAAACTACATCTACCAACGTGAGTAGTGGAAGATTTGTGATCACCCTTGTGGGAGGTGATCACTCTCTAATACTACAGAGGAAATCACTCATTTATCTGACATCGCCACAAAAATAACTCCAGTAATACACCTTTGAAACAACACGATAAGATAATACAACTGTACTCTTCCATGGTATACGACCCAAACAGGGCCAGCGTAATACCTCCCATCACATCATTATCATGGGCCTTATCCTTTTACGTTTTTACTCCGGTAGAAGGCGGCCAAACGTACGTCTAATCGAGGCGGAGGATTAAACATTAAGACGAAAGCCACCACCTGGAAATAGGAAGATGCTGGCGGACCTTCCGTCCGAGACGCGAGAGGTAATTTCTCGCCTTGATCAACTATTTAGAGAAGAAGCCAAGTCTGTCTTCGGTTAATTATTAAGAGCTTTAAGAGGGACAATGATGAGGGTTCGCCGCTGTTGGGGCAGCTTCGACCAACGTACCTATCTATATTGTAAGTAGAGCGGGATGGCAGAGGTTCAAGGCATGAGAACAGGCTGGGTTTTGCTCTTCATGGAGGATGGGATTATCGACAAGTAGGTATACGTAGGATAGATGTCTATGGTTACCCACTGAGGAAGGTTTGACGGTGATAAATCACCAATGGAAAGGCAAACAAGGCACGGTTCAAACGTGAAGCCCCTATTGGATCCGTACGGTCTTACCCTATTCGAGAGTCAAGAGATTGATATCTATTGGAATATATGAAAAATTCGAATGTTTTAGAAGTCCCAACCCCAATTTTTTAACCCTTCATTTTGATATCGAGTTTTTAGGTTATCCCCCTCATTTTATAACATTTCGAAAACGAATTACTTTCTGTCTAGCGAATTTTAGATAGAGAGTTTTTCAGGGTTCAAACACTTCATAACATGATTTATTAGGGTAACTTTTTATAACTTTTCCTTCCATCATTTTACATTCTAAATCCATCCCTAACCATCTCTTTTGCCATTTTCCATATTATATTATTAACATGTTGTGAAATTGCCACTTGAAATGTTGAGGGTCCTCTCATTGGTTGTATTAGCTTCTCGGGCGCCAAAGTCGTAATCTAATAAGAGATAATTATCCTCTGTAAAACTAGAATTTAATGGAATATATGAATTTTTAAGGTATACTCCGTACTCTCGGGAAGGTTCTACAAAAACACTTTGCAATATTCGCAACGCCTGACAGTTAACTAAACACACAATGTGGTAATTATACACATACATAATATAATTAACATTTAATAAGTAGTATTGGGTTGAGGTTAATTTGAATACCTAGGTTAACCAAAACCCTATTGGTTCTTTGGCAAGATGTTTTTTTTTCTGTGTATTACTATTTTTTTAAGAGTAGGTACCTATGCATTTATTTCAAGAAAAAAATTACAAAATACATGCATTTTATGCCTACAGCTTCATAACTATAAGGCCTTCTTCCCCATTTGAGGACAACGAAGCTTCGAGGAGTTCAGTTTCTTGGCAGAAGTCTGGTAGGTCTGCAGTTGAATTTTTCAGCTCTAGAAAAGACAATGATAAGGGTTCTATCTGGCGCTATCTATATTGTACGTTGCAAGGGATGGCCGGGGGTTTGGTTCCGAGTAAAGGCCGTATCTTCTCTTTCCGTATTCCCGAGTCCTGGATTGGAGGACTGTTAAGGAAGGTCCGGGGGCCTGATGAATTATGTATGGACATGCACATACCGGGTCATCGATTGTCGAGGGGCCCTTCTCCTCAAGTCAGCTCAAACTGAATTATGCTTCTCCCTACCGCATCAACTCAACAAGGCAAACAAATCTTTTCTTCCGCGTTGGGAAACTCTCACCTCGAAGGTACCTACTTTTTTGCGAATCAACGGTATAAAACCATCCCACCAGAAGTATCTTAATCGTAGTATTCAATTGAATTATAATATAATTACAATAATATTCACTTTCTCGACAGATCACTTGCGCTTTTAATCTCGCACTTCAATTAATTAGTAGTACTTACATAATATGTACTAAGTACATTAGGTAGGTACAAACAATTATTTTGCTTCCACGAATACAATACTACAGTTGCTGCCTGCCCACTAGACGCGGTTCTCTTCAAACTTTCAGATTTTCTACAACAGTTCTTTGGCACTAAAGAAACTCATGTCCGTTCTGCATCGGGACTTTTCATCTCCGGTTGTCAAGGAGTGATTCAAAAACGTGATTCCATATCGTGTTTAAACTCGGCTTTTGAATTCTTCGCCCAATGCCAACCTCTTCCTCACTCTAATCCTCCCACGCATACAGTCCTACTGGGGAAGGCACATGATTCAATATTTTACCACCAAAACCACTGTATTGGGTGTATAAATATTATTGTAGGATGCCAAGTCCACAGAAGTTTTGGTTCAGCGGTATTTCCAGAACATCTGGAAGTGTCCATCCAGCGCTGATAAAACGGAAAAGAACGCAGAAATACCCCTTCACCCTTCGACAAACCTACTTTTCCAGAGAGGTACAGCGAAAAGGTGATTGCTGAACCAGACGGTCGATGGTAGATGTACAGACCTACCTACTAGGCCGGGGGCTCCTGGCCGGAGTCCAACCCCCACATATCAGCGTGTCAGTACCACCGCTTCACACTTCATCATTCCCTGGCCCCTTCGTTCTCGAACCTCAACCCTTCCAAACCTATCCGATATTTATGGCTCGCATTCATCCACCGAATACTCTCCCCCTTTTGCTACCAAAACCTTGCTGTCTCTTCGATATATTTATCTATCATTGGAAGAGGGGCAGCCGGCTACGCCCACACGTCATTATATTCCCCAATCGCGAAAACCACCGTCATGTCGAGAGCCGTAGTAAGACTAACCTGAATCCACCACTGACTCCCACCGTATTTATTTCTGAAGGTTCAACAACCCGAAATATCAATTCCAATTTTTCACTGCAATAGGTTTTGTACTATGTCTGCAATTTTTAGAAATGAAAGAAGAGTTTCTAAACAAAAGAGGCAATTTTCTAAAATCGGGTTCAATTGTAGATAGGTATAAGATAGGTCTACCCTTAAATCCGGAGAAACGATGAGCTTGTTTCTGTACTTTTTCTTGATGAAGGTGTATGAAGAAAAGCTCCTAATGTCCACCATTACACTAATTTTTCCGCGTACCACCGACCAAGTCCTCGCGTACCCCCAAGGGGCTCGCGCACCCCAAGGTTGGGAATCGCTGCTGTCGACCAATTTCTGCTGCTACACCAACCTCAGTACAAAACATAGTCAGTAAACATCAGTACTCCTCTTTGTGGAACCTCGTAGGTGTACATGGCTTGAAGTAGAGACTCTAGTGCACTCCCTTGACTCCAGCTTTTACTTGTCAATTTGAAGTACATCAAGAAACCACCACCAATCCATCAGCACACCAACTTTTGTAATCTAGAGAATTTTGAAATGCCCCTGTTATCTGGAGGCCTTACATTCCCCTACTGATAATTGTGGAAGCATGGTGAACATTTCAATGGAACCCAACACGATCCCTGCAATACGTCAATTTTTTGCGTACATCCAACTTTTGTGTTAGTCTTGTGCATCACTTTTACGCTACGCCATAAGGTTGATCAATGTCGAAAAAATGAACCCCTGATTTTCTATGTCCACAGCAGTTGGGCTTATTTTTATTGATGAACTTGGTGTGCAAGGATTTTATTTGTTCTAGGACGAAACATGGCGCCAAAAAAGTCCTTGTTTGCGACCTATCTCGATCCTTTATGGTTCGTCATCTGGTATGAATCGGGATGTCACTTAAGATCGGTCGACGTGGTACCCAAATAATATACCAGTCACATTATCTATAATTAATTTCATTCGCGAATACCTACACTCACACGTTTGAACGACAAAAGTTACGCCTTGGTAATTTTATGTAGAAAAAAAATGAGTAGTCTAACGACGAAAAGGTGAGTGAGTTGAAGAAAATATTTACTCTCTCTCCCCTCTCCTCCCCACCCCACTCTGTTTTCCTCTTTCATAATGTGAGGAAAATCAGAAATAGATTTAGGTGAGGGAAAATACCCTTGTTCGCGAAGTTTTTCTTTTTTTCAACGAAGAAGGTTTTTCTCCGGGGTTTTTCCTTTTGGCTTCGCCGAAAAGGGTTTCTACTCCATTACTCCGGCTCCCCACCAGTTTTCACCTTTTATCGGTCCAAATCACACCCACCCCCTCTCCGCCCCACCGACAATCCTTCCTTACCTAAACTGACACGATGGGGTTTTAAATCAACTTCGGCCACTGCCAAACTAATGGCTTATTGGCCTCCAACGGATGTCACGAAGCTATTCGTTTCCCTTCATTTCTTTTCCTCCGATAATGGGGTTTTCTCTTCTGCTATTCTTCTTCGAACTAACATCGGTTCATTATTTCGATTATTATACGGAGGATTCGTCTACATCACAGGGAAACCCAGAGATGGAGGTGTGAATGGTTTATTATTTTCTATAAAGACCACTCTTGTTTCTAGACCATCGATTTCATCAACATTTCTCTCACAATCTTTTTTTTTCATCCCCGAAAATGTTTGTCCTATTAACAGTTGAAATTAGTCTCATTTGATTCAGCACTATGTGACCCACGTAGATTTGTTGAAAAAATGCCCTTCACATGGTAATTTCGATTTTTATATTCCAAAATTTTAAAATTGCGGATATGATTCTTTTGAACTTACCAGCCAATTAGCCGAAAAAAATTAGCCATCCTGCGTTTTAAACAGGATCTCAGGTGAAAACGTCGCCAATTTCGGCGGAATAGGTTCACAGAACTTTTTTGACTTTTGCGTACCTTGCGTACCTTCAACAAATTTTTGAAAGCGATATAGAACATGTAGGTACCTATTATTGAATTATTTAAAATCGGGAATGTGGGGAACCACTATATTCAATATAGAATTATCACAACAACTATCTACCAAGAGCACACCAACGGCCGAGAATTCTCGATGAATTTGAACAACTAGGCTAACTTTAAGGAAAGGTTTTTGGGTTGAATATGAGTAAGGTCGTACCAAGAGCTTCTACCAGACTGTCATAGTTGCTTATGGCTGGAGGAAGGAGGATGGTAGGGAGAGGGACACCCTATATAACATCGACCAGCCATAAGCAACTATGACAGTCTGGTAGAAGCTCTTGGTACGACCTTACTCATATTCAACCGAAAAACGTTTCCTTAAAGTTAGCCTAGTTGTTCAAATTCCTCTCTCTCTTGAATTGGTCAGTTTTTGGTCAGTCTCTCCTCTCATACGAACTATCTGGTAACGACCGCCAACTTATTTCGCATCCTCTTTCTTTACCTCTCCTCTACATAACAGAGGTGCAGATATAATATAACCTTATATTATAACCACTTATATTATAACCTTTACCTAAAATCCGGATTGCGAGGCCTAATACCCTCGGTAACACAAATCTTCCCTCACGCTACCTCAAAACTTTCCTCCAATTTGCTGAACCATAAATTTAGCTAGTACCTTCCTCTTCGAAAAGAAAAGTTTAATTAATGAGGTACCATACCGCATCACCGAAAGTAGGTCCTCAGAGAACTTGTGTCCATTTTTTTATACCTTTTTTTCGAAAGAACAAGCTAGGAGAATAACGAAAATGATGGACAGCTGCCTAGCAAGTCTTCCCAAAAATGTAGGAAATTTAGAGAAGCTGTCCGCGTTGAAAAAGACCGCGGGAGGGAGAATGCCGTATGACGTCACAAACATGACGAAACCCCCGTATGGGGGGCTGAGCTCGTACCTCCAGACATCGCTGTCTCTGAAGCCTATCTTTCATTGAATCTTCATCTTCGTGCGTTTTTTAAGTTTTCTCATCAAGTGAATTTTTTTAAATACATATCGCTGGCAATACACGTTCTCCATGGCCGTACTAAGCAACAGGAGGATGATATTCGGAATCGACATTTGACGCAAATTTTCCTCATTGACAAAACATTTGTGTTGAAATTATTGGCATTTCTCCCCTTGTAAATCGAGGGGATGGTTGGAAATTTCTGGGACATCCTGTATGTTTTCAAATAGTTTACCTCTTCAAAGTAGATTATGTCACCAGCGATGGAAGTTTCTCAATTTTCATCGTACATTCGACGATCAACTGCGCATGCGCGGCTTATTCATGTCATCTCCCCTGAATCAGATCGATACCATCTCATCCCCCTGTCCGAGAAGAGTCGGTTCAATTCGATTTATGGTGGGAAAGGACCCAGATCTGAGCGGTCGCTGGTGAAGAGCAGAGGGGAAGCAGAATGCGGTACCGAATGGACGTTCGCCCGTAAATTAATCGGGAGCGAAGGGTTTCGGGATCGATTCCCGCGACTGCGAGTCGGTGGGTTATCAATCGAAAGGAAATCAGAGCGTCAAATGTATTGAATTGCCGATCATCGCGGGCGCCCGCCAACAATCGGTCTCTCAATTTCCTGTCGGGTCCCTCGCATCAAGTCGGAATCCACTGCTGGAGGGCCAAATTTACCTCAGCGCTCGATAAGTTGTAGGTATTGTACATCGTTCCTGGAACGGTTTTGAAGGTACTGTTTATTATTTATTTCTTCATTCATTTAGTTACATATTTATTTTTTACAATCATATGGAACTGCGTAAGTACTCAAGTATTACGAAACACAGCCTTTTTAGTAGAATGGTCTAAAAAGAAGCCATAAAACCATACCGCTGACGAATTACTTGAGATAGACGTAGTCAGTTAACAAATTCAGCGTTTGAGCCTGTCCTTGCAGGTGTTTCAGGTTTGACCAAAACGGGCCAGATTTTTCGACGATCATCTTACTCGGTCACCAGTGTCCAGTCTCTACATTAAAAACTCATTAAAAATTCTTTGGCTCCCTCAATAATTATGCCATACATAAAAAAGGTCAGAGTTGTATACGATTTTCTCGCATATTCCACTAAACAGGTGCATCTTTTTCAGCGAATTCGCGATGCTACCTCTACGACTTCAAAATGGTTTCAACAATTTTCCGATGCACACCGATTCTAAATCCAATTCTAAAGTATCGATATCATAATGACAATGTATTGTGGGTTAAGGGAGTAAGGGAGCTCAAGTTGGACCCCGAAAAGTCCAACCTAGTTTCCTTTACCTACCTAAGAAACTACTCGCAGCCTTCACTAACCTTCGATGGCCGACAGATACCACACAAGGATGAAGTGAAATACTTAGAGATCACACTTGACAAACGGCTCACGTATTCTAAGCACATAAGCACAACGCTCCATAAGTGCTCCACAACGCACAGACTTAGATCCCTTTACTCCCTCCTTGGCAAATATTCTCCACTGTCACTGGGAACTAAACGGCTCCTGTATCTCTCCCTACTAGGACCGGTATGGAAGTACGGATGCACAATATGGGGAAGTGCCAGCAACTCCCAAATAGCCAGGATTCAAGTTTTTCAAAACCGCGTGCTACGAATAATAACTAACGCACCATGGTATATGACAAATTCAAATATCCACAAAGACCTGGATGTGCCCGCTGTCAAAGAAGTAGTCAAAACATGTTACGGGACACTGGCCAGGTCTTTCGAGCAACCCGAAAACCCCCCTTGTATCCAGCATACCAAGTGAATTGGTTCGAGTCGCCTCAAGCGGATACATCACCAGGACCTAATCGATGACTCCCAATGAATCCCTATCAATACCTACTGTTGTTTATTAACTAATTAACTCCCCCTATCACGTACCTATTGTTGTTTAGTGTTAACTAATTATCTAATTATTAATTACTTTTGGAGAAAGCCAATGGGCTTCACCTCCTGACCAGGTGGCATGTAATTTGTATACCTCTTTTGTCACCGCTGGTAATGCATTGATCTTGTGCAATAAAGTTATATTTATTAAAAAAAAAAAAAAAATCAGGCAAGCAGTATCTTCGGGTCATAGTGATAAATGATCAAGATTTTGTGCAAAAAAACGTGGTTTTATATGAACGGTTCAAATCCTTTGGATTGCTACACATGTGTTGTTCCATTATAATTTGGTTTTGCGTCCAGCTTTTACAAAGACACAGGTGGACCATTTGTTCTTAACGCCCCTACAGTATTTTTTTCCACTACACAACGCGAAAAAAGGCAGTTTTCTCATTTTTCGTGCGTGTCCTCTACCCCAGGGCCATCAACCAATTGTATTGCTACACTTTTGAAACTGAAAAAAAATAACACAAAATATTTGTTATTGATCAAAGTCCGAGAGAGGCTGAGGTATAACTCAAGCGACCTCCAAAGCACCTGGGCTTGGCTCCAATAAAAATAAAAACAATTGGTTTTCCTCCAGCCCACTAAAGGCGCCATTAACCCTCCACCCAACACTCGGTATTGTCGGGTTTTTCGGCGGTGTCCATTATTAAAACAGAGGGTTGATATAAGCGCTCGGAAAAAACTTTCCCCACACTCCTTTCTATGCGTTACTTGTTTTTTTACTCAATTTTTTTTCTATTATTTTTATTTTTTTCTTTCACGGAAGGCCTAACGTTTTTCGCCGCCGGGAGAAAACGTCGTTCACGAAGCCGGAGAAAATTTATTTCAATATTTTTCTCTCTGCCAGAACATTCCGCTGCTCTCGGTTCATTCCTGCATTTATTTTGAACCCCTGAACTCCCTCCGCCGCTCCATTGCCTCCAACCGTGTTGATCTGCCTTTGCTGAATAACTTGAGGAACAAGCATCCAAGTTTTTGGGGAACTTATAATTTTTGAAGATGAAAAAATTTTTTTCTTTGGGCGATTCCAATGGTTCATTATCGAAGATAATAAACCAAAATTGTATGAAAGGGATGGAGACTGAATTTTGGGTGTTGGGAAAGAAGAGCAAATGAGATTTAGACCAGTAACTAATTAAATTTTG
Organism: Stenodema calcarata; assembly: GCA_963920205.1. NCBI lineage: Eukaryota > Metazoa > Arthropoda > Insecta > Hemiptera > Miridae > Stenodema > Stenodema calcarata. Next base: position 16,516,879 of record OY986059.1, read on the forward strand.
AACAAATTACGGTATGACGGTATAACTACCAATAGGCGCACAAAATCTCAAAAAATTATCTTCTGAATATATTTGAGTGCCTATGGAAAGGAGGTAATTACGAATATCCGTATTTAGGTATTTATTTATATAAATCATTGCCTTGTAGTTAGGTACCAGTCATAACTTATACGATTCGACTAGGAATTTAATGGGAATAATGTCGGGACCATCTCTGGGCTGGTTACCGATTACCAAACACTCGTAGAAGACTACCTGCTCGTCTAGTTGAACGAAGCCACTTTTACCTCATTTCTACCAATTACGTCGTATAGTTACGGGACTTTCAAAGATCTTGTACGCAGAACAGTGATCTGAACAGAAGGGTGATCTGTGCAGAAAGTAATAACCAAAAGTGAGAAGTTGTCGACAACTGGAGTCGTTTCGAACTGTTATCCAGCTTCTGATTGTGATCAGTGTACGTACAAACGGAATAACATTCGATCAATACTGATTGTCCATTACGAAGGGATGTTTACACGAGTGGCGAAGACACAATGTAAAACCTCTTTATGTCCCGTCATAAAGGCGTAATTTAGGGAGGAAGGCAGATAAGCGGTAGGAGGGCGGCGGCGGGGGTTAAGTAAGAGGATTTATTGCTGGGGTTTACCTTAAGTGCGGGGGTAACTTCATTTTATGGTGGGAAACTTACACGTGAAAGTTAATACTCTCTGCCACACGCCTTCGTGGGAGGTTTTCTCGCTGCGGATGCCGTTTCGTTTGCACTTATATCCCGTTCGAAACAGGCTTTTCGTTCGGTAGAAATCGAATGGTCGGCTATTTACGAATGACGAAACTCAGAATGAGTCCATGTTGATTAGGACTATTCTGAACCTATTTCGTCTCACACTTCAAGGATACTACCTTTATACAGCTTTTTGGAAGGACAGAAAATATTCTATCGTAGAAGAGGTTCCTTTCCACCATAATTGAGGCGTTTATTATCCAATCCAGTTCAGTCAGTTTATCGAAAGTCTTCATCAGATACAAGTAATTCTCTTAAAATCAACAGGAAGACTTCAATGGTGGATTATTGTACACACACGATAATGATTGGTGGGGAGTCAACTTCCCATGGCAAGGGGGTAGCTGGAAGCATCAATAGTGAAACATCTCAAAAGGACCACTATGGTGTAGACAGTGAGACATTTTGATGAACAAAAAAATCTTTCCTCAAATTTGAATTATCACTTTGGGACATAGTAATAAACAATAGTAGGCGTGTCACAAAAATCCACTCATTATGCCATAATGCAGGACAGGAAAGTCCACTTTAAACTGTGATAATTTATGAGAGAAAAGTCAAACCTTTAGCTCCCGCTCTGTTGGGAGTCACGAAGATGATGAGAAGGAGGAGAGAGCAGGCCACCAGGCGGGGTGAGAGCCAAGACATATCCAAGTCTAAGCCATCCCTGAGAACAGAATCATATACATATCATAGTTGATAATCTCCTAAATAAGCTACAAGTTGAAAAAAAAATATACCTATATGGGGAGTTCATCCATTTCAATTTTGGGTGAAAACGTTTTTGGGCACACCAAAAAACTTGTCAGATTATTCCATCTTATTTACTTATTCCACAATCTTGGTTATGTCATCTTAAACCTTTGAAACCTGAACTCAAATTTCTTATCAGAGACTTCAGAAATTTTCCAGAAAAATACCGTCCGCCATGTTAGATACGCCATCTTGAATCCTAATTGAGGTCCGCCATTTCGGATCAGACACGTTGAATTTGAAAATCGAATTCAGAATGATAATCAGCGATCCAAAAAGCCCCACATACAGAACTTCGTAGAAATAGACTAACAGTAAGAAAAATACTGTACGCCATGTTGGAAACCCCATCTTGAATTTGAAACTAAGGTTCTCCATCACATATCCCGAATCCCAACATACAGAATTCGTAGAAATGGGTCAACGCTCGGGAAAATTCTGTCCCCCATTTTGCATCCGCCATCTTGGATTTATAATGTGACAATGGGTTTTTGTTCAATGAACCCTAAAATACTTTTTCCGAGTAATATGGTGAAAAAATATAGAGAAATCGAAAAATGTTCAATCATTTTTTACTGAAAAATGGTATTTTTTTCGAGGGACCTTATTCAAATAGTTTTTTTTAGAATTTTTGTTTTTTTCAAAAAGGCCTAACGGCATCAAAAAGTACACTTTCGGACAAGTTTTTTGGTGTGACCAAAATTGAAATGGACAGAGGGGGTGGCTGATTTTAAAAAGAATTCCCCATATATATTAAAAATTGAATTCGGAAGCATTCTATGAAGTTCATAAAAGTCCGCTATTGAGAGTGATGAACAGGGAAGACTTTATATAATATATAAAGTCGTCTCTGTTCATCACTCTCAATATTATTAAAAAAAGAGTAACTTGCTTTGCTCGTTCTGAATTCTCAGATTGTGAATAGTACTTTATTCGTATTAGAACGTTGAATTCGTTATTGAGAAATTTATCATGGATTCAGTGATTTGACCATTCTTCATAGATATTTCTCTACATCATTTGAATGTATTTTCAAGGTTCTTAAATCAAAGGAATTGCCACAGCTGCGGAAGGATTTGAGGGGGACTTAAAAGTGACCCGTTGAAATATAACCACCAAAGAGGTAATTTCTAGAGGAGAAAACAGAGCGAGAAGAAACGGCGTGGAATCACAAAGGAAATGCAAAACGCGGTGAAGAAAAACAATTATGTAAACAAGATCCGCGGGAGGGGCGGAGTTTGGTTCGTTTGAGCCGAAATGAAATGTGACACCAGGGAGAGTGGGAAGTAGAACACCAGTGGGCGCCAGTTGGTGGGGGTGCCATTTTTGGCATCGCCCCAACAACTGAGGAAAATCCACGACGAAACCGCGGCGCTTTATGTATGCAAATCATTTAACTTTTCAAGGAGGGCCCCAGTGGTACATTTTTAATGCGGAGAAAAGCTAATGAAACTTGATTATTCTGATTGATGAAAAGGATTTAAATTAAAAACCTCTAGATCGCAATAGTTTTTAATAGCAATTGTTTAGTAGCTTTTGTATTAATAATTTTAAACTATAATCGTTGCAGTTATGAGGATATAATTATTGTGTTGGTTTTCGGGAAATACATTTGGGGAAATTGTAGCAGGAGACAATTCACACTTTCATCACAAAGCTCACGACTAAATTCATTGACAAACTTCAATATACTCATGGACAACATGGCCTACCTGAGATAGGGCTGGTCAACATGGCCTACCTCAAATGATGCTGTACAAGATGGCCTACCTGAGATAGGGCTGGTCAACATGGCCTACCTCAAATGGTGCTGTACAACATGGCCTACGTTTTTTTTTTAATTTACAGGAGACACAAAAAACTGTTTATTTCTGAAATTTGGGTACATAATATATTATATGTGAGTGTTTGCAACTATAGACACTTCTGGGTGCCAATATACTATACAGACCACTTACGGGATGATGAATAATTCCAATACATTTTAATTTGTTGTTGTTTCATTCATATCTTCCTTTATTTATTTGGAGGGTTGTAGGAAGTTTGTTGTAAAGAAAAGGGGAGAATTCGTTCCGAATTTTCGGCTTTAATAAGCCATCTTTAGGGCTGTAACATACAACGACAGTCTGCTATGAGACCTGACCGTTGTCGGTATCACCAACGTACAATTCTAAAGTAACTGTATTATTAAAATTATTTAGAATTGTAAGTTGGTGATACCGACAATGGTCAGGTCTCATAGCAGATTTGTCGTTATATGTTACAGCCCTGAAGATGGCTTATTAAAGCCGAAAGCTCGGAACCCTCCAAATAAATTTGTAATTTGTAATTTTTTTTGTATTTACAACCTTAAGGGCCCTTAGAGGCCTATTGTAAATGTATATGCCAATAAAAGTCTAAGATAAAGGTCTAAATAAAATACATTTCAATTTAAATCCCCCTGAATCAAAAAGGTCAATATGCCCAAAAATGGCAGTTAGGCCATGTTATTCTGTACTATTTGAGGTAGGGCATGTTGACCAGCCCTAAGGGCCCTTAGAGCCTTATTGTAAATGTATATGCCAATAAAGGTCTAAGATAAAGGTCTAAATAAAATACATTCTAATTGAAATCCCCCTGAATCAAAAAAGTCAATATGCCCAAAAATGGCAGTTAGGCCATGTTATTCTGTACTATTTGAGGTAGGGAATGTTGACCAGCCCTATCTCAGGTAGGCTTGTTGCCATTACCATCCTGACTGCGGGTTTTCCAATTTCCCCACGACATTCTACCTCTACGCAACTAAGGACGACTCCCGATGCTAACCTTTATACCATTAATACCTATGTCAAATAAGGCCTCTGGCCGGTGTTGATGTATTAGCCCTAAGACCCAATACTTGTATTGTACTCAACTTCTGTTAATAAACGTTCTGTATTCCTTGTTGCCACTTCACCCACGATATATTATATTCATCCCACCACAAACCTCACTCTCATGCCTTCACCTCCATCATCCCTCATTTTTACTAAACTTTTAGGGCCGTCAGGCCGGTATTGAATAAGCCTAAGTACAAATGAATTATTTTGTATTATATTTCTGTCAATAAAGTTATTCTTATTCTTGTGGCAGCCTGTGGTCGGGATTTGGGTAGCGGCTGAGGTCGCCTGTTGAATCCCAGCGTTCCCTCGTCACAACCCAAGACGTCGAGGCGATAGAAGCCAATTCTACCGCTATGATCCTTGAAACTATCCATAACACCCAGTTGGTGTGAAGAGGAGAAACAGTAGGGGTTGTAATCGGTTCAGTGATGATTGTTGCACGGGAAGAAAGTAGGTATTTTCGGATATTCTGGGTAGTTGCTATTTTGCAAAAATATTGGCGATAAAGGTCGGTACTTCCTATAGTGAAGTAGGTAATACCCTGTGTAATAAATATATGGGACGGTATGTATTTCAGGGACCCAAGACCTTCATTGTGATAAGAGGTGTCCAATCAGAATTTAGGCCGCCAAAGTTGATCTGGACGAATTGTTGGGCACCAATTCAGAACAGTAAGCTTAGTATTACTTCGGCAACCCTTCCATGTAAAAAAAGGGTTGGTACGCTTCGAAAGAGGAATAAGAAATACATAATTGGTTTTGAGTACGTGTTGGTGAGGCAACGGGGAATTGGTTACAGTTTCTTGGCCTAGAAAGAGAAAAACCAGAAACAAAAAAACCAAAAAAACGGAAAAGTCTTGGGTGATGGGAGGAGTTGGGGGGATGTGAAAGGGTTGTTTTGTATTCAATGTTGGTATCCCTGGGAGGTGCCTGTGTTGAGTTTAGTATGCGCACCCAGTCGCTTCAAAACCTTGGGAGTTCATATTCGATCGTACCTGGACTTCTGGTATCAGATTGCCAGCCCCTTCCCCAGGATATCGCTAAAGGAAGGGGGGAAGTGGTAGGGAGACAAGGAAAAACAGGAAAACTGGAAGGGATGCAGGGTAAAAAAAAACTCCGTACGTACTAGAAAAAAATTAGAGTTTGGGTAGGTAGACGAGGGCGATAAGGGAGAAGATGGCAGAAGAGATAGAGGGTGCAACGGGGGTCTGAACTGTTTCCGCTATCGTAGGAGAGACCGACGGCGTTGAACCATAAAATTGAAGCTCACCGGCTTCGCCGGGGCTGCATCGTTTACTTCGCCCATGCAACTTGTTTTCTAAAGAGCAAGTGAATACGAAGCTTAAAGCCAATTTCAATTTATTTTTATGTATGGATAAAATGATGCCGACACAAGGTCTCTACGATTTACGGTATTCGTACTACTAGAGTGCCGTCGAGTTAATTCTCTTAATTATTCAAAGATTTCCAGTCATGCAGTATAACGTTTTTTTTTTAAATATACATTCATTTGAAGAAATATACAGAATAAATTGACAGTCCTGTCAAGCGCACTAAACCACGTGAGCTTCTGTAGGGAGTGTCTGTGTGCAATTTATTAGAAAGACAAAGGACTAAGTTGTGTATCGTTAGCCCTAAATGGCACCTACTGTAATTAGGTCAGACGAATATTGTTAATGAGATCTATATCTTGGAGCAATAATGAAATATACATTAGAAAAAAAATCCTCGAAATTATTGGGTCGGAATAACATTGGTGAAAGTGAAAGACTGAATGAGTTCGGAGTTTGGGAGGGAGCAATATGGCCGTCACATGACGCCGTTTAGGGACTACTTTTTTATATAATTTAGTAACTACTTTTTGGTTTGCCCTTTTCTCGGTATGTTACCCCAACTGGCATTCATAAATGAGAAAATAATATTGGGAAACTATTTTGTGTCGGGTGAAATCGGTAAATATTTGTGAGTGAATCTCGAAGTAGCGGTGACGTATCTAGGAAGGTGGCAGGTCGGGAGCGCTAGTAGCGGGGAATGATGGAAGCTGAGGAGGTGGGATGAGGTCCCAATAAGCTCCAAGAGGTTAAAAGGCCAAACAAGACTTAGTATGAAAATACGAAAAAAGTGGAAAGGGTTTGGGTACGTTTGTAAAATCAAGTTAAGGACACGAGGTACAAACTAAGGGTTGCTCCTTCGCAGAGGTCCCATAAAACTTTTATTATAATTTATTTTATAAGCCTTCTTTTTTTACAATTTTTTTTTCCACCCTTCGCAATCTTGAGAAACTGCTGCATTTTCGCCTCCAGGCAGCCGATTTTCCGGACTTGAGCGGCGTCGGGCGGAGGGAAAGCGGACTTGAGTTATTGCCGAGCATTTGCGGGTGCGAAACAGAAGCTAATTTCAGATAAGAAGGGCGTCCCGCCGACTCCGAGAAAGAAATGAGGAGCCCAAGAGGAGTTACTACCTTTTCACTTAAGAGCAGTTTACCGGTTTATCAAGCGAGCCGGCTTTCTGGGGGGGAAATTGCATTAGAAATAATATCCCACCTTAAAGCGCCGTCTAAAAACGGTAAGTAATGTTATTTTCTATTAAGGGTCTTGATGGGAGATTGTGTTATTCATTTATCCGATATAATCCGCCAGAGTTCAAGAGTTAGATGAAAATAAAAATAAAAGATTTGAATCTAACAAAACCAATTAAATTAATAACGGTTTATCCCCCGTTCTTCTTCAAGTCCAGGTACAAATTACAATAAAATACCCCCAAACGAGAAAAGTTTCTAGACATCTTTCCTGATCTGAATACACACGTCCGTCTATTAGCCAGACAGTATGTTCAATTGAATGCTATTTGCCCCAATACACGTACAACTCAGTTAACGATGGACCATTGGAATCTCAAAAAGATCCCACTGTAAAATGCGAAAGCACAAAAATGTTTGATTTTCTCAAAGAGGAACAAGTTAGTCGAAATGATGGGCGGGCTGGAAAGAGGAATACCGTAAAGTTGGAACTAGATATCTGTATTCAGAGCACCTCATTCAATTCCTCCAACCTCTTCCCTTCATTTTCAGATGTTCAAAAAAGTCGAAAGGGCGAAAAAAAACCAACTGTTGAACAAAAAGTTTTAAATAGAAATAAACATAATACTGGGGGCCCTCGGCTGATTTACAGCTTCAACTCTGCTGAAAGTTATCTCTTACTAGAGAGACCTTTTTTACCAAAAAGTTTTTCGTTCTTCCTGTAAATTATGAAACGTATGATACTCGGAAAAAAAGTGGCGTTGGTTGAAGGGAAACTCTTGTTTTCTTCGAAAATTGAAAAAAACGAGGGTAGAAAAACGAAAGATTAGAGTCACTTGAATTGAAAGAGGCTGAGCCTGAAACTGATAGGACTGAAGCAATTTATAATTTTTCAAGTAACAATTGTATGGAGTAAGATACCGGAGAAAGAACTTGATGCAAGGATTCTACCGACACAAAAACGAGTGGGTTACACTGGGGTCTAAATCATCTGGGATTTTTTTAATCAAAAAGGGTCGACTAAAATCTATGACGAGATATGAGTAGAGATCGTCTTGCCAAATCTGCCCTGTTAAATAAAAACTCCTAAAGTCCAATATTTACGAAAATGGGGTTTTTTCGGAACCCCTCTATATTGGACCCGGCCTTTTCGACGGTGAAGTACAAAGTTCAAAATTCGAAAGGGGAAAATTGGAAAAGGGGGAGATTTTGACCATAAACATACGAAAATTGGTCAATGTTAGGGTAAAACGCCTCAACTCTTGGATGAAAATGCCTCAAAACTTGTTTATTTTAGCGCTAGTGGTAAGGAAAAACGCCTCAACTCACCCAAATATTGAGATGAGGCGTTTTACCTTTAAAATGTACATTATTTTGGGCGTTTCCATTGAGTTGATTTTGTTAAGGTGACTGCCTCATGAGCATGTTGAGGTAAACTTAGGTAAACTTGAGGTAAACTTGAGGTAAATTATTTTACCTAAGCAAACAATAAACCTAAGCTGAAATTTTTAAAATCACCTTAACTGCAATTAATCGAGTATAAATCGATTCATTTGCACGTTTTTTTTTTACCGTTGAATTGGTTGAAGTGATGTCAATCTCACCAGAAATGGGGTTTTTATAATGAGTTGCAGTCAACTTACATCAAAGGTTTCAGTGAAAAACTTTGAGGCGAATTTCTGCAATATTTTGAATTTTGAGTTGGGGCGTTTTACCTTAACAGGGCGGAAATGCACTGGTTGGCCTAATTTTTAATTAAATTATTAAACACCCCTATTGTTTGCTCAAATAATCCGATCACAATACGTTTTCAGGACGGTAGTCATACGTGAATAATTGATCAAAATTACTCACAAGGTTTTGTAATCTAAATGCATGGAAACCCCGCTAGAGAGTTTTTCGCTGAGTCTCCTCTCGATGTTATAATTACGCACTGCTCGTCCGGCATTTAATCCATGGTTTATTTACAAGTTACCAATCCTCGTTTAAATTTTGCAACGTCGAGTTTCGCTCTGTTTACGATTGATCCGTGGAAAATCGAAAATGCTCAGTTGAACTCTCGAACGAGCCTTCGTCGGACGAGGTCACCTAATCAAATAACAGGGTTCCTCCGATGATGTTTCCGCTGGAGAAACACGCCGACCTTTGATCGATCCCATCTCTGGGGGCTATAAATGGAGGCGAGAGGTTCCCATTAGCGAGGAGGATTTCAATTCGTCTGGTTCAGAGACTCAGTTCCAGTTTCCCGTGACGAAGGGGTCCGTAATGTTGAAGATGGTGGAAACGAGGTTGGAGGAAAAGGGATTATGGATTTGGACCGGAGGCTGTATAAGGCAGTTTTACTATCGAAGGTCGGACGAACGGTCGAATGAATCCAGTAGAACAGACAACCCACCTGGGGTTGTTGGAAAGCAGGAGATCGTAGTTACCTATCACTTCAGTAGGTACTTAACAAGAGTTATCCTAGTCTTGTTGAAATGATGACTTTATTGATGATAATAATATTATCTGGTTTTGGCAGAGGAGCGACGATATATTATATCGTCGCTCCTCTGCCAAAACCACGAAACTTTAAAACTATCCTCTGCCAATACCACGAAACTGCAAAAATAATTATTCGAAAATTGGGCTAAGCGTCGAAAATTGGGCTATAGTGACATTGATCAGGTCCTTATAGTGGGGTTAGAGAGGTGAAATTTCTGGAGGAGATACTTGATCAATCTCACTATTTAAAGCGACGCCCAATTTTCGAATTTTTGCAGTTTCGTGGTTTTGGCAGAGGAGCGACGATATCATTGATAAAACGTCCAAAAAACCAAGCCTTTTTCAGATTTTTTATTTATTTATTTTATTTTTTTCATTTTTGAACTGGAAAAATGATAGCACCACTTCTTTACGGACGCCCTATTAATACCGTATGGGTACCGGACCTTATTATTATCTACTTATTCAAGGATTTCGGCTGATGAGGTGACGTATCTAAAAATTACTTAAAAATCGTCGATTTGATATTTCAAAAACCTACAGTCATGCAGCATGGCTATAAGAGCCAATTTCCGTAGAAATGTCTGGCTTTATGTAAAATGTCTCCATTTTAATGGTTTTATAACAAATTTTGTCTCCATTGTTTGCCGCGTACATAACACCTCAGTTCATAGATTTTTCAACACCGAACACGATGGTGAAGTCAGAACGGCGATATCTCGGTCCGTTATCAGATTAGAGCAGTTGAAACGTGAAGAACATCTCAGGTAACAACCACGTTTCTTCATCTTCAATGTGCTCCAGTTGGAGAACGGAATAGGATGTCACAATTCGGCAATCACCACCGTGTTCAGTGTTTTAAAAAACCTTCAAAATGAGGTGGCAATTGTCAGACTGTTTCATTTTGGGAATTTAAGGGTAATTTACGCCCCCCCCCCCTTCCACTACCCCAAAAGTCCCCAAAACACCCCTTAGAGTGTCCAGATTCTGCCCATCTACGAACTCAGCCTTTCGATTGCCAGGACAGAATTTTGTGCAAATTTGAACTTATAATCTCAATTCTGGAATGACACATAGTACATATTGTAACACATAAATATTAATTATAATATGTACCTATATAAGTACATATGTATGATGGTCTGAAACGGATTTCGATATAGGCACAACTTTTTCGGATATTCAAGTTTTAAAAATGTTTAAAATGGACTGAATATTTTCTTCGAATATTCGCGAAAAATGAAATACTTGGGATTCCACAAAATTGTACCGCAGCAATCGATTTGGTACACTTGAGGAGTGATGTAGGAGTTTGCGTTGGTTTGGTTCCGTTGATTTGGTGAGGTTTGGGTGATTATGAATGAATGATAGATGAATATGTCGGAGAGGGCGAAAGCTCGATCATGAATTGCCGCTATACATGATCAATATGGATCAATATGGATTGTGTTACAGCATAATGGCACAACTTGAGAAGGTGTTTCGTCAATAGTCGTGTTCAATCGGTTATACCCACCAGGAGCCTTACATAAAGCAATCGTAAGATTTGCCAATATCTCATCTTTGATTGTGGTCGACAAATTGAAATTTTTCATTAATCACAAATCTAACGAGCACATCAAATTGTCCGTTTGAGCGCAAAGAACCAATATTCCCAATAGCCAAAATATATTATACCAACAGTACCGATTTATACACGGCGTCAACTGAGAAGCACTATGGTTATTCGGTTCTATATTGAATGATGAGGTCAAATTAATGTTACTGTTATAATTTTCGCTATAGCTACCTTCAAACTCTGTTTGCAGGCGGGTCTTCGATCAAGGATTTTCCCTCACGAGACAAACACTCGTTTCCTCGACCACCCAGTTCCTTTCTTGTTCCTACTAGTTATTTTCCTCAGCGTTGAAAATAACCCCGTGTTTGTCTTGAAGGGCCCTCATTACTGGACCCTTAGACCCTTCCCTAGTTCATTATTCCGGTGAGCACCTCATCCGCTCTCCCGCCGGAATTTTCGTTATCTCTAACGAGAAACCATCGGACGTTGCGGATCAGTAAGATATCCTACTTTTCCTCCGACCGTTCCTCTCGTGCCCAGCTTTGTTTTAACGTTTCCACGACGTTTGTTTCAAAGTTTTAAATAAAACGTGACGTAAAACTTACTTTCTGTTCGTAGACATAAAAAGTATTACAAAATGCGGAACTTGATTTCACGAAACCTCGAGTGGTTTGAATCCTCAAAATGATAATTGGCTTAAACTTTTACGGTTTGATTCACGTATGGTTGATTCACGAATGTTTTAAGGTTTGATTCACCGAGATGTTTCATTTCTACCTTCAAACCGCCATTCGTACAACGCTCGGGGTGTTCTTGAAAATACTGTAAATCAAAATCCAATCATTTACAAGTCGACGACTCAGGGGGGTGTTCTGATATAATTTCAACGTGATTTAATTTGCTAGAAATTCGTCGCAAAGTTAATCACTCAAATAAGGGTGGAACGCATCATCAGCTCATACCCTGTACCCACGACTCAAACACTCTGTAGGTAACACTTGATGGATCTACTACAAATCTACAATTTATTCTTTATATTTCATCTTTACCGAGGCATTACAGGCTGGCGGTCCTGTTAACACTATCCTGACATATCCTTGACGGAACAATACAATCCAGTGAAAACATGCCCTGGGGATTCATAATTTTATATATCATATCGTGAGGTTAATGCGAAAACTACCCAAATCCACATAAAGATTGCGTTGGTCGGCACAATACAATATTTAATATTCCTCGCAGCAAACGCTCTGGTCAGGTAATTAATTAACAAGCCGTAAAATGTCTTATTAAGAAAAAACACCCCTACTTGAGGATCAGCTAATCAAAACCATTGTAATACTACCCAAATTCCACTTGGTAACACCTGATAAAAATCAAAAATAAGAAAAACTACCCAAGTCAAGGACATAGGCAATTCTGGGCTTTGCAATTCAATTGGACTTGAGCAAACTAATATTGGCCAATACCCCACGATGTTAGGTAGATACCTACTGCCAATATGCACGAACCACCAGAAAACTCCTTTTAAACAATTTTGTATGGCCTGAGAACCGTTCAATGGCAAATTGTGATAGATGGGAAGCATCTATAACTAGAAGGACAAGTTGGAGGTGGAGTTCATGTTATCCTCTAACTTCAATATTTTTTTTCTCTCGTCGCCAGTAATAAAACTGTGTCAATTATTCCATGAATTGTATAAATCGTACCTACTTAAGAATAATTTAAACTTTCTGACAAGGTTAAAGTACTATTTGTACCAAATTTGATCTCTTCAGATCTGTGTGGATCCCTAATGTTTGGTATGCGAAATGGCCTCTTGTTTATAAATATCCATTCATCTATTCTAGTTCTAATGCAATTTCTGAACGAGCGTCTGCGGAAGAAAACAAGTTTTTCAGTAAGCTTGAACTGGAGGACTACGTTTTCCTTCAGTCTATGGTAGAAATGGGATCCTCTCAATCAGGGCGGCGTTTGACTCAGCGGTTTCCAGACCTCTCCGGTTATACCTTTGGGTTGTGCGATACAAAAATCAGATATACAGTACATATACCGTCTCGTACCGACGCACAACATACTCTCGATATGAACCCACCACACAAGCTCATTTTCCGATATTTTTTTACAGCTTCAGATTTACTAGTCAGTTCGATTCCCCAATGAGTGTATCAGGTCCTGTAATTCATAATTTCACCTCGCCCGTTCACGCTATCTCTCTGAATAACAAATTTCAAAAGTTGGAAGAAGAAAACCAGATTTCAAGTTCAATTGTAGATAATTTTTCTCTGAGTTCCGAAATTCACACAACGCTAAACACTAGAGGTCATGAATAAACGAATAGGTACCACAGAGTTGAAGTTTATATTTTGAAAATTTAAAAGATGTACCTTTAAGTTTTAATCGAATGCAGAAATAGTGATGTTTGAATAATAAACCTTGAATATGTCCCGGGGTTGACTAATACAAACAAACCTAAATAATTACTCACCACCAGTAGACAGATTGGCATACAAAGGCATTTGTCCAGAGATTTATCCCATAATGCTAATCTTATTTAGCAGTAATTGCATAATAATATTATGCAAGGCATAATATCATAATATAATTGAAGACACAAGTGGATGAAGGTGCTATGTAACAAAAGTAAAATGTCAAGAAAATTGAGTTTGCATACTTGCCTATTTTGTTTGGTTCGGAATTTTTCTCTTCTTTTCTTCTCCAAGTTGTTGCTAAGGTGTTGTCAATCATGCACTGATGACAATAAACCTAATATTTTGATGATTATCTGCGCTACGCGCTACCACATGAATTATCGAAAAAATGTTACATAGCACCTTCTTCCACTCGTGTCTTCAATTATAATATTAAAAATAATATTATTACTTTTAAGGCTACTGCATAACACGCAAGTTTTTGAAGAAAACCTTAAAAAACGGCTATGGGCTTCCTTGAAAACGATTTTTCGTCCCTATGTCAATTCAACTGTTGAATACTCCCCTCAGACACGTGAGATTTTGCGTACTGAATTAAAAACTACATACGAATTTTTTCACTTATTAAAAAATTGAATATGCGGTCAGTTCTACGTTTAAAATAGAAACTAACGGGGTGTTTATTGTAACCGTTTCCACAGAAGTTATTACGGAGTCTATTCCAGGAAAGGTCGATACGATGAAGGTTGATAAATAATTTTTTCAGCGGTAGCGATCAGTGCACTTATAATGTATAATTGATAATTTACTGAGAAATATGGATGAATTTAAATCGTTTCGCTGAAAAGTGAATATTTATTAGGGCAGGATCGATGCGAATGAAATGATGGATTAAATTTGTCAGTACGTAACCGATGAGTCCTGGGGCTATTTAAACACGACAATTGACGCTCCTTCACCCCGAGGGAACCCTTCAATATTGATCATCGATCCCGAAACCAAAGGGCGGGAACTCGACTCATCAACGCCCTTTTAATCTTGGACGAGAGCGATGAAAGTCAACTGGCAAAGGGAACAATCAGCTGTACAGACGTAGGTGGACGGCGAATACGTTGATTGTCAGCGCCACAGAACCTGCCTCTAATCAGCTGTCAAATGGAAGAGCAAAAAGGAGGTACAAAAAAAAAAAAAAACTGATTGAAGGGCCGATGGCCTTTGTCGATCTCGAACCAGAATTCATTATCGTTCAACGTGTCTTTGGCTACTGGTATAAAAATAAAACCTCGTTTTTAATCCGAACGAGTGCACTCAACTGATTATTACACTTTGAGAGTCTCTACCGGTGTAAACTTTTTTTTTTCTTTTTTTCAAAATTCAAAAGCTCGATAGAAGAACGACTGGGTGTAAGGGAGAGGGTAGAGTATTAAAGTTTATACAGATTTATTGGAAGAGAAACCGGATTGAAGCTCAAATTTGATCCTACGTGAGTGCATACTTGAATAACAGTCGGATGACGATTAGTCGAACCGTTCAAACTGATACACTCGTACTAGCGGGAATGAAATATTGTAATGGATACATATGAATCCCCGCTAGGGATTCAATGAAACTCCGCTAGGGATTCAATGAAACTCCGCTACCATCCTGAAGTTGGATTTTATTACCTTTTATGGCACTTTTGTTCACTATTTCAGAATACCTCATAGCAGCCATGTAATAAATGTCACACTTCAATTGAATGTAATTGATATACAATCCCCACCGGGAATAACGACGAACAACCCCAATTGCAAGTACCATTCAGCTCTGGACGTCCGATTTAAATTAATCTTGATGAACGCCAGTCCAATTTAACATTTAAAAAAACGAAAAATCTACAGTTATGCACGGCCATAAAAGCAAACTTCCGAAGAAATACCCATCAGGTTTTATGTAAATTGGTTTTATAACAAATTTTGACTCCATTTTTAGCCGAGTAACTCCTCAGTGAGCCCTTCGATTGCCAAGACAGATTTTTTGTGCAATTTGGCATGAAACATACATAAATTTATATAAAAATATAAATACATATGTTGTATTGTTGGTGTCTTTTGGCAGTGAATTTTGCTATACATTTTTTTTAAAGAAAATTCAAGTTTTGAAAATTTTGGACCTTCTTTTTCGAAAATTTTCTAAAAACGCGTCATAATGGGACCCGGATCTGAAATCAATTGGAAACATAAAAAACTCTTGTTAAACCTCGTCGCACTCATACAGCTCATAAGCTTTAAATCAAAATGCTTTCATATTTGTACAAACTATCCCATTCAGTTTGAACTTTTTTAAGTTACTGCGTTTTTAACCCTTATTTCACAACCCTTTCTTATGATTTGTGAATTGTACCAGTGATCTTCCCAATCGAAGCACAGATGTCAAAGCTTTTAGGTTGCATTTATTTAGTTTATTAATACCATTCAGTTGAAAGGACCTCAAAATTGGACGCAAAAACGAGAAAAAATCGTGAATTTCTTTTAGGCTATCTGAAACTGGTACTCTATGGATGGAAAATAATGCAAGAAACCACTCAACTTATGTACATATCATGTACAGAAAAAATGTTATTTAAATAACAGCGAAATTGTTATTATTTGAACTGAAGACACCACTCATACTCATAATATTTATATTAGGCATTTAAAATATTGAACTACATTTCGAGGAGATTTTAATTGTTTTATTTTTAAAATTCGAACTTTTGTTTGGCTCACATTGTTTTCTTTTGTTCTTCCTCAAGGTATTTTACATTCCTTTTTTTTTAGCCATGTACGAAAATAAATCAGATTTTGGAGTATATTTCCGATAGCTCTACATAAACGTAAGGTACCGTTACAAGGTTCTGTAACGTAAGGTTATGTACGTAAGGTACTGTACAGTTACAAGGTACTGTTAAAGGACACCCTCATCTACAGAAGAAGGCAAAAAAATTCATTGAATGAAGGAGCTGCGTAACGTTCAGATGAAAATAATAAAATATAATAAAATGTTGATAAAATATAATAAAATGCTACATAAAAAGTGGAGTGTTTTCTGTTAGATTTAGGAGTATGAATCCTAGGTACCGAAGGTGAATTCTTTGAATGGGTCACACCAAAAACGCTCCAAGCGACAAGTTTTCGGAAACCGATTTTTTGACAAAAAAATCAAAATGAGTGAAATTTAAATTTAAATTAGTGTAGGTACCTACTTCACGTTTCTTGTACTGTCGTGTAAACTTTGCTTTTTGGCGCTTAGAACTTTTGATTTTAGAGGCTCGGGACTATCACCATGTGAAAGAGTGATGCGGTGCAACTGTCAAAACCGCCGATATAAGACAGAAATGTTATAAGACATGTTCCACTCGTGTCTTCATTTCCAGATGATTAGAATTGTCGAAAATCAAATATTATTATAAGTTATTTGAATTGGATTGTTTTAGATTTAAATTTAAATTGTATCGAACGTCAAAGATTGAGTTGGGTGAACGAGAAGCCGTTTGAACCGTTAGTCGAACAAGCTTCGAAATGATTCCCTCAAGGAAAACCGTCTGATGCCCGCGGTATTTCCCGCGACCGCTCGCTACTTGAAATATGGCACCCAATTTCCTCGGCTATGGCTATAATATCTCCAACGCGTGGTAGTGACCCCTTCATCTGGACCCCCGCCACGGCCGAACCTTCCATTTTCATTCTATAAACCTAACTCTGGCTCGGGACATAAATTCAAGGGGCGTCACATAACGTATATACTCGTCGTTGTTTATCGTGAGGGAATGAAAACGTTATATCAATAGTATCGACAGCTTGTCGCAGTGATAAACAAACCGGTTGGGGGACGGATGTATCGATGGGACGGAAGTGTGTATAATAATATTCACGAGTTAAATCACCTACTTGAAAGTCCGACTGGTGTAGCGACGTGTGTTATGTGATCCCTCGTTGAATAGTATATTAATTTATTAGGGGGGGGGGGAGGGATAGAACGAAAAATAATCAATACTCAGTCATAAGCTTCTTGCGAACCTGCGATTGATTATTAACAATAATAAACTGTATGGTTAATCGATTATCGAGAACGAAAGGCAGTTAATAATGATCACACTGCTCCTGTATGAAATATTAATAATCAATACTTCATCAATTAATAGAATTGAACTGACATTCGTTCTAATACGCGGTAATAATCGATTAACCATACAGTTGATCGTGGTTAATATTCAATCTCAAGTTGTCGCAAGTTCTTATGACTGAGTATTGATTATTTTTCGCTCTATTCCCTCCCTATTATTGTGACTTGTACTCACAAAACGGTTTTAAGGAAGAAAATTGAATTAGATTGACTCATCGGAATTTCCGAAATTCGACTCGATTTCATAAACTCGTAAAAGGTGGAATTGAATCGAATTGAAGGGTTCATTTTGGGTCCAAATCGACCTTCTTAAGACCTAAAACGTCGAAAAATTGTTATACTTAATCGATTCTGATTGAAAGGTCAATTATTTGAGTAAAACAACTAAATACACACCATTTAGGTAAATGGATTAGTGCAGTTCGAACCGAAACTTCAAAGAACTATTTTGCCTACACAAAACAACAGGAACGCTGTCAACGCTGAACTTTTCAACGAATTATTCATTTTTCAGGTAATATTTTACTTTTTACCATTTCCGAATAATCGACCGGATAATCGAAAATAAATTATATAAGTACATTAATTGGTAATAAAACTAATTGTGAATTTTTCATTTGATTGCTATAATTACCTAGTGGCTTGACAGAGAGCAATATATTCGGTAAGTACCTGCTGAATTGAATTACCGATTCCTACCCGAAAATCATATTGAAATTACTTATTCGATGATAAGTTTCTACTACAAACGCATTCTTTGAAGTTAGAATGTTTTCTAGATTCAACGAACCGAAATTGAATATTATGACAATTTGAAAATAGCATGTCTAGTAAAAAGCCTGGTAACGGTATACTGCATGTAATATACCTAAACAGGTTAATAGAGAATACTTTGTCGTTTCATGAGAGAGAAATAGCCTTAAACTCCGAAGTAAATTCAAACAATTCGAAAAATTTTTGCAACAGGTTATTTTCTTAGATAATACAGCCCCACAAATTAAAAAAAAATCAAATTCCGGAGAACAGAATAGTGTATTCCTGTGTATTTTTCGGCGCTGAATCCCCAAATGTATTCGCTAGGGGAGTGGGGGGGGGGAAGAAAATTACCCATAAATTCCAAAAATGAAACAGTCTGACAAGTGACACCTCATTTTATATGGTTTTTTTTAAACGCTGAACACGATGATGAAGTCAAAATTGCGTTATCATATTCAGTTCTCAAACTGGAACACTTTGAAGATGATTGCAAAATTTGCTTTGAATGAAGATGATGATGATTGCAAAATTTAATTTGAATCGCCCGGTCATTATGCCACAATTACTTACAGCTACCTACCGTTGATGGTTGCTTTGAATCACGAACCCAATGACTGTGACTAGCATGGCTGAAGTCAAGTCATCTGAGGAGAGGAAGATGAAGAAGAAGAATTACAAACAACGGATTGCAGTGATCCCCTTCCAGTTCAAGGCCACAGGGGAACCGTAAGCTCATAGCGGGTGCCCATTACAGCGTGTGTGTGTGTGTTTTTATTCTAGCGCGCGCGTGTATGTCTCCTGACTGTTTTACCATCAAGCAGGGCAGCGCAGGCTGGTCGCGGTTGCCCTTGTAATGCGCAGGCGTCGCTTTCGCTGGAATGCGGAGGAAAGAGGATTGATAATATCCATGGATTGTTGAAATCTATGCTGTTGTTTGATTGTTCATAGTTTTTAGTTGTTCGTTTAGTTTATCTTCGTGCAATGAACGTTTAGCGGAAAATTCGGCAGCTGCCAGATCTCAAGGGCTCGTCGCCGTGAGTACACAAGACATTTTAATGTTGAGAACTAAAATACATACCTACCAATGATTATCAGGGTGTAGTTCGAAAAACCTTTTGTTTCCCTGCATTTTGTTTTCCCCTGAAAATATATCATGGTGTAGTGACTTTTATCGAATTTTCCAAGTTTGTATACCAACCAAAATCCGTTTCAGACCATCCTGAATCAACTACCAAAAAACTACAAGAATTATATGTATCCACAAAATGATCTTATAAGTGCTAGTAGTAGATTTATGGTGGTATGGCAACTTTAGCCCTTTGAGGGCTCGTAAAGGGCTCGAAAAAAATACGGTTGGATAGAGAATGAACTGGTTCAGGGTGGGGGTGTAGTCAAATTCGGGGTCAGCCCTTGAGGGCCGTCAGGAAAAATAGGTAAAGTTTGGGGTTGTGTGGTGGGGAGGGGTAGGAGAGGTGGATAAGGGAATCCCCACCCTGAACCCGTTCATTCTCTATCCAATCGTATTTTTTTCGAGCCCTTTACGAGCCCTTAAAGGGCTAAAGTTGCCATACCCCCATAAATCTACCTACTACTAGTGCTATATCTAGAGTCTTCTGGTCTACATTAAATTTGATCTACCAATGGCCCTTTTTCATTTTTAGGGTGAAAGAGTTAAGAAGTGTGTTGGTTGGGGGGGGGGGGTTGAATTGAGTGCGGTTCCCATATGTCCAGAGCCACGCTACGGTCCTGTGTTCAGCGTTGAAAAATCTATGAATTAAGGAGTTACTCGAGTTACTCCAAATGCACTAGGTATTCTGGTTTCCGAAATGTTTTTTTTTTTTTTCCATTTGCGTGGCTGTGTAATTTGTGCCGACGCCATGGCAATGGAGAGTTCAAATATTGGGAATCCGTCGCATGAGGACAAGGGTCCGTCCTCCGGCCTTGTTCCCGTGGGCCACGACCCAGCACGAGGCCAACTAAACTGTGACCTCTTCCTACGAAGCCGACCGCGAAAACACGATTGTTCAAGTGAAAAAGAGGAAACGCTCGGTAGTCGGAGTGGAACCCTTGGAATAAAGAACCTTCCGCGCGGGGTGTAGGTACATAAAAAAGGCATAGCTCGAGCGGGGTTAGGATCTCTGGACGTTGAATTGCGGGTAAGGGGGACATGAATTAATGGGCGGGAGACATGCGACGGAGGATTAGGAGCCCTCGAGAAGTACCACAGAAGCACATGGCCATCTCCGCCCATCTTTCAAACCCCACACTATTTCCCTTCCTAACAAAGCCCGCGGGCTATAAATCGTTAAATCATTTAACACTACAAAGGATGGAAGAATTTAAATATATTTAACGTGACAAAATATTTAATATTATCACTTCAACCGCATCTCCAAAATTAAAATTCGCCCATGTTTTACCGTTTGGTTTCGCTCATGATAATGATCATTTCTACGAGGGACGTCCAGAAAGTAAGTTTACAAGGACGAAGGGAATTTTGTTTTTCAGAGTTGACACCACCGGTAGTTAAAGCAGTTCCTAATGGTCAAAATAAATCATCAAACGCATCAGTCCGTTGCGAAATGTCGTCACAGCAGCCAAACGCGTCAAACAATTCGCCCTCAAATCGCTCCACCTACCGCAGTGTTTTGGCTGCTCGGGAATTTGAGACGGTATGATAACGAGGGTGAAACTTTTCTTGACTCAATTGTAACTGGTGACGAAACGTGGGTGTGTCACTGTACTCCTGCGTCAAAAACGCCATACTCATTCGCCATCAACCAAAAAATGCAAAGTCCAATTTTCAGAGAAGATCATGGCATCTGTCTTTTGGGATTATTGTTTGATTTTATGCCTAACTGAACCACCATAAATGCAGCTGCATATTGTGAGACCCTCAAGAAGTTGAAAAATATCAAGAAAAGGAGAGGAATGCTGACGCGTGGTGTGTCACTCCTTCATGACAACACTAGACCTCATACAGTCTCACTCAAGACCTGCTAGTTTCATTTGGGTGGGATATTGTGGCTCATACACCTTACTCCCTCTCAATACCTGAAAACCATGTGCTGTTCGAATCAGCTGGGCCAGCATAAAGATTGACCCGACAGGCTGCCGCATGATTCACACTCATGTTGACGACTTTCAATCTGCTCGAACCCTCCGGATGGTCCTAAAAATTAAACTCTATCCAAATGTGAACTAAAAACTATGCCCTTCCATTTGAGTTATAAATTTTTCAAAATTTCAAAATTCGTTTTGAACCCCTTCCCATTGACGTAGGGTTATGATAAATTTCAAGGATCATCGTGGGTGTGGTTCGAACCCGTTCACCAAATTCCGTGATTTAAACACAACGATAAAGTGTGCAAAATGGAGCGTACGGTTCACGGCCGACGGACGGGTTGGTTTTCATTCGGTTTTCTGAATCTACGTGTCTTGAAACGTAAACCCTCAAGATGGTGTTTTTTTTTTTTCATGGGCGATTCCATTGGTTCATTATTGAAGATAATAAACCAAAATCACCGATTTCTCGAATGAGATATAACATGTAGTCAATTGACTCAGAATTCGTTAAAACATTATATTATAATGTTTTATCGAATTCTGAGTCAATTGACACTGCAATTATTGTTTAAAGATATAGAAGTAAATTGTGTTGATGGGGTTGACTAGTGTATTGAAGCAGAATGTGAAAATTGAAGCAGTGATATAGAAGTATGTGAAAATAACATGGTGTTATTGACACTATGATTGAAGAAATTTTCTTCGTCGAGTCAAACCCGAAATTTAGAATTTGGATGAAGATTCGAAAAACTCTCAGCAACTTCAACTATTTTTTTTTTTAAATAATGATATAATGATTTATTACATTTAAACAAAATCCGTACAAAAACTAGTATTTTGATTCATGGTAATGTGTTTTGGTTAGAAAATTCAAACCAATTGGAAGGTATATAAGTTTTGAGGTGAGTTACTTTGAGCCATAGATCCGTACTTAGGATTTCGGTACACTAGATACGCTCAGACATTTGTACCATGCTCCCTTATGAGGGATTTACGACCATATGGGGTTGTTTGGTCGAAAAAAGGGTTCGATCGCCACAGAACAGAATAGGATCGAATCGAATAGGAGAATTCTCGATCGGAGTACGGGAGAAAAAAAAATAATAAAAAACTCTCGAAGGGGGCCCCAGACTGAGTGTTTGTACGAGTCGGGAGCGAAGAGTTGGGAACGGGTGCGTTTGTTTACGTTCCGCAGCTGTCGTACTTTTCGAGTGTCAATTCCGTGAAGGCCCTTTCATTGGGTTTGCGCTTGCCCTGCTATTACTTTGCCTTTTTTTTTCCTATCGGCCCTTTTCTGTCTAAGGTGGTTTTCTATCGGGTTTTACACCCAATGCCTGCCGAACCGAAGGTCTCGGAGATCTCCGAATTCTTTCTGAATCCGAATCTACCGAGTTGTGGGAGTCGTCGTAAATCAGTTTTGGGAGGGAGGAACGAGTTTTGACCTCCAAAATCGAAATTCTGCTGAAATAACTATCAAGTCAGGGTTAATTTATTTTAAATTGTTCCCAGCTCTAAAAACCTCCTGTATTTCTTGTTGTACTTCTACTTAGCAGAGTAGCCGCTCAATGAGTCGAGCACGTGTTATCTATTCACCAGTCGATATTGACAACCAATTATTCACCTATTTATGAATTACCTACCACAAATTGATTATTCATCTTTTTGACATTTTATGTCTTTACTCTGGCACATAACTCGAAAAACGTTACACAAAACTCGGCAAATTCTTGACACAACGGTTCATTATCTTCTTTGTACAGATCACCCTTCTGTCTAGATCACTAGGTCTAAATGTCTAGATCCTAAATGTTAGATTAATTATTATTATCAATTATCACTAATTATTAACAATTTTATCAAGTATCTAGTGAAAATTATTATAATTTATTGTTAGGTATTAATAATTTGTATTTATTATTAATAATAATTATTATTAATTATTATTAATTATGATTAATTAATACGATATAATTCTGGGGTTTTTAATACTACGTCGGTAATAATTTTTCTATAAAAGAAGTACCTACCAACAAACATTCGAAATTACCTTCATTTCCGTAGCACGAAACGCACCTCAGAACAACAAACTCGACATCACTTAAGCCATATGATGTTCCAAAGAGCTTGTTAGTATGAAAATGGACCTGTATTTCAACAGTTTGATTCACGATCCTGTAGTGAGGCACAATCTTTGAGCCGTCATTGTGAACGAACGGCTGGTCGTACAAAGCTGCGGATGGTCTTAAAAAATTCTACGGAACAAACTCTATCTAAATATGAAATAAAAAACATACCGTTCTATATGAATTTTTCGAGATATGAAATTTTCAAAATTTCAAAATTCGTTTTGAACCCCTTCCCCTTGACCTAGGGTTATGAAAAGTTTCGAGGACCATTGTGGGGTTGGTCGAAACCCATAAAAAAAATTTCGTAATTTTAACTCAACGCTAACTGGGCAAAGTGGCGCGGACGGCTGACGGCGTACGGCGGACGGCGTACGGCGTACGGCGGACGGACGGATTTTTTTTATTCGATTTTCTGAATCTACGTATCTTGAAACGTAAACCAACAAATTTTGAGGGGGGGTTAAAATTTTTTTTTCTTTGGGCGATTCCAATGGTTCATTATCGAAGATAATAAACCAAAAGCGTTACACGAAATCGTCACGAAAATTTCTGATGATTTTCGCTTACAACCGATTCGTTGCTACGGAACTTTATCTTCGCCAGTTATCATCGTACAAAAATCATTCACCACTCGTTGGATAGCTCTCGATTTACCTAACCATATTACGTTAACCACTGCGGAGTGCGTGGCCGACAAGCTGCGGTATGAGCGTGATTGTTTAAATAATTGTTTACACACAGGTGATCATTCTCAATAATTTATATTGTCTATACGAAAAATAATAATTATAATAATTACCTACATATATAAATTATTTATGATGAACCCTACAATTAAGTATAACAACTACGCTACTGGGGTAGGTGATGTAGCATTGTTCGAAGGTTCTTGAATCACTTCTTTAAAGACATAAAATGTCCCAATGTGTTGCAGACTCGTATGCAAGCATTTAATTCTCGACTGTATCAACAACAGGATGGAGTTGACATTCTTTTGACATTTTCATGTCTTTGCTTTGGCACATAAACTGAAACGGGAAAAATTTGTTTCCTTGATTCACCCTTGCCCTCAGATCACGTCAGAACACAAGCGACAGGCGGGCCACTACGTCAGAGCCTATGACGCACGAGCGTATGACGTCAGACGGCTGGCAGGAGGGCAACTAGTACGTCACAGCCTATGACGCACGAGCGTATGACGTCAGACGGCTGGCAGGAGGGCAACTAGTACGTCACAGCCTATGTCGTAAGAGCCTGTGACGTCAGGGGGCTAACAGTAATCCAACTAGTACGTCAGAGCCTATGACGCACGAGCGTATGACGTCAAACGGCTGGCAGGAGGGAAACTAGTACGTCACAGCCTATGCCGTAAGAGCCTATGACGTCAGAGGGCTGGCTGGCTCGGTGATCGGGTTTTAATAAGCCTCTGGAATTCCGCTCCTTCATTTTGCATTCATTTACATCTTCACGTTGAAAAATCCTTCATCTTGTCGCTAATTTCCTTTGTTATGTAGATATATCTTTTTTAAACTCCATTTTACTATATATATGTTTCCCAACTGTTATCTAATAACAACCTGCCCCTGGGGAATTCGAGAATCAAATGCCATTAAAAATCCACTATGGTTCAAATTTTCCCTATATTTCCAAATTTAAATTTTAAACAGTTTATTCTGTTCGTCAGTGAATTTACTGAATTCCGGCAGACATACTACTTACTTGATTTTACTGCGATTTAAAAAAAAATGATGCTCAACACATTAAAGACATAAAATGTCCCAATGTGTTGCAGACTCGTATGCAAGCATTTAATTCTCGACTCCATCAGCTACTAGTTTTCGTCATTTCCCCATTTACGGCTTTTGGAACTGAACATTTGAACTCACATTTTATTTGTGTTGGTAGGTACAGTTGTAAAAAATATTCTGCTACACCAAATTCAGAGCGGCCTGAACGAGCCCTGAAGTTGTTTGGAAAACAGCGCATTAATAAAGTTGAAACACCACAGCTCGACGAGCTTTTTAGTTTCCGGCTAACTGGGAGGGAGAATTTTATTTAATGCGTCGAAGCGATGAGAGGATCCTCATTTAGAGCGCAGTCTGACTCGCCCCTCGAACAATGACATCCGTTTGGAGCGTCGAAAATTGCATTTGGTTCACGACCTTTTTTTTTAACTTCAACTGTCACTAAGGAATATGAAATGTGGAAGAACCTCAAGATGGCGGGATACGAGATTTTATGCGGACTTCATAACTTTGTTGAGCAGTTAGGGAGCGCGAAGATCGTTCTCAAGATCCGCCCAGAGGATCTTGGAAGTCACCAGGGTTTTAGAAATGAGTTTCGTACTTGTGGTTTATTATGTTCGACAAAATTTTTGTTAACCCCCCTCAGAATTTGTTGGTTAACGATTCAAGATACGTAAATTTCACGTTAGGTACGTAGATTCAACTTTGCCCAGTTCGAGTTGTTCTAAAATTACGAAATCCGAAATATTTTAATTTTATTCGTTTTTAGCAATACAATAATTACAATTATAAATAATAAACAAACGAAAACTACACAAAAACATAATTGAAAAATCCAGTTCAATTTCATAAACTAATCCCCTAAATTGGTACAGCCCGTGTTAGGGAGATGACCCTCACCTCAAGCTTCATTGACATCATGTCAATCAAAATGTATTATGTCCAAACTTGAATTTGCCAAACTTTCAATCAAATTACAAAAATCCAGCTGTCATAGAGATCGGCAATAAAACAGTTTTCGAAATAATTATCCCGTAAAATGATCTTTGAGTTTTCTCTGTGAGGGATTTCCAATCTTAATGATTTTGGGAGGGTCTGTAGGCGCTTAGGAGTTGATCAGACGATCGCTTTAGTACGGTTCACATTGATTTTGTGGGACCTCCGCCTCCGTCAGAGGGATTTTCACTTAAGAGTTGATTTTTGTTGTTAGTTTCTCTACCTTATATTTCAGCGCCACTTGTTTTCGTTCCCAACTTATTACTTTGTATAAATAATAAAAATCATTCAAGCTCCAAAAATTGATCAAGCGAGTTATCAATCGTACAGGTTCACCCTTACACCCTTAGCGCGGAATGAATTGTACCTAAAAGTGGTGCAGAAGGACCTTGATTCTACTGGAGACGCTTCGGAGACGCTTCGGATGTGATGATGTGAAGAAACGTTCTCCTTTATGATCTGTCCAACTGAAAATCTGTGGCACATCGCCTTTTCAAAAATTTCCGAGAATTTGAATGTTGTGTATTTTGTTAGAATAAATTGATTTTATTTGACTTCTTAAAAACACAATCAGAACCTTCGAATAACCACAACGCGGTCTCGTATGAAAGGGGCTAATGAATATCATCATCTTGAAAGCATCAACTCCGCCGACGAGGATGATGATTACCATGGAAAGGAATGTTGAAGGGTATGGAGAGTCGTGGGGTGTAGGGGGATATTAAGGGTTCTTTGGACGGTTATACCCAAGGAAAGAAACTGTAGTAGAGTCAGAGCTCCAGGGGTGACTTTGATTAATGGTCCTCCCAGAAGGGGTGAAAAGGGGCTTTTGCAGGGGGCACTTCACAAAAGCTTTCGCCAAATATGGGCCGCGTTTTACGTGGATTCCTTCGAAATGACTGGTAGGGGAGGAGGTCTCGAAGGGAAAACGCTTTCAGAGGGTTAACCCTATGCAAGTTTCCTATTAATTATTTTCTTAACCCTCCCGAGCGTGTTTTGCTCTTGGTGTTGGGAATCGAGAAATTAATATGTCGACTGAACGATGTCACTTGAGGTTACAACATAAATTATAACATCCTGTCCCCCTATCAAAACATGACAATGTGACCGTGAAGTTGTTTAATCCTTGTCAAATTTTGGGACTCGTCAATAAGACCTTCAGGTACAAAGTTAGTGACTACTCTTCTCACAAAATAGTCATGCATTCAGATAATCTTTTCAGAAAACTGTAACTGCAATGTTGTAAGTTCTATGAATATTACGAGTATTACAGATCTTGAGGGAACATAATATTACACCACTGGGAACAATATTCGTTATGGTTACATGAACCATGAGTAGATTGCATGGATGAGATTAACATAATGAACTTGGTTTTAACATGATGTACCTTGAAGAAGTACCTCAAATAGAAAATGATCATGCATTCAGACAATGTTTTTAGAAAATTATAAAAATAATTTTCATAGAACATTGCAATTTTTACCTAGAAACAGTTTTAATAGAAAATAGTGAGTAGTGAGGGGAAATGTATCACCATGAACAATATTCATTATTTGAACTTCATTTTCCTTCATATTGTGTAGAAATGTCACATATTGAATGAAACCTGATTATTTAAAACTACGTTAATTTTGAAGTTGGTTGTACCACGATGTACCTACCTACCTAGAATAGGGAAAGTACCTACTCACATGTCTTATTAAAAAACCTTGAATCGTGAGTTTAATTTTCAGTACCAAGGAAAGTTTTCATGAATTCCAGGTGGAATCCAATCTCACCAATTTGGTGAACTTGGGTTTGTAAATGCATGAACGCATCAGTGATCCTGCTCCTAACTACCTTGGATATATGGGCACAACTATAAGTTTTTTAGAATAGTTTGTAGATGCGTAGGCGATACTTGCAGTTGTTATTTGATGAGTTCCGTCTGAAGGCTAACAGACGACTACGTGCAATACTTGAGCTCATCAGGTCCGTGTTTTGGAGAAGTTGTACGGTTTTCTAGGATATTACGTGTAGAGCATGTCTAGGCAGAAGCGTGATCTAATGTGAGAATACTAAACCACGAAACTTGGATCCGGTACTTACTTAAAGATGAATCCCATACGGCACAAATCGTGGAGCAACCTGCTCCTACCAAAGTAACGCATGAGATACGCATTTGAGTCACCTCTTTTCGACAAGAAACACACAATCGGATTTTAATGAATTTTATACGTGTCAAACTTTCACTGAGGATTTCAAGTCACACACGAATTAAAACAATTTTACCATCACTACATGTGATATTTCGACTAGGGTAGTATAGCCAGAAATCAGGACAAAATAGAGTGAATGACATCACTAAGAAACGAATAAGGAGGCGACTGCAAAAAGTTTTATTTTTCTTCAGTCAAAAATGTTAGGATTATCCTCCTTTCGGTTTAATACCTTCAACATTATTCTGGAGTGTAAAATCAGAAAGTCCGAAAGTTGACTGAAAATCAAAGAGATTCGGCATGTGAACTCGAATTGTATCGGTCCAAAAATGGTCCTCTAAACGGTAGAACTTCAGGCCAACTTTCACCTAATTCTAACAACACACTGCTTAGTGACGTGAAACTTCTCGTTTTGAGAAAATATTTGTGTCTTCAGAAAGAAGGTAAATTAGGGTATTTGTTAGATGATCACTATTATAAATTATTGCCGATGTATTCAAGAATTTGGTTGACAAATCGAAGGCCATCACTGAAGTAGGTCAATTATTTCGTACAGTTGCGGGATTTATGGGTTGTGCTCATACAGGAGCGTAGTCTAAAGAAGGGAGATATGTACAGGTATTAATGAACCATTGTGAAAAAATTTACTGCGTTTTTCCGTTGTTTTCCGGATTGAGAAAGAGTACCCAGAAATGGGGACTGAAAACCCTAAATTGGGACTAAAAATATGACGTCTACTATGAAAAATGTGACGTCTACAATGAAATTTTATGGGATTGATGTGGATATTGTGTCGTCTCAACGGTTCATCACACAATCATTATTTACCTACCAGGTGATTGTGATAAATTGACAACTTACGTTTCCGATGTGAAATAAAAATGAGGATGTCGACGCGACGTCAGCACGCGGTCGGGAATTGGCGAGTTGATACACGCTCGTACGCGACGCGAAAGATCAGTTGAAAAACCCTACACGGGACTGAAGGGCTGGAGTCAGTGAGGATGCCCTTGTGGCCCTTTGGGTGCTCGACGCAAGCGCAGTCGCCTCTTCTCCTTCATCATGTTCCATCACCCCCGCACTCTCGTTCTCTCCGGCATAGTAAATTCGGACAAATTAGTTAGGCCCGATCTATCTTGGCTAAGTACTCGACCGTAGGGCCGGCTTCCGTCGCCTCCTCCGGTTAATCTGCCATCGATTACATACGAGTTAACAGTTCAGGGTAGTCCATCACCTCACTCTTAACAGTATTTTCTCTTTTCTTTCATACACAGTTCGAATCCAAATAACACACTTAACTACAGAATTATAACCCTCATCATTGACAAATCTTGCTCAAATACTTTTGCTACCATAATGCAGGGGTTCGACAGTGGAAGACGCGTAGTCGATGACGAGCAGTATCAGAATTTCTGCTACCACGAAGGTTTTTTTATTAAGAAAAAACTAACCTTGAAGCTTAAATTAAATAATGGCATTTAAACTTCGGTGAAATAAAAATGAAAATTCCACGGTCATGCAGCATGGTTATAAGAGTGAATTTTCGAAGAAATAACTGGTTTTGTGTCAAATGTCTCCTTTTACAACAAATTTTGTCTCCTTTCTTAGCAGAGTAACACCTGAATAAATGAACAAAGTTTAGCTAAATAACAGACAAGCTCAGGTCCTCCAAATGAGGGCAATCGGAGGCCCGACAACAGCTCGAGCTTTTCAGATCAGCTTAGAGCCAACGATTTTTTTGAGTTGAAACCGAAAAACCTAATCCATTCACAGCAACGTGAGATTGGTTACAACGAAAAAATCATAACTCAAGGTGTACCACAACAGCCCCTCTTTCAAACTTCCTTAGGACGCCAGTGCAAAAGAAGTTCGGAAGTGGTTTTCGCAATAATTTATAGTGATTCTGAATCCAAAAATAATTTTTGGATTCAGAATAACCATTAAATTACTGGACAATCATTGTCCAAAATGTTTTTTTTTTCGCCCAAAAGCGAGAGAATCTAACGAAAACCATGGATTTTTATATATTGTAGGTATATCGACTGTAAGAATTGCTTGAACAGTGTATAACCGGAAATCTTTTTCGAAAATTTCTCTTATCTTCAACCCAAAAACTCACTGGGAAAATCTGGTTGGGATCGATATTTTTTTGGTATTTTCTTTTTGAACTTCGAACGAGACAGAGGTTGCTTCAAGTCGTCCCGTCACTCTTTTAACGGGCTTTTTGGGCTTGGTTAAAGAAGCGATGAAAAAATCGTTACCCCCGTTTTTGATCAATGTCGACTTCAACATTACGATAACATACTTGGACGTGGTGAGTTTAGTTAAGTATTTGAGGACACTCAAACAGCTAATCAAACCACGATGTTCAATATTTCTATATCAGGCACAATTGAGGTAATTTTCTAGAATTAATTTGTATCTTCAGACAACAAGTAAACATTCCTACTTCGAAACATCCTCTCATTCACTGTATAAACGTTGACATCCACCAACTGATGCGACACGTGGATATTGTGGATGATTTTACCTGTCCTCGCCTCCACCTTCTTTTTCCCGTCCACTTCAAACCGATTTGAACATTTTCGGTGTTTTCTGTTCTGGATACCGGATGTTTTCACACGATTAGAAGGGGTGATACGGCGAAGTTTGGCTACCTTACCGGCAGGACTCTGCAGTCAAGCTGGCTTAGTATACAGCGCCTTTGAATTATTTCAGACATAATTTTTGATTCGATACAAATCCGTTTCGGCACATTTTGACTCCAACAAGAAACAGATTCCAATACCCTACTGCCACTACTGCCCTACTGACACAGAATTTTGAGTGTAGACAAGATTATGATTTGATTTAATTGACAATACAAATGACTTAGCCAAATAATTATCGATAAGTACGAGTATCATAATAATTATCATTCAAAAACGGTTTACCATTATAATAAACTTCGCCATAGCATCAAAAATATGGATAGAATACCAAAAGTTTAATCCTGGATGGTGAAATTTACTATTTAATATATAACTGTGAATTCATTACTTGCCGAAAGTTGGGAAGACAGGTGTTCCAATTTGGACTTATAGGTTTCATAAAACGTTTCATCGATGGCCCATTTTCATTTTTATTGTTATCGTGTATGTCAATTATTCGCGCGACACACCTTGACAGAAATTCACTGTTTTGAAGTCGAAAATGAGCAGGTTAAATTGAAGGATTCCATCTTGCAGGCGTGAATGGTGAATGAGTGTTTCTGTAGTCACATAGCGATCCCGTAATTGCTTCCAAACATGCTGAAACCGCAGGAACGGTTATCCTCACAGTCACGATTCTCATTTGAATCAAGTCTGCAAAGAGGAAGTTGACATATTTCACTTCGAATATAAATCATCTCAACTCATTAACAATACGAACCCATTTCAAATGTTAAAACGTTTCTATTTCCACTGAGAATAAAATTTATTACTAGAGTATTAATTTATTATTAGAGTATTTAATAGGTACTCTGCTGCAATGATGAGGTATCCCAAATTTCAGATTGAATTTTTTCAAACAGCACATGTAACGCGTAAAATGATTTTGAAATATTTCATGGGTAACTTGCGGTACGCATCTTAAGATTGCTTACTTGAAAACAGCGTAGAGTATGGCTTGTATGAACTGGAGC
The DNA here is from genome assembly GCA_963920205.1 of Stenodema calcarata. Classification (NCBI taxonomy): domain Eukaryota; kingdom Metazoa; phylum Arthropoda; class Insecta; order Hemiptera; family Miridae; genus Stenodema; species Stenodema calcarata. The sequence continues at coordinate 16,548,965 of OY986059.1, forward strand.
TTCTGCTTTTGAGAAATCTGATTAGCATCGCAAATAGCCTTTTGTACGCAATCTGATCCGTTATGACCTTGTCTGGAACAATGAATACCATTAGTTATCTAATTGATTGATGATGAATGTTCGCTCTTATGGTTCGTTATGAACTTAGACTCGTAATTTACTACACATTGTACGCCTAAATTGGTCAAGCCCCCGTGACTAAGACCATCTTCACTGTGACCGACCTGCTATTTCAGGGGTCCGAAGTCTGTTTGTGCTTGGAAGGGTTCCCGGTTAAATTCCTGAACTGGAAACGGAAGGTTGTTCCCAGGTCTAGGGCACACGTTATTCAAGACTTATCCTAATCGATTGGTACAATTGAGATACCTTCAAGAGTAAGTAATTGAATCAACTACTGGGACCGCCGGGAGGGTCTGCCGTGACTAAATAACGAGTATTATCCCTGGATTAGAGGCAAAGGAACCGATTAAGCCCTGTTCTCACACAAGGTGGCTATCGACAGTCGAATTCTCAACCACAAGTAATAAACTGCCTATAGGTGTATACACTTTGCTATTCGAACTTTATTGTTATTCAAGTAATATTTTATCACCTTGAGCCTCTGCTTGTGAAACTGGTTACGGAACCGAGTAGATATACTGCTAGTAACACCGTTTTATCTATACAAATTCAAACTTGCGTCAATTATCAATACACAATTTTATAACACTATAGTTAGTACGCTACAAAGGAAAACTAGGTATACGTTTTTGAATTAGGAGGGGTACATATAATATTTATTCTTTATGACTCACAAAAACTATGGACAGAATTGAAACTCACTGGTCTATAAACCTCCTGATTTTCCAGTGGAGTTCTCTCCTGTGTTCGTCGTGAAGCGATCTTCCTCGCTCGAATACAGCGTTTCTCAAGTCCTCAGGTATTTCCCATGCCAAGCCGACGGTAATGCCCACGGTGAAAATACCATCTTTAGTCCCATAAGTAGAGATGAGCCAGCAGTAAACCAACTATTGGAAAACAGTTACAATTAAAATCATACATTTTGTAAAGAAATATGCGGACAGACAATATGAATGTGGTATCAATTACTTAAATTAAATATAATGAAATATATCGTCGTGTGATAGCAAAAAGTGACCAAAACCTTAACTTACACAGAGTGAGCCAAAACAAGCAGTACAGTTTCAGAGGGCAATTTTTAAAAAACGGTACAACTTCGAAGAACGCGGTTTGTTATATAAAATCCCGTACATATTGATTACTTAGGTCCTAAAAATTATAATAGGAAGGTGGCCGGTGAAGGCGACTTCTGATGTTTTCAGTCGCTCTCTTGCATCTCACGAGCGATTAACAAACTGTCTGTTTTGACACACCCTGTAGAAAAGTGAGTAATAAGTTGGGATGGCATGAAAATTGGATTGATTTTCGAGTAGGTACGATCAATTTTTAGAGGTCCCAGGAACAGGTAAAGTTTGTTTTAAAACCCACAGAAGGTTTTTGTAAAGTTGATTTTATCATTGGAAAAGTGGTACCTACACTTTAGAAGGCCCTCCTGAAAACATGCAAGATGTCACTTGGTCACTTTCCGCAATCACTCGACGATATGATTTAGTCCATTTTACAAAATTTGTCCAGCCTTTCTATCTAATCCGAAAGCGAAACTTGAAATATTTAATTTCGAATCACAAAACTCAACTCGCGAAAGTTTTAAACAGGTTATTCACCACCAGTGGTCCTGAAGTAATTTCGGAGGCTACAACATGCATAAAGCTTATTTACTTGCCTGATTATGGTAATGAAAAGTAAATCCAATTCCTCCAAATTAATAAACCATTTGACAGTCGGCTTGTGTCCTTCGTATTATTGATCGGGACGTTATTCCCGTTGAAAACAACAATAATGAAAACGAGTGAATTAGAAAAAGTCGTATATTTCCACTGAAATATGAGTACAGTGGAAATAGACGATTTTTTCCGATACTCTTGTTTTCCTTTACATGGGTTTCCACGATTTTGTCGCGAGTGATTTAGATCGTAACAATATTGACGCGAAAAGCCCCGGCAGTTTCGAGTTTCAATTCTCGAATTTCCAAAGTTTCGATGATTTCGAGATTCGAGTTACTTCGATTTACTTCAAGGTGAAGAATTATTTTAGATATTCATCGTGTGAAAGTAGGAATTTCAACTGTCGAAGTTGAAATTCGACAGTTATTCAGACATCAATCATTAAAGTAACTTTACCTGCAAGGAACTGCCCTTTGGGAAATTGATCCATCTTTTCGGGCGAGTTTGCCCGGCGTCGCAGTTGGTCCTGACAAGACTGCAACTGAAATACGTTAAGAAAATAACTGATTGCAATTTCATTGTGACGGTCGGCAATACGAATACGACGAGATGACTGAGCGGCAAGTTGAGGGTTCCGTGACGGGCGAAGATCGAGTGAGATCTGTCAACGACCTGAGGTGTCCATTAGGAAGTCGGTGATAATTGCTCCCACTAACCCGTACCTACAGTCCTGTTGTCTCATTCTGATTTATCAACTACGTTGCATTGGAGTCCTGCCATGCTTACGACAAAACCGAAGCATAGACGTTTCATCGCTTTTCTCCATCCCTAGCTATAGTTTCCCAAACCCCTCATTCCAAGTTCATAGATTAAACTCCTACTGAATACTGGTGATTAACTACATAATCTCTGCAATATCGTAGCTATATAATTCGCAAAAACTCAGCAGCACATAACATAATATACGAGGATTATTTTTACAGTGCATTCTTCCAACATGAAGAACAGGTTTGAGTGGATCTAATTTCCAAGTGAGCTGATGATACGGCCATACTATACATTTCAGCGGTGTCAATGAGTCGAGGGAGGCGCCAAATGTGAGGTTGTAGAAGGAGGTAGTTTGTGGCTATTGCGATCCGTTATTTGAATTGGTGCTTATATTACACTCTTCACGCGCTCTACCGACCAGCAGCACCACCTGGTGGCCACTACAAGAGCTCTCCATCCCAGCAATAAGCGTTTCCTTCGCATGAGTCTCCTTCTGGATTGATGGCACCTCGTGAACCTCGAGACCAGAGGGTGGCCGCTGGGAGGAGAGTGAAGTCATATGAACTCAACGCCGCCAGTCCTGTGCGTAGCCCCAACCGAGAACTCAACCAACGACGAGCCATTAGGTCGTTCACGACGTCCGACAGATGGAGCGGTCGTCGGGGGCCTGACCGCAGAAGGACGGCTGTTATTTATCTGGCCGCCCCCACCCACAACTCCGGTATACATCAAGGCGCCAGCTGTTTAACACGGGGAACAAGTTGAAGGGATATTTCATTCCAACAACTCCGCCTTATTCGCTCCTTCTTGCAAAGCAACTTCGTTCACTAAGCGCCAAAGAAGGTTTGATTAATCTTTGCCGATCATGCAGGTGCCATGAAATCATGATTAACAATTACAACATGGGCCTATTACCACTCAGATCGTTGTAAATTTTATCCCCGACTGCGCCATTTATCTCATTACGATTGCAAAGACGAATGTGAGGAATTGATTACTGCATTGGTCTTCAGTTGCTTGTATAGTGACGCTCGTTTGAAATTCAGCTCACATGAAAATGTGCCCATATTCTGCCAGACCCCTGTTAAGGCAAAATTACAATGACAGCAGACGTTCAGTAATACTTACAACTGCGAGTATTTTCCTTGCAATGTTTGGAAATCCAACCATTTCATGGGGAGTAATACTGATCTTTCAGGGAGAAGCCATCAACCCACAAAAGCCACAAACGAGGAGAAGCACCTCAGGAGGTTCGTGAAGAAGCCACAAAGGTGTGTAATAAAATTGGTACTTCTTGATTCCATCTGCTGTACTGCTGTGAAATCCCATGCATTCAGATGGAATATACCACCCATTGATTGTATCCCAAGCTTCTACTCCAAACTGAAAGGTGGTTTGGAGCTGATCCCACTGACGGTAGTTGTTCACTACAATAAATTATTCTGGGCAAGCTACAATTTACGTACCTATGAAGCAGCTAATGTTGGAATTCCCGATGAGTCATGATGCTCTGGGTAATAGAAGTGATTTTCAACCCCCAACCCCTCTAGGTTTTCTCTGTATGGATCCCCCGTTCTCTGAAGAACTAACTCAGTTCTCTGCCAACTGCTAAAGTGAATGATTGCTCGGCGATTATTCACTGTTGCGCTCTCCCTCCTCCCAAAGCTCACTCAAATCGTTTCCCGACCCAAATTTCTCTACTCGTTGCAAAAACAAAACAGTATTATTTATAGCCTGAGGGAAGACGATGTAAACCGTGTTACTTCAAATGGTGAGGGGGAGGGAGGGCAAAACTCGGTGGACTGAGTATTGGGAGGGAAACTGTTTAGATGAGGCGATGAACAAAATAAACCTCGGGAGACCGGAACGAAGTACGTTGGTATACATTATATCCCAATGGGAATATAATCGAATGTAACTCCTGAATAGAAGTAGATATATTCACTGTAATATAACTACCCATTTCAATATAACTGAGTGGAAGTCCTGGATATGAATGGGCTCGTTCCTATGATGGTCGTTCTGTTTTGAAAGCTCAAATCATGCAGGAAACCACTTCTTCAATGCGAAAGCACCACTTCTATTCGTAAATGTACAGTGAAAGTAATTTCTAGTATGAGGCCAGGACTTTCGAGGTAGTAACTCACAATGAGGGATTCACAGAGAATCAACTTCTGAGCTTCAATATTTTTAATGCAAAGGTGTCTGTACTACTAAGCAGTCAATTCATCTAAAGTGATTGATATTCTGTTCGTATATTGGTGGGAATAAAATTGTGTTTTCTCGCTTGGAATAGGCCGCCTTCTCATACTAAGGAGCTGTGTTAAAGAATCTTATCTCAGTAGGGCAAACTGGAAGGTGAATAAGGTGAACTAAGGCTCGATCGCTAATCTGAGCTTTATCTTGGAGAGCTATAAATCTTTGCTGAGGACCGTTTTATCAAGAAAGAAAGAACAAACTCCCATCCCAACAACCCGTAGCTAGCTTTAATTGTGCTTTATCGGTACAACTGCGGCGTCTTCCAATACTAGCGCCTAGCTTAAATTGCCTTTCTCAGAAAATCATTGGATTTTTGGGAACGCGAATCCCATCTCATGACAATTTAACTTGCACGGACAAAAAAGGGTACAGGGCACAACCGCTCCGTCACGTGTTAATTTGGTACCTAAATAACACATTACGTGTAATTGGTGAGAAAACAATTGATTCGCCCTCAAAGATTTCAAAATCCGTACATCGCAAATTTTAGGTAAGACCCGGGTAACCACTAATCTTGGATACACAGCTTGAGTCTCTTCATAATCTCCACTTACTGCATCCAAAATCACCTTTCAGTGGATAAGAATTCGGAAAGTATTCCCAGTATTCAAAAAGTACCAACTATGTTCTCATAAAATCCTTCTTCATACTGCAAATGTGAGATCTGACGAAGATGTTAAAATTTAACGATCACCTAGGTATTTGGCGTAGACAAAAAAGGGTACAGGGCACAACCGCTCCGTCACGTGTTAATTTGGTACCTAAATAACACATTACGTGTAATTGGTGAGAAAACAATTGATTCGCCCTCAAAGATGTCAAAATCCGTACACCGCAAATTTTAGATAAGACCCGGGTAACCACTAATCTTGGATACACAGCTTGAGTCTCTTCATAATCTCCACTTACTGCATCCAAAATCACCTTTCAGTGGATAAGAATTCGGAAAGTATTCCCAGTATTCAAAAAGTACCAACTATGTTCTCATAAAATCCTTCTTCATACTGCAAATGTGAGATCTGACGAAGATGTTCAAATTTAATGATTACCTAAGTATTTGGCGTAGAATTATACCTCACCACCTACGTTGTCTAATTGAAGTTCAAAAAGTCGGATATCCGTTTGGAATAAGCAGTCCAACTTGTTGGTAGAGAAGAACAATAATACCTCCACGTCTTCACTAGCGAACCATTGCTAATTTCAGTCAGACGAATGAAATATACTGCAAACAACGCTTCGAAGATTTCTTATTAAAACATGCTGAAAGTGGTAGGTATCTTGATTAATGTGGTAGGTCCCACGTTGGGAGCAGCACCTTTGGAGAGCTCCCAAGTCTCGAAACCGACAAGGAAAGTCTTGCCTGAGCCTTCTCGCCTCCTGCCCCATCATTCTTACCAGTCGGCAAAAGTGTAGCTAGGAAACGTGAGAGAAGAATGGTTACTACGGATGGTGAGGAAGAAGTAGGTAGAAGGGGAAAAGAAGAAAAAAAACCTTTCCGCGTTACTTCTCTTGGCCGCTTTTCGAATCCTTCGATGAAGATTAATTCCAACTTCCCGTTCAACTACTTGCCTTCTCCTTCCGACGTCAGCCAAAGCTTTTTCTTGAAAAGAAGGTTCCGTGTAATTTAGCTGATTCGCTCGACTTTTCTAATGGAGCTTCGCGGAGCTACTGCATTACTCAGGGTAACTGGTTACGTTTTCGTGATTCAATCAGTGTATTGTGGTCGTCGCTAGAAGCCAATGAGGTGGAGGCTGATGGCCTTATCAGTTACGAGGTTCGTCTCACCTAACCTTTGAATTGGCTACATGACGCTTAATTCGTGTTTTGAGAACGCTGCTTGTGAGCTTGTGGTCCTGGGATGAAATGTGTACAACTGTTTTTGAATTGAGGACAAATATTGAACCCAGCTGTAAAACATGTTCTTCAGCAACCAGATGCACATTTGCTGAAGACTATATAGGCTTCGTTTTTAGGGAGTTGCTCAGTTCACAGTCTCATATGTTTTCTTATCCTTCTTCCCCAGCATTTGAGGATTTACGTTCTCCTGGTCAGGTTGTGTTCAGATGTTCAGGTTGTGACCACACACAGCCTTACGTTCACCTCTGATGATCGGAGACCATCAAACTACATCAGACCTGATGATGCATTTCTATTTCGCTCCGTCTTGACCTTGATATGAAAATGATGTGGAGCACTTTTAAACTCGGAAGGTGATCGGGCCCTCGCTGAAGGGAGCTCACACCTAACGGGGCCCAGTCACGTGATATTACGTGACTTCGTACCTTTATCTTGTGTTACCTTCGTCGTGATAGTGTTCTCTGACCGGCGGTCTTCCACGTATCTAATCTTCTACGTAATGCTAGCTAGTAAGTCGTCCGACAAACCACCGCATATTTTTACCCGAAATAAGCTTCTTGGGCCGTTCCATCCATTACATTGCCTTCCCTTGAACCATAGCCATACACTTAGAGGTATTTTACTCACAATTAGTCTGCAACTGAAACTACCTAATAATATTACTTCCATTACTTGGTAGAAGGAATGTACTGCCATGGGCCTAAAATATAAATTCAGAAACTCAGACAGCACATGTATCTACTCAATCTGATGACATCTACACGTTTCGGAAAACTGTACATATTTATATAACAGCTGACAATTGCGGCCATCCATTATTGGGCAAAAAATAACAAATACTGGTAATTAGCCTGGTTTTCGCGCATTTTAGGCCTGAGTATGAACCTCACTCTAACCACATCTTTTGTAGGTAGGTACATAATATGTTATTGCACATACTATTATTATGTGGTTAGAGTGCTGTCCACACCAAATTTAATAATAAAGAATCGAAAAGTCGTATTTTATTTCAATAAGGCTATCGATGTTGAGGAGACCTAGGTAAACGGTTTGTTCGTAATTTTGTTCCAGCACTATCGATTCTTCTATTTATAAGTACTAACTTCTTATATGTAGGTACCGAATACTATATTGTGATAAAATAACAATTTTCGTCCAAGGTGTCTTCCATTTCTAAGTCTGATTTTCTACGTCAGTCTTTTTTTTTTTATTATAGTTTATGAACAATACCTATTTAAAGTATTTTTGTGTTTTTTTTAAAATGGTTTTTGAGTCTGGATTGTCTAAGTCAATAATGTTAATTCGTCGTTTGAAAACTATTTTTAATTCTGAACAAATAAAGTCGCATTCACGACAGTTCAATTATGTTTTACCTCCTGAGACATCTAATTTCTATCTACCTAGATCACCATCTATCTCCCTAGACACAATCATTTTTTGAAATTTGATATCTGACAAAGTAGCATTTTGTATGTGTGCTTACGTTGACACATTGTCCATGGCCTCAAGAGGAAGAGGTTTACGCCAAAAAACTAGACGAAAATCAAACTGGAACTGGCGAACAAAAGAAGCTGGATTGTACCATAATTTTGAAATGACCCATGAAAGAAATTCGTGTGGTATTTTAAATTTGATTTGGATGATGAGCTAGAGTTTCATCTAACAGTTCGTTAATTAGAATAGGGTGATCTGCTCAAAGCAGATAATAAGCCGTTGTGTCAAGAATTTGCAGAGTTTTTGGTTTATTATCTTCGATAATGAACCATTGGAATCGCCCAAAGAAAAAAATTTTTTAACCCCCCCTCAAAATTTGTTGGTTTACGTTTCGAGATACGTAGATTCAGAAAATCGAATAAAAAAAAAACTCTGCAAATTCTTGGCACAACGGTTCATTATCTTCTTTGTACAGATCACCCTTCTGTCTAGATCACTAGGTCTAAATGTCTAGATTAATTATTATTATCAATTATCTCTAATTATTAACAATTTTATTTAGTACCTAGTGAAAATTATTATAATTTATTGTTAGGTATTGATAATTCGTATTTATTATTAATAATAATAATTATTAATTATGATTAATTAATACGATATAATTCTGGGGTTTTTAAAAGAAGTACCTACCAACAAACATTCGAAATTACCTTCATTTCCGTAGCACGAAACGCACCTCAGAACAACAAACTCGACATCACTTAAGCCATATGATGTTCCAAAGAGCTTGTTAGTATGAAAATGGACCTGTATTTCAACAGTTTGAGTCAAGATCGTGTTGTGAGGCACAATCTTTGAGCCGTCATTGTGAACGAACGGCTGGTCGTACAAAGCTGCGGATGGTCTTAAAACATTCTACGGAACAAACTCTATCTAAATATGAAATAAAAAACATACCGTTTAATGGGAATTTTTCGAGATATGGAATTTTCAAAATTTCAAAATTCGTTTTGAACCCCTTCCCCTTGACCTAGGGTTATGAAAAGTTTCGAGGACCATTGTGGGGCTGGTCCAAACCCAGAAACCAAATTTCGTAATTTTAACTCAACGCTAACTGGGCAAAGTGGCGCGGACGGCGGACGGCGTACGGCGTACGGCGGACGGCGTACGGCGTACGGCGTACGGCGGACGGACGGATTTTTTTTTATTCGATTTTCTGAATCTACGTATCTTGAAACGTAAACCAACAAATTTTGAGGGGGGGTTAAAATTTTTTTTCTTTGGGCGATTCCAATGGTTCATTATCGAAGATAATAAACCAAAATCCGTCCGTCCGCCGTACGCCGTACGCCGTCCGCCGTCCGCGCCACTTTGCCCAGTTAACGTTGAGCTAAAATTACGAAATTTGGTTTCTGGGTTTGGACCAGCCCCACAATGATCCTCGAAACTTTTCATAACCCTAGGTCAAGGGGAAGGGGTTCAAAACGAATTTTGAAAATTTGAAAATCTCATATCTCGAAAAATTCATATAGAACGGTATGTTTTTTATTTCATATTTAGATAGAGTTTGTTCCGTAGAATTTTTTAAGACCATCCGCAGCTTTGTACGACCAGCCGTTCGTTCACAATGACGGCACAAAGATTGTGCCTCACAACACGATCGTGACTCAAACTGTTGAAATACAGGTCCATTTTCATACTAACAAGCTCTTTGGAACATCATATGGCTTAAGTGATGTCGAGTTTGTTGTTCTGAGGTGCGTTTCGTGCTATGGAAATGAAGGTAATTTCGAATGTTTGTTGGTAGGTACTTCTTTTATAGAATAGTTATTACCGACGTAGTATTAAAAACCCCAGAATTTTATCGTATTAATTAATCATAATTAATAATAATTATTATTATTAATAAATACGAATTATTAATACCTAACAATAAATTATAATAATTTTCACTAGGTACTTGATAAAATTGTTAATAATTAGTGATAATTTATTTTAATAATTAATCTAACATTTAGGATCTAGACATTTAGACCTAGTGAAATAGACAGAAGGGTGATCTGTACAAAGATTTTTAATTCGATTTTCTGAATCTACGTATCTTGAAACGTAAACCAACAAATTTTAAGGGGGGGTTAAAATTTTTTTTTCTTTGGGCGATTCCAATGGTTCATTATCGAAGATAATAAACCAGAATGAAGTACGAGGTACGCGGTGTGGGTGTGGGAGGGAGCGCAGAGACATAAAAGGTCTCGTCGTATGACGCACTAGTTGGCCTCCTGCCAGCCGTATTATGTCATACGCTCGTGCGTCATAGGCTCTGACGTACTTGTTGGCCTCCTGCCAGCCGTCTTACGTCATACGCTCGTGCGTCATAGGCTCTGACGTACTTGTTGGCCACCTGCCAGCCGTCTTACGTCATACACTCGTGCGTCATAGGCTCTGACGTACTTGTTGGCCACCTGCCAGCTGTCTTACGTCATACGCTCGTGCGTCATAGGCTCTGACGCACTAGTTAGCCTCCTGCCAGCCGTCTTACGTCATACGCTCGTGCGTCATAGGCTCTGACGCACAAGTTTGCCTCCTGCCAGCCGTCTTACGTCATACGCTCGTGCGTCATAGACTCTGACGTACTTGTTGGCCTCCTGCCAGCCGTCTTACGTCATACACTCGTGCGTCATAGGCTCTGACGCACTAGTTAGCCTCCTGCCAGCCGTCTTACGTCATACGCTCGTGCGTCATAGGCTCTGACGCACAAGTTGGCCTCCTGCCAGCCGTCTTACGTCATACGCTCGTGCGTCATAGGCTCTGACGTACTTGTTGGCCTCCTGCCAGCCGTCTTACGTCATACGCTCGTGCGTCATAGGCTCTGACGTAATGGCCCGCCGGTCGCTTGTGTTCTGACGTGATCTGAGGGAAAGGGTGAATCAAGGGAACAAATTTTTCCCGTTTCAGTTTATGTGCCAAAGCAAAGACATGAAAATGTCAAAAAAATATGTAAATAGGTACCTAAGCCCAACTGTAATGTCAATTTTCTGACAATGAGTTTTCGACTATAGTATTGCAATTTGAGACTGATAATGAGCTGTTTGCAAATAAAAAGTCTGATAACTACTTTATTACATCTTATTAAGTAATCTATTTTCAAGTTCCGATTCACAGTTGAATGTATTTTATTTAGATGTCGTAAAATTCGAAAACGATGGAATGACGAAACCTGTCGACTACTGACTCAAGTGATACTGTCGACTTCTAACACATGTAGGTCGACTACTAGTGCAAAACCATGTCGACTACTGAAGAAAATGTTGGTCAATGGTATCGACTACTACCTAGAGCATTGGGATTTTTTACAAAACTTGTTTTTCCCTTTTCAAACCATGTTGAATAATATTTCCCGCTGCCAGGTCTTTTAGGGAAGGATCTTGGGTACACAATGAACAGGTTTGCAATGAGAAATAGTTGATAATAATAATTAATCTAACATTTAGGATCTAGACATTTAGACCTAGTGATCTAGACAGAAGGGTGATCTGTACAAAGAAGATAATGAACCGTTGTGTCAAGAATTTGCAGAGTTTTTGAATTTTGTTTCTATTTTGAAAGAAGGTAGTCATAGCTTTTATTCGCCCCGTCACACATCAGAGATTTCTGGGGCTGCATACAAAACAATTGGTTCACTATTGAGAACTAGCCGTTACCCGTGCGTTGCACGGGTCCACATCCATTATCGGCCATTTATAGATTATCGGTTTGGCCATTCATAGAGGAGACACAAACAAACAGACAAACTCGGAGTTTTACCATGTAAAATTTGATATATGAGATAATAAACTAAAAATGTGTTCATAAACCTTTTGGTCATAATAGCAAACTTCAAGAAGAATTTCTGATAAAATTAGAAGGATTTATCTAAGGGTCATCTACAATTCGATAAATAATGCAGTAGGTATTTTATAAAGCACCTTCATCGGGCGAGACGCGCTCGTATTGAATCAAGACAGGATAGAGGTAGGGGGGTGTACCAATTGCATGATTGCAATCAAAGTGTCTCTCAAGCGAGCTATCGTTTTCCCAGCGTGCAACACCGATGATCTCCGAACTAGAATTACTGGAGCCCCATTCCTCTCTCCGACCGAAGTGGTCTCTATCCACACAATCTCTCTCGGACTCGACACGTAACGAACTATCAGATATTCCGGAATGATGAACACTAACAGCGAAGGACGAACAGGCCCTTCAACGTCCTACTCAGCCACTCAGCCACTCAGCGGAGCCCGCAGGACCGATTCTCCTGCCGGACAGCTTTTCTCCATGGAGATCATTCATCATCCAAATCGGAAGGGTGTTTAAAAGTGATAAGTTAAATACGGCGAATAGAAGGGGGAAGGATACCATTTCGTTCTCTAGCACACTCATTTGCTTAGTCACAGGCGGCTGCAGCACTCATGAGTGCCGTCAATCAGATCATGATTGTGGTATAATCATATATTTTTGTGAACCACCGTCATTTCTAACCAATGACATGCACATACAGATTTAATGTAGAATTGATCAACAGTTGATCATCAGTTACTCCTCAAACTATAATGACCAAAATCCCAGCACATATAATATGGTCCAAAACACAAAACCAGTTTTACAGAAAAAAATTGGTTTAGGGTGGCAATAAACATTAAATAAGTATACCGATTTTGTTCCTTTCAGAGCTTAGTTGTTTATAGTCATTTGGCATTATTGGATAATTCAATACATGAGAAATAGTTTGAACTATATCTAACAGTATTGTAAATTATTTATTTGTTCTATTTTTTCGGTTTCTATTATTCTGATGTTGTATAATTATTCTTCTAACGAATTTCTACTCCTCGCAGCTCCTTACCCTTGTATTCCATTTTTAATGCAACTTGACCGAATCGTCAAAAGTGTTGTTGGGAGGAATGTCATTCACTCAGTTCACTTTTTGGCAGATACCCAGTCCATGGGAAGTGGCTGAAATAAAGTAAAAATCACCATTAGAGAAACGATTCGTCACTTCTGATCAAGAAAAGTTTACCATTTCAAGCCCTTTGACTGCCTACGAGACGTATTCTACGCCAGAGTTATTCTACGATCCCTTCACTGCTGGGTGTAGCTGAATCAATAGCAATCAGTACCTACTAATTTCAATGTTGGTGGCGTGAGATTAACCTTTCGGAGTGTGCTAATATAAATCATCTTCTGTTACGTTGTTCCAAATTAATCATATATTTTATTCGAATGAAGCCTTGTTGTGCAGCTAAACTCACCATTGATCGTTTGCTGTATCCAGTCGAACCAATAAGTCGTATTAGTTCCGATGTAGAATCTACCATTGCAGTTTCCCAATCCGTAAGAAACCAAAGCTACTTGAGTGTAGCGGTTGGTCTCGGGATCGCGATGAACATATGGTCCTCCGGAATCTCCCTGTAATAAAACCATAATTCAAGTGAATTTTCTTAGCATTACCATTAATTGTCATCATACAATAAGTTGTATTATGCTGCAGAGTACTCACGAAGCAAGATGAGGAAGGTCGACCTTGGAAGCAGACTTCTTTGACGTTGTTATTGCACAATTTATTATTGAGAACGAGAGCATTGGCTTCCCTGAGAATATCAGGGTAGCCGTCCTCAGTCAATCCCCAACCTGGAATTTCATTCTATTGTATATCACTGCAATTTAGTAAGGGATACGCACGTTGGATTTTGGTAAAAAATCAACTGAAGTCGATTTCACAAGCGTCTTAAGGATGCCAATAATGCTTGGAGTCTACTATCTGAATCTCCTATTTACATCTATTCCACAAGGCGATGAAAGTTTAGTAGGGCTGAGCTAGAATGTGGATAATGCGTCTCTACTGAAGAACGCATATGCTCGCCATCGTATTGATGTGCAAAAATGCATGTATTCAAATGGTTACCTTACCCATCATTCTTATGTATTTGTTAACAACATCAGGCTGGGTAGGTGTAAGGCAAATAGGACCGACCCATTTGCTGTATCTCATTGGTTCTTTCAGCACGAGAATGGCAATATCACCGGCTAAACCTCCTTTGACGGCAAACCACTGCTGGGGGATATGGATTTCCTTAACCACGAGTTTTTGAGTTTCACCGTGCGATGCATCTGCAATAACATATTATGGTCAACTTAATAGAGAAACTGTGTGTTTAAGAAGTGATATAATGGGATGAAGTGGAAGAGTGGTAGATCGTAGGAGATTTGGGTTTTATATGAATCCACACACCTGCACAGGCCTCAGGAAAACGGCCCGAGCAGGTGACAGTAACAATCAAACTTCAAGTCACTGCAGCTCCTCATAGCAGCTTTGTGGGGGTTATTCACTAGTTCTTTGAAATCGGCCGATATTTGCTATGTTGTTTGGTACAAAATAGACCAACTAGTGACACGTACTCACTTTCCCGTATGTTGTGGGCTCCGACGGTTGGTACAACCGCAGCAGGGTCCGAGGCGACTTTAGACCAACGATCACTGACGCAGTGAGCTGCCGTCAGAATGTGGGTAGAGGTGAGGATGGAGGCACCACAGAAATGATCGCCGCTAGGATAACGAAGGCTGACCATGAAGGGATATTTATTTTCATACTTGACTTCTGTCCCATTAATAATCCTTGCAGAATCCTGTAAGAGTTACAATTATTTCCACACATCAAGTCCAATGCTAGTACCATTCCGCAATAATAAACCTGCAGTAAAGGCTTGAAAGGGTCAACAAGAGCTCCATCGTGTAACATCAATTACATATTACGTTTAGTTACTACTTCTACTAACTTACTCTGTTAGCTTTTCCACAAGGGCATGTAGTACTCTTAACTCCTGGAGATATTCCATACTCATCAGAATCTTCCTCAGGAGCCACCTCAGCATCGGTTCTGGGCAGGATCTGCACGATGCAGTCAATATGTGCGATTGTGCCGGGGTAAGTTTCCATTCTCATAGTAATTTCGGACTCTTTGGACTCCACAGCCACAGGTTCAGAGCCGCAAGAGACTTTCGGACCGCTACCAGTATCAATGGTGAGAATACTTCGAACACAAACTCCAGTATCCTGTAACGTTGAACCACGAAATGATTGAGATTATGAAATTCTTCTGCATGGTCTATGAACAACCTTCAACGTGAATATCACATTGCGGGGAGTATTTTGGTAGAAATGCAATAGAAAGAACGGCTGGTCATGCTTCCTATCATAAATAAATAGCCAACATCTAAACATACCTACTCGTATAAATAGCACTAACGTTGAGCTCTCTAACATAATTGGGTTTTGTTCAACGTTCTTCGACCTAACTGGTTATCAATGAGTAATTCATCATTACTTGTATACTAATTTTATACCGAACACAGTAGAAATGAATGCACAATGGCGATAACATACCAATGGACCTTCCATCATCCTATCGCACTGCAACGATATTTTATCCCCATTGGTCGACCTCATTTTCCACGCTCTGTCATTATCTTCCCCCAGTGTGCCGGGGAAACTGAATTTGCTAAATCCTGACGCAGGCGAAACGTCGATAATTTCGTAGCTTTTCGGCAATTGAACGGCCTTAGCTTCGCATTCGAGACGCCCTCCGGCTTTGGAATCGGTGAAGAAATCTATGTCCATCTTCGAAGAGTTTCCATAAACCAGGAAATCGTGCTGGGTTTCACAGTAAGTTGCTTGAGAGATTCCGTCATGGATAACCAGTTTTCCCAAGGCGCAGGTTTCCTATACAACAAAGAGGAACAATAATGAGGACGAATCAGGTATTATCTAGAGGAAAAACGTACTTATTGATAATTTTTCCAAGTTCACAACCTGTCGTGGTTATCATAATTAGTTCTCTTATTTTGTGCTATTGGTTCTATTGGTACTCTTATTTTGTCCAACCCCGATGAAAAAGACCAAATAGAATAGTTAAACCAATATACAGTAGAAGTCCATTAGTCCGGCATCCAACAGTCCGGAATGCCCGATAATCCGGCATCGCTCCGGAAAATTGTAAAAATTAAGGTTTTCTCCAAAAGTGTGTCTTTCAAGCAAATAAAAACGCTTGAGAGCTATTCGGAAGTTTTCGGGGTAGTTCGGGATCATCCGGAAGCGCTCGGTATTGTTCGAAAACAATTAGCGGCCGTCTAGTCTCAGCTGTCACAACAAAATTTGTATTTAATACAATTTGCAGTGCAGGACAGTTAATCAATCACGAAGCGTCTTCACCTACTCTGTAGTGACGTACGGAACTTTTGAAACTGTTTATAAACAAAGTGAGTTTCGTTCTAACTGTACAGTGACCATGTTTTCAAAACCTAAGCCTTCGAGTTCAAAAGGAGAGAAACGAAAACATGTAACACTGACTCTCAATCAGAAACTAGAAATCATCAAACGGCTAGAAAAATGTGAGAATAGAAATGATTTAATGAATGAGTTTGAGGAAAAAATCAGCTGGGCAGAAGCTGCAGAATCTTTAAATAAGTTTATCTCTTTTGCTGAGGCTAGTACTAGCTACAGTGCTTCAGAAATTATTAATTTCCATATCGTTAGAAATAAATTTCATTCTAAACGCCAAAAGTCGAGAAAACAAAAATACATTCGTGACTTTTTAAAATCCAAGTGAACTACGTTTTACAGCACGTGTAGTGAACTACGTTTTAGTATGTGTAGTGAAGTACGTGAACTATGTTTTACAGTACCGCCCGATAGACCGGAATTTCCGGTAATCCGGCACCGAGCCGGTCCCGAACGAGCCGGATTATCGGACTTCTACTGTACTTCTACATGGTGTCCTAGAAAGCTATGGCTGTGTCGAAAGGGTTTCGTTTTTATGCTGAATGAAGCACAATCCAAAAACATGTGTTTCACACCGTCCATTAGTGACAAATTTGAATTTCAAGCAAAGTCCACGACAACGAAGATATCTATTACATATATCGTGGAGTGATTGGTAAAAGTGACCAAGTGACATTTTTTGAGAAAATCAAGTTTTGAGTAAATATATTTACTCAAATAAATATAATTCCTCACCATATACGAGTATGGTGAGGAATTTGTTGATTTATAACCTGGAAACGGGTTTATAGTGATATTTTACTTCAATTTGGAGAAAAAAGGCGAAATAATTTGTGACCTTCATACAACCATCTGGCTCATGATCACATCAACCCGTACAATCGATTCCACTGGTTGGACAGAATTCCGCTGGTAAAAGTGAATTTCGTTTCCATGTAAAATTGATCAAGTGGCGAATTGTCAGTTTCTCTTCAATTCACTGTTACGGGGGATACAGAATTTTGGTTGATTACGGGGGACACATTTTGTGGAGTCCTGTTCACTCTTATACGAAATTTGGGCTGGTAAAATGACCAAGACCGTTTTCTGCAGACAAATCAATATAATTTTAATATTAACGGGATGTTGGAGGGTTTTTAAACTGCTTCATTCAATCATATCATTTTTCGAATGGGTTCATATTATGTTCATAATGTGAACACATTATGTTCTTCACAAAATATGTTCATATGTTCAGTAATTAATTATTTCTAACTTCCCTTGAAGTTTGAAGATTAGTTGGTTGTAGATCAGTACTTATCTACAACCAACTAATCTTCAAACTTCAAGGGAAGTTAAAAATAATTAATTACTCATTAAATACCAACGGTATTCTGTTTGGTAGTAATTTAATTCTTACTTCTGCAGTTGCTCCAGAGCGAGTTCTGAAATCCGTACAGAACAGTTTTATTTTGCTACCAGGTTCAGCTGTGAGGGTCCACCTGGTGTTTTGAAACCACCAGTTTCCTTCGATGTTCTCTATTACTGAAACCCACTTGTTGGCCAAAGTGAAATTTCTTGGTCCATCAGCCACAACTGCCGTAGCCAGACCCAAACAAAATAGGGTCAGAGACAGCATCTGAAATTAAAAAATACGATTTTAAAAAAAAAAATGAAAATTTATGAATTGTGAGATAAGGTTGTATATTTTTAGAAGTAGGTAATAGAAAAAATAGAATTATTTGCCACAGGTTAATATTAAGCTTAACGTGTAAGTAAGCTTACATTATTGTAGCACGTAAAGGTACAAATTAAGTCAATTACGTTCGAAATCGATGTCGGATGTTGATGGCTTCCTCCCCGAAAATGACAAGCCTTTGTTCAGACAGTTCTAATAGGCAATGGCATAACCTTGGAGTTCGCTAATGAACAAACAAAATAGTTTATTGTGCCGCATCAATTATGACAAAGTCAATGTTTGACTGTTTTCACCCAGACTGTGAGAAAATTACAGTTAACTTCGAGTTAGTAATCGTGAGGAACGATATGCTTGTGCAATAATGGAAATCGCTACAACTAATTATTTGATTCCCTAATTCGGCTAATGAAGGTAAATATTGGAGCAACATCCCAATATAAAGAAACATATGTCGCTGGTAGGTGTTGCATGTAGAAAGCCAACATTAAGCTTCCCCGCTACCATAATATACTCGTATTATACTGTCAATGCACCAGTGGATAACCCCAGTGTTTTACAGGTCCCCTTTGGTTTGGTTCTTCTTCCAAATGAATAAATAGATAGACTTGTACACTTGCACACTTGTGAATGATCAACTCAAGGTGATGCAACAATATTGTAAAAAGACGAACAACTTTCGGTGGAAACCAGAATTCAAGTCATTTTATTTTGGAAACTGATAACAATGTCAACACACTATATAGCAACACAAACTCACAACATCATTCCCCTTCTCCTCTTCTGTAGGGCGAGAGTCGGTCTGCATGAACCACAGCCAGCCTCTGATTAGGCATCCGAATGCGGAACACTACGTCTGATATGACTTTGACGATCTGACATGGTCCTAGCCATGGTAACTGTAGTCTAGGGCATCGTCCTACCATCCGCCGAGGGCTGAAGCACCACACATTGTCGCCCAGTGCGAATCGTGGTTGTTTTGCCTTCACGTCATAACGCTTCTTCATGTTTTCCGCTGAGTTGAGGAGCCGCCTTCTTGATACAGCATGTACCTCTTCCAACTCTCTAGCCAAAAGATCTGCGTAGGTTGTCCGAGGGAGGCTACCTGGGGATGGTCCGTACAACAGATGAACTGGGAGCACCAGTTCGCGCCCAAAATTGAGGCGAGCAGGAGAGAACCCAGTGGTGGCCTGTTCAGTAGCTCTATAAGCCAAGAGTGCGCAGGGGAGGCGCAAGTCCCAATCTCGCTGATGTCCTTCAACTGTCTTGGCTAAGAGGTTCCTCAGGGTCCGGTTGAAGCGCTCCACAAGACCGTCACTCTGTGGTCGTAGAGGAGTTGTCCGGGTCTTGTGGATGCCTAATAATGCAGTAACATCCCTGAAAACTGCTGACTCGAACATCCGGCCCTGATCAGAATGAAGCTCCTTGGGGATGCCAAACCTCGAGATCACATTGTCCACCAAACCCTTCGCCACTGTTTCGGCTTGCACGTTGGGGACTGGGAAGGCTTCAGGCCATTTGGTGAAATAGTCCACCACAACGACGATGTAGCGATTGCCTCCGTTCGTCACTGGTAATGGGCCCACGATGTCGATTCCCAGCCGTTCAAAAGGGATCCCAACAGTGTACGTTTTCATCGGTGCTTTGGCCCTGGTAGCTCTGCCTCTCCGACCACATAGCTCGCAGCTAGCACAAAACTGCCTTATGTCCCTGTGCATGCCTACCCAATAGTAATTCCTTCTGATGGTGTTGATGGTTCGCCGGCTCCCAAAGTGTCCAGTTGTATGGGCCTCTACCATCACTTCTGTTCTTCGAGACCCAGGTACCAAGAGCTGCGAGGTGTTTCGCAACCCAGCAGGGGATTCCCAACACCGAATGACTAATCCCTGCTCTAGCCTCAGCATGTCGTACATAGCCCAGAGTGCTTTGGGTTCTGCCCCTAGATGTGAAATCTCCTCCCATGTTGGCTTCCTTCCTTGACTTAGCCAGGCATGAGCACACTGAATATGGGGGTCTGACTGCTGTTCCTGTTCCCAGTTGATGGTGCCATCCACGCGAATCAGCCGCCCTTCAACGATCTGATCGTGCTTCTTTTCAACCCTTTCACAGTACTTGCACTTTTCCCCCTCGCATGGCCGTCGGGACATCCCATCAGCGTTCTGATGCTTACTACCAGCCCGGTACACTACCACGCAATTGTAGGGTGCTAGTTGCTCTAACCATCTAGCCAGCTGACCATCTGGCTCCTTGAATGTCCTCAACCATTTAAGTGAAGCGTGGTCAGTTCTCACTAAGAACTCTTCCCCTGAGTCTAGCCCATATGACTGAAAGTGGCGAAGTGCTTCTACCAGACTCAATAACTCCTTACGTGTGACGCAGTAATTTCTCTCAGCCTTCTTGAGGCACCGACTGAAGTAGCCAAGAACTCTTTCTTGTCCTTCCTGGATTTGAGACAAGACTGCACCGATAGCTTTCTCACTGGCATCTGTGTCAAGCACAAACTGCCCTTGTGTTGTAGTGTGGCCTAGAACTGGTGTACTGGTCAGTGCTTGTTTCAGGGCATCAAAAGCGTGCTGACAGACTTTGGTCCACTCAAACTTGCTCCTTCCTTCTTGTAAGGGGTACAACGGGGCTGCTAGTTGTGCAAACTGAGAAACAAAGGTCCGATAGTAGGAGCAGAATCCCAAAAAGGTTCGGAGCTCTTTAGAATTACTTGGCACTGGCCACGACTCAACACGTTCAATTTTCTTGGGATCAGCAGCCAGTCCCTCTTCAGTTACTATATAGCCCAGATATTCCACTCTTCGTTGTAACAGCTCGCATTTCTTAGGGTTCAGTTTCACTTTTTCTTCTCTGAACCGTAGGAATACTGCTTGTAGCCATTTCAGATGCTCCTTCAGAGATGCAGTGTGGATCAGCACGTCATCTAAATACACCTTGACATGTCCTTTCATCAGTTCGTTGCGCAGCATATTGTTCATGGCCCTTTGAAAAGTGGCAGGGGCATTACACAGCCCAAAAGGCATAACTATGAAGTGCCACAACCCCTGTGGAGTGCAGAAGGCTGTCTTTTCTTTGTCCTCACTGGCCATTGGGATCTGCCAGTATCCACTCTGCAAGTCTAACGTGGTAAACCACCCGCTACCTGTCAAGGCTCCAAGTAGCTCATCCACCTTGGGGAGGGGGTGCGAATCCTTTTTCGTGATTGCATTAAGCTGCCGATAGTCAATACAGAATCGGGTTGATCCATCTTTCTTTTTGACTAGAACTATCGGGCTTGCCCATGAACTTAGTGAAGGCTCAATGATTCCATTTTCTTCCATTTTCTTGATGAGCTCTTCAACTTCTGGCAATCGATGAGGGGGCAACCTGCGAGGATGTTGACTGATAGGTGTGTGAGACCCCACATCCACTCGGTGTTCCGTTCCTTGGATGCAGCCCAGGTCTGAGTCATTTTTGGCAAACACATCAGAAAATTCCATAAGGAGTTTTTCAATCATTTCTTTCTGCGTGTTGTCAAGCCCTTTTACAGCCCTGGTTGCCAAATCTTGAACATGAACTGGCATGAGCCCCCGGTCGTCTTCGGTTGAACAGCAACATACCTCTCCCATTTCCAGGTTCTGCAACCCTGAAAGGGTAAACTTGTCAAGCCTGAAAGCAGCAGAGTTACCCCATTCTTCCTTGTATTCTTCAACTGGGGTCGCTGTGTTGATCATTGAATCCCCAACCTGTACCTTGCCTTCCGCTGCGCTTATTCGAACGCTGTAGCTTCCCAGAAAATCCATTCCAAGGATGCATTCCTCCTGGATATTAGCTGCAAGGACTGATTGTGCCCTCTGTTTTCCATCGCCCAGGTCCAAGTTCACCTCAGCGCCCGCTGTCACTGGGGTTTTATCCCCCGTTGCTGTTCTTAGCCACCCACTCTGGAGGCTGTCTACAGCAACCTTGGATGCTTGCAACACATCTGGTCGTATGATTGTTCTAGTGGCTCCTGTATCAACTACCATTTGGCAGGGGAACCCATTTATGCGACCTGCTAGCACGATGGACGAAAACCCCCCAAGTCTGTAAGCAAGAACCTCTTCTACAGGCGTCTGTGTGGCCGAGGATGTGTGGCTTGTCAGACTGTGGCCATTCAATCTGACTTGCTTCCGTTTCCCTGGTCGTTCTTGCGCATAGGGCACTGGAACCAGAAATGCCCAGGCTTCTCACACCTCCAACACAGATATCGTTTCCGCCCTTCTCGTGCTACGTCTCTTCTGGGCTGTTTTGATGTTGATGGACCAGGCTCCTCACTTGGCTTACTATTTCCCTCCCTGTTAGTTTCACTAGTTAAAGCGCGGATATGCGCCTTACCAGCCAAGGTCACTGCTGCTTCCATCTTGAGCGCCATTGCCAAGGCGTCCCCCATTGTAGCTGGCCACTGACTTATTACTAATTGTCTCACTTCCTCGTCTCGCAAGCCTTTCATAAACTGGAAGACCACTTGCCCCTCACAGGCGCGAGTATCCGATGGCCATGCTTTTCGCATCAGCTCCTGAATTGCCTGGTGGTACTCTCTGATTCCTTCTTTGGGTTGTTGCGACCGCGAGTTCAGCAGCGTGATATAGAGCTGGCTTTGATTTTTCTCCCCAAAGCGGTCTTCTAGGGCCTTTACCAACTTCTCATAAGTACTAGGCGGCTCAATGTACGCAAGGACTGAGAGGGCTGCACCCGCGAGCACAGATGACAGGTGAGCACCCATGGTGTCATAACTCCACCGATTCTCTCTCGCTATATCTTCAAACTGCCTATGGTATGCCTCCCAGTCTGACGTGCCATCATAAGGTCTTGGTTTTATACCCGATCCTTGATGACTAGCCCCAACCCCACGGTCCGACGAGATGAGACTAGTCATTTCCAAAAGCCGCTCGTTCAACAGTTGTATCTGAGCTTCTAAGGGTGCTACTCGTTGCTCAAATTCGCTCTGCACCACATCCCTAACTTCTGCTAAGCAAATTACCTTTATCCGGTCCCATGGGTCATCCGGGAGTACATCACCGCCACCCTCCAAAGTTGGAGGTCGGTCACTTTCGGGTTGGGCTGCGGTCACGTCCATTCCCCTCCCGCGTCTCGTCCGACTTCTTGTCTCCATGGCCAGAATATCAAAATAGGGTTTTTTCTGTCACTTCTGACACCAATGTAAAAAGACGAACAACTTTCGGTGGAAACCAGAATTCAAGTCATTTTATTTTGGAAACTGATAACAATGTCAACACACTATATAGCAACACAAACTCACAACAATATAAACCACACCAAAGTAACAACCAAGCGTTCAAGACAGTTCAGAGGGAAACATCAGATCGAATCTACGTCTCAAGATTGTTGAAGATCCATTTCAATCAATAGAACCTCATCTATCCACACGAAAATGTAGATTTACACCGAGAGCAGAAGGCGTTCCATGCTACAAGTGTGGGTATCAATTATCCAAAGAAACAATAAAATATTGTCATAAATTTGGTTATTAAATATCCAATCAAAGCTCGTACTATTTATCAGTAATAGAACAAAATTTGTGTATAATACGTAAATTAGCTTTGAAATTTGGATATAGCCCATACGTAGGCTTATTGGACCCTTTCGGCTTGACTGCGAGGATATAAGTTTTGAATGACGCCATGAACATAATTATTGGCCCATTTGATATGCCTGGTGCACGAATTAGCTTAATTTTCTCAGAGGCGTTATGCATACCTTCCGGTACTGACTTTTGTGAAAAACAATTAGTGGTATAATTCAAAACTGACTCCAACAAAAATTCCAGTATTTCGGATATTTTTACTTATAACTACGAACTTCTTCTAGTAGGAACCTAGTATACTAGTATACGTCTATGGAGAATTAAGGGCGATTGTTAACAGTTCTGTTTAAAAAAATCATTGAACATATGATAATTAAACTTAATCAAATTTACCTTCTACACAGTTTGCAGTGGAATTGCTTGTTCATTTGAAAATTACGTAGAATGGCCTGTGTATCATACACATTCATCCCAAATGATGACGTCCTAACGAAAGCGTCCTATTGTACGTATTCGTTATTACTAAAAACGGACAGCATTGAGGATTGCATCATATGCATCATGGTCTGCATTGCAGAATTGAAAACAAAATTTGGATTCCTCAGAACGCGAAAAATTCAGATAGAACACATGAAAAGCGTTAGGTGCACTACTCTACTGTTTGTGAAAATACTATTTCTTCAAGTCACCAATTAAAAATTTATATTCCACAGGTTTATATTGAAACTAATATTACTGTTGCGTTCGAGGTGATTTCTTTAATTTCTGAGAGGTTTTGTTGGTGTCGAAGATCTCATCGTACGATTGCCCTTCCCTCAGAATGGTTTGTGATTGAGGGGCCAATTTGAACATTGATGACCTCTTAATTTTAAAAGAAGTGTTTATAATTGGGAAAAAAAATGTTTGTTGTACATTTGAGCTCAGCCCTGTGCCACGCATCTGACATGGCCTCTGGTGGCCTGGTAGGTTTCAACTCTCATCTTGATTTGATTCCCAATCGCAGTGACTTTCCCTTTGCCGCAAGACACTTTAGGGCCGTTTCCAGAGTCGATGGTCAGAATGTCTGTCACGCACAGCCCAGACTTTTTCTGCAACAATTTCACGTTTCAGTCAATTCATTATATCGATAAAACTTCTTATTGTATTGTTATTTTTTCTAGTAGTTCAGCGGGGTTAAAGTAACTCATAAACAGCTGTTTACAGCGGTGTTACTATTTCATACAAGTTTCCATATGAAAAATATGTCATATCGACAAAATTTGTTTAATATTAAAAAAAGTGTTTTAATATAACACTTTTTTTATATTAAATATAAATACAAATTTTGTCGATATGACATAATTTTCATATATTATTTTTACAATATTATTGTAACATACCCGTATAACCAGTTGTTTACTGTGGTTCCACTTCTCACATGTGCTCAATATTGATTATGAAATATTTTGGACTGTAACCTCTCAAACATATTTCCATGTGGAACTTGAGGCTAGAAAACTCCGGTTTTCGGCATAATCCCGGTTAAGGCTACGTTGATGCCTTCAACTGTGAAACTGCGTCCGCAGATATTGTGCAAGGCAAAAGCTTGTGTTTCAAAACAAAAAAGATTTGAGCAATGCAAAGTAGAGTATTCGAACAGCGTTAGTCTCTAGTCACATAATATTCCTTTCATCTAAAACTCTAAGGTGATGTTGAATCCTTGGTTCTGACTTACACTGATACAGTTCCAGTTGTAGTGAGTACGCCCTATACATATAATGCACTCAGCAACGATGCATTAATTAGAAGCTTGAAAAAATAAGCTAAATGCAATTGTTTTTACAGTTTAAGTGGCCTTTGTTAACCTGGTAGGGCTTCATGCGCCACATTGAAACCAACTACTCATAGAACAAGTTGCCAAAATACATCGTAAAACCAAACGACCAAGTTAAAGAGGTACCTCAATAAATTGATTTTAAAAGAATTTTGCTCAATCTTCAGCGTTGGGTCTTACCACAGGGCGTTCCATCTTCTTAGTGCATTTCAAAGTGATAGGCGATCCGCTGGTAGAATTGAACAAGAAAGCTTGGTCTCTGTCTTTCCCCAAAACGTCTGGATATTCAAGGAGGATCTTGGAACTTGGCGTCACGTTAATCGTCTCGTAAATACTCGGAGGATGCACAGATTTTCCTTTGCAGTAGAATACCGAGGAGTAGCCGGGTTGAACAACGTAATCCACTTTCAGTTTCGAAGATTTTCCTTGGTACAAGACCTTCTCAGACCTGCCGCAGTAGATATTCTGCGACACTCCATCATCAAAAACGAGTTTTCCGTTGTAGCAAACCTGTACAAATAGACACACAATAAACTCAGTTGCAGTAACCTGACAATTTACAGAGCAATTAAGAATCGAACCTAGTTCAAACAGATTAGATTACGAGTAAACATGAGAATATCACAAGATTTTGGCACTAAATTCATTCCTCTAGTGGTAATGTACTATTCCATAGGCCTGATATCCACATATCATCAAATTACATAATTGTATTATGATTCCTTAGCCTGTTTAGAAGCGACATTTATAACTGCATTTTCAGCGTTCCGAAAAATACCCCTTAACTTGCCACTTCCACAATTACTGAACGTACCTACTTACATTTTCGGTGCGATGCGGAAGCAACATTTGCAAGCAGTAAACCTTGATTGTGCTGTTGCCATCAGTGTTAATTGTCCAGGTTTCATTCCGACGCCAGTAATTGAAACCGGAAAAATTTTGAATGACCCAATCCCACTCGTCTCCGGTCAATGTGACGTTCCTGGTATCCTTGAGACCGGAACATGAAACGACGCAAACCGCCAGAAGAAGTCCAAACTTGATCATCTGAAAAATACAATACACTGCATGAGCTGTACATATCATTGTTCATTTTCGTGTACTTAATGGAACCAAGATCAGTAAAAATACAACTGTGTTAAGGATGGAAGCCCACCCATTCAAGGTTTGGCGGTATGTGATTGACTTCAGGCGTTGAGGACATGGTCAACCGTCCTCATCACCACTCTAAACTAAACGAATGAACGGAATAGTTAAGAAACTCACTTCACCAACGTACAACTTCATTGTAGACTGATATATGAGTTTTAATAACCTGCGTCGCTATTTATATCAAAGGATTCAGGTGGTATGTTTTTTTCCGGTTGATATTCAAACAAGAAAAACAAATACAATATACAAACAGTCAGCTTAGAGCAAAGTTATCACCTACCGTTCAGACAAATATTGATTAACTACAACAATCTTCATGGAGCAGTATTATAAGAAAATTGTAAGAACTACGCACACTTTATATCACAACTACGCACATTCTATATCATACGTACTTCACCACAGAGGGTCAAAATAAGATTCTGACTGGTATTAAAGAGCTATTTTTGTAGGGATTGTAGGGCTGATTCTGATTTTCCAACATCATCCCCTTCTATCAGCATTAGAGATCAGGTGATGAAGACACTGCAATGAGTAGTCACATAGCACAGTTTTTACCCTAAAGAATTATTTTTCGACACATCTTCGGTATCATAATCATAATCAAAACGGTCATCCCAACTGGTAAGATCACAAGCTCCGTTTGCTGCGAATCAATGTTAGCAACGCCACATCTTTCTCCAGCGGACATTGCTTTTGTTCACTCCAAATCCATAACTTAGTCCTCGAATTTCTTGGGCACCTGGATCTTTTTTCTTGGTTATCCGCCTGAGGCTTATTTGGAGTCTTACTCGCAAGGGGCGAAGACTGAGTTGATTGCTCCTTCCTGGAGTATCCTCCTTCAGTATCAAAACTACGTTCAGAACATTTCTCAGCATCCACGGAAGATCGCAACTCAATAGATGTCGGTAGAGGAGATCCAGTAGCAACCTAACACGTTGATTTTCAACACAAACGGAGCCAATAGTACCTAACCCGAGATGATATTTGTACAAAAAAAGCTCTTTGAAGGAAACAAACGACCCTAGCCATCGTATAGGCTGTAGATAAAGCAGAAGAATAAGTCCTTCGTCTCCCGAATTGACAATCTTATCTACAAGAGCAATTATCGTGTTCGAGGCCGCCTCCCTCCCACTGTCATTTGATGTGAACCTGACGAAGGGATAAGAACATGTAAGCTCCCCAAGATTTCAGGCGGTTTCCGGAGATAAAAGAGGCCGTTTATCAGATTGAATCGTTAGGAACGAATCTTCAACGGCAAGGCCGAGAGATAAACAAACCACTCCAAAAAAGTGGACGTAAGTGCAACTTTTTACCTCTTTAGAAGAAACGGTGAGTTGTTGACCATTGAAGAAGATAGCAGATCTGTCAGTACTTAACTAATATTGCGAATTTTCGAAGAATTGCTCTCGGTCCAAATGTTTAAAATTCGAATTTCCGAAACATTTTCATACCAAAATCCGTCTCATGAGACCATCTGCAGACCATCCTGAATATATACCTATTGATATATTTATTTATATTGATGTATGTGCCAGTCCGGACGATAACTCTCGATAGAATTGAGATAAAATGTTCAAATTTGCACACAAAGAAACCGTCCTGGCAATCGGAAGGCTAAGTTCGTAGATGGGCAGTATCCCTACGGGGGGGTTTTGGTAAATGGTGGGGGGGGATTACCCATAAATTCCCAAAATGAGACAGTCTGACAAGTGACCCCTCATTTCAGAGGTTTTTCTACGCTGAACACGATGGTGACATCAGAATTGCGACATCCTATTCCGTTCTCAAACTGGAGCACATTGATGATGAAGAAACGTGGTTGATACGTAGATGTTCTTCATGAACATCATGTTCTTTAATGGATGCATTTTACATAAAACTAGTTATTTCTTCGAAAATTCGCTCTTACAGACATGCTGCATGACTGCGTGACGTGTAAAATGCTTGTGAACTTTAGTCAATTCCCATAGTGGGCAGTGGTAATGTTGATTTAACGTGACAAGCTCAAGTAACGTTGACAAATAACGACTGGAATTTCGAATGTCTTCTCTGTGTTAACTTTTAGAACTGATTTCTCTAATCACATCAGTTCGTTGAAATGTTATTACAACCCCTAACCAGCCGCCATAATCGGTGTTATGGCTTTGAAAGCCTAATTTGAATTTTTGTGAATAATACGTTATTCAATGTACCTGGAGAGCTGAAATTTACGTGAATTCGAACAAGAGAGTTTTTCCCGAATGAATGCGGTTCGGATAAACCGTCCTGTCAATAAGTCCTACAGGGTGAGCTTAACTGAAAACAGTGAAATAGCCGTCCCAATTAGCTGTTTTGTAAATAGAAAACCATTTCTATTTATGAATCAGCGATAATGCAGGAGCCACTAATATTCCACTTTATTAATTAGCTTTCTAAGCCCCATTCAGTGAACTCATCGATACTCTGTTATGTCCGTAAAGTTTATCCAACAAATCGTAAACAATATACCTGCCATTGAATCCCAGTGCTGAGAGCCCGTCAAAATTATAAACACGGTCATTATTCAGGGATGGCGGTGTTCCCAGAAGCCCAATTCAATAGTTGAAGCATCCCCTTCCAGGACTTGTGAAGAGGGACGAGGTATTGAATCAACTCGGGTACCTCATTTTGATGATGAGAGGATTGGAAGAGGGCGTGACGGACCCCATTAAACCTTTGGACAAAAGTAGGAGGAGAAGACTGTGAAAAGCTCGAAGGAGGGTCTGAACCCATAAACCGCTTTGCTCGTTCCAATTCGGGCGAAAGCAAATTGATAATTAATGACATTGAAAGTTGATTAGCAATTCGAGGGGGGGAGGAAGGGAGAAGAAGAGCCTTCGGCAAAAGTCCGGGGAGGTGCCGGTGGGAAAAGCTCAGATGAACCTTGTCTTATTCATTCTCGGTATCCATCAACCTTTCTAGACTGAATGTCCGACTCGATGAATTATATATTTCCTTTCGTTCCAAGTTGATTTGAAAAGGCGACGAGAAAAAAAACGTGTTCACGGGGCCCGAGAACTTTTATCTTTGTATAATGAGATTATAAGCTTAATGATTCGCAGCTTCATCCTTCTAGTGAAGCCCTACAGAAAACAAAATTAGTTTGGTACTTGTTTGGCCTCCGCAAGTTCATCTGCTTTACGTTTCCCGAGGGGTACCAACTTCGAATAAACATCTTATGGTAATACTCGTTTTAGCAAATCCCACTCGCTCATCCCAGTAAGAGCCAACTTATAGTGTTTCTGTTCAATCGTGTTCAAAATAGATCAAAATGGAATCCCGACTGTGTCGATGCTCCATCATCAAAATCTAATGGACCATGATGTAGTGAACTATTAACTTATTTCCCCTGAAAACCTTCTTGTATCCGGAACTATGATATTCTACTTATTTTATCCAAAACCGAACCAACAACCCCGTGTAAAAATCTTCCGCCGGAAAAAGTTATGATATCCACAATCCCCGCCCAACCTTTTCCTTTCAACTAATTAGATGTCCTAACGTCTTCACAAGCACCGTACCCGTTTCGAAATCTCCCCGTGGCGGGACGTTATTTCTGTGTTCAGCACCATTCTATGTTACAGTTATCAAATATTCATCTGGAATCCATCAAGTGGGCGCCCCCCTTATTGCATGCATTACTTAACAACACAGTGGCCTATTGAGGGGGGGGGGGGAGAAGTCATGACATAAATCGGCAATAGTATAGCAAAGCCCAGCCTTATTGCCCAGAATTGTCAGAATTGCGACTTATTCCGTTCTCGAACTGGAGCACTTTGAAGATGAAGAAACGGGGTTGTTACTTTAGATGTTCTCCATGATTTATCTGCTCTAATCTGAACGGAATGAGATAACCGTAATAAGATTTCATAATTAACACAAACGACATTGGGGGAACATAAAGAACGTTTTCTTTCCAAGATGACCAGTAACTATTAAGAAGACTATTGTTAGTACTGATAGTACTTAAGTGCTGATCTTTAGCCAAACACTACCACACCTGATGCATACCGAATGCTTCTCACTTGAATACCTATGATTTACCAATATGTTTAAGATTGCCCATCACATTTCACATAAAACCAGTTATTTCTTCGAAAATTTGCTCTTGTAGGCATACTGCATGACAGTGGATTTTTTAAAGTATGTACGCAAAAGTATAATCTATTTGGTTTTATTCCTGAAAATTTAGATTTATGAAATACTGAGCCTCAGTAACCCCGTACGAAATTCAATCTCGATGTCTTCCTAAATAGATTCTTTAGCCGAAACGTCACAAAAATGGGATCTCTGCAATGGAACCAGCTGTTATTCCAACAATAAACTGCGTTCATTCTTCACTAAACAAATACAATTGTCGAGCAATCATATAAAATTGAAGGGCTCAGGGGAAAAACGACCTCAGTCCAGTTTTACCTCAAAATGAGCTTGAGATGTCATCTAGTGACAGTTTGAGAGTACTGTAACATGCGTTACATAATATGTTTTTTGATTAATCAGGCCCATATTCCTATCACACTCCATGTATGAATACCTCGTACCGGAAATATAACTCATGCTTAAATTTGAAAAGGACTCCACAGTTTTTAAATTCCTCTCTCTCAGTATATTATACTGAGAGAGAGGAATTTAAAAACTGTGGAGTCCTTTTCAAATTATTGACTGTGGTAATGATTTTGATTTTATGAATTGGACCACCTGTCTTTCTTCATTGTACCCTGTGGAATGTCCCTTCCCTACTATGCCTGTAAGGATGCTGAAACTTGATATTAAACCACTCACCCAATAAGTTTTTTCACAAGACGACATTTTTTGGTATTTATCAACAATCTAAAATAGTGAAAACAAAGAAGGTGACGTTAAAAAGCAGTACTCCACACAAGTACCCATCTAGAAGGCCAAATGGGATGATGTGCGAGAACTAACGAAATTTTGTGAAAGACCAGACGCCAAAGAGTTTTACAAGCGATTTACCTACATCAATCATCCTGAAGACATGGAAGATGACTACGTGGACGATCCACATATTGACGCCTGATCCTTTGGAAAACTGACCCGAGACCATAAATTTCTGCAAAAATACGTTAAACTGAAGTGTGATCTTTATTTAAAAATAGTAAACGCTTTACGACCACTAATACAGAGGTTCCTGAATAAATACTGATATTTAGGTAATTTTTGGAACTATGTTACGAGTAGGAAAACTATGAATTGCTGATTTTCTCAAAATCAGCTGTAATGGACTGAGGTCGTTTTTCCCCAGAGCCCTTCAATTTATTTTATCTTGACCCTTTTGGTTTATCACTCTACATTAGTACAATTTGGAAATTTCGTAACCAGAAATGCCGTAAGCAGTACCGTAGTAAGCGTTTCACTCGTTCTACCGCACCTTATAACACCCGGATATGAACCCTTCACCTCAATGAAATAGACCGTCTAACCCCGCGAATATGTCCCTCACATCATCTAAGGAGAAACTCGTAAAAGTGCGAAAAACGAAGTGAAGATACGGTAGACGACAGAGATGGTGAAAACTTCTTTTATTTTTCACCCCACTCAACGACAATGAAGATGTGTCAGGGGCGTGAAGGGCTTGTGTTGGAGCGTGAAATAAGGGAACGACGGAGAAAGACGCTGCTTAGGGAAACGTGAGACCGCAAGGGACGCTAGCGGAAAAACCTCCCTTTACTTTTGTTTCATAAGAAAAAGAACCCGCACAGAAGGCGTTTTTACTCGAGCCGTCGTTCCTTTTTTCCCGTTGAAGAGAAAAAGGTATTTCCTTCAAGAAAGATGGGTAACCTAGTTCTGCTCGTATCATTATATTAAACCAATTATCTTAAAAGGCTCCTGTCCACTCAGAAGTCATTTCATTTACCGAGTTGTGCTTTAAAACATCTGGTCTTGTGTACTTTAAGGACTTCATGGCCCTGCAAGAATGTTGAAAACAATTTTTAAAATCCACAGTCATGCAGCATGGCTATAAGAGCGAACTTTCAAAGAAATGACTGGTTTCATGTTTTTAGTTGTCTCCATTTTACTGGTTTTATGATAAATTATGTCTCGTTTTTTTGCCTAGTAACACCTGAGCTTGTAGATTTTCCAACACTGAATACGATGGACGATGGTGAAGTCAGAATGGCGATATCTCATACCGCTATCAGATTAGAGCAGATAAACCACGAAGGACATCTCAAGTAACAACCGCTGTTCTTCATCTTCAAATGAGCCAGTTTGAGAACGGAATACGATATCGAGATTCTGATTTCACCATTGTGTTCAGCGTGAAAAAAACCTTGAAAATTACGTGATTACGTGTCACTTGTCAGAATGTTTCATTTTGGGAATTTATGGGTAATTCCCCCCCCCCCCTTGAAACTCCCCAAAACCCTCCCTTAGAGGGACCCGATTCTGCCCATCTACGGACCCTTTCGATTGCCAGGACATATTTTTGTGTAAATTTGAACTTTTAATCTCAATTCTACCGAGAGTTATCGTCCAGAGTGACACATACATAAATATGCATGCATATAATATGTATATACATACATGCATACATGTAGGATTGTAAAGGATTGTATAAATTGTTGGAAAGTAGCGATCTGCTAAACTGTTTGTGGCAGGGTATCCTGGAGCTGTAAGCTTTTGGAAAATACTCCGAGAAAAGCAATAGTGCTGGTAAATATCCCAATATGGTGAAAAAGTAAACCGTTGTCTGAAACCAGGTGCTGGGATAGCCGGGGGAACTGAATTTGGTTTTCAGTAACTTAATCGTAGTCGAACGGACGGATTTTCTTTTCCTCGGCGAATCTTAAGGACTCATCAGGATTCTTACACCTTCGTTTCAGTAGAACCGAAGAACAAAAGGCAATTCCTCCTTTCGGATTCCGGTAAATTGTTCACGGGGTTAAATTCTAAGGTACGTAGAATTAGAAATCAAGTGGGGAACCAATCTCTCAACACCTTCATCAAGTTCTTTTCAAACCCCGTCACACAAGAGTTCTTTTCATCCATTGAAAAAAAGGCGGTTCCCGGTCGGCAATCAGGTTTTAGTTTCACCAAAATAAAAGAACTCCGCACAATGGGGCTTTACCTTAACCCCTTTGGAAATGGTGTGTTTAAAAATGGCGAGGAATCTGTAGAGGGGGAAAAGGAGCGAAAAAGAGTAGGTAGTTCTGGCCTTGTTTATTGTGGAGAACGAACTGCCTGCAGTAACTTCACAGCGCTTTCGGAGAACATCTCGTTTAACCCTCGGTCCACAGCTGAAAAGTTCAATACGAATTATTAGCGCGTAGGTACATCACGAGGCAGCTCGAAAAAGCGAGTTCTCTAAGTACCCACCTCATTATTTATTTTTTTCTGACTTTCTGTGATGAATTCACAATATGAACAAGTAGTGATTTTTTTACCGTCTTTTCCCTTCATGAAAAACCGTTGGATCGCCACATTTGCGTAATTCGCAGCGTTTCGGATGAAGGTTGAAACCTGACTGATTTCGGGGCGGCAAGGATCATACGATTTGAAAGTTAAATTTAGAGTGATGCATGTCGGAGGATCCCAAGGTACGTGGCAGTTACCCTAGTGATACATTGGGAAGCTCGGAAATGATTGCTTCCCTTTAAAATATTTACCTATTGCCGGCCCCCATCCGCCCGGCAGGGAGCTCTTAGCCTGATAGGATACTTTTACAGTCGAAAAATCTGTCTTCCGCCCGACGTTTGGCTGACGTCCTCTCATTTGAAGGGTTAAACTTGTGCGATGGGGAAGCGTGTCGTTGGAAAAATCATCAGTTGAAGAAGACAATGATTCATACTTGATGAGAAAATCTATAGCTTGAAAAATTCCATTTCAGAACCAATCATGATAAAATCAAAATATCTAAAAATTTTGAAATAACCCTGAATCATGTAGTGGAGTCGCCGTTTTCAAAGAACTATTTACCTACTTTGTTTCTGTCTTATCTCTAGTACCTGCGGTTCTTGTCTACACACTTAAGTTTAGAACATGGAACATGGATAATTTGGCAGAGTACCTAGTAAAAATTTGGGCAGAAACATTGTCGAAAAATTTTCGACTATGTTTGTCAATTATTGAAACATTTTCGACTATGTTTCTGCCAAAGCTATTATCATGAATGACCTAGACCGTACTCTGCTTCGTAGAAAAAGCACTTAAGCAACATTTCAGACTTGAAAACAGTGTTGCTAAAGAAAATTAAGTTGATAACGTAAGGTGTTGCTGAAGTGGGAATCCATATTCAGAAATTAATACTACTTTCAAAAACGAAAAAGTCTATTTCCGCGAAATTAAATACTACACTGTATATCGGCTTTGGCTGTTACACCATCATCAGTACACTGCGTTCGGGAAGGAGATTAGCTGACGCTTCTAGGAGTACCAACGTACTGAAACATCTTGACATCTCGCTTCGTTCTTGTGATGTTTACCGGAATGAGTTTTGACCTGATAATTGGTCTTTAAGGGGATTTTAAGGGCGTAGTTTGGGGTGAAAAATGCGAATTTCCGACCCATGCGCATTGCAATTATGTTCAAGTTGATATTTCAGGTGCAGAGTTGATAGGATTTGGCTTTGGGCGAGAATAATTCAATATTGGATTGCTACTGAATATGAATCTTTATTTCAATAATGTAAATTCATTTATCCTCTCACAACGCAACTCAATCTTCCTTCAACGAAGGACTCGGCTCTCATGGTGATATCAGTTCCTCTGACGGACGCCTTCGATTGGCCGCAGTACTGCTGGATTCCTCTGCCTGAATCGATCGTGAGGATGTCAGACATACATCCTCCGCGCCTCTGAAAAATCGAACAGTAATTTAGATATTTGATATCGTAATATTATAACAGCACCATTAGGATCAGTAATTAATTGTAAAAATCAAAATAATTTAGAAAGTTACCGTAGAACGGTTCACGACCGTGGTACAGTCCAAGGATATCGTGCGTTCAGAGGTTGAGACGAATCTCCAAGCTTTGTCGGTGGTCATCCTCGTTTGTGGGTAGTACAAAGTCAACGTCGTTTCGGGTTCCACGTGGACAATTTCGGAGCGAATAGGTCGCACGGTTTTGCACTCGCAGGACATAGATGCACCGTATGAAGATGCTACCTCGAGGTCGATGTCCAAAACTGAAGATTTGCTCTGGTAAACGTACTCACGAGGGCCTCCGCAGTGGGTTGTCTTGGTGTAGCCGTCACTGAAAATCATTCTTCCGCTGGTACAGCGATCCTTAAGAAACCGAAAGTTCTGGGCGTTATTCAACGAATTTTCAAAGGAAACCAAAAATTCAATCACATTATTTTCAAGGCATTCTAAGGATGGAAGGTGAGTTTTGTGTTTACCAGACAAGTTTTTTTCTGTAAGACTCAAGAAGTTGTTTAGTGTTGACAGCTCTTGGTAGCAATTTTGGGTCTTTAACCATGAAATTCTTTGGATCTCACAAGCGCACCAATATAATAGTTATACAACATGATCCGCTCATCGATGCAGAAACATTTTGCGTAAAACTACAACAAAAATAAAGTAAAATACCGCCAACCACATATTTTTATCTCAATCCGTTCTCAATATGTGATTTATTACTTTTTTTTCTCAGAAAACCCACGTTGTTTCTCTTTTAAACTCAAATTTCTCCACTTTACTCCATTTAATTTTAACGTTTTGACCACATTTTCGTAATTAGCGTTAAATTTCCTATAAAGTTAGAGTACTTGATTCGTGAGAGGTATCATCTAATGACCATAACAGCAGCTCAAACATAAACGAATTTGAAAAAATGAAAATTCTGAAAATCTTTAGAACGTTACTACCCTTCCAAAGAATATTCTGTTTGGAAACTGGCAAATCTCATAAAAACTTCTTCATTCAATAAGCATTTCAACAATATGGTCAAATTTGATATTATCCTGTTCCTCCATCCAAAATTCTAGTTTAAATGCAAAAAAAAAAAAACAGTTAGGCGATTTGATGTTGTTTTGTCGTCAGAGGGATTAGCGACCCTGAACAGTAAATAAGTCTGAGGTTCAAAATTGGCGCATCACAAAATTTGCGTATCCACCTGTTTAAACAGCAACGTTGAATCAAACGTGGATAAATTAAAGTGGAGAAATTTGAGTTTAAAAGAGAAA
The DNA here is from genome assembly GCA_963920205.1 of Stenodema calcarata. Lineage (NCBI taxonomy): Eukaryota > Metazoa > Arthropoda > Insecta > Hemiptera > Miridae > Stenodema > Stenodema calcarata. The sequence goes on from OY986059.1 coordinate 16,585,752, forward strand.
AAACTTTTTTTTCTTAAAAAACAATTAAAAATCATATCTGGAGAACGGATTGAGCTACAAGTATGCGGTAGGCAGCATTTCACTCCATTTTTTAATTGCGCAATTCTTTTTTTGCATCTGTATCATCTGTATATTGGGATATACTCGCATACAGATGGGATAGGGCCCCAGGAATGCATGTTCTACGAGTACTCCACAATTTCAACTTACTTCGTCATAAAGGCTGTTGCCAGAGAACCTGACCATTGGGCACCTGACGAGGATTGTGCTGCCGACGTCGGTTTTGACGGTCCAAGCGGTGTTCTCTCGCAAGATGCTGTAACCGAGAGAGTCGTCATCCGTCAACGATCTCCAGCCGTTGGAAGGCAGAGTTATCTCACGGTGGTGAGTCGAAGAGATCAACTCATGTTCGCGAGCCGAAGAGATCAACAGCTCATGTTGGCGAACCGGAGGCATCAATATCAGCTCACGGACGTGAGTTGATGGAATCGTCACCTCTTGGCGGTGGGCCGTAGACACTGAAACCTCATGGTGGTGAGATGATGTCGTCTCATGGTGGTGACCATGAGAATGCTTAGAATGCTTATCTTTGTGGTGGTGACCCTTCTCCTTGTGGTGACCCTTTTTACCCGCGGCGAGCACAGCCAGCACGGCCAAAGTTAGCACACAAAAACGCAGCATCCTGCAATAATATAATAATGTAAACATTCGAAGGGTACGAGTCTTTCGCCATTGATTGATCAGGTGAGTGGTTGTAATGAGAGAACGATTGGTCAAAAATGTTTTTCATATGACATTACATTGTAATGGCGTACATGCCAAAACGGACCACGTGTGTGGTGCCACGGGACCAGCTCATGGCACCAGAGTAACACCAAAACCATCAAAATTTCGTGGTCCAATGGGTTTATCCGTAAAAAGTCGAGTCTTAGAGCCCGAGCAAAGACTCAAAAATTCCAAGATTTCGGCGATTTTAAGCACAACTATGGAGATTTTCGAGTTCAACGAGAAAACCCTGTAAAACAGTTGGAAATCGAGACAAGGGCTTATCGGGACAAATACGAGGTTATATCGCATGGTCTCTTATACGGTTTTAGAGGTTCTGAAACGGTTTGTGTTTCGCACTTTCCTCTCGTATTTGTGTATTGTCCTCTTTCGACCTAATGCAAACGCGTAAAAATGTCTTGCCACTCAGGGACGTCCTTAAAAGGTCTAACAATTGAATGATATCATAATTTTGTTACTATTTGTTAAGGCTCATAATCAATCAAACGTGTCTACACAAGCCTATCGAAAGACCGCACGACACCGCAGTGGATGCAAAATCAATACATTCACGAGATTCTAATAGGGAATGCCCCACTGATTTCGGATATCCATAATTCATACTCCATGTTCATTACTAGCTTAGTTAACCTAAACTCGTGATCTTCACGGTTTTGATCACTTGAAGCGTGCAAAATCGTTTTAATACAGAAGATGAAATCAAAATTACTACCAAATTTACTCTTCGATCGTTTAAATTCGACCCACTGAGCGTCATCACTCTTGAAGTAGTAGTGGAAACTAGAAAAGCGACAAATAACCTACAAAATGTACTTTCTAATAATATTAGAAACCACATTTTGTAGGTTATTTGTCGCTTTTCTTGTTTCCACTACTACGAGTGGTACTTCAAGAATTATGGCATATCATACTTCAGGAGTGATTTTGATTGAATACGTAACAAAGCTTGTTTTAGTGTAAATCACATTCGAGCAAAGAATCCCATAATAATACTGAAATTTATGTCCACCAATCTGAATAAATGACATAACGTAGTAACATATAAAATCAGATTTAATCTGATACTGAAGATTCGATAATTGTAATGTAGTCGGTACATACCTCAAGCTGATTTTTTTAATGGTCTTGTTGTGGCCCGTTTGCCCGTATTTATATCTAAAACCAGGTAGGTTTTTTGTTATTCAGTTCGTTGTGCCACCAACAAATATTGATCTTGTTTGCGTAATTGACTCTCCAAACAATTGCAATAATCGATTTGGCCTGTGTTCGAATCGCTTGCGCAAGTGAAGGTACAATACAAGTTTACACGGAATATCCTTCGAATTGATGCAGAATTCGTCATTGAGAATCAGAAGATTTGATCTCATTTCGATACAAATCGATTTGGAAAATCACTGGTGTCAAGGCTATTGACACAATTGACAAGACAAACAATTGTGTAATGAACATTTACATTTTTTGGGTGCGGGTTTTGCAGGTGGAGGTATCTTTAGCCCCAACGAGATGGCTCATACGGTGGAAACTTGGCTGACTTATGAAATATTGGTAAGTTACTTTTCGGAAGACACGAAAGAACGTTGATTTCGTGGTAAGAGATAATATTGAGAATCTTACTGTAAATGAAGGGCCTCGACCTAATTGGATCTATTGTGCCCTCTTCAACGTTCCCACTGCTGGCCCTTAGATGGTCCTGATCGTGGTCTATAATCTTCAAATTTGCAGGACATAATATAATATTATTATATCGACGGTCTCACAGCAACACCCCATATCGTCATTTTCTCAACTTGTCAGGAGGGCTGGAAAACCGCCTTCCAACGATTTTCTCCTCCCATAATCAGTACATTTTTTAATTGTGGTATTTTTACAACATAAATACCCACCTTTATGAACTTACGAAAGAAAGTTAGTCAATATGTAACAAGAGGGCGCATCCTTCGATATGCATAATTCAAAAATGACGATGTGGGGTGTTGCTGTGAGACCGTCGATATGACAATAACGGATTGAGTATAACACTGATGTCATCAGTGGTTGCAAAGTCAATAGGTATAATAAATGGGCATTTTATCACCTTTCTTATCGTCTAGGGTGCAGTTTCCATTTACAATTTGATTTGGAACGATATGGTATTCTATGCGAAGTGCTTTTTCAGTGACCGATTTGTCCAAATTTGGATGCGAACCTCTGAGTACCATGCTGATGAGGCGCTGCTCTTTCGAATGGTACGTGTGAAAAGTAAACCTAGCTGTATTTTCTGAAAAATATGCAATTAAATTTCGGTAACCTTCTTGGGAAGTAGGTAGATTTTGAATTCATGCTTTCTTAGCGATTTTATTACTGCTTTTTTCATCAATTTGATGAACGATACCGAGAAATTCATTTGGTGATATTTCAAAATGACAATTAATAGATAATCCGACTTGAGGTCGTACCGCCTAGTTGGCGTCTTGGTAGCTTTCATTTTCATTATCAGAGACATCGAGATTTATATTGTTATCGTATTGCAACGGTTGAAATCTTTTATGAATTTGGATTTGGCTTTGTGGTTATTGCGATTAGAAGGCAACTGATACGCGATGGAGGCAACATTAATAATGTTGCCTCCATCGCGTATCAGTTGCCTTCATAATATGAGTTATTTCTGTTCCTTGGAGCTTTGAACTCGTCTTTTTTTGAGCCACTTGCGATATAATGTGGGTCGTTCATACCGTCAATAAGAGCGGTTGAACTAATTGGAGAGATGACATCTCTACCCTACATTGGTAAGTCATTTGTATACCTATACACATTGTGTATAGGTATACAAATGACTTACCAATGTAGGGTCGACAAGCGATACGAGGTAGATAAACGACCTAATTATTCTTGAATATTGCCTCCACAGTCCTTTTCAAATTCAACGACAGAACGATGTGATATCCCCCCCCCCCCCCCCAAACACGTTAAAAATCTACCCGCCTTGCAAATATCATTCTACAGCAGCCGGCTAAAGAGATGTCCTAACCACTTCACAAGCACCCTACCCGTTTCAAAATCTCCCCTTGGCGTCATGGGGAGACGTAACGAGAAAGTAACTAACCTCTAGAAGCAACAAATAAATTAATGCGTAGATGTGTAGTATTAAAAACGTCTCGTCATGGCACCAATGGGAGATTTCGAAACGGGTACTACACGAAAGGTTTTTTGGTGGACAATTCCATTCTTGATTTCAATCATCAGAACCGCAAAACTCAGACTCTCAGGAAGAGTTGATTTTCCACTTTTGCAAACACTTTGGAAGCTGTTCTGTCCCAAAATGCATTGCTAAGGACTGAATGGCCGATTGGCCACCCTGGAGCTAAGCTGTCCGTTTTTGAAACTGAGGCCGCTGTTCTGCCCGTTCTTTCTTAAAGTAAGGACTTGAGCGCAAACCAAATTCTGTATGAATCCATCACTAACACACCTGAGAAAAAAAGGAGTTGTATTTTGGTTTATTATCTTCGATAATGAACCATTGGAATCGCCCAAAGAAAACATTTTTTGAACCCCCCCTCAAAATTTGTTGGTTTACGTTTCACTCGGTTTCTCATCTGTAACATTGTTTAAATAATACCTTTTTGTAATAATACAAATTCTATTTTGATGATGAGCTGGACACTTGAAATTTTAAATATTGGTCAGAACTGGATGACATTTCAATATTCACTCGGTTTGTATGACATGGTATGAGTATGGTATGGTATATTATTGTCTGTATGATTTGGTATAGTACAGTATGGTATGATAGGAAAGAAATTCGTATGGTATGGTATGAGTACGGTGAGAATATGGTATGGTGCCGATTTGCAACACAGTCTGGTATAGACAGAAGGGTGATCTGCACAAGGAAGATAATAAACCGTTGTGTCAAGAGTTTTTGTTACTCAAGTCCTTATTTATCGTGTATCCTTGATTATTGTATGACATCACATTACTAATTTAATTTTTATTAGTATATTTTTTACTTCGGCAACCCATAATAATCACCTCTAGGCCTTGAATAGGTTGAAGAGATACCTAGGAAATAGAAAGTTAATTTTCACTCCACTTGAATACACAATGGTAGTACCTACTTATGATGTACAGTATGGATTAGAGGGTTAGAGAGGGACAGAATGTAGGTTTCTGTGGTCGAGAAGTTTCACCTAATGGGATTCAATTGGCGACATAAGACAAATTTCTACGGAAAATCATTCAGTATTGGGTGCTAAGTTTTATAACGAAAATGTTATGTTGTTTAATACCGATCAGTCTGTTAATGCTTTCAAAAAGAACCTAAAAGATAAATTGTTAGCCAGGTACGTTTCTTAATGATAAATAATTGCCTTGTCCCAAGTTCATGTAATCTTCATTCTGCATAATTATATATTATATTAAGCTGTTTCCTGTAATACTGACTGACAATTAATGCTGTTGTCTTATGCTTTCTGTATGTATTGGAAGAGAGGGTCCCATGGTCCTAAATATGTACAGAATAATTGAATAAACGAAGTCATTCATTCATTCATTGATGTTATATAATGATGTATGAAGATCAGATTCTGCCCCCACCCAAGACCAATGAAACAGCGAGGGGAAGCTCCAATGCTACATGGACAAACTTTTCCTTTTATCGGATTTTATATACGAACTATTGACTTATTCGTAAATGATAAACGATGTTCTATTGTTAACATGTAACGTACTTCGTATGAAAGCGGCCCGACGACAGTCTTCGGGTTCAACCCTCGGGGAACGACCCATCTTAGTTGCAGCCACTTCGGCCGCCGCTACTACGTAATATAATAGGTGAAAAATGGAGGGACACGGTTTTCATTTTAGCCCTGAATTGAGAAGAATAGCCGTCGGCGAATAGGCCCCTGCGTGCGCTCGTTCGCCGCTCGCACGCCGGACGTCGTTACGGCGTCTGACCAAATAAATTTTCCCTCTGGAATCTCCACCTTCGGTTCGGTTCGCTTTGTTCGGCCCGAGCTCTGCGCCGTTTGGAAAAAAATGACAAATGAGGAAGAGATGTACAATTGCTTTGGCACAAGAAGAAAAAAAAACCCCTGACGATATCTTTACTTGGGCGTACAGGTCCTATTACAATGAAAAATGACCCGAGCTGTGACGTACTATAGAATCCAGGAGATGGAAGATGCCTGACAATTGTCGGATTTCGTACTGTGGAGATTATAAGGATTATAAGCTCACCAACTGGACTATCCAAAATGGTACAATTTTCAGGGCTCCATCTCTGAAGCTCGTCTTATCTAATGATGCTGAGCAACCTGATTTACATCTTGTTTAAATACTAACTTTATTTTGTTTATTTTATTTACACATATGTTTTGCTCTTCCATCCTCCATCTCAATGCACCCCCTCCCTACACTCAAATCAGAATACCCTAATTAAATTCTAACCTGTGTCATTTTCACCCAAACGCGTCAAATGCTTCGTGCTCTTTGAAACAGTCTCCCAATGTCACACAGTTATCAGCACCCACAGCCAGTGCTTCTATTGGGTGACCTAGAATGGGGTTAAATAACCCTGGTCTTGCAGTCATCATAGTCATTGTTTACATTTCCACACGAAATTTAAACAATAAAGCTGGGTTCACATGGTCGCGTAATGGCGTAAAACGTAAAAGCGTAAAGCCTCCTGATTGGCTACCGGCTAGTTGATGGGCGGGGAAGCGTCTACGCCAAGTTCGACTGTAGCGTATTGGAAAATTTTGCGCTTTTACGTCGACGTAAAAATGGATGATCCGTCACAGCTTATCTCCCACATCTTCCGGCAAGTGTAGGTTCATCACTGTAGGTAGGTTCATCTGTGGCTCATGACCATGAAGTACTTGTGGGTGACAAGAAAATAACCAATATCATTTTATAATGATGTTATATGTAATTGAAAATGAAATTTGATAAATTAAATTGGCGGGTAGAACAAAACAACGCGGGAAAACTCAAACAACGGAATAACGAAAAATGCGGGAAAAAAAGGGTGCATTGCGCATTAGCCTCTTGCGCACCTTGTGAACTCTTGCGTTACGCCACCATGTGAACGAACATCGACGTAAAACGCTTTTACGCTCCTCCCACCCTCGCCACCTACGTCGATTACGCTTTTGCGCTTTACGTCGATTACGCGACCATGTGAACCCAGCTTTATATTTAGACGTTTTTGCGCTAATTACAACCCTTTATTCTGGGCATGGTATATACATATAATTCGTCACTATATTTAGTTTAAGTCAAATGTTTTTCATCTAGGACCAAAGACCAATTTTGGATTTTAGAAGTCCCAAAACTTTCTAGAAGTTTAGCCTATTTTCAGTAAATTCTGTTTCAGCAAAACTGTATCATTGTTATGTACAAAAACAGAGTCTCAAAATTGATGTTGCAAGACCACGATCTTGAATCAGAGTTACAGATGATGGAATCGGTTTGAGTGAACTAATAACTACGAGCTTGGGTTCTTGCAATTTTCTTTGAACCACTTCTGACTGAGATACCTACTTTACATTTTACCTTGCAGGTAGAGAAAGCAAAAAACTCAAGTTTCTGGGTCAACAAGCATTTCTACTTACCCATCCCACTATTCAAAGGATAGTAATCATGAGTAATTTTTGTGGACCATTTCGACGTAGTATAAGAAGGATACTGGAATAATATGGTAACCAAACTCAGTTTCCGAATTAACCCTTGTAGGTTTATTTAAACTTAGCGAATCCTCATACACACATTCACCTACACAACACTGTATTGTGCCACCAAATCTCCAGATTCTGCTAATTAGTCTTCCATTTTTCTGCAGATATTATACTCCCTTGTGGTATCTGTGAACATTACAGATTTATAGTTACTAATGATGCAAAATCGTAGTCGAAACTTCAGAACTTGTGTCAGTTTCAAAAGAACCGAGGGGGTTTAATAATCATCATCGTTCAATCTATTTTGAACTAAAAAAAAGTTTTATGGCATCAAGATGTTCAAGACCAATGACATTTCCAAGATGGGAGTTGGGAGGTTTTGGAAAGGGGATGAAGATACTTTGACACGGCTTGATTGCATTTAAGTTATCTGAATTACCCGAATTGGATGAAACTTGATACGAGGGTACTCCAATTATAAATTTAGTACTATTGGGATTTCGAAACTCTGGCAAGGAGAGAAGTTTGCAGTTCACGAGGAAAATACAACTTAATGATAGAGCTCGTCTAAATAGCCCACTTTGAAATGGAAATAGCACTTAGATCAAGGGAACTGGACGTGGAAATATTATGAGAATGTAACGTAAAATATAAAAGGCAGCAAAAGTGAGTTTTGATTGAGTGATATCCATAAGGACAAGTTACTAGGGACAAGTTGTAACATTATAGTATCACTAGAACTTACTTCTGATGGTGCTCTCAATCCAGTCGTACCAGTACACCAAATTCGTGCCAATGAAGTGTTTTCCATCACAACCTCTTTTTCCGTAAGACACAAGGGAGAATTGAGTGTAGCGGTTGGTTTCGTGATCCACATAAACGTAGGGACCACCCGAGTCTCCCTAAAACCAAATATTCGGTCAATGATAGAGATATTCAACTAGACACTGTGTCAAATCGTCAACCGGTGGCACAAACTCTGGCCTCAACTGTGGCTTCAAGGGTCCTAAGTTAACCCCTGACAAGCTAGATTGAGTGTAAGCCTTTTCCCATTAAGATCCAGACGAATCATGGCGTGGAGAGCACCAGAATAAGGGTAGTTGGGGAGTAATGGGGAGTTCAATTTTTCTGGTTAACGATTAGTGGTGATCTGATGATGGCAGTCTACATACTTTACAGAGACCTTGGAGGGTGATAGTGGGGAATGCTCCTAACTAATGTCTTTTAAGTGGGCATGAATATGTAGGGGATCATGTTCTCATCCTCGTTCACTGTTGGTTTTTGGAGTAACCAACTGGCACGGAACCCAGACTTTGAGATTGGACTGATTCATCATTCAATTCTGAGATGATTGGGATAGAAACCAGTCGCTCATAATTTCCATGATAATCGCCCTTTCAAGGACACTCATTTGGAACTAACTAGACAAGGACCTTCAAAAACTAAAGTAACCTTAATTATCCTTATTTAAGTACGTTTGACTCGCTTATGCCCGTCCGTTTGTTGATTGCCCCTGCAGATTGAATGGTGACTTAGTGAGTTAAATACGTTTAGCAGTTGATAACTTTGGTTTCTTGTACCCACTCCAAGAATGAGAAAATATAATATCAATAAAGTGAGTACTTACATTGCAAGAAGCGCTTTTGCCGGATTTGAAACAAATCTCCTTTTCATTGTCGTTGCACACAGCTTTGTCCAAAACTTGTACATTGGCTTCCATCAATTTGTCTGAGGTGTGGCCAGATTCAGTCACGCCCCACCCTGGAGAGGAACAGACACATTTTAGGTGTATTCGCAGTAATAGAATGGAAGTGCTCGGCAGCATACGACTTCTCAAGTCAAAGTTGTAAACGACCTGATTTAGGTGGTACCTATACATTACCCATAGCTTTGATGTACTTGTTGATAATCCGAGGAAGTGTTGGTGTGAGGCAGACGGGACTGACGAACTTGCTAAACTTGATTGGTGTCTCGAGGAGGAGAATCGCAATGTCGTTTGCCAAACTATGTTTCACATAAAACCAGGACTCGGGAACGAAAACTTTCTTCACTTTCAGTTTTTGAGTCTGGCCGTGAGTAGCGTCTAAAACAGAAATGCGGTAGGTATGTTGTGAAATAAACCAAATATAAGTAAGAACTCTTGGGAAAAGGAAACTTGTAAAAAGTCTTAATGACTCCTTGAGTTCTATCAGGGTCTCATGTAATTACATTTGAATTTGAAATGACCCTTGGTAGGTTTTGTTTATTTTCTTTCTCCACGGCATGGTCCATCGTGGTCACCCCTTATGCGAATCACGCGAAGAATTACCTTCTCTTTCGTTTTTCCATCGCCAGCATCTCTCGCATCAGTTTTCAAGTTGGCCTGCCCACCATCTGCTCGCTCATTACATTCCACCCCAGTGTGTCCCGTTACGCACATTAGGATGACTTGGTTTTCTGCTCCCAGGCAATTCAACGCCTGCCAGCTCTCCTTTAAGCCTGCCAGCTCTCCTGCTTAGGGCTGCTGCAAGGGCCTTCAGTGCTGCCTGGCTGTCCAAGAAGATGAGTACCTTCCTTACTCTAACCACTACAACCACCGGTGAACACCATTCTGTAGGCTCAATTACGCCTTCACTAACCATCCTATCGAGCTCCCCCCTCACTTTGTCCTGCAATGAGATAGCCACTCGCCTGGGAGCAAGGACGGCGTATGGTCGAGCATTCTCTTCTAAGACTATTTCATAAGGATGGTTCATCTTTCCCGTACCTTGAATAACAGTAGGATGGTCCTTTATAACCCCCTCCACGCAATAAAAAACGGAGGTATAGAGTGAGAGAGTCTAATCTATACAGTGACATGCACTCCCAGCTGCCAAGATGCCTCTGTGCGAGTCTCATCCATCCTAGAGCCATAATTATTAGCTAATGAATGCTCTCAAGGCGGAATTTCGTGCTGAAATCGGTCAGTCCAATCTAAAGGTCGGAAATACAAATTGCAAAATTGCAAAAAGTGTCTAAACTGTGTATCATACGAATGAATGTTAGTTTATGACTCCATAACCGTATTAGTCCCCACGATAGATCAAAAATGCCAATTTTCATCATAAAATTCAGGGGCCTTAAGTGAAGCTCTAGGGGCTGTGTTCAATTCCCGGCTGAGTAGATTTGAGAACACGAGTAAACAAGCATCTTAAAATATTGACTTGATAGTTTGAGTTCACCACAGTTGGGTCAAGAGCACATTGCATCCTCCGAAATTACGAATTGACTTCGTGAATTCAGAACTAGACTTGAAAATGCTTATAAGTTGCTGATAAAATGCTTATAACTAAAGATAAAATGCCTATAAATACTGAACGTACCTTCCATTATATGGTGGGCACCGACAACCGGCATCAAACTGTCTGGGTCAGGTTTGGTTTTGTTGGCGCTGCTGCTCACGCAATGAGCGGCCGTCAGGATGTGAATGGGACTGATGATGGAAGCTCCGCAGAAATGGAAGTTCCCCGGAGTCCGCAAACTGACCATAAACGGGAATTTGCTCTCAGACGTCTCCTTTCCGTTGATGATCCTCGTCGAGTCCTGCAATGCGAAAATTCCAAGTAAACTCTGTACAAATGTGAAAAAAAGCGGAGGTGAGGGCCAAAACTAACGTATAAAACCCACCAAATTAGAAATATCTTGACCTTGCAGAAAATGAAGCAACTTAATTTTGTCCAAAATTTCCAAGACTTCATATCTTTTACATTAGATAAGGTTGAAGGACCCTCAACCCTCATTTGACCGACCCTCGACATCCCTCAACCTATTTCTTACTGAAGGTCAACAAATTACACACACTTTTTACGTTAAATTTTCTAAATTTTTTAAATTTTCTAAATCTTTTAAATTTTCTATATTTTTTCTATATTTTTTCTATATTTTTTCTATATTTTCTATATTTTTCTATATTTTCTATATTTTTTAAATTTTCTGGGACAGGAGTGGGTCCTGTTAGTTTCTTTTTTCACGACAACTTTATTGATGAGGATTTTAGGACCACTAGTTGATTATATTTCTCTTCAGTGAGTTCTAAACCTTCCCCCAATCGAAAAGTGCCATGGGAATCCGACGAAACAGGTAGGTTGTATACAACCTATACAGTATACTATACCACAAGGTTAATTTCTACTATTATACCATGTAAGTATTCAAACAGAAATGAACAAATAAAACGAAATTCATTCCAACTACCTTATTTGCCATTCCACACGGACAAGTGGTTCGTTTAGGTCCAGCTACAACACCAAATTCAATGGACTCTTCCTCAGAATACTTGACGTTGTTGTACTCGTTGGGATCCGGACCGCTGATGCCTTGAGCGATACAGTTGATGTGAGCTTCCGTCCCAGGGAAGGATTCGAATCTCATTTTGATTTCTTTGTCTTTGGATATAAAAACCACTCTGTCACTCCCACAATGTTGTTTCGGGCCGTCTCCGGCGTCAATCGTCAAGATGTCTTTGACACATTTGTTGGAGGAAGACTGTAGGGCAAAAAAACAGCGACTATGAATTTCAACGGTAAGGTTTTTCGTGATTGAACAATCAATGAAAACTCTGCAAATTCTTGACACAACGGTTTATCATCTTCTTTGTACAGATCACTCATCTGTGTAGATCACACTGATCTGCATACAATATCCGGAATTGGAGAATGGGCCAAGAAATGGTTAAAATAGGCGTAACTAGCTCAGTCTATAAATTATTTAAATAATATTTATATTATAGGTTTTCCAAGTCAAATTGAGAATTTTCCAAATCAAATTGAGAACTTTCCATTTCTAATGACGAAACTACGAACAGTGGTTTTTCAAAGAAATTGGACATGAAATCGGAATGACCAAGTTCTGTAATAATACTGAGCACTTGGTCAGTTTTACCTTTCATCCCTCGATATGTACGTTGTTAGGTATCCCATCAGCCGAACTGCCCACTTATCTGTCCTATATTGCACTTTGCCAAACTTTGGAAACAATAAACAACATGTTTCTTTTTGGTGGGGATACACAAAAATCTTCGGTGGTCTACCCATTTATTAGTTTCGATCGGTTTTTCAACGATGGACGATCCCTGTGCAAGTGACAGTGAGCCTGTTCAAGAAAACCCATAATTTTAATATGAACTTGCATTACTCATCTTTTTGTCTCTTCCACAAATCATACCTGTGTCAAAAAAAGTTCTGAGTTCTCAATTTGGTTTGGAAAATTCTCAAATTGATTTGGAAAATTCTCTATTTGATTTGGAAAATTCTCAGATTGATTTGAAAAGTTGTCAATTTGATTTGGCAAGTTCTTATTTTGACTTGGAAAACCTATAAAATGATGAGTGAAATAATTATTTCGCGTAAAAGAGATCGTCGAGGACCACCTTGTGGGCTTGTCACTACCCAATACCTAGTGAATAATATTAATGAAAATTATTTCCTAATTGTTATTGAATATTATTTATCAAGGGGTAAATAAATCTAAATTGTTAATGTGATAAGAAAGATTGAGGGGGGGGGGGGATAATGTGTATTATTAACGTCTGTCGATCATGAGGTGACTTACCCCACATTAATGGAATTGTGAGTGGGTGACGAAGAGGAAAGCGAAGAGTGGAGCGGGACGATGGAGAAGGTTGAAGACAGGGAAAGCGGGTTGTCTCCCCTCCTCACAACCCACCGCCGCAACTGCTTAAATTTAAATTGTGGGTGAATGTGGAAGTGGGTGAAAGAGAGGAAAGCGGGCAGATGTGGGTGGTTGATGAGAGGGATGGGAGGAGGCGGGAGATGTCTCTTAAGCCTTACGCTTTCTCCCCCCTCACCACCCACCGCCGCAACTGCTTAAATTTAAATTGTGGGTGAATGTGAAAGTGGGTGAAGGAGAGGAAAGCAGGCAGATGTGGGTGGTTGGTGAGAGGGATGGGAGGAGGCGGGAGATGTCTCTTAATCCTTACGCTCTCTCCCCCCTCTCTCCACCCACCGCCACAACTGCTTAAATTTAAAGTGTGGGTGAATGTGGAAGTGGGTGAGAGGGAGGAAAGCGGGAAGTTCCACGAACATTACGAATCCAACGTAATCTTGAACATTTTCCAGAGCCCGGTTTTACCTTAAAAATCGTTAAAAGTATTTTAAATTAAAATTTGGGAAAAACAGTTTAAATATAGTATTTTCCAGTTGAATTAAACCTTTTCCCAATTGAATAAAACCTTTTGCCAAAAGAATTTAACCATTTCCGAATTGAATTATACCTTTTCCCAATACAATTAAACTTTTTTCCAAAATAATTAATCCTCCCAAATGAAGGGGATGTAATAGAAAATAAATGAACGACGTAACAACCAGTGAAACACCAGTAAGCATGAAGTAGAGACACCGCTGGAGACTCCCTTGGAATAGCCCAAGATAAAAGTTCCCCCCCCCCCCCCCCGTCCACTCATCAAAATTTGAGGGCTCACATTTCAAGATACGTGGTTTCAGAAAATCGAATCAAAAACACAACGGTTTATTATCTTCTTTATGCAGATCACCTGTCTAGATCACTGAATGATAGATTTATTATTTTTACGAATTATCATTAATTATTAATAATTTTATCTGTTAGTGAAAATTATTACCTAATAATTGTTAGTTATTAATAATCTTTATGATTTTTAATAATTATTATTATTATGATTAATTAACTCGACGTCTGAAACCATGTGCTGTCCGAATCAGCTGGGCCAGTATGAATATTGAACAGATCGGCGGCCTCGCGATTCACCATCGTGTAGACGATTTTTGATCTGCCCCAACTTTGAGCCGTCATTGTGGACGAACGGCTGGTCGTACAAAGCTGTGGATCTTAAAAAAATTCTAAAAAATAAACTCTATCTAAATATGAACTAAAAAATTTGCAGAGATTTTTTTCATTCCATTTTCTGAATCTACGTATCTTGAAACGGAAACCAACAAATTTTGAAGGGGGGGTTAAAAAATTTTTTCTTTGGTCGATTCCAATGGTTCATAATCGAAGATAATAAATCAAAAGAGAAAGAACTGCACTAACTAAAAAACGACTTGAGTTTCAATAAGTCTATGATATCGAGAGTTTCTCTCATCAACTTTTTATTAGATACAACAAGATTTCAGCGATTCTTCAGCGATGTTCTTGGTAAGAAATTTGAAAGGAAACGTTCAGTCGTTGAGTAATTAGCTCTTCCTTCGTAAATAAGTCGGCACTCACATAATCATGATTACCTGGAAACTTACTCTACTTTTAACACTCAAGGGTCCGGAGCGAACCCTCATTTTCATTCAGTTGAGATGGCGGCTATTTGTTTTCATCCTCAAGGTAAGTTAAGGGATTTTTGCAGTTTTTAATTACAATCGGGTTAAAATGACGTTTTGGCTTCTAAAGTTGACCTAATTTCTCTGTGATAACTCTTATTGTTTATCATAATTATGAGCGAAAATCACGGCTACGTTACTTGCTCCAAGGGTGGCTGTTAATGGTGTTGGATGAAAACCTTCATAAATTATTTATAGAAACCATGTGAACATAACCATCATTTGTTGAGGTGTGAGGGAAATAGGTTTTGGGAGTTTGAACCATTGCATGTGAGGGTGGACATGATCTGATGTTAAGAATGACTGGTTACTCACACCGCGGTTCTCCATTCCCATCGTACACTGCAGAGAGATTTGGTCCTCCGACGCCGACTTGAACTTCCAGACTTTGACTTGGTCCTGCCCTCGAACTTCGGGGAAGTTGATCGCGACGACGGGATCCCCAGGAACGAGTTCTATCAAAACGTGGTCTTTAGGTGGAGCCACCTGTTTGGCCGAGCAGTTGAGGAACCCGCCGCCTCCGGGCGTCACAACGAGTTCGACGGACATCGTCGACGTCTTTCCCTGGACGTGAAGATCCCATTGGGCCTCGCACCTCACGTCTTTCTTGATCCCATCGTCAAATATTACATGAGCGTATTTGCAGCTATTCTGAAAAAGAGAAGAATTTGGTCAAGTTACTTTCACACTGTAGGAATCATCTGCAGAAATTGGGGAATGGGGCGAAACCGGTGGCATTGCATCAAATGAGATGTTCGTCATTTCTTGTGGGGAAGCGCCGCTTCCTGCGCTTCCCCTGACCCTACGCCCCGTTCCACTATAAAGTGTCTCGACATTCATTCCATATTCAGATGGTCGAGTGCGAATATAATTACCATCATGATGTAGATCTCAGAAATCGCCTAGTTTTACCATCAAACCATGCAAAAAGGTACCTACCTACGTATTACTGGAAATATTTTGGAACTATTGACTTGAGAGAACACTTTCACGATTACCAAACGTTGTTTGAATACAAATACAATAAATGTAATTAATATATTGTATTGGGACTGAACCTTACTGGTGGTGAAACTGCCAGCCTGAAGTCCGAACAGAAAATTTTGACGGCTCCCCGGGGGTGGGCTGCGGTTATGGTCCATTTGCTGTTCTTCATCAACGGGTTTGGGTAATCAGGGTTTTGAACAACGTTTACCCATCGGTCGCCGACTGTGGTCGTCCTTTGGAGTGAAGGTGCCACCAGAGCGAACCCAACCAATATTACTGCCCAGTGCAACATCTGTTCCAACAAAATGGTTTGAAGACCAGCGAAGTAAATCAAAAACGCCCGACTCCGCCGTCAAATAAGCCATCGCACTTGGCATAATTAAACAAACCACCGGTCTGTGTGTGATTCTGTAACGATTCGTTATTCGTTAAAATTAGAATGACGCTCGTTTTTCATCATATCGTTGTTCCTTTTCGATAACAGTAACCTTCAAAAACTATTAAATAGTTTCTACGTATTCATTGTATACCAATTAAGTAAGCGATTTCAGTGCTTTCTCTTAGGATTTTTTTGTGATTCTGTCAAAGCTGGTGTTTCCATGAGATCCGCTATGAGATTACGGATTAAAAACTACTTACTGATTAATTATTAAATCAGGATGGCGTATCTCAAAATGTTTGTTTTTGAGCGTTTTAATCTGCAAAACACCAGATTGGACAAAATCCTAACAGAAAGCACTGAAATCGCGTAATTGGTATAAATGATACTTAGAAACAATTTAATACCTAGTTTTTGAAGGAACAACGATATTGGATGGAAAACTACCCTCATCCTTATTTTAACGAATAGTTGTGGTCAAATTTTGAGCACGACGATCTGTTAATAAAAGTAACAACTTGTGATCATCTTTCGATTTTATTGTGAATTTCAGGAGAAATGTAATACAGTAACACTCAAATTTATGTAGGGAGATCCAACGTGTAAATTAACTTACCTTCTTACGTCTGTTGCACGGATAAAATTGCCTGTGACACCTCCAGATGGAACTGACTCCCAGCTAATATTTGATTCTGATTAGCATATTTGAATAACAACCAATCAGACGCTTATTTGCAACGCTTTTATTTAAAAAGCCAATAAAAAAAACTTGATAAACATTGGTGATCCGTCTTTCTGAGAAACCAAACACCTATTATTCATTTTCAAACTCTGGGGAAATTTTGGATTTTATTTTGCTTGTGTAGTCAAGGCCAGAAATCGTCTGGATTAGGTATGTCACACTCACGTATACATACATGTATACGAATCTACAGTGGGTCCCGCTTAATGTGATCAAGTTGGAGAAATATGAACACATAACCAGTCATAATACTATTGATTTCAACCACCATGCGTGATATAAACGTGGAATTTATATATACCTATGTTGAAACGTTGAACAACAACCCTAAAATTTACGTACGTAACATTAACGCTAACGTAAAAACCTAACGTGAGCATGAACCTAACGCATTCCTCATTCCTTTGCTTTGTATTGTTAAATCTTTCCATTTGGTCGTGTTATATTCAACCATGACACTCTTTGGTACAGTGATGACCTCGACGTCTGTCAGTGTTACTTCCAAAATTTGAAGTCAAGTTTGGTTTTGGGCATAAGTTTCATCTGCATTGGTTAATTTTGAAATTGATTCTGTGGAACCTTATAGGAGTATTTCCTTCGCCGTGATATTGAAATTGATCAACAACTGATTTGATTTTCCTGCTCTCGCTGTTGCTCTTTTCGTTAGAAACAGTGTCATATCTGATATGACTCTGTTATTATTATCTGAGATATTATCTGAGGTGTCAATCGAAAAGTAGAGCGTTGGGAAAAGCAGGAACAGTAAGATTCTGACAACCATATGAAACATTTTTTTTAACCCTACGTCGAGTAGTATATGTAAATGCCTAATATTATATATGTATATATATACATATACATATGCACCGTCGCCGAACACCATATGCAACATTATATCAATGGCTTTCACAATACCACTCAAGTTCAAAAAATCATTTGTTCGTTTTAAACGGTATAATAAACCGTTTAAAACGAACAAAGTGATTTTTTGAACCGTGGCGATGGTTTCAATAACAAGAAATAACAATTGAACCAAAAAATAATCGCAGAAAAGTACATAAGTCGACTTTTGTGGTTGTTACCAAATGAGAAAGGTGACCTCCGTGACCGAATGAAGGATCTCAATATTTAACATAAGTCTTGAGAGCTTACACTTCAAGCTCATAAATTGATGACTTCCTCCAATGCTGCCTTTGATTACCGACATATCCATTCTACGAAAATCTTCCATGTTGCTACCAAACTGAAGACATTAACCTCGATTTAGTTGAGTTTTTCGAAGAGTGCTGATATGATGGATTTTGTTTGATTTTTCATTGGATTGGCTACGACTTATTTGGGATAAATGTTTTGATATTCAATGTATTTTACATGGAACATGTATTAGCCTTCATCTAACTGGCTGAAACCCTGCTACCTTGTCTATTTCTAAGCTAATCTACGCTAATTTCCAGAGATGTTAGACTAATTATTATTATAGACGCCTATTATAGACGCCAGTGATGTTTCATATGGTTTTCAGAATCTTACAAGGAGTATGATTACTTGTAAACAAAATGCCTCCTGGTGATTTTACAAATTACATTACTCTCTACTTAAATCATAATGCATGCGAAAAGCTTGTGAACTGGTCGTTCTATCGATAGAGTCGTGGAAAGGAGACTTGGTACACAGTAGTAGGGAGAACATAATTGGCATTGAGCGTAAAACGCGAAAGGGTAATTTGAGTTATTTCACAGGGCATTACCGTTAAGTGTTTTGGTTTATTATCTTCGATAATGAACCATTGGAATCGCCCAAAGAAAAAAAAATTTCAACCCCCCCTCAAAATTTGTTGGTTTACCTACGTTTCAAGATACGTAGATTCAGAAAATCGAATAAAAAAAAATCCGTCCGTCCGCCGTACGCCGCACAGTGGTCTGAAAAGGCCAAAAATGGGAAAAAACCTAATAACTAATTAAGATATTGTGTCAGCGGCATGAAATCTCTCGTGTCTATGTTTTTTGAGGTACTTAATCGAATGAAATCAAAATCAGCGCAATGAGGCCCAAGAAAAAACAGATTTATTAATATTACAATTGTTTTTGTCACATAGATAAGTTTGTCCTAAGTACTGTCTATATTCACAAGTAAATTAGAAACTTCATTAAATGAAATTTTGTCAACTCCCGTTTCTTTTTGTATTTATACACCGGCCGAAGGTGAGTGATAAATGGGTCACTAGTAACTAGGATAAGGTGAAATACATCTTCATTTGTAGCAACGCGAGACATCTTCCTAGAAGTTCTTCTGTTCCTCAGTATGTGAGGATACCGCATTTATTAAATCTTGACGGTAACAATCTTGAAGTTCTTATACTGTATCTTATACTGTTTAGCCTTCTTCCCACACTCACCAAAGCTTTTCATAGGCCTACCACCACGGTCAACTTCCATAGGAGTTGTTGGCTGAGGTTCTGAAAAATTAACATGAAACTCCCTTTGTAACCAATCGCTATTTTTTTTTAAAAACGTGCCTTATTGTGGGTTACCTCTCTCATCTTCTTATCAACGTTAGATTGGAATCTTCTTCGCAGTTCATCATTAAGTTGTGTCAACTTCTCCCCATGTAACTCTGGAAACCGGGTTTGTAACCACTGAGACCGTTCAGTCATTGGAAGGAAGTACATTTCGCACAACACACGATATGGAATCGCTAAACTATTCATTTTTTCTCACGTTTCTGAGTGGCTGTTAACAGTGAACTAAGATAGGAATGAACGCGCGATCGGCCAGGATAATGAAATCACGTTTGAACAAACCTTCTGTTTACCTTTCTCCTATACCTCAGTCTGACCTGCCATCAACCTCCGCACTCTTGATCTTCTAAATACCAGATCCGGCCGTTTCCGGCGATGAAATTTATACCACAGTGTCTTTACCTTCTACACTTCAATATAAACCCGTTGCGGACGTAACGCGTCATAACGCTTCTTTTTTACAGACCAACAAATGTACAGAAACTATGGTTTTTGGGGCATAGTTTTTGAAATTCATTTTCTTCCTTAATTATTGATGAAATGGAAATACTTTTACTTCTTAAACTCACATATACACATAAAACATATCTAAGGTCTGAAAAATTTTTTTACTGTTAATTTACACCAAGTAGAAATATTTTTTTAGGCTGGTGAGAACACGCTACTTTCCGCAATCTTTTGGAAACTACTACTTTAATGGTATGCAATAATTAAAATTGTGATTTTGTGAAAAAATACCTTCCGTTCCGTTGTTCCACAAGTATCTGAATATTCAAAAACAAAGAAAAAATTAGGTTTGGGTAACTTTCATTTTCGGGGTTTTTTCCCTGTTTGGACCACTGTGCGCCGTCCACCGTACGCCGTCCACCGTCAAAATTCCATACTGCAGAGTGGACTGTACAAGTGATATATAATGTATATTATACTTGTTTCATTCTATCCTTATGGAGAAGATATCTTACATTGTAAAACATGGCTACGAATTTCCTCAATTTAGAGTGTACATAATCAATATGATTCTTCCATGTTAAATTATTGTCAATAATAACACCCAAATATTTGTAACATGATACTCTTTCAAGTTGGTCGCATGAACAATTGCTAATAGGAGATGATGAACCATATGAGTGAATTATGAGACTGAGACTTGGTGACATATTTACTTGACTACCTATCAGCATATATTTTGTCTTACTTTGGTTAATCGTTAAGACGCTATCTGCCATCCATTTACTAATTAAATTCATCGTACATTGCATCTGCTGGTAAACGCTTGACCACTCTGAACCCTTCACCAAAATTGCTGTATCGTCCGCAAAAAGAAAGACCTGGCAAGAATCAACCACCAAAGGCAACAATGTCATGTTCGCATAAATTAAATATAAAATTGGACCTAAAATGCTTCCTTGAATTACTCCATAGTTAATTTCGTTCACCTCACTAAACTGTTTACCCACTTCCACAACTTGTTTGCGGCACTCCAAGTAACTTGAAAACCATAACTGACTTGAGCCAACAATGCCAACATCTTGCATTCGGTACATGAGTAAATTTCGATCGATGGAATCAAAGCATTTACTTAAATCTAAAAACGTGATGATACCCTTCAATTTTTGGTCGCGTATTTTATATAATTCCTCCGTGATGTCAAACAATGCGTCCTCAGTTCCCAGTCCCCGCCGAAATCCATATTGGGTTGAACTCAATAAATTATTACTTTCTAGATGACGAGCTAAATTTATCTTTACCCATTTTCCCAGCAATTTAGATAATATCTGAGCATTGATATTATGGTACTGAGCATTGATATAGGTCGAAAATTTCCTGGGTCAAGTTTATCTCCTCCTTTATACACGTACAGTGGCACTACTTTCGCGGTTTTAAAAATGTCCGGAAATTTAGAGGCGGAAATACTATTATTAATTATATGGATAAGAGGAACTTTTAAGTAAGTAAGATATTTTTTAACAAATTTGGACGGAATTTCGTCCAATCCAGCTGCTGAGTTTCCTCGAAGCTGATTACAAATGCTGTTCAAATCTGTTTCTGTTATTTGTGGAATTACGAATATATTATTCAAGTCTGAAGCGGGGCGTATAATACGAGTTATTCCGCCAGAACTACCACAACTATTTCGACCCTCTTGCAATTTTTCCGCTAGCAACTTCCCCACATTTGAGAAATAGTTATTTAGTACTTCGGATGCTTCCTGACGAGCTGTTTCTATTTTCATTTTGAATTACTTCATTGTGAAGACGGCTGGCAGGAGGCCAACAAGTACGTCAGAGCCTATGACGCACGAGCGTATGACGTAAGACGGCTGGCAGGAGGCCAACAAGTACGTCAGAGCCTATGACGCACGAGCGTATGACGTAAGACGGCTGGCAGGAGGCCAACAAGTACGTCAGAGCCTATGACGCACGAGCGTATGACGTAAGTCGGCTGGCAGGAGGCCAACAAGTACGTCAGAGCCTATGACGCACGAGCGTATGACGTAAGACGGCTGGCAGAAGGCCAACTAGTGCGTCAGAGCCTATGACGCACGAGCGTACGACGTAAGACGGCTGGCAGGAGGCTAACTAGTGCGTCAGAGCCTATGACGCACGAGCGTATGACGTAAGACGGCTGGCAGGTGGCCAACAAGTACGTCAGAGCCTATGACGCACGAGCGTATGACGTAAGACGGCTGGCAGGAGACCAAATAGTGCGTCAGAGCCTATGACGCACGAGCGTATGACGTAAGACGGCTGGCAGGAGGCCAACAAGTACGTCAGAGCCTATGACGCACGAGCGTATGACGTAATACGGCTGGCAGGAGGGCAACTAAGGCGTCATACGACGAGACCTTTTATGTCTCTGCGCCCCCTCCCACACCCACACCGCGTACCTCGTACTTCATTTTGGTTTATTATCTTCGATAATGAACCATTGGAATCGCCCAAAGAAAAAAAATTTTAACCCCCCTTCAAAATTTGTGGTTTACGTTTCAAGATACGTAGATTCAGAAAATCGAATAAAAAATAATCCGTCCGTCCGCCGTACGCCGTCCGCGGCACTTTGCCCAGTTAGCGTTGAGTTAAAATTACGAAATTTTTTTATGGGTTTCGACCAACCCCACAATGGTCCTCGAAACTTTTCATAACCCTAGGTCAAGGGGAAGGGGTTCAAAACGAATTTTGGTACGACATGGTATGAGTATGGTATGGTATATTATTGTATGTATGATTTAGTATAGTACAGTACGGTATGATAGGAAAGTAATGGTATGAGTACGGTGAGAATATGGTATGGTGCCGATTTGCAACACAGTCTGGTATAGACAGAAGGGTGATCTGCACAAGGAAGATAATAAACCGTTGTGTCAAGAATTTGCAGAGTTTTTTATTTAAAACTGTCAAAATGCGCAACTTTAAATCAAAATAACTGGTTTTATTATCGGGTATTTCACTTTATATAGTGAAAATGTACGAGTACTAAACCCTGAGTGAGAATCCTACCGCCCCCCGTTACTTCAACTCCGAGCTCGTAAAGGTGGGCCGTTAAAAGAGTGTGATAAATGTGGTATTGACACTATCCGTAGCCTTGGTTAGTGTCAATATTGACGGTCATCAAATCGAGTCAGACATTGTGTGAAGCTTACGAGTGAAATGCGTTATACAGTTATGAGTTATACAGTACCGCGGTTAAGTTACCATTTTGATTATATTGAGCTGGCCAGATTATCCGGGCGTTGCCCCGGTCGGGGCGCGTATATAACTCAGGGTATTGATAAATAATCTTGACAACCGATAAACCAAATTACAGCTCTATAGAGTGAATAGCATAGAAATTAGCTTTAGGAGCCACACAGCTGGTCCTGGGAAAAGTAAGTCCTAAGAAGGCTACATGCCAAATTTGTCTCTACCACCACGGGAATTGAGCAAAAAGATTCTACCATAGCCTGTAACCATCCCTGGAATTTGCTCATCACAATGGAGCCCTATCAAAATCAGTTCAGCAGTTTGGATTAAGAGTATGGATTAAGAGGGCAGCTTAACATCTTCTTGAGGCTGGCATGAAGTCAGGCGGCGTTTCTCCTTTTATTTCAACCACTGATTTACGTCCATCGTATCAACCCTCTCTACGAATTATAATAATTCAGACGCAAATATCTTTCAAACGACTATTATTATAAATTGTAGTCGTCAACAAGTTCACTAACGGAGCGAACACCAAGAAAGATCAGTGAAGACCTGCAGGAGGTCAATTTTCTTCGTCTCGTAATTTGAATTTCACCTCACAGTTTGCTGTTGGAAAACAAACGGAAGAGTACGGCGCTCCCAATGGTACCACCTCCAACCATCGCGATCGTCCTCCACGACCATTGAAGACACTGAAAAATACGCTACAAAAGTTATTCAAATTAAACACTGTGCATATATAAGCTGCTCTTGTTCATTAGCGGGACCTCATTTTTGTATGGTTAATTCGATTAACCTCCACAATAAAAAGTTGGATATAAGGCAATGAGATATGGAAGTTCTAGTCGTGCAACATGATCTGGTGGATTTTCGACGCATTAACTTGAACTACCAAAAACCGAATTGAAGTGATGGACGTGAGGTTCGAAAATTCGCCCATCAAGTCATCCAGCACCTTTAGAACCTGTTTTCCCATTCCCTTGAGATTCACCACATGGAGTAATTATTCTTCATCTTGGTGGTTTCTGTTATCATTCCATTTAATGTAAAAATCGCTATTCAAGTTTTACCTTCTGTTTCAAGTCGTCAAATATCTGCAATGTGGATCTGGTAAGATCGTTTGAAGGAGGCCCTCGTATTCCGTCTCCGCTACCGTCCTGCATTTTGTCGTAACATCGGGAGTAAATAATAAGTTATTTATAATAATATTAATAATATGTGGGTGTTGTTATGATTAATTGAGCTCTCCTCAAATTATTAACATTACAAACTGATTATAATCAGTTACCAGCGAATGAACAGAAACAATGATGTACTTACACACTCCCAGCTGTTGGTTAGCGTGAAAACTGAAAAATGAGAGAGGAAACAACAGGGAAATGATTAATCGTTGACGTGAATAAACGAATGAATTTGTCCAAAAGGTGATAGGTACAGAACGTGGTTCAATAGGAGCCACCCCGTTTTAAATAAGTAAATCTTTCGAGAAACACTACCCACATTGTAAGAAATTGTAGTGTCTTATTCAGTTTAGATACCACAGGGTACTTCTGATAGTTATTATTCGCCGTAGGTATGACCATTTTCAGAATCGATCACTGCTCAATAACTAATAGATCAACTTCATTCATATTAAACACCTCATTGGAACAAACCAAAATGCTAAAATCCATTCATTCCGTCCATTTTAGCATTTCTGTTATATAATATATTTTCTGTTTAGATCACTGTCCTATGTACAATAATCGAGCGCAGTCAGTTCGTCTTCAGCTTCTGACAGGTGGAGTAACAAAATTTTTTCTTCCTTGGTCGATAACGAAGGTTAATCATCGAAAATATTTATAAACCCAATATTGATTTCGTGCTACAATACCCACCGACTGGAAATTACGGACTACAATACTCACTGGAAATTTGCCTTCTGCCTGCACTACTCATGATGTACTGTTGAACAATTTAGGCAACCTTTGTAAATTTTATATTAATTTTGGTACTCATGAATTGGATCAGAAATGAGTGTGAATTTCCCCGTATCGCTGTCCGGTGTTTGAAAACATGCAAGAGCCATAATGAAATGTAGTGTCGCCCATGTAACGAATTACAGGTGTTTTTGAAGCGTTGGAATAGAAATCGTACGTGGAAATGTATTTTGGTTTATTATATTCGATAATGAACCATAGGATTTTCCATACAAACCAAAATCACAATTGAAATTCCAAATACTGAGCCCACTCAGGGGCGAATCCAGACTTTGATTGCTGTGAGGGTGGGGGGGGGATGAGGTTCATAACCTAATCTAAGTTTTTTAGGGATTTAATTCTTTCTATTTTGTATAGCGCGTTTAGGGAATCCCTGACAATAACTGAAATTCTACTTAACTCCTGCTCGTACATCAGTAACCAAAAGAAAGGGTGGTCCGGGGTAAACCCCCCCCCCCCCCCCCCGAGAAAATTGTTTACAACCAAGGTAGAGGGTAAATAGAGGTTTTCAAACTAATTTTAACACTTTACATCATTTTTAAAAAATTCATTTTTCAAAGAAATCTTTTTTAAATTCAAGATTTTTCAATATTCTTAATTATGTTTTAATACGTATGTTTTTCGGTTGGTGTGGGGGGGGAGGGTGTACTGTAGTACATGGCCAAATCAATGTTTTTGGACGTTTTTGTATTTTTTTGACCAAACACTTCGACGTCCATGTTCGTACTCAGCCTTAGTATGGACCTATTAAGCAACCCCTCGAAATTCGTATCACTCTTATGAAAATCGAGATATCCGGTCATTGGGCAATAAGGCTAATTTTTGGCTCTTGTGAAGAGGGGAGGGGGGATAAATCCGCCACTGAGGCTACTGCGTGATGTTGTGATAGTAGAAATATCGTTGCTGGTCGAATAAATATAATCAAGTAGGTAACAATATTATTTGTACAAGAGCCACTATTTCACAAATTGTTAACTTTCTTCCTTCACTTTAAATTCATTCATCTCCTCCTCGTCACAACTGGTTTTCTAGGATATTACAGCTGACACCGCAAACCCTTATCCGATTCAGACATCCAATAACTCGAGAAATGAAACAGGAAAAAAAAGGAAAGAAACTTACTACGAAAGTCATTGAAAATTTAACAACGTGTTTCCTCTTTGTTCGAGTGGTCCTGCAACTTTTTCCTGCCGCCTCTTGTTCGTTTGAAGGTGGAAAGGATTGTTAGCGTTGGTCGAGAGTTGAGGGGCGAGCAGAAGTGCAGTGGAAACCAATTCGTTTCTTCCTTATTTTATTGAGGGATCTTGTTAGTGCGTCGAGATCAACCAATCAGGACGACAACTGGCTTCAACAAGATTTGTTTTATATTGAAGGACAGTAATTTCGGCTGGTATTTTCAGTGGAAATAAACAAACCGAAAGGTACCTAGTAAGAGGCTTGTAAGGTTGCTGAAGAAACAAGTGACACTCGAAATTAATATCGCAGCTCGGAAGTAGGAAAAATCGTCCACTCAACAGCACGGAAAGACGATGCATAGGGTATACATTTTCACCCGATTCGCCTAAGGCCCAATATATCAGTGTAATTCCCTTAACTCTACTCATTATACACCTAAAAGCTCTCGAGATGATAACTCATCAAGTACCAGTTAACATGTTGACTGCCAATTAGACCCAAAATGGGTCTAGCGAAACTCTCACGTGAGGCCATAAGACCCAATGTGGGTCTAGAATGTTACCTACACCTTTATGAGGTTTTAGCGCTCCTAGCGACCTTTTTTGAGCAAACGCGAAATGTATCTCAGTTCTATGGTATTTAAAGCATTCATTGCAAATCATAGCGTCGAAAAATATGTTGGGAGTTTATTCACAGTCATGACTGGCAGAAGTGGAAGTACTTATTCATCGTTTGTTTGATTATTCTTCTACTGTTTATGTCACAGGTGATATTAATTCGACTTTCTTGTGATAGTAGTTTACTGTTCATATTAGATTGTAGGCGATCATGGAATTATCTTATTACACCATATTGGGTCTTATGGCCCCGAGCCATGAATTCCTTGCCTGGGGCCAATAAGACCCAAAATGGATCTAACCGAAAAAATGTTTTTTTGTTGTTGTAAAATATGGACAATAGTCACATTTTGACGAATAAATTCAACTTAGAATAGCTACTTGAACGTTTTAGAGGAAACCAAAATTTCGGCTTGAGGCTAAGGTTCCCTGGTGCATTGTAACGAGGAACGTAAAATGTCTGCAAGGCCACATGTCAGCGTAGAATAAAAAGTTATTACTCGAGGTAAATAAATAAAAATAACGGAATATAAACACTAATCGTTTGGAAACAAGAAAAAGATGTGGGAAACGAGGCGAAGAGGACTCGACCCCAGAACCCGAGTTAGTTTAATAGAGCAAGAAAAAAGGAGGGGGGGAGGGGGAAATACGAATTTTCTTTTTAACCCTCAACGGCTGATTTACTGGAAGAACAATTACGGTGGGGAGGTTAGGGCCGAGAATTGGTTATTCCGCGCCGTCAAACTTTGGTGAGATGCGGGTTTGTAGACTGTTGAAATGAGGGGTTGCGCGTGAAAACCGGCCTGAGGCTACAGGAACTCAACTATCCAGAGTTCAAAAGTCCCAGTCAGGCAGCGTGTCTAAACGAGCGAATACTTGAACTATTCTCAACCTTACAGACAATTTATATTTTGTATACCCCCAAAAAACACTCCGTGTAAAAAATCACCCCGCTTTGCAAATATCATTCTACAGCAGCCAGAAAAAGTTATGATACCCTCTTTCCACGCACCGTACCATACCACTTCACAGGCATCGTACCAGTTTCGAAATCTCCTCACGACGAGAACATCGCTTACCATAATATGGTATTGTTATACATAATATTTTGATATTATGGTATTAGTAATAAAATAATATTATACAAGCTATAATACTACCTATAATATATTAGAGCAAAAATTAGCGTAACTGAAGGTTTTTGTTCCCAAGCTTTTCTTGGGTTGAGATGATGGGTTAAATCTCTCAAATGGCACTGGATCATGTAAAACAGGTCTGTGGAAATTTTGAAGTCGTTTAGTCCTGTTACCGAGGCTGTAGAAAGTCAGGCATAGTACGAGTATTATCCAAATATTAGCCTGAAATTTCAGTGATGTTTTTTTTTTTCGTGTGTACAATTTTTTCGGGGTGAGATAATGGGTTGAATCTTTTAAAAGGCTTCGACTAAAGCTAAAACGAAGCTCTGTGCCGAATATCCCAGTCAATCGGTGAAGGTGGAGAGGTTGTAGCCTTGCCTGTCTGAACAAGAAGGAGGAGGAGGAGGAGAAGAACAAGGTAAGGGTTAAATGGAGACATTTTACATAAAACCAGGTATTTCGTCGAAAATTTGCTCTTATAGCTATGCTGCATGGCTGTGGATTTTTACAGTTGCTGCATCAAAATGCAGGACCTACATAGTGGAAAATGCTTTTCGAGGTGGATAATTCAACTAGCGACTGGAGGCTTGAATGTTGAATGGTGAATGGTGAACAAGAAGTACTAATAGTAAATGGCAAATAAAAACTTTCCGAGAAAAAAAATGAATGGCCAATAATTTGGTTTAGACCGAAAGGACTCGATTGGAATTCATAGGAACACCCGCACAGTCGAGTTATCTCGCAGTTTAGGGACCACAAATGGCGGGGACAACTTACAACAAAAGGGATTTAAATTAGCAAGTTTCAACAAAATGATGGTCTACTTCGGGTTAAAAGGGATGTGTAAAATGGGGTAGATGGCGAAGGGCTGGGATTGACCCCGGAGCTCACGTAGTGTGAGGGGCCCCACTCGCTTTTCCATCCCCTAATTTAACTTGTTAAATGTAGCCAAGTCCTTTGTTGGTTTCCCTCCAGAGGGAGGGCTTTCAGCTCTTCTCACCTGAATACCAATGGGAGACCGCGTCTCAGATCAATCTGCATTAGCACGTTGATTTACATTGTGCCCAACTAATACTTCGAAAGGTTGTGGACCGTGAGGCGGGTTTTGGGCTCTGCATAATAATTCAACTTCAGTATCCACGCCCGGTGAAGTGTCAAGTTGTATCGTGGTTGTAAGTCCTCTGTATGAGCTTCGTTAAGAAGAACAATCCCTGATGGTCATTAGGTTCAATAGAAATTAACAAACAATTTAGAAGTGTACATTTGGTGTGTCACTCCTTCAGGGTCGCACGATCCAAATCCCAGAAGATGAACTCAAGGTGAGTCCTTTCTGCAGCTACTGACACAGGAAGGTCTACATACAATTCGACGGCAGTCGTCCACGTCCAGGAAATTAAAATTGTATCCAGTGCCGGATTTAAGGGGGTGTCAGGCCCCACCCGTGATCCGAAAATCGGCAATATTCACTAGCCCAGCCTTATTGCCCAATAGCCACAAACATATCGGCAGCATATCTCGATTTTCAAGATATTGACACCTCAAAAATTTCGAGGGGTTGCTCAACAGGTCCATACTGTTCCTGATTGTATCAAACAACTTGCTTCAGCTGAATGCCGGTGACACCGTCACACGAATTGTAAGCATGATGCTGAATGAGATTTTCGTTATTTACGGGTGAAGTAGATAAATAGATGATTTCGGGATGCTGTGGGCCAAATATTCATAAAAGGTTTGAAGTGAGATTCTCTCAGAACGAAAAATTCGGATGCGCTGCAGAAGAGGCGTCAACGCGGTGAGGGACGATGAGAAGGGGGAACGAACCATGTGCGGAGGTCCTGCAGTCACAGGCCATCTACGATTAATCCCTTATGCCCACTTTCACCAAATTTAACTAAAGCGTGATTAACTTAAAGATTACTTAAAGTCTGTGTTGAGTTTTGACACAGCGTATGTATCTCCGGAGCCACAGAAACAGCAACAACACACCAACTAATTACAAGAATTTGATCAGAAGAATAATAACATTTAACGAAATCTCCAAAAGTAATGCTGAATGGGCAGTGCTCTACGTGGTGCTGCAATCGGCGCCTTTGGACAACAACTGGCCCCACAGAAGCAGCATCGTACCTAGTGTCATCATTAGCTCTCCTTAAGATGTCATGCAGCACAGCTGATCGCATGTACATTTTTGGAGCTCGAAACAGCCTCTTGAGCACCAAAAATCCTTTCCACGGGGTTTCGGATCCGAATTTGGGATTCATCATAAAACTCTTCAGCTGTAGACTTTGGGTTTTCTAGGGGAGTCATCGGAATCGCGCAGCAACATGACGTCACCAAAAATCTCACTCTTCATCACGCTCATGACTGCGGACGAAGATGGTCTGATCATGCGTACTCCCAGGCCATGAGAACATATCTTTGATTGCAGGTCAGATGACAATTCGCATTAAAGATACTTTAACTTTAGACGATGCGCCTGGATCCGGAAAGAACGGTGGCTCCAGCGGCTTCTATTTCAGGTTTCAACGTTTTGGTTGTTCTAAGGATCGTAGCAACAGGACTTCCGGTTGTTTTTGGATCTGCCGAGATCTCGCGTTTCAGCAGTAGCTTTAAGCGCGTAATTTATGGGAAACACGTCTTGCCGTTTCGAAGAGTCAGACGTTAGTTTCGGAGAAACAAGTCCTGTCTGCTATTTGTTTGTCTGGTATTTGCTTTATAATTGTCGTCGACCCGTCCTTTCTAAGCTTGTGATGCACGGCAAAGACTGTTTACAGGTCGAGATAACAAGAGAAAAGGTTTGAGAAAAGGATTTCCTGGTACGTACGGAAAAAAGAGGGTCTAATTAAAAAAGCTTGGATCAACTCGTGCTTCACTGATATACCTTCTGCTCTAATGAGGGCGCTGGAGATGTTGGGCTTTTACGAAGAAAGGACTGCGAACGCGCTTTTCACGACAAAGGGCGAGGGAAATTGTTTCACTTGAAAGCCTCAGACAATGCGCTGCTTTGCCTTTAGCACGATAAGGTCGATGTAATCTCATTTTTATTCTTCTTTGAAAACAACTAGTCGACCCGATACAGACTTTCCCAACAAGCATTCAACTGTCATTTGGTTGTATTGTGATGTATACTGGGATGAGCTGCAATAAAAGCTCCAATTCCACGGTTCAATCCTACTAACATAACCTCGTTGTAAAGGAAACTGAGCTTTTGTAATGAAACCGATGAGGCAAATACCACTTGAATTATTGGATGTTTTTCTTTCTATGAATTTTCAAGCGTAGATTAAATGTCTCGTATTAATTATAGTGTAATGAAGGAATCTTTTGTGAAGTACTTGGGCGTTATTTTTGACCACTAACTCAAATTAGATCTCCATATTTCAGCCTTCATAACGAAATTAATTGAGAAAACTGTTGTATTTTTAAAGAACTCCGATTTATTTTGTCTAAATCCCAATTTAGGATTACCTTACTCTCTAATCAATTATGGTGGAATCCCATGGGCACGACTATTACGACACAAGAGATTGATTTATTTATTTATTCATTTATATTCCCGGGAGACTTAGGGCCATAAGGCCCTCTCTTCCATTCTCCCAGGACACAAAGCAGTTCACATATTCTCCTCCACAATCATCGTCTTCACATTGAAAAAAATAATTCTTTACAACATAAATTATAATTTCACTTTTCTTCTAAGCCTTCGGTCCATTATCCTATGATCTCATCCATGTTACATCTTACAAAACTTTCTTAACGAAAATTCGCGAATTTGCTTTATTAATAATTAATTATTAGAGTTAAATAATAAGGTTTCCTTAAATCTATTTCTGAAAGTTTCCGTCCGTTCACTCAACTTAAAATATTCACAGTACTCATTATTTATTTTTGAGAGAGATAGAGATTGTATTTTCTATCACAAAACAGTACGTATGACAATGTTCAGTAAGTACTCAAACAAAATACTAGTACAACTGGATTACAGGGTACTAGGAAGAGTGATAAAACAGTAGGGGAGTGGCTCGCAAGTCGCAGCGAGCATGTATGTATACACACCTCATTCATACAATAAATTACATAAATTACTCTCGAAAACTTTTCATACCCTAATACCACAGTTCTATTATCATAACAGAAATATCACAGTCGTACCAAAATAATATAACAATGCCTGTAAATAGGTGCAAGCTAGAGTACTGGTATAAATATCCTCTGCTTGCATAATGATAACCTAAAGCTAATAGATGAAACGATTAAAACAAGGAACTATGATGAAAGACCTCTCCTTAATTTGGCTTACTTTATTTGAGAGCTATATAAGTGATGGAGTTAAATTATTTGTCAAAACTATACGGTGCCAAGTTTATGAGAGTATTCGTACATTTAGTGCAACATAAATTTAGCTTCATGTTGCTCAGGTCCTGAACTTCTACAGGGAGTTCGTTGAAACACTTCTGCCACCACCAGCCTACAGAATTTCGGTGCAGATGGTGCAGGAGGCAGTAGGTACTTCATGCGACTATGGAAAACGCTATGGTAAGCGCAGACAATTATTATAGCTTCCCCAGGCATGAAATCGTGGAGTCTTCTAATCAGGAAAATTCTGCTAACGAGTTGCAAGAGTTCAAGTCGTTCAAAAATCGCTTCTAAAAATAATTTTGAATAAATATCCTAGGTTCTCGACAGCTGCACTTCATAAAGAATTTGATGTATTTAAAGTTAATAATATGTTGATGTTTAATTTTTGTTTACATGTTCATAAAATTGGAATCCAAACAAAATTATCTAGTACAAGCCACAGCAGAACCTTCACTGAATCTAATCTTAAAATTTCCGTATGTAGGACTGAATTCCTCAAAAGGAATCCCTATAATAGACCTATTTCTTGTATTACAATAATAAGCTCAATTTGAAAACTTTGCCTAGTACTTCTCTGTTTAAGAAGTTTTTAGTTCAAATTTTATAATCTGGCGATTGTTCACTTTCCATATAATTTATAAAATTGGTAGATTGTAAGATTTAAGTTGGCGCTTGGGTATTTGTTTGGAGTCTATTATTTTCTTGTTGTCAACTCCACTGGCTGTCTTTAGTTCATTCTGAACATTTTTTCTGTGGGCTTTCTGATATATTATATTGTATATATACATGATATATATATACATGATTATATATATGATTATATATAATCATTGTGTTTATTGCAATAAATGAATAAATAAAATTAATTAATGGAAATTCTTCCGTATGTAAATTGTAGAATACCAGCCATTATCACCTTCCGCTCAAAGTGATTTGTACTTGCGATTTATCACGACGCAATTTCACGTCCCACAAACCCGAAGTGAGATGGCGATCGAATGGTTTTTGTATTTCACTTATCGCGGGGCGAAGGGAATCCACGTTTCTGCGAATGGGATTTTTATCGGTTCTCCGATCACGGAAACGATAGCGAGTTCTAGAAATATCGTAATGAAATATCCCGAATGAAAAAAAGATCCAGGTGGGTATTGTTTTTTTGGTTAAGCCAAATGGACAAAGGAACGAAGGCCTTTGATATTTTCGCGCCATTTCCGCGAACCATCCCGACAAAGCCTATAGGTGGTGAATTCCATTGAATCGTTGCTTTAATCAAGACCATCTATTACAACAATCCTCCCCCACCATGTTTACGACAGTCAGACTCATGAATTGACTTTTTTAAAGTTTTCTCTCACTTTCACTAACACAAACCACATGGAAGGTGCGAAATTGGTGATGGGTGGGGGGAAATGGGATGATGGTTGCGTGATCTACATTAAATGAAGATCACGCATCCATCATCCCATTTCCCCCAAAATTTTGTCGACATTTTGATATTTCTGGTGGTGAAGTTTTAGAAATTGGGTTTCTCAATTTGATTTGTATTCTGCCCTGCCAAGGTGAATTGCAGTAACTACAGAAACGTCAAACCAAAGAAAAATAGTTTTTTCCTATTTTGTACCCTACAGACTTTGAAAAACCTTCTTTTCTCTATAAGAGAAGGCCTACATGCTCCCTATTAAACGGCTGAATCACCATCGTATCAAATGGCATTTTTTGAACCATTTTAATGGGGCTGGTGGATACTGTACCTTAACTTGACAAATGGATTCATACATTACTACGCTGTATTGCAGTAACTCCATAGAGGGACCCCTGTTCACAGCATTCTAGTTTAGTAAATTACTTCTAATTTCTACTCTAAATTGCAGTAAATTCTATTGTAAGTGGTCGCTACAAATGTATTTCAGTTCCTCAGTTGTGCGTCGTTTATCCAAAAAGTAATATTTGCGATTTGGCAGCATGCAAAACATCAAAATTTGGAGTTACTCCCATACTTAAAAACATGTAGACTTCATTAAAAAGACATAATAGATGAATGGTAAAAATAATAATTACAACAACAACAATATAATAGATAATCATGAAATAGCATATTATTTAATGCATTATCATTGGCAGTAGCATATGGAAAATATTGAATATTGAAGGTAAATTGAAGCATATTGAAAAGGTCTCAATTATAATAATTGGGAGTCAATCTTCTGTACATGTTCTGAGGTCAGGACAGCCGCTGGTGACATTAAGGCCATTCCAAAATGCATGCCTGGTTTCGGGCATCAGCAGTAGATTGTGGATGATTAAGCAGTAGTATTAAGCCTATCTTCAAGAAATATCGTTCCCAAGATTTCGCAGTAAATGCCACAAAAATGATGGCATACCAAGCTAATTCGCAGTAAATCCCTTTGCTACGCTCAACTGCAGTAGCTCCAAGAATGTGGCCTGGAAATGCTGCAGTCTGGCGCAGTAATGGGAGGTACCTACTGCATTTCATTACGGAGGTTGGGTTTACTGCAAAAATCGTAACCAAATTGAGCGGGAAAACGTGAATTTTCCCCGATTTTTTCGCACCCATATGATATATTGCCTACCTAGTGTAACAAGCCTCAAGAGCGTTTTAACTCACAACCGTCATAAATTGGAGTTACTGCACTCTTGCTTAGTACGGCAGTATTGCCTACATCTGGTCTAATTGTGTTAAATCAGGCGGTACGAATTAGTACAGATTAATATTAATTTCGTACTATTATACATTTAAACTTAAACTCACACTTCCTTGTGTGGTCGTGAGGTAACTTGGAATATAGGTAACTACGAGTAACATGAGTAATTAGGCTTTGTAAGTGTGACGAATGCGGTGTGCAATGTTATGATATGACTGGGTTTGGTTGTACCTTTCGGGCCTTCACAAGATGAATTAATTTCGGCAGAATGTACACAAGCCCGAGATAAACAAGGGAAGGTCCAACGCCCCAAAATTAATCGCCAGAGGAGTAACGACCATCAACAAGTAACTCGATTTAATTGTTTCCTCAGGTGATTATAATCTAATCAACGTGTGTCCCATTAGTGATTCTAATCCAGGGGCGAGAAGATTAGCTATTCCGCAATTCTGTGTCACTTCCCGCAACCACCTCTTGCATAATCCGTTTTGGGGCGGTTTCCGAAATTCCAACTTGATCTTTAGGCTAAGATCATTAGCTCCACAAAAATGTGGTTTATCAAGTTTTCGTTATAGGGACGTTCCTACAACTTACGTTCTTACATCATGTGCATGAATATAGTGTTTTATCTGGACGCAAGGCTGTTGCATCAAACTACGAGTATTTCATCATTCTAAACTAGAATCCTTCAGAATTCGACAGATGCACTGGCTGTGGTATCCAAGTCATCGGCAGGACTTCTGATCCGAACCGGCGGTCTCCTCCACTTTTAACCGTGAAAGGTGAAATTGACGAGCGGAATATCCAAGTAGTTGGCCAAACTCAATTTACTCCTCCGGTCGACCCTTAGGGAGAGTCGTAGCGTAATGGCGGTTTTATATGCGGCAAAGCGGATAGGTATTCAGGGATGTTAAGGAGAGGGAAGTGTCAGAGGAGTTAGGCTAGTTTGATCATACTTTGAGCAACTGTTAGGAGAGATGAGAGGCTTCATGCGCTCCGAGTAAATAAATAAACTCACCCCGTGAGCTGCCGGTTCAACTTGTAAAGACTGCCCAGGGCCTCTGAGAATGAAAATTCCCACAAGAATTCCCTTAAAAAAAAAGTAGTTGGAGAAATCGTCGAGGGAGAACATTTTTCCGCAAGAAAGAAGTCTGTCAGTTTTTACTCCAAGTTGAAAAGTTGTTGCCGCTTTTTCCTCCACTCGTGGTCGAAGCCTTTATGTATCTTCTCAGACCTCTTGATAAAAATGTTAGAGACTAAACTTTTTCTAGTCCCTGAGGGCGAGAAAACCCTTCGGATGATGGCTCAATGGAATCTTCAAGTACAAGACTAGTCAGAAACTAAAAAAGACTGACTCGTTTGATAAATCGGATTTTGAGTTCAGAGGTGTTGTACTTCCAATCAGAATTAGTAAACAGTATCAAGTAACCATTAGGTGCCTCTTAACCCTGGAATTATATAAGGGCTGAGGTGTGCACCATCTTTGGTGCTTTCCTACTGGTGCCCTTCAGTAATTTGATTTAAATTTAAATTTCAAAACTAATTTCCGCCAGTAATTACAATCACTTTTGTAGTACATAAATGTAAAATGAATAGACCGCCATGAGGATTGAAAACAAATAACTTGCGGTCGAGTTTCCCAGAAGATCAACGCCCTCCTTTCCGAATTTACCTTCTCCCCATTAGTTTCACCCATTTCAATCTCTGCCCGCTCTTTTTTTCTCCCCCCCCCCCCCCCCCCCCATTCCCTTTCCCGTTATTTAACTTAAACTGTAAAGCTTCCCCAAGAAAAGAGCTCCTGACCGCTCTTACGAATACAAACACGCCCTTCCCGACGATAAGTCAACCTTTCAAACAGTCGTCCATTTGTCAAAGTTGCCGTTTTACCTGTCTCTCCCCGCCCCTTCCATCACCTACCTCTTGTCGGAACTTGTAATTTAAGATTCGACTCCCTTCGGATTCTTCTTTTTCTGGAATAAATGGTAGCAATATCCCATGGCTCGATTTATAACCGCTATCAAAGTAAATCTCGCTCCTTATGCCTTTTCCATAGATGAAACCAGTGCAACGTTACAGAAGAGCAATGCCGTTTGCTTTCAGTGCCTTTAATAGGAACCAAAGGTTTCACATCCTTTTTCCAATTCGTACATTACAGAACATCAATCTGTTCAGATATAGTAGGGGAAAATATAGTGGTGAAAACACGGGCATTTGAACGATCAAGTCTTCATGAGCCAGGAAAACATGAAATCGTATCAACGCCCTCAAAATGTATTAGATTTGTGGAACGTGGGGTGGTAAATGACGGCATATCGGAGGAGTGGCATCGACACTGTCATTTGACGTTTAACTATATTTTCCATTAATAAAGCTACGAAAAAGTGGTCTACATTGAACCACATGTTCAAGAATGTTGTTTCTTATTTATTGTTTATTTTGTGTAGTTTCGATCAGTGGCGGCTACTGATAGGAGCATGGGATCATGTGCACCCCCAGCCAATAAACCAAAAATAATAACCAAATCCCACAACACAGATAACAGGATATTACCATTTGACCAACCTGACCAATCTGAAGCGCCTCGGAGCAACTGCTCATGTCCCCTTCCCTTGTTTCATATTTCCTCATGACTTCTGCCTGTCAATTTTCGGTTTCAGACCTGCGAGATTTAGCATTCAGAGAGGGCGAAACAAGATTGACCACTGAGCGCATCAACAGAGTAAAAGTCCTTAAGATTAATTGTATTATGATACAAAAACTTCAATGCTGTAATGTATGCATTTCGCCTATAAAATTCTGGACGGCAGCGAGGTATCTCAATATTGGACATAGTCGCCGTTCTAGCGCCCGATAAACGAGACATGTTCAACTTTGATACCAGCCCTAAAAACTTGTATACAAGACTCAATTAGAAAAATATTTTTTACTTTACACACACTGAACTCCGAATACAGCTTAGTAGTAGGATGTCTGAAAGTTTGTTTAATAATATTTTTATCAATGAATTTTGAACTGACTGAAGGGGAACAAGGTGCGTATTACAGAAGCTTCCCCAAACCGTTATTCCATACCTATATTCCATACCGTTATTTCATATGAGAGAGTGAGCTAAGCCGAAATACACTGGCCGCAGCTGTTTTTCGGCCAAAATATTTCCAACAATTTTGAATTTAAAAAAAAAACAGCTTACTTGGCCTGTTTATTAGAGTAACAATGTGAGCTTTAAACTTCAAATTTCTGTCAAAAATAATTCCCAAGTATTTGCAATTGTCTTTATATGGCAAAGTCTCAAAACTACAGTGAAGTGATGGGTCAGTACAGTAATAATCATGGTACTTGACCAAGTTATTATTAGCAGAGGCAGTTCTTGATATTGAAAACCTGATCACTGACGTCTTACCAATGTTTAGCCTTAGATAGTTCAAATCAAACCATTTACGGACCAAGAAGAGCTCTAGTACGAACACAATACAAACACAATATATTTTTTATATTTTCATATCTTTTCAGGTAGACCACTTGTATCGTTTCTCTTTATCCGTAGATCCCGTTGGACGAGAGGGTTGGAGCGAGGGTCATGAGAGACATCGTGGTGTTCTCCAGAGCAGCAACAAAATTGGCGTATGGAGCGGATGTTGTTATTTTGGGTGAAATATTGGCGACATCAAGAGGTGACAGGCAGGAGGACGTCCCTCTGTTGTCCGGGAGGCAGAGGACGATAGGGAACATGCAACAGGTCACTTGGTTCTGTGGATTACACTGAAACATAAAGATGATCCGTTAGGTGCCAATTGGATAATGTTAGACGAGGAACAACATAACACAGTACATTATACACACCCCCAAATACTACTGTGATTCCGATACGTGGACCCAACCTCCATGATTCTTGTCTCGAATAATATTTTATATTATAAACGTTGAATCTTCTAGTATTTTCAGCGCTGACTACGGGAAAAATACTGTAAAACTTCCACCACGTACAGTTTTGTCAAGATCAAATTTAATTTTTGCTATTTGATGTTTTTTTTAACGTTAAGAGCCCAATATCATTTATAGGTTGACTAAAATTCAAAATAACTCCAAACTAATATTATAGCAAATTAAGTGTGAGGAAGAAGATACTACTTCCAACACTTCATATTAAATTGGGTTTATTAAAGCAATTTTTTAAGGTATTGCCAAAAGAAGGAAAAAAGCAGCATGGGTATCTCTTAAATTAGTAGTAACCAGTTTTATAGGAAACAGAAAAGACCCAAACTACAAGTCAACTTCATGAAGCTGGGTGGCAACATGAGTATAAAAATTCGTTTTCATCATTCACTTGGAGTACTTTCCTGTTAACCTTGTCAGTGAAGAACAAGACAAAAGGGACTTACGCTAGCGGAAATATGATAGCGGACTTATGCTGGCTGTTAAAAAGGGAAAACCCTCAAATTCCTCGAGTTCAAAGCAGGAGGAGCACTAAAAGAAGCGAAAGCGCTACTATAAGGACGTTTGACTCGAAAATTGTGCAAATGTTGTAATATTCTATTCTATTATATATATAATATATACATAATATATACATATTATGTGAACTGTGGGTTAAATTTAGTTTCTTATCATAATACATCCCTTGTTTGTGACATAACCTGACGTGGTAGGAAAAAACTCTGCAAATTCTTGACGAAACGGTTTATTATCTTCTTTGTGCAGATCACCCTTCAGTCTAGATCAGGAATGATAGATGAAACGTTATAGAAATGATGAATTAATTCATTATTAACTTTGGTGTCTTGTAAATAATATGTGTTGCTTTTATTACAAAATTTGTAATAAAAGCAACACATATTAATGAACAAAGGTTTAAAAAAAATTACAAATAATTTGTACGAATGCCCCGTTCAAATTCCCCTAAACCCCCGAGTAGCCCAATTTTGTCCACCCACAAACTTAGCCTTTAGATTGCCAAGACAGAATGTATGTGTAAATTATCGAAGACAATAAACCAAAATGGATTGCATTTTTGAACTCACCGCTGAATATTACGTAGAAATCAGAATACAATACTGTCAAAATACAAACAACTTGCTCAAAAAAAGTTTTGTTTTTGTAGATCTGTCAGGTCAATGGTTTAGTTTGTTCATGGTAATCGGTATAAAATTGCGACGCTAACGTTGAACCAAACATTACCCTCAGCTCACCCGAAAACCCCAGTCACCGCGAGCAGAAACATGTTTGAAAAATCTGTTTTGATGAAGACTTCAAGGCATCACCTTCTTTATCATCGCCGTCGGATAATAAACTGACAGCCAACTAAACAAATTAGGTGCTCTACGCGCAGTTTCAAAGCGAATTTATTTGTTTTCCATTGCCGGCGCTGTAAAAAGTGGCGTGTGTTCGGAAAAATGGTTGCGAGGTTTTACGGTCGAAGCAAAATGAAGATTTACGTATCGAGAGCGGAAAAAGGTGCCGTTAGTAGATTTTCAGGAAACGGAAGCGGCGGATCCGGAGGAGCCCTCGCCCTTCCAGAAAGTTGTCACATTCAATAATATTTCAAGTTTCGGCTTTCCAGGGGGACTTATCTGCGTTCTTTATTACTTCCGCCTTCCATCTCGTCGTCTGGTGGGTAGGGTTTTTGGCTCGTGCTACAGTAAACAATAATGCCCTCCCTAGCTAATAACAAGTATTGGAAGAAAACGGCTTTGCTTCTCCCTTGTTCGAAGATTAACTCCATCATTTGGATATGATTGTGAGATGTTGCCATTGAGGCCACAGAGAAAGAGGATGTTTATATTACCAGTTCCGCATTTATGGTTGGAGACGCTGAGACGGCCATCTTGACATACAGGGCATCAGGTTTGGTTGAAAATTTGTTTTTTTTTTTTTTTTTTTTTATAAAAATGGGTTTTACAGATTCTCTGAAAAATTAAACTCACGTTGTAGGTACTCTCTTATAAGAGAGTACCTGGTAGAGGTAAGGTATAAATAACGTACTGGTAGAGGTAAGGACTTACAGTTGTCAAATAGTTTGTACAAGATGACCCGGTGTTGGGGGTCATGGCTTGGGCCGCCATTACGGACACGAATACTAAAACACAAATTCGTGACAACATTTTGAGGGACACTGACTCGCTCACGAAAAGACTCGACCATTTGTTGTGCCGAAAAGCTTATGTATCTCGTGTGTGCGCCGGTGGGAGTAATGTATTAAGGTCACAAACTTTGAATATTTATTAGTTAGTCCTATGGAGATTGTGTTGTCTTGCGATAACGTAGACTCAAACTTTACCTAAATAAAGCCGTTTCCTTCCATTATTGCATTCCCACTTCCAAAAGTGAGGTCGCCTTGTTATCCTCAACAATTAAAACTTGCTGGTGTAAAGTCGGATCAAAGGATTTTTTATTTTTTGGAGATTGCAAAATTTGAAATGATTTGTTGTTTTGTTCATTTCCTCCTTGGTTGAAAAACCTTTGTCTATTTGGAGGGTTGTAGGAGGTTGTAAAGAAAACGGAGGAGAAGTTTTTCCGAGCTTTCGGCTTTAATAAGCCATCTTCAGGGGTAGAAATTGTAAAAGAAACAGAGACTGGGTCGACGAAACAATACCTACCCCTGAAGATGGCTTATTAAAGCCGAAAGCTCGGAAAAACTTCTCCTCCGTTTTCTTTACAACCTCCTACAACCCTCCAAATAGACAAAAATTTGGAATGATTAATTATAATTTGTTCACTCTGAAATGGTCGTGTAACGTCACACCTGCGGATTTAGATTTTGCTATTGTCGAGGGTTTCACCATCGGTAATGTGTTTCGAGTTAATTCACCTCCACCACATCATTAATGCACCACAAGGATGTTATTCCATAGCGAGCAAACTCATTATTTCCTCTTTAATCCTTTGACAACCGTGCTCCGACCTCCATTCTCTCTGCGAGGCCATAAAAAAAACTCCTGAAATTAAACCGCTAGGAAGAGAAGCAGATTTCCTCGGTCAGATCGTACAACGTGCTGAAACAGTTGGGGGAAAAAAAAAAATCTCGCCCTCTCCCGCAGGAAAAACACAGCTTGAATCCCGAAGAAGGTGACGAGGGGTGCGGAGGTGGGGGAAAAAAGCCGGTTCTGAGAGGGCGCAGAATGGCCTAACAACGTGAAACCGAGTTTGGGTTTATGACCAAACGTGATCTCGTTAAGTGTGGGCGAGATTACAAAATGTTTTCCGTTGTTTCTCCTCCTCCCCCCCCCCCTCCCTCCGATCTACCCTGAACCCACAAATACAAGAGAAAGATTATGTTGAGCAGATGGAAGAAATGTCTTCTGGCGTAACCTACATTAAATGTTAAGGGTTAGGGATTACAAAATTTAAGTGTAGAACCAATCAGGACTACTACAACGTTATGGGTTGTGATTCATCATGTTCTAATTGAAGAAAAACAATTCCTTTATGTTATTCGGATTTGTATTGAATGCTTAGTAGTGGCGGCTCCTGTCCTGGAGGGGTGCTATGGCGAAGGGGACGGGTCAACCAGATGCAAGTCGGATAAACCTTGTAACCTTTCTCATCTTCAAATTACAAACGCGAATAAATACATACTTGTACAATAGATATGAAAAATGTTCTCCAATGGAAAAAGAAATTCTGAAATAATCATTAAAGGAGTATGAATGTTATCGTTAAAGCTGAAATGTACTCGTACATCGGCCCAGCAAGAACCAACGTGGAGGTGAGAGCAACTCTTGCCAGGGAGAGGATGGAAAGAGGATGGCAGTGGAGAGGTTTATGGGGAAAGAGAGGGGTTGGTCATTGTTTTGGATTGCACAAGGGTGAAGGTATACTCAATGATTCCTTATTACTCAAGGCAACAAAACTTTTATTGCGGTTCAAGCTGGTACTTAGTAAGATAAAGGAAAATGAAATGAATTAAGGAGCTCCTTGCTAACTGTTTACAAAATATATACAAAGATTGAGTACCACTTCTGCTGGGCTCAAATAATTAGTAAATTATAAGGTCTGACCGTTTTCGAGCGAGTGTACACGTTGCGGATGCGTGAAAACGACGGCACCTGCTGGAATCCATAAGTATAGTAGTGCAGCATGGGCGTGTGCAGAGGGGCTCGCAGTATGTACTTACGTTGTCAGACAAGATCCAGACTAGAAAGGCGGTGTTCAGGATTCTGATGGTACACTCAAGCTGATAGTAAATTAATGAGTATATTAGGTGGGATTCTGATGACCCAAATGCAGAGATGTCAGAGTATGATGGTCAGGCGAAAGAGAGACTGCTGGCACGAAAACGTGGATTGTGACGTCATGAGAGGAAAAAGGATAATTCACGATGTATCATGATAAAGATTAATCTTGGGATCACGGACCACCGATTCCACTAATCCACGCACGACTTCACACAACACAACATGAACATGATAAATGATAAACGAACATGATAAATGAACATGATGAATGTACACTTGGTCACAAGTAGTACACAAAGTCATCATTGAGGTAAATAAATTATAACCCTCTCATAACATTCGCTCCATCGTTACTTTGGCCAATTAATTTTTTTGGGGTGAATTGCTGCATTGTCCAATAATTATTCTTTTTTCACACAAGTTGACACATATGTCATCGATACATGACATATTTCACCTTTTATGGCGTCAACAAGTTCCATGATGCCGATTATTTCAAGGCATATGAATCAACACTATCAGCTAGAAACTATGTATTCTTGAATGAACAAAGTAATAAATGTGTGAAATGACACATTTTTCAAAACGACATAAAACTCTGGAAGTGTCCAGTCATTTTAGGAGGAGGAAGTGAAATGCCTCATCTATTCGGCATCTTCCTCACCTTCCCCTCCTTCACCGCCCTCGCCAACAGGTTCGACTTGAGCTCCTGTCAGCGGCATGTGCCTCTGTCTCCAGGCCTCTTCTTCTTCGGGGGTTGGGTCAATCTTCTCCATTACCTCCGGCCCCAGTTCGTACTCATCCCACGGTAAAGGGAGTGGAGGCGGTCCGTACGAATAGGCCAAATATTTGACGCCGAATCCCACGTAGATGTTCTCCCACAAGAAGCCCCTGGTGACTGCATGAGCTCCGACCCAGACGTTAGAGCGAGCCGTAATGCAGTTTTGATGTCCAGTAGTCCTGTACGGCCTCCGCAGCGACCAGCATTTGTCTACTTCCGGGCTGTCGTCTCGGCTTATTAAAGTTAAAATTGGTGGTTTCAACCTTCCTCGAAGCTCATCCTCATCCCAGTCTTCAAACCCTTCAAACTCTCCCTCATCACCGGGTGGCTTCCAGTACTCTGTCCTCCCTTGTGGTAAAATATATTTCCTAATATGCATCCAGTAATTCCTCTGTATATCTACGAGTCGTTTGATTGGAGGCGGGTGGTAATCTGTATTTTCCAAATATCCATCAGGGAGCATGTCCTCTTCGTTGTAAATCTCCTCTTCCCCCCCAGGCACCGTGTACACTCCAACTGGGCAAATTATCGTACCGGCAGATATCCTCGCGATTTGGGACCTTAAATAATGTTTTTCTACTCCGGGAAATTCTGGATAACTATCGATTTGAGCCTCAAGATCCCCAGTGAAGTACTTGCGTATACAACGTGCGGTGACAATTTGTGCGGGCACTGAATCAGGGAGTAAAGTGAATTCTTGCCAGGGTTCATTAGCTACAAAGTACCTTCTGATATTCACCCCCGAACCTAACGTTTCTGGTGGTACGATATTAGCTTTGAAAACTGGAGGTTGAGGTACTGGAGGCATAACGTACTTAGCCAGAAGTTGTTGGGCTGCAATAGGGTCTACCGGCTCCGCCTGCACGATACCAGTTTGGAGCTGCTGAATCTGCTGCTCAGGGCCTGCCAATGCCATCACAATTCCTTCTTTAATCGCCACAACC
This sequence comes from Stenodema calcarata, assembly GCA_963920205.1. Classification (NCBI taxonomy): domain Eukaryota; kingdom Metazoa; phylum Arthropoda; class Insecta; order Hemiptera; family Miridae; genus Stenodema; species Stenodema calcarata. The sequence continues at coordinate 16,630,651 of OY986059.1, forward strand.
TCTTCTTTCATTCCTCTCATCATATCATCCACATTTATATCCAATTGCTTTTGTGTCTCTTTCATCTTTTTGGCAGCTGCAGCAGCTTTAGCTTCACGAGTCATGAGTTTATCTCTTTCTTGTGCTATCCGTATTTCATCCTTATCAGCTTCGCATTCGATCACGTAATAATTTTTGTACAAGCCATATATTTTCCCCCAAACTCTTGCTTTTGTCACTTTATGATGTTCGGTCAATTTCCTCATTGCAATCATCAGGTTGTAGCACTCAAAATCCGACAACCCCACACCAGCTTCAGTTAGAAGCTTCATCTTTTGCAAAGTCAGAGGGTCGGGAGCAATGTTAGGATCCGGCGTTCGTTCCTCAACGTCGAACTTATATTTTAAAGATCGGTACATGTTGCAGTACCCAAAGCTACCTCTGTTGGGCGGACTTTTCAGGTAGAACTCCCTGAACAAGTTCGGATCCCTTGCCATGGATTTTCGTAGCAGCGCACGGAGGATTTTTTGAAAAACCTCCAATGTGACGTCTCCTCTGTATTCCCCGACTTTCTGAAGCGCATTGGTGAGAAGTTCCCAGACTGATTCGTCTTGGTTGTCCATTTTTTGTAAAAACCTGAAAAAATCCAAACTTATGTACAGCAGTTTGAACAAGGTACCTGTGATGACTATAGTCACATCAAACTATACCCCTACCCAAAGGCGCCACAGCCACAGGTAAGAGTTATAATAGGACCAAACTCAATTTCCTAAATAATTCATTGAAAGTACTACAGAATTGGGCATGATAACTACAAGAATTCAATTTCACCTCTTTGCAACATTGTAGTCATGTCCGGCGTTCGGTAAATTTGGCGGTGGCGGTTGTTCACTGAAAGTGCTCAATGTTCGTTTCAAATGCGGCGGCACATCCACATCTTTCTTTACAGACGGAACTACCGCCATTTCAAATTGATCTTACAACCCTCCAAACCATTCCACACGACGCGGGTCGTATCCTGGATTAAGAATGTTACGTTTCTGTTGATTATGTGTTGCTAGCAGTAGGTATGTTGACTTGAGTTTGACCGATTCAGAATTCCCAATGCATGCAGGGATTTTGAAGGAATTTTCACCTTCATATGCAATGCATACTGTTTCTCGGTATACGCATAGTCACTATCAGGTTCTGTCAATAGTGGACGAGTTAGCTCGCTATCAATTGAATGAGATTGAGATCTGCTACAAACTAAAAATTGACTGTGTGTCCATTTAAAAAACAATTAGGCACTCTGTTAGAAGTTTGAGGTATTGGTACCTAATTTACTTTTTCGCCTGCTCAGTCCTTCATTTGGCCGTATTATATTATCGGCTCAATTTGACTACCAAATGCCAAGATTAGAGAACTGCTAGGAATCGCCAATCTGGGACTGCTACGCGATGGTGATAATACCTCCCACGTATCTGTGCGTTTCTGTGTACAGTTAAAATCAGTCTTCAATTTTCCGTCTGAGCGTTTGGAACTATGAATCATTGGGCGAAATTTTTCTTGCTTTTTTGCCTTCTCGCCAAGATTCAAGCGCAACTACCGCCATACCTGAACTGCACTAGGTACATGGAACCCGTAAGTAATGATTTCAGTAATTAATTATGTTGTGGCAATGAGGAGTTTGCGAAGGGGAAAGATCGTTTCCAAGTCCCTGATACCGGATTAAGGATAGGACCGGATACAACTCATTCCTAGCATGCTGTAAAAGTAAAACCATCCGAATACCAACAATGAATATCAGCTAATAAAACCACTATTACAATGAATTATTTATTATATTAATTAATTTCAGTGTGTAGTGAAGAGAGGTGATTCCTGTTGCGGTTACCCTTTCTACGACTGCATTTCCGATGGAAGGGAAGCCCTCTGTCAATCCGTCAGTGACTTTCCCGAGCTTAGCGCCGAATTGATGTTAAGGTTGCGGGAAGCCAAGGACCGCGGGGACCCCGAAGCTTCCGAAATCCAGAAAGACGTCTACGACCTGCTCGGATCAACTAAGAGACCCGGAGGTGGACGAAGGAGCCAATCCAGGGCTGGCGGTAACAGGCGAAGGACCACGAGGAGACCAGCAGCACGGAACAATCGGGGAACGAGAAGGAGAACGACGACAAGAAGCAGCTCCAACAACTAGATGTCTCGAACTGAAGACCAATGATTGCGAGGCTTGTGTGGATATTTTTGTTTCGTCCAGTTAGGGGAATTTCAAGTGTGTCTGAAAATAAAACTGTTAATATTTCGACTTTTATCGTACATGGGACCTGATCCCATGTTCTCCTTAGTATTGCATGATTGACTGATTGAGAAGGAGTTCCTTTGGGAGGGAGACCTTTGTTGGGTGTTTGTCAGTTGAAACATGGCGATCGTGTACTACCAATTAGTGAAAACATACCATGAAATCGCTCTTTTCTTTGGTCTGGAGTTTCAAAATATAAACTACTGTTACCGTTCAATTATTTTCTATATAAAGTTGGAAGGGTTTCCAAAGTCACAGGTAACACATTATCATATTGAGGGGAGATGTTCTTAAAGCATTACACTATTGTATTCATCACTCTAGAGGAGCAATATGGATTAATGAGCGGAGAGGGATTCATGTGAAGATGTCGACTCTTACTGAGTTGCATTCCCGAGAAAAGGCTTTTCAAGCTTAAGGGGTAAGGAAGAAAGGAGCCCTTAATTAAACGCGTACCGCGAGGACACGTACGAGCTTCCAATTACACATCCAAGCTCTCATTTGACGAAAGGAAAGGTGACGAGACGGAAGATATGTCCCGCCTTACGCCTTCCCTTGACTCCGGCTTGATCCGAAGGTTACCTCCTCAAAGACGGCTCCCAAACCCTTAAGCCATAGTCCCACAACCGAGTTACTTCGTCTGAATTACTCTCGAGGCACCCGCCGAACCGCCCTTTAGCTCCATATAACGAATTTAGCTTTCAATTAAAGCAACAGTCTTTTCCCTCAAGACGAGCGTTGCACGACCGTGATCTCAAGAGGATACGCTTCAGGCTTAATGAACTGAGAATCCATCTTCCGCCCTTCTCATTAGTTGGCGACGAGACGCGGCGTCACAGCAGTGGTGAGATGCTACTACGATAGTGTATGCTGAGGTGAGTTGACACTTTCCAACTAATTGGTTTCACAAGAAGTTACCAGTACGTTTAAATTGATGAAAATGAACACTATCACGTGGTATGATGAGTACAAACTCTGTAATGACCTTGTGGGGTCTTTCCATTTCGGTAGGTGGTTTGGACAACTGTAACGCCTCAATATTCCTGCAATATTCTGGTGGCTCGACTTGAGAGGTCCACACATTTTTATTCGTAAATTACTCGTATTAGCGCTAGTATGAAGTTTGATCTGAATTTTCCGAATTTGGCCCGCAGCACAGTTGGCACTACACCTCATCGCCATCCGCAGCTCCCATGAAATATTCAATTTAGTAATGTATCGCAAGTTTATTCATCTATTTAGGTATCTACTACACTTCCTGATATAGGTACTAACGTAACTGATGAGCAACTTCTCTTTGTTATGACGTGTATACATAACCTTCTCAATAAATAAAATAGGACTTCCTAATGTCTCTAAACTCAGAGTGCTCAAGGAAAACTGTGATGCAGTAAGAAACTTATGTAGTTGCATGGAAATAGAAAGGCAGAATTAGATAATATATCTAGGAGTGCACTTAGATCAACATCTCAAGTGGAAGGATCATGTAGCAGCATTAGTCAAGAAAATCAGGAAATCCACGCATTAGTTTCTAATGCTACGAAGTTGGCTAACAAGAGAAAATCTTAAAATGGTGTATTATACTCATTTTAATATATGGTATTCTTGTATGGGAGGTACTTATGCATCTAACTTTAATAAAATAAACGTTGCAATGAATTCAGTTTTAAGAATAGCAACTAGGTCCCTGTACAAAACCTTCGATGTTCTCACCCCAGAATAACTTACACCCATAGAACTGTATTGTATATACATGAAAGTCTGAATTTATTTACCAAGCAATCGGTGGTTAAGCCGTCGCGAGCAAATCCCAATCATGTCCTCCAAATACCACAATCTCCGAATGATTTCTTCACTCGACAAATTCCATCCCTATTTTAACTCTTAACTAAGACTCAATTATCAACAGGGAAATTTAAAAAATTGGTTCTTGAATATTTTGAACTTGGAAATAATGAAAGTTAAATTATAGACAGGTTTAATACCTAAATTTAGACTCAAAAAATACCTACACTCTGATTATCCTAAATTATTTAGGATAATCAGAGTGTAGGTATGTTTTGAGTAACTACGATTATTAGAGTACTTCAAGGTAGATGTCGTACCTATATTTTTTGTACTGAACACCTAATACCAAATAAAATAAGCGTTTCAGATGCAATAATTGTACTACTTACTAGAAAGCAAGAGACGAGCCTGGACGGGTCACAGGACGGTTCAGAAATCCAAGTTTATTTTTGGAACTATCATTATGTACTTAGACTGTAAAAAATGGTTGTTACATGTATTGTGTACTGTTCTCTGGAATAAAATATAAAAATGTGGTGTAGCTCCTGAATCGTAGCAGTTAAGTAACACCTGAGAGCACCGGCATTCCTTCACGCTCAGCGTGAATCAAGAGAAAATTTACCACCCACGGCGGAATCTACCTATGGAAAACCCCCAATCACTGAAAAATACGTACCTACTATGGATAAAACACCCTTTCTAAAATCAACGGCTCAGCAACTTTCTTCATTACGCGCTCCCGCCTCAGGGACTGTACACAGTTTTGACGTGAAAACCAGGGGTTAATGAAAAGCTCGCCACGGAGAAGTTTTGGAAAAGGGTTTCTATCTAGCAGGGCAGCCTTAATCACGGAAGAAGAGACCCCTTTCCTCTGAAAAATGAGGAAAAGGCGAAACGTCGGATGCCTAACCCTCCCGGGACAATAAGGTTCCGAACCAGAGGGAAAACTAACTGGAGTTCGAAATGATCGACCATTCATCGTTGAGCTAGGGTTAGCCGACAGCAAGCGGAATGAGGAACTTTCCACTTCCGCCCTTTTTAGGGTTAATGAGAAAGGGACCAGTCAAAAGTTTTTTTCTTTTTTCATATAATTTTTTTTTTTTTTTTTTCGCATGACTTGGCTCAAAAAAGTGACAAGGAGAATGAGGGATGAAGAACGATGTGGGTCGGGAGGGCAAAACGAAGTTGGAAGGTAATATTTGTGAAAAGGGAACGGTTTTTCGAGTCAGTTTTCCTCTCTAAACGAATAGAAATAAAGCGTCGGCTGATGAATGGTCTTGCACGGTAAATCGGTTTGAGATGAACCGAAAATGACTTGCAGAAGTTATGGACTCAATAACCTTTCATTTTAGGTGTTTTTTTTTTCTAAATTGAAAACGTCTGACGTGCGTCTTCCTTGTACTGTATTCAATATAAGTGAGGGGTTTCTAGCAAAACAACGTTTTTTTCAAAAAAGCTAATTATTCAGGAAATGACAAAAACTGTTTGCCGTGTTTACACACTATATTAGAAATTTGAATTTCATTCTTTACTTGAGGTTTACAGTCAGGATGAATGCCAAATATGTTTGGATGAGCTTAATGCATTATTTTTGATGGGATTGGCGAAACACGATTTGACTTGTTATGTTTTTGAAGAATTCCACTAAGAAGAAGACAAGTCAAACATTGCTGGCAACTGAACAAAAATAATAATGTTTCTTCTTTTTATTGTTTTATTCAACATAGGTAATGTCTTAAAGAATGTATAAGTAACAAGAAGCAGGTTTTAACAAAGATTATGGGTCAATCACCAGCACATCCATCGCTATTGTCATATTTGTCGATATCGAAGTTGTTGGAGTCCTCTTCTTCTGGATCACCAATATGAGTGAGATTTGAGAAAGGTTGTCATAGAAAGATTTACTCCGAAGATTTTGGAGATATGGGATGGTGTATTCAGATCCTTGATTTTAGCTGGATTCAGCCGAGGAGGTAGTGTATAAAGTGGAGACAGGTTCAGGATTGTGTGTCTCACTTTAGCTTGTCTCACGATATTTCTTGTCCAGACTTGTCCTCACAAGATATCTGAAGGATACAAACTTTTTGAAGTTTGAATAGTAGTTTCGGTGTCTTCATAAAGACAGGTTCAGTCGGTGCTTTCATATGTTTGAAGTCTTTATGGGTGAATTTGCGTAGCTTGAATGGTATTGGGACCTTTCGAGCCGCCAAGCTACGAGTAGTAAATGAATTTTGTTCCATTTCATCATTATTTTGACTAGTCGTGATCTTGCCGAAACACTCATGACTTGTCTTGTTGCTGAAGAAACGCCAGTTTTTCCGAGGTCCCCACTGGATGACAAGTTCTGTTTTTGGTGAAAGCGCATATTCAGGATCGCAGGTATCTTCAGTGGCCACAAGATGGCATCACAAACTCAAAACTCGATTTTGATGACTAATCGTGTTTTTGGCAGAAACCCCTCAAGTAAACATTTTTTTTTGTGTATGGCAAAAAAAGTTATTATAAGTAACGGCAATTATTATACCGCACATTCGTTATCCATGAAGACGTCTTGAGTTAAGACCCCAACCATTACTCAAGGGCGCCCGATTAGTAGATGATTAGCCAGTTTATAATTACTTACAAATAGAGGTTTCTAATAACAGTTTCAATTCCCGGAGAAAAGTCTGATCAATATGTGGGATTAGTGGACGGGGATGGAAAAGCAATTGGACGAGTGTGCGGTGATGCGGAGGTTTGGGCTCCTGATTTAGTTTTCAATTTAGTGTTCGTGTCAGTGGGTTGGGTGCATTAGTAGTCTGACGTCAGTTGGGGATTGATATACGGGTTAGGACCCTCTGCTTTGAACGCGTTTGGTGGGTTGGGAAGAGAGAGAGAGATAAAGAGTATTAAAAAAAAAAAAAAACGAGGGAAAACCTCCAAACCCTCCTAGCAATTTCAGCGTTCGGATTCCGAATTTACGCTGTCGAGTATTCACATGGGAACGGAATTGGGAACAACAAGCTCCAGACATGAAGAAATTCCAAACCTCATATGCGTATTTTCGAAGATTCCCCGGAACTGCCGACATCAAGTGAATATGAAGCCAAAGTTTAGGTGATGACAGAAGGTATGCGGCGAAATATCCAACAAATTGCATACACTCGGGTAATAGGGTGATCTAAAATTCCCCCTTTGTAAGGTAGCGATGGTAGTAGGAATGTTCAAAATAACCGCCGCACAGTAAAAAATATGACCGATGTAGGTGGACAAAATTCTGAAACTTGCCCAAAACCACCTTTTGGGTCCCAGATTACGGAAAAACTAATAAATAAAAACATCTAATTATTTTGTGACACGATCGCTTCCAATCAAATGTATTTCCTAAAATCTAAAACTGTCTTACATTTAACGTTCGAAGTCCAAGAATACTGGAAAAATGATACGAAAAATCAAATTATCGGCTAGGAGTGGAGTAAACCTGCTAATAGATGGATTTTTTTAAATCATTTAGGAAACTCTTCAAATATAGATATAGAAATATAGGTTGTAAAACATTAATTTATTTTTGTATTATTTTTTAGTTTAATTCAATGTAAGTACATTACATAGAATTTAAATCAATTACAGAAATACTCGTAAAACTAGGCATAATTTATAATCACAACTAATACCTAACCAGTAACTCGCTGACTTTTTTTTTCTCACTGGAACATTCGAAAGATTTTTCAGGACGTCCTGAGGATAACTGAAATACGAAAATCCAAGTCATCTGAATCAAGCCAACTAGAGTATTTATTTAGAAAATCTTCCAGTTTTCTGTGACATTAAACGATGAAGTTTGTCTCACCTTTCCGAAATTGTGTCTGAAAGACGGGAAATTCCAATTTTCAAAGGCCCAATCCCCACATCTTCTTGATTATTAAGTTGGGTGGAAGTAAGAATAAATTTCAGCAAAATGCTCTTGGCGGTTTTTTTGAAGGAAACTTAACCCACTCTTCAAAAAATTATGTGTGTCTGAAAATTATGTGTGTCTCCTTGTGTGTCTGAAAAAATTATGTTTCACCCAAAACGGTATGGCGGGAACTATTAGTATCAAGCCTTTTACCAAATAATAATAAACGAGAGAAGGTCAAGTACTCAGAAATTCTAAACTTTTGACTTGACTTTGTCCACCTAAGTGGTGGTTTTGCCCACTGTGCGCCGCCGCTCGTGTGTCCTACCTTGTACAGGGCATATCAAGTCGATGAACAATCTTGACAAATTCAGAACAGTGATCCAAAGTTAAGGGACATCTATGGATAAGGATAACTACAGAAAATTACAAACCGTTGTAGAAGATTTGCAGATTTTTGTCTTTTTTCGTCCTTCTTCAAATCAATTTACATATTGGTACAATGAAGTTGTGACTGATTCAGGTACTTGTCTGGTAAATTGGTTGAGGATCGTGATGATTGTCGTCAGGACCATCCTGAGGGCAGCAGCCGTTATTGGAGACCCGTTGGAGAAGTTGGGGAGTGAACAGGATCGAGTATCCCGAGTGGCGGAACTGCTGCAGGAGACGATCGGATTGAAACAGCAGCTGGACGTGGAAACGCACTGAAAATTATTAAATTGAACAAGCGCTAGTGAGAAAACCATCCACGTAATTTACTTAACTTATTAATTTTTAATTGATTATGGAGCCAATGGAATTTATAGTGATGGTACCCCTGGTAGCGTCTCTTTACGTTCATAGACTGCAGTTCGTCCTGTATCCACATTCAATAACTGTTACAAGTACTAGTATGCGCGTAGAATCATCTTGACACTGTCCCCAAAAGGCCCTAGGGGATTAGCATTGACTTAAATGTTCGTGGAGTCTACTGATTTTTAAACCGTTTTGAACTGAACCAATTGGTAGTAAATCCCGCTTACCGAGCCACCAATCGGAGTACAGGGTCTCTCCGTCTGAGCTCTGGCTGGTAGAGTGGAAAGCGACAGCAGGAGAAACCCAACGGGGATAAGAAGCATCATGACCAGCCGACCGTATGAATGGAAATGGTTCTTTTGAACGACCCCCTACTAGTAGAATACCCAGGATATTTATGCACTTTTCCAACTCGTATTGATTGAGTTCGATAACGAATAAAAATAAATTCCTCCCTTCGATGCGATTGGAGTGGAACGAGTTTTTACTGCCGCTCTGAACTGGGTAGGTACGCACATGTAACTACAGAGTCGTATTTTTGCCGTGAAAGTTTCGAAAGTTCTCGTATCACCTCGGCATGTTGAAACAACCAGTGATATGTCTTGACACTTGAGTAGGTACAACTTTGGAACGCCTAATAACTCAGTCAGATTTACGATCAAACATCGGCCACATCAATTCTACTCGCTGCAAAGAAACATTTTCGTGATAACGATTGCTCTAATTTGGATTTACAGAAATCTGCGAAGGAAAAGGGTGGAATAGAAAATGATGACGACACTCCAGAAGTTCAAAGACATGGAAACTCGAACGTTACATTCAGAGCATGTCTAAATGTTACATAACGACATATTATGACATAAGGTCAATCATTAAACTACTCAAAAACTCAATATTAGGGGAAATCAAGAAAATCCTCAATGAGTCACTCCAAATCACTTAAATCACTTTAAAAAAAAACCCCTTTAAAGGTGTCACTCGTCAGACTGTTTCATTTTGGGAATTTATGGGTGATATTTCCCCTCTAAAACTCCCTTAAACCTCCCTGAGAGTGGCCCAATTCTGCCTACCTACGAACTTAGCCTTTCAATTGCCAAGGCACATTTTTGATATTTGAGATTTGAATTGAGATAAAAACTTCAAATTTGCTCAAAAATCTGTCGGATTATGGTATAAACAATTTTTGGAAATTCGAGTTTTAAGAATTTTGGGCCGAGAATAATAGCTTCCTTTTCTTCAAAAATTCGCTAATACGATTTATTACCACTATATTTCTCCCGAAACCTCACATAAAGAAGTCGGGTCGGACGTGACCCGACCTTACCTAGAATGTCACCACAACCCACTGTACCCGTAGAGGGTTAAATGAACTCCTTTACGTAGGAAACCCCAGTCGCATTTCCAGAAATGTGGAAATGTGACAAACTCACTTATTCAAACACGTACCATGTCCATAGCCATGTTATTGATGAGGACAACGATGTAAATAGGCCTCGTTTCGCGACGACCGAATGACGCCTCTAATGAAAGACGACGTTGGCAAAGTGAACTGTTCACATCCTCCTCATACCCTGAGGTTTCTCTTGATTTTCCCCAGCTCTTCAGAGCTGCTCATTAAAAATTTCCGCTCCGCCGATGAAGTCCCTCATTGAACTGAGGTTGATGTAGGGTTTCTTTTCTGGTTCGACTGAAAGTTATGTTTGAGGTCGAGAAAGAAAAGCTTGAACGTTATTCGAGTCTCAATGTTATTATGCAACCTTCTACATAGTACGCCGACGAGGCTTGAATTAAAAACAAATTAAATAACTGAATTAAATTATGTAGATTACTTCCAGTTTGAACACACTACAATCATGATATTAATTTCCTCTCTGAAAAATTCACCAAGTGCTGTTTTACCTCTAACTTCAAGTACTACGAGAACACATACCACAATTAGAGTTTGACTGAGGCCAGAATTAAGGCCTACATTTCATCCCAATTAAAAAACTCCATGAAACTTTTCAGATAGACATGTGGGTACTCCGAGCGTATGTTATATGCCGATACTGTTTTACCTACCGGGTGAGGCCCGTTACCAACTACGAGTATACGCTCTTAGTTACTTAAGAGTATGTGACGAGTTCTCTCTATTCAACTACTCTATACGCACGGTTTGGTGGATTTTTTTATTTTTGTGCTTGGCAACTGCGAACTGTGAGCATTTAATCCTGATGATTGATTGGATCTCTAATAAAACTAATAAATGTCATAAAGTGCTGAACCGATTTTGACAGGGCTGCATTGTGATCAGGATGGGTTCTGTTGTTATTACATTTCACACACCCGCTTCCTACGTCTTTTTTTTTTTTTTTAATAACTTTATTGCAATTATATATTACAGTATAGTTTAGTATAATAGTGAACATTAGAGAAGTTGCCCTCGTAAACATGATGCAAGTTACTGCCCAGTGACAGCCTTTGCTAAATTTATGCGTTATTAAAGAACTATATTAAGTGAGTTAGGAACACAATATGTGTTAACAAGGCTTAACGAGTGCATATAGGAACAAGTTCGCTGTATGATGACTATCAGTGTCATTCAAAGGAAGTCCGGAGGTCTCTTGTGTTTGAGTCTTCGTTGGTCCTTGGGTGGTGGCGGATTGTTAGTGCTGTGTGAGAGTAGTTCGCTTTGATAGTCATCGAGCTATGGAGTTGATGGTATGCTATGGGCTGGCGACCTCTGGGATGTTGAGGTCCTGGTGTATGCAGTGTTCGTCATGTACCATTGTGCTCTTGTCATGGTTCTGAGTGCTGGGTTTTGGAACTCGGTTCTAAACATCACGTTGGTTTTAACTTCCATCTTGTTCATCTCAGAACTCTGAAATTTGGTACACAGCCTGTTGAGACCATGAGGGAGTGGTTGAGAGGATGCAAAATCAGCTTCGTGAGCGATCAGAGATAGGTCAATCCTCACACGTTCGCAGTTGCCAAGCACTCTGGATGCTCGTTGCCACTCCCATCTCAAGAATAGAAGAATCCCCTAAACCATAGATCACATACGTATAGATTAGTTGGTCAGAGAGAACTCTTCATATACTTTTAGTTGGTAACGGGCCCCACCCGGTAGGTAAAACAAGATCGGTAGGTAGCATATTATGCTGGGACTACCAAAATGTGTAAGGAGTATAAATACACAAAGCCCCCGAATAACTCACACTTTGTAGCACTACTGGGATTTTGTTGTTTGAATAACATAGCTTGAATGAGATGTGTCACCTACCATGAAGTATGGAAGTAACCACAGTCCACACCATCACATAAGGGAATAAGTAGCTTGGAGCTTGTACTTGTACTGGTGATCAGGTAGTAATAAAGATGCAGTTCGAAAAAAACCTTTATTTAATTTTTATATTACGACACAAAAGACTCAAGTAATATTGTGTTTGTGTCAGTAATTACTACATTTTGTTCTTTGTGTACCTACTGGTAATATGGGAATATCACGTCTGTGTGTCCACTTTAGCCACCACATCTACGTGGATATTCGAACCCCATCTCTACACAGCTCCTCCAAATATATCTTCCTCGATGGGAACGATTCGACTCGGATTGAGAGCGCAAACATGCGTTCCTGAGAGGGAAGTGCACTGGACGGTCGGGTAAAGGCAGCACGGCAGTCCTCGAGGGTCACACTGGAACGACAATTTATCGTATTTGGATTACTTTGTTAATATTTGCTAAAATATTAAAATATACATTTTTTGAATAATATTCGATGTGGCAGTGAATTTTTAAGATATGTCAGTAATTTGTCAGTTGCCTAGGATATACCGAAATTTGGTTATCGCGCATAACACAATTTAATATGCAAGATAACCAAATTTCGGTTATTTTTCATTTAGGAATAGTTATTTAAGTAATACTCTTGATTTGTTTAATAATATCATTACATACTGAGACCGGAAGGTCTCGTTATACTATGGGACTAATAGGTTTCGTCATTAACGTTAGTATCTTGCTCGCCGAAGCCTATTAAATTTACGTAGTGAGTTTATGTAGGGAAGAGGCTTAACGTTAGTTAGAATCAGGTATATAGTCCTGATCTTCCCGTAGGGATTCCATCGGGTCTTGACCGTTACGTCCATGAGTGGTCCAAAGTACGAGATTGATGCTGAGGGGAGAAAATGACCCGATTTATAGTAATTAATATGCCGTTCACGGGGAGTGTTGTAAACCATAGCCAGCTCGCCCGCCCACAGTAAGGCCGCTAATATCCCCCGCCTATCGCTTTCCGCTTTGCGTCTCATATTGGCTCCTGAGGTATTTATTGCTTTTGACGACCCGCGTGTGGTTGACGGTTATGAATTTCGGGTAAGGACGTAATGACATTTCACGTGGCCATTACGATCGTTTTCAACCGGAAGCGAATATAAGGTACGAATGGAACTCCTGCTCACTAGTGGTCATCATTAAAAACATTTTTCAGCGTTGCAATGTTTCCCAAAAAGTCGGTGTGCGACCTTTATCATATGACAAAAGTTGGGTCGTGCTATGCATACAATCTTGGAAATGTCACGCCAGTTCAAGAAAGCGATGACGAGAAGGTGGCACGAGCTCCACAATAGCTATACTGCGGGGAAAGCTATAAATTCCTTTTACCAACGTTATCAGAGAAGCCATAGCGTTATGAAAGCACAGGCCAGGAAAAAAGATTCCACTCCGGCATGGCAACACTACGGACTTGGCTCGGAATATGCAAAGCTAATCTCCACAGAATACATCAAGAGCAGACAGATCGTTGCAATGAGTGCGGTGAAGTGGACGATTTGGAGCATGTGCTTCTCGGACATTGATAACATCTTGTAATATATGTGTAGGTACATCTTACATGACTGTATAGAGAAGTCTAATGCCAAATTTAAAAAAAAAATTAAAAATCGAATTTTGAGATAATAGCTATCGTTAGATTGAAGTGGTATTTTTTGTATACAAACGTAGGAGGCAGGTTGGAGACAGTAGCCAGCTGGTGTCGTCGAGGTTTGACCACTAAAAGGAATTTCTTGAGAAAATGAATAAGAAGTCAATGTAAAAAGCAAAACGACGGAAGGTAATAGACGTGGCATTTCCGAATCTTAAATCGCACTCCACTAGATTGTCAGTAAGTGAAGAGAAAGGAGGTTCTGATAGGATTCCCACCGAGAAGGTTTCGAAGTAAACCTTTCCACGAGGAAGGTTTTGCATGATAGAAGAGCAGAAGCTAAACATTTTCGAATGAGGCTATCGGTGTTACATTCAACGAGGTGTCAAGAGTAGAATTATTAGAAGATATTCCAAGATAACGAAAAGACTGACCTCAACAGTCAATATCACGTTGTATTAGTTCTTCGTGAAGTGTATATAAATGGAAGAGTTCGGCCAACCCTTGTTCATTTTGTATTGAACTACGTTGGGGTGCAGTGGTGTAGCCAGCGGAGGGGGGGGGATACATATTAAAAAAATATTGAAAAATCGTGAATTTAAAAAATGTTTCTTCGAAAAATGAAGTTTTTTCAATTATGAAAAGTGTTAAAATCAATTTGAACCCTCTATTTAGTACCCTGATTGTCAAAAATTTACTCCAACTCGTGTGATAGAAATCACCGAAAAGTAATTCCAGATTTCAGAGGACTGAAACCGTTGATATGTTATCGTCATTTGTCGTTATCAAATCACACCCTATAATAAGTAACTCACCGGCGCCGAAGGCATTGTACAATCAGGAGCGGTTGATGTATGACAAAGCGAGATGTGAAATAACCCAACAATGAGAATAATCGTTGATAAGGAAGACATCGTGCGGTTTCCGTACATACACTCAACGCCTTCAACTGAACAAAGGTGGTTTTGTCCTCCAGAACCCTTATATTTAAGTGGAAGGCCGATAGGATTTTAGGTCATTGCGAAATCAAATGCCCAGATAACCAAAGACAATATGTTTGTCCCGGAATAAACAATGATTGCATTCTCGGCCATGTACGTACTTACCTAGTTCTTGCAATTTCTTGTACCTGCAGCTTCACGTCGATACGTAGGTACTTAACGTAATATGTACTAATAACTTCTATCAGAGCAAGAAAGAGATTCACGTTGATAGTGCTCAATCTAACTATAACCGGAGATTTAAAATTTGTCTGTTTACAATGAGGTGAGTAATACAGAACTATAACAGTTCATCTTTAATGATTGATCTCTGATCTAAAAATGAATTTTCAGTGACAAAGCTTTAATTCGGTACATAAGTAAAAGATTTGAAATCTTCGTTCAAATCTTTGTAATCAAGCAAATGGACCAATTTTCAATAACTTCGCTTTCACATTTCGAGTCAAACCTGAAGAGTAAATTATTGTAACACGTATGAAGAAGAATTTCTGGATCTCACACAGGTTATGGGTCTTCGTTTGTTCTGATAATACAGATATTAGGTATCTAGTTTCAGAAATATATTTGTGTGAATATTGTACCTTTTTTCCTTTATTAGGGAATAAACGATGAGAAAAAGGAGAAAAAACGTCGGTTATAACACAATTTGTTTCGACAATGACCTTTTAATTTACTTGATTACAGAAATCCAGAACTTCATAGTGGTTTTGAAGAGAATCAAACACAATATTGAAGTAGCCTCAAGTCGAGTGAGTAGTTGGGCTTGGGGACTTGAACTTCTCTGTTGAATAAATAAATTGTCTGGTAGACGTGTTATCGAGTTTGGGTTAAAGATAGCACACACCAGACTGAGGGACATTGCAATATCTTAGATGCTCTTGAGAATGCGTTCAACAGCCGATTCGACATACAAGAAGTCTGTCGCAAGGTCTGTGGATAGGCTAATTGAGGAATTCCTAAAAACGTGTACTGCCTGCCAACAAAACAGACCCTGGGACCCTGAATCACCTGTATATACGTGGAATGTACCTGCAGAAGTGTGGTAGACATAGACTTCGCAGAGGTACTTGAAGGCCATAAGCTGGCTCGTAGTTGTGGATGCTAATAGCAGTTGCAGGAGATCGAGGCCATGAATCAGCATACCACTGTGGGAGCCATAGCAGCACTGGAGGAGGTGTTTGCTAGGCTTGGCCTTCCCAGAGTCATCGTTTTTGACAATGGGCCACAGTTTATATCTAAAGAATTCTGTTCCGGCCGTAATATCGCCACTTCCACCCCTTATCATTCATGGACAAATGGCTTAGCAGGAACGAAAACAAGAAATGAAGATGCCTTGCAGTCACGGGTGCAGAAGTACCTACCTACGTTTCATCTTATCGGGCATCCATCCACAGTCCCACCAACTGCCCACCTTCCATGTTAATGTTTGGCTCGAGGCGGCCCAGGATCAGCTGAGTGAGACTCCTACAGCTAATTTCTATGCTATTCACACTATGAAGCTGTAATTTGGCATGGAGCCTCCTTGGCACTTACATCAGCTGAGTGGCTCCTAAAGCTTATTTCTATACAAATAATAATATTTGTAGAACCAAATGGCCAAGTTTTTAGAGGTTGTGTGAAACACGATTCGCCCAAGTGAACTGTAAGTTATCTCAAACAACAATCTGGTTCAAAACTCGTAACTTTCCTCGTGTTATCAAGCTCGACTATTGGCCGTAGTCGATATGGAATCTACTCGCACCTACCTATTTCTCTGTCGACGGCATATAACGTTCATTGGAAAGCCGGCTCTAGTATTGTTTGCTGAACTATGAGACTTCTGCTCCTCTCGGGGCTATTTTTGGCCTCTTTCTCTGTTCCATTTACCCAAGCCCAATATTCTGATGAAGAGTGCACTCCCATAGGCGGACCAGTAAGTTTACCATTTTAGTATGGTTTACACCATCTACATTTTTTTTTTAGGATATTGCGGAAGATATTCCTAGTGTGATCAAATAGTTCAAAGTACGAGTAATAGGTACCTATCTGTCACAATGAAACTAAAGAATCCACAGTCATGCAGCATGGCTATAAGAGCACATTTTCTGAGAAATAACTGATTGTATGTCAAAATATTTAATACTGGTTTTTACTGGTAACTAGTTTTATTACAAATTGTGTCTTCGTCTTTTGCCGTGTAACACCTCAGTTTGCAGATTTTTCAGCGCTACAACTCCCCAAAACAACAAGTCTGTCCCGATTCAGCCCACCTACGAACTTGGCGTTTCGATTGCCGAGACAGTTTTTTTGTAGTTTTGAAACACATCAATATTTTGTCTCTCCTGGAAAGTTGGTAAATGGGTTGAGCTCTGTTGCTTGTAGGTGTCACGGTGAATTTGATCTGACACCCAGGGCATGTTTTGAAATCAAATCCAAAAATAGATTTAGACAACGAAAAGAAATACGTCCTTGTTTTAAGACGTCCTTATCCATTTATTTGATTCTTAGATCATCTGAGTTTTCTACTAGCTGTGATTGCTTTTGGCATTTTGTAGGAAGACGTTAATTACGAGTCAAAATACACAATTCGCCCACACAATTCTTCCTTCTCAGGTTGCTTCAAGTCGTGATGATGTCAATGTTGATGATATGATTTGTTTGACTGCAGTGCATCAAATCATCGGATTGTTGCGGGAGCCCGATCATCGGCTGCGTTTCTTCCACGATCGGAATCGACAGCCTTTGCGGGATATCCGGTTACGGCACCATCCCGCCTCAATTATTCAATCTCTTCAAGATGGTTATAAGCTTCTTCATGTTGCTTTTCTCTCAAATGACGGGCGGTTACATGGCGAGCCCGATCTTAGCTGACCTGTGATCAACTCCTGCACGGCTTCTAAGATGTACGGATAAAAATGAACTATGAGCGTAAATTTAAAAACTCTGCAAATTCTTGACACAACGGTTTACTATTTTTTGTCTAGATCACTGATCTGCACCCAATGTCCTTTCAAGGCCCATAATTATACGAATGAGGTAAAATATTTCGTATTTCATACAGTACCTATGTGACAAGGTGGTTCTGAGTACTTTCGACATGCAACATAAAACCTTTAAAAATGTTATCGTTTCTTAATACAAAAATAACATGACCGTAATAGTTATAATTTCTCCAATAACAATTTCAGTGTCTGGAAAGCATCACCTGCTGCGGTGCACCTCTGATAACGTGTTCCGGTGATGGGCTGATATCAGGAGCCTGTCTCGCCAACTCAAGTCCACCTCTTCCTCAACCAGGCGACTTATCGAAATTCATGAACTTCATCGTCGGACTCCTCCTTCAAATGTTCCAAATGCTAACGAAACCGTCGTCGTTTAACCCTTTTGGTGCTATAGAGAATCTGATACCCTCTTTGTCGAATTGAAACTCTTCCAACCCCCCTCATCCCATCATACTTGCTGTCTCACACATAGTACGTACACAGTTCCATAATATACTGTTTATTGGATTTATTAAATTGTTACTTTAATACATGTCCCTTTGCTAATTGGACCTGACTGTAAGAATTTCGTTTTTAGGTACAACTATTCAATCTATCGCCAGGAAATGGGCTACGACCTGTGGTACCTGACAAGAATCACTGTCAGCTGACCAAAATTACAATTTGTACAAATATTTCTGGAGAGTTGAGACTCTCCTAACGACTAACTACTACATATCTACTACTACATACTTTATTACTACATATCTAATACATAGATGTTTCGTAATAAACACGTCTCGCCATGGCGCCAAGGGGAGATTTCGAAACGGGTACGGTGCTTGTGAAGTGGTTAGGAGATATCTTTAGTTATACATTTATAAATTAGGTATTTATTTATTAATAAATTTATAAAATCGATATGTAAGTTAAACGAGAATAAAGGTGAAGAACCGGGTTTTGAAATTATACAACTCGGCCCCCCTGTAGACCTAGCGACTTGAATCTTTCAAAAGGCACTAGCTTTAGTTGAAACGAAGCTCTGTGCGAAATTTCAAGTCGATCGGTGAAGGTGGAGAGTCTGTAGCCTTGGCTAACTGAATAAGAAGAAAACATGATCGTTTTTGAAGTTATATAACTCGGCTCCCTTTAGACCTACCGACTAGACACTTTCAAGAATTTTTCTATTACCCACACCAAGAAGATCCATACAAAATTTCAAATTGATACCCATACAAGTGGCCAAAACTAGCCTAAATTAGCCTAAATTTCAGTTTTTTGTTCCTAAAATTTTCCTGGGTTGAGATAATGGGTTAAATCTTTCAAATAGCACTAGGTCATGTTATAAAGAAGCTCTGCACAAAATTGTAAGTCGATTGGTCCTGTTCCCCAGGCTGTACACTCGTCAAAGTGGACAATATTAGCCTAAAAGTTCAGTGTTTTTTTCTAAAACTTTGTTGGGTTGGGATAGTGGGTAAAATCTTTAAAGGCTATGTCTAAAGATGAAACGAAACTCTTTGCTAATGGATGAACTGGAATTGGAACATTCCAAGAAATCTTAAGAGATCAGTTCTTATGAATTATTATTATGAACAATCCATAATTCTGAATGTCATGGTGAATTGTGTGATATGAGATCAATAGCAACTTCAACAAGGTTTTTGTGTCAAGGTATATCAATATTGTTGTAATGCAATGTTCAAAACGGAAATCGTAAGTTCTTTATGACATTCGTACGTCTGTGAGGAAAAAATATTTTGATATTTTGTTTGAAACACAGCCCTGCGCAATGGAGTACTTGAAGATATCCTCTTCCAACTTTACAGTTAAACAATTCTCGTTGTTCGAATGGTTCGTGAGTATTGAGGAGGTGCCGCACGATAGAGTGATCGTAGTGATGGTCGTTGGTCTTTCCGTTCTGATGATCACGAATTGTTTGACGCCCTCGTGGTACTTCTCGCCTAGTATTTCCTACCTTTTTGTCTTCCTCCTCAGTTGGATCGTTGGATTTTTCGTCAAGACGTTGTCGAAGGATTACGACCTGGGCTTGGAAAGGCCGGATTACGCCAGAAACGGGTTGAAAATCATCATTCCGATTCTGGTCTTCCATAGAACTATGAATATCGACTACCACACACTCGGCAGAGTTTTGGGGCCAGTCCTCTTCATAAGCGTTTGTCTCTTCGGTGTCAACGCCGGACTGCTTTCTCTGGTCATGTATTCGATATCCAAGCAGGGGACTCCGTACGCCTCGAAACTCATCCACGCCATCAACCTCTCCATCGTGTCCTGCCACTACGCAGTCAGGATGCTGGAGAAGTCCCAAACGCAAGTTCGTCAGCTTCAAATCCTATTGCAAGGAGAAATGCTCATTAGCATCGCACTCTACAGGTACTTGGACGGGATTATTTTGAAGCATGTCGATATAAATCAATTAGGTCAACACGCATTACCCGGAAGCACCATAGTTTACTCAATATGGAGCCTTGTTGGGATTTTTCCAGGCTTATTAGCGTCGTATTTGTTCCGCCAATTCGTCAACTATTCGTATGATGATGGCATCGGACAAACGACATGCTGCCTTGCTTTCAACATTATCTTGTACGTTGTCTGCACCATTTTTGGAACTAACGGGACATTGAGTGTGCTAGCGTATGGGATTTGCTTGGGAGCCAGCAAAATAAAATTTAGCAACAAAACAGCGGCTTTCTATCAATGCTCGCACGATTTTGAAAATATGGTTGCCGGCTTAGTTACATTTTTATACTGCGGTTTATGTATTGGATTGACACCTAATAAATTCGAGTACTACGACGCATCTTACGTTTTCATAGTATTCGCCACGATCTTGATAGGTAGAGTGGTTACATTCGTGATCATTCACCGGACTGTGGCAAAAATTAATTTGCAGGTAAATTGGAAACATTTAACAATTGCAGTTCAGAGTCCTGCAAGAGGAGCCTTGCTGCTGGCCTACACATTGTTATACGTTGTGAATGAACGATTAGCAGATGGAAGTCATATGTTAGTTGATAATGTGATAGTGGTATGTCTGTCGTACATCGTGAATCTAGCACTTATGGGGCCAATACTAAGTATGATTGGAATGTACGATCTAACTAGATCGAAGATCGTCAATATGAATTTGGCGGTGGCACAAGTGAACGAGTGCAGGACGAGGGCGATCCAGGCGTTAAAAGTCGACAGGGTCATCGCTGATGCCAATTGGATCGTCGTTGAAAAGGCTTCGCAGCTCCAGCATCCGTACAAGAAAAACACCCGGGCGGCTTTGGACGAAGAAGATGAAGACTTTGAGAGCAAAGGGCAATCAAGGATAGTTTACTGCGGGGAGTGCGGGGCCAAAGGCACGGCTCCGCTCTCCAAAAAAGAAATGGAAGACGTCGCGCTAGACATAAAACACAGGATTCTCAAAGCTCAAAGAGTTTCTTTCTACAGGCAACACGACAACGGGACTTTGAGCAGGCACGGAGTTAAAGTTCTCTCAAACCTTGTTGAAAAAGTCCTTGTCAGAGACGACCCCGTGTTGACCGCCAAAGACCTCAAAATACAGCGAGAGGGCACAGCGAGGATGCAGTGTTTGAAAAAAGTCTTTCGTCACCTCTTCACAGTCACTTCCAAAAAACACGCCTACATACCGACATTCTGGATCCGAGCATTTTGTTTTCGACTGTGTACATCGAGAAAATACCAAATCACGATGGCCTGTTTCAGTATGATTGACTTAATATTTCTCATTAGATTATTGCACTTGTACTACGGTGATTACATGGACAGTAAGGCGGAAGCAAAGTTCTTGCAAATTCTCAGTATTTCGTTCTTTGTGTTATTTTTTATGGAATTTGTTGTCGAGATATTAGGAATTGGTATCGTACAGTACTTTTACAGCCCAGTCAGTCAAGTCGAGTTTAGCTGTTCCTGTCTAATAAGAACAACTGAGTTAGGGATGTTTCTGAACTTGTGTATGAACAGTGGCAAATTCGAAGAAATTCTATATGCTGACCCGATAATTATTTACTTGAAAACTCTACTGGTTCTACGAGCTACCAGGGTTTACATATTCATCGTGGCTCTCATTCCGAAAATACTGAATTTGGTCGACAAAAAGATGGACGAAGATCTTATCAAGTCCTACGACATCGGGAAGGCCTATTTGATCACTCAAGAGCAAGTAATGAAATTTTTAGGGCACCTCGTAACGAACGATGAAGTGTACAATGCTATCTCGAGGGTCTTAGAGACTGACCGGCTCATCGTCGGCAAAGAGTTGGGATTGATAACGTTCGATCGAACCACCATCGCCACAACGAATAAAACCGGTCATGCGATTCGGAACGTGGTGAACACCATGAACGACTGCATCAATAACATGAAGGACGAAGAATATTTGGACCCTTTGGAGACTGCGGCGCTCGTAAACGCTTTGGAAAAAGTTAAAAACAGAGCCAGAAATCTCAACTTGATTGAACCTTTGGAGCCGAACCTAATACTCGCCGAAATCCCGTGGTTGAAAAATGACCGCTCAACGTTGAATTTTTTCTTGAAACACGCGAGGGTTTCATCTTATTGTCAAGATGAGGTGATAATAAGCAGTGGAGAAGATCCGTGCGGATTGATGATAATCATAGAAGGTTTAGTCAAAGTCAATTACGTCCCCACTGTGGTGTCGAACGATTTGAGTGCAAAGTATGGAGTTCTTCCTAATTACGATTTCTTCGTCAATCTGAAATTTCAGCTGCCGCAGCAAGAGTATATAACGACGAACGCAGTTATAGGAGAAATCGGAGTCATAACTGGAAGAAAATATAACACGAAGGCGGTTTGTGAGACTTCCGTTCATTTAATGTGGTTTCCAATGAAGATCTTGAGGGCGGTAATACACGAAGCGGGGAACCATATTGTGTTTCAAGCTGCGATTTGGAAATCTATTGGGATCAAAATTGCTGTGAACCTCCTCGCAGATACTCCGCAGTTTCGTGGATGGTCCAGGGAAAAATTGTTCATGTACTTGCAAGGAGGAGTCGTGCCGCTTTTGACGGGTATACATTCGCTGTACATCGGAGAGTACATCAATGATGTGATACTGGTAGAGGGAGTCGCTATGGATCATGCCACCAGATTGGTCTTTACTGCTCCCTGCTACATACCGCGTACAGTGGCGACTTTGCTTCTCCCCGGCTCGCCACTTATGGACTTGAAGACTAATTACTCCACCAGGCTGTTCATCGTCCCCAATTTCCACTCGGATTCAGACGACTTATCCGGGCCCGATGGTTTGTTCAAAGAATATATTCAAGCGATGGAGAGGGATATTCAGGACAAAGACAAAGATTTATTAACGCGGACATTGAGTAAAACCATTTCCAAAGATGGGATGGATTGCAAAAAAGGTCACGGGAGATCTAAAATGTCTTCGTACACTAGAAAAGTATTGAAAGCTCAAAAGAAGACGCTGAAGGCAATCAGGTTCATGGAGTACATCCCAACTGTGAACGGCGCCATTGAAAGGAATTTGACATCTACAACTTTCTTGATGTCGGAAAAGAAAAGGTCTATCGCACAATCGGTTTACCCCAAAACGAGATACTACGACCCTTCGTTTGGGTATGTCGGCGACGTGGCCGAGAACAGTGAAATCCGTGAAATGAGAGGAGCTGAAGAAGATGAAGATGACGGGCGAAGGGGATCTCGCCGTTCCGGAGCATCGAAGAGGTCGACGAGCAGGACTTTGTCGAGCGTAGGCTCGATAACGTCATCGAGGATGACCGTCGACGCTGATGGAAGCGTTGGTGGGAAAACGCACGTCGAGATTCACCTCATCGAGTCGTCAGAAGATGAAATTGAAAAATACGAATCCAAAGAAGCCCAGACGACCGTCCAAATGGCCCGCAGATCACCCAAATCAATCTCCGAATCCTCAATAGTGACGTTTCATCATACGAATTGATGCCGTGCACAACAAAATAACGCACTTTGCTATTTATCCCTTGCCTACCTGTGCAAATTTATCAATTATCTTAGCAGCTACAAGAAGATACATAATCATTTAGGGAAGTAAGAAAAATTTAAGATCACTGTTTAGTTCTAGTTCTGGTTATGGTTATAACTCGTAAGTGTTGGCATTTTTTCAAAAATATTGATCGCCTGAAATAGAAACGCCTGCAGGTATGAATTAAAATAGTGGCGTACTCACTTAAGTGTATACTATCTGAAATACACCAAAACGTCGAGTTTGAATGGTTTTATTCGTGTTCAGGATGTCAATTTGGGAATGCGTAGGGTTCTTTGATCAAAACATTGAAGTTATCAAACTATTTGAAAATTTGGGGAAGAGTGGACTAAGGGGACTTCTCTGAAACAAATTAAGCATTACTTGGAAAACAGGATACAGAGAGTAAAAAATCCACGTTCATGCAGCGTGGCTATAACAGCAAATTTTCGAAGAAATAACTTGAGAATTACGATATCTCATTCCATTATTAGAATAGAGCGGATGAACGTAAAGAATTATAAAGATATACCTATATAATTCCGGATGGTCTGAAACGGATTTTGGTATAAAAAGGTTTCGGTAATTCGAGTTTCAAAATTTTTGGACTGAGAGCAATAGTTTCCTTTTCTTCAAAAATTCGCTAAAACACTGCTGGTCAGGTTCACCTTTGGTCATGCTACTAGTAAATTATTCATTTAATTGATTTTTGTTGAATAAGATCTAACAGTGCTGATTTGAAACATCTCCCTAACACTGGCATTTGACCCATATAGGGGATTATTTTTTGAATAATATAAGTACTTATATTCTGTTTTTTTCTGTACAGTTTTGAAATAAACCTATTTCATTCATTCGTCCTTTCAAGTTGGTCTGGAAAATGCCAAAACTGAAAATATAAGGCTCTTACATCATTCCGAACTCCATCTTTACAACGCCCAATCTCGAAAAGCAACATTCTACGACCGACTGCTAAGGCTCATTGACGATCTACGCGCCTCGTAATATATTACAGACGTTTCCCCTCAAACTGCAGGAAGGGACCCTGTACCCTCTCTGGTACCATCTTTCACTACCTACGACACCCCGAATGGTTTCCATTTCAAGAGATCCTCATTCTCCTCAACCCACCCGAGAAACTTTTACCCCAACAGCGTTCGGTAGATGTATTGATTTCGCATTATTTGAACTATAGCTGTGCTCGACGAGTCGAAAGAAGTAGATAATTTGTGTTTGAACGGCCAAAAATGAACGGGTTTAAAAGGCTAACCGCTGATCAGAATGCAAATCAAATCAACTGTATCAACCAAATTACATGGATTTTTATTTGATAGCTAGAAGTCCATGCATTATCGCTCTCTCAGCTGATGTGAATTCCCCCCAAACACTCATGAGGCTGTGTATCAAATTTCAGCGCCCTAGGATGAACAGGAGAGAATCCAGCAATATCGCTCATGAAGTTGATCTTACATCCTCCCAATCACTCCTCGTGGTCTCATGAGGCTGTGTACCAAATTTCAGCGCTCTAAGATGACGGAGAGAGAAGTTATTTGTATCGTCACCAATGAAAGCCTCGTTCACGATATAGGAAGCAGGTGTGTAAAATGTAATATCGACAGAAACCATTCCTGCAACTTGCTGATCACAATGAAGCAATCCCTGTCAAAATCTGTTCAGCGGTTAAGCCGTCTACAGAGGACAAACAGATAAACGTGGAGTTTTATAATAGGTATAAAATTCTACCCCAGGGTTGGATTTTTTGCATTTGATGAATGTTACGTAAATGTGTCACAATTTTAAAACAATTAATTTAAAAATAAAAACACGAATCAAAAATAAACAAATTAGTCATCTTAATCTTATAAAATATATAGGATTAATTCGTGTTTTGTCTTGAAAATTATTTGTTTTAAATTTGTGGAACATTTACGTAACAGATCATCATAATATTTATCGTTCATCAAAACGACTGTTCGAAAACTGTGCAACAACTGCTTATACGTTTTTTGGTAATTTCAATAGCTTGAATTCTTTGAAAATTGGTTGAAATAATGATTTCTATCTCATAACATTAGTTACTAACACTTAACTTTTTTTTCTCGTAAAGAACCTTATTAGTTATTGTTGTATAGATCGCAGTCCGCCAATGTTTTCTTCAATAATCATATCGATCTATTAACCTAAGACCGAGAATACCTCATCCAGTCGGTTCCTGCTAATCAGCGAAATCATCTACGGGGTTATATTTGACTCATTGAGTTCACATTTCACGAACAAAGGTGAGTCCATCTCGAGCTTCGAATCAGATTCAGGTCGACTATTTAATGTAAATACCATTCAGAGTCCTCATATGACTTGGAAAGACCAGTCGGCCGGAGCATGTTGCCTTGGGTAGTCCTAGGGTTGTTGGCCACCGCGTGTGGTGGCCAGCAAATGCCAACTAACTGCACCAATGTAAGTCCCTTGAAATAATCACTTCTCTACCTTTCAAATACTAATTTATGATCATGAAATGTACTTGTATACATACGTAGGATACATTTCAACCGCTTTGGTAATTATTTCCTGTAACAGGGTGGCTCGGGAAAGGACTGTAACACCGATTACGCCCAACAAGGTAAGTGGTTGAGCCCTTGATCCAATCTTCTTTTTTCGTCGCACTAAAACGAAAATTAAATATTAAGTAAATTAAAATCTTCGTAAGACCATAATGCATGATATAGAACAGACCATTTATCCTTACTCAACGTGGATAGCACATGTCCATTTGCGCCACTCAAAGGAAGTTAGTTCCCACTAGCCTGCAATCATATTTCTCGTACCTACTTTCAAACGGTTTTAAAAATGTAGAAAATAACCAAATCGCAAGAACGTGCAGGGGCGGATCCAAAAAACGAATAGTAATGAAATAAATTGGTAATAATAATAAACATGAAATCGACAGTCATGCAGCATGGCTAGTAGAGCGAATTTTCGAAGAAATAATTGGTTTTACGTAAAATGTCTCCATTGAAGGACTTTATGCCCATGAAGAACATCTCAAGTATCAACCACGTTTGTTCATCTTCAAAGTTAGAGAACGAAATAGGATGTCGCAATTATGATTTCACCATCGTGTTCAGGGTTAAAAAAAAAAAAACTTTTAAAATGCGGTATCACTTATCAGACTGTTTCATATTGGGGATTTTTAGGTAATCCCCCCCCCCCCCCTACAACTCCCCAAACCCAATCAGCTAATAGATTTTTCAACGTTGAGCACGAAGGTGAAGTCAGAATTGCGACATCTCATTCCGTTGTCAGATTAGAGCAGACTAAACATGTAGAACGTATCAACCACGTTTCTTCATCTTGAAAGTGCTCCAGTTTGAGAGCGGAATGAGATAGCAATCGTGTTCCGCATTTTAAAAAACCCTTACAATTTATGGGTAATTTTTCCCCCTAAAACTCCCCAAAACCCCCCCTTAGAGTGACCCACACACTAATATTATTACTGTGATGCAGGTCAGGAAGTTGAACTGGAAGTGGAATACTTGTGTAAAGAAGCGACGAGAGTTGTACTTCATTGGCGCTCAAAAACTATTCCTGTCTCCGGGATCGATGAATATGACAACTACTACGTGAATCTGTATTTGGCTAATAATACAAGAAAAAAAGTTCAAGGAGTAAGCTGTGTTTGATTATTATAAGTTATTATGCTCGGTTTAAGCAGCAAGTAAACACCAATTTCACCTCAGTTGCCTCACCATTGCTTCGCACATTTGTGGGGTTTTTAAGGAGTAGGTAGATGGCTAAACAGAAAATAATGGACGGTTGCCGAAGAATAGACCATTGTATAATAGCTACAGATGTCAAATTCATCATCTGCTAGCATGTCGGACCAGAAGTTTGACCAGTATCTTTCTCGTAACATACGGTATGTTACATACCTTCTCTTTATTCTGTGGATAATACGGCAGAAGCTGGATAGTAATGTCACGTAAATCATGAGTCAATATAGGTAGAATAAAGAGAAGGTAGGGATGGTTTAAGGAAGATACTATGTTGTAAGGAAGATACTTACCTTCTCTTTTAATATGCAACTTGAACCTTATAAGTGGGTAGATAGGTGAAATCGTCAATTCTACGTCATAAACACTTGGGTTAAACTCAACAGCCTGACTAGGTGTTCAACTTTGTACTAGAAATGAATAATACCTAACGTAATAAGTATAAAAATATGAATAAATACGTGAATATGATATATGAATATAACAATAAAAATAAGAAAATACTTATGAAAATACGTTATCAGTGTTATCACGTACAAAAGATATCAACAGTGAACAGGTTACTACAAGGTTAGAGGTTACTACAGGTTAGTACAAACATCCATTGAGGAGAAATGAAGCTCGGGTCTGTCTCTATTAGGGTGTGCACACGGCCCAAATTTACCAGTGAAACTAAAAACCTTATTTTCGAAAAAAAATTTCTTACACCTAAAACTTAGCGGGGCTGTCTGTATACAAAACCAAGTAGTTTCCATTTTGGCCTAAAAGGACTTTTTGAGTAGGCTATGACCCAACGCACGTTCTCGATCCATGAAAAAGGGGCCCCTATCAATAATTTCTCAGTGATCGGTATCAAACTGGAAATCCTTCGAGCTCAACACGATCTGTTGTGTATTGTGAAGTTTTGTGTATTCGAAGTCAAGTAAGAACTTATGTGTACTTATGTATATAACTATTCGACATCAAACACTTTCTTAGGGATTCTCGGAACCGGGCGTACCCTACATCAACTTTTTCAACCTCTCTCCCAACACCACCTACTCATTCGGAATCATGTTAACAACCAAAGGCAGTAAGGAACCTATGGAAATTATTGCGACAGATACCTACACTACTCTTGCTGGTAAGTTTTCCAATTTGGTTAATTGATGATTTCTAGGATTACCTTTCAGACGGTTTAGCCATGAACAATTGATCGCCATTTCTGAGGCTTCTTGCCAGTTTACTGTAATTTTATTGTGTTAGAAGTCTTTAGACAGCGGAGATGAGCAATGTGAACAAAATATGGGGTCATCGGGAAAACACTTCGTTTAGTTAATCTTGTTTTTCTCACTTCCAGAAAATTTCAAAAAACTTCCCAACGTAACGCACAGCAATATCTCTAATCCGACTGCTTATGGTGATGAAATAAGAACTAATTTCTCTTGGACTCCAGTACCAGGTATTTTAATTCGTATCATCGTCGAAGGTTTAAATGTGGTTGTAATGTGACAGTTAGGTGTGTTATGAACTACTTTAAATAAAATAAAATTAGGGTTCCTACGATCAATTGATTACTATCGTTCGATTGTAACTTCGATTTTATTTGTGTTAATAATACCGTAATGAAAACCATATTGAAGTAGCAGAAATCTAAAAAAAAATACACAGTCGTGCAGTGCAGCATGGCTATAAGAGCAAATTTTCGAAGAACTGGCTGGTTTTATGTAAAATGTTTCCATTTCACTGGTTTCATAAAAAATTTCGTCTCTTTTTTTTGCCGAGAAACACCTCAAAAATTTATTTGAGATGTTCTTCACGGTTCATCTTCTCAAATCTGATAGCGGAATGAGACATCACAATAATTATTCTGACTTCACCATCGTGTTCAGCGCAGAAAAAATCTATAAACTGAGGTGTTATATCAACCACGTTTCTTCAGCTTCAAAGTGCTCCAGTTTGAGAACGGCATAAGACATTGCAATTCTGATTCCACCATCGTGTTCAACGTAAAAAATACCATTAAAATGAAGCATCACTTGTCAGGTTTTGCATTTTGGAATTTATGAGTAATTTTTTCCCCTATTGTTGGTTTAAAACCCAAAGAGAGTCATAATCGTGTTTCTTTCATCTCGTTACAGAAAATGTCTGCTCGTATGAGATTGTCGTGGTAAACTTGAACGCATCATTTGGTGATCACCCGAAACACATTATTAGCAGGGTGAGTATCTTGATTGTTTGTTTATTTGTTTATGCCACCAGGGGAAGTTGCCGAGTGGCCCTTTCTCCCACCACCCCTGGATACATTCTAAGTCATAATTCCTCTCACAATCTTCTTACCAACGAAATGCAGCTAAAAATTATAAATTAACATAATGTACCTATTCTAAAAATTGAGATAGCCCTGAACAGGTTTCACATCACTTTCCACCACCTCATCATACTCATCTGTGAATCAGTATTTTTCTAACCACATCACATATTTTTCAATGTGTTCCTGAATGCATATGTTTCCTCATCAAGCTTAAATTTATCCACATAGGTAGTATTCAATATAGGTTTCGTACCTTGTACCACGGCTGATCTACGAGGTGCAAGGGATGTCCAGAACAATATGTGTTAAAAATTGAAAAATGAATATATTTAAATGAAATTGACAAGATAAGTGTCAAATCATGTCTTTATTTCTCTACATAATCGCCATTGAGGACAATACATTTTTGAAGCCTAGGGACCAGTTTTGTATACCTTCCGCTCCGCCTCCCGAAGTCAGTTTGGATGAATCATCGAGTATTTTAATAGTTCAACTAAACGCTAATATGAAAATTGTCTTGACCACGAGCAAATAAACTAGAGCGCAGGCACATTGGTAACGTAAGGCCTAATCTATAAGTAGTCTATAAGTACCTTCCAGAAGTACCTAGTCTAAAACTGTACTAGTTGTTTGTTTTAATTCAAAGAATTATGACCAAAAATTCAAAATTTTGCAAACATCGCATTTTTACCAAATAAACATACAACTTTGTGATATAAACGTTAACATGCGCTCTTTTACATTGAAGCCACAAGATCTACGTTCAGTGGAGCTAACTCATCTGAGATTCAACAGCCTCATGCACATCGGGGTCTACGCGACTATTGAGGATGAAAGACCGGACGGCGTTGGCCATGTGGAAGGCAAACCGTTTTGGATTTTCTTCAAGACGCCCAGTTGCGAGGAATTTTACGGATGGAACTACAATATTTGCAGTGCGTATACCACCATCGACCATAGTGCCATTAAACCCACAGATTCACTTTTGACTATTCTCAACGCTTATAGCAAGGACTCGTGAAAAATAGTGGAAAATCGATTATTTATTTCTGTAGAATTGGTAACTACATTCTTTATTTTGGGTTCCTAGTCGACCAAGGTAATCCAATGTTACCACTGCTGTTACATGAGCGCAATGCTACTGCGCTCATCAGTGTGGGTGAAAAACTCGGACATTATTCACCTGGTTGTTTAGTCAACCTGCTAATTCACACACCCTTTAAATTATGTTATTCTATGATAACTCAGTCAGGGCATGTTAGCAACAGACATTACTTCACCAATTTTATAACAGCTGGTCGCCAGATGAGGCTGCTTATTGATTCGTTATTTGGTTTATGAGGAATTTTTAATTACTCCCGTATGGTTTGACTCCTGAACTAGGCGTTAAGCCCTTTATATTATAAATATACACAAGTACGTGAGCGGCTGTTGGCCGGGGCAGGGGAAACGATATGGACCACCCTCACTTCCAACTGTCGTAAGACTGAATGGGAGAGCACCACAGCTGGGATAAGCCGGCACTCCTTTATGACACACCTATGAAAACGTTTCCACGTGTATTTGCCTATGGATATAGCTATATATACAATCATAAAATTATTTCAATCTTGGAAATATCAAAAGCTGCTAACCACCCCTAGAGCAAATTAGACTCTAATGGGTTCTAATACCTTTTATTTTTGAGTCATGATTTCGATAAAGTGAAACAAGTAAGAATAATTATCATGTTTTTTGTTTGTTTGTTTGTTTTTTTCAGAACCGCTGGCACCGGAGAACGTCACTGCGACCGTCAAAGAATGCGTGTTGGACCTCAGGTGGGATGCTGGGAAACACCCTCCTCCATATTATCAAGTGTACGCTTACCCGAGCAACCCTAAACGAAAAGGACTTATCAAAGAGGCCGTGCCAGGAGTAAGACTATTTTATTAAACTTATTGACAACGTCGACAGCTCACACAGCTGATTGAGTAGTCTTCCTGCCTTGTTATTCCATCAATATCACAGATCTGATACTCGTCGTTGAGTCCATATTGTTTCATTACTCAATCGAGTTCCTTGATTTTACAGATTTTCCATCACTTCAAGGGCTCTACTCGTGATATGGGAGAGTACTTCATTATTTTACTTGCTGGACATGCACATTCGGGAACTGGCGTTGCAGTCAGCCTGGGGGTCGAGAACGAGTGCACACCTGAAGAAGCTGCTAAGCCCTACGGTAAATGGCAGATTGTTCATGTTTATCTTATTTTTAGCAAAGCTGGTTTTGAGCTGGAATCATAAAATTTTTGTTCGTTCATTAATAATTTTCAGGGCCTCCGATCCTCATTCACAACGATAGCATCGTCGGTACAAGCACCATGAAAACGACCTCCAACAACGCCACTGTCACTCCTGCTCCAATTGACTCTGCTCCACAGACTAGCGACGACGAAAGCTCACCAATATCATCAATCATCGTGACATTCATCACTACATGCGTGATCCTGACCACCGTCGCTCTGGCTTCGTACGGTGGATACAAATTCTACATGGCGAAGACAGAAGTCGCTCCACAGCCTCTCCAGGAATCACGTGAGATGATTCAACCTTTTGCAAGAAAAGTACGATGCAACATGATCTACTCGTATTATGGCAATTGTTTGATCAGAATGCGATGTTTTCGTGCGACATTCGGACCTATTGCACTGGATTGGCTTTCAGTATTTAGAACAAACTTATATATCGATCTAACTTGATCTCGTTTTTATTTATTTATTTTTTTATTTTTTATTTTTTTTTTTTTTTTCAAGAAGTCTGAAGACAGCAACAACGAGAGCGGCGACGAGGCTTCGACAATAGAAGATGCAGGTGAGTTCGAAGTGAGACGACAGTCGTTGCACCTCAAGGAAGTGGTCGGGGAAGGAGAGTTCGGGGTTGTGAGGAGAGCGGTCTTGGTCCAAGGGAACGACAAGAGAGAAGTCGCCGTCAAAATGTTGAGAGGTAAGCACTATCGTCGAACAGACAAACCAAACTATACGAAATTGTTGTTGTTGTAAAAGTGGGGAAATATGAACCTGGAATATTATTTGTGCTGGAGAGATATACCAATTAAATTTGTCGCACGTCCAGGCAGGAACATCTGATCTATGTCAGTCTAGTCAGGTTAAACAAATCTTATTACTGAACTGCCCAGACTGCGGAATTCTATCACAAATGTCTCATAGGCCCAGGATCAGCTGAGTGGCTCCTACAGCTAATTTCTATGCTATTCACTCTATGAAGCTGTAGTTTGGTATGCTGCCTCCTTAAGCAGAATAGTTGACAAAAGTTGTCGATTAATCGATTTCTTTGATGTCGATTAATTAGTGAAAATATTGATCGATTGCCAGTAATCGATGTTTGTAGTTCGATACCCTTCCCTAGTCCCTATGTCTCAGTGGCCCTAATACCCAGGTTTTGTGATACTTTTTGTTTCAGATGATACGAGCGGAGAAGAAAAAAAACAATTGAAATTGGAATTGGAAGTGATGAAAAGTGTGGGGACGCACATCAACATTGTGTGCCTGGTCGGCTTCTGTAGCTCGAGTCACATGTTGGTCGTGGAGTATTGCAGTTTGGGTGACCTGCAAAATTATCTGAGAGACGTAAGAGCTGGATTGGTATCGAGATCAGGAGGAAGGAGCCTGAGAAAACGGTGTCAAATTATTTCTTCGCCGGCTCTCGATGATGAAATTATGCGTTGGAGCAATTGTGTGCCGATTTGAAAAATCCGTGATGAGAATTGCAGATGCTAAATATTCACCACTTGTTACCCATACCCCTGACGTCCCCTGGATTCTTTCCATGTATCGCTTAACCCATTTCTTGGCATAAGTAGAAATACCTGTTGGAAAAAAAATTTCAAAGGTCATGACGTCAAGAATGGTGATTGTAAACGGATCCCAAATCTGGGGTAGTCGATGTAAACTGAGCCCAATCCTCCCTACTTTCCCAACCCATTGATGTGTAAACTCAGCCCAGGATGCACTCACACTCGTAATCTCCTCAACTCGTTCACTGTAAACTGAGCCCAAGGAACCAGTTATAAGTAGGTAGCTGTTCATTCAACCAAATTTTATTAAGAGTTTTTTTATTCCGCAACCCCGTCCACTTGATCTATATGGTACTAATCAGTTGATTGGGGGATGTTTTTATTCCCAAGGAACTAGTTAAAAGTAGCCGTTCACTTGGAGAAACTGATGGACTCCTGGGGGTTGGCTGAGATTACAACTCGCAACGATGAGTGATTAGAGGGCTGGGCTCAGTTTACATTTAGATAAGACAGTCTGACCCTCGGTCCACCGCGCTTGGGCTCAGATTACACCCGCCATTCAAGAAAAAAGTTAACTGTGCAGTACTCGTTTAGGAGCTACATTTACTTCCATTACAATTACATTGAACGTAAAATAAGGTACATTCTACTCTCCTCATCGTTGAGGAAATTTTTTTTTTTTTCGACTTACCACCTACATTCCTGTACATCGTCTCGTCAACACAATGTGCCAACCAGGATATTCATTATCAGCATTAATTCGGATTTAAAACGAGATTTCACCATTCAATAATCGATGTTATGTGACTCGATATGTCGACTACTCAAATGATCGTTTTTGCCATCATCCACACATAATAGTCTGAAGTGTACTTTTGATATCTATGTATATTTTCTTTGTTTCTTTATTGGAACTATTTATTTATTTGACTAAATACTGGTATTTTTGTCTGATTTCAAAATAATTCTAGATATGGCGGTCTAAGAACTGGGCCAAGGATGTGTATAAGAAGAACAATCCTGGTAAGATACTCTATAAATTGAAGTATTACAATTTAAAATAAATTAATGTAAATATTGATGTTTGCAATTAACATGCCACAAGTTACTGTCAAGTTTAAAGCTCAAGCCAGCAGTAACCAGTGGCGGTAACAGAGGGAATAACCTAACCTTATCTAAGGTTTTGAGGCGATTTAATTCTTAATGGCAATAACTGAATTAGTACTCGACTCCTCCATGTACATCATTTACGTAGGAATTTCGTTCGGGGGGTGGGGTCCAAAAGAAAAGGAGGTCTAGGGTTAACCTCCCCACCGGGAAAAGTTTTGTCAAACATGGTACTGAACCTAGGGTTTGGCCACTGTCAGTAACCCCTTCAACTTCAATCAAATTTAGATGAATAGTACTGATTTTGATGGAATTAGAAATTTGGTCTTGTGTGGATTGGTCTAATGCCAGGAACCAGAAATTACCCCCTGAAGTTATGTGCATGTTATCAGAAACACATTGTATAAATATCTCTAATATTGTATGAAATTTCAGGGCGCAGCGGTGAAAATGAAAATGTTGTAAGCAACCTTCTCTATAATACAACAGGTACGGAACTTTATTACAGTAGAACCCCAATCAACAAGGATAATGGTGGGTAGAAGGGCCGCGGATAAGAGTAATTCACAGTCATGCAGCATGGCTATAAGAGCTAATTTTCGAATAAATAACTGGCTTTTATGTAAAATATCTCCACTTTTCTGGTTTTATAATACATTTTGTCTCTTTTTTTGCCGAGTAACACCTCAGTCTATAGATTTTTCAAGCTGAACCCGATGGTGAAGTCAGAATTGCGATATCTCATTCCATAACAATCTCAAGTAACAACCACGTTCCTTCACCTTCAAAGTGCTCCAGTTTGAGAGCGGAATATAATATCGCAATTCTGACTTCACCATCGTGTTCAGTGTAAATAAAACCTTGAAAATGAGGCGTCACTCGTCAGACTTTTTCATTTTTGGAATTTGTGGGTAATCCCACTCCCCTGAAAACAGATTTTTTGTGTGCAAATTTGAACTTTTCATCTCAATAATTGTTGAGATAATTTCATCTCAATAATTGTCAAGTTCAAAAAAAAAACACTTTAGAATTATTCTAAAGTGTGGTTTTTTTTTTCTTTTTTTTCAACTTCTTCAATGGCATTGGTGATCACACAATCGCCAGTCTCCTGACCAATACTTGACATGAAATTACTGTAATACAAGCGTTATAGTAAAAATCGTGTCTCATGCCTTGAATAGGTCCATGTATGTCTGAGAAATTGTAACTTGAAGCAGCCCTTGTATCTGCTCACTCACTTGTAAAAGTATTGTAATAGCCGAAATTGAGTTTAGGACGTCGAATTAATAGTTTTGCTGGTGGGTTGCATTTTTCAGATGTGGAAAAGAAACAGTTGAACGTGACTATATGTGACCTCATCTCTCTCGCTCGCCAAGTTGCATTGGGAATGGTGAGGGTAGTTGGAATTACAATGTGTACAGGTATCGTAGTAAATACTAGATTCGGGAACAGATCGATAAGAAGGCTAGCGATACCACTTAAGACTGCATGATGATCCTGTTAGGTACCATAGCAATGACACTCAGCAAACAATCACAATGTTCAATAATTGGACTAACTGTCTAAAGAAATGGTGTTAATATTCAGCTGTGTCACGAATAGGAGTATTTGTCAAGCAACAAGGTGGTGCACAGAGATCTCGCAGCCCGGAACATATTACTCAATGAGGAGCTCACAGCGAAAATATCGGACTTCGGATTGAGCAGAGACGTCTATGAAGAAAACATGTACCGTCACAAAGGAGTGAGGCGGCTCCCAGTCAAATGGATGGCGTTGGAATGTTTGGTTCATCAGATGTTCACTTCTCAAAGCGACGTGTATGGTTCAATTTTGTATTTTTCATGCAAATCGCATGTATTTTCTTTGAAATAATATTTTGACCGTTTTTTATTTGGAGGGTTGTAGGAGGTTCAGTGTGAAAGAAGGAACGTTGTTTCCGAACTTTCGCCTTTATTAAGCCATCTTCAGGGGTTAGTCGATATTTTCTCCTTGTTCCAGTCTCTACCTCTTTCAGTCCACTCGTCAGGTTTAGACTGATTTATTTTGTTTTCTCTGTACGCTCCAATTAAAAAGGAATATTTGATATTACAGAACATTTTCTCCGCTCTCAGAGCTATAGCTAGACAGAGGATATTAACAAGTAATTTCTCCAGAAATTCTAAATACTATTCAAGTCACTTAGAAACCTCTGTTTTTCCCTCAGTTGGTCTTTCGGAATTTTACTGTGGGAAATCATGACTCTCGGCGGATGCCCGTACCCCTCCTTGCAATCAACACAAGTCTACAAATCTCTTCTGAGGGGTGAACGCCTCGAAAGACCCAGACTCTGCCCCAAAAATTTGTAAGTTTTCGTAAGTAACGAATTATTTATTGATGATCAAGTAACTCTTATCTGGTTTTTCGTAAGAAAACTCAATTTAGTTATTTTAGTAGGTATCAGCTCTTGGGAATTTCGGCATACGTAATGTTTCCACATATAACTTCTGCTTGAATGACACGTACCATTTATTGCAGTTGGTCAAGAGGAGGACGATTATCCAGTGGTGAGCTGTAGTGGGATTTAGTAGGGGGAGTAAAGGGGCTCAGGAATTTATGATAGTAGTTAGGACTAAGTAACCCTTTGCTATTAAGGGCCAGGTTTTGCTATTTGTTGCATACATCCTTCGAGGGCATTTCGCCTGGTGACGAAGAAGAATGGCAGCTCAGATCACCACTTCTCCTCTTAGGAAAGCTGATATCAGTATTGCTGATTGGGGTCCCCTCATTAAGGTTCACACAAAATACTGTTGTTATCGTACTAGCATGATCTTAGTGGACAAGGGATGGGACGAGGTCTGCCTCCACAGGCAGTGGAGGTGTTACGGTTCAGATTAGAGTTAGGCCGAAAAGGCAGTACCAATTACTTTGTCACTAGTGACCTGTCACGATAATATCAAATTAACGACAACTCTCTGAAATCCTCTCTCCAAACTCTATCTTGAATATAGCACTATCTGAGTCTAACTTCTGCAGTCTTTCGTCAACTAAACGATTTCAACTGTTTCATTATTAACGTGATGTAGTCCAGATTGTTCTGACGTACATTGACTTGAGGGATTTTATTATGATTATGGCCACCAAACGATGGAACATTTTAAAATTTTAACTGCAGAATAGTCGATCCGCTTGTAGAATGGAGAAGAGGAGGTTGTATTACCATACACCCACTGTTCACAAAATTCAGAAGATGAAAAAATTTGCAATAGTTGTAGAATTTTATGAGTCGTTGGTTCATGTTGTAACTACTAGCTAAACCATCCTGACCATTGTTTAATTTCTGAGCTGGATGGATGTCAAAATGTAGCTGATGAAAGTCGTCTCAAGGACCCTGGTTGAAAAGGTAGTAGGTTTAGATGTTGCTAATTTTCAGTTCAATAGTTCCAATATTGACCTTGCGGCGATTTTATAATTTGTGTGGTAAGATAGGAAATTTATTTCGAAAGTCGTTTTTCTCCCTTTCCCTACCTCAAAATATCAGCAAATATACCAATATAAGGTCGTTTTCGCGAGTTTGAATACTTTCCCATATCAATATCCTGTTTTGTCAAATAACTACAACGTCTAAATTCTTGTTAGGTATGACATAATGTACGAGTGTTGGGACTCGTTGCCTCATCAGAGACCGACGTTCTCTCAGTTGGTGAAACGCCTGGAGGCTCTGATGCAGATGTATTCTCAACACAAATACCTCGAACTGGATGAAGTGATGGTCAGCTATTCTCATTTGTAAGTACCCTCTGCTAAGTTACTTGTTAGTTAGTAACAAGCAGCTTAGTTGTAGGCGTCAAATGTATTAACGAACCCGTGAACTCGCCTCTCTTCCTCGACTCTTGCTGTTGACAGCTGAATTATAACATGTTGGCAACACTCAGTAATTGCAAACCGAATTATTTAGTCGAAAAACAAACATCGCCAGTCTATGGGGCGCAAAAATTTGATTTAAAAGAATGTCCAAATCCTAATGTGGTATGCAGCCTCCTTAAAACTTACATTTTAAGCAGAATAAGCCCAGGATCAGCTAAAGGGCTCCTAAAGCTAACAGATATATCCGTGATCAGGCGTTTTTCCCAGTAAGGGAGAAATTTTATTATAAATTGAAGGTTTAAATAGAATCGATAACAGTAGTATGAA
The DNA here is from genome assembly GCA_963920205.1 of Stenodema calcarata. NCBI lineage: Eukaryota > Metazoa > Arthropoda > Insecta > Hemiptera > Miridae > Stenodema > Stenodema calcarata. Next base: position 16,669,366 of record OY986059.1, read on the forward strand.
AGTAGAAGACAAATGACAAAGACATGGTTGTAGTCAAACCGTCTATTTAGTACCCTGTAGGCAAAAAATGTCGTTCTATATGCAATAGAAAGAATTAAAACCCTATACGCGGTTATGAACTAGGGATGCTATTTTGACTAATCAGACAATCGATCATCTGACCCCGATTAATCGATTAATTTTAATCGATGTCTAGCAACAGATTATTTTTCATTAATCGATTATTGTTACTGATCTATTCGAACAAATTAAGCATATTATGCTCTTTCAAAATCCTGATCTATTCGAACAAATTAATCAGTAACAATAATCGATTAATGAAAAATAATCTGTTGCTAGACATCGATTAAAATTAATCGATTAATCGGGGTCAGATGATCGATTGTCTGATTAATCAAAATTGCATCCCTAGTTCATAACCGCGTATAGGGTTTTAATTCTTTCTATTGCATATAGAACGACATTTTTGGCCTACAGGGTACTAAATAGAGGGTTTTAAACTAATTTTAACACTTGTTATAATCGGAAAAAAATTAATTTTTCAAAAAAATCTTTTCTAAGTTCATGATTTTTTAAATTTCTTAATATTTCGGGGGGTTGTGCATGTTGACAATAGTATAGGGAGTCCTCAGGCCTCTACCTTTCTTTCTGAACACATCACACGACATATGACACCCCCCCCCCCCCCCCAGGGACTTCCAATATTTCGATCTCATACGAATATCCTAACAGAACTGATAATATTATTCTTCATATTTCAGGTATGACCCTTCACTAGAGCTGGAGGACCGAGAAGTCATGGTAAACCATCCGCAACTCAACGACGAACCTTCAACTCAAATTCTATCATCTCATTACTAAATTTACCAGATTTCAAACCGATAAATATCCTCAATGGGTAATATGATCCTTGGAACATTGATAAACTGTATCAACCTCAACTCCACTATCAATTTGAAGTCACTGATCATAATAAGCATATTACTACTGGTAGTTTTAAATTTTCAACGCTGCACTCATCCGGTTCACAAAGACCTTTTTTAATATTAACCTTTTTTATTTAATATTTTTGGGGTTTTATTGGTGTATTGGATGTATTGTTTTTCAAGTTAAAATGGTTAGAATAATAATAATATTATGTCTATTGTATTTTATATCTTCTTAACTTTGTATGTCTTTGGATGCATGTAATAACTTACTTTACTGTATCCATGCACCAAGTTTGCACTATTGTATTGTTCACAGTTCAGTATTCAATCGTGGTTCAATTTTAATTAAAACAAGAAAGTGTTCTCTGGTATTCACTATTCTTTATTATATAAATTACATTTTAAAATTTAGTACATAAGGACAATTTTAATATTATATCAGTTACATTTTAAAAATTACTACCTAAGGACAATATCAATGTTAAGTTGTCTGGTCCAGAGGCCATCGAACGCGTTGTATTGAGAAACTATTGGCTAACATACTAGTTGATTCAGTTTTCGGTCTGTTTTAGCAATTTGAACCTCATTTACGTCGATGAAACTCATAAACCTGATATTCACAAAACGTAAAACATGTTTCAATGTTATGATATGTCTCATTGTATTTACTCATGATCCACATACAGACACCGCCAACTGAAACAACTAAGGTTTTTTTTAACGATTAAAAATAACGACAATTATGAATATTTACAATTTCTCAATAAAACCAAGTTCAAGTTGCTCCTAAACTTGATTTGTACCGACTGATGAGGCCGTAGCTTTAAACAAATAATGTTTCAAATAAGGCACTTGCTTGTGAAACATTGTTTCTAATATTAATTGCTTTTTATTCCCTAATTTTATTATACTCGTAGATTATTATGGTGATTTGAATATCTTTTTACGATATTATTAACCATTACATATCAATTTAAAATTATTATGTGTCATTAACTGTTGGTCATGAATAAAGTTACAGTAGTTCTACAATATTTTATGCATATTCCAATCTTAAAATCCACAAAATTTGCACAAATTTTGTTCTTTATAGAATTTTCTCCGCTTTATAGTTTTTTACATAATACAAAATAATCCACATCCACCAATGTCTTACAGGAATCTTGGGGATCGCCACAAATTGTAATAACTGTAAAATCATATTCATGAATAATGGAAACATGACTTGATGACCATAATAGTTGACCTTATTCTTATAAAATGTATGTTTGAGTTAGAACATTAGTTGTATGCTCTCATTTTAAATGGATAGTACAGATGTTGCACATCATGTAATAATCAACTGATCTGTACGCAGTACCGAATAAATGAGAGAAAATTACTAGCTGTTGGTTTTGAGATCCACTTGAACATGATAACTAGGTATGTTAACCATACGGGCCTACGTGTATGTTACTAATTGCCAAGTCTTCCTTCAAAATAACCGAAATGAGGATACTTTTCAAGGTGGAAGACGACAGGATTTGAATTAGAATAAGGAGGTGTTGATCTGTATTTCGAGAATCAGGTATTCTATCAGGTTTTAAATAAAACCTGATAGAATACCTGATTCCTGGGTTTGGGCAAAACTCAAATTCGACGACTTGCCGTAATTGTATGAAGCTCCGGATGTCTGGTAGAACTAGATAGTGGGTTACTTGCCTCGGTTGTCTCCGGATTTCAGGTAACACGAGGAGGAGGCTCCTGATGTCTGGTAGAACTAGATGGTGGGTTACTTGCCTCGGTTGTCTCCGGATTTCAGGTGGAGTTCAAGTTAGAGTTCTCGCCTATGACGGCTCCTGATGTACCCTACAGGACTGTACTGTAGGGTATAACGAACTGAAGGCTCCAATTCGTTAGAACCGATGATCCGGATGGCGGAAGGTCTGGGGTTCGATCGATTTATCAGCAGAAGGATTTATCGATCGATCGATCGATGGTGACTTCTTCAGCACCGTTACAAATATGGAGAGGCGCAACACGTTGTGTGACGTCACACCACGGCATGATGACTAGATCTATAACGGACGACTCCTCAACACAGATTACAAACCTTAAAATGCACAATTAAATTATTGTACAGTGTAAAACAATGTATACCACGTCAATAACATTTGCTCTTACAGAAAATAACAGAATTCTTCGATCAATCATCGAAATTATCCATGGATGCTATAGTATGGATGGATAAGAGTGGGTCAATCCATAGGCGAGATAGAGGTAGATAAATTGGAGGATTGAAACAGATTTACTTTACTTTAAGAAAATAAGATCTTACTTTAAGATTTAATAAATCGGAGGATTGAAACAGATTTACTTTACTTTAAGAAAATAAGATCTTACTTTAAGATTTAATAAATCTTACTTTAAGAAAATAATTGATCATTTTCTTCGAAAAATAATCGATTGTTAAAAAAAAAGTTCTGCATTATGTGGGGGACTATAACTTACATTCTGGTATCAGAAACATGTTTAAAAAACCGCATCTAAAAAAAGTAGATTTGAAAAAGACGAAGTGAGTTGAAGCCTGGACGTTGCAACAAGGGCCCAAGCGATATTTTTTCCAAAAATGAGTTTTTGGTATCTTTGGATTCGTCTCATCAAGAGCTTTCATTTTTTTACGATTTTAGCGCTCTCTATCCTTACAAACTGTAACAGAAAGCTAAGGGTCTAAGCGCCATCGACTCTTTTTTTAAAATTTAAATATAGCCAGGAGATAGACTCTTTTGGCGAAATTCGGAATGGCTCATGTGGTGCTTGGACCCCGTTTGCTTGTCTCATCCGTTAACAACAAGAGTCTTTTTTTTTTTTTTTTTCTTGTGAAAATTTTACTGCACCAAGTTTACAACTTATTAGCAATTTACATTTGATATGCATTTGTTAATTGATTGTTAAGAAGCTAAGATACGTAACATGGCTTCTAAAAGGCTTCAAGTTTTGTGCAGCTGATGCACTGTTATGGGTTCACTGATTCACTGATCCCACTTCATTTCACAACATGATTTCACAACACTTTTCACAAAACACTCCACTCCCACAGGTCATGAGGTTTTGTTCTTTTAAGCCTTCTGAGTAGGCCATCAACATCAAGGAGCTGGACAACCTCGTCATTGATGTGACCACGAAGCCTCTGTTGATGGGCTAATGCTTGCTTTTTGATAACTTCTTCGACTGTGGGAATTTGAAGATCCAAGTGTAGTCGATCATTTCTTGTGTAACGGTACGCGTCTACACACGCGCGTAGTACGTTATTCTGGAAGCGCTGGATGATCAAGCGGTTGCTCGGAGCGGTGCAGCCCCACAGTTGTGCACCATACGCCCAGACTGGCTTGAGGAGCTGATTGTATAGTGTTAGCTTGTTTTGGATCGACATGGGTGATCGTCGTCCCATCAGCCAATACATTTTCCTGAATTTGATAGTGAGTTCCTCTTTCTTCTTTTTGACATGCGCTTTCCATCGAAGTTTAGCATCTAGGGTCATACCCAGATACTTAGCTTCGTTAGCATATGGTATAACTTTGTCATTGAGGAGTACCGGTATGTACTCACACCTACGATTCGTAAAGTCTAAAGCATAACAAGAGTCTAAACGCGAAAAAATTTCGCTTAGAGCCATGTTGCAAAATTTGGAATTACGGTTAGCCCGCTTTAATCGGAAAACCAATGGATTCTTTTCAAATTTGACGCAACAGGCATGTTGGGCACTTCAAAATGAGTTATTAGTGACACCCTCCACTTCATCAATCAAGCACAAGCCCTAGAAACGTGACATTTGATCAAATTTTGATCAAAAACTTTACTTTGAATTCCTCGAAAATTTGAAAAATGTTGCTTGGACCCTTGTGCATGACACCGTCCAATTGAATTACCATTCGAATAAAGACCCAATTTTACTTAAAAACAACGAATAAAACAATTTGGTTTAGCAATTTAAAAATCTCAAATTTTACAGCCAAACGTTTATTATACACAATTCAAGGTTACTCGCAGGAGAAATGTTTCCAGCGAGTTTTAGGAGTTCTCGGATCAAAATTTTAAAAACTTTAATTTCTGAAATTTTTCGTACCAAAATCCGTTTTAGACCATTCTGAATTCACTGCCAAAAGACACTAGAAAGGGTTTTGTCAAATGGGTTACTTAACACTTTTCATATCGAAGAAATCTGTGGTTCCGTAGTGCCAAAATCCCACTATGAGAATCCAACCGTTGGTTTCGTTCTCTAAGAAATCGCCACCAAAAAACACTACTGTTTTGGAATATCTTTCAGAATTTGGATAAATTTTGGAGTTTTATTGCACTGAATTACAAGGGATGTTTTTTGTCGGCTGATCGCTTTGTAAATGCAAAGAACACGACTAAATTGGGAGGGGTTGGGACTTGAACGTCGCTTGATGAGGCAAGTGGGTAGTACAACTACTTCAAGCGAAGGAGAGCGATACGATGAGGGTTAAAGAGCATTTTAGCAGGAGATGGACCAATTAGCATAATCGTGTAGCTAGGCCCCCCCAATTAGCTCCTGTGGATTTATGTGAATGCACCCCCGCCACGACTACGCCTGTAACTCTGCGAGACTGGAAGGGTTGAGGAAAGCGTTTCAGGCTTTTGCAGGCAATTAATAGCAACCTATTAAACGAGTTAGTCCTCTAATTTGTGTCGGGAGAGGCCAAAAAGGGCGACGCGAATTGCGAGCGTCACTTGGCGGCGGGTCAACCCCGAGGACATAAATCCCGTCTGGAACCGCAGGATTCCGATCCGGTCCGCAGATGAGGCCGATGTCCGGCGCAGTCTGAAAATCCGCTCGAGGGGAAATTGATTCGCTGAGGTCATTCCGATTGGCAGCGAGAGACGATACGACCGCAGGTGAAAATCGAATACGACAAAGTTATTAGAAAAAATAACCACCAATTGAGTACCTAAAAAAATGGAAAAGGATGTGAGTTTTCAAAAACTTAGTAAGGCACTTCAGCGTTTTTCCAGAAAAACAAAAGGATGGCACTTACTTCTTTTACCATATTAATTCACTACCCTGAAGTTGTGTATGAATTCATAATCGAACTTTGCCCGTTTGCTACATCTTTGGATCTAATAATTCATGAAATCAGCAAACGGGAATCGATGACGGTGATCAATAGCTCGATAGATGATGTCGCAAATTTTTGAAATTTCAATTTCAGAATTTAATAAAAATTTAGACTTTGCCCAGTTGCCATGGTGTGAAAAATTGAAAAAAAATATGTATATTGAGTCGGATTTGGAATAGTATTGCTAGATTGATCTATAGATGTTCTCTTCGATTTTCAAATTTAGTAACATGGCAGTTATAGTCATAAATTTGTTCCCTTTATACATATTCATCAGCGGCAGTAGAACTCCGTAGACCAAGTAGAACCCAACATAGAGCTCTGCAAAAAAAGGCAATGTTTTTCCAAAAGATCGTTGAATTCTGCGTCGGTGAACCCCAGAAACAATAAATTCGGTTCAGCAGTTTGGCCACCGGTTCAATAATTGGCTAACGTGCGGTAATTCGCACTTCTCTTTGTCGGTCTCTTTTGGCTATAGCTCCGAAAATATTTGCTCGATCCAAAATTTCTTCTATTGTCTTATTGTCTGAAAGCTGGTTAATTTTACGGTCAGACCCCATATATGAAAATGTCATATATGGGGTCTGAACGTAAAATTAACCATTTAATGTTAATCAAGTCCCTTAAAATACGAGGTATATGGATGGCACCGTGAACCCCCTCCCCCAACCGCTGTATCTGCCACAGCACGTTACTCCGATTGCTGGAGTGTGAATTGTAGATAGTTTGACAAGTTGACCGCATATTATGCGTAAATATATGCGATCAACTTGTCAAACTATCTACAATTCACACTCCAGCATGCTGGAGCTATCGGAATAACGTGCAGTGGCAGATACAGAGGTGGTGGGAGGGGGTTCACGGTGCCATATTTTATTATATATTATTATAATTATATAATATGAAACGAGTGCTCACACGTTTTGGTTTACTATCTTCAACAATGAACCATTGGAAGCGACCAAAGAAAAAAAAATTTTTTAAGAAGAAGATGTTTCAAAAAGGGCAAAAATTGACGAAAATTACGTTCTCCTGAATTTATGGAAAATTAACAAAAAAATGTAGGTAGTTCATAAATTCTGATAAATGAGGATTGATGTCGATGAAATTATTAGGTAAGGAGTACCAACGAACTGAAATCCCACAACCGCACGAAGTCAGCTCTTCAAGCGGTCGTTTTCAGGCTGTTGACCCCGCGTAATCTTGACGAACAAAATGTTTCAAACGCTCGCTTCTTTCTTGCAAATTTTCACTTTAACCAGAATGAGTTTTGACCTGACGATTGGTTCTTAAGTGGGGTTTTAAGGGCGCCAAAGACGAATTTTGGGTCAAAAATGTGTTTCCAACCCATGCGACACCCTATTCTCCACCGCAGAAGTTTTACTCTAGCTTTTATGGAGCTTGCAGGAGACGAAGGCGGAATAAAATGGACTCTGCAGTGGAGCATGGTAATTTACAGAAAAAAAAGCGGGAAAATTTCCCGGAGCCCTTTACGACGGAATGGCGTTCCATAGAAGTCATCGCGAGGGTGATGCAATATGTTTGGAAGTGTTTCCTTCCGTTTTTTTTCAATGGCGGAAAGAATAGGCAGAAGGGCAGAAAGGTGCCCAAACCAAGTGGCCAAGCCATTCCCGGAGGTTCACGGTTGGTTGGGGGCCCAAAGCTGGAAAGTGTGACTTGAATCTAATACGATCAGGACGGGCTTAGCGCTTACTGAGTTCTTCGACCTTCAGGAAAGGGCTTTTTGCAAGTATAAGGGAAAGAAAACGGGTGTTGGGAAGTACAGTGAGGGTTGTGTGTATCAGGCGTACCAACTTTTCCTCGGGAGAAGTAACCCCGGGGTTTCGATTTTATGAGGGATCAACAAATAACCAGGTTGTTACCCGTGTTTTTAGCGAATTTTCGAAGAGAAGGAAGCTACCTATTGTTCTCGGTACAAAAATTTTGAAACTCAAATTTCCAAAATATTTTTAGACCAAAAAAAAAAGTAAAATAGAGACATTTTACATACAACCAGTATTTTTTTCGAAAATTTGCTCTTATAGCTGCATGACTGTGGATTTTTAGTGTAAGACATGATATAAATAGTTATGATACACAGGGATGTGTATCACACCTATTTATATAATTTTGTTTATTTAAATTTTATACATATAAATTTTATAGTTGGGATTGATAAAGCTGTAGTGTGCCTACTGTAATGATAGTATCCATTTATCGCCGTGGCACATTAAAATATAAACGTCAGGCAAAATGCATTAAACAAGTTAGAATAGGCACAGGTCAAGCATGGAGAATATCACTGGTAGTCGAGGATTGGAGAATAATCGGAAACACTTCAGTAAGTGCGTTAAATACGAGGGTATAAGTTTTCACTTATTGCCGAGCCGAGGGTTAATGGGGTATTATTTATTCAATTTTAGGCGAAGGACAGTCCTAATTGTTGAATACCACCGCACTTGATTATTCAAAACTCCCCTTGAAGAACTCGAGGCTGTCAAGAGGTGCTCACCTCTTCTCGCTTCAGAAGGCCCCAGAGAACCGGGTTCCAATGGTCATTAGGGACGTTATATCGACGCCAAAGCGAATAATTTCATCAGATGATTACAGTTGTCACTTGTCTGTTTATAAGTAAATCGGAAATGTAGGTGAATAGTAACGATTCGCCAGAATAATCCAAGCACAAATCCTTTTCATCCCCATCCTCCTTATGTTATCCCAATAAAACACAACTTCTAATAACTTTAGGAGCCACCCAGTTGATCTGTGGCCGGAGCAGCGTTAGGTTAAAGTCCTAAGGAGGCTAAATACCAAATTACAGCTTCATAGAGTAAATAGCACAGAAATTAGCTATAGGAGCCACTCAGCTGACCATGGCCCCTATTCTGCTACATACCAAATTACAGCTTCATAGGGTAAATACCATAAAAATTCGCTTTAGGAGCCTATGCTGCTTAAAGTGTAAGTCCTAAGGATACAACCTACATACCAAATTTACCGATGTTGTCTATTGTTAGGTATCGCATAACATTTCTTTTTTTCCGTGCAGCAACATTTTTAATGACCACCAGCGGTAAGACATACTTAATATGTCTTACCGCTGGGGGTCATTAAAATTTATTTAAATTATCCATGACAAAAAGAACACTCGCGCTCTCAACAATGTCATTTTTGGATGCTGCAACTACAACTATAATAAGGAATACCCCTGGGACCTGCGTTTTTTATTGTTGGAACAGTAAGTAAAAACTAAAGGGTTGGAGGAGCCAGCCAAGCGAGTGGGCGTTGCTAGTTTGGAACATTCAATCATTTCATGGGTAAGGGGCAGATTATCTCGACAATCTATAGATATACTTGTCAGCAATTCTGCTACCTCCTTTTAGGGGATGAAGCTGCTGTAAATAAATCAATCTGCTTAACAGACGGCATTTTCCGCAAACACTTGAACCGTTTGAGTTCCCCTCTAGACTTCTTCTTCCTGTTTCAACTTCAAGTCCTCCCTCGCACATCTTTCCCATAGTAACATCATCCTCTCTCATCCCTCTCACCCTCGCCCGAGGATCTGTAAAACCCAATGATTTATCCCCGTTCGACTTCCCCTACTTCGACCTTCGGCTCTTTATTTATGACTCCGAAACTCTTCTCGAGATGGTTCCTCACTGATTCGGGCTCCTTAGAACCTCCGATGAATATAAACTTAAATATTATGGAAATATTTGCCGTCAAAACGCTCCCTGAGGGGTTCCTCAACTCCGATCACTCCCTCGCCGGTCACACTGTTTCAGGTCGAACCTTTTACTTCATCTCATTCGCACCATGTAGCCATCCATCAGGCACCTACGTGATTGGTTCAATTCAATTTACTCCCACCTCCTAGTGCAGAATGATAACTCAAATTCTTATGAATCACGTTCTTATGAATCAGGTTTTGGTCTTTCAACAGAACGGGCGCCCCAATCATTATAAATTCCCTTGTGAAAACGCCTGCCTTGAAGTTGTCAACTCGATCAACTGCCTGGGATTTTTCCGGCTCAACTCACGCTCTGGTATTTTCCCAGCTCACGCAAAAATTGCTACCATAAAGGGCGTTGCTGCTTATATGGCCACAATGTCATGGTCAATTATATTAAAAACTATAGCGTGATCCCCTGAGACGTGGAAGACCCTCTTCTACTCCTTGCATTATATGCTTGCGAAGGGATTGTATCAAACTGAAGCCCTTGAGCGAATTCAGGTGCAGACCTTCAGGCTGGCTTCTACTGGGTCTTGGATGGTCGACGCCAGACTGCTTGGTGAAACTGAACTCGGTCTCTCACACCTAAAGCCCACTGTCGCCAAAAGTATGTTTGGTTGTTGGTCAAAATTGATGAAGTTGGATTAAGGGAGGTTGCCCAGGATGTGTTCTGAACAGCTGAAAGAGCTTGCTCCCTGGTGACGGATTTCAGGTATACCTGAAATAACTATAACTAGGCACTTCAGATGAAAGACCTGCTTTTGGACTCAACGAAACCCAAAGTAGCTGGTTACGTCTGATCACTGGCATGCATGCACTATCATGATACGGCCGCTCATTGAGAAAATACTGTCCTCGTGTAGTAATGAGCTGTAATAAGAATGTAACAGTAATTTATAAAGTTGAAAATGAAGAAGCAGCGTTTCTTAATCGACTTTGGTTTCTTTTCCTCCTCAATTTCCGCCATTCAAACTGCTTCAATATCAGCTGTCAATTTTTCCCGGGACACCAAATCCCCAAAAATGAACCGTTTTTGTCGCTTGAGCACTCAAATTGAAGCTTAGGATCTGAAAAAGAGATCCTACGGAGCACAATTTCCATATCACTTCATATAAGGAAGAAATAAACATCCAACTGGGGCAACCTCCCATCTCTCTCGGAATACCAACTTCATGAGATGATGGCTGTCTTCAGGGACGTCATATCAAAAATCGCAAAAGTAGGATCACTAGGACTTGATCTAACTTGAAAAAGAAAAAAAAATCAAGGAAATCGGTGCAGTTTTGGCAGAGTACATGGCGGGACAGATACATTGATTTCTTATGGGAGCTGTCACGTACGGCGCCCTCTTAAATATAAACTACTTGATAAAGCAGCCTGTCGTAAAAAAGCCTTGTAAAAATTCACCAGATGACTGGAACTCGCCCTATCGTGTATGCGTACTTTCTTCACATTCTCTAACAAGGGATAATGAGGATCTCTGGAGGCAACTGACTCAAATATACGTCATGGCTATACTCACCGTCCATCGCCTCAGGGGAACACTGACATTGCGGGTTCTTGACATATGAATGCTTTTTTTAGACTTCCTCGTACATTTTACACCCACGCACCCAACACGACCTAACTCAGTCCCTCGTGGAAACGCTTGGAACGTGATTTGAATCCGAGGCCACTGACGGTCCCGATAAATTAATACAAGTCGTCGGTGGGAGTCTCCCCTTCACAATACCAATACACCCCTTAAGTCAGCCTTTTCTCAACCATCGCCCTCCCCAATCGTTTCCTCTCAACCCCTCGTTTCAACGATTTGAAGAGGGATCACGGAATATCAATATTACTAAGAATAAAGAGGGAGGAAATGGGTAAAAGTGAAAAACCAAATTTAGCAGAAAGACTAAAATAAATACAGCAAATAATGAACCAGGTTTTTTTAGCGGATTTTCAAAGAAAAGGAGGCTATTCTTATCAATCCAAAAATGACAGCTCATGGTGAAGTGGCAGATTTGGCAGACTGGTGACAAGCGGGAAAAACACATAACGTAACTGGCGCAGCTAGGAAAATCACGCTTAAAATTCTCAATCCAAAACTCGTGCTAACTAAGCGTTGGAAAATCTGTAAGCTGAGGGGGCTTTTGGGAAGATTTAGGGAGAAATTATCCATACATGCTCTTATAATAACACGCTCTAATCCGCCTGACAAGCAGTTTTATGGAGCAACGAGGTTTTTCTTTCGATTTATTGATTTGTCAAACAATCATCAGTTTTTTCCAGGGTTTAAACCCGCGATAGGATAACACGTGTTTTTACACGAAATTGGTCATCAGCCCAATGGGACTGATTGATGGCTCTACCTTCAGACTGGTAGAGAAAATGAGCTCAGCGTTTTTTATACTCACAGCGACGGCGCTTAGCTCCAAATTCATTCGAATCTTTTTCAAATGATACAGCCCCGAGTCATTAGCAAAATACGCCAAACAACTTCCTCGTCTCGTTACAGTCGGAAACGGTTATTCACTCGAGTAGCAGCAGCTGCCCCTCACCGCTAAAACATCAGCTCGACCCCTAAAACAAAATTACAACGCATTATCCCCCGAAAACCCCCGCCAAACTTTTCGTCCTTAGCACGACGACGGGGGAGGAAGTGGGAAAACAAAAGCCCGAACCGCCGCCACCGCTGTCTGCCGCCAACTTCCTGATAAAATAAGCCCTCAGACAACTCTACTTTGCTTCATCCTCTGAGGGAAAACTCTTTAGAGCCGCGTTTTCTGCGGAGAAAACAAGCTTTGGCGGCCTAAATAATTCCAGACTCCACGACTAAGATATAAACCACAATTTCTTATTATCCTCCTCGAGAGAAAAAAGGCTGTATCACCATGTGAGACACGTTTCAGCTTTTCATGTAAAATTCACCATCGTTTCTGGGAGGAATAGGTCTGGTCCGTCTTACTTTTTTTCCGTTTTTTTTTCCTGCTACCCGGTCACCCTCGAAGCCCTAAACCGTCCCTCAGGACCGATCCGATCGAGAGAATAACATATGAATGGGCCTCCCGTGCATTCAATTTGTGATATGTACGTGTTTTCTTGAACTTCGGTATAGGTCCCAAGAAAGCATTATGAACGGGGATGGAAAAACAATAAAACTCACTTTGAACGGCTGCAATAACATTTTTGTTCACCAATGAATCGTCGTTTACTCGAGATCTTTGAATGAAAAGTGGTCTTAGTCAGCAAAGCCAAACTTGGGCGAAACGGTGGGGCATCTGTGATTCCCAGAATTTACTTCTGTTGGACCTGATGTAATGGAAATTTAGGAATGAAATGGAGTACGTAACTTGGAAATTTGAAATTTGAAATTTCAAATACTAAACTAAAATCGTCCGACTGCAACTTGGCGAGTTTACGCAAGGCAATTCAAACACGTAGCTCTCCTCTGTACCTATCAGTGTAATTAATTTGATGGAACAGGCCTCAGCAAGACTGGGGCGTAGGAGTCCCTGCCCCACGGTAGTCAGAAAGTCCAACGCAATCACGGTATTGTTAGAGCGAGAACGAGTTTTCCCTCCCCATTTTCAATCTCTCATTTCTTATCACGCCCTCCGACTATTTGTCTTTTTCATCTCTCCCGAAAAAGATGGAAAGAACGGGGGAGAGGGAAAAAGAACACGCACAAAAAAAGTCTTCTCGTTTTGTTCTCGGTTTGTTAGAGCGTTTCGTAAATGCGGGGGATTTTTTTTTTCTGGGGGAATTGTCGATTGAATAATGGAATTAGAATGGATCGTTAGGCTTTTCAACTGTGATAATTTTCATGCGGTCGGGGTGTTGAAATATCGACTTGGGAAAAATATAACGAGATGAGGTTCAAGGAACGCGGGGATGTACGAGTAATACAAATGTTGTAGATTTATGCATGTAGTATGTTTTTCTAAACCCTGTTTTTAGTTTTCCTGTGGTGATTTAAGTAGTTGGTTGGGTTGGTCGTTCACCCTTCAACACACGGCCGTCGGTAGTTAGGAAAGCAACGAAGCCGTAGTTATCTACAGGCCTGACGAGAGGGAGGAGGCTCTGGATCCATAAAGTCAGTTTTGACCATTCAGCAAGTGCTCTATTCGATCATATGTGCACTATTGGAAATTCTTTTTCTCTTGAAAATAAATTGGTAGGCCAAACATGGCGGTATGACGGAACAGCGGATTAGTCAAGAGTCATAGTAAAAGAGTTGTTTGTCCACTGTCACGCTCTCTCTCTCTAAACTTGGTGTTACAACAAACTATTAAAGGTTGTATTAAAGGGAGTCGAGTTTGATCCAAACTTTAAATGGATTGATTTCTGTTTTTTCACATTCCACATTCCAAAACCTTTTACGTCATTTTATTGAAAAAACTCTGCAAATTCTTGACACAACGGTTTATCATCTTCCTTGTGCAGATCACCCTTCCGTCTATACCAGACTGTATTGCAAATCGGCACCATACTATATTCTCACCGTACACATACCATACCATACGAATTTCTTTCCTATCATACCATACTGTATTATACCAAATCATACATACAATAATATACCATACCATACTCATACCATGTCATACAAACCGAGTGAATATTGAAATGTCATCCATTTCTGACCTATATTTAAAATTTCAAGTATCTAGCTCATCATCAAAATTTAATTTGTTTAAACAAATAGGTATTATTTGAACAATTTTACAGACAAGAAACCGAGTGAATATTGCATTGTGATCCAGTTCTGACCTATTTTTAAAATTTCAAGTCAATAGCTCATCATCAAAATTTAATTTGTATTATTACAAAAAGGTATTATTTAAACAATTTTACAAATGAGAAACCGAGTGAATATTGCAATGTGGTCTATCCCCGACTCACGGTTAAAATTTCTAGACTGTAGTTTACCGGGAAGATGAAAAAAGGTAGTTTTATTCTGGGCGTCTGGGGGTTGGGTCACATAACGGCCGTTTTCGACGCGAAAGTTTAGTGTTTTTCCTAAACCTTTGCGCGGTCACTGTGAACGAACGGCTGGTCGCAAAAAAATCCAATTGGTCTTAAAAGATTCGTAATTTTTCAGGTCATTCAAAAGTGAACTAAAAATTACACGGTTCAGTTAAATATTTGGAGATATGACATTGTCGAAATTTTAAATTTCGTTTTGAACCCCTTCCCCTTGACCTAGGGTTATGAAAAGTTTCGAGGATCATTGTGGGGCTGGTCCAAACCCAGAAACCAAATTTCGTAATTTTAGCTCAACGCTAACTGGGCAAAGTGCCACGGACGGCGGACGGGGGACGGCGGACGGGGGACGGCGGACGGCGTACGGCGTACGGCGTACGGCGTACGGCGGACGAACGGATTTTTTTTTATTCGATTTTCTGAATCTACGTGTCTTGAAACGTAAACCAACAAATTTTGAGGGGGGGTTAAAATTTTTTTTTCTTTGGGCGATTCCAATGGTTCATTATCGAAGATAATAAACCAAAATGATTCCTTCTTTAGCTCAGACTAGGTGGAATATCGCCTCAAGACTGATTTTCGTAGTACAAGAGCACCGTGGATTGTTTGTTGAATTTTTCAATCATGTTGTTGAAAACTCCGGTCAATGTAAAATCGACGATGTGAACAAAGCGATAGATAACAAAATAATTTTAGAAAATAAATAATATCATACGATTCCTTTGAATAAATAGCTTGCTTAGAACTGTTTCATTTGTTTTATTTTTAGCGTGAGAGGGTTAGGAAGTGTGAGTGGGAGGGGGGGGGGTTGAATTGAGTGTGGTACCCCTATGTCCTGAGCCACGCTACGCTCCTGTGACGAAGTATTAATATTTTCAGGCCAGACAATACAAAATAGGATTTAGCGTAAATTCCCTTGAAAATCACCATTTTTCAGCTAATTGTTTTAATTTTCCTGGGGGAGGGCCTCTGGACCTGTACCTAGTCTAGGATTTACAACCGGCCCTGGCTCACTCAGTGTAATGATATTACATGCCTTTAAAATTTAAAAGACACTCGCATTAAATGCTGTAAAACTACATAAATTAACTGTAAAATTACAATAAATTTTATTTTTGATCACTTCATGCATGAAACCTTATTCGGGCGAAGGATCAAGTTATATGTTGAGTTCAAGGATCTGAAATTTTAATTATATTCTGAATTTGTGAGAGAGGTGGACCATGGTGTATCTTAATCTTCGTTTGATCCCCCTCGAAAATCGTGCTTTCATCAAGCTACGTGCGTCAACTGAGAGAATAACACGAATTAATCACTAGAAATGCGACCAGGTTAAAGAGGGTAAAAGGAGCGAAATCAGCAAGTTGAAGAAAACGGGTTGAGGGCGTAGGGAGAAGGACTGGAAACACAATTACTGTACTGACGGGAGTGGGAAGAGAGGGAAGTCTCGCCGTCCTTTTTCCCAGGATTACGTTGATTGAGGCTCAAAGTAATGAAGGGAGAAATATCAAGAGAAAACCAGGTTCCCCGTGCTCCGGCCTCCCCGTTCCCAAAGCCAGAGACGCTTGTTCTTCAACGTTGTTAATGAAGTGTGTGCCTGGAGGTCCTCTGGAGGTTTAATATTTGAATAATTGTCCACGAGGATGGCGGCTGCGGTCTCTAATCTCCGCACTACTTTCCTTCCCTACCCCTCGATCCCCCAACCTTTTCCTTACACCCTCTTAATCACTGTTCAAAAAGGGGATTTTTTTCCCCAGCCGACTATGAAAATTAATTCGGGGGGAGTGTCTAATTTTCGCCACAAGTTGAAAGACCACATTTCATGGTTGCCTTTATGTCGGCAAAATTAACATAAAAGACGTGATACTCTGCGTACGTGATGTTACTCACAACCTGCAACAATCATCGACATACAAATCAACTGTACATAACCAGAGCCGTGGAGAGAATAAATAAATATTGGAGGCCGGGGTTGAAATCAACTGGGCTATTCTATAAGTATGCATAAAACACCCAAGGATTTCAAATTTTAAATTTTATTCAGATTTCTTTTTAGTTTATTATAAAACAAAAACTTGGTAGTTCTAATAAATAATTATAAATCATATTAATTATTTACATAAATGTAAATTTCTGTATGTACAAGGTAATTTTGTACGTCGCCTCCTTAGGACTTCAACTTGAGGCTGCCCAGGCAACGGACCAGGTGAGTTGCTCCTAATGCTATTCCCCCTATGAAGCTGCAATTTTGTATGTAGCCGCCTTTAACTTGAGGCTGCCCAGGCCCAGGATCAGCTGAATGGTTCGTAAAGCTAATTTCTATTCTATTCACACTGTGAAGCTGTAATTTGGTTCCGTTTTTAGTTCGACCACTCTGGAGATAGCCAGGTCGGTGAATGCAGACCGGATACCCCTCTGGGTAGGCATATTGCCTAACCCCCCCGAGAACAGGGAAACTCACCAAACCATTCAAACCTATATCTGCACCGAACGAATCGTTTTTTGTTGTTGTCCAGCTTAATTGGTTCGTAAGTGAGAATAATCGATTTTTCATCTATTTTTTCGAGAAATTTCGCATTATGTCCTTTACAGAGTAGGACACATTTGTAGTATCCCATGCATCTCAAATCACTGAAAATTACCTCCACTTTGTATACTCACTAACGTCCTGCAGACACGTAATTTCATGAGTTCAACTCCATACGGAATTATAAGCTCGACGAAACTGAAGCCACTAAGAGAATTAATCCCACGACCTATCCGGACCGTAAATCCGTCGAGCTAACTCTCTGCTTGGATAGGTACATATTGCAGTTGGCGAAACTGTGTTATCGTTGTATCACGAGTTTGTGTCCTTCCCATAACTCATGTCAACTTTCGCCTGCGGAAGGTCAGGAGACAAAAACCGACACCCCTTTAACCCTTTATCCGCACCCCATCAGATTATTGGACCTCTGTTTTGCCCCGGCGTAGCCCCTTGAATTGTGTTTTGCCTGCGCCGGGGATCGAATTTGTAGTTCTATCGCTTACATACAGTCTGAATAGCAATCCACTGCTATCAGATACACACCGGTTTTCTGGGTTACTCTGCAAACGTCCAATTCCCACAGTGGTGTGGGTACCCCAACCTGAAAAAATTACAATGACAGAAAAGGGATCTTAGACCCTAAACCCACATGCAGAAGAGCTTATCGATGCTACACCATTTTTTACTAGAAGAACCTTACGATTGCTTTTGAATGCAGAGAATTATAAAGTGAAATACTCAATAACACCTTTCAATTTAATTAATTTTTTTATACAATTAAAGATTGACTTCAATAAAAACATGCATTAGGGATACTTAGCCTACACAAAATGGCATTTACCACCCAACTTTACAATCGTCTAAAAAAACCGTCACATGTAACATATTAAATAAGTACTCAATATTTTAGCTTATTACTTCTGTTAGCGAATTTTCCAGGAAAATTGACTGCCAAAAGACACCAAAAATCATATTAATATATATTTATTTATATAGTATATTGACATATAGTATATACATATACTATGAATGACATGTCATTCCAGATGATAACTCTTGTTAGAATTGGGATAAAAAGTTCAAATTTGAAAGGAAAAATCTGTCGTGGGAATCAAAATGCTAAGTTTGTAGATGGGTAGAATTAGGTATGTACTCTAAGGGGGGTTTTCACTTTATCGAGGTAAAATATCTATATCCTGTGAACTTTATTCCTTCGGAAATTCAACTTTTTAGAAAACTTCGGAAGTACACCAAGGTATGTGGCAGACTGGTGACAAGAGGGAAAGACACAGTTTTGATCGGACCAATGCACTCTCTGCCTGCTACTGCCATAACGTAACTGGCGCAGCCCCGAGGTTGGTATCGTACCTAAGAAAGTCTCGCTCAAAATTCTCTATCCATCAATCGTGCTAACCCGAAACTTGATTTTTTTGAGTTGTCACACTATAGATATCAACCAACGAAGTCAGAATGGCAAATTTTGTTCCGTTCTCAACTCGAGCGCTTTGAGGATGAAGAAACGTGGAAAAATTCGCTCTTATAACCGTGCTGCATGACTGTGTTTTTAAAATACGTAAATAATAAATCGTTCTGGACAGCGTTCCTGAATTGTTTCCTGTTTCCAGTCAACGCCTGCCATCCATCTTAGCTTATTCGGATCCTCCCTTATCAATTCTATTCTAGCCAATTCCAGCTCACCACTAAATGTATTTAGGGTCGGTTTATCAATGTCTTTTAAACGGCCGTTTAAGGAGATATTTCCAGTTGATCCTGGTTAGCTTGTAAATGGGCGTTTATCAATCTCCGTTAGGGGTTGAACAGGCGTGTAGATTACACGGTTCCTTGGACAGCCGGATAAGATTTTAGATACGATTTTTATCAGGGCTTTAGCGGTTTAAAGTGACGCTCTCTGACGTACTTTCTAACGAATTGTGTTTGTGTCACCCCCCTTAGAGTGGCCCTGATTGGCATACATAGACATATGATTTTTGGTGTCATTTGCCAGTGACTTCAGGGTCTGGAACTGATTTTGGTATTTCATAAAATGTTTTCGAAAATTTGAGTTTAAAAATATTTGGACCGATAACAATAATTGCATATTAATAGGAAGCAATTATTGCTTCCTTTTTATGAAAATTCGCTAAAATTACGAAATTACGAAATTACTCCATTTTCAGTGTGAAGTCCATTTTATAGTGTCGAACGTAGTACTTACCTGCAATGATTTCTTGCAATTGAGTTGGTCGGTTTGGTCGTGAGTTTCGCTTGTATCACCAGTGAGTCAATCTGACCTGTACTATTTACAAAAGTGCCAGCTTATTCTTTATAGCCGACCTCAAGTTTTCTTAAGGTACCCGATTGTTTCTTGAGTAAAGTGCATCTAAGCTGATTGGTTGTACACAGTTTGAAGAAAAGAGCTGGAAAAAAGGGAAAAGAAAGTAATCGGAGTGAAGTGGATATCCACTCAACCTTCTTTGTATTTCCCCCACCCCTCGGCTTCAACCGACCAAGGAAAAACCTGCAATTACGCCAAAAGGATCCACCAAGAAGGGATCGTTCTTAATCTCTTTTGGTTCTTTTTGCCTCCAGTAAGTCGGATCGGTTTCCAGAGTAGGTACCGCCTAGAGTCAGCGATTCTCATTGGTAACCCACCCTTGACTAACCTCTTTTAATCTTAACGCCTCCCTCCGAAGGGGGTTTTGGTTGATCACATTAGATGACGTCATTCGGACTGGGAGCGCTATCAATCATAATACGACTGACTAAAACGGATTTGTACGTTACAAGGGAGAAAACGATGAGGGGAGCTTTTTTTCTGCTGAGCATCCAGTGTTGGACTTGAGGGGTGCGTTTCAACTCATCGTTTTCACTAATCACTCTACCAATTGAAAACCCCCGCAGTTGAATCCATAACAGCCGAATAGATCGTGTAATATTAGATTTTTACATGCTTACTTATGGGAGTACCCTTGGTTGATTATTAATCTCACTTTATTAATCTCATCATCACAATATCGTCGCTTAAGAAGCCACATGTGTTATCTTACATTTTGCAACTTCACGGGAGAGCCAAAAGACGTATCTGTCAATCTACCATTCGTAATTATTTTGTCTACTCCATTGCATGTATATAAAACGTTAATTTATCAATGGAGAGCATGGACACAATAATAATACATCACAATACATGCTTCAGGTTTGGCTTGGATGTACGAGGATGGATGTGGCTCGTAGAAGAGGAAATCGAGGGTCTCACGGCAACTTCCCACATCGTCATTTCGGCAACTTTTCAGCAGAGCCATCTGCCAATGACTGAGTAATTCAGTAAAATAAATCGTGAGATTTAGTGTTACCTAACTTGGGTACCTACCTAACTTATACTTAGGTCGATCCGCCGGGAAAAGACGCTTCGAATGGTACCATAACTCAATTTGGCCAAAAATGACGATGTGGGAAGTTGCCGTGAGACCCTCGAAATTACGAAAAATTCTGGTTTTAAACAAACGAATTAGATAATACGTAATAATGTTTTATCACTGGTAAAATCAAGGCTTAAGATAGGTTCTTGTTGGGAATGTTCTCTTTTACCTAATTTTCAAAGAAAAGGATTTTGAAGAACGGATTTTGAATTGTATAACAATTTTTCGGAAATTCAATTTTGAACTGAGAACAATAGGTAAGTAATAGTAATAATATCAATATTTTTAAAACTCGAATTTCCGAAAAACTTTCATACAAAAATCCATTCCAGACCATCCTGAAGTCACTGCCAAAAGACACCAAAAATCATACCGTACCCTTTTTGAAATCTCCCCATGACGCCATGGTAAGGCTTTTTATTACTAAACATATATGTGTTAGATGCGTAGTAATAAAAACGACTCTCCATAGCGCCAAGGGGAGATTTCAAAACGGGTACGGTGCTTGTGAAGTGGTTAGGACATGTCTTTAGTTGAAAGGAAAAAGGCGGGCGGGGAAAGTGGATCATCACCATTTCCGGCAGCTGAAGTACGAAATATGGTTTCAGACGCGTCGAGTTAATTAATCATAATAATAATTATTAATTAATAAATAAAAATTATTGATAAGTAACAATAATTATTAATAATTTTTACTATTGATAAAATTATTAACAATGAATGATTATTCGTAATAATAATTAATCTATCAATTAGTGATCTAGACAGAAGGGTGATCTGCATAAAGAAGATAATAAACCGTTGTGTCAAGAATTTGCAGATTTTTTCCATTCATAGTCCAGGATATCCATGGCAACGTTTTTAGAGAACTATTAGCTTGAAACAAAAAAATAAATCAATGCAAAAGGTTCTGTACAGCCTGAGTTAAAGGAACATGAAGATGACCCTTTTTCAATAGAATTTCAAATTTTGATCCTACCCTTAACGCTACCCAGGCCCCGGATCAGCTGAGTGGCTCCTAAAGCTAATTTCTATGCAATTCACTCTATGAAGCTGTAATTTGGTATGTAGCCTCCTTAGGACTTGAGCTTTAAGCTGTATATGCCCAGGATCAGCTGAGTGGCTCTTAATGCTAATTTCTATGCTAAACGTGGCTAAAACATGTTTCAGATAGCACGTGTGATGGTTTCGTAGCACTTTCTCTCTGTAATAGCGCCAAACTAAGTTGTTTTTCGCAAGGGCTACGAGATTAAACCATAGAATCAGTCAATACCTCATTTGCGCTAAAATATTATATAGCACACGTGGCGTCTTAAGCGACGATATGATGACGTCCACCTCCCTGGGAAGGACATGAAAGGCGTTTATAACATTTCGACAACCTCCTTGCGATAATGCCATATGGAAATTACAGTCTTCATCGTACGACACGTGATGAGAACTCAATAAGAAAACACCGCTGTCGGCTAATGGCATGTTATTTACAAACCTTCCACAGGCGACCGCAAAATATATTCAGATGTTCTCTAGTGGAGTTTTGTCGTATATTTCTGAGTTTTCTTTCTAAATTTCACTTCATTTCGGGTTTTGGGGGTTTTAATCCCGTTGAATAATGAAGACCTCCTTCGTTCAGGTCCGACCTCAAAAACAAAACATATTTGATAACTACGATTTGAACTACAGCTTCCACTTTAGCAAATTGGTGGGCGCATTTCCTTACAACATCGCGTACAACCGCATAACTTGCAACTATTGGAGTCTGGCAGTGTTATTAGCGAATTTCGTTCACTTCTCTATTGCCGAATCGTTGTATATTTCTCTCTTACTCGGCAATGCCAAAACTCAGGCTTACCGTATTGCGATTCACATTATGGAACTCGGACTTGCCATATTCACTTTTACAGGCTTATTTGTGTCTTTATTGAACAGGCGTAAATTCAAATTGGCTCTGACTGTTCTGAACGAAATCAACTCTTTACTGCAGCAGCTCAACAGCAACGAATTGCCAAAGAAATTCACGTATTGTCTCGCCAGAAAAATCGCACATTTGTTCCCGTTATCGATGATTATAATTTTGGATTGTATTCACCACGTGACTATGACACATGTTGAACTCTTGTTGATCAGCCACCACTACATGCAAAATATCAACATTTTCGGGTTCCTTCTGGTCTACTCGATCTTCATTGCTTGGATCGAACGCGTTTTCGAATGTTTAATTTCCGTTCATTCAAAAGTTGGTGGTAACTCTGTGATAGCGACTCGCGACGCCGAAATCTTGAGCCGGATCGAAGATTGCCTTCACCAGTTTAGCGAGCATATAAACGATATTTTCACCCCTGCGTTGCTCGCACTGATGGTCAAATCATTATTCGCCATGTCTAACAACATCTTCTGGGCCGTCACAATGAAAACAGTTAAACTCAAGGTGGTACAGTTTATGTGGGTGATGGTGTTTCTTTCTCACGTCTTAGTTGGCATCAACAGCTCTGAATCGTGTCTCTCGAAGGTAAGGGCAACGTATGTACTGAGTGAACACCATTATTTCTTTGAGCTAAATACTTTTAAACTAGAAAAGATTCCAAAAAAAAAAATCTGAAACTCGGAGATCCTTTAGGAAATTCCACGGTGATCACGAAAGTAGTGAGGAAGAAATGGGGGTTTCAGATATCTGGCCTCTCTGACGTCATCACAACCTTTGACGTACTAGTTGGCCTCCCGCCAGCCCTCTGACGTCATAGGCTCTTACGGCATAGGCTATGACGTACTAGTTGGCCTTCTGTCAGCCGCCTAACGTCATAGGCTTTGACGTTCTAGTTGGCCTCCTGCCAGCCGTCTGACGTCATACGCTCGTGCGTCATAGGCTCTGGCGTAGTGGCCCGCCGGTCGCTAGTGTTCTGACGTGATCTGAGGGAAAGGGTGAATCAAGGGAACAAATTTTTCCCGTTTCAGTTTATGTGCCAAAGCAAAGACATGAAAATGTCAAAAACTATGTAAACCGTAAAGGAGGAATCTTTTTTAGTGAAGAAAGAAGAATTTAAGCGTCATTTATGCACAAAGAAAGATTTTAATAAAATCTTATTAAAACTAAGAAACGTTGTGAAACATCTTGCATACGAGTCTGTAGGACATTTTATTCTTGTATACGAGTCGGTAGGACATTTTATGTCTTACCACCCCCCTTCCCTACCTCTTCCATACCTCACACCTGTGTGTAAACAATTATTTAAACAATCACGCTCATACCGCAGCTTGTCGGCCACGCACACCGCAGTGGTTAACGAGTTATGTGCCAGAGTAAAGACATAAAATGTCAAAATCAAAACTTATCAATTTTGGTCAATATAATCACGAGGAAATTATCATGACATGAGATTGTAATAGAGTTGAGAAAAACGAAACGCGTTTTTCAGATGTCCATATCTCCGCTCCTTTTTGACCGTTGGTGTGGATCTTTTTTATGTGAATAATAGAAAGCCCAGAAAGTTTCAAGTCGCTAGGCTTAAAGGCAGCCAAGTTATGCTACTTCAAAAACCCGGTTCTTCTGTTTTCTTCTTAATAAGAACTATAATAAGAAAACTACAACTCAATCGATGAAGGTGGAGAGGCTGTAGCCTTGCGTACTACATAATATGTAGTACGCAAGGCTACAGCCTCTCCACCTTCATCGATTGAGTTGTAGTTTTGCACAGAATCTTTGCACTAAATTTTAGAAACAAAAAACCGAAATTTTAGGCTAATATTGTCCTCTATGACGAGTGTAACCCCTAGCAGCCTAGGTAACAAGACCAATCGACTTGAAATTTATCAAAGACCTTCTTTATAACATGACTCAGTGCCATTTGAAAGATTTAACCCAGAATATGTAAGGGTCAAAAAACTGAAATTTGGGATAATTTGCACTAATTTTGGCCATTTTGACGGGTCCTCAGCCGATCGACCTAAAGTTTGGTGTGAATAATAGAAATAAGCCCAGAAAGTTTCGATTCGGTAGGTCTAAAGGGAGCTGAGTTATATAACATCAAAACCCTTTACCATGTTTTTCTTCTTATTCAATTAGCCAAAGCTACAGCCTCTCTACCTTCACCGATTGTCTTAAGATTTTGCCCTTTCAACTTTAACCAGTGTATTTTAAATTATTTAATCCATTATCTCAACTTTTAGGAAAATTTTAGGAACAAACACCAAACAGACAGAGCTCTTCTGTATATATTTGTAAAATATGTTAATAGCCTTTAGAATTTGTAATCTGTAAATATGTAAATAGCCCTAGTTCTAAGACCCCACCATCACGCTAAGAGTTTTCAACTGTTCCCTTTTTCTCTTACGAAATTCACTATCCCCCCCCCCCCCCCTAAGTTAAGACACTACATACAATACTATTTAAGACTAAAAGACTTTTAAGGCCGGCAGGCCGATATTGTTCGACTATATCTCAAGACACTGCAAAAATAATCTACGTATAAGCCTTTATGCCAATAAAATATTTTTTGAATTTGAACATGCAAGATTTGCCTTTTTTGAGTCTAAATTGACTGGGCTATACCTATATAAAGTATTCTATTCTGAATAATGTACATATGTATATGTGGATTATTTAGAACCAAGTTGAATCCGATATGATAAAACGTGTAGAATCAAGCGGTGTCAAATCCTCGAAATAGCAGGTATTTATCATTTTGTGGAAATCCACCCCCGTAACTACCACTCGCTGTCAGAGTATCAAACAAGATCTTATCCGGACAACACTCAATCCCCACGTGTACACCTCTGCTATCCGGTATCCATTCGAACATATCGATTGCGTTCTCGTCTAAAACGGGACGAGGCGATAATAATAAGTTTTCTTTCAGTGCATAAGCGTTGCAACGAGTGAGCCTTTCGGAATATCGAGTGTTCGAATAGTCTACCTTCATCTTAAGAAGAGTGCTTTGAGTTTAGATTATGGCGGCCGATCAAAATATAATATCCCGTTTGAACAAATCTTTGCATTTACCGCGCTTATTAGGTCTGTTCCCATTCAACCTGACCAATGACCGCGTTCGTTTCAGCGCCATTGCAATTGTTTATACGATCCTCGAACAAACCGCTGCAGTCTCCTGCCAAATTCTTCTATTCGAGAGGCGATTCATGGTCCACCACGTCTTGACCCTGTTATACCCCTTAACTCACTTGGCGACCTTCATTTTCCAAATATCGTGTAAAAACAAAATCGAATCCCTCCTAAAAACCTTGTCATTTATTGAAATCAATCTAAAATACGTTCAAATCAAATCGAAAACCTTGTGCAACATCAAGTACAATTTCGCACATATCGTTCCACTCATAATTACACTTGCAATCGATTTCAGTCACGGTGTTGGACGAAACCCGACAGTAACATTTTTCCAAGTCACCCACTACATGAACTCCGTTAAATTATTCGGAAACGCTCTCCTGACCCACATCATCTTCGCTACTGTACTCGACTACTACAACTCCATCATAAAGACGGCATCAAAAAAAATAAACTGCGGAATGAAAGACATCAAAATCTACTGTGAGGTTCAAGATCAGCTTTTTCGGGCTTCGGAAAAACTCGAACGGATACTTCTAGCGCCTTTGTTTTTCACTTTGACCAACTTGTCAATCAACACGGTGTATTTCGTGGGTCATATGTTTTCGCCGCGCCCGCGGTATTTTTACGACTCGGCGACGTTGATGTTCTTCAGTGGGATTCTGTTGCTGTTGTTTAGAGCTCCTCAGAACTGCATAAATAAGGCACTGAACGCTAACAATTATACCGTCACCTTAAAAGCAGCATGACAACTAATTTTTCATCACTTTTCAGGGAGCACACAAAACCTTTTATGTTTGTTCTTTGTACACTTATTTGATATTAAGGGTGCATTTCTTACCCTATTCACGCGTTTTGTTCGCTAGACAAACCAAATCTTGCTGAAAAAATGGATTATTGGATAAAAGCTTGAGTTGTGACATGCCGACTCATAATTTAGATGAGATGTGCCAAACTGCAAAGGAAGAGGGGAACATGAACTTCTCCAATGTATAATACTTTTTAAAATTATCAACAGGTACTTCTTCAAATTTCAGAATCCATTACAATGAAAATAGAATGTAGTATATCAGTTTGGAACTTATTACCTAATGACCAGAGCAACTGAATTAAAGTACCTAACTAAATAATTTAGCATGTCATCACAGCCTCAAAATTAGATAAGTTAGGGCTAACTTATTAATTTAAGTCTCAACATGGGAATGACTGGAGCAAAATGAATTGAAGAAAAAGCTTACTACAACGATAGGTATTTACTTAGTTATTTTGAGAAATCCCTCCACAAATTCACATTGAAGTTAGGTTAGTAAGTGACATGATTGAATAATTTACAAAAATGGTAAAAAGAGCAGTATAGTCTTAAAATTTACGAGCTAAAAAGAGCAGTCTCGTCTTACAACTTAGGAGCTAAAAAGAGCAGTCTAGTCTTAAAATTTACGAGGTTAACTAGGTATCTAACTAAGTATATTTACAGTTACTTCAATTCACAATGAAGTTAGGTTAGTAAGTGACATGATTGGATAATTTACTAAAATTCTAAAAAGAGCAACCTAGTCTTAAAATTTAGGAGCTAAAAAGAGCAGTCTAGTCTTCAATTTACAAGGTAAAAAGAGCAGTCTAGTCTTAAAATTTACGAGCTGAAAAGAGCCCCCCCCCCTCCCGCAAAAGTGCTATAGTATGTACTTCATAAACATATCGGTCGTATATATAAATATGATAAATATAAATATTATTTAATTATATCATATTATGTGTGTTCCATTCCAGACAATATCTCTCGATAGAATTGAGATAAAAATGTCAACTTTGCACACAAAATCTGTCAATCGGCAAACAACGGAGGCAACATTTATTATAGGTATCACCCGTAAAATGGAGAAATTTTACATAAAACCAGTTATTTCTTCGAAAATTCTCTCGTGCACGACTGTGGATTTTCATTTCGGTACCTATGTGTTCTGTGTTGAGTCGTAACAATATTTGCGAAGTAACGCACTCTGGATCAGGACTCATGGTAGGAAAGCACCTGAATAATAATAAAATTAAACAAGGAAACCCCAATTTTGCGAAAGACCACGAAACCTCGAGAAATTCAATGCCTCCCCCCCCCCCACCGCGAGGGCACAACGCACGGGGGCGTAAGTGTCTTACAAATCCTTCCCCGGGATTATTTCCTTTTCCTCGGATATTTTCAATTAGAAAACCTCCTTCGCATCTTGATATTATACTGCCTTCTCATTTTGGCCGTTTTCTCGCAGAAACTGAATCACGAACGCGTTGTAAACCCGCGAGGCACGAGGAAAATCTCTGACCGCAATAGGTGCGGTGTCGGGAATCTGTTGCCAATAAAACCGCGCGAACGTGAGTTGACTTCGGTATTTTCCAGAGCTTCGAATCCCGTTCTGTAGTTGTTTCGCCGTTATAGTTTTATTCTTCCTCGATGTTTCCAGGGAATTTGATTTGTATCCCTAATTAGGAGCCCCATTCAATAGGACTGTGCAGTGCCATGTACCACAAATCAATTATCCGAGCGAGCAAGCTTTTTATTGTTCTCTTTCTTATTAGAAATAAAATTTAGTTTTGTTTATTCGCGACAACAAACATCAGTAACAACCACCCACCGCATGATGGAAGGAACCGAATACCTTCATTATGAATGAAATGTTCTAAAATGTTATTTAGAACATCTCATTCTCATGGCCAATCTTAATTGGGTAATTCAACTATGATAGTTGAATACCTGTAATTACCCAATTAAGATTGCCCATGAGAATGAGATGTTCTAAATAACATTTAACATTAAACCAGTTATTTCTTCAAAAAATCGCTCTTTTAGCCATGTTACGTGACTGTAGATTTTTTTATTTTTTATTTACAGGCGAGAAGATGGGATTGGATTTTTTATAGAAAGCTCAAAACTGACAGAGACAACTGCATTGAAAATGTGAGTGAAATAATTGTTTGTGAATACATACCTAGGTAGAAATACATTTATGATCGGTTGTTAAAATCTAGCTTTAAATACAGGGGATTTCATTGTTATATTGGTGTATATAAGTAACTACGTACCACCAACCTGGCTAAAATAATCACTAAATTTTGGACCATAGGATTTGATCACTCCCGATCAACAGAGAATTCTGAGGGTTGAACGAGTTGACTCCAAAATTGTGAACCCAACCCATTCGAAACATTCAAAAATACACACTCATTTAATACAACTTCAGTATTGTACAGACTATTGGACTCTCAATTCTCTCCCACCAAGCATCCCCACATACCCAACAACAGGTCTACGTAGATACTTAGCAAATCAAATTATCACATCCATGATAATTGATTAATAATTAATCAATTATAAATAATTATTATTGGTGGCGTATCATAATGAATCATTTCGAATTTCAGCCAAGAATTTTCCTGCATTTTATAAACAAGAAAAAAATCAGGTTCAACGTCGCTGGATTCTTCGATATGAGCTACTCGTTCCTTGGAAAAGTAGGTACCTACCTGATCACTATCATTTGTGACCAATCGATCATTAAAAAAATCAAACATATGAATTTCGATGAGTCCTTGTTCCAAAGAAATAAAACAAACTCGTTCTTATATCAGAAACCACGTCGGACCAAATGGGACGTGGTTTCTGATATGAGGAATCAGTATGCACCCTCAGCATAATATTTTGAGGGTGCATACTTCAAACCAATTACAGCTTCATTGTGTGAAGAGCATAGAAATTAGCATATGAGCTACTCAGCTGATCCCGACCCTATGCTGCTTAAAGTGTAAAGCCTAAGGAGACTACAAGCCAAATTACAGCTTCATAGTGTGAATAGCGTAGAAATTAGCTTTAGAAACCACTCAGCTGATCCGGGCCCTATGCCTTAGTATAGGTCCTAAGGAGGCAGCATTCCAAATTTCAAGTCTCTACCACCACGGCAATGGTGCCAAAAACGTTACATTTTTTTGTATCACGCAAATTTTGGAATGACTCCCAACCATAAGGCATATCCATGACAAAACAAACCTGCCTTCAAATCTATACAAAACATGGACACTACTTTGTTATTGAAAAGGGTATGAAGTTAAAGTCATCTAAAAGCTACCTAGTTTACTTTATTCTTCGTTTGCTGATATTCGTGATTGTATGTTATTTCAGATGATCGTTGGCACATTGACATTTGTGGTGCTAATACCTCAAATCCTGTCTCCAATCGCAAAACCGTCGGAATCAGTGGAATTTGAGAAGAATCTTATAGTGTAAGGACCTATGCTCACGGGGATACTTGGAACTGGTGAAATTGGTTTCCCTCGTCTGCAGAAGCCAAGCACAACCATGAGGGAGTCCGTGAACGCTGAGGAACGGATTTTTGCTCACTCATCATCAAGAAACTGCAAAATCAAATCACCAGGCACCCGACATGCGAATCACCCAGACGAACTGGTAATGTGAATCACAGAGGAGTCCCTAACCAGTAGCGCCGTCCCATAGCATTACACAGGGAGTGACTCAAAGTAAACCAGTTGGTAATTCGCGCCACTAAACAGTTCTTTTTCAGTACCCTCGTATGCATACAGGCAAACTCAAACAATAAATCTGTTAAAGCGTAATTACCAGTTTCTAGAAAACCCTTCTTCTCTACATTATAATATATAACGTAAAGAATTACGTATTAATTTTGTATTATAAAATATACTACCCTTTGGTTCGTTGAAACATATCTAAAGGCAGGTTTGACGAAGTATCAAGTATTTAATAAGAGATTGTTCATGTTTCAGACCTTTCTGAGCAGATTTAGCTGTCTGAGTGCAAAGCCACACGCACAACTCCAGTTCTATTTGTACCATTTCGATGTAATTCGTGAGAGTTATGAGGGTTGAACCAAAGGTAGTGGCAAATGGATTTCATTGACACCCAATTACTTCTTTACGCAAATGTAAAATCCCAGTAACGCTGATTTGAGACAAGTTCGTGCAGCGACCACCCGCTCGGGGTTGCAGACACAACCTTTTATATTTCAGTGTTGAATAATTACTATTTGAAATGTAAAAAATATAAAACAAATTTATTGAGTAGAATATTAAATCAAGCGAACAAGTTGCACCTCGAGAAGAAACCTACAAGGATATTCAGGTTATACATACAAAGATACACAGGATATACCTGCAAGGTACGAGTATACTAAAAACCACATCACTTAAGTATCGATACATACTAATGCCTTAAGGTAAAAACTGTGTATAAATTATGATCACCAGACATTTGTGGGGATCAGTTGAGCCGAGGTTTCTTTTCGGGAGGAGGTTTCATACAAGGGGAGTCCACTTTTTCTGTTTTCACGACCGGTTCTGTTTTGTCAACTGTAACAAAGAGAAGACATCATAAGCCTGGACGCCTGCAGGTCCTAAATGATTGGTGACGAAGTTGTCGTTATTAAAATCCTCTTATTCAATGGTGTAAGGCAGGTACGGTGTGAAGATTTTGGAGAATTAAAATCATCTCGTTTTCAAATTAAATTCAAATATTTTTGGTCAAATTGAACTACGCAAAGGGCTCCTTTTCAATTAAGTAGCAGCGCAGGTAACACGAGTTGAGTGAGGTTAGAAATAACAAGACAGGTTACTATCCAGTTCTGAAATCGTTCGCAGTGCGAACGCGATTCTACAAGTTCCGGAACTCTCTGGGACTTACCGTCCCAGTTCTGATAAATTCCGAAACTGTCAGAACGCGCACTGCGAACGAAGCTTTAAATTACAAAATTTCCAAAAATGGACCACTGAAGTATTCGAAATCCCACTTAATAATGGTTTAAGAATAAACTTTTTCGGGTGGTGAGTTCAGAAAAATAAGATTTAGCATGGACTAGAGGAACTATCCAGCATGAGTCGTTCAACCCCCTGTCCCTATACCACTATTAAAAAATTGACATTTCAGCCAATAAATCGACCAAGACCAGATAAGACCCAATTCCCTACTTCCGCGCAGAAGCTATCGAGGTGGTCATTGAGAACTTATTAGTCATTCAATTCGTTGTTTAGACTTACTTTCGGCTTTGGCAGGAGGAGGCGGCTGGAATTGAGGCAAAGGGAACTTCTTGGTCAGCTCCATGAGAAGCATGTCAACGCGCTGGCGCTGGAAAAGCGAGCTTGGCTCTTCTTTGGCGTTTTCTTTTTTCGCTGGTTTGTCAGTTACTTTCAGTTCCCAGGAGTAACCTTTGGAGGGATGGTATCGTGAGTAAGAGCTCGTCTCATCGAAGGCAGATTGCAAATTGTGGACGACTGATAGCTGTAATGAAAAGAAATTGGATTGCAGCTAGTAGCTGAGCTCAGCAGAACCACAAAGTGAAAAAGCCATCGTGCAGAAGAACCATACAGTTCAGCATTCGTATTTGGGGAAACTTTCATGTTTGGGTGGTTCTGATTCTCAAGTTTGTTCTACTTGGATTACCGATTCCTCCTACAGGTGGAAGACTTTCGTTGGAAATATGGTTAGTGAAATCCTAGGTTAAAATGGTTGATATTCCTACCTAAGGAGTGATGTTGGGAGTATCCCAACATATCCCAGTATCCCAACATCACTGGACCAACCCTCGATACTCCCAACATCACTCCTTAGAATACCAGTGGTCAAGAACCTTTAACCTAGATATTCCTACCAACCGAACATAATGTTGCTGAGGTTCAACACCTTTTCAGCTTCTCAATAATGAGGAATGGTAATTGGGTCCTCAATTCCTTAGAGACTCATTGTTACCATTTTGACTCGAAAATCCCACACGATTCAGAGTTAGTGAAAGCTAAGTCCGTTTTAAAATCAGCAAAAACTCCTCTTGTTTCAAACCCCCTGTTAGTCCTAGTAGGTGGTTCCACCCCAGGCCTCCAACCCACTCAGATATAACGGTAGTAAGCATCAATCATAACTACACACTTACGATTCTGGAGTTAAGGACAGACACAAGGTCTGGGGCCTGGTACACGGTCCCGCTGATGATGTAGTAATCTGCCAACGGTGTCGTTTGAGTCGGCGAATAACGGTGTTGTTTTCTGATCACGTACAGTATGGGCTCTTGAACGTGAAGCAGTGTGTACTCCAATCCAGTCATATTACTATTTAGAAAAAAATTGTAAGATGTAAGATTTCAAACAGGAAGCCGAATTTGATGAGAAAAAGTAGGTATGAACATGAATACGCTAAAACTTAATACGTACACAAGTTGATCCAGACTGAGGCGCTGCATTTTTACAACCTCGTTGTTGCATTGACGGTCGTAGAACGGATTGCTCCTCTCGGAGAAATAATCCATGATGTTTGTCGGGTTCAGAAGCGGAACCCAAGAAGCGTCGTACCATGATGTTGTCAGTAAGTTATCTACAAATAAAAACACGACCCAACGTCTTGTAAGGACCAGGAAAAGAAGTTTTGCGGGACCTAAAAGTTTGAAGTTCAGCCAGTGAAAATACAAGTTGAACTTGGCTGACATTTCTTCATAGAAAAATAGAAACCGTACACAAGTTTCGACTAACTCAAGATTCTTACACATCCAAAGCTACTAACAGAACATGATGAAAACGTTCTCATCTATTTTACATACCTGAGATCCCACTCACCCTAGAAGGCATCATTTCTGCGAACAAAATGAGAGAGTACAATCAGGATAGATGATCAACATAAACTACTGAAGAATGATTGAATTTTTTTTCGTTTTTCTATACTTACCAAAGATGTTTGTCCACCAGTGGTATGATACAAATAGGCGCAGAAAAATGCCAATGTAAAAGACTGTAGTCAGGCAGGTTCAACTTAGTAGAGGTTATTGATTCATTTTGGCTCCCATTGAGATTGAAACCTCTGTGGGTAAAACGGCACAATACAGTACATAGCGATAAGGTAGTAGGTAATACAGTCAAGTTTGCAGACAGAAAGGACGTTCATCAAGCCGACTAGAGTCAGTCTTGACATTACAAGCCTTCAAGTCGTTCCGAGTTCTGCTGGTTTTTTCTACGTCACAAGATACTACAAGACAGCCATGTTTTGCCTGCCTAAACCAAAATATTTCTAAACTACGTCACGAGACTTGATCAACTGAAACAATCCCGTTAGAGGAATCGACACACCATAATATTGATGACGAGTATGTTATAAACTACAATGTGGAACATCAAGAACATCCCACTTTCAACCAAGACGATAATAAATATCAAGCAACGTGCCATTTAGTTTGCCTTTGTGTTTTCTTCCAGATAAAAAGTTTAAATAAGCAACACAAGCTTATCCGATATTCCTAGTTAATTTCGAATTCGTTCAAGACAACATAATTTGTATATTATACTCATTATTCAAGGGGGAACTCGTACTTACTCACTTGATGGAACACTTCTTGAGACGTTGGAACTAAAATTATGTCACTACAAAACCAAGTAAACAGGAGTTATTGTAATACTTGACAAGTACTTAATCAGGAAAATTGAGCAACCAATTAAAAATTTGAAAACAAAAGTACTAAACAAAACATTTGAGTTCTATCAGGGAGTCAAACCAAAACTTGTGAACAACAACCAAAAGATAACAATGTAACACAGAACATAACCTACCGAAATATTGGCTATCGTGGAGGAAGAAGTTGGCGAATTGAAGGAGATAAGAAACATCCATGTGGGCTCAGGACAGAAAGGTGAAGAAGAAGAACATGCAAGTGGGTTATAAGTTGGTAGCGTTACTTCTAGCTTCACGTACCTTCCTTCATTCGCCTACACATTTTCAAATGGTTATTTATTTTTCGTGTTCTGTTGCCCATGTTCTCCCCACATCAAATTGACTGATTCATTGACTGCTTCTACTTCTGTTCGCTTCAACAAATTCAAATGCTTTCTACTGGGAGACTGTTGCGAGCTACCAAGCTCTTGTGCGACCTGAAAACGATCGAGGTAAAACTTCTTTGACGTTATCAGTTATCTTGCGGCAGTGAAGGAATCTAAATTTACATTTACACACTTTCGTTCCTAATTCTGGTTGTTTTAGGGTACGACAAAATGCTCTTTCCACTTGATCGCTGTCAATAATGCGTCAGTACAGAGGAATTACGTGTTACGACGCAAACAACAACCAGTGGCTATTGGATTTGTGAATTTTGTGAGCTCCGATACTTCCGCAAATGCCACATCTCAAGTAGGTGCTTTAAGTAATCAGCATAATTTGTTAATTGGTTTAATGTATACGGTCATTTATCTGCATCAGAAGTAGTAGGGGCAGGACAGGTAAGTTCCGGTGATGCATTGAGCCGCTTTAGTAATGACAAATGACTGACCTCGGTGGATGCACCTAAACTATAACTAGATCAAACATTGACGTAGATTCCGAATCTAGATGAGCGGGGAGTGAATATTCCTTCTTTTTTAAGCGAATACTTTGTTCTATCGTGTCGAAATAGATACCGGGGTCACTGTACAGTTTGCTCGTCTAGCGGAAGGTAAGGTGAGGCTTAGGTAATCCTTAAATCAGCTGTAGAGTCTGTTAAGTAATGTGTTACTTCTGACAGGTCTTATCCAATTCTCTGGAGGACATGAAGGTACGTACTTTTTAATCTAAGGCCCAAATAGTTACTATCACAAAACTGAGACTACCTCAAATTTTCATTAATGTTATCTCCAGGTACTAAGCGAACTAGGAATTATCCCGCCGTTTGAGGTAAGCTCTCCCCGTTTCAATAAGTTTGATTTGTAATGATGAAGTCAATATCTGGGAGTTGAATTTTTACGAGTCGTATGTTTCCTACAGGAAACCTTTCGGCCGCCTGAATCAAAGGTAGGTCCCGTAGGTCTGAAGTTACTGTGAAGATTCTAACATTTTCAGACCCTCAATGAAATTCTTCTACAAATAGAAAGTTTATTTAGGTACACGAGCCAATATATAATACTAACATTTCCCTTGGTCTTTCTATTTGAACTGCCTGCTATCGGATAGAACATAGAGAATCGACTAGCGTTCAACGGAGACGAGGTAATATGATTTAATATTCGTGGTATCAATAACAGTGGGGTTACATTATACAAAATATCACATTTTTGAATTGGTATGTCTTTAGTACCAGCTAAGAGTAACACAGGGTGTGTACGAGCCTCAACCTGAGGTTGTGATGGACATTGCTTCAGGTGGAGTACCTTTGGAGGTAGATAATATCTAATACATATTATGTCATTACGTTTACCTATTTGCATTATGGATTAATCTATATCATTCTGCGTTAACACAGTCCTGGTTAGCGTTTAGTTGGTAATTCACCAATCCCTGTTTCTTGGCGTATAGATTTAACAGGTTCCTGAACGAACAGATAGGCTTTTAGCTACTGCACAGTCAATATAGGAAAATCTCCATGTAGTAGATAACCATATTATGGTAAGGAGAACTCAATTTCAAATGCTCAGTAGTTTGAAACGAGCGCGATGTAGAATAATAAATACACATAATCATAATAACTCTTTGAATTAAACAGCAAGCGCATTTATGTTTGGAGAAGAGATCATAGCCATAAATTGATTGCTCAACTCTAAACATTCCTTAAGTATTGGCAAATGTTCTTTGGTCAAACGGAGATGCTGCAGCAATTGGTCGTTTGACCAACACACTACAGTAAAAGACTACGTTTCTCCGTATTCGCGTCTCCGTTCACCAAGAGCTATAAAAGCATGATGGAGAGCAATAAAATTGTTCCACTATTACCATTTGTAAATGAGGATACGTTCAAAGCAGATAGCCGGAAAGTGTAGCAGGGTTTAGCTTGACAGTACCTACTGCTTGATATCACTTTTAAACTCGGTTTGAACGCCGCCCCCCCCCCCCCAACTTTTGTGTTGAAACGATCACACTAGACCTACGTCACGTCACCCCTTGCGTCGTGGTCTGCAAAAACTCTAATGTTCTACCATATGACGTATTAAAGAAATTTCTATCCGATCAATGATATAGGCCTATATCATGCCTGCATGTTCCTCCGCTGTCATTCAATTAATGTCATTTGTTTTAAATTAGTCCATACATACCAGACTTGACCTGAATATTTCTTGTTCTTGTAGCAATTCCCTGTAACGTCAGACGTAAGTACTCGTATCAAGTGCCTCTCTTCATATTGAAATGTACTCAGTGTCTGTGTATTTATTTGCGACGATTTGCCCATAACTAGGTCCCTGAGCTAGAAGATCTTTCTAACGCTGTCACCACTTCTGAACCAACAAATGATTTGAAACACGAATTTGTAGAGATTCCTGAGGTGGGTGTAAATGAATTCTTATATTAGTCATTCTTCTTAGAGGAAAACTGTGTGTTGGTTTATTATCTTCGATATTCTTACTGCATTCTTACATAACACAATTGATATGTCCGTAATTCGTTCAAGCTGCATGAAATGGATGAATCGGAGGTAGGTGTCTCATTTCGCTGCATTCCCTTTCCACCTTGTACACGTATTGAGAACTAATCTGTTTGAAATGTTGAGGTTTGTTCCAATCCCAAAACCACTCTTTGTACCACAATTGTAGCGTTTCTGCAAACCTTCCAGACAACACCAATCAATGATGCATCATTTAATTTCCACTCAGGTCTTGCTGGAATCCATGTTTGAGTCTTCAGTCATACCAGAGGTAATATTTCTGCACTCTTGAGTCCACTAGGATTAGCTGGTAGTCACGATGAAAACTCCACTACAAAGATTATCCTTAAGGTGTGGGGTGGTTCCTTTGTTGAAATATTCCACTTAGTGAGAGATGTGTAGCCCTATAAAATGACAAATATTTCTGTGTATAGTTCATATTGAAACCTCACATGTGGAACTGTTAACATGACTAAGTTTAATTGATGGTTGTTGTTGAGCTTTATTCTAACTGTACTTGTCTAATATCACACCAGACCAATTCCTCACCCCTGGATGGATCATTCGACGTAAGTTGCTCCCGTCAAATGTTCACCTTATCTATTATGAGTAGCGAATCGTCCCTTTAGATCCCACAAGGTTTAACTCAGTTTTCTGGCCAAATGATACTTATGCGAAAAAGGCGGACCTTGCTAGCTCATTGGTTAGCCCTTTATTGCAATGCAGGAAAAGGCTTCTTCAAGGTGGAAAAGCCGCGATTACCATGGAAATTACAACAGTACGTTGGAAAATCCGATTTTTGTCTCTCCTGAAAAGTTGGGATAACTGAGTTAGACCTTGTGGGACTAAATAGTGAATCGTCATTATAATAATAATTAAAAACTTCTAGTAATTTGAAAATCGGAGTTTTTATCATGTCGCAGGTCTTAAATTCCCCTTCTTGATTTTAGTTGCACGTTATGTAGGGTTTCAGGAACCTATTCAGTGTAAGTTATAGCAACATTATCTGAGCATCGTCTCTCGTTTGGTTCGGTAGTGGTTTGAAGTCTAACATGAGTGTGAAGTGTGAATTAATCCACTTTTTTTGTTCAAAGCCCGTACCAATGGAAGAGAACTCAACTGGAATACTCGAGCAGGTAACATTCTCTTAGTTTAAAAATCATAAAACTATTGGCAATTCTTCATAGTATTATTACATATGAGTACGAGGCCACTTAGTTACTCTAAAGATTCTTAACCGTTCTATCTTAAATACTCGTAATAACCTCTATAACTCTGCGCGCCAAATCTTTTGGAAAACAATTCAAAATGTGAATTAATTGAAAATTACACATTTTGTCCAATTTACAAAAATTGGAGAATGTAGTATTTTCTTAAAATTGATGGTTACAAACTACAGTGGGTATGTTCAAGACAAAAGGGAATGGTTTGACCCGTAAAAGATGTGTATTAAAAAGGAAAATTGCGTCAAACCTACGCAGAGTACTCATATAATATATTATGAGCCTAGAGGTCAGCAATTACTGTGCATTGCTGAAGCCTTGAACTTGTCCATCCGATTTTGCCTTGTCTGCAGTGGTCCTCTCATTGCATAAATTCACTGCAGCTTACCACGCATTGTTATTTCTTTTCAGGTCCCAGTTGAAACTGCAGTCCCTCCCGTCCCAGACGTCACTACTACCAGTTTTGTAAGTATCAGAATCTCACATTTAAATCAAATCGACTAACAGTGTGTTGAATAATCAATAACCACCAAAATTGTGTCAATATAGTGAATATGTAGCAGCAGCATATTGAGGACTTAGGGGAGTTTTAAGGGGGGAAAATTACCCATAAATTCCAAAAGTGACACCTCATTTTAGAGGTTTTTTAAACGGGGAACACGATGGTGAAGTCAGAATTGCGATATTTTATTCTGTTCTCAAACTGGAGCACTTTGAAGATGATGAAACGTGGTTGTTATTTGAGATATTCTTCACGGTTAATCTGCTCTAATTTGATAACGGAATGAGATATCGCTATTCTGACTTTAACATCTGTTCAGCGTTGAAAAATCTATAAACTGAGTTATTAATTGACCATTCGTTCTAATAGCCCTGATGCATGACTTAGCTGACTGGATCTACTTGCAACTCAGTGTAATCGATCATTTCTGGCGTACCGGTATGCATCAACACAACATTAGTTTGGAAATAGATTCACGTTGTCATCACGATCAGCTAGAATGGCAGTATGATCGGCATTGTAGCTGTAGTATTTTTTTCTCTCTTTCGGACAGAAGAACTGGTGTACAGTACATATTAGAGTTGTCCAAGTACCACTCCCTGCCCCGGAGTGCTTAGAGTTACTCCAGCTTGGATCTTTTTAGCTTCCGAATAGGCATCATCTTTCATCAGCAGTTCTGCACTCTGTGCTGGAAAGGCTCATCCAACACTCGCCTATCAAAGTATTGTACGGCCCAATAATTTGCAGAATCCTGTCTTAGCCTCTTATACTCTGCCTCTTATATTTTATTGACTTGAGCCACGTAATTTATTGTTATTAGACCACAATGTGGTCATACGCATTTTTTTAAATCTGACGAGGGTAGACATTCTGGTTCAAACTTGTGACACGTCCACTCAAAATGTACCAGACAGAAATTGGACCTAGCTTAGGTAGAAGTTGCGAATCAGAGACGAGGTGCTCCTCTGGTGTTTGCACCAATAGGCATTCCCACTCATTAAAACCCCTATTTATTCTGTATTGTATGGAGAAGTTGTTGTCTATATCGTTACCTGTATTGTTTCAGGGAATACCTGAGTTATCCGCTACACCTCCCGAGGTTCTGAGTTCTGTGGTTGAAAATCTTGGTGTACGTAATTTGTTTGTTTTCTCCTTATGTCAAGCATACCTTTCTCAGGTGCGGGTTGATATCCTATTCCATTAGAGCAATATCCTTGATTATTGCACTCCAGTTCTGCATAATACCCCATCACAAAATGAAACATCAGTTTGTGTAATTACTAAGTACTCCATCTCACCAAAGTTATCCCCATGAATTTCGAAAGTGCAGATTATCCGTTTCCATTGCAGAAATATAGTGGGGAAGCGACACTACAAAGCATTGGCCTTGGTACATGGAGTCCCGTCGGAATGGTTCAACAGTCGTTGAATTACTTCCACGTCGGATTGGACTTGCCCTGGTGGGGTGCGATTGCTGTTGGTAAGTAGCTCTCACGTATCATTGATAAGTATCAGTAACATTCATGAAGGATACGTGTAAAGGCTGTCTCGAGAAAACGTGGATTCTATCAATCTCAGCGACAGAGCAGTCAGAGGTTTGATATTATTAATGGCTTGATGTATTCAAATGAACTTATAAAAAAGAGGGACGATTGTTATGATACTCCCGTGACCATGGCCAGCTGGAGGCTGAAAGACCATAATCTTTTATCAAACTTCTAATTCTTGTTCGTCTCCTTAATATTTTATTTTGCTTTATTGGCAAACGTTAAATAATAGAAAGGGAAACCCTTTCTCAGTAATTATGGTTACGTATCTCAAATGTTCCCAAAACTATGAAGGTCTTGCTCGATGATTGTCCACCAAACATAATTTAAGCTAAACTACGACTGGAGATGATTATCTCAGGGAGATGGTTGACGGTTTGATTAGAAAAAAATATCAAGTTCACTGCTTTCCTCGGCCAAATCTGAGGCGAACCTTTGAATAGTGAGGAAATTGTTGGTTGAAAGTGGTCTATAGTCTGTTTCAAGCTGCTTTAGTATTGGGGCGAGCAGACATTGTTGCCATACGGTTGGTAAGAGACACTGAAGCAGCCCTTGTCACTTTCCCGAGATGTGGTAACGCCGCAGTAAACGACCCCAGTTATTGGCCAAGCCCCTTCTCCAGTACCCGAGGGCAAGCGTCCCTCAACACTAAAAGCTGTTTGAAACAAAGTATACCGAGACTTTTACTTCCACACTTACTACTTCAGCTGTTTTATTCACTACCAGCTTTTTAGGTAGGTGAAATGACACTTTACAGGGCAGTCTGCTGATGAACCTGTGAAGCGTTTACCCGTAACAGGCCCTGTCACCACTTGTTGTGCGAGGTTCTTCGTTTGGCTTAACCTAGAATTGAATTGATTTTTTCCAGGGGTGCTTATCAATACAAATTTCATTTTACCATTTCAGGCACTCTCATCATCCGTTTATGCGTTTTCCCGCTTGTCATACTCAGTCAAAGGAACGCCGCCAGAATGAATAACAACTTACCCGAAATGCAAGCGATCCAACTCAAAATGTCGGATGCTCGCGAAAGGGGAGACCGTCTTGATGGTGAGATTTGCCAACCTACTTTTTCTTTACATATTATTTATCACTGTTGAATTGAAACGGTCGAAATAATTTCCAAATATTCACCATTCAAAAATAAATTAAACATTGTGACGGTGTAATTAAATATAATTAGTGTGACATTCATTCATAAGAAGAATCAAATAGGTAGGTACCTATTGCCAATGGGGTATGCGCATGAGATATGAGAAGAAAAAAAGTTTCGTTGTGTTATTTGAGTTGCTATTGCACGTAAATACTAGGTAGTTTCCATGTCAAAATATTTTCACAGAGATCAATAATCACAATTGAAATCTCATCGTGCTCAGGTTCTGCGATTCAGTCTTTAGCCGCAAGGTGCTCCCTGAAAAATCAGAAGCTTCAGCGCGCTTTTTATAAAGATGATTATGTTTCTTTGTCCATAAAAAATAATGGTAAACTAATTTTGACGAATGGTTCCCATTTTTACGTTTTTGAAGCGATTCTCTATCAATAAAAATTCGAAAAAAAAAAAATCTCGCGCAGACCCCATTTTTATGCACATTATTTATGTGCAATGATTTCTACTGTACTCGTTTGTGTCTGAATATAGTGGAACCTCAACATAAACACGCGCTAGGCGCATATACACTCTTGGGGAGGTCTGATGCGATCTGTGTATCGCAATATCATAAATGACCTAAAATAAATTAAGTCAGCTACGAATATAGTGTTCTTGACTTAATATTGATGATTTATGACTGTTTACAGCTGCAAAATGCGCCCAAGAAATGATGGAATTCATGAGGAATAAAGGACTCAGTCCCTTGAAAAATATGATTGTTCCTTTGTGTCAGGTATGGCGTTGTTCGATTTATACCATGCAATACGTTCCACTGAAGTGATTTTTACAAGTTACTAAATGGATGTTGTCTCACCTATTTCAGGCTCCTTTCTTCGTTTCAATGTTCATGGGGATACGTGCGATGGCCAACACGCCAGTAGAAAGTTTCAAGGAAGGTGGCCTTTGGTGGTTCGTGGATCTAACCTTACCTGATCAATTTTACCTCCTCCCGCTCATCACAAGTGCTACTTTGGCGTTGACTATTGAGGTGATCTTTTATTTTGGCTCGAATGTAAATCTGTATGTCGA
Source organism: Stenodema calcarata (assembly GCA_963920205.1). NCBI lineage: Eukaryota > Metazoa > Arthropoda > Insecta > Hemiptera > Miridae > Stenodema > Stenodema calcarata. The sequence continues at coordinate 16,711,935 of OY986059.1, forward strand.
TCGGTGGTACATTTATGGACGCTTTTACGAACGATTGAAAATTCGAAACTTGTTACAGGTTGGAACTGATATGGCCCGTTTGAGTTCTATGGGAATGGCAAAGTACCTGCTCAGGGCAATGCCTATTGTCATTTTCCCTTTCACGATGAATTTCCCAGCTGTAAGTAGCAACTGCAATTCCTATTACAGAGTTCCAAAGAGATAAGTCCGCTTTGATAGGACCGTCTTATCTAACTCACCCGGACTCACCAGTCTTAAAGATGTCCTTATCGTGAGGATCTGTTTGGTCCTATTGCAAAGTAACCTTACCAGTGAATAACAGTGATTGGTTCTCCCGCCCGTGTCAGTGTTTGTTCGCCAGTTCTTGAGTTTACTGAGAACTGCGTTGACCAAGTTGTCAAGTATAAAATCTAAGTCCAAGCGTTTGTTAAGGTGAACGTGTAAAAAACTGAAAATCACAGACAATACGGCGTTGCTCAACGTCACTCTTCTATAGATAAAGCGTTTAACATCACTCCAGAACTGAGCACGCTTGGGCTTATCGGTCAGCGTTTGGTCTTGCTCGCCCTAGGATTCTCCTAGGAAGCTCTCAACAGCTGGTCCTATCAAAGCGAACTTATCTCCTGGCACTCTCTATTATAATCAAGTAATTCTAGTATCTACGCTCATGTTGAGTTAGATACTGATCATCACGACTCAACATTAACGAAGATACTAGAATTACGTAATTTTGCTGAATTGGACTGTAGATCAATTCCTGGATTTCTCATGACATTATCGAATGACCCCATCGAATACCATGACATTACACCTGGCCCCTCACCATACCACCTAGGAAACCCAAAATCTATCCATCCCATTCCGACTTCTCTAATCAGGTGTACTATTCTGCATTTCAGGGCGTATTGGTGTACTGGTGCTCCACGAATTTCATCTCTCTCTTCCAAGTCGGTATCCTCCGAATACCCGCAGTTCGCGACTATTTCAAAATTGATCGCATCATAAAATTTGACAAAAAGACGCTCCCAATCAAGGAAAAGGGCTTCGTTGGCGGAATTAAAGAATGTGAGTATCCAGTTCATGTTTACTACTAATTGATATGATCGTAATTAAAATCATAGGAGAAAATTTGGGATGAGAGGAAGAATGCGAGAGTTTTGGACGAATTCATGTGGGATCATTGGACCAGCCACTTTTCGTTTCAAATTTACTTAGTGGTTTTCGTCCTCTCATTTTACAGCTTGGACAAATATGAAGATTTCGCGAGAACTAGAAGAGCGAGAAAGATTGGACAACGCCAATTTCCTAAGAGCAGGTCGCGGCGCCATCAAAAAGACGTACAAATTCGACCCAACGCGACCCCAACCTCCAAGGAATCTTTCTAGCATACAGCTCAAGAAGAGAGACTAGTCTTTACCTGCAAGGTCGCCTTTTTGTACATATGATAGTCCGATTGTTTTGTAAACTGTTACCTTCTGCGTTGTATAATTTGTATAGTTCAAAAAAACTATGTTTTGAAATCACATCCAAATCCACAAGTAGGTATTCTAGATGTGGGAGTTTGAATTACACCCAGTGCCAATAGAATAAAACAAATCGTTGTAGAATTTCTTTTTTTCCACTACCCTTGTTATGAAGTTAGATCAATTGAAATTAGGGTATTTGACCTTTTCTTTTCAACGCGTAGACAGTGTCTGGAGCAAGCGAGTGCAGATGCTAAACACTTATAAGAAGCCACTATATGGAAAAAACATTTTAGATGAAAAATCAATTTTTCATCTAAACAAGTTGCTGGATCTTACGAAACAAAAATTGTGACAATCCGATCACCAAAATTGGTCTAAAAATACATTTGAACTAGATCATTTTATGTAAATTGTCCGGCTTCCAGGAACTTCAACTAGGAGGTGGTTGAATTTCAGCTCTCTCACGCTGCACAGGTCTCCGAAGATTACCCATAGACCATTTAGGTTTCGTCATTATAACAGAAAAAGAAACGAGAAAAAACTCAAAAACATGCTGGAAAAATTCGATTAGTCAATTATCGATTGACTTCATTAAATCAAGAATCTCACCAAATATTTCAAGTAGAATTTTAATTAATTTCGAAATTTTGGGGGGAAAACTGTTTTTTTTGTCACACAGCCGAAATGTACCTAACACTCAAAGTGACGTACTAGGGTTGTATGAATTGTCCTATATAGAGTTGTATGAAACTCAACATTTCAAATTTGTAGTCTTGGGAGGGTCATTTGTGCAATGTATGCACTGATTGCAAAATGTGTAACTGTTCATAAAAAAAAATGCATGGAAGTAAATAAAATTTGGATGATGCATTACATCCTATAAGAAGTGTATTATTCGCATTTTTAGCGAAAAAACTTGGTTCGTGAGATATTGCAAAAAACGTGGTTCCACTCGTATGTCAGGTCCAGTAGGTGGAGTTGAGGGAATAATAACTACATTTTAGAGAATACATAATGAACTGAAGTAATTCTTGCGGGGGTTAATGAAAAGTCGAAGCTTCGCAATTATACTATTGTATTATACCACCAATCATAACGAGTCTAATTAAAAATTGATGACAGTGTTCCTGATGTTAAATTATCTCCCACTCTGATATGAGTTTAATTCCAGTCCCTTCTAACCTCATGAAAATCTGTTGAAAAAGTCCTTGAAAAGAACGAACTTTGTTCCTTACCTTTACCTGTAGTCGCTTGCCATGTGTTTGTGGCATTATTATTAGGTAGTAGGAAGGGCGCCAAAGAGATTTCTGACCGTTTGTTAAATCTTTAGAATTATTTTAAACATGGGTTATATTTTTTTCTAATTTATACCAATTTAGGGCTGCTCCGTTCCCTTAACCACTGCAATTGTCATTAATGTTGTTCCAATGGAGGATCCGCCTCAGGACCCCGAACATTGGGTTATGATTAAAAACAATGATACATGAAATCAGTACTATCATCCACTAAGCTTCACATGGTTCACTTCTTGTAGTGGTTTTCAACTTCTATCAGAGATTTGTTGATTGTTTGGATAAGATCTACGTTCTCCATAGCTGCAGACACGCGTTCTTTGTCAGCCATCTGTTTGTTGATGGCGGTTTCGGACGCGTGCGTTCCAGGGGTGATTTTGACTTGGATCTTGAAGCGAGGCGGTATGTTGCGGAGGAGTTGAACTTTAATCGTGAGGCCGATAAGGGTGGCTAAGCTGCAGTGAGGGATTGTCGGAGTGTAGAGGACGTCAATTTTATTCTTCTTGTTGTCAACCTGGAAACAAACATGTTAACTTCAAATTAAATAAAACATATTTCGTGTACTCAATACGATAGTAGTAGTAAAGTAAAGTAGACTGACTCTGGAAATTGATACGATGATAGGTGATTAATGAGGGCCAGAAGCGCACTGGACACTCTGTACATTTGGAAACATCAGACCTCCCTCAATACGATAGTTTGCATGTAAGGTGTAGGTTTGACACAAGTATCGTTCATGAATGTGTAGTACTAGTATCATTCAGTTCATTGTGGGTGTCAAGTGTTCTTCTACTACTATGTTTCCTCAGTTATAATGTAACCTATTAGAAATCAAGTTCCATGTCTCCTTGCTTTGATCCTTGATCTAAACTGTAATAATCTGGGAGTCTGGGGATGTCCCCCAGATTTCATTCTACCATAAATGTACCATTAGGAACAGAAACCACTGGCGGCTAGACACCCACCTTCGGCAACGCTTCGGAAATTCGTTGTTATAGCCATGCTGCATGTCTGGATTTTTTTTTTAATATAAAAAATTGCGAAAAACCCCGATTTAGTGTACCTTGAGATCTCAATTGTAATGACAAACCATAAATACTTAAACGTTAGAAATGAATAGGTACATATCGTGATGTTAGACACATCTGCAGTCTAAATACAGTTCGAATGGTGAAGATATAGAAGCTCACCGTGATCCTGTTGACATCGACTACGTTCAATTCCTCCAGCGTGAGTGGATGTTCAGGATCGTTTATGTGTCTGATCAAATCTGAAACCATCGGTACATTACATTAGCGCAATTGTGTGCCAATAAGAGTGAAGTATATAGTCGCACAATTTTGTGCGAACAGTGAAGTGGATACTCGCACAATTTTGTGTCGATATGAGCGAAGTGGATATTCGCACAATTTTGTACGAACAGCGAAGTCATCTCCCAATCAAGTAGGCACTATATTAGTACTAAATAGATTAGTTGGACAATGTCCAACTGGACATAAAGATCAAGTGGACGGACGGGGTTGTGGAATAAAAACATTCCCCAATCAACTGATGGTACCATATCCACTTCACACTTATCGGCACAAAATTGTGCAAATATCCACTAAATTCAAATCCTGTAAATTTACTAGTCGAATTTAAACAGTCGGAGTTGGTACTGACTGAATGGTAGGTACTAAATAGATAACTAGTCAGGCCTACTCAACGAGATGAAGTCAGTAAACCACTACACACTGACATCAAAATGCAATACAGATATGGGTGAATCCACGAAAAACGTCATATTCTTGTCCCAAACTGTTCTAGGGCATTCTGTTTGGTATAATGGGATGGGGGAAAAAATGTGTGTACAGTTCTCTCTTTGGTACATCTCCCCCAGTACCAAAGAAAGTTTTTCTGAATCAGTGATCAGTAATCAGTAATCAAACATCAAAAACCTCTCTCCCCTGGCTGTCCCACTCTATAATGTTACCACTTCACCAATGTTTTTATGTGTTTCCCTTGTGTTTTCAAGCTGGGGAAAAATATTCATTCAATTCAAATCTGATCAGGTTTCACACCAACAGGTTCATTTTTTCTTAAAGATTTCCTGGTTGGGAGTTACAGCACAATAAATCAATGTCCCATGGGTATACTCTCTCTACCCTGGCCATTTTCAAACCTTCCTTCAAATCACTGAAAAAAGGTTTTTTTTTTGTTTCCAACACTGTGTGGCAGTACTGCAAGAAGCCGCCAAATGATTCTGCCTAACCTTAAATTGTGATACTTCAGTTTAGTCCGCGTGTTGGATGCGAGTTGTTGTGAAAAGTGGGTTCCGGTTTTATTCAACCTCTCTTCCCTGGCATTCACCATTGAACGGTGGTAAGTCTTATCTTATAACTTTCATTAGCATTTGGATGATGTGTATGGTAGAAACAAGATCCCCAAACACCATGTTTTCTTTCACTTGTTTTCTTTCACTTTTTCAAGTTTTTGCTTTAATTTATCTCTACCCTGGTTCTCTCTACCCTGGCCTTTCTTGAAAGTTGAAGGACCAGGAGAGAGAGGTACAGCCCAGGGTAGAGAGAATTTTAAATTCATTATTGGTTTCTCTAATCTGTTTGACATATTTTTAGTAAGCAATTCATAACCATAGGTCCTACTAGCAGATCAGCATGTAGAAAAAAATCAGCATCATTTTTGCAAATTGTTTTTATAAAATAAAGTTTGACTTTTAACGAGCCCCCCTAGGGTTGGTATTATTCATTCACTCTGTCATCAGTTGAAACCAAATTCAGCTTTCCTTCTGTTGTAAAGAAGTGTGCAGATACTTGTTACACCATTGAAATATATATTTAGCGTAGATACACTTAGTTATGTATGTAGGTACACTATTTACGTTGAAAATTGAGAGGGAGAGAGAGATAGTTTCGATAGAGATTTCTTCTTTTCTTTTAGGTTAGACGAAATGGAGAGAAAGAAGCAAAGTCGAGAAGAAGAGCTAAGAATGAAAAGAGTAGCTGAACGTTTGAGATTAGAGAAGATAGTGAGTGATCCTGTGCTGAGAGCGATTCAGAAAGAAAAGGACAGGGAGAAATACAAGAAGAAGTTAGAAAAGAAGCAAGTAAAAAAAGTAGGTGACATGAGTGAACGAGAGAAGAGGTATTTCAGAAAGATATGACGAGAAAAGGCAAAGAAAGTATACAAAAAGAAGAAGGTAAGGGAGAAAACAAGTTCAGGAGGAGGCAGTCCGAACATTGGTCATTCAAACACCATGCCCATCCCATCCACGCCACCAGCCACATGTTCAAGCTCACAGCCCTCAACGTTGTCCATCAAACGGTAAAAATCAGGAAGGCGTAAAGTAAAGAGAGGCAGATCAAGGTTAACGTACGCAAATAAAAAACTGAGACAGGAGAACGAATGTTCGAAACGAAGAAATGAAACACTGAGGAAACGATTGTACAGAAAAAAGATCGTAGGGTTGGCGGAGTCTCCTCGATTGAAAGTTAGTAAAATCATGAAGATGAATGACCTAAAAGATAATTCAAAAACTCGGCGCTGCGCGCCTCGCCTGAGTACTTCCTAGAGCCCTTGGCTAAAATTACAAACCATGAATATGCTTTAGCCTCATGATGTGCTCCTCGCTGTTTCTCTGACCCAAAAAATCAATTACAGTGAACAAGCGCCAATTTATGTAGGTACCTATTTTGTAAGCTTACCTAATGTTCTGAATTGTTACCTAGTCACTCTCAAGTCAACCAACAAGGAGACCTAGTTTTAAATTCATGTTTTAGAGAAACACCATGTCAAACTATAACGTTGCTACATTTTAAGTTTATTGGCATCTGTTTTCATTTTTTTACTCTTGTATTTTGAATTTTTCAACTGGGAATTATGGCTGTTCACATAAAATTCCTAATAGTTTGATAAGATGTGATATTTATGTGAATAACATTTGTTAAATGAGACTGAAGTATGTTTACATAAAAAATATAAATGAGGATGTTGACTGAAAAGTACTGTTTTTCTCTCTCCCCTGGACAGTAACTCTCTCCCCTGGAACCATGTTTTACTAAAACATGAATATCTGATAAAGTAATTATAACTGTGCGTGCCCACTTTGCGCACCTCATAAGGAAGGCAATGTTAAGACAATAAGAGAGAAAAAATAGGAAAAATCTATCAAAAAATATCGTTGGGTCGGTCAGATCAAATTTGACGTTTTTCGTGGAATCACCCATATACCTACCAGGGTCCGCAAGAGCGCAACTTTAGATAAGATGGCTCAGCAGCATAATATCATCATATTATGATTTTTCATTATTATTCAAAACCATTAAATCCTCATTAAAACACCAAAAAACTCACCAAATACTTCTCTCGAATCGAATTCATCCGTCACATTCTCGTTCCAATCATCTTCAGTCACATCACGATCATCGCATTTTACAAACAAGCGAGGGTTAAGATTTTGTAACACTTCGGTTCCCCCTCCCATAATCAATCAAAATTAATTAATTAAGTTTGATATCAAAATGAATTAAAGGCGAGCGTCTGTATTTGATTGAAGTAATCACCTAAACCAAAGCTCTTATCAGTTATTACGTTATCAAATGTAACTGATAACGCTGGCGGTGGAGGTTGACTTTTGGCGGTGGTGGTTGACTTTTGGCGGTGGTGGTTGACTTTTGGCGGTGGTGGTTGACTGTTGAAGCCTTGTTGAAGAGTTGTCGGTCGGTACTTCATTTCTTCACAAATTTGCATTTACGTACATTTTATTTACCCCCACATAATGGTCTTTATGTGTATCTTTAAATGTATTTAATACTGGCGTTCTATTTCGTCTCTTCTCTCTAATAATTTTCTAAATTTGGTTGAACATCCTGGGAAAACTACATGAATTATACTACCTATACAAATACTAATATTATACAAAATTTGTATCATATTTAAGTATTGATCATTTTTGTATCATTTTTGGACATGCGTAATCCGCAGTCAGCGCCAGTGTTAGACAGATTCAGCGCCAGTAAATAGACAGATTCAAGTGAACGCATTTGGCGGGAATTGTTGTGTGATAGTGATAGAGAGATAACCGCTTTTGTGTTTGAGAATCCAGAGTTCCCGGTTGTTGTTCGCAAGTTCATCATGACGGACGGATTGCTACCGCGTAAAAATGGTAAATTGCATGTAAGTATCAGTATTGCATACCGTCGTTTCACAGTAAGCGATCTTTTGGGAACGTTCGTTGTTGAAAGAATGTGTAATGTGTTGTTTGGCGTGCTGCGTTTGAGGGTTTCCTCTCGTCTTATCTCTTCCACTTTCGTCACTTTTGTCAATACGCGTGACCGAAGCAGTGCGTCACACAGGTGATTTTATGAGTATGTGGCGTCGTTCAGCGTATTGGAGTATAATGGAATAATTCCAATATAAAGAATGCCATGTTGATGGATAACGGTGCCCTAAACATGTTCATCTTGCATGGTGCTTCCGAAATTTTCAAGTATTTACTTACCTACCCTTCTTGAAATATTGAGCGACATGAAGCACATGCATCCTTTCTAGTCATTTTACTTGATCTCAACTGTACGTTGTTTATGTACAGGTATGGGGTTTTGATTTTACACTAGATAGTTAGAAAGTGAGATAAGTTATTGTCTTACATTCAAATCAGAAACTGTGGAGTTTGGGCTTCAAAAATCCCAAGCTTCAAAAGTCCCTTTAGACCAGTCGATGTAGACACAAAAATTCTTTGGTCGATTCCAATGGTTCATTATTGAGGATGATAAACCAAAAGGCAAACTTTGCATATGCGCATGTATCTACAATTTGTTTATGTAGGTATGTTAGAACCACTACGAGTAGTATTTACCTACCTCGTACATTTGTGACCCTGAAAACCGTGTGCTATATTGAGTGATGTTTTCGAACTAATTTTAGTTTTTGGCCAAAAAAGCAGTTACGCAGCCTCTAAAAAAATGAGGTATTCTTTCCTTTTTTTAAAGTACCTATATAAAGTTCCCCACTATTTCAGTGGTAGGAGAGGCCTATCAAAGTGATGATCAAGGGAATCCATAAATCTTGGACGAATGAAGAGGTCCTTGAAGACTTAAGAGACCAATTTGGTCCCAGCAGTATCCTTCAAGTAGTTAGAAAACTGGAGTGGAAGACAAAAAATCCTCTAGATATGTGCATTGTAGATTTTCAAAAAGATTTGGATATCAGCAAAATTTACGAAATTAGTCAAATCCTAAAGGGGCGCGTCACTGTGCATCCTATCAAATTATCAAAACATCCATCTCAGTGTAAAAGGTGCCAGGAGTTCAACCATACCAGAAACTACTGTGCAAGGCCGCCTCGATGTGTTAAATGTGCTAAAGGCCATCTCACTGAGGAATGTCGGAAGCCCAAAGAGACCCCTGCAAAATGTGCCAATTGCAACGGAGATCACACGGCTAACTACCGTGGCTGTCCAGTAGCCATAGAGGCTATGCATAGGCACAAGAGCTTACCAGAGCAAGCTACAAAGGCTAAGGCAGCACCGCAGAAACCCAATCAAGGGAAGTTTGTGCCAAAAAAGCCAATAATATGTCACGAAAAGTCAGTTCAGGGGAGAGATGGAAAAACTTCAAATTCAAATCTGATGTCTTATGCAAACGTTTTGCAGAACCAGCAATTGCTAGCACAGCGGTCAAGCAGGAGACAATCTATCGATCCCAGCCATAATGAAATGCAAGTTAAAATAAATCAAATTTTCGAAATTGTCACAAATCTTACTCAGAGTGTTAACAACCTGAATGAGCGTGTTGGCAAAATTGAACGCAAGGGCTCGAAAAAATCATCATGAAAAGTGTCAAAATACTTTGCTGGAATGCCAATGGCCTCGCGTCACGGAAAAATGAGCTTCAGTTGGCACTAGACTACAATCATGTTGATATCTGTCTCATATCTGAGACGCACTTCACCAAAGAATCTTTCTGCAGACTCAAGGGGTACAAATGCTACCATGCCATTCATCCGAGCAACAATGCCCGTGGTGGAAGTGCAGTGATCATCAAAGAAAACCTGGCCCATCAGGAGTATATCAAAATTGAAAATGAAGCAGTCCAGATGTGTGCTCTTGAGATAAAAACTAATTCATTTCTGATTACTGTCGCAAGCATATACTGTCCACCTAAGTACAAAACTAAATATGAAGAATACAAGAACATCTTGGCCCAACTTGGAAATCGTTTCATTCTCGGAGGCGACTTCAATGCAAAAAACACTGACTGGGGATCGAGATTAACCACCGAAAAGGGACGCAGACTCCATCAAGCAATTATTGATGACAACTGTGAGGCACATTCTACTGGGAAACCAACCTACTGGCCCACTGACCCAAACAAAACTCCAGACCTGATTGACTTCTTCGTTGTAAAGAATATCTCAGCAAACTACCTTCTTGTAGAGGAAAACCATGACTTGAGTTCAGATCATTCCCCAATTGCTCTGACGCTTAGTGATCGAATCATACAGAAGCCACACAAACCCTACTTGGTCAATCATAAGACAAATTGGGAACGTTTCAAACAAGACATTTGCAGGTATATTGATTTGAGCAAGCCTATACACACGCCAGATGATGTGGAAAGTGAGCTCGAACATCTCGTTTGCAGCATTCAGATAGTTGCATGGGACAACACACCTGCAATCTCAAGAAGGCTCAAAGGTATCAATTATCCACGAGAAATAGTCTCTGCAATCAAGAAAAAACGAAAGGCCAGAAAACGATGGCAAGCTACCAGAGCACCACATCACAAGTCTGAATGGTACAAAACACAAAGTGAACTGAAGTCGCTGATGGAGGAGATCAATGAAGAAACTCATGAACACTTCATCACAGAGCTAACGAGTCATCGTGATACCGATTACTCACTTTGGAAGGCTACACAATATCTCAAGAGGCCTGTTAATCATGCTGCACCTATTGCGAGTGGAAACGAGAAATGGGCAAGGAGCAACCAAGACAAAGCCAATACTTTTGCAGACCATCTTGCGAATATATTCACTCCGAATCTCGCAATGGCGGATGAACCGCCGCTAGAGGAAACACCTCCACTTGATCAGGACATTGATATCCCATTAGTTACCATTAAAGAGATAAAACAGGTGATCAGCAAGGATATCAACCCAAAAAAGGCACCAGGCTATGACCTTATCACTGGACAAATCCTCCAGCACCTACCGCGTAAAGCTATCGCAAAAATAGTCATGATCATCAATGCGGTAATCAAACTTCGAAGCGTCCCTCAGCTGTGGAAGATAGCAGAAGTCATTATGATTCCCAAACCAGGCAAGCCACCAGGGCAACCAAGTTCATACAGACCAATTTCACTTCTACCAGTGTTATCTAAACTATTCGAAAAATTGATACACAGAAGACTAATACCAATTATTGAAGAACGAAAGCTGATCCCACGACATCAGTTTGGATTTAGGCAGAAACACTCAACAATCGACCAAGTCCATCGGATAACACACATCATCGAAGAAGCATTTGAGAAAAATAGAGTATGTTCTGCCATTTTCCTTGACGTCACTCAGGCGTTTGACAAGGTCTGGCATGAAGGACTCAACTACAAGCTGCGTAAGGCCCTGCCAATAAAGTATGCTGAGTTGCTTCAATCGTACCTCACTAATCGTTACTTCAGGATAAAGCAAGATGATGCATTTTCAGAACCAAAACCGATATGTGCAGGAGTCCCGCAAGGGAGTGTACTTGGCCCACTCCTGTACGTCCTGTATACCAGCGATCTCCCAGAAATTGAAATGAACACCACAGCCACTTTCGCAGACGATACAGCGATATTGGCAGTTGGAGACAGCAACATTGAGTCAATGACCAAGTTAAAGCGGTCAATATCTAGCATACAACAATGGACAGCGAAATGGAGAATCAAAATGAATGAAACTAAGTCGGTACATGTCGATTTCACCAATAAAAGGATCGACTATATACCGGCTTATCTCAATGGCAAAGTGATTCCTCATGCCAATGAAGCCAAATACCTCGGTATGACGCTTGATGCCAGGCTTCGGTGGAAAGCCCACGTCAAGAAAAAGAAGGAGGAACTTCTTCTCAAATTCAGAAAAATGTACTGGCTAATGGGGAGGCGGTCAAAACTGTCAATCCAGAACAAGCTTACGCTGTATAACCAAGTCCTTAAACCAGTCTGGACTTACGGAGCTCAGCTGTGGGGCTGCACGGCTCAATCAAACCGGGAAATAATCCAAAGATTCCAGAACAATGTGCTAAGAAATGTTGTCAATGCACCATGGTACTTTCGAAATGAACGACTCCACCATGAACTTCAAATCGAAACCATAAACGAAGCCATCAAGCGGCAAGCCGTACGTCATTTTCAACGGCTAAGGTCTCACGTCAACGAGGAAGCTGTCCGACTCCTTGACACGAGTGATATCACCAGACGATTGAAGCGTACAAAACCGCTCGAGCTTGCTCACGGGTGAAGCAGTATAGTGAATGCAATATCATCATAAAAATGAACAAAACTCAGTGATGTATCTAAGCTTTGAATAGTATGTGCCCTAGTTTCAAAATAATATTGTTAATAAGTTATTACTTGGAGCAATAAAATCTTTCAAAAAAAAAAAAAAAAAAAAAAACTATTTCAGTGGTAGTAGAATAGGGTGACCACAAAATTTTGAGCTTTTTTATTTTATGTTAGAGGAGTATTTTATGTTAGAGGAGTATGTGTGAAGGAGTAGTGTTTAAAGGACCTTGGAGTATGTTATGTTACATAATGTAACATAACAGCCCGCTGCCCCTCTTCGTACCTAAACACCTACTTACTTACAAATTCAGAATAATATTTCGGATAGGTTCTTTTTAACCCTCAGTGTGTAAACATTGCCTGACAGGCACCGACAGATTTTCATTTTCGTAATTTTTGAAATGCTTCAACTTTTTTGCAAAGCTCTATCTAGGGTTCAACTTGGCCTATGGAGTTCTACTACCACCGAAATACTAGGGGAATTTTACATACTTTAAAATGTAGCTATGTAGCTAATCACCATGCAATTACCACCACTGTGGTCTTTGTCCTCACTTGGAGGGCTCCCCGTCCTGACCTTCCACAAAATTTAATATTGTGTGTACAATGGGGAATTAGCGTCAATTGTCAATTCCGAATATCACCCTCCTGTTGTATAGTACAGCCATAGGCTAACGTGTATTGCCAGCGACTTTGGAACATTTAGTTGAGGAGAGAACTTCGATAATGCTGGGCGTAGATTTTTCAGACAGAAACTATTTTCGTCATTCTCCTAGCTCTTACTTTGAGAGAAAAATAAAGATAAATAAAATTGACCCGAATTCCCCGTTCCAACATGTTATGAATTAGGTAGATAGTTAACTACCCCCAATTTTTACACTTATCCCAATCAACTAGATAATCGTTTCGTCTTTGCAGCTCATATTAGGTCCCATGTTCTCTGGGAAAACATCTGAGCTGCTCCGTCGGATCAGACGCTATCAACTGAGCAATTACCAATGCCTCTTGATCCACTACTCCAAGGACGTGCGATACTCGGACAAAATGGTCGTCACTCACAGCGGCTTAGCCATGAACGCAGTGACAACGGCGTGTTTGGAGGATGTGAGCAAATTTGCCGAAGAAGCCAAAATCCTGGGCATTGACGAAGGACAATTTGTGAGTATCTAAATGAAATAAATAAATAAATTTCTGGTTTTAGTTGGCCCGGCTCTATAGAAGCACCAAGACATCCAAGTGACCAGAAATTTATTCGAAATCCTGCTCGCTCATTTTACATTTTTTAGAAGCGATGGCGATGTTTGCATTTTGCAATCTATTAACCTTCCAAAAAGGCCCCCTCGTCTCGTTTTTTTTTTTTTTTAATAATAAAATTTAGCCACAATTTAAGGAAAGTATTTTATGAATGTCAAAAATCGAACGATGAGGGCTTTTTCTTATTAATATAGTGAATTTAAAAATGTATTTCAAAATTCTAAGTCAATCCCAGCCTGAGATATTCTTCAAAAACTTTCCAACCTAGGTCCTGCAAGCCCTTAAACGTTTGTTCGTAAATGTTTGTTTTGTCAAACATCTTTGATTCGATGTCTTAATGTAAATAATCGATGTCAAGAAAACATCGCAGCAAAGATGTCGAGGTTTTTGCCCGATACATCGATGTCCCAACCTACTCATCTTAAGAACTTATTGAATGTTGTGAGGATCTTGTGTGCTGCAAAAAAGTTTTTAAAATAACTAATTCCCACCCCTCGATATCAAAATTCCGTGTACTACCACCCCAAAATGTGACATGGGAGCATAGTACTAGTACATAGTAGGACTATTATTTTCTATGTTCGCATTATTTCAGTTTCCTGACTTGCTTACGTTTTGTCAAAAACAAATAAACGAGGGCAAAGTGATAATTGTGGCCGGATTGGACGCGACGTACTTGAGAACGGGGTTTGACAACATACTGCAGCTGGTGCCGCTGGCCCATACCGTTGAAAAACTGTCAGCTGTCTGCATGTCTTGTGGCAACAAAGCTTCTTTCAGCAAGAGGATTGTGGATGAGTCTGAGGTAAGATACGCACATACTGTCAAACTCCTACTTCTATAAAGATATTTTTTTCCTCCGATCCTTCTGCTGGAAGCTAAATTCTCCTCTTCCAAAGTAGAAATTACCCTGTCCTGAAAAATTTGAGGGCTAAGAGACAACACTTAACACATAAAATGGAAAGCTAATCCAAATCTTGTCTTCAGTTGTTGCTTCCCTAACTAAATTTGAAATTCCTTCCCTACTCTCTTTTCTAAGATCCCAATCATACACTTTCAAGGGCACCTTTAAAATCCAAGGTTCATAAAGAATCACAGGAAGTCGAAGATGAAACACTCGCTTTTATTCAAAATTGGAATCATTTAATGATATTTGGATCAATCAAGCTAAACTACCTTAGCAAATATTGTTACTGAACAAAACAAAGACCCTGTATGTGATGCACTGAAGAAGTTTATATTGGAAGGTTGGCCTTCAAAAAGACGTACCTCTACACATCAGAGTGTTGTGGATCTCGCATTTTCGTAACATCCTCACTTCAACCAGCAGTCCTACAGACGATCCACGAGGGTCATCAAGGAATTACCAAGTGTCGAATGAGAGCGAGACAAGCTGTTTGGTGGCCTGGATTGTCAACATCAATCGAAAAGCTTGTGAAATCATGCCATTTGTGCATACAAAATTCAAAAAATCACCTTGAGCCGTTGATTCCATCAGAATTTTCCGATCGACCTTGGAGGATTTTGGCTATGGATCTGGGTACTATACTGAGGGTGCTCATAAAGAATGACAAATGAAGGATTCCGTTCGTTATTTGTTTTATTTTTTCAAATATGGGATTAACAATCCATCAGATTCAAGAAAACGAGGTTTTACAGTGAATAAAATATGTTAACAATTAATAACTCTTAAACTAGTGTCTTTCAATTCATGCTGGAATAACGATATAATGTTAAGTGCTTAATTTATCAATAAGCTAGTGAGCAAATTCGAATAATAATTCTTATGTTTGATGCTAAAAACACTATGTAATTATTGCATAAGTTATCGGGAGTATAGACATTACTACAGTACCTGGTAAATCTATAGGAAGTATACGGTAAGGCTTTGAGTTGCTTTGTTAGAATTTTTGTTAATTTCGTCTTATGTTCCCGTTGTGAAATTATGTGCAAGAAAGAAAAAGAAGGTGCTTTGCGTCAGTTTTTAACATTTCTTTCATTTGGGTGAATGTTCGTTAGTATTAAATTTGGTTTGACGTCAGCCCGAAGGAGTGACATTAAAGTTACTGGAGGGAAAATATTATAATTTTTTGGAATCATTTAAGTATTTCGAGTGTTGCCTGTTCAGGTAATATAAATACAAAATATCTACTTGCCGAGCTGCCATGAATCGGGCAGTTACGTGGTATACTCGTACATTTGATGACCATCCATTTTGATTTGAATCACAGTTATTACTTACATGGCCACACTAACGTATTTCGGTTGAAATGGTTTGATTATCAAATAAGTGACTAGAAAGTTCTTACTGGCTGTTGGAGTCTGAGGGACGTTTTGCAAGTTGCAAATTCCCTGCAAAGAACTGTCGGGAACGTCCTTCTGGGGCCTCAATAACTTATGTCATATTGCGCAATCTTACGTACCCTTATACATCCCACTTTTCTACAGCTAACCCTTCTATGTTAGTATTCAACTACTTTTTAATTGTTCTGTACTTTGAGTGTGTATATCAAATATCGAGTGAATGCCTAATAAAATTGTGGGAACAGAAATTAAGACCTGTAGAACGTAGAAAGGTAGAGTTGAAGTCTGGTGGTGGCGCAGCTCAACGCTTCTACAATTATTACAGAGCCACGAAAAAAAGGCCACCAACGAAACCCACTAACTCTTTAGTTGTTTGGATTGCTGAATCCGAATCTGGGATCGGTTGACCTTCATCAGGTCACTTTCAAGGTCGAATACCCTATTTTCAGCATAACTTCCTGAAATGACCTTGAACGTGACCTGATGACAGTCAAACGACCCTATATTCGGATTCAGCGACCCAAAAAAACTAGAGTTTTTTTTTTTTTTTTTTGGTTTTTTCAAAACCTACTAAGGTTTTGTTGGTGGAGATATTTTTTTCTCATTTATGCGGCTGTGTTATTATTGACATACCTAACGCCATAGTTGCCCATCCTGTCAGGTGTCCAACAATCAAATATCTAAAAATATTTATAATATAAAAGTTTGAATAAAACCCATCGCCGCTTTCATTTTAAAAAGAGTGATATTTTTGTGAATTGCATAATGTGTCGAACAAATGTGATAATTATTAATATTTTAGTTACACAAACAAGACATCTTCTACAGGTATTTCTATACATCAAAACTGTATTAAGTATTACACTCTGCATAACCTTTTACCCCCTAATTAAAGATAATTTTGCATTTGGCACCAAGAAATACTATTTGGCCAACATTCACATACTCGTACATTATTAAGTTTATCACAAGGCCGCGCCAAAGTACACTTCTACAAGTCTCTCACTGGAAAAATTCAAATATGATTCCCATATTGCGATTGTTTTTGGAAAATGTAAAAGTGTGCTCAGACTGGCTACAATTTTGAACGGAATAATTTGGTTTGAGGACAAGCTCTTGGAGGGAACAGTAGGGTCTTTGGTTTCACTTGCAGATACACCATTGAGTGTACTGCGTACCATTTTCTCTCAACTACCATACATAACATATTATATATGAACGAAACAGAAATCCTGTTGAAATGCAACATAACCTCTAATATCAGCAGAATCTTAAACTCAGTTACACATCGACAACATAATCTTCTATAAGCTAAATCACGTGGTTCTGAAATGTGAAGAATGATTTCTGCCATTCTATTGTCCAACTCAAACATGGAATTTTGGGATTTATGGATCAAAATTTGATGGTGATATTAGAATTGTGGCTTCTATCTTACATACATGAATC
The DNA here is from genome assembly GCA_963920205.1 of Stenodema calcarata. Lineage (NCBI taxonomy): Eukaryota > Metazoa > Arthropoda > Insecta > Hemiptera > Miridae > Stenodema > Stenodema calcarata. The sequence goes on from OY986059.1 coordinate 16,729,239, forward strand.
GTTGTTGTTACCTGCCTTATTTTGATTTTGTTTTGTTTGTATTCCTTCTCAAAACTCGAGAACATTGTTTAGATTCATTATAATATAATTCAAGTGCAAACGCGACTCCAAATTTAACAAAGGAGAAGGTTATGATCCAACAAAGTGAGGTTATGATTCAGTATCCATATTATGGATATTTCCACTGTTATGGGAAAGCCCTTGCTGCAAAACGGATTGCCACTGTCTCGTGAGACCCATGTGACCCTTACAATCTATTCAGAAACCAAACTTATTTTTTATGATGTCATACAAAGCTATTTAGAGAAACAAATAAAATGTCAGTTAAAAAATAGTCCACTACATGGGGACTGAATACAATGGCTGAAACTGAGCTAGTTATATCCACAATAACAGTTGTTCGATACCTAGAATAGGTTTTCACAATACGTCCCACTTAGCAATTTGGTTGCTAGTTTTTCTCATTGCCGAAGAAACCCAAAATGTAACCATTTTGATCATGACATTCACTACGTTATTGTGATGTTTTGATTTAGATGATAACTACTTGGTATATTTGACAAAACAATTTATAATTGATATAAACAAGTGAACTTATAAATAGGTACTCTTCATAAATATTTATTAGGTACTGTCATGAAATAGCTCATTATGTCGTTATTATACTCGTAGTATTGAAGCTAAGTCTTTATATACGTAATAAGTTTCCTTTAAGATTAATCAATGAATAAGAAAACGCTGATTCGTTTTTTTAAATTTCTATGATTTTTTGTTTTTTCAGATAGAGGTAATTGGTGGGGCGGATAAGTATATGGCTGTGTGCCGTCAGTGTTACAAGATCCCTCGCCCGGAGAAGTCGTCACCTTTCAAGAGAATGGAACAGTACCCCAAACATCTCAACATTCTGGAAGATCCCGTCCGTAGGAAACTGTTCATGGAAACCTCGTGACTCTACTTTCACTTATTCGCTAAGTATTTCTTCATTTTACTTTTTAATAATCCCTGGTTCCGCTCCTTCAGCGCTTCGTCTCTCCTCAAATCAGTTTCCGGGAAAGTAATGTATTCGATCCTCTCAACCCCCTAAATGCTAACTGAGTATTTTAGATTTCCAACAATTTTAAAGCTATTTTAAACCTTTGAACGATTAAAAACTTGAAAAACTTAAATGATTGACCTGGTGGAAGCACCGTAAATATGTACTTGGACTCCTTTTGGGCGCCTCTTCAAGCTTCTTTCGGTTTGCCTTTGCTCTGCAGAATGTAAGCTGTCAACGCTATGGATCCACTCATGAATGTCGAAAGTATAAAATTAGACAAGAGGAGCATATCTGCTGAATCCATGTATATTGTGTATATTCTACCTACAACAAAACAGTGTGAATTAGTATTCTACATTCCATCAAAACATTCGACCTAAATGCATTTCACACAGTGATTGATCCATCATATCCAACATACATTCAATTGATTCTGTATTGATGTTTTTTAGTCAAAAACGTGTAAGTTCTACGTATAGTTCGATTTGTGGATCATTAAAAAGAGTACGACATGTACAGTGAAACAAACAAAGATACCTGAAACACCATGAAAATTATAAATCAGTGGGACCAAAATGTATTATGTTTTAAGTGTGACTGAGACTAAACTGAGCCTGGCCTTAATTTTAACAAAAATGACCAGGATTTTGTTGGTGAGCTTGTATGTACATATAATGTCACATATTATGTCACTATGATTATTCATTGTTCAACTATAATTTACGACAACTCTATGATTTCTTAATGTCTTTGACGATTTTTGAAAATACCAAATTGATCCGTAGGTATTCATTACCAATTGTTGATTTTTTTCTAATTGGACGAAACAATTTCGTCTTGACATAAAACTACCTCACTTAAACCAAAATGTTGAGGATACCATCAAAACTATCAGAATCGCCTTTCGATTTCAAAATCACTCGAATTTAGATGCTCCATAGTTTTGGAAAATTCCATTTAGAAGCATTTAAAGGTGGTGGCGTTTAGATGTTTGTAATCAATATAAAATGGCAATAAATAGTGTAATTGATGCTCCTATTTTGTGTGTTATGGTGGTTTCTCTAATAAAAGGTATTCTTGTAATCGAGCGTTCATTGGTGTCGCCTTTCTTAAGTACGCCGACAGCTGTTATAGGCAACGTCCACAGCAGCTGATCAGAGTAGGCGAAATTGTTATACCGTGAACACAGTTGTACCCAGGGAGAATATAGGTGCAGAGAAATTTTGGTTTGTGAGGTTGGTAACAACGCTTCCTCGGTTGGAGCTGTAGTTTCACAGCAATTATCTCGTGGTATGAGTGCTATTGAATAATTCAGAATCTCTATGTTTTGCTCACTCATATGCCTCAGTATTACCAGATTTGTTTTGTTCAAGTGCACCAATATCATTCCTTTCAATGGAGAGGGGTTGAGGAAGTTAAGTGGCGTTAAATGCCATATTTCGCCACAATAAATACCATATTGGACAAAAATGAATGCCATATTGTGAAGGCCTCTGTTTATTAATCACAAACCTACCTTAACTTACTAAGTGTATTTCTTACGTTTTCTTTAGTATTGTACTCATTGTGACATCTAAAACATAGTATTTGAGAGGCCTTAATAGGGTGTCCCATGGTAATCAATTGAATTCACTGTAAGACTGCATTGAAAAAAACCTCGAAAAATAATACCCGAAAAGTTGGAAGAATCAAAAACAGAGTTTTGCTCCAAGGTACAGCAGATTCCTCTACGTTAGAGAAACGTGTGGTTTGATACCTCAAGTATCACTCGTAGCTCTCATACTTGGTTTGGGCCAACAATCAGGTGTCTCTCGTTGATATACCAACTGTAGTGAGCACCTTCAAAGTGTGTTTTAGCACTATACAGCGGTCAATCTCTTTATGGCCAATACCTCCTGTGATGCCACCGTCTGATACTTCACCTTTATTACTTAACCACATTCTGATAACTCTATTTCATATCGAATTTCTGTAATTATTTTGACCCTTACTTGCGTTAGTTAAAGCTGAAATGACCCACGTTGAAACCGCAACTGAATCCGCATTCATGTTCTTCAGTATTTCCCATAGTTGCAAGCCTTTGCTAGACAAAGATATTGGCGTGCAGAGAGGCTGAAATATCAAGGTACGTCAAGATTCAGATTCACATTACACGGTAATCATGGAATAGCTCCAACCACATTTTGGTGATGGATATCTTGTTTTGGCTAACAGACAAGAGTGCTCACCACATCTTTACGTTGATTTATTAATTCACCCCTTAGTTGACCACTGAATCTCGCATGTGTGACGATGACATTTCAAGTAAGCACTCAAGTCAACATGATCGCCAACATAACAACTAGAGTAGGTATTGTTTGTTAAATAACATGCAATTAGGAAATTGAAAACAGTTGCAATGGCATCATCAAGGGTTCAGTTGTCAATTTGAAGAAAATTATCAGTTGGTGATAAAATGTGTGTGGTCTGTGGCATCAGACTTTGGTGGTGTTTATGAATTACGGTGTACAAATTTACTCCTGAGTCGCCACAAATAATGGATTGATGGAGAAATGTTGGGCTGGTTTGGACAAACAGATGAAAACCGTTTAGGAAACATGAAACTGCGTTGTTAGTTATGAACAGTCCAACTGATTATTCCAGCAAACATGAAGGAACAGTCGAACTACTGATCTGCGAGGTTATGGACAGTCCAACTGCTTGTCCCAGCAAACATGAATCTGCATGTATGTGGACAGTCCAACTGCTTGTCCCAGCAAGCACTAATCTGCATGTTTATGGACAGTCCAACTGCTTGTCCCATCAAACATGAATCTACATGGTTAGTTATGATAGTCCAACTGCTTGTCCCAGCAAAAATGAAGGTACAGTCAAACTGCTTGTCCCAGCAAACATGAATCTGCGTGGTTAGTTATGTACAGTCCAACTGCTTGTCCAAACCAAATGAGAGTACCTACACTCGATAAGTCCCTAGTACACTAATACAAGTTCCAGCTCTTAGTGGATTTTTCTTGATCTTTCTCACAATTCATGACTTGAAACTGTTATCAAATTGAAATTCATTAATAGGATAATATAGTGATTAAGATAAAAATGAATGTTAAACATGCAGGAAAATCCAAACAGGTATTAACAACTAAAATGAAATCTACTGGAAATATCACTTACTACAAGCAGCATTAGTACTGATGAGGGGATATTCTGAGTAATGAACCCAAAAACAATGAGCATATAAGCTACTGTTCCTATAATCGATTTTTGTCCTACTAGTTCTTGGTAGTAGAGTACTAAGTATATCAGGACGTACTCCTGAGCTATTATTATAGGATACTCCATGTAAGTCAATAGGGCATAGCCGTTCACATAATTGTACGTTGCGGTCGTTGTGTAACTGAAAAAATCAAAAGCAAAAAAAAAGAAAAAATCTTGGATTGCATCAGTAGGTACATTTAAAGGAAGCGACAAACTTGAGCTTTCAAATTTGACATTTTAAACAAAAATCTACTTAAAAGTTACCTACTCGTATATTATATGTAGTAAGAAATTTACTTCATCCTGAGGCTACAGTAATAAGGTTGACACTTTGTGATGAACGAAATAGGTTGGTGGGTGTGTCGGAGGGCTTTACCTAGAGGCCGATTCTGGTAGTTCTTGGTAATGTTCTGGGTACAGCTGGAACAGCTCCAACTACGCAAAAAACTACCTGTTCAGCCACAGGGTTCATCTGCACATTGATATTAAAGGGATCATGATGCCTGTGACCTATTCATGGAAAATACTCTTCACAACTTCTTGGAGATGAGTAGTTTCTTCTTGGTTCTATTTTCTTCTAAGCTGACTGCAGCCCTAATCGCCAAGACTGAAGGGCTTTTCAAGTCAGAGGTCCTTCATCTTTGTAGCACCAATTCGTTTCGTCTGGCATGAATTCAAATGATTTTGGGAGCAGGTTCAAATAATGAAAAACCATGGGTGACGTCAAAGTTTTATTCTTTTACTAGGTGAGTATGCTTCAAATATTTTCGATGAGCCTAGGGTTTGAAGTAATCTGTCTCTAGCCAAGGCAAATCCATTTTTAGACTTCCATTATATGTATATATAACTACAGCTAACTACCTACATGCTTCCCTTATTAACCACCAGCGTAGGTCTAAGGACATGCAGGCATTATGTGGACTAAGGACATCGTAATCCTACATACGGGACTCAATAGTACCCCAGGGGATGAGTGGGCGGGTACTAGACCCCCGAATCGGCCAGGAGATCGTCACGTTCGCAGATGGCTCTAGGAAGGATGGGAGGTCAGGGGCTGGGGTCAATGGTATGAGACCTTGCACAGAGGCATCTAGCAGAGAAAAAAGTCACCATAATGTGGGCACACTGGGGTGGAAGGTGATGAGCGAGCACATGACATGTCAAGAAAAAAGACTGGACCCAGTCTTGAGTATTGCTAAATGATCGGTAGGATCCTCCTTGGGAGAATGGGTGAGAGAAGGGTATTGGGAAGACATCCCAGGAACTTGAATATGGCAGCACCCAGTAGGAGAAGGACCTCAGAAGCACTGGAGGAAGATGAGACTCCTGGTGGGGATGCTGAAGGGGCACGAGTTCTTCTGGAAACATCTGCACAGGATCGGAGTATACACGGGAGATTATCGTGCAGACTTTGCAGAGAGGAGGACAAAACTCCGCCTCATCTCCTCTTTTAGTGTACAGCACTCGAAGCTCGACGGTACAGAATCTTCAGGTCTTTAGTACCAGAAGAGATTGTCTGGTGGAGGGCTTGGACTAGACCCAGAGCCTGTAGGATGGTCTACAGGGCAACGCTCCGCAAAATAAGCTCAGGTTTCAATGCCGGGAAAGGACTCATCCTGAGTCCCAGTCTATAATCTAATAAGGCTGGTATGCTGACTCCCGCAGAAAGGCGTGTTCCACAACATAACCATTGTGCCATTTTGACACAATCGAAAAAAATACATATTACGAAGAGTTATTTGCCTACCATAGGGATTATGGAGTTTTCGAAGTACCCAATCCAGATTATTCAGTTTTGTAGATAGACTGTAGTGATGATACAGAACGGGTTATAATGATTAATTCAAAGAAAATTAAGAGGTGGGTCCTTATTACTGTAGGGACTCTCAAGGATTCAAACAACATTTTTGGACTGGTACCTTAATTCAACATCTTTACATCTTATTGAAACTACTAGAAAAGCAAAGCCTTAATATGAACAACTGGCAGCAAGAAGCAAACAACTAGTTTTGGTTCATTGAGCATGTTATTAGTGGACAGCAACAGTAATTATTTATTGTCGAATGAACAAATTATAAACTACCTGTTTACTACGAATTTCAAAGAAAATTTGAAAATTACAGGGATCAAATCAATGGAATGTCAAAAACGTTCAAAACGAAATAGGTTCTGCCCTCGCACTAAAAACCGACTACGAAGGAGATGAGTGCAATACGAATTCAGTCTATTAATAGGAGAGGGGAAGGATTCTACTCTCACTAAGGAGGCTACTGTTATTCTACCAAAACTAGCTACCTGCAAGATCGCTACAGAGATCAGTACCAACGTAATTGATGTATTGATTGATGAAAAGAAGATTATGTACAAACAGTTATGATTTAATAAGACAAAACTACTAAGTTAGTATGGAAGTAGATACCTTGTGAGCTCCATAATCAAACTGAATATATTCATCCCCTTGGCGCTTTTCATCCGTATAATGCTCATGATTTGTGGGACTTTGATAAACAAACACATCGCTATCGTTACCACGCTCAATGCGTCGGAAATCAACTGGGAAATGGGCATTTTGATGATGAAAATCAAAATGAGGGAAGCGAGCGACGGGTGAAAACTAAATTTGAAGGAACTGGACGAGCGAACGGAGAGGGGGATGGTGGAGGAAACTGGTTTTCAAAAAAGCAGGAGCACCTTGAAAATGAGGATCGCCAAAGCAAGAAATGCCATAACTAGAGCAGAGCGAGGAATTTCGACGGCTTTTTAAAAATAGAAGGGGAAAAAGAAAGAACGAGATACTTGACTTGAGATTGAAATACGGTATCAGTATTACAATCCTGCAGGTGTTGAGATAGTGGACACTTCAAATAAATATGAGATGAGTGCAGTGAGGGAAGACGGCTATGACGTAAATATATATTTAGAAGGTCAAAAGGTGGTTGATAATTGGGTCAAACCGTAACGCCCCTTTCGGGAAGTGTTTCGACCGATCGGATTCGACAGGTGTGACTTTAATTGTAATTAATTGGAAATGACGGGTTGGTCATTTGATAAAGACGGATTTGATAAAGGCAAGAATTTGGAAATAAAGCGAGTCCCGTGTCGACAGGGAGAAGCTTCGGGTGTCGTTTTGGCGCCCAACTTTCAAAAGTAGTCGGTAAATGAGAGTTGGATTGCGTATAGTTATCAAACCCTTTGAACATACTGACGATGATAGGACATTCATGATAAGATCACATCGAGGAGTAATAGTCTATTGGGACGGGAATAAAATCCCAAATTCCATTACTACTGGATGATATGATGATAATTATTGCATAAGCTAAGAATTGGATAAGCTAAGAATTCGGTTGAGCTAAGTGAATTTGAAGATTTGAATTGGATTTGAAGTCGCAAGGTATGAGTTTCAAAGGCCTAAAACACCCTTCTTTGTGTACTGCTCCAGAACTTCATTTTGGTACCTATTACTTCTGGACTGTCCTTATCTACCGTTTCAGGTGTATCTCCTGGTCTCATCCGCCATGCTCATAGCCTTGTTTCTTCCTTATTTTCCCGCAAGAGGTTTAATTATTTTGGAAAAAGGTTTAATTATTTTCGAAAAAAGTTTAATTGTATTGGGAAAAGGTTTAATTCAATTGGGAAAAGGTTTAATTCAACTGGATAATGCTATATATTTTCTCAGTTGATATCTGTGTTGAATAACAGATTATTTAAGAACAAAATAAAGACTTGAATACATACTAATATTAAAAAGAATAAACAAATAACATTAATGATGTAAAATGAAGTAAACTTGAAAATTTGTACTATAAACAAATTTTCAAGTTGCATATTCTACAGCAGCTATATGTAATTACAATTACTTCGTGTTGGCTGTAAAGTGTGAGCTGTAACTGATGCCAATAAACATATTTATTGAAAAAAAAAAAAAAAAAACTGATCGATACAGAATTGGCTGAGTACATTTAAGAAAATATAAAAGGAAAAGTTATTAAAAACGTATGAAGATTAACTTGGGCAATATTGATGAAGAGTGATTTTTCTGTTGTAAATTGGAGTAAACATGAATATGTGTAGTACTCGTATTAAGATTGAGTGGACACTTTGATGAAGTTTGAGTGAAGTGAACTCTGAGCGCAAAATTATGAAGTCTGATTCCTTTTTATTCTTTTCTTTGTATTTGTGTAATCACGTTTCCTGCTAGAGTGGTAGAGAGGGACTTATGGCCCTAATATTTGTGCAGGTCGACAAAATAAACAGTCAAACAGTCTCTCCCTCTCCACCCACAACCTCGCCACAACTGCTTAAATTTAAATTGTGGGTGGGTGAATGAGATGTGGAGGTGGGTGAGAAAGAGGAAAGCGGGCAGATGTGGGTGGTTGATGGGCTGATAAAGCGTGAGGGGGTGGTGGTTGATGAGGGGAGGGGGAGTTGCCTCTCTTCCGCTCTCACTCTCCCTCTCCACATCTGCTTAAATTTAAATTGTGGGTGAATGAGATGTGGAGGTGGGTGAGAGGGAGGAAAGCGGGCAGATGTGGGTGGTTGATGGGCTGATAAAGCGTGAGGGGGAGGTGGTTGATGAGGGGAGGGGGAGTTGCCTCTCTTCCGCTCTCACTCTCCACATCTGCTTAAATTTAAATTGTGGGTGAATGAGATGTGGAGGTGGGTGAGAGGGAGGAAAGCGGGCAGATGTGGGTGGTTGATGGGCTGATAAAGCGTGAGGGGGAGGTGAATGGGGGGGGAGTTGTCTCTCTTCCGCTCTCACTTTCCACATCTGCTTAAATTTAAATTGTGGGTGGGTGAATGAGATGTGGAGGTGGGTGAGAAAGAGGAAAGCGGGCAGATGTGGGTGGTTGATGGGCTGATAAAGCGCGAGGGGGAGGTGGTTGATGAGGGGAGGGGGAGTTGCCTCTCTTCCGCCCTCACTCTCCCTCTCCACATCTGCTTAAATTTAAATTGTGGGTGAATGAGATGTGGAGGTGGGTGAGAGGGAGGAAAGCGGGCAGATGTGGGTGGTTGATGGGCTGATAAAGCGTGAGGGGGAGGTGGTTGATGAGGGGAGGGGGAGTTGCCTCTCTTCCGCTCTCACTCTCCCTCTCCACATCTGCTTAAATTTAAATTGTGGGTGAATGAGATGTGGAGGTGGGTGAGAGGGAGGAAAGCGGGCAGATGTGGGTGGTTGATGGGCTGATAAAGCGTGAGGGGGAGGTGAATGGGGGGGGAGTTGTCTCTCTTCCGCTCTCACTTTCCACATCTGCTTAAATTTAAATTGTGGGTGGGTGAATGAGATGTGGAGGTGGGTGAGAAAGAGGAAAGCGGGTAGATGTGGGTGGTTGATGGGCTGATAAAGCGCGAGGGGGAGGTGGTTGATGAGGGGAGGGGGAGTTGCCTCTCTTCCGCCCTCACTCTCCCTCTCCACATCTGCTTAAATTTAAATTGTGGGTGAATGAGATGTGGACGCGGGTGAGAGGGAGGAAAGCGGGCAGATGTGGGTGGTTGATGGGCTGATAAAGCGTGAGGGGGGGGGGAGTTGTCTCTCTTCCGCTCTCACTCTCCACCCCTCGCCACAACTGCTTAAATTTAAATTGTGGGTGGGTGAGAAAGAGGGCGGATGTGGGTGGTTGATGAGGAGGGAGTTGTCTGTAATCCTTTCACCCTCCTCCACCCCCGTCCTTGACCCTACAGAACTCGCGCTATATTCAGACTCGCGAGCACTTGCTTCGGGTCCTTTTTGTCTGAACCAATTCAAATTCCAATTTCACAGGTATAACTGATCTAAATTTGGAAAATGACTCATCTAGTTAAACCCGCTCCCTTATTTTTCTTCTTGTGTGGTTTTAAAATAGTGCAGTAATATCAATCACAACTTTGCGCATTTATACTTGACTAAGTCGGTGATTAATTTCTTTAATTAGAAGCATCTATGGTTTTTTTAAATATTATATTACGCCTCTTTGGCGATATCTAGTGTCATCTTATTGTAATACTACTAATATTATGTACTATGACTCCTTCCTCTGTGCACGGTTCTCCATACAGAGGAAGTATATTTCCTGAATTAACAATAATAGTTAATTCCACAACAAACAAACAATTATTTACTCCAATAAACTCCGCAATGACGCCAGGTTCACATGCTCATCCATTTTCAAGATCACGTACAACTGCACTGGATAACTCTCGAACCAATACAAACTGAGATAGTGTTCGATAGAACATTCCAGAATGAGAAAATAGTCAAAAGTAAATCACAGAGTCCCATAATCACAAAAACACGCAGCTGCCTCCAGGATGACATATGGTGACGCTGGGTTAATAAGTTCCTTTCTCCCCCTCATTCATTTCCTCTTTAAACCACCGTGAAATTGAAGTGACAGCAAAACATCACAAGACGATATCCAATGAACATCCCATCATGGATCGTCAACATTCAAAGTAACTAACCATACGTTGCTCCTTCCTTTGTGATAATCAATACAACACGCATTTTTCACTCCCAGGAGCAAATTAAAACCAAACATTTTTTATTAAAAAAAAATTGTTTATTTAAATAAGTCTTCAATTCACTATTAAACTTCTGATTTACATGAGAAAAGTCAGAAAGTATAATTCAAAATTGTCATTGCACGATACCTCCAAAGAGCGTTAAGTTATTTTGGTCATACCGGTGCCAGAGGTGAGCACGATGACAGAAAGAAGGCTGTTCGTGATGAAAAAAAAAAAAAAATAATTCTACGAGTAGGAAAGAAACACATCCGAGAAAAGTGAAAATTAATCAACTACCACACGATATTATTTACCTAAAAATAAACGCCACTTCTACGCTATTAAACACTTTCAGCAATAACAAAACACAAGCTTAGTAAATATTAAATCATAATCATTAACAACAAAAAATTCCCTGTTTAAATTTTATGACTCCAGTTTTTTCTTTGAAAGACTCTAATATGAAAAAAAAAACTGCAAATTCTTGACACAACGGTTAACTATCTTCTTTATGCAGATCACCCTTGTGTCTAGATCACTAAATGATACATTAAATATTATTACGAATTATCATTAATTATTAATAATTTTATCTGGTAGTGAAAATTATTAATAATTTTTATATATTATAATTAATTAGTATTATTATGATTAATTAACTCGACGTCTGAAAACATGTGCTGTTCGAATCAACTGGGCCAGTATGAATATTGAACCGATCGACGGCCTCGCGATTCACCATTATGTTGACTATTTTCGGTCTGCTCCAACTTTGATACGTCATTGTGAACGAAAGCTGAGGATGGTCTTAAAAAATTCTAAAAAATAAACTCTATCTAAATATGTTTTAATTTTTCGAGTTTTGAAATTTTCAAAATTCGTTTTGAACCCCTTCCCCTTGACCTAGGGTTATGAAAAGTTTCGAGGATCATTGTGGGGGTGGTCAGAACCCGTAAAACAAATGTCGTAATTTTAGCTCAACGCTAACTGGGTAAAGTGGCGCGGACGGATTTTTGAAACGTAAACCAACAAATTTTGAGGGGGGGGGGGGGTGTTAAAAATGTTTTTTCTACGGTCGATTCCAATGGTTCATTATCGCAGATAATAAACCAAAATAAACAAAAAAATTTCAAGATGTTCAAGTTTTAACATCAGTCATATTTAAAACTGTAAAATTTAATTTAATGCACTAGAAATTAATTTAATTTAATAACAATATCAAACAAAACTAAAGGGGCTACTTCAATTTAATAAATGAGAAGAAAACAGGACTTCTTGTTCGATAAGGTGATGTTGAGAGTTCACTTTTGTTTCTCTAGGGAGATTCGGTCGGCGTAAATATCTTTGACTTTTTGAGAGATGGAGTTTGAGTGGTCTCTGAGCTCGGTTGAGTCATCCTTCAAGATTTTGGGTTTCTTGTACTCCGCCTTGCAAACCATAGTGTTGATAGCGTGAAGGTCTTTGGCGGGACTGCGGCTGAAGTGGTAGTGAAGCTGAGCACCGCTGTTGGGCGAACGAGGAAGAAGAGCTCTAAGGAAAAGCGGGTGTTTCTCCGAGAGACGTCTCGGCCCGTTGATCGGAGTGATTTTCCCCACGAGGATCGGCGAGAGGACGATCCGGTCGTCGGCCGAACTCCGGAATTTCTTCGTCAGCTCTTTCACTTTGTGGATGAAGACTTCGTTGTAGAAACGTATAATGTCCCCGCGCTCTTCGACCGTCGACGGAGGGTCGTCGAGGTCTCTCTTGATCTCTTCTAACGTCTTATCGGGATTGATGAGGACCTGACGGTAGACGTGCCATTGAGCTTGGGGTTGGTTTCTATAGCACCTCATCATCCTGACGAATGAGGGATCTCTGCCGACGATTTTGCAGATCACGTATATGGAACACATAAGCAACTGGTCAAGATGACGGTTCCACATGAGCCCGACGTGATTGACGATTGTCAACTCGAAACAAGTCCATATCTTTCTCCTCAACTCGATATCGGACAGCCCCAGTTGATTGCACATATCAAGCATCCTCACTACCGCCAAATAGTAAAACTTGCGGAAAAACAAAGAAGTCGACCCAGTTCTTTTTGGTTTTTTATTTTCTTTTGTAGATTTAGTATCAGATTTACCATCATCCGCATTTTCAGCTTTTATACTGCCATCTGGTTTGGAAATGGCGATTAATTTAGAAGGAGTTGGTCCATTCAAATCATCACCATGTGGACGCTTGCCTTTAATTGGAGACATAAATTTATCCGCAAGAGGGGCACCTGGGGAGTTCGTCAATACACTACCCCTGCTGGCCAATTCAGCGAGTTTATCAACACCTCCAGCCTTGTTCCCGCTGACTTCTGTATACTCGACAGCACCTTCTTGTACCACATCTTCACAAGACGGCACTGGTAAACCGCTATCAATTAGAGCTTTCCACAACGGACTAGTTGACGACCAGGCAAGACTCTCCAAAATTGACTCCTCCACAGCATTCAAATGCTTGACCAATTCCCTCGACAACAAGTCTTCGTAAGTCACTATGACTTCAATCACTTTATAAAAGTAATACGGTGGAATCGACAAGGTTTCCGAGATCCACGGGAACTTTTTAGGGATTTTCGAAGTGTACAACACGACTTCTGCAGCGCTGGCAAATAGAGCTTTGATCAGCTGCTCATTGTTCAACATCACATTGGGGTCAAAAGTGGGTTTTCTCGTTTCTGCTGGAAGAATAGAGTCTAGAAATTTATAGAACAATTTAGCAGCTAAATCGGTGACATTGCGGATCTCTTTGAGAGCACTTTTCCCTTCCACGTTGGGGACGCCTGGTTGAGGTGAGAGCAGTTTAGCGTGGAGTGTCGCACACAGGTTATCAATCACACTCACCAATATTGGTTCCTTCTGACAGTCCTTGATGATTTTAGAGGTAAATTCAGTCGGACCAGGATCTCGAGCCATAAGTGAGCTATGCAACGAAAACGAGTTATTACCGGTAATTGGAGCATTGCTATCCATGTGCTTGAGGTAGCGTTTTCCACTCAAAGGAGTCAGTGGTGGTCCGCTTCTACCCTGCAAAGCATTTTGTTTTCTTCTCGCTTCAAGCTGCTCCCCTATTTCCTGAGCGTTGCAGTTACCGTACATCCCGAAATTCCCTATGTTGCACATATTGCTGGAGTATCCGAGGAAAACCCTTTCGTCCACACCTCCAAGACTCAGAGTGTATTCTTCGTAAACCTTACCCAAGGCCTTCATGTTCGATTCAAACGTCGTAAACTCCATTACTTCAGTCAGCAATCGGTCATTACCTCGGATGACTTTGTTCTCGAACAGCTTCTTTACGTACTTTCTCAAGCAGTACTCTTTAACCGATTTGACCTCAACAATTATACCGTCGTGGGTTTTGCACAAATAATCCACAATACAAGGCAGATCCGACATCTCTGAGCAATTTATCTTCTCAGGCGTCGAGCTGATGTTGGGCTTCAACATCTCCTTACGCCCCGAATCGTAGACATTCGCATAGACAAAATCTATACAAGCGAGGAGAAGATGGTATGAGTTGACTAAATCATCGGTAATATTATTGACATTTGCTTTGACGCAAATGAACAGCGTCCACGTAAAATCCATGATACGCCAACAGCTGGGCGGATGGGTTTTGAGTTTTTTCGCTTTCGTACCAGGCTTCTGGGCGTCGACGATATCCATCCGGAATACGTCGGAAAATATGGGTTGAAATTTGCGGAAAAGCACCATGGAGACATTGAAGTTCTTCTCAAGTTTTTCAATGTGATCTTTGAAATCGTCAGGTAAACTGAGGAGATCCGAGCATTTACGCATTTTCAAAAAGAAATCGATCAAACTGAGGTCGATGATGCGTAGAAGGCGCGTAAGGCTGACGAGGTTGCCTTGAACGACGACGTTAGGTTTGCTGACGGTAGGAGTGAAAGAGGACTTGCAAGCTATGTATAAAGTGCATCCCAACCAGTGCAACGGCTCACCTTCCAATATATACGAATCTGAGATCTGCAGAAGGGATTTCCAAGCTTCAGAAGCCGAGGTTTTGTCAAGATTCAAATCTTTGCTAATTTCATTGTGTTTTTTGATAAGCTTTTTTTCCACGTCGTCCGACAGCCCCATCCTGGATCGTCTGTGGCCCGAGTCACCCGAGAAAACGTACACGCACTTCTTTCTACACAAACGGTACTAACGCGAAATGAATAAGTAGGAGGGAAAAAAAGACAAATAAACGCGAAATTGAGGCGTATTACGTCCGAGTTAATACGAAGCCAAACTAACCTTACGTTTGACAACTACTGTTACCAAGATGGTGGCGGGTCGAAGGCGGGAAAAGATGTTTCGCGCCTTTTCTCACTACGCCCATCGTCTTCATTTCGTGTCGTAAGTTACCCTGCTTGAATTCGCGACTTCAAATTAAATATTTAAACATTAAAATTGTGGCATTTTGATATGAAAAATGTTGCAAACCTCCAAATTTACATCACACTTTTCACGAGAGTTGCCACTACTTTCATGACGTCATCTTGATCAGCACGAGACCTACTTCGCTTTTCTCTCTTTAATCAGCTGATTTATCTGATAAGGGTTGCTCACAATTTTCACATTGTTTTCGAAGGTAAGAAGTGTGAATCAAGATTTCATTACTTTTTCATAAAAAGTTGGATTAAGTTCTTATTTTAATGCAACTACCTTCAACAGTCGAAGTTACTATTTAGTCATTTTGATACTTCAAGGTTGATGGCATTGCCGGTACGCATCTTCTTGAGGAAGTACGGGCCAAGCATTTTCTTCCCTGTCGCCTCTTTCACTTCAATTTACGCCGACTACAGTCACACGCAGAAGTGGAAAAAGAGCTTGTTGAAGAAAACGGATTCTGAGCTATTATAAGTTAGTATGATTTATTTACTTCGAATTCAATTTACCTTTGGCTACACACCATAGCACTAGTCCTTGTCCTCGGGGCGACCCATCTTTAAATCGTTGACATCCATGCTCACCAGGTGCTTCTCATTTGATATTACATTCGGTAAAAATAATATAGTTGACTAACAATCTCAAGAACCACGATACCATGTAGGGTAAATGCACCAGTGGCTGACATGTCAAGGAAAAATTTTCGAATTTCAAGGCTGGCCAGTTTATTATTGGTCCAATCGATGCGATCTTGAATTTTTCTGGTAAGATAATTTTTCAACATGCTAACTAGCTCATTACATATTACAACAATCCGTGAATTTCATAGGTTTTTTAAAAGTTTTCGATCCAACTTTTTTGTAAGTACCATTAGTTGACATCCTTGGAGAGCGAATGCCCCAATAGGTGACAGGGCCCCAGTAGCTAACATGAAGTGGGCAAACCTTAAAACATGGCTGTAAGAGCGAATTTTCGAAGAAATAACTAGTTTTATGTAAATTCTCTCCATTGCAGGACATGATTGCCATGAAAAACATCCATATAGTAATTCGTATTCTGATTTCCTATCGTAATTCTGATTTCACTACCGCTATCTGCGTAAAAAACCCCTTCAAAATGAGGTGTCACTTGTGAGACTGTTTCATTCTGGGAATTTATAAGAAATATTCAAGAAAAGAAAAACAGGAGGGTAGCTGGTGTTCCAGTAGCTGACATGTGTTGATCCAGTACCTGACACCCCCTGTCAGGTACTGAAAAATGAAATCTGCGTCGAAAATCACGTTTATTGGCATACCCGGGGCAGCTATCAACAATGGCAAAATAAGAAATCGGAAGGTTTGAAGAAAACTGTCGGATGTACCAGTGTCTGACAGGGCCTGTCAACTACTGGATAAATGCCGATTTCATGTTCCAGGGCCTGACATCCGTTAAATCCTCCAAGTAAATTGAGAAACCATGGTTACAACGCATGGAACACAATATATTATATACATTATATTATATTGAGTATTATAATATATTATATTGTGTTCCATGCGTTGTAACCATGGTTTCTCAATTTACTTGGAGGATGTCAGGCCCTGGTACCTACATGAAATCGGCATTTATCCAGTAGTTGACAGGCCCTGTCAGACACTGCCATATTGGACAAGGACTCAGGAGTAAGTTTTTCTTCTTAGCTATTCATTGATGTTGTTTGTTGCGTGTTTTGTGTAGGATTATATCCTATACCCTGGTGTTAATAATAATAACACAAAACACGCAACAAACAACATCAATGAATAGCTAAGAAGAAAAACTTACTCCTGAGTCCTTGTCCAATATGGCCACACAGGTGGCACTACCCACCGACTGGAACGAACTAACTGAACAATTTGTGTTGTTAGGCACTATTAACGCCCAAATTGAAGGAGGCAAAGCCACCAAACGACAACGGAATGCCAACCGAAGCCGCCAATTTTTAAAACAGTGATTTTCGAGGGCATGGATCCTTATTACTTCAGTTTTTCAATGAACCTGTCAGCAACTGGAGCAGTTTCAGCTACTGGTACATTTACCCTATTAGCCCTGAATAAGGTCTTTACATCAACGCTCCCTTTATTTTAGGTAAGAATTTCTCTACTATTTTGTCCAGTGGAAAGTACGTTACGGGGCATGATGTTCGGAAAAAAGGCACGGTAGGGAGAACTCTTATTTTAGCCAAATCGAGACGTTTGGGGGATGCGAGCGAATTTTCCTTCCCACTTGACCAGACTTAGGACTGGCTACGGTCGTAGGTGTGGTTAAAAATTGCTGGCCTCCCAGGTCATTGTTAACAAGAGAAAAAGATTTCTGCAAAACAAGTCTGCAGTCCAATTCGGGAGTCTGGTACCCGTACTCATCCCTACGGGTCATTCTGACGTTGAACCTCTTCTCAAAGTCAAATGCCGGAAATATTGAGGAGCGACTCAATATTTCCGGCATATTATGAAGGATCTCCATGCCCGCATGTCCACCAGAGGAGATCTTCCATTCATGCAGCGCAAGAAGCCCGATGAGCTGCTGCCGCCGCTGAGGCCTTGGCCATATCCGGTAATTGGAAGATAGGCCAATCTCTGTACTTTACCCAGCTCCTCACACGTACCCCTCTGATCCACCTTTCCCCACCACATAGAGGACCTCTGGTCTTACCACTAACAATAACGGTTACTTTTCTTTGAAAACGACCTACTTCCCCGTATTACTACTAACCAAAACAATCAGCAAAAACTGGTGGTTTTTTTAACTTGTTATAAATTTTATTTGCTACATCCTCAGAGGAAAAGCTTTCAGACTGATTGCTAGGAGTATTACAGAAGAATTACAACAAGACATATTGGATTTAACTTGCCCTCGTAGCCTTTGGAGGAAGCCCTCGTAGCCTTTTTCTTCAGAATGTTGCTATAGTAACTACTAAAACTTAGTATTTACCCATTTTGTTCCAGGATGAGTCTGGGACTGATATTCAAGCCTAAAATCGGCAAAATGTACGTGTCCCTCGTCATCCCCCTTGCTGGGTTCTTTGTTGGGAAATATCTAGACGACCAGGAGACCTTGAGAATGACGCGGTTCCGAGATAAGAGCGCCCTGTATGGTCGAACTCTGGCCCCAGGAGAGCAGCCATCTTGGCCATGAATCATCCAGTTACTTAGAAATGTTGTATATTTGTATTAGGCGTCAGGTACAATAATTTGATTTCTGCTGTTGTATTCAGTGAATACTATTAAATAGTATTCACTGAATAAATATGAGTAAATTTTACTCATATCTTACAAATATCCACAGCTTTCCTTAATTATGTCATTATTTTAAAAAATACACAAATCTGTTACGAGTACGTATTGACAAATAGCATTTTTCTTAAGGTCATTATTTATTGTCTTTATCACAATACCTAATAGAGTAAATTTTTAATATATGATTTCAATCGATGTTCAATAAGGGGAAGACAGTGTCATGAGAACTACCTTACCTCAAACACCAAGCAGTTACAATTCTAAGGTAAAACGAGGTAAATACATGATAGGAACTACGAGCACCAAATTTGACAGAACAACACAGCAGGGTTGAGGCTGATGAAATACAACATTAATTATAATCATCATATAAATCGAATGAGCTGGAAAGTTTTATCTGGTTTCTTGTTGGTTTTGATGACAACACCATCAGTGTCTTGAGAAGTCGCTACGGCGTTTTCTTTGTTCTGAGAAAACTTGATTGGACCGGTTTTGACTTCCAACGTGGAATTCGTAGATTCGTGATAGCTTCGCCTGTTCTCGTGGGCGAAGAGGCGTTGAAAAGGTTCGCGGCGACGACTTCTAACCGTCCCGTCCGAGCTGTTCGACCTGCTACCGCTGCCACCTGAATCCGGACGAAGTGGCTGCTTGAACGGCGCATTCTGTTCCTGAGGGAACGTCACGTGTTTTGTGCGCCGTTCGGATTTCGAGCGGGAGAACTTGGGTTTTGGAAACACTCGAGGATCCAATTTGGCGGACGTGGGCAAAACACTCGTGTCGCCAGGATCAGCTGAAAACTCCGTGTCGTGACTAGTATTCATATCTGACTCCACTCGTCTATTTTTGAAGTCGCACTGTACCAGTCGATCTTTTGATTGTCTCTGCTTCAACACGAAATGTCTCTCTTTATTGATCAAAGATCTTTCTTTAGCAGCCAACCCCTGTTCCCTTTCTTTCAACTTATGCTCCCGCTCTCGCAATTCTTCCAACCTTTGCATCCATTTTTCCTTAAACAGGTTCTTCGTTATATCTTCAGGTTCAGTCATCATACTCAAATTTTTCAAAGCGTCAACGCACACGCTTTCTAAGGACTTGACCTCAATACCTCTTTTCGGCGGTTTCTGGAAGGACTTGATGTTTTGAACAACTAGAGGGTGATGCAAAATCATTTCAATCGTTGGCCGATACTCGTGTTTGACACTCAACATGAAGGATACGACTTTCACCAGGTTTTCAGAGTAGTGGTTGGGTATCGGGGCGTATCTACAATCAGAGAAAAAAAAAAAAAAAATGTAATTGAGTTACAACAAATTGTGACACATGGAGGATATAACATCCAAAAAGGCACTACAAGAGGAGAGGCAATGTGTTCCAGTTTCTGTGGGTAAAAGGTAAAGAAGGGAATTCCTAACGATTCCTATACGATTGTGCCTCAATCCCTGTTCGGTTAGTTTGCAAATGTGCAGAGGACCATAATGATCTAACGCCGATTGGGGCGGACCTGATGTGGAACCGTTTAGGGGCTTATCAGCTTGATATTTCTTTCAGACAAATAAGTATACGCAATAACTCACATGCCGCTTTTGATTTTGCTTTGTAAATCCTTCAAAGAGCATCCGACAAAAGGAGGCGTCAGAGCGCAAAGTTCGTACACCAGACATCCAAGGGCCCAAATGTCGGATTTCCTGTTGTACCGTTGACCTCTCATCACTTCCTGTAAAGAAATACCGAAGATAAGTTGAATCGTACTTATATTATGTTACCGTTAAAATGTAATACCTATTATTAAATATTATTATTATCAATTTTCTTGCTGTTGCGCTCGTGTTTCCAGGAAGTATAATATACTTTTTGGAAACACGAGCGCATATTATTAATTTTTATTATTAATAATATATTATTGACATTTTATGTCTTTACTATGGCACATAAATGAAAAATCGTCACGCGGAGTTTCTGATGATTTTCGCTTACAACTGATTCGTTGCTACGGAACTTTATCTTCGCCAGTTATCATCGTACAAAAATCGTTCACTACTCGTTGGATCGCTCTCGATTTACCTAATCATATTACGTTAACCACTGCGGAGTGCGTGGCCGACAAGCTGCGGTATGAGCGTGATTGTTTAAATAATTGTTTACACACAGGTGATCATTCTCAATAATTTATATTGTCAAGACGAATGCAAGCTTCATAATTTATGATGAACCTTTCACTTAAGTATAACAACTACGCTACTGGGGTAGGTGATGTAGTATAGTTCGAATGCCCCTGAATCCCTTCTTTAAAGACATAAAATGTCCCAATGTGTTGCAGACTCGTATGCAAGCATTTTGGATTTGTAACTCGCTTCAATTAGGTGTTTTGCATATTATTAATATTAAGCATATTAATAATATCGCCAGTATTCTATAGGTCTTTGTGGCCCATATAATATATTATATCGTGGGGTAATTGGTAAAAGTGACCAAGTAACATTTTACAAATTTTACAGAAGAGCCTTCCAAAGTATGTCCATCTTTCTGAATCGAGAAATGGACATTCAAAATCAGCATCTTCCTTCGTATTCCCTTTTATATGATTGAATGAAGCATTAGTACCTTACTAAAATAAAAACCCCCCAAAATCCCGTTAATATTAAAATTACAGTGATTTTTCTGTAGAAAACGGACTTGGTCAGTTTTACCGGCAGAGCACTGAAACCCATGTTGCAGATAGTCAATCCGCAAAATGTGTCCATCTGGCAAATGGTCAGTTTTACCAAACAAACTTCGGTATCCCCCGTAATAGGGACTTGAAAAAAACTGACCATTTGCCACTTGATCAATTTTACATTGCAACAAAATGAGCGCATTCCCTTCAAAATCAATTTTACTAGCGGAATCGATTGTACGGGGTAATGTGATCATGTGCCCGATGGCCATATGAAGGTCACAATAATATTGATATTATCGTGCTGTCGTTTTTTACCAATAACCCCACGATATTATATTAGAGTCACAAAGACCCATAGATTAGTCTTGGTTAAATTTTATTCATCAAAGAAGTATGACATACATTGTACACAGTGAGTAGGTGAAACTGACGCTTAAACTGTTGTCTCTATAAAGATTATAATGAGAGGGCCATCTGATAGAAAACCAGTCTTGAAACAAGGGGCTAAGACTCCTTCGTATTAATTTGTTATACCTAATATATTATAATATAATTATAGAAGCAAAACTGTCGTGAATCACGACGACGCGTGTATTCGTAAATAATATACGAGATATATTACCGGGCTCATGTAGTAGGGAGTCCCAACGAGGGTTTGAGAACAATCATCGTCCGAGTCAACAACTCGAGCGAGACCGAAATCCCCGAGCTTCGCGTTTCCATCTTCATCGAGGAATACGTTGGCCGGCTTGATGTCCCTGTGGAGGACTGTGAACTGGCAGAGGGTCGTGTGGCAGACCTGAACTGCTTTTGAAATCTGGTAGAGGACCCTCCAGATGAAATCTTCCCGTAGAATTTGGCTCGAACTGAAATCGAAAAGTAATTACTCATTTCTCAAAACCGTAAGAAAGTAAGGTTACAACATGTGGTAACAATTGAAAAATGAATATATTTAAATGAAATTTACAACATAAGTGTAAAAACATGTCATTATTCCTCGACACAACTGCCATTAAGGTCAATACATTTTTGAAGCCTAGAGTCTAGTTTTTGTATACTCTCGTTGCCCACCATCTGCTCCACCTCCCAAAGCCATTTTAATCGACAGCATCCTGGACCTCCCAGTCATTTGAAAATCGTTATCCACCCAGAAACTCCTTCAATTTGGTGCTAGGTCCAGGGAGTAGGGTGGGTGAGTCACAATATCCCACTCAAATGAAACAAGCAGGTCCTGAGACAGATCCAGTCCCAAAAGACAGATGCCATGACCTTCTTCTCAGAAAATTGGACATGGTGCCAGTGTATAGTGGCCTCAGAAGACGGAGACCCCTAGATTCCTTATCACCACCCAGCGTAACATGACCAAGTAGAGCAGCAAATACTTCTTTCGATTTGACACCATCCCAACCTACAATCTGCAGAGAGGCCAGTAGTTGTAGAAATTTATCTTGCAAACGGTGGTGTAAAATATTTTATTGTTTTATTCGGCCTGTGTGGGACCCAGAGTTTGCACACAAAATTTGTGGTACCTTTTGTTGGTTTTTGGCTTAGTACTCCAAAACCAGAACTCCAAATCATACGCCAAAAGTCACTTATACAAAACTAAAGTTCATGAAATTCCGCGCCAATTAAAAAAATAAGTCCGAAATCAGTCAAACCGAAAATGTTTTACAAACGAACAAAAAAATTGCGATTTTTTTCCTATTTTTGCAAAACTGATACTACTCGATTTGTAATGTGCTGAACTGCAACAACATCAAACCCAATTGCCAACCCCTCGATCTAACAAATTTTGTACAGCATCAATCTGAGAGATCAGAAATTTCAAACATTTAACCAACATCGTAACCTTCAAATGTGAAACAATTGTACCTTTTCGCACTTTTGACCAGTTTCGCCAAATCTCCTCCTTGGCACCATTCTGTGATTATGTACAAAGTCGTCGTTTCCTTATGAAGAATCCTGTCGTAATATTTAACGATGTTCGGGTGGTTTAACTTGCTTAACAGGTTCACCTCTGATACCAGATTCTGTAAGCAAAATAGAATGTCACAATCAAAATAAGTAAAAGGAAATTCAAAGTAACCAAAATCTACATTTTGATATTGTTGTCTGCATTGTCTGAATTTTAATTTTAGTGCGTCTATATTTAATATTACTTATTTAAGTGCATTCCTTAAAAAAAACTCGGCTGCTTGAAGTGTAAGTCCTGTGGAGGCTATGTATACACCAAATTACATTCATAGTGTAAATAGCATGAAATTAGCTTTGGGAGCCACTCAGCTGAGCCCGGCCCTATGCAGCTTAAAGTGTAAGTCCGAAGGTAGCTACGTGCCAATTTACAGCTTCATAGAGTCATTAGCTTTAGGAGCCACTCGCTGATCCTGGGCATATACTGCTCAAAGTGTGAGTCCTAAGGAGGCTACGAATAAATTACAGCTTCATAGTGTGAATTGCATAGAAGCCACTTCGAAGCTTTAGAAGCCACTTTGCTGATCGCGGCCCTTTGCTGTAAGTCCTAAGGAGGCTACAGCTTCATATTTTGTGAAGACTAAAACATGTTCCATGTTAAAATAAAAGGTAGGTACCTATTTTAAGTGCTACTTACCTTTTTCCTTTCTTCCGACAGTTTTCCGTAGTCGATGGCCTTCCAGACAAACAGCTGCCTGCTCACTTTATGCCGGACTTTAAAGCAAGTCCCGAAAGAGCCTGAACCGATGACGTCGAGTACATCGTAATCCTCGATCCTCGGGGACATCTCGTGAGGGTCAGCATCCGTAGTCGACCTGGTTCACGACCAAATACACTGAAGCGATCATTTGAATGTGAAATCCGTTAGGAAGTCCGCCGGAACACAATAATATTGTCGGTCATGGGCACAGAAATGCCGTACAATGGGTTCGATGATGCCTTCCTAACAGTCTTGAAAAAGGTTTTCTATAAGATCAATCTACTGATAAACGTCGACTTCTAAAACAAACAATCGTTAAAAGCAATCACTCTTGAGGGTGGTGAGGGGGCGTGACAGAAAACGGTCGTTTTTGGGTCCTCCACTTCTTCACTTTCAAAACTTCACTACCCCTGCCGTCATGGATACTATACTCCATAGTGTCCATGACTGCCGTTCTACATGCGCAGGGTTGCCAACATAACCGTTCTTTTTCCGTGGATATGCCAAAGAAATTGGTGTGGATCGTCCTTCAGAAATTTGTAGCCGTGCGTTTCACATGATTATTGATATTGAAGTGTTTGAGGAGTTTATCGCTGGGACTCTTGCAACTTGGAGTTTCCTCGTCATTGAATTTTGTAACGATGGCTGTTACAAATTTTGTGCAACCATTTACAGGCTTGAATATTTTCAAAGTATTTTTAATTTTTTATACCTGTATGTTAAGGACATTTTTTGTTTATTATTAAAATAGGTAACTCAATAAAATGTCAGCAATCATTTCATAATGAAATAATCAAGATTCTTTGGAGGGTTTTTACCTAGGTTTCTGATATGGAGACATGGAGGATGGATACATGTATGGAGGAAGGCATGAGGGTTGAGTGCCAGCTACCATGAAAGGAGGGAAGCGGATCAGAAAGGGGGATCGTGAGAGAACCTTTTGGTGGGCTGGGCATCCTCCATATCTCCATATCAGTTTCTTTATCAATGAAATTTCAACCCTGATTAGAAAGTCTCGTTTTTGTTGAATCCATAATATCGGAACAAATTATCGATACTCCGATAATTTTAATATCGATATTGAAATATCGACTATCGGTTCCAAAATCTCGATATTATCGATACCCTGCCCTGGACTAGGGATGCAATATCGGAACCTAATAATCGATTATAACATCAAATGATTAATCGTAAGCTAATAATCGACGTGGCCGATCAATTTCTTATTGATGAAACCCCATTTCTTATTGATGAAACTTTTACGTAGATGAAATTTTTGTGTAGGTATCCAACTTTCGCACTATACAGGAGTTTGCAACAGTACCTACGTAGTCCTAAATTCGCCTTTAAAAAAATAATCGTCCACAAAAATGTTACTTTTATGGGCTTCAAAAGCAAAGTATAAAATAAAAACAAAGTTCAACTCCCGGTGTAGGGATCGAAGTGTTTACATGTGATCATTGATTTCCCATTTTGAATTTTACAACGCACACCAATCACTCATTTTTAGTCTTCAATCCGAAATTATTGTTTTTAGAATCTCAAGTTACAAAATTCTATGGTACCTAGTGAAGGCGGCACATAACTCATGAACGATTCCAGTAAGTGTACGACTGACTGTATTACCCACTCTCATTGTAAAGGCCGACCTTTGAACCGCCTGTACGTTTGAACTCAGGCCGTCTCACCACTTGTTGCTTCACTCGCACTCATTCAGTATTAACACTTGAAATACTTTATGATTACGGTTATTATTCATGGTTATTATTTATGATTACGGTTCTAATTAGTGTACGAAGTGAGCAGAGCAGACGAGCAAAACCACTCAAGTGTTTGGATATTTCCAGGTACCTCTGAGCCCCGCCACTGCAAGACATTCAATGATTCATAAGGGCGTATTTAAATCTTTGTTCGTCCACGATATAGAGTAAGTTGATTTTGTGCATTGCATTGTTCATTTTTGGCATTTTTGTATTGTACCGACCACTCACGGGGCGTTATTGAAAGGGTACGAAGTCATTTCATGCCCTTTAACGCACTGTTCAGATACTGGCAACAACCCTTTAATTTGTGAAAAACAAGTGGCTCCCTCTTCACGCCTAGGCATATCCCAAATTTTTCACGGGATTTTATGTGCAAATTTGAACTTTTTATCTCAATTCTATTGATAGTTATTGTTATGTGCCTAACCTGCTATTAGGGATAAAGTGTCTTTGGCAACATGTTGTACTACCACAAGGTGTTTCTAGTAGGTATCTAATACAATACAATGGCATTCAGTATTGTATTGTGGAAGTGATTAATGCGTGCGATTCAGACACCACAATTTGGCGACGAGGATAAACATATATAAATAAATTATGGCAGTGAATCATATAGGTACCTATTTATATATTTATACCATTCCATACAATAACTGTCGATAGAATTGAGATAAAAAGTTCTAATTTGCACGAAAAATCAGTCCTAGCAATCGAAAGGCTAAGTACTTAGAAGGGCAGAATTGGGCCACTCTAAAGGGGGGTTTTTCAAGTTTTAGGGGTGGAGAGGAAATTACCCATAAATTTCCAAAATGAAATAGTCTGACAATAAACACCTCATTTTAAAGGTTTCGTTAAGCTTAACACGATGGTGAAGTCAGAATTGCGATATGTCACTCCTTTCTCAAAGTGGAGAATATTGAAACTGAAGAAACCTGGTTGTTACTTGAGATGTTCTTCACGTCTCATCGCTCTAACGTGATAAATTCTGACTTCACCTTAGAATAATCTATACTCTGAGGTGTTACTCGGCAAAAAATGGAGACAAAATTTGTTTTGAAACCAGTAATATTGACACGTAATTTACAAAAAACCAGTTATTTCTTCGAAAATTCGTTCTTATAGCTATGCAGCATGACCGTGGATTTTTTTTTTTTTTTCGAATCTTGCTGCACGAACCCCACTTGGTTTTCTTTCTTTCAAGAAGTCAAAGACTGGGCAATTCAATAATGGAAAGAACTATAATCCGGTGTTGATTAATAATGACCACATAGGCAGCTTTTCATATTAGTTTGTGTCGAGGGTTGAACATAATTTCTGCTGTAATCATGTATGTTGTCATGTTTCAGTGTGACATTCGAATCAGGGTATAAATATGCATTTTACCAAACTTCTGAATCCCCGTGGTGGAACAGATCCAAAAAGTAACCCTTGTTCAAGGAGAGGGACTCGCCAAGACTGCAATCCGACCAGAAGTCACAGGCAAGAAGACAGATACGATAACGAGAGGTGCGTGACGGCTGGGTCTATCAGGCCTCCAGTGAGGAATTATTCGATTAAAAGGAGTGGAAGCAGCGGACGAGTTCAGTTTTCTGGTTCGAGACCAAGAAGTGGCAAGAGGTGCAGGGGCGTTTCCTCCAGGGACGGTAGCGGATCTGAAAGCGAATACGAGAACACAGAGGCACCGAGAAAATACGATTACACGTCATCTAGCAGTGCCAGCTACAACACCGGGCTCAGCACGAAAGGGAGCAAAACAGACAGCTATGACGTCTCGAGTGACGAGGAGTCAAGGAGGGCTAAAAGACGAGGGATGGCAGAGTGCAGCGATTTGGACGACGAACAAGAAATGGCCCTGAAGAAGGCGCTTGACAACGTCACGTGGGAAACAATGAAGCAAAGTGAGATGATAAGGAAGATTGTTGAAGAGGAAGGCTACAGGTCAAGTACTTCTCGAACGTACAACGCCTCGTTCCCAGGTCGAGCCCAACTTGCTGAACTCGAGGAAAGAGGGTATTCGCTCTCAGGAAAGATCGGATCAGGCTCCTATGCAAATGTGTACATTGCACATTACACTGATCCTAAAAACAGGAAAAAATTGGACCTCGCTTGCAAGCTTTGTGACCGTTCAGCAGCACCTCCGGATGTGGTTAAGAAGTTCCTCCCTCGAGAAATAGAAGTTCTTACAACATTGAACCACCCTTACGTCATTCAGCTTCACAGTATCCTCCAGCAACACGATAAAATGTACATCTTCATGCGATACGCCGAAAACGGTGATCTCCTTGAGTGGATCAGGCAGAACGGAGTCCTTAAGGAGCAGCACGCTAAGATTTGGTTTAGGCAATTGGTGATGGGGTTGGATTATCTCCATTCGAGAGAAATAGTCCACAGAGATCTAAAATGCGAAAATGTACTGTTGACTAAGAGGAATAACATCAAAATAGCAGATTTTGGTTTTGCCAGATTTTGCGTAGAAGATGGGAAACGCATTTTGAGCACAACCTTCTGCGGTTCGGCTGCCTACGCAGCACCTGAAGTTGTGAGTGCCTCACCGTACAACCCTAAGATCGCTGATGCGTGGTCGTTAGGAATCATTCTGTTCATCATGCTCAATGGAACAATGCCTTTTGACGACAGCAACCTCCAAAAGCTCCTCAACGACCAACTAGAAAAGAACTGGTCGTTTCGAAGAAGTCTAAAAAAAACCATATCATCTGAAGGGAAAGAAATTGTGACGAAAATCCTCGAGCCGGACACAATTCGACGGATGTACTTGGATAAAATTCAAAAAACCAGTTACTTTCGCATGGCTCATGAAATTAAGAGGTACAAGAGCTTCAAAAACTACTGTGCGGAGTTTATGAAAGGGTTGCACAGGTTGTACGGTGATGGTAACCCGCCAAGGAAGAAAGATATGCCAAGTGAAAATCTGCCTGAAGGATTTGTAAGGAAAGAAAAGTATCCTGCAGCTGAGCGCTACTGTGAAGGTTCAAAGTACGGCGTTAGAGACGGTATTGGAAAAAGTACACAGTGATGCGTCAGTAATCTCTTACTCTTATGTGCTCAATCTAAATTAATGTTTAATTTTTGTAATGTATGGTTTGCTGAGTTCCCCTGTTCTCGGGGGGGGGGGGGGGGGGGGGTAGGCAATATGCCAACCCAGAGGGATATCCAGTCTGCATTCACAGAGGAACCCGGGGGGTTCCGTGGTCGAACGAAAAACTCGGGAACAGGAGAATCAGCAATTTGCAATTTGCTGACAGCAAACCATCACACTCCCACCTTCAAACAACACCTGGTTGCCAGGTTGTTGTTGATAGAAAAAGGGGGACTGAAAGTAGTATGGAGTTCCAATCCAAGAAGGCCCCTTCTGGAAAAGCTTAAAATTTCAAACAAAGAAATATTGGAGGAGGTACCGCTGCACGTACTTACCATGCTCTGCTACCATGTAATGTATGGTTTGCTAAGATTCCCTGTTCTCGGGGGGTTAGGCAATATACCCATCCAGAGGGCAAACTGGGTACAGGAGAATCAGCAAACCATCACATTTTTCCTCTTGGGATCAGACAAGAGGAAACTGAAAACCCATTTTTTTCAGTACCTAACGTACTTTTGGCAGTGAATTCAGGATGGTCCCAAACGGAGTTTCGTGTAAATATTTTCGGAAATTCGAGTTTTGAAAATTTTGGGCCGAGAAAAATTTTCAAAACTGTACATACTGCCTGTACTGTACAAAACTGTCAAACTGTACAAAACTGCCAATACTGTACACCACACCAACTTTTTAAGGCCAATCCGACCGGAATTTAACGAGAAACTTTTTCAACACATCTCACCACTCCGGGGCATATATGCTATATATAGGTACCTATACTTTCAAAACTTCAGCCGCAATGCTCGGTCGATTCGAAATTTGAAAACGGCAATGCACTCTTAGAGAACGTAAAATCAAAGATACACTCAAGTTTTGAATTTAAATCTAAATTTAAAGGACTGTCGACCTACTAATATACTCAGTCAGAAACTAATTGGGCCAGACTCAACCATTAAAGAATTATACTAAAGAATTATACTGCCGTAAAAAGGAAGAACGCCTTATCTCGAAAATTTTCGAAAATCGTTTTTTTTCATACCCCCCTAATTTTCATGCGCTCTTTCCAGTGGTGAAGTCAAAATTTCAAAATTCATATTGGAAAATGGTGAAATTTCCAATCGGAAAAATCGAAAATTGTGGTGTTCCAAGGTAGAACGCCTCATCTCAAACAGATCAAAGGATAAACGCCTCATGTGCGGCTTCAAAAACGACTCATCTCATTTAATCATACTTCACACTCTGAGGATAAACACCTCAACTCTGTGAAAATCGAGATAAGGCGTTTTACCTTGGACACGCTGGCCGCATTATTGGGTTGAGGCATTTTCATCCAATTGCACGAGGCGTTCTTCCTCCGATTGTTATAACAGCTGAGCACACATAAGGCGTTCTGCTCACCATTTTCTTCATTGTTGTGAAAGCTGAAACAGTTTCGTCTGTTTTCTGTCGTGAATAATATTTCCGAGTGATTTACCGAATCTTTTCTCCGGAGTTGTAGTGTTTTGTAAAGTTTTTTAAGGATATAAATTTTTTTTCCCATTTTGTTTTCCCTAATCGACGCTTACACGTGTAACGTGCCAAAAGAAATGTCATCACCATTTAACTGATTCATTCGAACAAGTCGATTTCCTCCAAAAAAAATTGAATATGCCACACTGCCTACTCAAAGAACAAAAATGCGAGGCGTTCCGGTTGAGAAAAACTCTGCAAATTCTTGACACAACGGTTTATTATCTTCCTTGTGCAGATCACCGTTCTGTCTTGAAACGTAAACCAACAAATTTTGAGGGGGGGTTAAAAAAAATTTTCTTTGGGCGATTCCAATGGTTCATTATCGAAGATAATAAACCAAAAAACTCTGCAAATTCTTGACACAACGGTTCATTATCTTCTTTGTACAGATCACCCTTCTGTCTAGATCACTAGGTCTAAATGTCTAGATCCTAAATGTTAGATTAATTATTATTGTCAATTATCACTAATTATTAACAATTTTATCAAGTACCTAGTGAAAATTATTATAATTTATTGTTAGGTATTAATAATTCGTATTTATTATTAATAATAATTATTATTAATTATGATTAATTAATACGATATAATTCTGGGGTTTTTAATACTACGGCGGTAATAATTTTTCTATAAAAGAAGTACCTACCAACAAACATTCGAAATTACCTTCATTTCCGTAGCACGAAACGCACCTCAGAACAACAAACTCGACATCACTTAAGCCATATGATGTTCCAAAGAGCTTTTAGTATGAAAATGTCATTTTCAAAATGGACCTGTATTTCAACAGTTTGATTCACGATCGTGTGGTGAGGCACAATCTTTGAGCCGTCATTGTGAACGAACGGCTGGTCGTACAAAGCTGCGGATGGTCTTAAAATATTCTACGGAACAAACTCTATCTAAATATGAAATAAAAAACATACCGTTCTATATGAATTTTTCGAGTTTTGGAATTTTCAAAATTTGAAAATTCGTTTTGAACCCCTTCCCCTTGACGTAGGGTTATGAAAAGTTTCGTGGATCATTGTGGGGTTGGTCGAAACCCATAAAAAAAAATTTCGTAATTTTAACTCAACGCTAACTGGGCAAAGTGGCGCGGACGGCGTACGGCGTACGGCGGACGGACGGATTTTTTTTTATTCGATTTTCTGAATCTACGTATCTTGAAACGTAAACCAACAAATTTTGAGGGGGGGTTAAAAAAATTTTTTCTTTGGGCGATTCCAATGGTTCATTATCGAAGATAATAAACCAAAAGTTGACTTCATATCGACTCGAGGAGTTTGTTTAAGTTCGAATGGACCTTCAAGAAGAGCAATTGTCGACTCAAATACTTGAAGAGAACGAAAAAACGTTGACTTCATAATATTATCGACTCGAGGTGTTCATTCGAGTTCGAATGGACCTTCAAGAAGAGCAATTGTCGACTCAAATACTTCGAGAAAACGAAAAAAAGGTGACTTCATATCGACTCGAGGTGTTCATTTGAGTTCGAATGGACCTGCAAGAAGAGCAATTGTCGACTCAAATACTTCGAGAAAACGAAAAAAAGTTGACTTCATATCGACTCGAGGTGTTCATTTGAGTTCGAATGGACCTTCAAGAAGAGCAATTGTCGACTCAAATACTTCGAGAAAACGAAAAAAAGTTGACTTCATATCGACTCGAGGTGTTCATTTGAGTTCGAATGGACTTTCAAGAAGAGCAATTGTCGACTCAAATACTTCGAGGAAACGAAAAAAAGTTGACTTCATATCGACTCGAGGTGTTCATTTGAGTTCGAATGGACCTTCAAGAAGAGCAAATGTCGACTCAAATACTTCGAGGAAACGAAAAAAAGTTGACTTCATATCGACTCGAGGTGTTCATTTGAGTTCGAATGGACCTTCAAGAAGAGGAATTCTCGACTCAAATACTTCGTGAAAACGAAAAAAAGTTGACTTCGTATCGACTCGAGGTGTTCATTTGAGTTCGAATGGACCTTCAAGAAGAGCAATTGTCGACTCAAATACTTCGAGAAAACGAAAAAAAGGTGACTTCATATCGACTCGAGGTGTTCATTTGAGTTCGAATGGACCTTCAAGAAGAGCAATTGTCGACTCGAATACTTCGAGAAAACGAAAAAAAGTTGACTTCATATCGACTCGAGGTGTTTGTTTGAGTTCGAATGGACCTTCAAGAAGAGGAATTCTCGACTCAAATACTTCGTGAAAACGAAAAAAAGGTGACTTCATATCGACTCGAGGTGTTCATTTGAGTTCGAATGGACCTTCAAGAAGAGGAATTCTCGACTCAAATACTTCGTGAAAACGAAAAAAAGTTGACTTCATATCGACTCGAGGTGTTCATTTGAGTTCGAATGGACCTTCAAGAAGAGCAATTGTCGACTCAAATACTTCGAGAAAACGAAAAAAAGTTGACTTCATATCGACTCGAGGTGTTTGTTTGAGTTCGAATGGACCTTCAAGAAGAGGAATTCTCCACTCAAATACTTCGTGAAAACGAAAAAAAGTTGACTTCATATCGACTCGATGTGTTCATTTGAGTTCGAATGGACCTTCAAGAAGAGCAATTGTCGACTCAAATACTTCGTGAAAACGAAAAAAAGTTGACTTCATATCGACTCGAGGTGTTCATTTGAGTTCGAATGGACCTTCAAGAAGAGCAATTGTCGACTCAAATACTTCGAGAAAACGAAAAAAAGTTGACTTCATATCGACTCGAGGTGTTCATTTGAGTTCGAATGGACCTTCAAGAAGAGCAATTGTCGACTCAAATACTTCGAGAAAACGAAAAAAAGTTGACTTCATATCGACTCGAGGTGTTCATTTGAGTTCGAATGGACTTTCAAGAAGAGCAATTGTCGACTCAAATACTTCGAGGAAACGAAAAAAAGTTGACTTCATATCGACTCGAGGTGTTCATTTGAGTTCGAATGGACCTTCAAGAAGAGCAAATGTCGACTCAAATACTTCGAGGAAACGAAAAAAAGTTGACTTCATATCGACTCGAGGTGTTCATTTGAGTTCGAATGGACCTTCAAGAAGAGCAAATGTCGACTCAAATACTTCGAGGAAACGAAAAAAAGTTGACTTCATATCGACTCGAGGTGTTCATTTGAGTTCGAATGGACCTTCAAGAAGAGCAATTGTCGACTCAAATACTTCGAGAAAACGAAAAAAAGGTGACTTCATATCGACTCGAGGTGTTCATTTGAGTTCGAATGGACCTTCAAGAAGAGGAATTCTCGACTCAAATACTTCGTGAAAACGAAAAAAAGGTGACTTCATATCGACTCGAGGTGTTCATTTGAGTTCGAATGGACCTTCAAGAAGAGCAATTGTCGACTCAAATACTTCGAGAAAACGAAAAAAAGTTGACTTCATATCGACTCGAGGTGTTCATTTGAGTTCGAATGGACCTTCAAGAAGAGGAATTCTCGACTCAAATACTTCGAGAAAACGAAAAAAAGTTGACTTCGTATCGACTCGAGGTGTTCATTTGAGTTCGAATGGACCTTCAAGAAGAGGAATTCTCGACTCAAATACTTCGTGAAAACGAAAAAAAGTTGACTTCGTATCGACTCGAGGTGTTCATTTGAGTTCGAATGGACCTTCAAGAAGAGCAATTGTCGACTCAAATACTTCGAGAAAACGAAAAAAAGGTGACTTCATATCGACTCGAGGTGTTCATTTGAGTTCGAATGGACCTTCAAGAAGAGGAATTCTCGACTCAAATACTTCGAGAAAACGAAAAAAAGTTGACTTCATATCGACTCGAGGTGTTCATTTGAGTTCGAATGGACCTTCAAGAAGAGCAATTGTCGACTCGAATACTTCGAGAAAACGAAAAAAAGTTGACTTCATATCGACTCGAGGTGTTTGTTTGAGTTCGAATGGACCTTCAAGAAGAGGAATTCTCGACTCAAATACTTCGTGAAAACGAAAAAAAGGTGACTTCATATCGACTCGAGGTGTTCATTTGAGTTCGAATGGACCTTCAAGAAGAGGAATTCTCGACTCAAATACTTCGTGAAAACGAAAAAAAGTTGACTTCATATCGACTCGATGTGTTCATTTGAGTTCGAATGGACCTTCAAGAAGAGCAATTGTCGACTCAAATACTTCGTGAAAACGAAAAAAAGTTGACTTCATATCGACTCGAGGTGTTCATTTGAGTTCGAATGGACCTTCAAGAAGAGCAATTGTCGACTCAAATACTTCGAGAAAACGAAAAAAAGTTGACTTCATATCGACTCGAGGTGTTCATTTGAGTTCGAATGGACCTTCAAGAAGAGCAATTGTCGACTCAAATACTTCGAGAAAACGAAAAAAAGTTGACTTCATATCGACTCGAGGTGTTCATTTGAGTTCGAATGGACTTTCAAGAAGAGCAATTGTCGACTCAAATACTTCGAGGAAACGAAAAAAAGTTGACTTCATATCGACTCGAGGTGTTCATTTGAGTTCGAATGGACCTTCAAGAAGAGCAAATGTCGACTCAAATACTTCGAGGAAACGAAAAAAAGTTGACTTCATATCGACTCGAGGTGTTCATTTGAGTTCGAATGGACCTTCAAGAAGAGCAAATGTCGACTCAAATACTTCGAGGAAACGAAAAAAAGTTGACTTCATATCGACTCGAGGTGTTCATTTGAGTTCGAATGGACCTTCAAGAAGAGCAATTGTCGACTCAAATACTTCGAGAAAACGAAAAAAAGGTGACTTCATATCGACTCGAGGTGTTCATTTGAGTTCGAATGGACCTTCAAGAAGAGCAATTGTCGACTCAAATACTTCGAGAAAACGAAAAAAAGTTGACTTCATATCGACTCGAGGTGTTCATTTGAGTTCGAATGGACCTTCAAGAAGAGCAATTGTCGACTCAAATACTTCGAGAAAACGAAGAAAAGTTGACTTCATATTGACTCGAGGTGTTTGTTTGAGTTCGAATGGACCTTCAAGAAGAGGAATTCTCGACTCAAATACTTCGTGAAAACGAAAAAAAGGTGACTTCATATCGACTCGAGGTGTTCATTTGAGTTCGAATGGACCTTCAAGAAGAGGAATTCTCGACTCAAATACTTCGTGAAAACGAAAAAAAGTTGACTTCATATCGACTCGAGGTGTTCATTTGAGTTCGAATGGACCTTCAAGAAGAGGAATTCTCGACTCAAATACTTCGTGAAAACGAAAAAAAGGTGACTTCATATCGACTCGAGGTGTTCATTTGAGTTCGAATGGACCTTCAAGAAGAGGAATTCTCGACTCAAATACTTCGAGAAAACGAAAAAAAGTTGACTTCATATCGACTCGAGGTGTTCATTTGAGTTCGAATGGACCTTCAAGAAGAGCAATTGTCGACTCAAATACTTCGTGAAAACGAAAAAAAGTTGACTTCATATCGACTCGAGGTGTTCATTTGAGTTCGAATGGACCTTCAAGAAGAGGAATTCTCGACTCAAATACTTCGTGAAAACGAAAAAAAGGTGACTTCATATCGACTCGAGGTGTTCATTTGAGTTCGAATGGACCTTCAAGAAGAGGAATTCTCGACTCAAATACTTCGAGAAAACGAAAAAAAGTTGACTTCATATCGACTCGAGGTGTTCATTTGAGTTCGAATGGACCTTCAAGAAGAGCAATTGTCGACTCAAATACTTCGTGAAAACGAAAAAAAGTTGACTTCATATCGACTCGAGGTGTTCATTTGAGTTCGAATGGACCTTCAAGAAGAGGAATTCTCGACTCAAATACTTCGTGAAAACGAAAAAAAGTTGACTTCATATCGACTCGAGGTGTTCATTTGAGTTCGATTGGACCTTCAAGAAGAGGAATTCTCGACTCAAATACTTCGTGAAAACGAAAAAAAGTTGACTTCATATCGACTCGAGGTGTTCATTTGAGTTCGAATGGACCTTCAAGAAGAGGAATTCTCGACTCAAATACTTCGAGAAAACGAAAAAAAGTTGACTTCATATCGACTCGAGGTGTTCATTTGAGTTCGAATGGACCTTCAAGAAGAGCAATTGTCGACTCAAATACTTCGTGAAAACGAAAAAAAGTTGACTTCATATCGACTCGAGGTGTTCATTTGAGTTCGAATGGACCTTCAAGAAGAGGAATTCTCGACTCAAATACTTCGTGAAAACGAAAAAAAGTTGACTTCATATCGACTCGAGGTGTTCATTTGAGTTCGATTGGACCTTCAAGAAGAGGAATTCTCGACTCAAATACTTCGTGAAAACGAAAAAAAGTTGACTTCATATCGACTCGAGGTGTTCATTTGAGTTCGAATGGACCTTCAAGAAGAGCAATTGTCGACTCAAATACTTCGAGAAAACGAAAAAAAGTTGACTTCATATCGACTCGAGGTGTTCATTTGAGTTCGAATGGACCTGCAAGAAGAGCAATTGTCGACTCAAATACTTCGAGAAAACGAAAAAAAGTTGACTTCATATCGACTCGAGGTGTTCATTTGAGTTCGAATGGACCTTCAAGAAGAGCAATTGTCGACTCAAATACTTCGAGAAAACGAAAAAAAGTTGACTTCATATCGACTCGAGGTGTTCATTTGAGTTCGAATGGACCTTCAAGAAGAGCAATTGTCGACTCAAATACTTCGAGAAAACGAAGAAAAGTTGACTTCATATCGACTCGAGGTGTTCATTTGAGTTCGAATGGACCTTCAAGAAGAGGAATTCTCGACTCAAATACTTCGTGAAAACGAAAAAAAGGTGACTTCATATCGACTCGAGGTGTTCATTTGAGTTCGAATGGACCTTCAAGAAGAGGAATTCTCGACTCAAATACTTCTTGAAAACGAAAAAAAGTTGACTTCATATCGACTCGAGGTGTTCATTTGAGTTCGAATGGACCTTCAAGAAGAGGAATTCTCGACTCAAATACTTCGTGAAAACGAAAAAAAGTTGACTTCATATCGACTCGAGGTGTTCATTTGAGTTCGAATGGACCTTCAAGAAGAGCAATTGTCGACTCAAATACTTCGAGAAAACGAAAAAAAGTTGACTTCATATCGACTCGAGGTGTTCATTTGAGTTCGAATGGACCTTCAAGAAGAGCAATTGTCGACTCAAATACTTCGAGAAAACGAAAAAAAGTTGACTTCATATCGACTCGAGGTGTTCATTTGAGTTCGAATGGACCTTCAAGAAGAGGAATTCTCGACTCAAATACTTCGTGAAAACGAAAAAAAGTTGACTTCATATCGACTCGAGGTGTTCATTTGAGTTCGAATGGACCTTCAAGAAGAGCAATTGTCGACTCAAATACTTCGAGAAAACGAAAAAAAGTTGACTTCATATCGACTCGAGGTGTTCATTTGAGTTCGAATGGACCTTCAAGAAGAGCAATTGTCGACTCAAATACTTCGAGAAAACGAAGAAAAGTTGACTTCATATTGACTCGAGGTGTTTGTTTGAGTTCGAATGGACCTTCAAGAAGAGGAATTCTCGACTCAAATACTTCGTGAAAACGAAAAAAAGGTGACTTCATATCGACTCGAGGTGTTCATTTGAGTTCGAATGGACCTTCAAGAAGAGGAATTCTCGACTCAAATACTTCGTGAAAACGAAAAAAAGTTGACTTCATATCGACTCGAGGTGTTCATTTGAGTTCGAATGGACCTTCAAGAAGAGGAATTCTCGACTCAAATACTTCGTGAAAACGAAAAAAAGTTGACTTCATATCGACTCGAGGTGTTCATTTGAGTTCGAATGGACCTTCAAGAAGAGCAATTGTCGACTCAAATACTTCGAGAAAATTTTATTTATCGAGAAAATATTACCTACCATATCAAGGTTTTTTTTTTTTTTTTTTTTTTTTTTTTTCCCTCTCGAGGGATGGGGCGAGCCCCTTCACTGAGACCTAAAAGATCGATTGTGACAATATCATGTGTATTATATCCAAGGTTAATCTAAAATAGGTCGCGTTCTGTCAGTTTTTCAACCTTACTTTTGTTCCTATTCAGTGGCAATAAATTTATATCTGAAGTTATTTTCACCTTTTCTTCAAGCAGTTCGTAAGGAACTGGCCCTAACAATGACAAGTTTCCGAAGTTCACAATTAATGATAAGTCGAAATATAATTTTTCAGACTTGGTAGAAAAAACTTGATCAACAATAATTATAGGTAATTAAATTAGGTCCCTAAGTCTTTAAACTATTTTGCAACTTCGATTGACAATGAACATTGAATAAAAAAAAGGAAGGTCATTAAAATATCAATTATATAAATAAGAGATAGTACAAGGAAATAGGTTAAAAAAAGGGGTTAAAATTTCTGTTTACAAACGAAAAATTTAAAAATTACATTCAAATGTGGTATTTAGAAGGCGTTCTTGACTCAACTGGCATTAGTAAGAGATGGTTCAAAGGAAAAACGCCTTAAGGCGTTTTTCCTCGAACTCCCGCGGCGAAATCTAATAAAACGCCTCATGAGCAGTTTTCAACGACTAGAATCGATTATTTTATCGACATTTTGGTATCAAGGTAATCACTAAACATCGATTAACCGTGGTGCGAAGGAATTTTTAATTTATCACAAATAGGAGTGAAGTTAGGACAGAGTAACAGTGCAAATCTTTGAAGAGCTCTCCTGAAAAATTGTAATTTTGTGAGATAAGGCGTTCTTCCTTTTTACGGCAGTATACTGTACCAGACAAAATGAGATAGATAGTTGAAATACAAAATAATATTTTGTAGTCGTTGTGGTATGTAATTTAATTTAGTTATTTAATTATTATGTAATTTAATTATCTTAACAACCAAAATCACCTCAACCGCTACCAAGAACACAACTTTCATCAAGATCAACAAATTATGTGTCCGCTATGGTCAGCGTCAAGACAGTGGGAAAAGGTTATCGTTGTGGACAAGAAAAGAAGAAGGTTATCGTTGGAGGAGGTTATAGTTGTGAACGAGTGACGCGAACTCACTCGCTCCTGAAAGATTGATTTGAGTTTTGTACTGAAATTTGATGACTGTGTTCAGATTGATTCAATATATTAATCAGTTTTTAGTGTCTGTGGGAAATTGAAGTGGTGAGTCATGGCGAGCGTACTGACTCTCACTCGGTTGTCCTTCGGGCGGTTTCTGGGCACGACCGGTCGTCGCGATCAGATCCGGCACCTCAGAAGTAGTTCGGATCCGGTGATCAGTAGCAGTTCGGGCGATAGAACGAAAGACGAACTCGATCGTAGCTCTGGCGAAAAAGAAGTGAAACGGCTCTTGGAAGAGGCTGCAACGTTTGAGGACGACATCCCGAAGAAAGGCGAGGATGCTTGGACGACGTCGCCGTATCCGAAAGGATCCGTCGTCCGGAGTCAAGCCCTCCGGTCACTGAGACCTCTCGTCGACCCTAAGGAAACCAGTATCATCCTCTTCCCCGGACAAGGTAGGTAACTACAAATAATTTGAATAATAATTTGAATGATTCCTGAAAGTACCCACCACCATTTGGCCAAAATCGTCTGGAGTGGGAAAGCACACTAAAAACAGGTTATTGGCAAGTTTTGAGACATTAATAATGTTTGATAACACTGTTTCTTTAGTAACAAACGTTTTACACTTTGTTGGAAGAATGTCTAAAATTATACAATAATTTGAGATTACCTACTGCCTTGTGATTTATGACAAATTTTACCCATTCATTCAAGATCAAACATTCCTAAAAGTGGGGAACTTACTCCCAAGTACTCACCCTATAAAAACCATCTGTCCCTTCCAATCTATTTATCGAACCTAGTATTACTAGGCTAGTAATATTCGCAATGACTCGCAGTTTCTGTGATGTTCAGTATGTTAGTATGCAGCATGTTGTACTGACGAAGAAAATGTTCTGCAGGTACGCAGTATGTTGGTATGGGCAAAGACCTGACTCGTTTTCCAGCCGCACGCGACCTCTTCAAGGAGGCCAGCCAGATCCTGGGCTACGACCTCCTCAAACTCTGCAAGGTACGCTTAGTCCTTCCAATCCTTCTTCCGTAGTTTATCTCGTTTAAGTAATCGTTCAAACCAGTTCAATGTAATTTTTTTTTCTTTTCCAAAATGTCTTTATTAGAAACGTAACATAACAACTGAGCTTGGCCCGGTTAAAGTTAGTTTACTTCAATACTATATTCGACAATGTGTAGAGTTCATAGCCCATTGGCAACTACTCTATAGGATCACTTTCCCACAAGACTTGTCACATCACGAGGTTTCGTTCTGTCAAGACGTCGGGCGACGTTGCTGTTGTCTAGTAGACGAAGAACTTCTGGGTTCATGAGGTCATGAAGCCGCCGCTCGTGTTTAATCGCAAGGTCCTTAAACACCTCGCTAACTGTCTCCATCTTGAGGTCCCGGTGGAGGTAATCATTTCATATGTACCAGGGAGCGTTGACAATACTCCTTACTACCTTATTCTGAGATGTTTGTATGATCTGGTTGTTTGTCTTTTTCGTGCAGCCCCAGACCTGGATGCCATACGTCCATGCAGGCCTTAAAATTTGCTGGTAGATAAGCAATTTGTTGTGTAGGGATAGTTGAGAGTACCTGCCGAGCAGCAAGTACCTACATTCTTTTGAACTTGATATTTAATTGATCTCTTTTTTTAATGACATGCTCCTTCAATCTCAGTTTCGCATCAAGTGTCATTCCTAAATACTTCGCTGTATTGGCGTCCATTCAACATAACTAGTATTTTAGTTGAGTTTTTGTTTGTAAAGTTAACATGAGTAGATTTCTGTTCATTGTGTTTTAGTCGCCATTTTCTTGTCCACGTACTGACATTTTTAACACTGTCTTGTAATTTCCTGGTTGCTTCCTCTACCGTATCGCCAACCCCTAATAGAGCAGTATCATCAGCAAAAGTTGCAATTGAATGTATAAATGACCTTTTTCCAGTTTTTTCTTGTGAAGTTATTTTGCTTGGGGTTTCAACAAAAATTAAGTTCCAAGAAGGGTTTAATTTC
Organism: Stenodema calcarata; assembly: GCA_963920205.1. Taxonomy (NCBI): domain Eukaryota; kingdom Metazoa; phylum Arthropoda; class Insecta; order Hemiptera; family Miridae; genus Stenodema; species Stenodema calcarata. The sequence continues at coordinate 16,770,355 of OY986059.1, forward strand.
AAATGTCATTATTGAAAGTTGATTGATAGTTAACGTAACTTAATGGGGAAGGCGACTGCCACCTTTCGCCGCTAGGAGCGCCACCGTGATTGGAGACACGATCCGTGCGGAAGAGTCCTTGGAAGTGCTGCGTTTCCCCCTTGTGATTAATTAATTTTAAAGATTTTAAAATGCCCGGCATGTGTGTGGCATTCGGGTGCCTTCGCCGTGGAGGTCATAGGTTCCCCAAAGATGAGGGCATGCGAAATGTCCTCCATTTCAATAAGTAAATAATGAATAAACAATTACCAGGGAATACCTGGTAACTAGGACTCTGAGAGGTGACGCATGCGCAAGAGTATGTCTCCAATCGCGGTGCTGCCCTCTACGCTCAGCTTTACGTGTCGCCTTCCCCATTGATTCAAACAGCCTAGATTTTGAAAGCAGCTTCATTTTCTTACCAAGTCAAAAACAGCGAAGGATCTATCTATTGTAGAAGAATCAGAACAGCGTTTTGAAAAAGACCAAAGCCTTTAAATGTGTTTTCCCGAATATAATGTTTACGGGATTGTGTCCCTTGTCTTCTTGAAGTTCGATATATCAAAGGCGTTTTTACTCACTTATTTAAATCACGAGTCACTTGAAACGTTTATTGGTAAGTTTGAGTGTTCTTTTTGGGACTAAGGCGCTGTCATCTTACTCCAATGCGTGGTATTGATTCATGGCAACTCACTGGTCTTCTCTATTCCTGGGATTGAAAGAAAATGGCTACTGTGACTCTGTACGGGCATTCATGTTATCGAGACATTTCAATTTCTGTTTTAGGAAGGCCCAGTCAAACAGTTGAACCGTACGGAATTCGCTCAGCCGGCCATACTGGTCTGCTCTCTCGCTGCTCTTGAGATGCTGAAAGAGGAACGACCGAGCGTGGTAGAAAACTGCATCGCTACAGCCGGCTTCAGTTTAGGAGAAATTGCGGCCCTTGTGTTTGCTGAAGTTCTCTCGTTTGAAAAGGGTTTGTATAAGTTGTGTTTGTTACTATCCCCCAAAAAACCACTCTGTTGTAAAAACTGGCCCGCCAAAAAACCGCAAAAAGGATTGATATCCATTTTGCCCGTCTGCCACGTATATAGGATGTACTATACGGTCGACACCCTTAAATTCTTATTTAGTTTGTTCTGTTTTTCAACATAAATCGACTCAAATCTCAAAAAGCAATTTTAGCTTGTATAATATGGTAAAATATCTTCTCGCCATGACGCTAAGGGAGATTTCGAAACGGATACGGAGCTTGTGAAGTTGTTAGGACATCTCTTCATAGCGGGCGGGGAAAATGGATATCATAACTTTTTCCGACTGCTGTAGAATGATACAGGTATTGCGTTTTTTGAGGGGATATCACATCTTTTTGTTGCTGAAGTTGAATAGACCTGTAAAGTTATGCAAGAATAAAAGCAGTTTAATGAAATAATAAAGCAAATTATTAAGCAAATTGAAAACATTATGAATAAATTATTTATTTATTTATTAATAAAAGAAATGAATTAAGCGAGAATAAAGGAGAGGGAATAAAGAGCCTCGTCGTACAAAATATGCGACTACCCACTCCTTCAGCCTGTCAGTGGCAGGCACTCCAAGGAGCTTGTTATCATCATAAATTTCCAAAATGTCCTCTTAACTTGTCTCTACTCGTAGCTGTGAAACTGGTCAAGATCCGAGGAGAGGCGATGCAGGCAGCAGCCGAGCTCAACAGGGGCGCTATGGTGACTGTTCTATACGGCCCTGACTCCAAAGTTGGATTCGCCTGCGCCAGAGCTAAAGAGCATGCGGTGTCTCTTGGCGCCGAAGTTCCTCACTGTGGCATCGCCAACTACTTGTTTCCCCACTGTAAGATCATCGCTGGTAGTGAAGAGGTAAATTTATACCAATTTTACTACACTTATAAGATACTCAAATTGTCTTTCTAAGTCACAAGGAATCCGTGGAAAGTAGGGGTTTCGATTATTTTCCATATTTAGACAGCAAAAGCAGATATTATTTTTGGATTCTTTAAGATTTTTTTTTTTTTCGACTTCTACGGATCTGTTCTGTTCTCATCTGAATAATGAGAGACATCCTTAAAAAAAATCTACAGTCAAGCATCTCCAAAAATGGAATTGGCTGGTTTTGATAGCAAACTCCTGAATTCTGACTTCAGCGTTAAAAAATCTTAAAAATGACACTTGTCAGACTGTTATTTTTGAAACTTATAGGTGATTTTTCCCCCCTTGATATCCCCCGAAACCCCCCGTTGCGTGTCCTGATTCTAGCCATCTACGAACTTAGGTCTGGTCTGAAACGGATTTTGGTATAAAAAAGTTTTTGGAAATTCGCGTTTTAAAAAATTTTGGAATTTTCCTCGAAAATTCGCCTTAAACACAGAATTAATTGTTAATACGCGTACTTGGTATACACAGTGCAGTGGTGCGCCCGATGGAATGTTGAGGTATAAATCGACACTGCTTCGTCCCGAATGGGAACCACCATGTTTGTCATTCCTTTATGGTTATTATTTCTTTATGGCAATCAAATTTCTGGTTCTTACGGTGATTTCTTGTTTTTTCGTTTTCTTTTACGGTTATTTCTTTCAGGCAATCAAATTTCTGGAAGACAACAAATCAGAGTTCAAACTGAAACGCCTCAAGAGGCTCCCAGTGTCAGGGGCTTTCCACACCCCGCACATGATGCCCGCCGTCGAAGTTTTCAGAAAAGCCCTCAACAAAGTGCCGCTCAATGACCCCGTCCTCGCCGTTCATTCCAACGTCGACGGTAAGATCTACCAGACAGCAGAACACGTCCGGAGGCAGTTGCCCAAGCAGATCCTGGCTCCGGTCAAATGGGAGCAGACGCTTCACATCATCTACGAGCGACCCGCGGAAGTCGATTTCCCGAATACGTTTGAATGCGGACCTGGAACGAGTTTGTCGACGATACTCAAGTACGTCAATATGAAAGCGTGGACTAATTGCACCAATGTGCCTGCGTAGTGAACTTAGTGACCAATCACAAACAGAACGACTGATATGTATAAAGACTCCCAAAACTAACTCGAAACAATTAGCAGTTATAGACTACCATAGACGAGAAGAGTCCTATTTCCGGCTGTTACTTTTGATACTCCTCTGTAAAAGTTGAAAATATCAATAAGCAGATTCCAAACCCAATAGTACAGGGTGACATGTCAACGTTAAAGAATTGAGACCTCGAATCAGGGCCATTCTCAGGAAAATGTGAAATCCGACTACCTTATCGGTTTTGAGGCTCCATTTTTTTAATTGGAAGAATCTTGGAACATGTAGACTCTAGATATTAACAAAGTTGCACAGGTTGGGTTGGGACAGGATGAAGTAGTGACATTTAGGGTTGTTTTAATAAATTTTCATGTAAATACACTGAATTTATGCATTGATTGCCCAAATTCTAGATAGAACTACAATTTAAAAAAAGAAAAAGAAAAAAAATGGTCCCTTACAAGAGCATACTGGACAATCTTGTTTCACGTTTCCCCGAGAATGGCCCATCTCCATTTTTGTCAAAAACGGGATTTTGGTTTGTAGCTGATAAGTTCCTTGGTTTTTACCGATTTTAGCGCTCATTTGTTGGATTTTTGAAGTATTTCGGCTCAAAAGTCAAACATGCTGGTGAAAGGAATTTGGAAATTGGCGGAATAATAGAGAAATAAGGACGTTTTTTCGCTCTGCTGTAAAGTATGCAAAATGTGAAATACGACGTCTCAATTTTTCACCGTCGATATGATTGTTGATTTTGATTTTGAATTATTTTTAACGATATATCAACATTTAGGTTGCCATTTGATTTAACGTAGACAAGTATGAAAAATTGTCACTCAGATGGCGGCCATTCTCTTGAATGCACACGTCAAGTCCATAACTTTGGCTAACAGCTCCCGTTCAATCAAATGCACCTCTTCTGTAATGGACGGTGTAATATTGACGCATCGTACCTACAGATAGCGCCGCTTGTACTTCTTGTACGAATATTCGACTGAGCACATTGCAATTTCTTCAGCCTCTTCGTTATTTTGAATCGTTGTACAGTGTAGAAATCTAATAGAATCAAGTACATAAATATAAAGTTACCGATGGTTTGAATAAATGTCATCAATATTTGTATGTTTTGTTATAAAATGATTGCATCAACTTCTTCCAAGGTAAGGGTGTAAAATATAAAAATGTGATTTGGATTTTTCAACAGTTATATTAACAAACATACAAAATTATGCGAACGAAACACAAAAAATTTATTTACAAAAATAATACGGTAACAACAATATCGTGATGACTACAGGTTTAATATAACTTGTTTGGCTGTTAACAATTCAAATACAATTTCCGGTGAACTATAAAACGATAATTGAAACAACTAGCTGAATAAGCTTGGACAAGTACAACTTGTATGTGAAGCTATTGAGAGCCGATTTATCAATGCCGTTTTTACAGTTTAGGTAGAATTATCCAGCCGTTTGGCAAATACATGGGCGTTAATCAATCCTAAGGAGTGAACAGGTCCTGTGATATCCGGATAAATTTCAAAATGGGGAGTAAACGATTTCAACTGGGGCTTTTCGAGCCATCTATCATCATGTGAGCATATGATTCGTCTGCATAGTGATTTGTCATCAACGAGCTTTCTGTTGCTCTTTGGTGCGAGGACCATTCAAAAATTGGGTTGTAACCTTGACTGATAATTTCATGTTTTTGTTTCAGCACACAACTTTCGATAGGTTTCTTTTGGGTTTTGTACCAGTTGGTGAAATAACTTACTGATGAGTTTCTAGTAGACATGCTCTATCTGTCAGTTAGCAAGCTCCCTGTTCTTTTGAGTCATCATTTAGAAATGTTAGGTCGAGCTACCCGCCCGTTCAACTAAATCAATTGATAAACTGGCCCTCAGTGAGAGAAGAAGATGATTACTGTGTAACATCCCCGTAAGCAATACATTATTCCTTGCAATACCACCAGAGTTAGCCAACTTTAGCCAACTTCACTATCGAGCGTATCTTTAAGGAATCTCGTAATACAAGAATAAATAGGTATTGAGCTAGTTTTGTTTGAAAACAAATAAACACGTAGGATGACAAATAAATTATCCAAACTAAAAATGGCATTTTTCTAGTGTCCCAATATTTACAACGCCTGACACTCGGCAAGATGCTAAAAACATTTTATTCCAAACAGACTATAAGTACTAACTTTCTACTTACTTACATTATTACGAACAAACGGCTTCAAACCCACAACGCTCTTGCAATAAACGCTCAAATCCTTTTTAAGTACTATTTTTTGTTGTAATAAATTCGTGATGTCACAATTTAAAAATATAATAAAGTAACATTAAAATTCAATCATAAAATACCTACATAATATCAATGAATCGTTTGAAGTTGGTATATACTCAACCTATAAACTTACGGTTTTCGATCACAAAATGAACCTACCTTCAGAATAGAAATCAGTGATGGGAAATATAATGTGGATATTGTGAAACGTGAGAGGGAAGGGTAACATTTTTTCACATCCATGTGCCCTCGATATGACTAGATACGATTTATATCGGGCACCTGTAAAATTTCTTAGCGGAATCTCACATACTCGTATATACAGCTATATGTACATGCACCTTACGACAAGAGACGGAATTTCAATGTACGCTAATTTAATTATATAAAATCGAGATGTTGAATGGGTAATAATTTAAAACAAACTCAATAACGCGCGATATTGAGGTTGTTGATTGGGGTATAAGATTAGACTTAACCCATGATTATTTCAAGAAGAAGAAATGTACCGGCTGAGTGAAATGTTCACTAAGAGTGAACAGAAATGAATTTCGAACGACGATTGGTGGTTTAGGTTTTCGTTTTCTTTGGTTTCGAGAGATCTCGTCGCCAATATGCGTGGTCTGAGAGGTCGAGGCCTTCGGGCAACTGGACGACGTACTGGGATCCGCTACGAGGCAGGGACATTGTATTGTACCTGTAGAACGATAGTTTTTGAACAGTTACATAAATAAATAGCCTTCTTGAGTATACGATGTGAGTGCTATAAACAATAACGTACCTGGCTTCTGACTTGATGGAGTGTGTGTAGTCCCTCGTCCCTCTTCGTTTTAGGGTGAAGTCTCGTTCTCCAGTCGCCTGGTAGGATTCTCGCCACTGCACCCAACCATGCCGGCAAATGGGGTCGACTGGACCCCAATTCCTAGTCGGTTTCAGACTGCTCAGCAGTTTCTACAAATAAAATAAATCTCAACTTAATCCGAGATATCAATGGCAGACATCTACTTAACCCTTATAAGAGAGGAAGATCGTGGCATCTGTCTTTTGGGACTGGAAAGACATAATTATTGGTCGCTTGTATGCCTATATGAGCCACCAAAAATGCAGCTGCATACTGTGAGGTACTCAAGAAGTTGAAAAAAAAATCATGAACAAAAGGAGAAGAATGCTGACTTGTGGTGTGTCACTCCTTCAAGACAACGATAGACCTCGTTCTGCCCGTCTCCCTCAGGACCTGGCACCATCGGATTATCATCTTTTCAATAAATTAAAGGGGTTTTTGGGTGGACAATGATTTTCAAATGGCGAGGAGGTCCAGGTTGAAGGTATATAACGAGGGTACCTATACAAAAACTGGTCCCTTCAAAAATGTATTGACCTCAATAGCGATTATGAAGAGGAATAATGACATGTTTTGACACTCATCTTGCAAATTTCATTGAAATACCTAATTAATTTTTAAAACTTGTTGAACCCTTACTTTCTGGACGTCCCTCGTACATCAGCAAAGCGAATTTTAGATTTTTATCCCCACTAGTATGATCGAATCACCATTGGATTTTACATTTCAACTAAATCAAGAAGGGAGAAGAGAGAGCCAAAAATCGGCAGTATTATAGTAGTTGTCAGGGCGTAGCCCAGCCTTATTGCCCAATGGCCACAACATTTTCGGTAGGACAGAGTGTTACCTCCCAAATTTCGAGGGGTTGCTCAATAGGTCCATACTAAGGCTGAGTTCGAACATGGACGTCTTTGGCATGCAAAAAGTGTTTTATAAAAAAAATGCAAACAGCAAAATCGCAACAAAAACATCAATTCGGCCATGTACAAGTGGGAGTTAATTTAAATGCCCTAATTAACTTTGTCTGTAAAATTCAATCTATATCGATATAATTGACGTTAGGTTATGTGTGTAAACTTACAAAGAAGGGGACCCCTACTTTTTTTGTACCCTTAAGCAGTTAGGTGGTTTTTGAACGCTCACCTGCCCGAAATTGTAATCAACTTGACCGCAAATTTGCCAAATGGCGACGACGCAAATGAGAAGCCAGAGGAATCCGTAGAGGACCCAGCCAGACAAGAAGACCCAGTAGTCGTCCGTATTTTCATCCTCACCAGTCAAAGGCAAAAGGAAGAATGAAGCAATCTCAGCACCCTGGAACAAAGTGACAATAGTGTATCAATTGATACGTTGTAAGGTGTTATGGTGAATATAAAGTTCTAATGTAGATAATTTATTTGATATATTGAGACATTTCAACTATTTTGATCTCAATGTATTTCTTCCTGAAGTAACGTTGGGCTTTCGATGGTTAACCAAAATCTTTCTTATTCTTGAAACCAGGGTTTTTGAGTTACATGCAATTATCCCCAGCAGATCACAAAGCGTAATTTTATACTCACAATTAAGAAAATTGGCGTCGTGAACCATATGGTGTTCCAGAACTTGGACAGTTTGTAGCCCAAGACGAATTCGAAGTCGTTTCGTATGGATTCGATGCCGTAGATCCAGATGAATCCGATGAGTTCGAGGGCCGTTGATAGCGCGACCATGTGCCCAATGACGTAGTAGTCTAGCATGTGAAGGAATTTCAGTCGATCCTGTAAACGGATTTAAATACACATGCATTTTCTTTATAAAACGATATGGATAAAAATCAATGTTACTTAATAACAGGAGTGTATATTATTAACGACTACTAGAAATTTGCAGGTTAACCGGGATTTGAAGTTAACTTTTACTCTTCTACTTGGAACACAAAGTTGGTCACCTGGACGGAACCAATTGCCTTAGGAATCAAGAGCAATGGTGCCCGTGAGACGTGTCAGACTTACCAGAATAACAACGTCATCAAGGAACTCCTGATCCCCACTTCGGTACCGTCGTTGGACATAGGGCAAATGCAGGGCAACGAGTCGAGTCCCCTGTATCCCCGTTCAAACGGCCTCTTGGAACGAGGCGTCGGTATTGCCCAGAAGCTGTCCACTCCAGAGATCCCTACCGGAATATCGAGCTACTCCAATCACAGCTTCAGTTCCGGGTGCAGTTGCGTACTACTCAACCCAGAAAACGCTACCTACGAGGACGTATGCAAGGATGGAAGAGCTCAAGAAGAAGGCCAAATCCAACCACGACCAGACTGCCGCCAATGGGATGAAATTCATGGTTGATCAACCCATCTACTGCAAGTGGAAGGAAACCTGGGACAAAGGATGGATAGCTGAGCTGCTCCCCCAACCTCGCTCATACATAATCCGAGATGCTGAATAGATACCGAAGAAATTCGATGCATATCCGTCACAGGACCGTCGCAACTCCACCGCTGCCAACACAGAGAACACAGTTCCCCACTGCCGACCCATTCTCTCCTCAAAGTTCTCCGGCCAGCACCTCGTCTTCCCGGACTTCTCAATTTAGGCCAGACTTCAGAGGCTTTGAGACCCCACACAACCTCGACCAAGTCTGAGCCTTCCACAAAGGTCTACTGCGCATCCCGACCACAACTCCAGCATCGCACCACAGCATAACACTCCAGCCAGGAAAAGCCGCTACTATGGCCGCTCCACAGAAGACTGACTTTCGATTAGACTTATTTAGATTTACTTATCTAACAGAAGGGACTTTTTAATTTCATCTGACTTTGCTTCTGAAAGTAGATATCATAGAAAATATATTAGTTCTTTTTTTTGTAATCAGTTATTCGCCTCGCTCTCCTGTTCCAACTAATATTAATAATCGAAATAGTACAGTCATAGCCATGGGAAATACAACCACCAACAATTCGCACAAAGAGAGGGAAATTCCGTTCCACCTCTACATAACACAGCTCCATTGAATCCCCAATTATGTTCTAGACATCCAAACCCCGTGAGGATACAAGAAACTTCTTAGAAGCACTAGTTAGTGAATCATCAACAGTTTAAGTACTAAATCCCCTGCATCATCAAGTATAGCGTATCTTACATACTTATTGAATATTAGAAACTTACCGGAAGCATCACTGCTACGCCAGCTAAAAAGCCCACAGAAGTGACCATTGATGCAACTATCCAGGGTCGGCATTTGTTCTTGGACTCAACAACAATAGACACCGCGACAGTGTAAACTAGCGCCACCTGTCAACAGTTAGCGATCAAGTTGGATATTCTTGCAATAAGTAGCAAATATTATCAAGAAACTCATACTGGCGTCTACAGTCGTATTATTTTAACTCGAGCTACATCATAATGTTAAAAAAGTAAAGCGATACTCCCACCAACTTCTAGGTTAGGTATCACCGGGAACTTACCATGCTGGTGAACCCACTGAGGATAATCACGAAGTAAGCAAGCATGGCCCAGATTTGAGCGTCGTCGCCAAAACAACAGGAGGCCACCTAGAATAAATCGATAGGAGGGTAGTAAATTGAAACATGGCACGAAAATCCAGCCATGCAGCATGGCTATAAGAGCGAATTTTTGAAAAAACCAACTGGTTTTATAGATTTTTCAACGCTGAACACGAAGGTTAGAGCAGATGAACCGCGAAGAGCATCTTTTCAATTGCCAGGACGGATTTTTCGTGCAAATTTGAACTTTTTATCTCAATTCTATCGAGAGTTATCGTCTGGATTGACTTATACATAAATATATATAAATATATATGCATATGCTTTTTGGTGTCATTTGGCAGTAAATTCAGGATGGTCTGTTAATTTCGAGTTTTAAAAATTTTGGACCGAGCACAATAAGTAGCTTCTTTTTATCGGAAATTCGCCAACAACTGCCCATTCTGACCCATCAACCATCTTAATTTATTACCTAGGTACTCGTAATAATATTCACCTTGTAGATGAGATTTAGAACCATCAGCATAGGTACTTCGGGAGTGAAAGATTCGATGCCGAGGTCTCCCAGCCAGAGGTACACCAACACAACGGCTCCAATACCGATCACCAAGTTCCACAGGATGTAGAAGAAAGCAGCCCTTAAAAATGTAGCAGTGACAAGAAATTATCATCTTCATAGGTTGGTAGTAGAATAACATATGTACAACTATATTGAAGAACTTTATGATGGTACATGAATACACACATGAGCAAACACCTAGCACAGCAAGCAGTTTGACTGGTCAGGTTTGGTTTGTTAAGGTTTTGAGCTGCTTTCATCTCTTGTCATGAAAGAAGCATTTTGCTCGGATTAATCGATCATTAAGTAGATCATCTGTGGGATTGGTTAGTGAGAATGAGATGGATGTAAAGGTGGAATAAGTATTTCCTATAAGGTAAGTCAATTCCTTTTGTGCTATGATAGATACGTTTTAATAGAGCCCTTAGTATTTTATTTTGGGCTACAACAGGTTTTTACTGGTTTTCACGACTCATGAGGTGGTAGGTTAGATAATAGGTCACTCAGTGGATCTGGACATCCATCCAAGGAAATCACATAACAATGAAAGATTCCTTGCATTTACCAGAAAGCGTTGGTTTTCGAATAGATGTTTCCTGCGCAAGTGGTGATGTTTCCAAACCCAATGTGAGTGGAGAAGAAGAACTGGACGATCGCGTAGTACCAAGTCTGAAAAGGAAAACACTCTTCATAAGTTGGATCCAAGTGGGGTTTCATGAGCCAGCACAATATAAAGCTTCCGGCGCAGGTAGTTTTGGATGTTGGTAATTTTGGTAATTTACGGGCTTTCATCTTCGTACGCCTTTCAAAATTGACAGAGCATTTTTATAAGGTGTCTCAATTTTTGGGTGGCTACCAGTTTTAAGCTCGTAGATATATCCCTTTGTTTTGGGCCATTGGTCTCTTCGAAATAAAAGCAATAATTGCTTTTAAATTTAGACGACATGGGTGGGTGCACCCACTAAACGCTGGAAGAGCGGAAAAATAAGTTTTTTCGGTTCTGTTTAAAGAATTAACCAACGATGGAAGCAAATTTTTCAATTACTTCCGATAGTCACAAGGTTCATTCGAGGAGCTGGAGAAGAAACTCCACATGAGGCAGGGAATATCACCTCAAGAAAGATTGGCACTGACATTAAGGTAAGTCCCTAGGGAAGTTGATTCTTAAAAGCAAGTTAACGAAGCTTCTAAAAATATCTTTACATACTTGGAATTCACTTCTTCCTCACCCCACATAACCACCACCACTGCCCTCCAAGCATTTTTTTTTTGCTTGTCAGCACAGCCCAGATACTCTCTATCTCACAAGGAAGGATTCATCTGGGCCGCAGCAATCAACTTGTCATTATCGAATAGATAAATTTTCGCCTGCTCTGCTCCAACTCCGGAAGAAGACAGGAGATTGATTGCTAACGTGCGGCTGATGCAATGATCCATCACACACATCATGATCAACGATCACGAGTAACAAGCTTCCTTCATACCGAGCGCGTTGCAGGAGACGATACGTCTGTCACTCATACCTACTTTTTTCAGAGTCGCCCACAGCGACCCCATCTGATCCTGAGGATCATCAGCTTTCTCTCATACCGATCTCCTCCGTGTGAACGCAGCTCAAGTTATTAGCGGTAACAACCAACCAAATATTCGGAATAATAGGTAACGGAAATGGGGGTTACGTCGAATCTGAAGACAGGGTCCCAGCTGAATTCGATGAGGCGTTCGAGTCCATTGTAGTCGACGGAGAGCTGCTGAGTGAGAAGACCGCAGAGGCCAGCGAGAAGGGGAAGAGTCAGGAAGAAGGTGGACAATCTGTAGGACTTGACTCCTCGAGATACACTGCGAATTGGATAGAGAACATATTATCGATTCAGTATGAACTGGTCAAGATACCTATATCTTGAGACTATAGACTGAAACTCAACTTTCTCATTCTTGAGGAATGGTCCCAAAAATAGATAAAAGTTCTGCTATCGTTACGTAAAATTGTAAAGTTGTTATAAAACGATTCCATTCCAACATGAAACAATACTGGTGCCATTAATATACCATAGGGGTTGTTTCTTACCATAAAAGAATGAATGCCCAAAGTAAGAACAGCAGCGTGACGTTGACTCCAAACCACATGGGGTCCTTGTGTAAAGGTTTTAGGAACGTTTTTCTGCAAATCAAAATGAAAAGCTCAAGTAGTATTTCAGTAGAAAATCCGAAGTTCTGGTACTCTTGGGCATCAGTTAGAAGTAAATACCGTGTCGACACAATCACGTAGTAGGTATATCTAAAATAGCCTCAATGTGAACATCGAGAGTACCTAACCATCAAAATATGGGTAGGGACTATTTTGAACCTAACATTAGGAATTCTAAAATAATGCGCCAGTACAGAATATTGGAAAATTTCCAAGATTTAACATTAAATATTAATATTAACATCCAATACTTATTCCAAAGTAGCAACAAACCATAAAAAAAAAGAAAGTGTGCAAAAAATTGAGAGAAATTGGTTTTCCAAAAAGTAAATTAGGTACCATTTCAAATTTTCTTGTCCCTTCAAAACGTGAAAAAAATCAAAATAAAAGCTTGTGGCTCTTGTAAAAGCGTGCAGCTCTACAGTAAACCGTCACAATAATAATAACATCGTAATAAATTTGATCATTTTCGGATCATTTTAGGCAAAAATAATAAATCATACTCACTCGAGGCAGGACTCATCAGTCATAGGCACGATTTTGGTTTCGTCTATTGCTCCTCCCTGTGATACAAGAACCAAAGGTGAGTGATATAGGTAGCGGATATGTACTGCCACAACTTGAATATCAATTTACTTCACAATAATCATTTAGAATCCTTTAACGCTATAACAGAAACCCAAGAGGAAGGTTTCACATTACCTATACTAGGACTTCAGGAATCAGTTCTACAATCAATTTGCAATAAAAAGTGTCTCGAAATCTTTTTAATCCTCTCTAAATGCCACTTTTTCCACTTTTAAGATTTTTTTCGTGGTTTCTATCTTAACTTGTGGCCATAACTTCCTTAATCCGTCAAATAAATCCAAATGTAATTATACCGTTCAAAAGGACGTTGCATTTCCCATCAACTTGATGCAGAATCAAAATTTTCGAGCGGCTCTAATGTGTACTTTAATGAAAACTTACGACAATCGGCATTATGACAGAAGTGCACTCAGCGAATGGCAAAGGCCCTTTGATGCTCCAAAGGCCGTAGAACAGGGCGATGGTCATGACCACGGGGTAGTAGATGGACAGAAGGAAAGAACACAGTACTTTGACGTAGCCCACACCTAGAATGATGTAATTGGCATTATATGGGAACTTAATTGAAAGCAGGCACCTAAATAATTACATATCATAATTTATTTATTTATACGGTAGATAATAACTGTGTAGAGCTGTAAATCAAGCAAGTAGGCAGGCAAGAAATATCACAGAGCTTAGATTCTTGACAAGCACAATCAGACATCTGGATAATTCACCTATGGTGAGATAGTTAAAACCAGTCGAATATTTGGTAGTTTCAAGTCACACCAGATTCCTCGACTATGAAGTAGAATCTAACTATCAATTTTAGGTTATTCAAGTGACGAAGACATTGGCGTCTATTATAACTCACCTTTCAAAATCGGTACAGCTCGCCATATTTTGGTGGTTCCTTGTTGACAGAACTGTCCCAGGACGATTTCGAGGAAAGTCAACGGGATGCCGAACAGTATGGTAATGCAAACGTAGATTACCAAAAACGTCCCTGAAAGATAAATATTGCTTTGATCAGTCAGTTCATACCACAATACATAATAACACAGTAAAATGTCGAGTAGAGAGTAACTACTCGTGGGTAAACTAGGTACTCAGGGAAGTTTGTATATTCAAAAAGAGTACAAATTTGGCGTTTTCTAGGCTCTCAAATCTGAAACCGTCCCTAACTCATGTACACGTTATGAATTCAGGACCCTCAAGAGCAATTAAAACGATTACCAGCTCGCGAGAAATGTTTGGAAGCTATAGAAATGTTTTTATTATAGTGCCCTTTTCTGCACTAACTTTCCTGGGCTTGAGTTCACTTTAATTGTCCTGGCGCGTGATGGACACACCCAACTATAACCTGCTAGGTATAGCAGTTTTAGTTCGTTAGATGAATTTTATACGAGGTCAGCTCTTGTTATAAACCACAGAACGAGAATAAATAAATAACAAAATTATGTAAATACTCAAAGATTCAGTATTGCCAGGTTGGGATGGCCAAATTCGGCGTTTAATTTCTGTAGAAATATATTCATTTAACATATCGGTGTGGTATTTCGCAACTATAATACCACGCTGGAGTCAAAACCACTAGAAACGAAATTAGAAAACAATAAGACATTTGGAATGACAAAATCGGCTTCTGGAAGGCGGGACACAAATCTCGACTGTTGACATTGTATGCAGATTGAAACTGAAGGAGCCGTAGGTGTCATTGTGTTTCTCAGCCCTCTTCAATGAACGAGAAAGGACTGAAAATAGTTGAAAACGGATTCTTGAGCAATAAACTTGACATTGAAATAGAATTTCGTTGGAGCTGTTCAAGTATTCTGTCAACACTTGGAAACCTCCGCAAGTTTTTCAAGGTCGGATTCGCATGCTATTGAATGAGCAAGTTGTGTTATTGAGTGAATCGAAAACTTCCTACTCGATGCCAGACGAGTTTGGTACATTGGCACAAATTGTAATCGATGTGGGGCCTGAGATATTCAAGCTCTTCCTCCCATGTGACTGAGGTGACAGCTAAGATAGATAACTTTCTAATCGCACACCCATCCTGTCCTTGGTCAAGAATGATGGACGCGATTGCTTAATCGTACACCTACAATCATTATTATCAAACGTAGGCTGACCGTTGAGCCGCGTTGAGCAACATGACATCTTGCAATCATCAAGTTGTATTGAAATCCGATGTCATTAGTTTATTCCGAAAGACTTCATTTAGGACACCAACGTTAACAATAAAAAGACGAGTGTTATGTATCTAAATAAAACATTCATGAATTACTTCGCTAATGGAAGTTAAAATAGGATTTATGCGGAATTGGACATTTCTACAAGTCCATCTTTAGGCTAACACGCACAGAATCCTGTTTGTTACGACTGGTTTCGACCTTATGTCGTGTCATGACTAGCCATAACATCCCATCTCCCTCATGCACATCAGAATTTTTGAGCGGGTTTAATGCGTACAGAATGAGACCTTGTATATTTCGCATATCATATTATTATTATTATTATTCACACTGTGTGGTCATGCGAATTTCGGTCAGTTTATCTTTCCCAAGAACATCAGGTAACAGGACAGCTCCCCTTGCCTCTCTATTGAAATTCTTGAAATTTTTCCAGGAACAATCTCTCGGAAGCCTTTGGAGAAGGGTTTCATCCACGATTTCTCAGAAGGGAAATGACAAAGTTCGGAGGAACGTACCTGAACCCCCCAACTGCCAATATTCCTGCTCTGAGGTTCTAAACTGCTTCACAAAATCAAAATTATTCGTTCATGTATTCACTGGCGTAGCAGTCGGTTTGTCAGGATGCAAGAACCAATCCTTAGCCGATCCTATGGAAAGGGGACGGAGCGGCGGACAGATCGTCGAACTCGCCCATATTCGGCGTGGAGAAGGGATTTATCATAAAACGGGTTTCCTTAATTATGCATCGAATGACATCACGTCGTTCCCAGGACCATTCGCTTTGAATATTATAATGAACAGAAAACACGCTTTATGAGGTGCCGAACAAAATGATTACTATCTTATAGAAAATTGTTAACAAAATATTGCAAAAGCCTTGGAAGGGTTTTGATAGTTTTGATGTGACGTTTACATAATTCATGAGTAGAAATCGCCATGAAACTACGAAGATACGTGAGACGGCTCTAGTCTTCTACGGTGAATATGTAGAACTGGCCAAGTAAGTACTGCGTAGGCGTAAGTGTACAGATACTCGAGAGGGCCAAGGGGTTGGGAGGGTTGGTTAGGTAACATTTTTACTCACTGGATTAGATATAGACTTATCTTGTTGGTACAATATTTTGATTCCTGTGTGAGGTGGTTCCGTTTTCGATATAACTAGAGACTTTTTAAAATTATTGCAGTGAAATGGCACAATTTTACTAAGTAGGTACATGTTGAACGGAGAAATCGATGCATAACACTTCAATAGCTAATATTTTCATATCTCTGTTTGTATAGAAATTGAAGTGATAAGACATAGTTCAACATTTAGTAGAGATGTTTGAAAATAACACCACCAACCAACCAACTTGATCTTCCCGATAGGATTGTCTACTCTGTGTGTTCGGCCCACCAGAATAATAAATTGACCCCTAATTTATTGAATAGGCATACCTTTTAAAACTAGTCCAAAAGCCATTTCCCAAACAGTTCCAAAAAACCATAGTCGGCGCTTCATCTTCCAGTCGAGAATACCTTATCTGTGTGTTCGTTATCATAGTACTGCCAGCCATAAGGCGGCCATATTGTATTACTAGTAACGAAACCTAATAAGAAGTCGTACGTTGAACTAGCGTGAATTTAGGTCAGATCAACACTAATTGGAATTTGATGCGAATCACCTTCACACAGTGCATCTTATAAACTTATTGCAACTTACCACCGCCGTGCATGAGGACAACTCTTGGCAGCCTGACGATATTACCCAGGCTGTATGCGAGGGAAAGTATCACCATCACCGTACTCAATCTCGGGAAAAAGGAACATGCCGATTTCTGAAACAAGAAAATGTGAAGTAAGCACCTTTTCAAAACGTTATTATTGTCAAGGTGAGATCAGGAAGCGGGGTTCCAGCCGTTTCCTCATATTAATTACCAACAAAATCAACTAACCTACACAATCAGCGCGGATCATCGAAAACACTAATTAGCTCTCAGATTCTCTCATCATATTCCTTATCATTACAAGCTATGTTATTCAAAAACAACAGTGCATTATTTGGATTTCAATTTCAAGGATTATTAATTGCGTCTAACCAAAGTCTTGAGCAAATGATGAAACAATGGGTTTAATTCTTATCCGTGGGAGGGAAATGTTTATAACGGGCGGCATTGTCCGACGAGGCAAGTTTGAAAACTTGGTGCGCCCGAAACATCCAACAAGGTCAAAACTAAGCGATAAAAAATTATCAATACATATTATTATGGAGAATGATCAAATATCTGCCAATTTGCTCATCACAATCACAATAAAATTGCACGGCAAGATGTAATAATAGTTTTCATGTTAGGGTAATATTTTGCGTAACCTTAGGTTGATTTGGTATTGCTACCATAATTATGTACCCAAAGCTAGGCTACGGCTCATTATCATTAGTCGGTAGCGAATGCCACTAAGTAGTAAGCACTTCTAAACTTAGTTATTTTATTATTCATGTTTGATTGTATGTAATAATTTCATATTGTTTTCTTTCTAACTCATGGACATTGTACATGTTAGTTAATTTGTATTGAATTGGGTGTTGTTAGAATTACTGTAAGTAAATAAACATTCACTAATTAGGGGGATGCGCTTTTACCCGTAGAGCGTCTGATTCAACTAAAAACGTTCGTTCTCTCGGTTCACAACAAAAATTCCATTATCTCACGGCAGAATCACGTTGTAACAACAGAAGAAGTCGGATGCAGTTCTACTACCGCCCTGTCAATCACTTTTAGCGCAGCGGCCGTGAAAGTGCTCCGATAAGTGAAAGTCATTACTCGCGTTATACGGGGCCCCGTCTCATATAATGTTCGATACCCGTTGCCAACTGTTTTATTGGGAAAGTGAAACTGCCTCACGACTTCTCAGTTGACACCTACATCCGTATGAGAAAAAAAAATCCGTATTGTTATGTCCACGGATTTCCGTCATATTTAATAGGAGAATGGAGCTATGCTCACATATCTAAATGAAAAGAAAAATCATCCATATTTAAGTACATATTAGGTATATTACGTGTACAATCATCTACAATTTATCAGAATTTATTAATACATACGAAAATATTACTAAATAATCTCTCAAAACGTCGATGAAAAAGAAGTCAGAAACTCGAACTTGAATCGCTCAAGCAGTTCAACTGGGACTCAAAAATCTTGACAACTGACAATATTATGGTCCAATAATCATAATAATATTATGATATTATACCAATAATAATATTATTATTATTGGTATGAGATTACAGTAAAATTAAAAAAAGATGAATGATACATGGTACGAGTACGAAAGTTAGGAGTGCAGGAGTTGTGGTGAGGTGTGAGGGAGTGGAAGAAATCCAATTCCCAAATTTGGAAGAGTTTAACAGTCCAAATTTCAAAATCGATAAAATGGGTCCATACAACCCGTATTATTAGTATCTACGATATATAATTATTGTAGAAAATATGAGGGTGTGAGCACTGAAAGAGCTTTCTTGAAAAGTGCCATGTGTTAAGGGATATACCTACATATGAGGGGAAGAATTATTTATACCTCGTCTTCTCTGTAATCTGAATAGCGCTTTTGGTGACCTCATTCACGAAGGTTTTCATAACGCGATGGAATATAGTGCAGCGATGATAAAAGGGCTAACATTACCAGTATTGAGTCATATTCACCCTCCCACAATATTCCTGTCAGCCGAAGCTGAGCTATGGGAGAGCTTCTAATTAAAATGAATGCCGTAACAATAGATGGAGAATCCCAAATGGGAATTCCGCGCTTTGAACATCATGTTCACGACCAACTTGCGTCGGGGGAGAAAGCTATGCTACTTATGTCCAGAACTCTTTGTTCCAGTCAGAGTGGCCGCTATATGCCACCATGCTATCTGTATCCAGATTTCAAACACTACTGTGAACATTCAAGCTATGAGATTGACATTGGACACTACCAAGACTGTTATAACATTTATTTAATTGAACAAATATGTTCATGGATATGTACATCATTTTCTGGCACCTGAGGGTGACGAAAGAGGAAGAAACAGTTGATTGTCTGTTGCCAAAACTTGTTTAAAATCAAATCCTGGGAACAAATTGAGAAAGTCATCTATAGATTAAATTCGTTGCAGAAATGGAACCAAGGTTGGCTGCATGCTCAACTTCTTCCAAACCATTTCTGCAACGAATTTAATAATTTGATATAATGTAATATATTATATTATCTACTTCAATCTCTGAGTACCTTACTGAATAGCTATTTCCCTTTCTGGTTCTTTATTTTCGTCTTCGATTTATCTGAATTATTCTTTTGACTTGTTCTTCTTTCAGACTCGAAGCAGGAGCGGTCTTCATTGCGGAAGATCTCAAACTTCACCTTCCATGGAATCAATAAACCGGCTTTCATGAAATTTGGAAAAAAAACAAAACTAAGTGGGTTTTGTGCACTGTGAATTCATAATTTTTCGCGCATACATTGATTTCTACCAATCATTGTTGATAGTCGAGGACTGGTCCAATTTTGGACGGACCAATCAATCAATAGGCGATGGGAAGAAGCAGCCACTGCCCATTCACTTGGCAAAAGTTTTGCTCCTCGATGTGTGGGGACCATAACCTTTTGTTCGTTATTATTCTCGTTATTACTTTCTTTTTCAGCTTTCTGTTTCATTGGCTCTGAATAGGTACAACGCAAGTATATTTCAAAGTGATTGTTCTTATGGAGTGACCGGATAATTTCCATATGGGTTTTCTTCAGAAGCTCCAGTTCATTCAAAGTCACGTAATACACAGAGCACCCCAGCCGAACCGCCAGAGGAAAAATGCGTGAAACCTGCTGATTCACCAAGCAAACAATAGGGTAATGATGAAAA
The DNA here is from genome assembly GCA_963920205.1 of Stenodema calcarata. NCBI lineage: Eukaryota > Metazoa > Arthropoda > Insecta > Hemiptera > Miridae > Stenodema > Stenodema calcarata. The sequence goes on from OY986059.1 coordinate 16,790,394, forward strand.
AATTATGATCATAGTACAACCTTCTTACGATTTATTTTGGAACACCGAAAACATTGTTTCGTTAATAATAATGACGATGAGCTGTTACCATTATCCCTTATGAACCAAAACCAGGTCTAGTTCAGTTGGTTGGGACAAGAGGCGTAGAAAAGCAGTCTGCCGAAAAAAAATGAATCTAAAAAAAAAGTATTAGCCTAGCGGTGCGTCAGGGTTCATTTGGTCGAGTAGTGAACCCGTGGAACTGAATCCGCTCTCACTACTTGGATGACCAAGAGATTCCAAGTACACATTTTCTGTGGAGTCGAATCAACATGAATTATTTCAACGAGAAAATTAATTGAAAGAAAATATGAATTCTAGAAGGTCCATTCGTCAAAACAATAGTTTCAAATTGTACTATTATAGAAACTACCCTCTCTCAACTATGTATGCAACGTTTAACATTGTATGCCACATAAAGAGCTACCTACTCTGATAGTTACTTCAAGGGTATCCTCAGCAGCCAATTAGAGGGATCACATTCGATCATTAATTACTTCAAAGAGTTTTTAATGAATAGAATGTTTTGTTAGTTATTGAACGCCGATTTCTTGCCATCATAGCAAGGTAGCCTAAAGTCACGAGCGTCAGTTCGCTCATTTTTCGAGCAATTTGCTCATTGAGGGCGGGATAACGGGTTAGATAAGATTCCTTTGAAACGTGACTGTCGAACTTCAACCGGTGCCAGGACTTATCAAACAGGAAAATCACTATTGTCACGAGCTATAGCCGCACGTCGCCTAGCTGTCTCTCCGCACGTGGGAGTGATAGTTGGGCATTCAGTCTTACGTTCAATTGCAATGAAGAAGGAACGCACGACGGAAAAAAAGGAAACCTGGATAAACGAACAAGGAAGTTGGAGACCATGTTTGAATGAACGAGTGCTATTGTTGCTATTGTTGCCCCTTCAGGTATTAGATGAATATTTTGGTTTATTATTTTCAAAACGTCATGTCTCAGGAATTCAAGGTTAAACGGTATGAACCTTTGGAATTGCTCAAAAATTACTCCCTCTAGATTTGAGGGTTCGCGTTTCAAGACACCTGAGTAGATTTTAAAAATCGAATGAAAAAAATTCCGGCCGTCCGTGGCACTTTTGCCCAGTTAGAGTTGTACAAAAATTACGAAATTTGGTTTCCGGGTTCAAACAACACCCACGATGATCCTCAAAACTTTTCATAACCCTAGGTCAATGGGAAGGAGTTCAAAACGAATTTGGAAATTTGCGTTCCAGTTTGAACAACGTTTTTTTCAACTTCTTGATGAGCTTGAGCCGTGACATTTTAACTATAGGTCAGACCTGGATGACAATGCAATATTCACTCGGTTTCTTGACTGTCATAATTCATAATAATAATTAATTTATCATTTAGTTGTCTAGACAGAAGCGCGATATGTACAAAGAAGATAATAAACCGTTGTGTCAAGACTTTGCAGTTTTCGTTTACATTTGAATAGATCTTGATTCAGATAATTTTTCAAGACCTATTGGAGCGTTGTATGATCAAATGAGGCCACAATGGTAGGGATGAGAAAAAAACATCAACATGGGCGTAGTTTGAACGATTAAGTTCAAGACAATCAATACAAACAGCTGTTCATTCTGGGGAACAGCCAATTCAAACACGAACAAGAGCCCCATGGTCGTGTTATATCGAGCGGGTTGTTCTGGTACTTGACGTGCTCCCTGAATTATATAAATACAAATAAATTATAAATAATTCGTCATTTACATGACAACTCAATTATTTGATTCCCAATTTATACAAATAAAACATCATTATTAGGTCAGTCCGGAATTTAGTTGGAAGACTGAAGAGACCATCGATGTGCTAGTTCCCGAATACCCCATATCACTGAGAGAAATCCCACCATCTCGACCCCCACCTCTGGTTACTTTCTCGAACGTACACAGAACGAACATGTATGATCGAAGATAAACCTTGGTGTGTGAGGTCCTATAAAGAGATGGACATGTATCGTACCCCTAGTACCAACCCAGATCTCGAATAGTTTCCACGTGGGAGCTGAGGCGGGAATATAATAAATATTGCAGTGAGTGACGTAACAGCCAAAACTCTTGTTCAGACGAAGTGTGGCACCGTCTGGTTAACGTTCCGTTACACAATATCATTATATTGTTGTGGTTTTATGGGAATTGGTACAGACTATCTGGTGAGTCTGATCATGCAAGGCGATTCTTCTCAACCCAGCCGAACAGCCCTGTTATCCCGAACTGTTGTGATAGTTCACTTTTAAGATACAGAATTGTTGTCCAAATTTGCTGTGATAACCAACTCGTTCTTACAAAGTGGCTGCTCTTTATGTTTCAGAATTGGTATTTGTGAAGTGTTCATTGTATCCATTTGTCGTTCAATATTGTACTTATTTTCGAAGAATTGATTTGGATTTTGTTTTTTTCATTTTCATACGAGCCTTGACATTTGATACGAACTAAATCACTCGCGACGAAATCGTGGAAACCCATGCCAAGGAAAACAAGAGTAAGTATTTGAAAAAATAGTCTATTTCCACTGAAATATGAGTAATCTGTTAGACCGGTTTCGGTGATTAAACCATCAGTAACTAAAGAATACTCTATTGTTTAATAGTCGAAACCGGTCTAACAGTGCACTCATATTTCAGCGGAAATAGACAATTTTTTCAAATACTCTTATTCTCCTTGACATTTGACTCTTCGTTTCAGGATGTTCGCTGCAGTGCTGTTCGAAAAGGTGAATACCCTCGTACAGCCAACCAACATCGTTCAATGTCAATATGAAACTTCTTGAACGGGTGACGCGGCATAAATTCCTGGCTGTAGCTTCAATAGGGAAACTCCGGGCGGCTCCCACCTCATTAACATCATCGGCTTTTGTACTTGGCCGGATGATTCAAAATGATTAATTAGCTCTGCCTTATTCACAACCAACAAGGAAAGACAGTGGTTGTTCAGTGTTCAGATGGCACACCAACCCCACCGTAACATAATAATATTATGTTATAGTCAATACGATTCTGTATAACCCGCAAAACCGAGGCAAAGTTGTGGCAAAAGGGTGTAGAGAGTTTAGGATGAACTATGACAAATTGGCGAGCTTTGTTTGGTTGTTAACATGGTGGCTACTTTATTAATAAACCAAGTCTTAGACATAAAATGTTAACAGGAAATGTTAAATTCCTACATTCGTCATAAAATGTTAATGTTTCAGGGAATTTTTAAAGGAAATCTTTATGATCATACATGGTGCAAAACAAGCTGTCATCTAAGAACGTGTAGCAAATACGTTGAGAAGGTACCGAGTGTGTATTTATCTGACGTCACGAAACGCGTTTTCCAGGTATCCCATGTCTCGGCTCCTATTTGACCGGTCAACTTCAAATTTGGTGTGGATAATAGAAAGCCCTCAAAGTTCCAAGTCGCTAGGTCTGAAGGGAGCCTTTACCTTGCCCTTGTTCTTCTTGTTCAGTTAGACAAGGCTACATCCTTATGGTAGACAAGCCTCTCCATCTTCACCGATTGACTTGAAATTTTGTACAGAGCTTCGTTTCACCTTGAGACAGAGCCTTTTAAAAGATTTAACCCATTATTTCAACCCAAACAAAATTGTAGAAAACAAAGCAGAAATTTTATCGGATATCCAAAGTTACTTCTGGGCCTCCCCTTGTTTGTTTCCTTCTGTTCCTGTCCGCTCTTAACTATTTCACGTCTCTCGAGATGAATGGCGTGTCAGATTTTGTCAACGGGTACATGACCCTCAACTTGCCCGATCCCCCTTGACTCCGTGTGACCCCTGGCGGGTATCCAGGCTTCATTTCATGCCCAAATCCTCTCGAAGTACCGAGAAAACGTGATGATACACCTTCTAGGTCAGTGAGTAGCACCGCTGTTGGAACTGAGGACCGCCCTGGAAACTAGCGCGAACGTGATCCTGTAGCTCTGGTTATCACAAGGAACGTGGTAATTTGTTCCACAACTTCCTAGCAGGCATTCGAGTAAGGAACGGCATTCACGCCAATACAGTTACGTTTCATTAGGTTCCCAAAAGTTAATTACGAGGCCCATACACTGCCCAGTCGCTTAGTTTGAGAACAGAATAATTCACTATTGTGTTCAGCGTAAAAAAATCTTTTAAATGAGGTGTCACTTGTCAGACTGTTTCATTTTGGGAATGTATTGGTAATATTTTTATTAGGTTTATTTTTTGGTAATGTTTCAACCTTTTTTTTTTTTTTTGATTTTTTTTTTTTAAAGGAAGTGATCCTGTGTGATCAAGTGTTTTTTGGAAGGAAGTGTATTTATTTTCTTTTAACTTCGCCATAGCCGGTCCCCAGCCCGGTTGAGAAAGAAGGAGGGAAAGGGAATGAAAAATTACGAAATTTCATGTGCGATCACGCCTGAAAAGACGATTTCTTTACGCAAAATAAACTCATTTCGGCCATTATTTCGAGAAAATCGACAAAAATCAAGAAACGGATAGCACCATGTGAATCATCGTTGAATAATAATGTAAATTCATGTACCACCAATTTTTGTGCGTGGGCAATGTCCAAGAAAGTCCATGCCAACCCTTTCAAATGCCCCCCCCCCCCCCCACCATGAACTGTTTGAGGGGCGCTGGCTTTCGTTGATGGTGCCCTTTGGTCTTTTGGCAATCAGCACATGTCTTGCACCACGCTTTGGTTTCTGATTCCATATTTGGCCAGTAGTGATGGCGAACATTACCAAGTGTCTTGAAAAATCCAAAGTGACGGTAGGGCTAGGGCTTCTGTGGCATTGTTGGAGTACTGGATTCTCCGGTGGATTTACCAGAATCCATGTTTTGGGCAGATTTGGTAGTTAGGCAACTTTGAACGGGTTACGGATTACCCAGGGAGGCGGGAATTTTGAGCAACTGCTTCGAAGTGACTTTTTTTTCACGTTTTTCCTCACCAGACGGTACTTTTTTTTTAAAAAAAAAAGGAAGTGTTCGTATTTATTTTCTTTTAACTTCGCCATAGCCGGTCCCCAGCCCGGTTGAGAAAGAAGGAGGGAAAGGGAATGGAAAATTACGAAATTTCATGTACAAACACGTCTGAAAAGACGATTTTTTCACGCAAAATAACGAATTTCGGCTATTATTTTGATAAATTGAATCAAATTAAGAAACAGATAGCATCATGTGAATCAGCGTTGAAAAACAATGTAAATAGGTACATGTAACGCGGAATTTCCACCTCGGAAATTCGATTTTTAAACATTTTGGACCGAGATAAGTACTTCTGTTTTCTTCGAAAAGTCGCTAATGGTATTCATGTTGTTATTATGTTACCTTGGAAATAAGTCCTCTAGCACCCTCGTCGAGTCCCCTGTGACTACCCTGTATCCCTCGAACGTCGAATCCACTTTCACAGGTCATGAACTCCAACGAAATTGGTTCAGCTGCTGTCCCCAAAGTCTTGAAGTGAACTAACGAAAACGGCGAACTATATTTCCATAACTACACACTCCCGCATTTCATTGTCCCGTATCTATCACCTCTAAACCCCCGCAAACATTCCTTTGTTCGAACTCGGTAAAATATGGGCAAAACACAGCGACGGGTCGCAGACACGACGATCGGAAGCTGACTGAAGGGAACGGGTCGGTTGGATTGGAAATGGAAGTCGTTAAAAATTGTTATTGCCGCTGAAACTCTTCCGAGCGAATCTTTTACGTTTTAAGGAACGAAGAAAGGGGAAAAAAGTTGAATCTTCAAGAGCGCCATTTTTCGCTTCACAACCTACTTTATGAATAACACTCTGGTATTCCTTTTTAATGACTTTGTAATCGCAAATTCGCTATTTCGGCGCTCAGATGTTAATTACCAAATAAATAGATTATTAAATAAATTATTAAACCGACGACAAATCGACTTATAACTTGCACTTGTCGTTTTATAAAAGAGGTATTAGTTATTGAAAATAAAATACAGTTTGTATGGATTTCTCCTTCTTTCTATCTTCACTGAAGTCACGTCTATACACCCTTGTTGTTCCCAGAAAAAAGACATTCCATCTCCTCAGCTAATTGAAGATTCCCAAGGATCAACATCCTTCCGGCAGAAGGCGACGTGCTTCTCCACTGATTTTTCTTCAAACTGTGATTTCCTGATTCCAAGATTCAATTGTGTGAAACATGATATGACATTGTTGACGATGGTTGACTACAGGAAGGCACCAAGCGGAAACATGATGAGGCAATTAATAACGAAGTCTTAACAAGTTTAGATCAAGCAAGTACTGCAATATCTACGACGGGAGTAAGTATGTAAGAATTCAGTTGATGGTTTGAAATGAGCTATGGATTTTCTGATAAATTGAGAGCTACCAACAAGTGGTTAAATATTTTCGTACGCCGCCATACGTTACTGTTGTGAAGACATTCATATTGAGCCGCAACCATGTTCCAATTTTAGTTCAAAACGACTATTCTTTCGTTTAGTTGAGCGCTTGGCAAAGATTCGCGGTCACACTTACTGATTCGAAACCAAGTTTGTTCTGAAACGGTTAAGGGAGTTTCTGAGGGTACCTCAGTAGACAAGATTGAAAGTTCAGGCGAATTGCATCATTGTTTAGGGTGAAAACGAACTCCCAACTATGACATAGATGCGACCCATGCTGTGCTGTCAGATCCCGCTGTACGTTATTTATAACGGGTCAGGTTTTTAGTACAATCATAAATTTTAAAATAGCCCATCGCGCCGTGATATTGGTAGAGTGAGTATCCTAGTATCTAGCATTTTATAGTGTCTCTATGAACGGGTTACGGGAATTTTACGAGAGGACAACGTCAAAACGTGACGCACCCGTCTGAAATTTGCATTTGAGATTGACGATTGGGTCGACTGTAAAACTCATCCGAATCATAATAACGACGCTCGCCGTCTACCCACGTTTACTCTGTACAAAGTGATATGAGTAGGTACGACGTTACCATATGGATGGACGGCTATCGGATTACAGGCCTAAGAAGTCCTACAATGCCTGAGGAAGGAGGAAGGAGTCTCGCTCTAACAGCAGGAACGCGGGTGTAGGAGTGTCAACCTCTAGGTATTTGTCAATAAGCCAACTCGATATTTCGACGAGACGGTTCCCTATAAAATAAATACTTTTATGGAATTCTTCAGGTACCTATAATATGATTCTAGGGAGAAACTTTCAATCCTGATATGCGAGTTCAACGACCATTTCTAAGCAAGAAATATCTCCACAAAAATTGCTTCAAAACGATGTACATAATGGTAATGGTCCAATTTTAGTGGAGCATGGTGTTCGAATTAAATTACATTATTTATGTACAATGGTAAAATTTGAACATTGTTCAAGCAGTTGTATAGCTGTATTTAATACAGCTGTACAACTGCTTTAACAATGTTCAGATACTCCGTGGTTCAGACTAGTAAACAAGGACGTGAACAAGGACGTCAGCATGGAGGAAGACAAAGGGTTCGTTGAGATAATTGTGGTTCAAATTTGATGAATTGTTGGCAAGTTCAGTTGGGGTTGGTTTGATGAAAAGGATTTTTAATACATAAAATCACGTTCCAAATTTGGAGGCAAAACACTGCTAAATCGTGTCCCTTGGACTCAAGGATGGCAGGTTAGATACCGACCATAGAGGAGTTATTATCGATTCTCGGGTCCATTTTCTTGGATCTAGGCTTTCTACTCGTAAATTCACGGTCAGATCAGCAAATTAGGCAGATCCCTCATCAATATGAATCTCGTTATTACGGCAATATAAATCGTATCGAGAGGAGCACCTCTCCTAGTATCAATCATACGACGAGATGATTAAAGGGAAAACACCTCTTCCATATGTAGGTTATGCTAGAAGTGGGAATCATGATGCAGTTCATGTATCTTTGCAATCATTGCAGTAGGTGCTTACTTAGGCGAGCACAATTACCCATCGTAGAAGTAGGTTCCCCAGCTCCTCCCATTGGGAAGAAATGGAACGGGAGTTGGACCTAATTGGGAGGATTCGTCGCGGTTGCCTGCCTACGGCCATCAAAAAGTGAACTGGGGATCCGCGTACTCTTATGACGTTCTGGTGGTTCGAAGTTGGATTGTCTTTTTAGTGCGAAGCCGCTTCCAATCATCTAGGTCAATATGATAGCTCAGCTCGCCGGTGTACCGCTACGGCTACCCCTATACGAACAATGCTATCAGTCCTTGTTAAAGCTTGCAACACTGCACTTTTTTTGCCGTTTAGTACAAGCCGGATTTCTATACGATCAAGGAAAATCGACGATTTTCACTGTTGTAACGCGTCCACACATTGTTAATTGTTATTTTTACGGGCAAGACCGTAAATTAAGAATTAAGAATGGTAGAAGATCAAGGTCGGGAAGTAAACTGCACTGATAGAATATTATTTGTACAGAGATTAGCTTTAGGAGTCACTTAGCTGATCCGGGGCCTGGGCAGCGTCAAGTGGCAGTCCTAAGGAGGCTACATGCCAAATTACAGCTTCATAGAGTGATTATCACAAAAATTAGAAGCCTCTACCACCACGCAAATTGGTGCCAGCGTAACGGACGGACGGTTTTTCGGTTTTTGCCAGTTTTGTGAAGGCATGTTCTATGTTAAAAGCAGAATACTTCTGATTCTCACGCTCAAGATCGTCTTGATTAATAGGCCAGCTGTAAATGCTGCACTAGAAGGAGTTTCTTGAGTATAGAGTAGGAGTTTTCATTTCTTGAGGAAGGCGATTGTGAATCAAATGGAGGAGGTACATAGGGCTTCTGGAGGTTCTGGAGAGTGACATTTTAGGGTTTACCAGGAATATATCAGCTCAACCTCAGGGTTTATGCTCAGAAAGAAATTCTGTATTCGGATGAAATTTATACAGGACCAACCCAGATTTTACCACAACGTAGGAGCAAGTACAGACAGGGCTAACTTTACAGACGGATTCTTATTGAATTCGTGTGTATTTGGGCCCATCCGAGGACGAACCCGCACATTTCACCTCTTTACGACTTTTCTTTACGAAAAGACGATCGTGCCGAACAAAAGCCTGTATTTCACCGTGTCAGACAGAATTGGTACACATCCAATACGTGATGAAAGAATCAACAGGGCATTTCCGCATAGCGTGAAGACGCTGGAGCTACATTCGCCTTGAGGTTGGTCAGGGGCTCAGCTGAACTAAATACGAGCTCTTCGAAAAAGAAAGTGGTTCGAGTCGCCACAGTTCAGCGACCAAACGAAAGTGAGTTTTGAGGTCGACGCTCCTCTAAATAGTGAACTCACAACTTGTCCGACCGGAATTGGCATTGGAACGCGGTTAATTTATATTTACGTAATCCTGATGACTGTTCGCACATAACATCTTAACTAGGTCGAATCTCAAAAATCCGTGGCTTCAATTCACATGTTTGTTAATTATAGCTTATATCTGCTTGAAGAAACGGCTTATTATTGTTAAATTATTATGGGAAATGAATATTAATGAAGTGACTATGTTCCAGTCTGAATTGTTGATTAAAAAAAAATAGTGGTGAGGTTTCTTAATCGTTTCTGCATACTGAGGTAAGGAACATGTAAAGATCTCCAGCCTGTGAAAACCCCCGTTTGTGACTCATTTTGAACTGCGAGTATATTATTCACATCCTGTGGCTCTCTTGTAGCCTATTGGGGGTTAAACCACCATGCCTCGTATGCTTGAACGTTACTGTCTGTGGCTCTTTTGTCCAGGAAAGTGCATATTCTGTCCAATAACGGAGGATCTCAACTCTTGGGCCACGAGCTGCCCTCGTAGCCCACTCAAGACCTTAACCTCAGCATGCCTTACATCGACTCCACTAATGACCCAAGCCACCCACCTCAGCGGAAGCAATTGTAATTTTAAAAAAAACCACGCACTCATACTTGAGAACGCAAGAAGCCCAACCACAGGTATGAATGAGCCCTACTTTGATTTTGACATGTATAATAACCCAAAAAACTTTCCTTGTAAAAATTTCCAACTGCTACATTGTAAGGTTGCTAATATTTTCTATTACCCACACCAAGAAGATCCAAACCAAATTTCAAGTTGATCGGCTGTGGACCCAAAATTAGCCTAAATTTCAGTATTTGGTCCCAAAACAATTCTTGGCTTGAGATAATGGGTTAAATCTTTCAAATGGCACTTGGTCATGTTATAAAGAAGGCCCTTACAAATTTCAGGTCGATTGGTCCTGTTACCCAGGCTGTAGACTTGTCAAAGTGGAGAATATTAGCCTAAAAGTTCTATTTTTTGTTTCTAAAGTTTTTTGGGTTGAGATAATGTGGTAAATGTCTGAACCTGAAACGAAGCTCTGTGCCAAATTTCAAGTCAATCGGTGAAGGTGGAGAGGCCTTGCCTTTCTGAAGAAGGAAAAGAAGAACAAGATGAGGGCGAAAACAGGGTTTTTGAAGTTATATAACTCGTCTCCCTTTAGACCTAGCGACTTGAAACATTGAGGGCTTTCGATCATCTACACCAAAAAGATTCACACCAAATTTCAAGTTGATCGGTCGAATAGGAGCCAAGATATGGATACCTTGTACGGTTTTGGTGTAATGGTTTCCAATCACCATGTTGAAAATTGTTGAAAAAAAGTTACTTCACTGCGTTGGTAAATTCCAAAATTGTTTCCCAAACCCCTGAAGGAACGGAAGAGAAAATTTACTTATTCACTGAAAAGTGCGAGTAGTTAACTAACTATTAACTCCGCCACTCCGGTTTCAAACCAGATTAAGTTCGTTTCACTTTCAGCCGGAGATTCTGTCATTACGTCGACCCTTTTACTTCTCACAACTAATTGCAAACAGTCGATTTCCTACTCTGATTGTTCAAGCTCCAAACGTATTACGTTCCGGGATCCTCTAACTTTTGCTTCACCCTCAAAAATCCCGTTGCTTAGTTATTCATTTCCCACTGTGAAGTCCCTCTCGCACCGAGTACGCGCCTTCCAAAGGTCATTCTCATGGCGCGTTGCGACAGAGGTTTTGTAAGTTAAGACAGCCGTTGTGGGATTCAAACCTAATTAGTTGTTTTAGGGGTGAACCGAGAAACTTGAGTTACGTCAAGAACAACTTGCTGAAATCGCGGTCTTCCAGTTCCTTTTCCGCGACTTGGCTGTTAATCTGGTCCCCTTAGAACTTTCCTTCTAACGAAATTCTAGATGACGTTGGATTTTAGATGTCACACTATTTTCCATGTAAATGAAACAATCAAACAGTAAACTTCTTACTTGAACGTTCATGACGTCACTGTTTTGGTGGAGTAGGTCACGTCAAGCCAGAACTTTGAATTCACGCATTTCTTGTCAGTTTTTCTTCCTACACGGAAGTTGGCACTGAATATTTACGTGAAAATAACGTACCAACATATTAGGGCGCTACACTAGTGTTCTATACATAAGAACTAGTCTGTTTTTCTTTCATTCCAGGAGAAAAGTTGATAAACTTGAAAGATCCTCAGTCATGCAGCATGGCTAAAAGAGCAAATTTTCGAAGAAATAACTGGCTTCATGTAAAATGTCTCCATTTTACTAGTTTTATAACAAATTTTGTCTCCTTTCAACAACCACGTTCGTTCATCTTCAAAGAAACCTGAAAGAAAGCTCCAGTTTGAGAAAGAAATATCGCAATTCTGAATTCACCATCGAGTTCTGCGTAAACAAATCTTTGAGGTGTCACTTTCAGACTGTTTCATTTTTGGAATTTATGGATTTTTTTTCCTTCTTAAAATTCCCCAAAATCCCCCTTAGAGTGACCCGATTCTGCCCATCTACGAACTTAGCCTTTCGATTGCCAAGACAGATGTTTTGTGTGTAAATTTGAACTTTTTATCTCAATTCTATCGAGAGTTAGCGTCTGGAATGACACATGCAGTGGGGGAAAAAAGTATAGAACACATATATGGTTTTTGTGTGTTTTGGCAGTGAATTCTGGATGGTCTGAAACGGATTTTGCTATGAAAATATTTCGGAAATTTGAGTTTTAAAAATTTTGGACCGAAAACAATAGCTACTTTTTCTTCGAAAATTCACTAAAAATTGCGTTTTTGTGAAATTCAAACCAGCTTTCATAGAGTCCCCTAATTCCCATTAGTTTTTCAGCGTTTTTCAAGTCAAAGGATTCTGATCACATTGAAGTGTTTGATAAAGCTTCCTCCTAAGCGAAGATACTCCACTGAAAGCTGCCGATTCTAATCCATTCGACGCTCCGACCTCAACGAGTCAAGTAGGTACCCTTTCCTTCCCTCAACTGTTTAACGAGTTAATGAACCAGTTTTCCAGTCTGATTGTGAAACTAGAGGCTGTGACAGTCGACTGGCGGACTGACGATAACCGCAAGGTCGCGGGCCAGTTACATTTCTAATGAACTCTGCTTAGTGGGCCAGACATCGAACTCGAATATACTCCGTGATTCTGGTGGGTGGCTTTCACAACGCCGATGAATGATCTTGTACCTAATTCTTGAACTTGGTCTTGTGGCGGTCCTATTTTTAGAATCAGAGGTGCCCAATGAGGAACAACGCTCAGGAGTAGCGTATCCATCCAAAAAAGCACTCCGCGTAAACAACCCACTACACTGAAGGAGGCTTTTTAAACAATTTTAGATTGTATAATATGGTAAACGATCTTCTCGCCATGGCTCCAATGGAAGATTTCGAAACGGGTACGGTAGGTACTGGTGAAGTGGTTAGGACATCTGAAAAAGGGCGGGCTGGGAAAGTGGTTATCATAACTTTTTCTGGTTGCTGTAGAATAATATTTGCGAGACGGCGTGATTTTTACGCTAAGTGTTTTCAAGGGGGATATCACATCTTGTTGTTGTTGAAGTTGAAAAGACCTGTAGAGGCAATATGCAATATGCTTAATTTATTCATTTAATAAATGGCTTTTAATTTGTTAAATTAATAAACTAAGCAAATCAATAATGTTATACATCAATTCTTTGTTCATTTATTTAATAATAAAATAAATAAATTAAGCAAGAATATAGGAGAGGCTGTAGCCTTGCTCAACTGAATAAGGAGAAGAACATGGTAAGAGTGAAGAACCGGGTTTTTGAAATTATATAACTCCGCCCCCTTTAGACCTAACGACTTGAAACTTTCAGGGCTTTCTATTACCCACACCAAGAAAATCCAACCAAATTTCAAATCGATGGGCAGTGGTCCTGTCAAATTAGCCAAAATTAGCCTAAATTCGCCTCAGTTTCAGTTTTTTGTTCCTTAAATTTTCTTGGGTTGAGATAATGTATTAAATATTTTAAATGGCACTGGGTCATGTTATAAAGAAGGTCTGTACAAAATTTCAAGTCGATTGGTCCTGTTCACTATTCACTATAAGTTCAACACCGGTCGTATAAAGTCCATTTGGTCTGACTTTAAAATTGGAAACGAAAAGTATAAAAACTCGTTTAGTTTAACCATTGATTCCTGTTGTGCATCACTTCAATCCTCGTGATTTTTTCTAGGCAAGTCGCTATCACTCTTACACCATGATTGTGCGTCATATTGGTTTTTTGTGACGAAATTGTAGCAGAAAAAACACTCCATAAAAGAAAAACGTTGTTTCATTGTCGAATTCCAAGTCTACAAGTCTCAAGTTGAATGGTTTTCTTCCTCAAAGAAACCTCAGTTAGTACCTCAGTCAGAGTTGATACAGCCGGTGGATTTTAACGTTTGTAGGGAGTTTATGCCGGAGATTATTCCGGCAGTACAACTGAGACAACTTCAAGAGCCTGTGGGAGTTGTCACCTTGACGTCAGGATTATGAGCTCGGTCTCATGGTTTGACACGTCTCTTCACTTCATCTATACGTATCGTAAACCACAACACATTTTTGTCCCCTTCGCCTTTTTTATACCAATTTTTTTCCATGGAGAAGTTATCTCACACACAGCCAGAAGATCGTCCGTCGAGGCTTCGGTTGATTGTGGTTGATCTCTTTGTACAGGGACCAACGATAATCCGCGTCTGCATCGCGATCCGCCGCGGTTGGATAACCACGCAGCAACAGCTTCGGGCTCATAATCCCTTTTGGCAACAGTCAAGTCAAAACCGCTGACCAGGATTTCTTATTGAGCGCTTCTCCAACTGGGCATATCGCCGCCGTCATTTGTACAGCACTTTGTAGGTAGGTACCTACCAACCTTCTCCAGCCCTATGGGCTCTGTTGCATTCATTACATCGTGGCGAAATTCCTGCAGCCAAGGATCACAGTATGTTAGGTATGGCACAAAGCAAGGATTTATCATACATGCCTCTTGGTATAACGTGAATTTGGGCTGTTTGGGGACCACAAGTTTATCTACACTCGGGAGCACAACTGAAGAGCTTTCTTAGAAAGTAAGACTAGTACTAGTAGTGTTAACAAATAATTGAAATTTAATAACCACCGACCAAGTGTCTCAATAACAGCTTTGCGTGTAACAAGAGTGATAACGAAGGTTCCTGTCATGCAGCAAGACCTAATTGCGAAAGAAACAATATTGTCACGAAGGCCATCTGATTTAACTCCTGGCTTGCCACTGAAGGAATGCGGTAAGGTCTTTGGAAGATTTGAATTTGTTCCTGCCATATCTCCGCAACAATTAACATCATCAATATTAGAAACGTGTGAACCTCTAGGGTACCAGTCTGGAGGGATACATCATGTATCATACATGAAGATAAATAAAACGCGAACTGTAGGGGAGTTTGAACGGTTGTTTGGGTCAGGACGTGTGTAGAGTACGAGTACTTTAGAATCCTAATGACGGAGGATCATCTCTTCCATCTCTCTTCCAGGAAGGTTGCCCCATCGGCGAATCATTTCCCAAAACCGATTTTACAAGGAGCGGGATCCCCAGTGAAGTCAAAACCCTGCGTTCTTTTCCAGTTATTACGTTACGTCAGTCACATGCAAGAACCAAGGCGAAGACATTTCTAGAATTTAGAGTAGGGACTTGTCGAAACAAGTGTGAAATGGTGTTCTTGGAATTGTTTTCTGCTTTGTTTAGTACTTTGCGTGTTGGTCTTCATAATTATTAACCAAAGTATTCTCCAACTCTCAACTCGATAACGATAAAGTCTCAGTCCTCATGATTCGTTTTCAGCTCGCCCCCCAGAAGCTATTCGTATGCAGGTGGAGAGACCAATTGATTTCACTTTTAAATTAACCCAAAGGCAGGAAAAATCGCAAGAAAGTGTTTTTATCTCTACTTAAAAGTAACTCCGGAAAACCCCTCAGTTACACAAGGCGGATGCGGCCTAAATGGTCCAAATGAATGTACTATTGAATTGGATTCGCGTGATAGAAATCGATTAGATTTGAAATTGCAATCGTAATTTTTAAAAGAACAATAACGAAACGACAGCCTCGTCTCACCGCAGCTGGCCCCGACCCTTCTCTAGGTCAGTAATCACTATCACGGACGCGGCTGCCCATCGGCTCATCACAATTTCCGTCTTCGTGCACCTCCAAGGTCTTTCGTATTGGCGACCAGAATACGTGTATTTCCTCATCGTTTGGATCATTAGGTGTTTGGTGGGCGTGAATTTCGGACGGAATAAAAGGAAGAACTAAGAACATTAGGCTACTACTACGAAAATACACACAAGTTACCACTAAATTACTTCACTCCATGAAAATATATAATTGAGATCGTAATCGTACTCTAATGGCAGAAATGGACATATCCATACCACAGTATTTTTTCATGGGTTTTGTCTTAGCAGGAAACATCCTTCACTACTTCGATCCTCATCCCTTGTGAGCTGATCTGCCAGATATTTTTACGAGCTTATGCGAGTGAATTTTTAGCGACCATCAGTGAAATGAAACCTACAACAGAAGTGCGAAAAGTAGTAATAGCACACGGTTCTTACGAAGAACCGAACTGAGGTATCATAACAAAATTTGTATTTAATACTCAATTTCTTAAATTAATTTGATTTGGTACTGTGTGAAAAGAAAACAAATGCTCCGGCTATAAAAAAGGGGAAAATACAATGTAGTCTTTAAATTGGAAAATAAACGGGGAATTCATCGCTTGCCCGATATTCTAAACAAAAAGGTGATGTCTGGACAGATCGATGGACACGGTGCGACCTCTTCTGGAAGGATCCAACTCACCAGCCGTCGTCAGATGCAGGCTTTCGGACCAGCAGAGGCTGCAGGTTTTGGCGAATGTACTGGTGAAGACTGGGATTCGTCTTCGAAGGGTTCGGATTACCGTATCTCCAATGGATGGGTGGTCCTCTCAATGTCCTCCAAAACACCCTACAATAAAGTGCAGGATAAAGCTAGATGACGGATACTGCAGTGATCATGGGTTTCGTGCTCCTGAGAAGGGAATCGTGGTGATGAGGTCCTGGGCTGCTTTTTGGAACAAGCGATGGGGAATGGGACACGATAACTCATCGCTCGACACCTCCTCACAACACTTGAAGATGCCGAGGTTAATCCACCTTCATCAACACCAAAATTTTATCATACCATACTTATAAACAAGCGGTAAAATAAGAAACAGAATGGTGTGTGTAAGTTGCCTCCTCTGCACAAGTATTGTGTAAGATCATTGCTGCTCTACTTTATTGATTCTTTTTCTGCTCTGCAGAAGATTAAATAATGATTCACTTGGCTCATTCAGAGCCCCGAGAGCACATAAACCACTTATTAATTTCTACCACCAAACATTGAATAGAAATTGCGAACTGTTCTGTTTGCATGGAGGAGCAGTTTCCGCCGTTCCATTGCCACTCCAAAGAGCAGTCTTGTACCACCCATGGTGCCATCCACTGGGGCTGTAGCTTCGGACATCTGCCCTTTGACCGTTTGGGCTCGTGAACCCATACTCAGTGCCCTTTCTCGTATATGGGCTTCTTGGCGTGGCGATCAAACGGTTCCTTGTCAGTCCTCATTTTCCATCCTGCCTGTTCCCGGACAAACCTACGGACTTGCTCCAATCTGGACCAAACTTAAAGACGTAAAGGTCCGTCAATGTGGGCTGCACAGGCGGTTGGCAGAACATTGTGCCTGGGAAATTAAGATCCCTTTTCATAAACCAACTGGGCTGGGGAAACCCCAGTAGTCTTATGTGGGGAAGACCTGCAGGCTTGGAGGAATAGGGGTAGCTTTTCATCCCAATCATCATGGCTTTCAGCTACAAACATGGCCACGTACTTGGTTGTAATTGTTCTATTCGGTCTTTCTACCAACCCACCAGACTATCGATGGAGGGTTGTTGTGCGAGCCTTGTGGGTGACCTCTGCTAGGAGCTTGGATTCAAAATTTCACCCTTGGTCAGTGTGAATCTCACAAGGCACACCATGCTTACAAATGAACTGTCTACAAGTGCAGTGGCAACTGTGTGAGCTTCCTGATTGGGGATGGAACTCGTACAACTCATCAAGTTCAACTCATAACTTGATCATTTTAATCAAGACAAACTGTGGTTTACGCCCGGAGCTGGTTTTGGTGTGGAAGAATCACTGGATTCAACAAGTTTTGACAGCATATTTTAACTGGTCTCTTAGTGATAATCAATAGTTTTACACAATTTTCAAAACGTTTAATTTTTACCTAATTACAAAACTGCACACTTGCCTTTCAGGGCTGAGCGGTGCCTCAACCCGATGACATAATTTAAAAAACCAGTTTATTTCAACACCAGTTATAACTTGACATTTTACGCTGAATAGTAAGTTTGTCCCGACATCTGGAAATTCCCCTTTATGATGAAGGTATAAAAAACCAGTTCTCTGTGTATCATCGACATGCACCGGATCCGCCTCGTGATTGTCTATACGAAACACTAAATAATTATTAACCCAATTAGAGGGGGGATAATGAATAAATGAATAATAAGCCGGAGGAGAATAAAAGGTCAAAAGTGTCTGCGATGAGCCTCAGGAGGGCTCTTGTTTCGGCGATCGGATCAATAGACCGGAATGAGACTCGCCGACAAGAGAAAGAAGAACGTCGCGAGTGCCTTCAATAGCGAAGAAACTCTGGGAACACAATGAGCAATCAACTCAGCTGAGATGGTGGCCAAGAAGTGTGCCCGACCCCGTGGCCAAGGGGTCACTTGCCCTCAAGAAATCCTGTCTTTCATAATCTCCACGGGGAATTGGATTAAATGAAATTCATTCAAACTGAAACCTCTAAAGAACATCGAATGCAACAAGTGCACCACATTCAAAATTCCCACGCTATTTCAAGCACTATGGCACAGAGTTGGGCAAAATCTTATTCAGAAATAAGATTTAGATTTTTAATCGTAGGAGTTTTTCTGCAATTAAGAATAAGATTAAATTCTTAATCACAGAGTATGATCACAAATTTCCTTGGATTATACACTGTGATTACCCACAGAATCCTGTGACTAAGCACAGAATCCTATGATTGTTCACAGATTTCTGTGACTATTGGTTTAATCTTAATCATCTCTGCGATTAAGAATATGATCTTATTTGTTTTCCCTAAATAAAGTTGTTTCTTCTTAGTCCTAAATGTCCTGAGGTATCTTTTTGGAAGACCGATTTTGAAGGGCTCTGCAACACTGGTAATCCACTTTCAAGCAAAACCCACTATTTTGTCGGTTACATTGAGCCTTCAAGTATCGATTGTGGAAGAAAACGCGCCAAAAACATCGATTACTTAGATGATATCGTGATAAGATCAGACTCACCTCCACTAGGGACCGCCGTGCGGGCAAGGTAAAATTCATGAACTCGTTTAGATATCTATTTATAACTTTTCCGTCGAAATTCTTTTTGAATCTTATGGAAAAACCTTTAATGTTAGTTGTCCCTGGATACCTCCACAAATAGTAGAAAAGTGCAATTTTTCAATTGTGTGTTTTTGGATACCTCAGAAAGGGGGGCGTTGGATGGTGCACTTTTGGACACTTCAGGATGAGGGGGCCACTGCAGTTTCATTCCAATAAGATACTCCAGGAAGGGGAGGGGGTCTTATTCTTTGATTTAGGAAAAATCACACGATTTTATATCAAAACTAGGCATTCTGTGCCATTTGATTATCCGAAATGCGCCAAAGTACGAGAATTGTTTTCGAAAAAACGGATTTTTTCGACAAGTGGGAAATTAAGGGTTAATCTCAGAAAAAAATCCTATGATTAAAAATCTTAATCTCATTTCTGAATAAGATTTTGTCCTACTCTGCTTTGGTAGAAATCGAATCATTCTAGACTGATTACAAACCGCAAGGAATCATCGGGACCATTTCAATGCAAAGTACTAAGTAAACTAACGACCTATTATGGACTTATGTACAACAATTGTGTTGGATAGTACTTATCTACTTCGACGTTTATCGGGTAGATAAAAATCCGAACGTTATTGTTAATTGAGGCCAACTACTCGTACGTCAAATCAACGATTCAATGAACTGCGGTAAAGTCTTGATTTTAGTTTTGATGTCTTAGAAACATCGAGGCTACAGTTAGGTCAACCTGGAGCGGATCTATAGGCAGTTGAGACTCTGATGGGAGGATTTGGCGAGACCTTGTTGCATCATTCGGCGTGCACGCGCTCGAGAACTGGTTTTCAGCTTTTGACGACTCCGAAGTCCTGCGAGCGGGTCCGCCGAGTCTCAGCCCGGAGACAATGAAACTCTGAACCATTTGAACCTACAATGCACTTCTACACGTTGAAGAGATGCAAGTTGGAACACAAGTTTCCAATCCCATTTCCATCAAAACCACCTGGCGTCGGGAGTAGGATTTTATGAACCTATTAAATTCTACGAATGGATAAATCGTGGTTTTCATTAATCATGTACAAATATTTATTTGATTGGGTACTTCATTTTCAGAAGTCACTCCAATAATGAATATTCTTGTTTTCTTGTTGATTCTCTCCTATCGGAGGTCTTTGTCTTTGTCTCTTGCAGCTCTGAACAGTTCTTTCGAATTGCAGTGGTTCCATTCTTAGAGACTTGTCCTTCTTCTTCCTCATCCTCTCTTTCCTGCTATTTTCCCTTCTAAAACAAGCTGTAAGATCTTGTACTTCTCTCTGATAATATGTCCAAAATATTGCCCCTTTATTGGTTTTGTAATTTCAATTTTTTCCCCATTCTTCTCATAACGTTTAAAAACCTAATACACACAAAGGACGAAATTCGTTACGTACTCCTAATAGATTTCCTAAACTAGATTTTTGATAGGTACGTTTTAAGAAGAATGGGGAAAAGGTTGAAACTACCAAACCAATAAAGATGCCTTATTGTGGACATATTATCAGAGGACAGAATTAGCAAAAGAAAATAGCAGGAAAGAGAGGAAGAGGAAGAAGACGGACAAGTTGGATCTTTATTAAATAATATAAGTAAGATTAAGTATAATATACTTAAGCATATTATGCTAAAATTATATCCTGTTGAGAGGTTTTACTTCTACGATTTACATTTTCACTTCCAGCATTAAAACACTTCACTTCCATTAACCAAATTTTGGTTTGTCAGACATTAGTTAATGTGGCAGGGAAAATTGGTTTTGTAATTTCAATTTTTTCCCACTTATGAATTAATTAAATCTTTCCTCTTTTGGCAGGGAAAATACCCGGAAACAATAACCAATAAAACCTGAAAGTGGGTTCAAAGTGGGTTATGGTTGCTGAAAGTTGTGACCGATTTTCAGTTAATAACGTGCAAGTACCAGAATCCATTGAATAATGCGGCATTTAAGCTCGGACTTACGAGGGAAAATTACTTGTTTTTCTTCACATTGTCAAAGTTGTTAATTATTAAGAAACATTGAACGACCTTGACGTTGTATTGAACTTTTGAAAATGGCATCTCTTCGTAGTTAGTTGTAATTCAATGTGCATGAAACTGAAATAACCGTTGTACAGCACAAACCGAATAGTCGTAAAAAATAAGAAAAGAAACAAATGTGTTCGTTGACCTCCACAGGGAGACGTAAATTATACACTCCTCTTCAGATTGTTTTTCTACGGACAACTATGTCACTACGTACGTTTCCCAAGTTTTTTAGTGTCACGTGAATTCTCACATGAAATGCTCACATTAATTTAGCCTCGAGCAAAATATCGCATAAGCTTTTACAGATCCTTTGTTGTACAATACTGAACCCCCCAAAAATCATCCGCTAATGTCATTCTACAGCGCCCGGAAAACGTTATGATATCCACTTTCCCCACCCGCCTTAAAGACATGTCCTAACCACTTCACAAGCACCGTACCCGTTTCGAAATCTCCCCTTGTCGCCATGGCGAGAAGATCGTTTACCACACTATAAAAGCTAAAATTGTTCAAATAGCCTCCTTCAGTGTTACAGCTTTGTAAGATTCATCACATACCTGTCAACGTGTGGGCCCGTCAAAGTGGCCAAAATGAGCCAAAATTCACTTTTTTTGTTTAAACTTTTTTTGGGTTGAGATAATGGGTTAAATCTTTTAGAAGGCTCTGTCTAAAGCTGAAACGAAGCTCCGTGCAAAATTTCAAGTCAATTGACGAAGGTGGAGAGGCTGTAGCCTTGACCGTCTGAATAAGAACAAGAAGAAGGGCGAAAACAGGGTTTTTGAAGTTATATAACTCGGCTTCCTTTGGACCTATCGACTTGGAACGTTCAGGGCTTTCTGTTATCCACACCAAGAAGATCCACACCAAATTTCAAGTTGATCGGTCGA
Source organism: Stenodema calcarata (assembly GCA_963920205.1). Classification (NCBI taxonomy): domain Eukaryota; kingdom Metazoa; phylum Arthropoda; class Insecta; order Hemiptera; family Miridae; genus Stenodema; species Stenodema calcarata. Next base: position 16,812,094 of record OY986059.1, read on the forward strand.
ATAGAAGCCGAGATATGGATAACTGAAAAACGTGTTACGTGACGTAACATAAACATACACTTGGTACTTTTCGTTTTTCGCAACTTGTTCCAAGATATATTCTTCCTGATGCCCTTCACTCATTTCAAACCTTTCATTCTTCGTTGTATTGTGAAGTTGCTGGCAAAGAAAATACCAGTTATAGATGTGGAATTTACTAGCGATTTCGAATTTCTGCGGCGTATATTCTCCAAAAGTGGTTTAAAAGTAACGTTTTACATGTAGTCAGGCATAATATTATTATTTAGGCACGTGTTTGACTGTTTAGCAACTTGGTACTTGGTCGACAACTGGGAGACAGCCGACCGTGAGAAATGTCCAGGAACCTCCCGTTGTTCCCATCGCCGCCTTCTGATTCACCCAACAATCGATTCGGATAAAGGGAAAACCCCTGCCAGCCTACCGTTTTGTCTGGGCTTCTGGGTCATGTTACTCCGGATAAGCCCTCGTCGAGCCCGCTGCCATTGAAAAAGGGAGGTAGGTACGTCGTTTACTACATTGGGCCTGAGAGATACAGCATTTTCTTTCCCGCGAAAACCCCGTTGGGCCGAAGGACCACACAGGACGTACCTCCGCCTGAGCACGTTGAAGAACGGTGTTGGGATTGCGTCAGCGGCGGCAATTCGACTTTTTCCGGACTTTCCCGGATCGATTGTCGAACCGAGTCAGATAAAGTAAAAGAGACAAGTTCCGTTCCGTTTTTCCCTCTTTATCACCGTCACGTGGTTTTCTCTCGTAATACTTCTATAAATAGTGGAATTCACAGTTGAGTCACGATTCGTATGATTTTTTAGACGTACAAAATCTTTCATAAGTATCCTAAGCTTTTACGATCTGGCGCGCTACAACAAGCAGCCCACGTGGAATAACACTTAGATTTTGAATTTATATATAAATATAGATATATATATCGTGGGGTTATTCCAAAACTACCCTAGTCCACTTTTTGATTTTTGAGAAAAACACGGGCCCTGGGCTTGTGGTTTGGGGGGTGGAAATTTGAACAAATAGGTGCAAAATGGTGATTTTTAAGGGAATTTGCGCTAAATATTCTGTATTGTCTGGCCTGAAAATATGAATGCTTCGTCAGTTACAACATAATTTAATTGTGGTGCGGGCCCCTATACGCACGCTTAGGCCCCTTAATCCGGCCCTGGTCGGAACAACGTTATTTGGAATCATGTAGTTTACCTAAATTCATAATATCCATTCTAGCAAACGCCATTCCTGGCTTAGATCCGCTCAATCCCCAGTTTTCTGCCAGTCTTTGGAAATTTTGTCCAAGCCACCAACCACCTTTTAGCGAATTTTCGAACAAAAGGAAGCAATAATTGTACTTGGTCCAACATTTTTAGAACTCGAATTTCCGAAAACTTTTCATACCAAAATTCGTTCCAGACCATCCTAAATTCCACACAGTCATGACTATAAAAAATCCATAGTCATGCAGCATGACTATAAGAACCAATTTTCTTAGAAATGAATGGTTTTATGTAAAATATCTCCATTTTACTTGTTTTTTAACAGATTTTGTTTCCATTTTTTGTCGAGCAACACCTCAATTTATAGACTTCTCAACGCTGAACACGATGGTGAAGTCAGAACTGCGATATCTCATTCCGTCATCAGATTAGAGCAGATGAACCATGAAGAACATCTCAAGTAAACACCATGTTTCTTCATAATTAAAATGCTCCAGTTTGAGAACGGAATACGATTGAAAGCGTTCAAATATATATAAACCGAGGTGTTACTCGGCAAAAAATGGAAACGAAATTTGTTTAAAAACTAGTAAAATAGAGACATTATACATAAAACCAGTCATTTCTCAGAAAATTCGCTCTTATAGCCATGCTGCATGACTGGGGATTTTTTTCCCTACGCATTAGACTCTTCTTCAAGTAGAGGAATGTATTTATAGTACTTAATTGTTTGATCACAAGCAGGGTGATCAAATCCTCACATTATTTACTCATTTTATTTGACCAGGGTACATACATTCGTACAGACATTTTACCTGAAATGCGCCTGTGGTAATAAATTAAGCAAAATACCAAGCCCACTATCAATGTAGTTCCATTTATGTCAGTCCACACCCCCGGCCCCTCGTTACCAGCATATTATCTCTTAAATATTCAACAGATTTCGAAAATTTGTTCATGGACATGTGGTTTGGACTACATCATTCACCGATTGGCGACGTAAACGGAGATTTTTCATTCAAGCTGATGACGTACCATAGAATCGTGTAAGAAATGCGAGAAAGCTTCGTGCATACCGATTAAGATATGCATAGGTTCCCAATAATTTGAGGTGAGGCTTCTTGTACCTTGACAGCCCATTTACATGAACATTAAATGTAAATTTTAGAAAACCTTTCAAATATTGCGTGCAAGTCGAATGGCAAAAAATGATGGCGAAAAACAAAGTTTCAGTTATGCATTCTTGAAAAAAAAAATTATTAGAATATTTCGGATGTTATCTACATCCCACTTGTCCATAACGTCTTTGGTGATTTTCACCTCGAATTACTCAAAACTGATTTTATCTTCGCAATTCAACGAATTCGTTCCTACGACGAAAATGAAAAAGGTTTCTGATCATGTGCATCAACTTTCCCTGTCCACTGGAAAGAAAGCGGTACAGAGCACGGAGAACGGTGTGATGAGTATAATGCGGAACAGAATACTACTATATCTTTTAGGAAATTACGGTGGTATGAAATGATAACACGTTGTAATTCAAGCTTTAAAGCTTCCAATTAAACGTCGGATATCAAGAAAGTATGAAGTTTTAATTGCTTCATTCGTCTGAAATGTACCCACTTGAGACCAGGTAAGGGCTACCTAGTGACTTTTCTGTTGGATTGACTGCGCTGCATGATATCAAAAGCGTGATGTTTGTAAAGTGCCTACCAAATTGAAAACAGGGCTCCTCCCACTTTTGAGGGGTCAAAACTACAAAGCTTGAAGCCTCCGCAATCTGTGGGCCAGACTGGTGAACAAATTTACCGTAGACGAATCTATTTATTTGACTTATGAATTTGTTCCATGGAATGGAGTACAACTGTGGATCTCGCAAGCTCGTCACAGCTCCAAATTCTTCCGTAACGGTTATTTTTTCCAGTCGGGTTCTTATTTCTTTATTTAACGGGACAAAACCAATCTATTTCTAGGTGTAAATGATTGGGGACGAGGAGAATAATGTTTTTAACTTGACAAGAGAGGAATGAAAAAATCAAAGACCGGATTCATGGTCTCCAGGTGGGTTTGGCTTCTCTAGTAGTTTGTGGCAGAAAAAGGGACGAAGAACACCATTGGCGAGCGGGCAGAAGTCTGATCTTCGTGAGAAGTGTGGGACTGTCGATCAAGTTATTTAGAATTTGAAGAGCATCGTAAGATCGGCTTAGCTGCGATCACAAGGGATTCCAGGTGGCATTTCTGTCGAATGAAATTATATTCAACATCGGCTGAGGGGATACCCAACTTCGAAGCAATAAATCGAAGAAATTTATATTAGACTCGCTCAAGTCGGTATATATGTACAGTGTATGATGGGCACCAGACAGGAGATGCATACCTACTACGAGTACAAGATCGGAAGAACTAGGGCCTTGTAAACCGTCATGGTAGCTGGTATACTCGTAAACTCCCTTGTGTTCCTTTTCAGGAGATCAAGAGCGCACATAGCTCTATTTTCAAGGGCTCCCATGTGGCTGGAGAAACTCAAGAATGTAGTAAAAAATGAACGGTTCGGCCTTAAGATGAAAGGTAACAACTAAACATTTTGTTGAGTCAAGATAGAGATGATTCAGTGAGCAGCACTCTTCCAACCGATGTAATGCATGCTGCAGAGTATCACAATCTTTTTTTTCTTGCGTTTATTCAGATAATGTAACAACTAGTTACAATGATACATCAGGTAACTATATGGCTATTTAGTTCACAACTTAGCCTTTTTTGCGGTGTGAGCCCATTAGCTTCTACCGCACTTAAACTGCACGTCACTCATTGTCAGCACAGAAGGTACAGAGAAGACCCCTCGGCAAAGAGAAGACCTATGGAAGATTCAAGAGATTGAGGAGGCCCTGGTACTGCGAAGGACCGTCACGTCAAGGAGTAAGTGAGTGTGGAAGATACTCGATACGAAAATATTGATTCACGGCCACAAGCCCCAGGCCGTCACGACCTCCTATCAAACCAAACTATAAGTAGAATTGGATAAATCCAATGAATTGTGCTAAAAATAAGCATAATATCACTAAGAAATCTCGGTTTAATACCACAGAATTCGATTAATAACTGCAACAAAAATAAAAAGCGTCGATTTTAAAAACCCTTGTAAACTGCGTTATATTTATTATTAAAACTAATGCTCCGAAAGTGGCGGTATAAAGTGAGAGCACCGTCACATTCTTTATTCCCAACAGAATAGAAACAACGACAATGAAACGTCGAATAACGTCGAAAAACGCGACTCCGACTTTCTAATTAGCGTGGTGATACTCCGACCCTATCGCCACCTCGGAGACTTCCTGGATACTGTGGAAGACCCTGAGAAGAAACATTACGGGATGAAAAGACGAACCCGAGTTTGTGAGGGAGCTGCAATTAAAGAAAGGCTTTGTGACTACAACTGGAGTTCCCAAAGCCTTAGAAAAGCTATTTGACCGCGCAGAGAAAGTTTATGGTAATATCCGATGGAAAAAGTTTTAAATTGTCGACGCATCGTACAAAGGGTAGAGATAGAAACAAGCGACATCGTGGAGAAATCATTGGGAGGGAAATGGGATGCTTATCTCAGAGAAATTCTTACAGTATGTAAAACATTGAAATGGGAGGAGGCGCAATGCGAGGAACGTTGTAATAAGGATAGAACGGCTGCGAAAAAGTGGGATGAAGAGACGAAAATGAGTGGGTAGCACATAAAATTCATTCATAAAAGTATAATAGTTATAATAATAGGTACCTAATTATTATCGCTTCTACAATAATTTGGAAGTTCTAGTGGAATTGAAGTTTTACTATTATAGTAAGTACAACTACGAGTACAACAACTCGTATAATAGTAAAACTTCAATTCCTCTAGAACTTCCAAAAAATTACTTCCACAGTAACAAAATACTAAACATCCACAAAAGTTGAAAAAAGTACAAATTAATGGAGAGTGGCTCTAGGAGTCGCCTAACATCTAAATGTTTTAACATCTAAATGTTAAAACGGTTCATTTTTATCGAGATGAACGAGGAAACAAGGATATCACATGAAGAGGCGTGAAGGAACTGGTTCATCGAAATTGATAGAATAAGGCCATAATACAGCTGCTCGTGGTTTTCCACTTGATCAGTGAGACCGATATGAGCTCCACACGAGTCGGTGCAAAGTCCATCTCGATATCCCATGACCAAAATTCGCTCTTATAGCCATGCTGCATGACTGTTTTGACATTTTATGTCTTTACTATGGCACATATGGCACATAACTCAAAAAGTGTGATGAAGAAAGCGTTATGAAAAATTTCTAATGATTTTCACGTACAACCGATTCGTTGCTACGGAACTTCAACTTCGCCAGTTATCATCGTACAAAAATCGTTCACCACTCGTTGGATAGCTCTCGATTTACCTAACCATATTACGTTAACCACTGCGGAGTGCGTGGCCGACAAGCTGCGGTATGAGCGTGATTGTTTAAATAATTGTTTACACACAGGTAAAAGCAGACGAAGGAGCCGAGAAACACGATTTTTTATTAGCCATAAACCTTCCAGTAGCAAATCCGGTTATATAGGGAAAAACCGCATTAAAATCTATCCAGTGGTTGAAGCGCCAAACGGTAAACATTACTCATTTCTCAATAATTTATATTGAGGTACGTGGTGTGGGCGCAAAGACATAAAATGTCCCTCGTGGTTGCGTACTTGTACGAAAGCTGTTTTGTGTATTTTTTATTATAACTGTTCAAGTCATCAACATCAAATTGCATGCTGTTGTTCCTCTTAGGTACCTACACGATCCATGGGTGTGACATATTTAGGTCCCTGCTGACCACATTGCAACTTCATCAACAGAAAGTTATAACGGAGGAACTCGATTCAGGAGCTCCAATAGAACCACACGAATAAAACATCTGTGAGGTAATTACTTATGTCGTCGGCTACACAACGGATATGAGACGAAATAAAAAATTCTTTACACGTAAAATCTCATTACATTCCTTGACACGATGTGATGGATGGTACGAGTATGATCCTAAGTATATCCTATTGTACTGAACGATTGACGTAGAGAGATGGCAGGGTGAGGTAGTCTCGCCTAATCATCTGACTTGCCCACAAGGCTTGAGGATGGAAAGTATTTTGGAGGCGACGTGACGGCGGCGGCGCCCCTGGAGGGAAATTCTCGAACGTGAGTTCCATCGTGTGAAACAATTTCCACAAGGAGACTCAGGGAACACTTCGGTTGTCACTTTCATCGAAGTCTATTTTTGTTCTTTTTTATCCAACAGCTTGAAGATCAATTGACAGCTGCTGTCAGTCACAATCTCAGTTAACCTTCAATAGTTTTCAATTTCCAAGTTTTTCAATTCAATTCCGAGCACAGTTCAATGCCAAATGTAACCTGCCAATATCACATAACATCGCTATAATTGAGAAACTATTGAAGATTAACTGAGATTTTCACTGACAGCTGCTGTCAATTAATCTTCGAGCTGTTGGGTGCATCCAGCTGTTGCATGCAAAAAAGTTCGATGAAAGTGACAACTGACGTATCGAATAAATTGACAACCTTCCTTCTATTTTGGTCACTTCAACAGAATTTATTCAAATCCTCAGTTATTCACATAAGGTGCAAGGCGTCACAAATCTTTCCCTTGCCAATATTCAGATGGTATGGTGAATAGTACAATAATATTATTATATTTTGGAAGGTTCCAATTGATAGGAGAGTTATTATTTTGATTGATTGATTGAAAGTTTTATATTTATCCACCTGGGAGAGTTTGGGCCTTGGGGTCATCTCTACCATTCAGACAGTAAAAAACAAATATATTCAGTACAAGTACAACAGTAAAAAACAAATATATTCCGTATAAGTACAACAGTAAAAAACTAATATATTTAAAAAAAAAGCAGTAACGTCTATGTCTTATACATAGGTAGAGCCCTAATACCTTGATAGTAACATTAAATTTTGTTTGTAAATATTTTTGGACGTTTTTTAGGTTTTCGTGTGATTTGAAAAAATCTGTATTCCCATAGTAAATTCTTGTGAATTTCCTTATTTCAACCTTTCAACAAATCGGATTCAGAAAAAGGACAAAAAATGAGCTAAAACTTTCCTTTTTCAATTTTTAATAAATCATCCATCTAATAATGTTCCTTTAAAGCACACTTTTCTATAGAATCTTCTTTGCAAGGACATCATTCGTAGAACCTGACCTCGATATCACTGTTCTATCGATATCTACAGTTGGTGTAAGAGGAGAATGCTGGATCAGTGGCACGCAACAATCAGGAGCCTAATACCAGTTCATCCAACAAGGTATCCCGCGATCACCAAGGTTTGCAATGTGTGCCCTGACTAAAGACATGGTTAAAACAATCTGTAGGATCAGAGCGAACCATGGCATGTGCGGTAATACCAAACTTAGGTGGAACCTGGCATCTTCTGTAGAATGCACATGCTGCCACGCGGAGGTTGTACAATCGAATGAACTTAATTTGGTGAATACCAAGTGTTTTCTTCTGGAAGAAGGAAATCGGTAACGAGTTCGGTCATGGTCTCACCAATTTTTCAAATTAGTTCCATTCACAGATTGCAGCAAACGAAGTACACCAAGTAATAACTCGAATCTATTTCGTAGAGTTAGATGTTGAGCGTTTTCTTGAGTTAAGAGATTGGTAAGCAACCTGACCGAAACGTTATAAAGGCGATGAAAACAAGATAGCGACACAATAGAAAGACCTAGTAATCAAAGTGAAGGCCTTTCTGCTCCAAAACAAATCAGGCATCGTTAGGTTGATGAACTGCCTATCTCAACCCATTTTAGAGTAGACAAGAGGCGAAGGAAGTACCGGAAAATTCATTGGAGATTTCAGTGGAAATCGAACGCGATTGCACGCGCGCGGTTATTTGGGGTAATCGGAATATAAATAAATTATAGTAAAAAATATCGTGTGATATGCACAAAATAACGCTGATATGAGCGCAATGCGCAACAACTTTGTTTTTTTCAAATGGAAACTCCACTTTTTATTTGCAGATTCGGATTCTGCGCGAAATTTTATGAATATTTAACCTCTAACAAGATTTTGTTTTGTACCGCGCAACCCGTTCAGCGAGCGCGCAAAGTTGGTAAGTCACCTAATGGATTATTGTAATCCCCAAGTGTGGCACATCAATTTTCATTGTTTTTCAAATCTGATTTACGTGGTGACGTCTGTTTTTTGCGTTGATCGAAATTTAACACAATACCAGCCAAAAATATGGTAATTGTAGTTTTTAAAAAAATTCAGCCATTCTAACATTCAGCCATTTTGGTCGTTTCTTGTGTTGCTACGAGTGCAATCGGTGGAGATAGGTACCTAAAAAGCAATAGAAGTTGAGTCAAGTGTTCATGAAATATGATTTTCATGAAAACACGAGCACTCCTGTCCCCCTATTAGTATCCACTGCTGAGTTCAACAACCGAATACACTCAAGACTTGGAGCACATGGATCTGATATTTTTTTCTTGATCTCCAACCACTACCTCGACTTGATGGTTACTGCTTGGACGGATGTTTCTGCTGACACTCCTTACTGACCACAGTGTAAAAAAAATGAAAAAAAACTACCATGACCATTGGCTTTTCTGGCTTTTATTGCGTTAAATTTCGATCATATCCAAAACAGATGTCAGTGTTAGTTTTAGGAGAGAAAAGTTACCCATAAATTCCCAAAATGAGACAGTCTGACGCAGAACAAGATGGTGAAGTCAGAATTGCGATATCTTATTCCGTTCTCTGAGGTGTTATTTGATGACACATCCGTTTCGGAATAAGGTGGTTCCATCAAAACGGCCATACAGTGAGAATTAAAATGTTGGAACAGCCAACGCTTTTCTGGCAGTCATAAATCCATTCCCTGAAGGGCTCGAGGAGTAGAAAGCACCTTCAGTAGACGTGATGTAAAAGGCGCAAATAAAAACCGCAGACACAAACAAGAGTTGTGGCGTCCTCAACGTCAGTATAACAGTCCGTTATAATGATCTAATCAAAATAGCGGTGTCGCTGGGTTTGAAGAAGTCTCATTCCGCTAGTCTCCGTTGGTAATCATTAATATTAGTAGTTACTGTGGGGTTTTATTGGGGTTTGACCAGAGTGGACAGGTCAGTTGTGAATGGCTATTACAATACCACACCTTGGATACGACCGCGATAATACGAACAAGGATGTTTCTTTGGAAGTATGGAAGTGTCCTGGGGTAAGGTATCGTACTTAGTCAAGATTTTCAACCCAAAATTCATGAAGCCCTAGGGCTGAAAGAATAGATTGAAATTCACTCCAGGCAAATGTCATATTGCCATACTGAAATGCCACATTGGGCTAATTTCTAGGAAAATGCTAAATTTGGCCGAAAAAGTGGAAATACTGCCATATTTTTGCCATACTTGCTCAATTTTTCGCCCCTTCAAGGTGAGCAACGCATTATGTTAACGACTTGAATTCCAAGGTGGCAAGGTCGGGCATGCAGGTACGACTTCGTAATCTGCGAGGTTCAAAGATGAAGTACATCTTGAGTGACAGAAGACTGAACTTCACGATGGAAAACTTGGCGACGCACCTCATACTTTTTTTACAATGCAAATTCTTCCAGTGAGGCTGCAATAACGTTGTAGACACAATATAATACCTACCTATAATGTATACATCTTATTTATGATTTTATGAATAAAATATGAAGTAAAATAAGGCTTGGGTGAGCAGTACTTGTATTTCCTATCATAAAGTGGTTGTGGAGAAGGGTGAGAAAAAGTTTTATATTTTGCTACTCATGTCCCTAAAAGTGTCAAATTTTGACCAGAATCAGTGCCTTATTGCCACACGTTTCAATGCCACATTTGTTCCTCTGCTGATCACGGTTTGTTCCATAGGAACTTGATCTTAGAAGATTTCCTTGCCAGATCCATCGGAAAGCCATGGAAACCGACATCTTTAAAAAAAAGTACAGAAGAACCTTTGGGGTGAGCAATTTCCCCTCTGAGACCGAAGTCAGCACGCCCTGATTATCAGGTGGGTCCGCCAAGGCAAATGATATTCCAATTACTATGTAGGGGAATGAAAACTTTCCCTGGAGAAGTCAATGGCGATAAACACGGGGCCGAGAAATTATCTTAATAACCACATCGATATTGCTATCACTTTTGACGTATTCTGACGTGGTTGCGTCCTATAATATATTATATTCCGATCAAATTCCCTCGAGCAACTTCTTATAAGACCATAAATATTATTCACCAGATAGAATTCACCGTAGTGACTTACTTTTAGCTTCCTGTGGAAATCAACAATGTGCCACCTCGTATGCCTCCACCTCCCGGCACTCATGTCACTCCACACTGACCTACTGTAGTGCACAATACATTCCCCTGTGGAAGGGCAAAACTAAACTCGACGGGGGTTTACAAATTTTGATTGGTCGGAGAAAAAATTGAAAGGGGGAAGGGATGACGAGGACCCTAACCGGATTTCTTCAAGGGCCAAAGGTCTTGAAGGGAAATAATGAGTTGTCCGTCACACCCCGACAGTCACCCTACATCTGTCATTCTGTCACTACGTACAACCGAACTTGTTAATAGTATGAAATGGTAACTATAACAAAATAGGAACGTACCTGCGTTGCACCTCAACGATCACAATGTTCCGATTCCTCTCGAAGAGAACTACAAGATCAGGCTTATTGGTGTCCGAATCGCAAAATGAGTGAAAATCCAAGTATTGAGAGTCGGGGGTCGTGGTTTACGTGGAGTTGTGACAAATTTTGATTTACGAAGCACAAGCAGCGGAGAAGGTTTTCGAAATAACACAAAGTAGCGCCTAGGCCTCTGTTCGTATTAGTTTTTCTTTGCTCCGTATCGAATGGTGTCCTTCAATTTTTCCTGCAGAATGGAAATTAACGGATCCACCAGGAAGACAAAACGTACAGTATCGCTCGCAACTCACAAGTTCTGAGCACCGAGTAACAAAAACCAGATAATGAGCAAAAACGCTGGTGGGTCCTTTTTTGGGACACTTCTCGGTGGGAAGTGAGGGGAGACCTATTGTTCTCGACGTTTAGGGGAAGGGGACAATCTTGAGCCAAAAGAAAACAGTCGATGCTCCGCAACATAACTTCTCTAGAGAAGAAGAGTTGGTGTGCCATAATTGTTCGGTTTTGCATTTCAGTTACAACGTTACAGCTTTCGCAGTATCGGTTATGACGAAGGTCACAAGGATAATGTGTTTTCTTGAATTAACAGTTACAATAAATCGATATGAATAAGGTACGCTTTTTGCCTCAACAAATCATCCATTCATGCAGCATGGCTATAAAGCGAGATTTTGAAGAAATAACTGGTTTCAGACACTCGATAGAATTGAGACAAAAAGTTCAAATTTGGACAAAAAATCGGTCATGGCAATCGAAAGGTCAAGTTCGTAGATGGGCAGAGTCTGGCCTTCCCAAGGGGGGTTTCGAGGAATTTTAAGGGGGAAACATTACCCATAAATTCCAAAAATGAAATAGTCTGACAAGTGACGCCTCTTTTTAAAGATTTTTTAATGCTGAACACGATGGTGGAGTCAGAACTGAGATATCTCATTCCGTTATCAGATTAGAGCGTATGAATCGTGAAGTACATCTCACGTTTCATTAATGAATAATTATAATTATCTTCAAAGAGCACAGCCACGGAACAGCGTGTGCACACTCAGTGGACCCCTATTGAAGACCTGGCCTTTTCGATGGTGAAGTCCAAATTTCAAAATTCGAACCGGAAGTGGGGGAAATTCTGACCATAAACACACGAAAATTGAACTTACGTCAATGGTTTCAGTGAAAAACGTCGAGGCAAATTTCTGCAATGTTTTGAATTTTGAGTAGAAGCGTTTTACCTGAACAGGGCAGTATATTCTGGGGAATCTTGAATCCTCCATTTTTAGAATTCTGACGAGGAAATTGAAGGATTGAAGGAGTTGATCTCGGTTCAAATTGCGGTTCAACTGAAATCCGTCAGGTTGGGTTTCACTATGAGCGTTCAACCCTAAACTCAGTAAAACGGGAGTTCAGCGTTGAACGCTCGATTTCGGCCGGTCAACAGGAATAAACTCGGTTCAAGTTTATTTGTCCCTCCTGCTTGTCAACATTTCTCATTCAACGTTAACAGTACCTGAGTACCTGAGGGCCCATATGGGAGAGGAGTACAATAGGGTTCCCAGAACAGATACCACAAAGACCTTGTAACTGAATACTAAAAACATTCAAAAAACTGTACATCGGACTTGACGACAGGACATGACTTCTTAAATATTTGAACTCACAGCCACATCATAATTATTTCACAAACCACACAAGGACAAACCACAGGTCGAAGGAAATGTGGATTACCTACAGTAATTTACTGGAGATTCTACAGATTCAAGGGTTCGAAAACTATCTTCAGCAGTCGCTCCATGACCCATTAACCCGAGAATGGATTCGGTGGGTCAAAATGACACCATTTCCAACTTTCCACGGTGCCTAACCATCCCTGGTGGAGGGGGGCCTCCCTCCTCCCAGGTGTGCTTCCACTAGACTGTCCTCTCAGTATTCTGCCAGCCGGCCGCCATCTTGGAGCCCGTCCGTCATTGCAATCAGGTAAATACTAACCTCCTATGTGTCAAAATGACACCCAAATGCAATAACGTAGGTAAAGCGTAGTATTTTTGACACCACGACTCCATTGCACGCTATAATGTGTTTCCAAATTGACTCCCCAAAGGTATTGCAAGCCCCTAACATAAATCCAAAATGACACCACGGAGGCATTGCATGCACCTCTGTATTCTGCCAAATTAGACTTCTGGAATTAATAATAACAGTAAAAAACAAAAAAATTAAATCAAATAGCAATATAGTAATTGATTTATTCCATTTCCCATTCATTTTGGTGTGTCTGTTTAAAAAAAAGTATTGTCAGACTATACCTAAATGAAGGATTCCATCATTCATCTATTTATTTTTTCAGAAATGAGTGGACAGAAGAAAATATACTCTCTCCAGGAACCTGATGAAATTCGGCGTTTGCTTGAGGAGATGAGTGATGGCGTTTCTGATGATGATGTCCCTAGTTCCAACGAAGACATATCCGATCCATTGGACGAAATAGACATCGAAAATGACCTGGATCCAGATTACTCACCAGAAGAAGACAGCGAGGATGAAGAGGTGGAAGAATTCGACGAAGAAGAGGCTGAGGTAAATATTCAGAACACAATAATTGATATTGAAACTGCAACACAACCTGAGCCAACTACGAGTGCTCAATCAAATGCTGCCAAGAAAAAGGCTAGTAAACAAGGATCAAGTGCCAAGGATGTGAGAGGGGGAAACCCCAGGAAAGGGATAAAATGTTTAGAAGAAGGGGAAGAGACGGTCTTGACTTTGGATGTAGATGAGATCACTGGAAGGGAACAGAAAGATGGGCCTGCTTTTGTTTGGAAAACAAAACCTATTCCAAGGTCAGGGAGAATTCCCGGAAGAAATGTCATTCACATCGCTCCTGGTCCAGTAGGACCTGCTCGTGAAGCAATAGAGCCCGTAGACTGTTTCTTCCTGTTCATAACACCAGAGATGATGCACCATATAATGATACATACAAATGAAGAAATACTTCGATGTCGAAAAAAGGAGGGTGGATGTTTTTCATTGATTGAGTCTACTGAGGAGTTGCAAGCCCTAATTGGGCTTTTCATATATGGTGCAGCAAAAAAAGATAACCACTTGCCAACGTGTTTACTTTTCAACTCTAATCATTGTGGATCGTGGTACAAAACTTCCATGTCACAGAAAAGATTTGAGTTCCTGGTTAATTCCCTCCGATTTGATGAAAAAACAAGCCGTGATAAGAATGACAAGTTTGCTCCAATAGTCCATGTGTGGAATAAGTTCATAGAAAACTGCCGAAAAAATTACAAGCCAGGTTCATATTTAACGATTGACGAACAGCTCGTGGCATTTCGTGGCAGGTGTCCATTTCGCATGTATCTTCCCAATAAACCGGCCAAATATGGTCTGAAGATAATAGAAATTGTTGATTCTTCTACAAAATACTTATTAGATGCAATTCCCTACATTGGAAAAGGAACAACACCTCCAAACGTGCCAGTAGCATCTTACCTAGTAAAGAAATTGGTGGCAACAATTGAGAATACAAACAGGAATGTTACTTTTGATAACTGGTTTACCAGTATTTCCCTAGCGTCGGATCTATTGCGAAAAGGAATCACTTGCATTGGAACAATAAGGAAAGATAAAACTGAACTACCACCTCAGTTTTTGAATTTGAAATTTCAGGACAGAAAAGTTGGTTCATCACTATTTCTCTTTCACGATGACATGACGGCAGTCTCGTTCAAGGCAAAGACTAATAAAATGGTAACCCTGATTTCTACCATGCATGACCAGCCTGATGTACATCCATTCTCAAAAAAACCTGAAATTATTCACACGTATAATGCCACAAAAGGAAGTGTCGTTACACTAGACCAACTTTGCTCTAATTACTGCTGCAACCGAAAAACAAAAAGATGGCCATTATGTTTTTTTTATAACATTATAAATGTTGCTTGTGTAAACAGCTATGTTACATATAAACACAATTTCTATCGGTGACAAAACCAAAACATTCCAACAACACCTGCTCCTCAAGGAAATGTTCAGCAAAAAACGGCAGTTCGTAGAAGAAAACCATCCTCTGAAAACATGGGCTCATCAACGGCAAAAAACCCTAAAAGGAATCAAGGCCAACCTAATAAGCCATTCACTCGCATGGAGTTCATGCTCAAACTCAATGAGCAACTATCGTATCATTGTAAGTTGCGAATGTTGGAAAAAAATCGAGGTTTCAGTAGCAACCTGAAATCGGCTATACACGAGAGCTTGAACATGTCAACCCAGCCACCGACTCGACCTGCTGCAGCTGAAAACCCAACTGAGGAAGAAGCTATTCCATTATTAGCACTGCCCTCTGCCGTCACTCAAAGTGCTCCACAGCCAACAACACCCTCTGGCCATGACCAAGGGAATAAGAAGCCTGATAAAAGAGTGTTGTGCAGCATTTGTCCTACTTCCCTCAAGCGGAAAACTTCGACGGTTTGCTCAAAATGTGAAAGACTGATTTGTGGGAGCCATATAGCAAAAAAATTATGTCCTGATTGTTAGTTACCTACCTTGTAAGTTGTTAGTTACTTTTGAATCTTTGAGTTCCTAATTTTTGCTCAAAACGTGAAAGACTGATTTGTGTGAGCCATATAGCAAAAGAATTTTATCCTGATTTTTAGTTACCTACTACTCTTGAATCTCTGAGTTCTTGATGCTCTTATAGTCTTACAAAGTAGTTCGTATAGCCTTGAATTTTTGTATTACTTTCTGTTTACTTTTTGTTTAGCAGAGTCATCTTAATTTTTTTAAGCAATTAATTGATATTTCAACACTAATAGGTAGTCAGAAGTCATATACCTACATTTTTTGTAATTACTATGTCCTGCACTTGAAAAAAAGTTGTGATGGATTGAAAACTGTGAACTACTTGAAGTTGAAACAGTCGTTTATTACGCCAAATATAGGTAATCCTATTTTTATAATAATTATAATAAGACTTTATATTATTATTTTATATTATAATTATTATTATTTTGAGGTTTGAAGAAATTACCTCTATAATATTAATTTCTTTTGTACTAAGAGACTTCACAGTCTGCCCAAGTGACAATACTTATACTATTTTGAGATTTATTACCTTTTACTTTTTAATAACAATATATTAAAACATACATTATTCACTTGATTCATGTTGTTTTTATCGTTTCTCTGACAAACCCTTGGTAAAAGAAGAGAAAGTGGGTAATGTTTAGCAAGTGTCCTTTTGACACCAACCGAATGCAATACGGGGATCGGTAATACCGAATCCATTCTAGGGTTAACCGATCGCATCGTCTCCCAACCTGATAAGGCGGCCTTCTCTTGCCCGTATCCCTTCTCGATGCCCGATAATAACCTTCCGACCCGATAACACGTTCCCCCGTGTCTTCACCTGACGGCGTATCAGTCGATAGAAGGCGTTCCCCAGAGTCTCGGACTTATCTCTGGGTCGCTACCCAATTGCGGGGGCGTGTTAATGGAGGTTACAGTTACTCAGGGGTTATCCTATCATTGGGACGGCTCTTATCACGGGGGTGACCTTATCGGGTGAAAGGACGCGAGGGAACGGCGTCGGTATGCGAGGAAACGGGATGTACCTCTGCAACTCATTAAACTGGGATTTGGGATACCATCAATGGCAGCTCCTGCCCTGCAACTCAGAGAGGGTGCGCATAGATCACGGTGGGGACGGGAGAGGTGCTTTTCTCAGTCAAATACAAATTTCAACCATATACAAATGGGATCTTGTAAGCTTTCTCATCTTCAAATTACATACGATGCTAAATGGATCAGTTCTCTATGGACCAGATCACTTATGCCATCTTCTAAGCAAAATAATTTGTTGCTCCCCTCACATCCCCAAAGCCTTTTTGCAAAACCTTTTTGCGAATTTTTGAAGAAAAAACTCTGCAAATTCTTGACACAACGGTTTATTATCTTCCTTGTGCTGATCACCCTTCTGTCTATACCAGACTGTGTTGCGAATCGGCACCATACCTACCATATTCTCACCGTAGTCATACCATACCATACCGAATTTCTTTCCTATCATACCATACTGTACTGTAGTTTGAAGGGGAAAAATTACACTTTGAAGATGAAGAAACGTGGTTGTGACTTGAGATGTTCTTCACGGTTCATCTGCTTTGAGGTGTTACTCGTCAAAAAAAGAAAACAAAATCTGTTATAAAAAGTGGGGAAATTTTACATAAAACCAGTTATTTCTTCGGAAATTTGCTCTTATAGCCATGCTGCATGACTGGATTTTTTTTCGTATTTCGATGAAATGTATACGACCTCATTATCCCGACCCCCTTAATCCCTAATAAGGTCATTAAAATCCGTCCAGTGTATAAGAAACAAATTTGATCAGGCAACTATGAAACTTGCAACATGGTTGATTGAATCCGAATGAGTCCGGAAAGTTCCCGTTTTCACGTACCTCCTCCCTCGGTCCTTTTCACGTTCGTAACTTCACAAGATCTGTCCCAAATGAACTTGTTTCACTGATACATGATTATGGATCACAGATCTCGCGATTGGCCTTGGATCGTATTTATAGCTGTGACGCCCGTTTGATGTGTGTCTATTCACCAAGTCGTATATAAACATGGAAAATAGGAATCGGTTGATGCGGAGGCCATAATCAACAACTGCCTCACCACAAGTTTGGACTTGCGCCAATCACAAACCCATTCACAATCTCGTCGGTCTGGCTGTACACCAGTACTCTCTCTTGAAGGGTAATGTACAGTTTTGTACAGTAATGTACAGATTTGTTGTGCAGTTCTGACCAGAATGTACAGTTTTGGTTCTGGAACACCCCTTCTAGGAACCTTCCACCTGAGGGGCGCTCTTCAAAGGGAATGAAAATGTTCAAAAATACTTAGTCACCAAACCAACTCGAATATTTCAATTGCTCGTCCGTCTTTAAAAGTTCCATACTGCTCCCCAATGCAGTGAATTTCTCTCGCTCTTCATCAAAATTTGATGTGTAAAGCAAATTAGCCAAAACACGGTCAACCCTCCAAAGGCGTCCAGTCAGGAAGAGGTTATTACCCCGGCGGAAGCTGCGCTCAGTTAGACGGCATTTACCTACGTAACAATAGAATTCATCCGTGTCACACTCGTGTCGCCCACAATCGTTTTCCTGCAACATCCGACATCACTCAGTTCTACTCAAAAAAGTGCTGTGCGAATGTACCGAGGAAATCCCTCGCCATTTTGAAAACTTTAATTGAGACGACCTCGACTGTCCTGTGCAACAACAACGTTATGAATTTCGGATTTTCATTATTTTAAATCATCTGCCTTATTAGATTCAAAGGATTGTATAAAACCGACCCTTGGATGCCTACTCTTTTTCAACGATATTTTTTCAGCAGCATCTGAATTGACAAAGGAAACTAAAAGAGAAACTTGGTTATTAGATGGGCAGTTTAGACTTCGTCATGGTTTATTTCAAGAACAGTGCAACGCAAATTGGTCAATTCAGTGGTGTTAACCCAAGATCTAACGGTTTTACCTAAACCGCGTCTAAGTTAACCCAAACGTATTTCTCTTGTTGGAAAGCGAACCTTGCAGTGGTTGTAAGAATACCTACAAATGAAAGCAGCTGATATTTGATATCATAAGAGTCAGCAATTAAGGCTACTGCAAGGGAAGGGGGTGTCATGATGTCCACAAGTCTGAGCTCCGCGTTATAATACCCATATACAGAGTGTCTCACTTATGATCCGGAAATTTTTAACCACGTGTTCTACAAACAATTTCCAACAAAAATTGTCCCTTAAAGTTTTTTTTAAACCACTAAAAACCTGAGTTTTTTCAATGTTAAGATTTATTTCCGTGTTTTCGACCTTTGGTCACTGAAAAGGCCATAACTCCCTTAATATGAAGAGTAAAACCAAATATAAGTAAACCGTTAGAAGGAGCGTTAAATTTTCCGTCTTTCAGCCTCTAATAATAATTTTCTGAAGGGAACTTGGGAGTGAAAAATGAGTCCGAATAGTTAATTTCGTCAATTCTTGAAAACTGCATGTTTTCCCAACGATTATTAGTCCTCCATAATTCTGGTGATTGGTCATAGCCTGTAAGCCTAAATAATGCACAAAAGCCTCAGCTTTCCAGCGGTATTGTCAGTTTTTATTTTTTAGAGGGAACTTTTTTGGGAAAACTGAGTTTTTATGCGAAAAAACGTGTGTTTTCAGGCACATTTGAGGGTTTTTTCTTGGGGAAAAAAGTACTGCATGAGTAACAGGATTTGGAGGCCGTCGCTAAAAAATAAATTTCCAAAGTAATGCCGTTGACTTGACATTCCCTACACCCTGAAATGGAAATTCCCTACACCCTGAAAAAACACGTGTAGGGAATTATGGCCTTTTCAGTGACCAAAGGTCGAAAACACGAAAAATATCTTAACATTGAAAAAACTCAGGTTTTTAGTGGTTTAAAAAGAAAACTTCAAGGGACGCTTTTTGTTGGAAATTGGTTGTAGAACACGTGGTTAAAAATTTCCGGATCATAAGTGAGACACCCTGTATAATACCCATAATTTCTTAAAGCGTTTGCAACATTTTTCGGTAATTCTAATACGTTCTACCAGGAAATTCCAGCAGTTGTCAAGTTGTTCTGATTGAGTTCCAGTTCCATCTTGTTCCATAGACATGTGGATTGAATGTGATAGACGACGTTAATTCTTTCTTTTGCATATAGAGCGTTTAGGGAATCACTGACAATATCTGAATCCCCACCGAACTCCTACTTGTACATGGACAAATCAATGTTTTTCAGCGATTTTGTATTTTTCGGGTAAAACACTTTTCGCTCGCCAAAGATGTTTATGTTCGAAATCATTCAAATGCTGATAACCAGGGTGATTGCCACCCCTTTCAAACCACTTCCTTGTGTCAACTTCATCGCACTGTTCAAATCCAAGCAATGTCTCTAACCACCAATCCGGATTTGCGACACTCTACTATAGTAACTGTAGGAACTTCCCACGGAACTGCAGTGAAACTCCGCTTTGGTCTCAATTTTACTTTTGTTGCGTTTCTTTCCAAATCTTTCCCTCTTCCGCCTAATTGCACAGTGCAGTTGGAAGACTTCAATTGATAATACCTGAGTTTTACTTGTAATCGCGGGGGAAACAACCGGAGTTGGGCGTAGACAGGTTTATCGCCGCCCTAGAAGGAAAAGGGAATGATTAGGAGGCACAAAACCGGTCGCGGACGGAGCTGAATTTGCCAGGAAGGTCCATTAAAGGCGTGAGTTTAGTGATTATCGTCTGAGGAGGCAAATGAGAAGATTCTTCCTATAGACACGCTTTCACTTGAACATTTGCAGTTAGCGGGAGTTTTCATGCGTAAATGAAGATGACGGATGACCTCGGATAATCGTGAGCTTGACACTTGTTGTACGAGGGTCGTTGTTGTTGGAGTTTGCAATTCAGAGTTCTGAATAGAGGTAATAAAGAAAAAAAAAGCTACAGTCATGCAGCATGGCTACAAGAGCGAATTTTCGAAGAAATAACTGGTTTTATGTAAAATGTTTCCATTTTACAGGTTTTATAGATTTATAGATTTTTCAGTTTATAGATTTTTCAACGCTGAACACGATAGTGAAGTCAGAACTGCGGCATTTCATTCCTTTATCAGATTAGAGCAGATGAACCGTGAAGCACATCTCAAGTAACAACCACGTATCTTCATCTTCAAAGTGCTTGAGCAGTTTGAGTACGGAATAAGGTATCGCAATTCTGACTTCACCGTCATGTTCAGCGTAAAAAAAACTTTGAAATACTTGTTAGACTGTCTCGTTTTCATGGATAATTTTTCCACCCTTAAAACTTCCCAAAATCCCTGTTAGAGATGGGCTCGATTCTGCCTATCTACGATTCGATTGCCTTTAGATTGCCAAGGCAGTATTTTTGTGCAAATATACATATATATACATATGATTGGTGAAAAAGAAATATATACAAATATTTGGTGTCTTTTGGTAGTGAATACAGGATGTTCTGGAACGAATTTGGTGGGATTTTCGGAAATTCGAGTTTTAAAAATTTTAGACCGAGAACAGTAGTTTCTTTTTCATTCAGAAACAAGAAATCCCAGTTTCTCTTGAAAATGTTTAAGGCGTTTAATACTACAGGCAGCATTTTACCTGAACGTGGTTCCATTTTTCAAACAGCTTATGAGAAATCCGAGCGACTCGGTACAGCAATGTGATCTGAACGGTCATTTTGGAACGAACAGCACTCGCGATGACAGTAACCACAAAACTAAATCTAACGACGGAATTCTTGAACGGAGAATGAGTTTCATTATCGCCAATATCGTTCGACCCTGAAACGTCCAGTAATTACTAAGCCGTTCCAAGTAACAAAATGAAGATAGAACACGATGTGAAAAACGAAGGCGTTCGAATGTGCTAATTTGTACGTACTCCCGAGTCCACTGTAAATATTTGTGCTAAATTGGAGAAATTCTGACTTTTGGAGGAATTTCCATGAACAAACATAAATGCCCAACAGTTTTCTTTCTCTGGATTTTCTATTCAACATTACGTTCAAATCAAACAACGTGTCTATCTGAAATATTCGAGATAAAGTAAAAATTGTAATATTACTGCAGTGATGAATAGTGAATTAACCTTTTTTCACAAAACCGTCACGAATCCCTCATTCAGATTGAACGGGAAATCGTGAGATCAGAACCTCTTTCATGTACGAATGAGGCAGTTAGAGCTCTGATAATGACCTCATGAGGTCTAGGAATGGCGACACTACATTTCACTAGATGACGACAACGTGACCAATTCGTCGACAGATGACGAATAAAACGATGCAAGTGGCGTCACGTATCTGTATCACAACCTGCTTCGTTTAAGCGGCAGATTTCACAATGAAACGAAATAAAAAATAATCCGTTTCCCAGTGGATTTTCAGTGTTTATTTCAATTATCTTTTCTGTTACCTCAGAATACAGCGAAATATAAAACCAAAATATCACATTTTTGAAATATCTGAGAAACTGCTCACAGCCCAATTACGACGCTTCTACAACGAAAATTCCACTTGGCTGAAGAAACAAACGAATCACGAGTAAAAATAAAAACATCACGAAGCTGTGGTTTTGGAAGGCCAAAGTTATTTTGAACTGAAATAAGCCGAAACCGCCAGAGGTACAAACACCTCATTTTGTCTACCTATCTGTCAGAATACAGATAAGAAGGCAAGGGAGTGAGTTGTGATGCCAAAGCGTGAATAAGGCATATCTCGAAAACAACAGTCACCTACGACCCATTTACGAGCAATTTGGGTAAACAATTAACAATCTTTTGAACACGAGTCGTATCATAAATACGAACAATGGAACTTATGACTCATTCTCATGCGGTATTGAGTATACTGGAAATTCAAGAGATATGATAGTCAACAACATTAACTACTAATTTGGATTGTACCCATCTAGAGTTGTGGTAAACGAAACTTTTGTTTTAGCGAATTTTTGGAGAAAAGGAAGCTATTTCGGTTCCAAATTTTTAAAACTCAAATTTCCAAAACAATTGTACACCTAAATCCGTTCTAGACCATCCTGAATTCACAACCGAAAGACTCGAAAAATCTTACATACAAATGTACTTATATTTATATATAAATTAATATATTTCACGTGTGTCTTTCCAGACGATAACTCTCGATAGAATTGAAATAAAAAGTTCAAATTTTAACCAAAAATCTGTCTTGGCAATTGAAAGGCTAAGTTCGTAGATGGGCAGAATCGGGCCACTCTAAAGGGGGTTGTGTGGAGTTTTAGTGGGGAAAATTACCCATAAATTCCAAAATTAAGACAGTCTAACAAGTGAAACATCATTTTAAAGGTTTTTTCACGCTGAACACGATGGTGAAGTCAAAATTGCGATATGTTATTCCGTTCTTAAACTGGAGCACTTTGGAAATGAAGAAACGTGGTAGTTACTTGAGACGTTTTCCATCTCTCAAATCTGATAACGGAATGAGATATCGCAATTTTGACTTCACCATCATGTTCACCGCTGAAAAATCTATACACTGAGGTGTTTCTCGCCAAACAATGGAGACAATCGATCTTTAGTCAGAGAGCACCACACCTGATAAATTTAAGATTGCCCAAATTCGAATAAGATGTGCCAAACACCACATTTTACATAAAACCAGTTATTACTTCGAAAATTCGCTCTTAGAGCCATGCTGCATGACTGGATTTTATTTACATTATACAATTTTTATATTATATTGATTAAGATGACAAGACATTTGATACTATCAAGATAAATAGTAAATAAAAACTTTGATTCAAGGCATGTTTCAAAGACGGTGTGAAATGGCGATGGGCGGTTTTGAACAAAATAACTCACGTTTGGGTCACTGGGAGTTGATGACAGCTCCAGTTACTCACCTGGAAACAAAGGAAGTTTATGAGTTAGTCGCAAAGGCAGAAAATGTGACAATAGTTGTGCTTCCACGTACCACTAGTTGAGAAAATTATGAGAAAATTTTGGTTTTGAGGTCGTACACCACAAACTAGGTCAACTTCAAGAAACAAAGTAATAAATAAACAAACCCATTAAAATCGAATGTAAATGGCTAATTTCGTCATATGCACTGGTTGCAAAATTATCTGAAAGTGATTTGTATTATTTTCCCGCACAGATTCGGGTTTATCTCTTCAGTAGGACTTAATCTACTGGACACTAATCACAATTTTTCACTACACTAAGCCTTGATCCTTTTTAGTCTTCTTTCTAGGTGTTCAACGTCGAGTAGATGGTCCACTTCATTGACGTGCCTTTGAAGCCTCTGCTGATGGGCTGCTGCAAATCGTCGGCTTGAACCATTTCCACTCCAAGATCTCGGTGAATGTTATCATTGCGGAGGTACCAGGGAGCAGTGACGACATTGACGACGTTCCTGAGCAATTTTCTCTGACATTTTTGTGTAGGTTCTACGTTACTTTTGGCTGCACAGTCCCAGAGCAGACACCCACAAGCCAATATAATTTCCTGGATTTAAGACGTAAATCCTTGCTCTTGTTCTTGACATCGTAATTTGGCCTCTAGCGTCATTCCCAAGTACTTTGCCTTTGTCTTTGGGCCATGCTCCAGTTGAGTCCTTTATGGGATGTGCTTGTATAATAGGTCGTTTTACAGTGAATAGTCAGTGTGGTGTTCAGCAATACATTTGCTCACATACTGGTTGTGTGATTCGATCTTGCGTTGCTCAATTTGCTTGTTGATGGTACGAGTATATTGAGTTTACTCCATTTATGTTCATCACTTTGTGCTCTTGTTCTATGCCACTTATCATGAGCTCCCCGTCTTTCGGGTACTATGTTAACAATTTCTCGTGAATAGTTAACACCATGCAATTTTCTTTTGATTTCCGGTATATTTTCCCATTTTTCCCAATTTCTAACTATGTTAGCATACATGTGCTAAATTTTCTGCGCTGTGCAAGATCAACTTTAAAACTCTCGCAATCGGGGTTTTTATTGGTAAGAGTAGGGTTGTACGTTTTTTAAACCAGTGGGACTGATATCAATATGAAACACGCTTCGATACCACGAATCCCACAGCGAGAATGATAAGCGTACTTGAGCCGCCATATCGATACTACTTGAAGGTATTGGATATTCACGATTTCACAGTTCATAAGTTTCGTACGACCTCACGCCTCGTACACGTCGTGAGCTACCATTGCTAATGGTTTAAACCGAGTAATCGGTGCACAGTGCACACTCGGTCTTAACTGCAACACAGGCAGCCTAATTGTATCATAATACCTCTACAATGCGAGCCCCCAGTCACGCTTGTCAGAAACGCTCGGCTACACACATTTTCCGGACGGGCAACCCCTTTTCAATGTAGATACGACGCCTGTATTTTTTTTGCATCATTATAATTTCGTATGAGCTTTGTTTGTCAATCACAATAAATCCGGGAAGGGTTGAGAAATCGTAGAATACAACTGAAAAATGTGAACCTACTCAGTATGTGATGAAATGGCACACGAGGGAGAACACACTGTTAGACGATTTTCAAGGTTGCGTAACGGGTGATCAATTTAACTCAGACGGTGATTAAGTACGAAGTTGTGGCTAGTACCTCAAGTCTACTTGTAATTCGTACAAAAATCGTTCACCACTCGTTGGATAGCTCTCGATTTACCTAACCATATTACGTTAACCACTGCGGAGTGCGTGGCCGACAAGCTGCGGTATGAGCGTGATTGTTTAAATAATTGTTTACACACAGGTGATCATTCTCAATAATTAATATTGTCAACACGAATGCAAGCTTCATAATTTATGATGGACCCTACAATTAAGTATAACAACTACGCTACTGGGGTAGGTGATGTAGCATTGTTCGAATGCCCCTGAATCCCTTCTTTAAAGACATAAAATGTCCCAATGTGTTGCAGACTCGTATGCAAGCATTTAATTCTCGACTGTATCAACAACAGGATGGATCAACAACGCGACGTTCTTACATAATTTGTATGTACCTTTGCCAATAAAATCTTAACAATCAATCAATTAATCAATCAATCAATTCTGGTCTCGAGGTTAAGTACTCGACTCATAATCAAAAGAAACAGGACCGAGTCCAGACACCAACGGGAAAAATTTGTTCCCTTGATTCACCCTTTTATTCACCCTTTTATTTCCCTCAGATCACGTCAGAACACTAGCGACCGGCGGGCCACTACGTCAGAGGCTATGACGCCCGAGCCAGAGGCTATTCACCCTTTTATTTCCCTCAGATCACGTCAGACGGCAGGCAGGAGGCCAACTAGTACGTCAAAGCCTACGCCGTGAGAGCCTATGACATCAGACGGCTGGCAGGAGGCCAACTAGTACGTCAGAGCCTATGACGCACGAGCGTATGACGTCAGACGGCTGGCAGGAGGTCAACTAGTACGTCATAGCCTATGACGCACGAGCGTATGACGTCAGACGGCTGGCAGGAGGCTAACTAGTACGTCATAGCCTATGATGCACGAGCGTATGACGTCAGACGGCTAGTAGGAGGCCATCTAGTACGACTGAGCCTATGACACACGAGCGTATGACGTCAGACGGCTGGCAGGAGGCCAACTAGTACGTCCATCTGTGTGCGGGTTATCGGTGTATCTCTCACTCTCAGTACAGTGTTTCTGTTTCGGGGTTATCAAACTGAGATAAAAAGTCCCCAGTCATGCAGCATGACTATAAGAGCGAATTTTCGAAGAAACTGTACATCAAATGTACAGCTTTCGTACAAGTACGCAACCACGAGGGACATTTTATGTCTCTGCGCCCCCTCCCACAACCACACCACGTACCTCGTACTTCATTTTACTAGTGGTGTTGAACTATCGATAGTTTTGGTTTCTGATAGTATCGATGGTTTTTTCAAAAACTCTCGATGGTTTTGTCAAAAACTATCGATAGTATCGATAGTACTATCGATAGTTTTAACACTCTTCTCTTTTCATCTCTTTTCATCTGTCTCATCAAATCTGGCCTCAAGTAATCTGGCCTCTGTTTGTATTGTCAGTAACTGTTGTCGTCAGTCGTCGTCTTTCGTGAGTTTTTTTTAGTGAAAGTATTCCTGATAAGTTCAGTACAAAAATCAAATGCTTTATACATGCGAAAGGCTTATTGCAGAATAAAAATATAAAAGTTCCTTGTTAACAAAAAACGACCTATGGTTACGTCACTTACATGTCGATTCTGCGTTGTGATTTTTTTTTATTATTGACCTAGTCAGGCTAAATTTTTTTTCAAATTATTTATGGCAAAATACTCAAGTACCTATTTTATAAATAAAAATTGTCATGTCTTATTAAATGTTTTGTTCGTTTGACCATTTTCGCCTGGGAAAGAACTGGAAAAGGCAATTAAGAAAGAAGGCTAGAAATGAACGATACCTAATTGTTTTGAATGAACTGTGTTGAGAATGTTCCAAACTAGTGATAACTAGTGGGTCCTTGAATTGTGTATAAGATGTTTTTGTTCGTAGCATTATTTTGTCTGATAATTTTCCGTCTTCAAGCAACTATGAGTATTGGAATTAGTATCAAGATGATCCTTACCTCAAGTTATTTTTTAAATGGTAATATTTGAAAAAATAACTTGTGGTAGGTCTCTTTATCCCCTGGACACTTCAATTATCAGTAAGGTATGCGTGGAAATGGCGTGATAAATTACGAATTGGTGTAGCATAATGTGGGATTACCAGTCACCTATTAAAGATGAGGGTTCGGAGGTACCGCTCCTCATATTCAGAGTTTCTTTGAAAACCGAGTCAGTTTTTCTCAAAACCCACATTTTCCCCCTCGCGGTTCTTGGACCTCGTTTTTCTCGGTTCCTTTGGAGGTGGAAAAACTGTTATAAAAATTGAGCCCTGAAGAAAATCTACGTAAATGTCGTCGAAGGGGACCCTATTGGAAACTCTTAACGTAAACCCATAAACGACGGAGGCACCCAATTCCCTGGCGACTCACAAAAAGGTACAGTTAGTTTGATAGCGATAATTTGGTCGGTTGGAGGTGGCAGGCCGTGACCGAGGGTTTCCCAGGCCATCCCGGTCACAGATGGATTGTTCTGCGTCCTTCCAATTTTCCACTCCATACCACAGGCCGTCGACTATGGAAGTGGAACATCAAATGAGGAGGGATTTTTGCGACATAATTGAACTAAGATCACCCTAGAGCAAGGTATAATCCGATGGAGTGGTATGAAGTGATATGAATTCCTCAGTATGTATATTTGTATAACAGCTCAAAGGAACCGCTACATCGAATGAAACTTGGAGAACACAATCGTAGGTCCAACTCAAAAAATGAAAAATACTATAAGAATTTTAAACCAACCCGATCATTATTACCTGAGATTTAGCTGCTCACAGGATTTTATGTTAGGTAATAAAAGTCTCTGGCCCATTCGTTGGGTCGCTTTCAGTAAAATCACTGAAATATTTACTGTTTTGGGGTATTTTTGAAACCCAGCTCAAATTAGATCCACTTGATTGTTTTCCGACGTTGCCCATATTCGAAATCATCTTTTCTTTTAGGATTAATAACATTTTAGTCACATTTCAGATTTTTAGCATGGTGTTACGGATTCCTTACAGGAAAATTTTTTAAAATCCCTACTGAAGATCTACTGTTTTAAGCATATTGAAGCAATACGGTCCGTTTCTCGAAAATTCCCTTAAAAACTCGGCAAATTCTTGACACTACGGTTTATTATCTGCTTTTTGCAGATCGCCCTCCTGTCTAAATCACGAAATTATAGATGAAACGTTTATACCTAGAGATGTTGAATTAATTACAAATAATTTGCACCAATATGATTCTAGGTTTCCTATTTCCACCAACATACTTTGGCAGTATACTGGCAGTATAATAATTTATAAAAAGTATTATTAATTATAAAAAATTATTTATAATTGTTATTATTTATTACCTAGTAATTCTTACCAACAATTGTTATTTATTAACTGCAGTTAATAAATCCATGTATGTCGCAACATGAATTTGCTATTTAAATCAGCCGGGTCAGTAAGAACATCACGTAAAGAATGTATTTAAAAAAAAAAAAAAAAAAAAACTTGCATGATTTACCCTTAGGTACTTGTGTTGAAAAATAATGATTCAAACTTGAACTCACATTTCAAAATTCGTTTTGACCCCCTTCCCATTGAAACGTTTCAAGGATCATCGTGGGTATTGTCAGAACCCGGAAACCCAATTTCGTAATTTTAGCACAACGCTAACTGGGCAAAGTGCCGCGGACTTGTTCAAAAGCGAACTGAATTTTTTCGAGATTTGTGGTTTTTAATTTTTTTAAATTCATTTTGAACCCCTTCCCGTTGACTTACGGTTATGAAACGTTTCAAGCATGATCGCGGGTGTTGTCAAAACCCAGAAACTAAATTTCGTCATTTTTTGCTCAACGCGAACTGGGTAAAGTGCCTTGAAACGTAAACCCACCAATTTGAGGTGGGGATTTTTTTTTCTCCAAAGGTTCATTATCGAAGATAATAAACCAAAAACGACGACAATGCTAAATTAAAGCAATTTGCCACAACATTTCTCAAATGCTTTCTTTTATCAACTGGGTAGAGAGAGGTCGAGGAGCTCTAGTCATTATTAACCTTTTTTTTCTCTCTCTTAGACAAAGAAGATCAAATTGTAGCGATTTACCAACTTTTTTCACCTTGACGTTTCGCAGGATTGAACCTTCGCTCCAAGAGTTCAACGGCGTTTTCTCCATAATGAGATCGTAAAGTGAATGACTGAGCAGCTGTTGCATATGACGGAAATCATAGAAAGATGTTCTCGTACTAAGCGTTGACAGTTATTGCAACAAACTTTGGTAGAGAAATAGTTTTTCGATGGAGAACGAGAGAGTGAAATTTACACAACTCACAAATGGTCGGAATGTCCCTTGAGTTATTTCCTCTATTTTTCACAGGGACGTAGCGTCAGGGGAAGCGCAGGAAGCGGCGCTTCCCCACAAGAAATGAAGAATGTAGGTAGAAGTTGAATGATGAAAACATTTATTACGAATAACAAAATATTTAATCAAAAGTAAAAAATTCAATTGAAAATTAGGTACCTACAGCTACCTACCTACCCATGGAAGATTTCCTTTTTCCATGCTTCGAATCACGAATCCGTGGCCGATGCCAAGTCATTCAAGAAGAGGAAGGATCTGATTGCATGGAAGAAGATGATAATCCATGATCTGATTGGGGAACCGCAAAATCAGTGCGTCCGTCTGTGTGTATTCTGGCTCGCGCGTGTGAGTTTGTTCCTGACTGTGTTTTCTTCAGCGATTTTCTTTAGCGCTGCCTGAATGTAATGCACAGGCGTTGGTAGACGACTGATAGAATCCATTCATTCGATATGTGTTTTCTTTCGAGTTGATAGTACCCATCGATGTGTTTTCAGTGGATGTTGATATTTTTCTCAGTTTTTCGTTTAGGTTTTATCCGCCTAAAATGGATACTTAGTTGCTGCATTATTGTTGCATTGTTCAATGGTCCAGCTGTCGTTTAACTCGCGTAGTCTTAGCGAAACATTCGACATAATTGTGGCCAGCCGTTCGACTTTGCAGGTCCCGAATCTCAACAGAGTTATCAAGTAACGAAATTGTCAGTACTTACACTGGACATTTTAATGTTGAGAACGACAACAGATACCAGTGGCTATTAGGGAGTCGTTCAAAAAAACCTTCTATTTTGTTTCCCACGCATTTTGTTTTGCTCTGATAAAACATCATGATGTAGTGGCTTTTCTAGTATTGCAAACTTGACAAACGCTGCTGAAAAACACCTGTGTAGCAATTCGCACATAGTTTCCTCTCTTGCTTTATTAAAATTCGGTAAGAGCCCTCGTACTATTCTTTTGTTGGGTGTGCAACAAACTGCACAAATCTCTCTTCATAATGAAAACGTAAAAAAAAAACAGGGAGATTATGGTTCGGCTTATTGACTGCATTCTTTTCTTGGCTAAACAGGAACTGCCTTTCAGGGGGCATGACGACTCCTCTTCCTCTTCTCGTAACAAAGGAAATTAAATTCATTGAGTTATTAAAATTCCTAAAAGATTACGACCAGCCATTGGAAGATCATTTGAAAACGGCAACAATTTTTAAAGGGACCTCACCTGCCATCCAGAATGATCTTAAGGGTATAATTAATTAAGAGTAATTTATCCCGATCCTTGTTCAAACGAAAAATTTTTACTTAGTTGATTGTCAAAGGTTCTGATTACTGTAAGAGAATCGTTTCTAGCATATAATATATTATGTGAACTGACCCTCTGTTTTCAATTAAGTCACTCTGCTCAAATAGTAGGTATCAAACTCATCTAGATATTTATTTTTAGATATTTGAATCAATTCTAGCAACTCCCCTATAACCGCACAGGATTCTCCTATGGTTATGGGGTAATTTCCGGTAGGATAATCAAGAAGAAAATTTATTTGTATTGTATAATTGTATGTACTTGAAGACATACATAATTTTATTTTATACTTGTAAACTTGAAGATCTTATTTGGATGTATATTTGTATATTTGTGAATCTACGGAATAAACTTAATATTCATTCATTCATTCATAAGTGCTAAAGCTAGTCATTCTAGTTGACATTAATTGCCTTATAATCGAGATTCGATTTATTAAGAATTCAGATGGAATAGGAAATCGGACAAATCAGAGTAGACAGGATTTGTTAGATTGAACCTTGAACTGATGATTCTGCCCTTGAACTTACGTCATTCGCACTTCGGGGCATAAAAATCGGTTGCCGCACGGTGGGATGCCTGCGCAGTGAGTTCACATCGTCACGAAGATGAGCTAATCACTAGTTTCGAGGTCCTGGAAACTGTGAAGTAGTTGGTACTAACAAATACCCGCGTGAACTGAGAGTTCCGGGTTCTTTTCCGCGGTCAACTGAGCCGTTGATGTCTCACTAATGGTCTTTAGGTCTGTAAAGTCTGTCGAGACAAGAAACAATGAGATGAATTCCATGATATTCATTCGCCCTACTTAAATTTTTCCAAATATTTCAACTCTACCAAGAATCAGGTAAACGATTTCAATCGTTTCAAAAATGGAGTAGGTTCAAAAAATTATTCTCAGAATCATTTTTTGTGATCTTATGGGGGGTCGTAGCATTGCCGTTCAAAATTATGTACAACTATAATATACCAAATAAAGTGCGTTAAAAAGAAAAAAAAATCATGACTAATTGCACACACAATTATAAATTTCCTGCCTTGGCTTTGTCTTTTTTCGTGAGGCAGTCACAAAAAGCACCAAACAACACTTTCTTGTTCATCTTTATTTAGTTAACGACGCACGCCTTCAATTTGCGTTTGTCCTGACATTTTAACGTAACATGGAAATCGGTGAGTATGTAGAGAAATCGGTAAGAATTGAAAGAAATCGGGTTAGAATTAAAGAAATCGGTTCACGGAACGAGAAAAAGGCTCGGTAGTCACATAACGTACCGTGACCTTACGCTTAGTAAGACACCAAACTTCTTGCGTCTCAATACGTGAAGGACAGTTTACTAATATTTTTATCTTCAGAACTTGTAAATTTATTTATCAAGACAATATTTAAACTTCCTTTAGTACATTTGTTTGTATTTGGTACTATTTGCTCCAATTGTAATATGGTGGTAATTTCAAGTCCTTAGGCCAACGCGTAAAGGAAAAGCGGCCGAAACTAAACGAAGGTAGCCGAGTCTACAGACGAGTGTGCTCTCGAGTGTGCTCAATACGATACTGCAAACACAAACTTCAGAATGAGTGAAACCGCTAAAAAAAATTCTAGAATGGAGCACTTGCATGTTGAGTTAACCAATTTCGGCAGATTCATAAATTTTCGTCCAGATCCAAGATTAAAATTCATTAGATGTTCGCTTCGAGGGACTACAGGTTGGATCAGTTCGTTTTCAATGATGCACTACGAAAAGTAACAATGATGGTGATTCACGCTCAAGATCAATGTCATCCAGGAGTACCGCAAGAATCAATATCACCTTTACTACTTACAAGAACACTGTACAGCGCACGAGCTTCCGAGATGCGTCATCAAGTTCTATAAATAATGAATTGTTATGATTGAAAGGTGTAGTTATTATTGATTCCAGAACAATTGCCCGAATTTCACGCCCCCTACACTTTCAATGATCGTACAACACGCTCAGCCGTCGAGTTTTCAGTTTCTCATCGACCAAAAGGCCTCAGGTGACGAGACCGGAAGGCGGCATCGATTTTTCGTTTCCCTTTTTCTGAGTGAGTCACCACAAAAACCAACGTCACGACAAGTTGAAGTCTGATGTGTTTTACAAAAAACCCAAGAACGCATAACGTCTTCAAAGATCTCTGTAATCACGGCTAGAGATCATGAGTATAGATCAAAGTCTTATGGCAAATATTGTTTATAATTTTTGATCAAATTGAAGTGGAGGTCCTTATAGAGACGAGTTAAAGCAAAGGGAGAAGATACACACTTGAACAATAACTACATTAGGGCAAGGAGGTTGAGGTGGATTTTTGATTTATTATCTTCGAAAATGAACCATTGGAATCGCCCAAAGAAACATATTTTTTAACCCCCCCTCAAAATTTGTTGGTTTACGTTTCAAGATACGTAGATTCAGAAAATCGGTTAAAAAAAATCCGCCCGTCCGCCGCACTTTGCCCAGTTAGCTTTGAGTTAAAATTACGAAATTTTTTTATGGGTTCCGACCAACCCCACAATGGTCCTCGAAACTTTTCATAACCCTAGGTCAAGGGGAAGGAGTTCAAAACGAATTTTGAAATTTTGAAAATTCCAAAACTCGAAAAATTCAGATGAAACGGTATGTTTTTAATTTCATATTTAGATAGAGTTTATTCCTTAATATATTTTAAGGCCATCCACAGCTTTGTACGACCAGCCGTTCGTTCACAATGAGGGCTCAAAAGTTGAGCCTATCAACACGATCGTGAATCAAACGGTTGAAATACAGGTTAATTTTCATACTAACGAGCTGTTTGGAAGGTAATTTCGAATCTTTGTTGGTAGGTACTTCTTTTATAGAAACATTATTGCTGACGTAGTATTAAAAACCCCAGAATTATATCGGTACATTTTATTTATAATAATTATAAATTAATTATTAATTCATCATCTCTATCATTCAGGTTCTGCAGAAAGGAACCCAGTCGATTCCAACAGCCGGATATCGTATGAATTGATCATAATTAATAATAATTATTATTAGATAATAATAAATACAAATTATTAATACCTAACAATAAATTATAATAATTTTCACTAGGTCGGTACTTGATAAAATTATTAATAATTAGTGATAATTCATAATAATAATTAATCTAACATTTACGATCTAGACATTTAGACCCAGTGATCTAGACAGAAGGGTGATCTGTACAGTTGGAGCAGATCAAAAGTCGTCATCATGTGAGTGAATCATGCGGCAGCCTGTCGGGTCAATGTTCATTCTGGCCCAGCTGATTCTAACATCACACGGTTTTCAGATGTCGAGTTAATTAATAAAAAATTAGTAATAATTTGAAATAATTACTAATCGTTTTTAATAATTACAAGTAATAATGAATAATCGTTCAAACTGCTTCATAATAATTATTAATAATTGACGATTATTCATAATCTACGATTTAGTGATCTAGGCAGAAGGGTAATCTGTATGAAGAAAATAATAAACCGTTGCGTCAAGAATTTGCAGAGTTTTCTTATCTAATTTCTTTGCCACAATTATTTATGTTCCGTTTTTTTGCGGAGAATATCTTAGAATAAAGTGCGTTTCTGCGTTCAACACTTCTCGTCATTCCGATTGGAAACGACCGTAACACTTGTGAGAATTGGCAATCGTTTTTGAATTCCAATCTCCGGTGAATCGTTTAGTGACGCCCTCGCTAACAACGCAGAAGCTGATCCCCAACCTCTTCTGACAGCTCCATTCGCGTCCGAACGAGGATTTCACGGTTGAGAACCCTTCGCTAACAATATCAGACGCGTAACCCGGAGTTTTCTAGTTAGAACAGAACTACCAATGAGTCTGTACAACTGCATAGGGGTGTTAAATAGTTAGATAGTACTATCGATTGATCGCTAGTAACCTCCTATCGATAGTTTTTTTTCTATCGATAGTTTAGTTCGATAGTTTTTGAAATTTCAACTTTGGAATTTCTCGAAACGGAAAGGGAACAGGTACTAGGTACCACTTACCCCTCCCCAGCAGCACACCCCTCTTTTGTAAGAAGTTCTTGTTCTTAGTAAGGACTAGAAAAACATAACCTGAAGGCTCTTCATGTGATTGAATTTCGTTGAATTGGGTTTTTTCCTTTTATTGTTCTATTTTCAATATTAAATATTTGACAAATTTTGTCAAACTGAGTCAGGTGGTTCCTAATACCCTGATCTGCTCTTTTGTTTCTCCTAATAAAAAATCCACAATCATGCAGCATGGCTATAAGAGCGAATTTTCAAAGAAATAACTGGTTTTATGTCGAATGTCAAAATGTTACTGGTTTTATACAAAACGCTGTCTCCTTATTTCGCCGACTAACACCTCAGTTTATAGATTTTTCAACGCTGAACACGACAGTGAAGTCAGACTTCCAATATCTCATCTCGTTATCAGAGTAGAGTAGAAGAACCGCGAAGAACATCTCAAGTAACAACCACATTTCTTCATCTTCAAAGTTCTCTAGTTTCAGAACGGAATAAGATATCGCAATTCTGACTTCACAATCGTGTTCAGCGTAGGAAAACCTTGAAAATGAGGTGTCACTTGTCAGACTGTTTCATTTTTGGAATTTATGGGTAATATTTCCCTCTCTTAAAACTCTCCAAAACATTTGAATCGAGAGTTATCGTTGGAATGACACATACATATTTATAACCACATACATATGATTTTTGGTGTCTTTTGGCAGTGAATTCAGGATGGTCTGAAACGGATTTCGTTATGAAAATGTTTCGGAAATTCAATTTTTTTAAATGATTTCACTAAATCATTTTTTCAATTTAATTAACTATTTCAGATAAATATATTGGCAAATTAATATAAAACCGTTATTAAATTTATTTGTATTTTATAATATATGTAGTGACAAAGGCACCATACTCGTACACTAGTTATTTGCTCGCTACATTATGATACTTGTACGGATTTACTTGTACAGATACACCAGGAAAAAGTGGAAACAAAAATATCCCTGGCGGGAGAGAAGACGCGAGAAATGACCAGATCACTACAATAAGTCTTGCTCACCCTGACATGCGCGGCTTGATGCGCTCATCCTCTTATGACGCCATCCTTGAATTCTGAATATTTCAGTACGGTTTAACCCGGAAGGTCAGATGATGAATAATATTATATTTATACCTAATTCTTGTTTATAAATCGTGGTTAAACTAAATCACTCTTGGCGAAATCGTGGAAACCCATGTCATCAAAATACAAGAGTAGGTATTTGAAAAAATCGTCTATTCCACTAAAATATTCACTAAAATCAATTTCAGTGGAAATAGGCGATTTTTTTCAAATTCATACTCTTGATTTCCTTTAATCTTGGTTAATATAAAACCACCATCTGCGCATGAGCCCAACAGATGTACTATAATTTGTCGAACTCCTTGGGGTGGTGGTGCAAAATAATTGGACTAATCACAGATTTACATTCGTGTTGCTGGAGAAATCTAACGTGTTGCACTAAACACGATTGTGTTTAATGAGATTTCGAAATCTCAATAATTATGTTGATTTATTACAATCAATTTATAATTATTGTAGTCAAGTACTTGACCACTCATGTTGTTCTCACAGAAAGGCACTCCACCTGAGAGCATAATAATATTATATTATGTGACATGTCATTTTTAACCCCTCAATAGCGTTTCGATCTAGAATTCCTAATTTGAGTAGAATTCCATTCGAAGTATGTCGTTGTAATGAGACGTTTGACCGCGAATCACTGCGACAGCTCGGTGGCTATTGGTGCCATATCCGTGGCCTTGGCTCATTTGAATCCTCGGACTTCTTGAAAGTCGCCTGTCGTCCTGATCCGTCCTCCGGAATACCCAAACGAAGTGTTCGCTTTCAGTCGAAGGGAGAAAACGAATTGAACACATTCAAGCCAGTCTGGAGAAACAATACGCCTGGCAACTTATATTGTCTTTAGAAGTGAAAACACACGTGCTGGAAGTTCAGCCTCCAATATGTGTCAATGACCTTTTTTTTCAACAGGGATACCGACTTGTCATGATAAATTCGTTCAGACAAATTACTCGCACGAGGAATTAGACCTACGAAACTCAACTGCGCCAAATCACTTTCAAACTGTGCGTAAGAGAGATTTTTGTGTTCCTCAGAAATACAGTGGTGACTGTGGGAATTCGGACAGCACCAGCACCAGACCATTCTAATAACAGAACTGAAAGTCAACCGATTTTTGCCAAATTTGGTATAGAGGTTTTTTGGGACATTGAACACAGAGCAAAAGTCAGATTTGCAATATTTTGCAACATTCCCCCACAAAAATTGCAACATTTTGCAAAATACAAGATGGCGGATCCAATATGGCGGACAAAACTTTCGATTTGAGCCGAATATGGTATAGGAAGTTTTTGGGTTTTGGTCTGCCATATTGGATCCGCCATCTTGAATTTTACTAAATTTTGACATTTTTGTGGGGCTGTGTTGTCAACGGATTTATGTGAGTGGGCTTCAAATAACCGAACTGGATTTCCCCAAACAATTTCCACATCATTTATGATAAAAGTCCAGATTTTGCATGTTTGCATTTTTGGTTTATTATCTTCGATAATGAACCATTGGAATCGCCCAAAGAAAAAAAAATTTTAACCCCCCCTCAAAATTTGTTGGTTTACGTTTCAAGACACGTAGATTCAGAAAATCGAATAAAAAAAAATCCGTCCGTCCGCCGTACGCCGTCCGCCGTCCCCCGTCCGCCGTCCCCCGTCCGCCGTCCGCCGTCCGTGGCACTTTGCCCAGTTAGCGTTGAGCTAAAATTACGAAATTTGGTTTCTGGGTTTGGACCAGCCCCACAATGATCCTCGAAACTTTTCATAACCCTAGGTCAAGGGGAAGGGGTTCAAACTGAAATTTAAAATTTCGACAATGTCATATCTCCAAATATTTAACTGAACCGTGTAAGTTTTAGTTCACTTTTGAATGACCTGAAAAATTACGAATCTTTTAAGACCAATTGGATTTTTTTGCGACCAGCCGTTCGTTCACAGTGACCGCGCAAAGGTTTAGGAAAAACACTAAACTTTCGCGTCGAAAACGGCCGTTATGTGACCCAACCCCCAGACGCCCAGAATAAAACTACCTTTTTTCATCTTCCCGGTAAACTACAGTCTAGAAATTTTAACCGTGAGTCGGGGATAGACCACATTGCAATATTCACTCGGTTTCTCATTTGTAAAATTGTTTAAATAATACCTTTTTGTAATAATACAAATTAAATTTTGATGATGAGCTATTGACTTGAAATTTTAAAAATAGGTCAGAACTGGATCACAATGCAATATTCACTCGGTTTCTTGTCTGTAAAATTGTTCAAATAATACCTATTTGTTTAAACAAATTAAATTTTGATGATGAGCTAGATACTTGAAATTTTAAATATAGGTCAGAAATGGATGACATTTCAATATTCACTCGGTTTGTATGACATGGTATGAGTATGGTATGGTATATTATTGTATGTATGATTTGGTATAATACAGTATGGTATGATAGGAAAGAAATTCGTATGGTATGGTATGTGTACGGTGAGAATATAGTATGGTGCCGATTTGCAATACAGTCTGGTATAGACGGAAGGGTGATCTGCACAAGGAAGATGATAAACCGTTGTGTCAAGAATTTGCAGAGTTTTCTTATTTAAGGCCCTAATGCTTATAACATTGGCATTAGGGCCTTAAATAAGAATGGAAATATATTATATGTACATTCTCAGTGGTTTTAGGCAATTTACTACACAAAAACCGAAGTTTATTTTGCATGTTAGTGCATGTTTAGGATTGTTTGCATGTTTTCTCAAGGCGGAAAAACATTACTTCATTACCAGTTTTGTTGAATCTCGACTAGTGGAAACTGTAACAGCTGGTAGATGAACCAGTAGCGCAGCTCGAATTATAATTTTCATAATACGAGTACACGCGTATTTTCTCAGACACGAGCGGCTAATTGAAACAGGGCACCCGCGACCGATGGTCGAACGCACGACAGCGCATGCGTACACGCGTGGGAAGTTGAAAGGAAAAGTACGTGAGAGGAATATTACGAGTTATTATAATATCGAATGATAATGCGGGATATTTTCTCAAGGAAGTATGCGGAGAGGCGTTCCGAGGAGTAACGGACGATGGACGGTCGGGCTTATTTGGATGGAAAACCCCAGTTAACAGGTCTTTACTTACTGTTGAGACGAGTGGAATCGATTCATCAATTCGTCCCATAGTTAACACACAAGCGTCCATGTCCAGTGAGACATTTAAATCTCAAAGTTATTATCTTTGATAATGAACCGTTGAAACTTCATAAGGACCGCT
Source organism: Stenodema calcarata (assembly GCA_963920205.1). Lineage (NCBI taxonomy): Eukaryota > Metazoa > Arthropoda > Insecta > Hemiptera > Miridae > Stenodema > Stenodema calcarata. The sequence continues at coordinate 16,851,220 of OY986059.1, forward strand.
TGGTTGGGATGGGTTTTGATATACCTACATATAAAAAATATCGATATTTATTCCAAAAATATTGATATTTTTAAATCGATATATGACGCCTTCAATATTCATTTGGGGAATTTATGGGAAATCCCCCCCCCCTTCCCCATTAAAATTCCCCAAAACCCGCCTTAGAGTGGAAATTTGAATGTTTCATCTCAATTCTATCGACAGTTATCGTCTGGAGTGACACATACATAAACATATAAATACATATAGGTTGTATAAAATGACCAAGCTAGTCTTTTTCTCGTGTTTATTTTCTCACGACGTTTCGGCAATGGAACAAAGCCCTATTCATGCGAGGTTACATGTAGAAGTGAAAAGTTTTTACATTAAACTGAAGAACTGTTGTGGAGAAGTAAACAAAATGATTTTTAAAAAATTTTATACAACCTGCTTCTTCACACTAGTCAATCCCATCAACACTAAATACATATATGTAAATATGGTGTGAGATATTTTGTTTCGAGGTTCGGTCAATGAGAACAATTTTTGGTTCCGACGTTTCGGCCGTTTATTCAGCTATCTTCAGGGAATTCAGTCGTACGGAATCAGGACATGGAGGTGATGCCTGGTTCATGAACAGTGCGCAACCATATAGATACTACGGTCGAAAACCGGACGGAAATCCATTACAACTATATGTAAATATGTATACATATGAGTTTTGTGTCTTTTGGCAGTGAATTCAGGATGGCTTAAAACGGATTATGGTACAAAAATGTCCAGAAATTCGAGTTTTACAAATTTTGGAGAACTACAAGAACAATAGCTTCCTTTTCTTCGGAAATTTGCTAAATCATACCTAGTTAATAATGAAGTACAGAGGACCGAGCCTTTTAGAGGTTATAGATCAATTGTTTTGTTCCAAGTTCTGCATTGCATACATTCATTTGTTTGTATTTCTTGACAAAATTATCATCATTAATTCGTTGTCATGAATTACAATAGTCTCTCTATTATTGAAGGCGTCAGAAAAATTGTCAATGAAAACAGAGCGTTTGTATTTCATTCATGAAGTGTTTGTGTATCTGCAATTGAGATAATTTCATCTTGAATCAGAGCGTACGTCACCACTTGAAAACTGTCAGACTACAACGGTTAACAACTTGACCTGAATCATCCGAAAGGTGTACTATCCAAAACGAAATGTGTCACCATTGTTGATAATAAACAGAAAGCTATCTCTAATTCAGGTGGTCAAATGGGGGAAAAATAGGTGTGGAAGTTGGTGACCTTAAAAAATGCTCTTAACTAACTCCTCTGAAATCAATTACCTAATTTTCAAAATGTTTACATGGAATTAATTTATTTTTGGAAGTTGCAGCGAAATACTATAAGAGTAGAAGTGTGTATCTAATATCAAATTGTGACATCGAATGATAGGAATAACAAGAGGCTAAAGGCGTCGTTCATGCTGTGAGAAAATTTGGGCCCAAGGGAAGAAGGTTACGTCAGATGTTGTAGATATGTATTTATAAGGGCATGACAGTTTACGTGTTTGATTTTCAAGAAGATCAGCAGACTTTTTTTTTCATAACTGGTCGCGAAAGAATAATCTACACAAATAAGTTATGTACATGGGTTAAGGTTTTTCAAAAATTAGTTATTTATGTTACAACTGTATTACAACATGTACCTAGACGTTTTATGTGTTCTATCACCTACCTACAGATCACTACCTATATCCACATCACTCCACACTAGTGAGTCGTGACGAGATCTACTGATTTGGTCCTCTTCAGTAGGCTCCGGTGTCCAGTAGGCTCAATATATATGTTTGTGTATGTGTCATTGTAGACGATAACTCTCGATAGAATTGGGACAAAGAGTTCAAATTTGCACAAAAGATCTATCTTGGTAATCGGAAGGATAATTTCATAGATGGGCAGAATCGGGCCTCTCTAAGGGGGTATTTGGATAGTTTTACGAGAGGGAAACTACCCATAAATTCCAAAAATGAGACAGTCTGGAAAGTGACACCTCGTTTTGAAGGTGTTATCACGCTGAACACGATGGTGAAGTCAGAATTGCGATACCTTATTCCGTTCTCAAACTAGAGAACTTTGAAGGTGAAGAAACGTGGTTGTTACTTGAGATGTTCTTAATTCGTCTACTCTGATCTGTTAACGGAAAAGATATCACAATTCTGACTTCACCATCGTGTTCAGCGTTGAAAAATCTATAATCAATCGTGTTACTCGGCAAAAAATGGAGACAAAATTTGTTATTAAACCAGTAAAATGAAGAAATTTTACATAAAACCAGTTATTTGTTCAAAAATTCGCTCTTATAGCCATGCTGCATGACTGTGGATTTTTTTAATGTACAAAAGTTTATTACCTACTAGTTCAGTACTATGAATTATTTTAATATTATAAATGGCATTTCAGAGGGAGCTTACCGGATATAGCGCACCATACATGACGTCGAAGTAATCGACTCCCATCCAGGAATCGTCGTCATAATAATATTCCACAATGTTCATCGTTGAGTGCCCGACAATTCCACTACGATCCCGATCAACCACCAGCGATCGACTGGATGTTCCAAGCCCTTCAAGACGACTCAACGGTCTGTCGGTGGTATAGCTAACCGACGTTAAATCAATTTGGAACGCGGACGGTAGTAGAGACGTCCGTTATTTATATTACGGACTTGAGCGGGTTTTTTCCGTATTGAATGAGAGCGCTGGAACCGCAAGAAGCATTCGCGACGCGTTGGAGTCACCGGGGTCACGTTGACGGACCGCTAAACGGCCAAGAGATTCGCCTGGTCAATATCAATGAGGAAAGAATCGGGTTGACGTAGGGAAGCAAATCAATGTGATGGTAAGCAAGTGTGGATACACCGTTGACAACGACACCGGCCACATCATCATACAAAACGTCTGCAGCAACTTGGACCAAGGATCCAAGTTCATCAAGGATCAAGACCAAGTTCGAACTGGAAGGGCCGACAGAGTAAATTCACCTCAAAATGCTTTTTTTCTTCTTTTTTTCGTTTTTTAAATTAAATTTATTGGCTTTGAATGAACATACAACCTGATGGTACCTACATGTTTAAGCACTCTTAAGTATTTTACATTAGGTAGTTGATCACTTTTACAGAGGCTACAGTGTAATTTGAGTTTGGATTAGTAATCGTAGAGAAGGCAGTAAATTTCTGAGCTGAGCTCTGCCAGGATGGAATCAAGGGTTGTTTGTCATCGTTGGCAGCCTCTGCAGAAGTTGCTCTCTGTGGTTGATTTCGAATTCCAAGATGAGGTGCTGTGGTATTTGCTCGGTTTGGGGGCAAAACACAGAGTCGCTTACAAAGAGAAAACTTTTTATGTTTTTAAAACTTTGAGAGCATTTGCGAGTGTTAGTTTACTTAAAATGGTTTATTTTGGTTTGTTCAATTCACTGGTGAAATATGGTATTTTGGTTTGTGGAGGTGCTACTATGACTGCTACAAATGGTCCAAAATATGATTTTGCGCATTATGCTGAATAAGCCTTCCAGGAGTCGGACTAACTTACTTTTAGGGAGATGGGTTGTCTGAGAGTTAGGGATATTTTTAAGCGAGAGGCGTGTATTCATGTATTTAAGACAGGATGCGATCTCGAGAATACATCACAACGCTCTCAAACTCCTTTTCCTGCGTGAGACAGATGAGCGATTTAGGAGATTACAATCTTTTTAAATTGATTTTTGTCTATTTGCCTTGTCGGTGTAATTTCATTAAAGTTTGAATCTGTTCAAAAAGACCGTAATGTTATTATTTCAAGAGGTTTTATTTTCCTAAAAAAGATCTATGGTTTTTCTTCAATTTTCAACAAAACATCGATGTTTTGTAGAAATCGATTATTCACGGGGTGTTTCAATCCTCTGCTTCCCGTTCCCCTGATCAGGGTAGGGAGAGCGGTCTGGAGGGCCCTGTCTGTGGAGAGGGGACTATCTTTACTAGCCCTGAATCCTCGCCCTCTCGCATCTCATGTTTAGCTTATTACTATTTTAGTTGATTTTGTAACTAGGATGCTGGGGCATCTCGTATTTACCAACAGGGAAAACTTATACACAGGAGCATGGTTCACTTGCCTGAAGTTGTAAATCTTTTGAATACCACCCCTACAAGGGTAACTCGACCATCAATTTCCAGCAAAGTTCCATGAGCTTAACGATATTTTATTGACCACCAATGGTGGAAGAACAATAATTGTTCCTAATTATTAATGAAACTCACGGCAGTCTGTAATTCCGGCAAATTGGTAATCCGATCAAGGTCCGGTCAAGGTCCGGTCACAACAAAATAGTTCGGATTAGCCCTTAGATCCTAGCGTCCTCAGTGGAATGTCTACCAGTACGATTCCAGAATTGGACCACACAATTGAAATTTGACTACCTTGATCTTGAATTCGACGTCCGTGACTTTGAAATCGACAGCCGAGGACCTTGAAATCGAAAGTGCGTCTTCGGGGAATCGCGTGTAAACAAAAGGGAAACGAAAAGTGGGCCCCCTCGAGAGCGGCTCGAAAGCTCTTGGGAATTCGACCTTTCAGCTGATGAGCGCGTTTCTTAGGGATGAATCGACCTCTGGGAATCTCAATAGCTCCGAATCTCAGCGGTAATAGCGCTGCGGCAGTAAGCTGTTATAACATCATCTCAGTAATCAACCGGTCATAACAGTTGGAACTTGTAACCTGAGACGGACCGCGGGGTCTCGTGAACCGAGCATGTACGGCTGCTTGTGCGGATTCCCATTGTCTCCCGAGTTTGGCGCCCGCGCAATCACCTAATTTTTTTAAATTTATAAATAAATGACGGGTCCGGGGAAAGTGCTCACTGTTGAGTTTTCGAACAATGATAACATGTTAGTCAAAATAGTTGACTTGGGAACGTAGGAGTCGTGTTGTTCAAATTCTGACAGTGGGTTTTGTTATTTGTACGTCGTCTTTTAAATCATCATGCAGTGTCTTCATTCCGCGTATAAATAGTAAACACCCACGCGGACCGTTCAACGTGGGATCTGATGTACTGAGTCACTGAGATGGTACAAGGACGAGTGTCCTTTACAGGACGAATCGGAGGGCGTGGGGGACAAGTTTCTGTCCAGCTTTATACGGGATGTGTTGGACAACGAAAGATCACACGTGGGAATGAGACTTTTTTTTTGGTAAAAAATCAAATAGAAATACGAAAATGGAAATAACGTTTTAAATGCGGGTGTAGCGACTCACTGGTGATCTCGCAGGATGAAACAGACCGATTTTTTTGAAAGACATCTCAGGCTGTGATTGACTTGAAGTTTTGAAATGTGGTGGTGGTGGGGGAGGGGGGGGGGGGTTGACCGCCTCTATAGAAGCTTTAAGCCACCCAATAAGAAGAAGGTTACGAGAAATCTATCGAGAAAAAAATCGAAATTTATAACCCTCCAACACCTCCCTCGTGCCAGGTGAGTATGGTAGAGAACTTCGAAATTTTATCAGGGTCTTCAAAAATTCCAAATATATAAATCACCGATTTTTCACATCACAAAATTGGTGATTTAATCCTATGAAACAAAACGTTAAACAAAAAGTACATTACTATATTCAAGAAAACGAGGGGGGTTTTTAAGTTGAAACGGGGAAAAATATTAACCTCTTCTTTGAAAAGGGAAACACTCAGGTGCCAAGTGAGTGTAGCATGCTCACTAGGTTTTAGAAAAATGATACGGGCGCGGTACTGATCCCCACGAATTTACGTTGGGCCTCATTTCCGCCAGTGGCCGCGCACGGCAGAAGAAAAATCCGAAGGGAGAGTGGGATACTCACCTGATGCGTTAAGGGTTAAAAAAAATTTATTTTATGAATTTCGAAGTTCGGACGACGAGGGGGGTTTTTCTTATTATTATAGTGAATTTAGACATTGATTTCAAACGTCTAAGTCAATCACAGCCTGAGATGTCCTTTACAAACTTCTTCAAGCCCATAACTGCCCACCGAAATATGCACAGACCGTGATAAATAGTCTGCATTATTGATATTGTTCAAAGGGTAGCTACTATAGTTTCCATTAAAATGAAATTATCACCTCGGACCCAGTCCCTACAACGATCCAAATTCCTCCTGAAATGGGTTTAAATGAAGAGCCAAAAGTCGTGAGTCTATAATTAGTTGATTTTTCCTTTTTTTTCAAGTTTATTTTGCCTTAAATTACAACAACAATAAATAACAAAATAAATTAAGTACTTCATATACAAACAAGAATATTGAGTCTGCCTTTCGAGTTTTTGTTGACAAAAGACTGACAGAACCTGGGACCTCCTTCCCCAACCGAGTCATACATTGTAACAACCGTATAATGATGTCCTCAAATCTTCACCAATTTTGAAAAATAAATAAATGAATAACAATACCGAACATTTAGTGCAAACAAAATAGTAATTATCTCGTATATATCCCCACTTGAAAATGAACAGTGTAGTCCTCATTAAATTGTGATTGTCAGGGGTACATTGACGTCGCTGAAAGCTCAAGAGGAGATTAGTGGATTTCGATTTAGACCCTTGAGAGCTGAATTGATTGCTTCCTAATAAATTGCATGTGAAAATAAACGTTACTCTTCTTCCACTGGTTTAGAAACTGCGTTATTCCTTCTCAATGACCAACTGCGTAATGATATTCACGTCCAACAACACGGCAACGAACTTGCGGAAGAGTTCGCCTCTAACGAACCGCCTTTATTTTTTTCTCGCCCACTTTTGATTAGCCGTCTCTGCCTACGCCGTTGGGCGCTCGTTGTTTACATATTTCTCTCTTCGTTATTTTTTTCACGCAGATTCGTTGCTGTGACGACGGTATCACAGATACTATTATGGAGCGTTGAGCTAATGGGTCAGTCTGTCGTGTCATTCGAGATTGTTGTAAGTTCGTTAATGCGCCAAATCCGTCGTGTTTCTTGGGATATGTAGAATGTTCTTACATCCAGTGGCGGATTCATGACCCCCCCCAGAATCCCAACAATCGGCAATATTATACTGCCGTCCTTAGCGAGATGGGCGCATCTCCGAAAATCCGAAATTTTCAGTAGAAGCCATTTTCGCGCCCAGTTAATTATTCTTCTACCTCATTTTTGGGACATCTTAAGTAAGTCTACTCATTCTCCAACTTACTAAGACCTTTTTGCTATGAAAATCCTTGTCATAACCAATTTAGAGGAGATACGCCCTTTCCGCTTAATATGTGTGGGTGATATTCGAGGTACCCTGGCATTTTTTAGACGTGGTTTTAACAAGATTCGTAAATAGCGTCCATAAACTCGGTAGCAAATGCACCAAACAAAACCCAACAATCCCAAAAACGTAGGAGTCAGAACGACGAGGGTTTACTTGTAGAGCAATAATTGCTCTATTAATTATTAATATTTCCATGATGTTTGATCACGATTCTATTTTGGAGGACGCTTCAGTGGCGAATGACTGCAGCGTGTCTTTAGATGAACGTCGAATAAAAAAAAAACCATTAACCCTTAAAATACCTCGTATGTAGAAAAAAATGTCGACGCACCTAAAAGTGTTGATTAGGAACAGTGTGGATTGAGCGGAACGACGTCGGACTGCAACGGCAGCAGAAGTGGTATCGGGCGCGAAGCAGCGTTCCCGTGTTATTTCAACAGTTGGAACCAACAAACGAATTACTAATGATCGTGTTTTCATCTTTAGACATCAGATTCACCTTAAGTGTTACCGAACATTTTTGCAAGTTCCTCAATTTTCGAATAATCTTTGGCTGCTCATAGCCTTGTTTTGCACCGTAAACATAGTACAATACGCTTAGTCACTTTCAGGCCGGTAGAGGGATCCAAACACCAGAAAACATGCTAACTGAAATGCCCATGACTTGAAATTTCTGATAGGGAGGATTTTCCAAGTTCGACTTCGAAAGAAAATGAAAAGGAACCATTGGTACATGCATCTTCTTATACTTTCATCTAATCGTCACCAGAATTGATTCATGCGAGAAAGGCAGGATGCAAGTGCAGACATGCTCAATCAGTACCACAAGGGTATGCAGTACCTTAATTTGGTCATTGGGAGGCTCAGTTTGACCGGATTTGTCTCGAAGCGTCGGCCTTCGTTCGAGGGATCTTCTTGCCTTGAAAAACAATTTTCAAATTGACATAACACAATTCGTCGAACAAGCAAGATATTCGATAGGAATTACAATACAGACGTGGTAGGGTATAATAATATTAAGGATATATTCTATCCTACAAACATATCGAGAGTGAAGTGGCAACAAGGCGTACCTCAAATGGGGCTGAACAACATGGCCTACCTGAGACAGGGCCTAACTCAAATAGTACAGAATAACATGGCCTAAATGACATTTTTGGGCATATTGACTTTGTTATTTAAACAGTTTTTTGTGTCTCCTGCAAAATTCAAAAATAACACTTAGGTCATGTTGTACAGCACCACCAAATTTTGAGGTAGGCCATATTGACCAGCCCTATCTCAGGTAGGCCATGTTGTTCAGCCCCATTTGATGTAGGCCTTGTTGCCACTTCACCCTCGATATTATGTTTGTATTATGGGTAATAATTTGTGTAGAAATAATAATATGGTGTCCGAAATGAATGCTGAAATCTAAAATGAACCTAGTAATTCACGCATCAATTCCTGCTAAATTTCTGAAAACTCTGTAAATTCTTGACACAACGGTTTATTATCCAAAAAATGTTAAAAATTAACACTTTTTAAATCTGAACTAAAAACTGTACGTTTTGTTTGAAATTTTCAAATATGAATTTTTCAAAATTTCAAAATTCGTTTTGAACCCTCTCCCATTGACTTAGGGTTATGCAAAGTTTCCAGGATAATCCTGGGTATTGATACAGCATGGATAGGTCCGAGTGTTACAAATGAACGTATATCATACGGGTATTTAGTCTGGTGATTTGGGTCTTCATTTGGCGGAAACGGCAGGAACATTCTTCAAAATAGTGGAACATCAGATATTTATAGAGACGTGAAGGAACAACATGCCCTTGGTTTGTTTGTTTACACTTTCGTAAAAAACACCTCTAACAATTATTTGTCATGTTGTATGGTTTGTGCTCAAAACCACACCGGACAATGTTTATGTTTAGGAACGCTACGCCCTCAAATGACCTAATTTTTTGAAAATATTATTTCCATGGAAACAGAGTTTAGTGAATGAACATAAGGAAAGCGAAACTCGAAATAAAGCAACCATTTGCGTAAACACCTGTCGAACGTTTAATTCATCTCTTCGATTAAGATTGTATTTAGTGTTGAATGTGTGTATGATTTACGATGACTAAAGACAGTAATTACTCGTTGGGTACGTAAGTATTACACAATGACGATACCAAAATCAGCTGAACCATCATCATCATTATTGTAGTGTAAGTACTAATGTAATACGCGCTTTGGTCCATCTTCGTAATTTCCAGACTCGGAAGGAAGACTTTTTCTTTCTCGTCACGGCGACGAGGCATTAGATCAAAACTTTTTATAAAACGGCGCGTTAGTTCTGGACTGATGTCCTCTCAAGGTCGGCTGTATTTCCTGGGACCCAACATGGGTAAAAGTAGGAAGGTACCGATAACAATAATACCTTCTCGATGCAAGAGAAAGCGACTCGCAGCGAGTATCACTACTGAGTGTGTCTAGGAACGCGGTAGCGTTCCGCCCTGCTAAGCAAACAAGATGAGACCTGACGGTATGATCTTTACCGGACGTCACGAAACGTACCCATATCTCCGCTCCTATTCGACCGATTAACTTGAAATTTGGTGTGGGTCTTCTTGATGTCTATAGTAGAAAGCCCTGAACGTTTCAAGTCGTTTTTAAACAATTTTAGGTTGTATAATACGGTAAACGATCTTCTCGGCATGGCGCCAAGGGGAGATTTCGAAACGGGTGAACGAGTATCATGTGAACTGATTAGGCGGGCGGGCAAAGTGGACATCATAACTTTGTGGACATTATCAAAGTGGACATCATAACTTTGTGGACATTATCAAAGTGGACATCATAATGTTTGACAGCCTTACATGTCCTAATGTTGTAAATAGTCCATTCAATTTGGACGTGTTGTTAGCGGACGGGACTAAAGAAGTGAATTCTACTCGTATTATTTTTCGTTTTTTCAATGACACACGCAGGAGGATTTGAATCCTAGTGTACCTAATTCATAATGTAATTAATGTTAATAATGCTATTAATTGTATTTTGAATATTGTAAACCGATGGCTGCAAGGCTTCTATGGCGATGCCAATAAAATAAAATAAAAACTTTTTCCGGCTGCTGTAGAATGATTTTTACACGGAGTGTTTTTCGGGGTGATCATGCCTTCTTGTCTGCGGTGTGTTACTCAAACCAGCTGATAACTCTCAGGTTTTGCTACTAGTAACAATATGGGTAACGTAGTGCACATGATCCCCCTTATTCTGCATCTCTGTTCAAAGTTGCAGAGCCTTACTGTTTTCTTGCCTGTGTCCGATTTTCACTCCTTCCCAGTTCCTTCACAATTCAGTATGGTAGCAAAACCTTTGAAAATGGTTAACTAACATGACAATACCACACAACATAAAAGCAACACGACTGGAGCACTAGAACAAGCTCTAGATTTGTTTAACGTGTTTTCCCACACCGGTTCTCGCCCGTTGCCGAGTTGATTAGGCTGGGAATAATAAATCATTCGGTTCGCAAGGGACCTCTCAACGCCGAAACCAAAGCCCGCCTAATCATTCCAATCAATGGAGCGCCGGCGTTATATAAAAATCTAATTAAACCAATGACGCAAAAGGAGCAAAGGGGCCCCTGGAGGCCTTCAACGGCTTTAAAACTTGAGGACCTGCGATGTTGGATCTTCTTTCACTGGAGGTCCCTCGCAAACGCCCTGGAGGGCATCGGAAGTTCCTTTGAATCTGATCCTTACAACCTCTTCAGGGCACACAAAAGCGTTGAGGTACAACCGCCCATGGGCCGCACCAATATTCTCTACAAAGCTCTTGCAATATTTAAGAAACTGAAAATAATAATGGTGCAACCACAAGTTCTACGGGATTCGGCCCGACTGTTTCATTTTTGGAATTTATGGGTAATTATTCCCCCCTCAAACTCCTCAAAACCCCCTTAGAGTGTCCCGATTCCGCCCATCTACGAACTTAGCATTTCGGTTGCCAAGACAGATTTTTGTGCAAATTTGAACTTTTTGTCGTCTGGAATGACACAAAACTCCTTAAAATGGTCACTTTTCAGACTTATTTCATTTTTGGAATTTATGGGTGATTTTACCGCTCTAAAACTCCACAAAACCCCCTTAAAGTGGACCGATTCTGCCCATCTTAGCCTTTCGATTGCCACAGATTTGTTTATGCGAATTTGAACTTTTTATCTCAATTCTATCGAGAGTTATCGTTTGGAATGACACATATGATCATTTCTTGGGAACGCAACTCAGCATTCAAAGCGCTGACCAACGTCCTGGACCGAGCCTATAAATACTCGTATCTCCTCCGTCGCAAGCACAATCACTCTCTCCCTTTTGGAGTCTTTTGGCAGTGAATTCAGGATGGTACGGAACGGATTTTGGTGCAATTTTTTTGGAAATTCGATTTTTAAACATTTTAAATGGAGAACAAGAAATTGATACCTATTATTCAAACTGAAATCTTTAATGTTCCTTAATCGAGTGTATTCGGATCGGTAAAAGCTCACTAGGTCCCAATATGAAAATCATTTGTCCAAGGACCTATCCACGTTCAAATGATTGTCATCGCTAGCGTCACGATGAGATCCGAATCGCACGCTGGAAGACTCCCAAGCCGAGTTCATTATCCATACAATTGGAGAGACATGAGAATGACGTTTTCTCTACAAGATAAACCGTTTTCATGTGGGAAAAGAACGAGAAAAAGAAAGGACTTAGGAGTAATTGACCGCGTCAATAGGGAGAGGTCAGTGGTGGATTTGTAGGGTCGTTGGGGCCCCCAACTTGGGGGTGAGATCAGTGGGACTTTTAATAGAAATAGAAGCAGATCTTGAGTCTTAGATCTTGAATTTTCGTCCCATTTCTGACTTTTCGTTCCATATCACATGACCAACGTCAGTAATATTTAACCATTCAATTTCAAAAGGCATTTTATCTACTGAAAACGTCGGTTTCCAGACATAAACCCAAGACATATTTCCAGATTTCTACTTGTCTTTATGTCAAAGGCCCACAGAGAAAGTTTAGAGGGAAAAGTTGGTTATTGAAGTATCTCATTCCTAGGTAATACCGAACAGTGGGTCAATCGTAATTGAACATCATAATATTATTATGAACCAAGTAGAAATTTAATAACTGCAACGGAAGAAGAGGTAAAAACCAACGTAAATCGTTCATGCAATTACATGTTTTTGCTTGGCACAAATGGTGCTTCAGACATGAAATCTTGCCCCTGACAAAAACCATTTCCCACACTTCACGCCTTGGTAAGAATTAAAATGAAAGTATTCTCACCTCGTAAACCAAATCAACCAAAAAACTTGACCAGCGGCAAGTGCGTTTGAATTGACCACTGATCAGGTAATGTTGCGTACTGATCTAAACACCCACTTGTGAAGTAAGTCGTTACAGTAAAATTTCACGTACGAGTATGTAGGATTAGAGTATAATTCGGTCATTCCAAAAAGATGCACCTTTTTTCTGAATTTGTTCTCTATATTTTAATTTTCCCTTTTATCGTTTTCCCTTTTTATCTTATTTCTCATGATGCTACTAATGCACACTACACTCAGCAGCGCAGGAAATGCAATTGCAGCTGCTCTGTAGGACTTTGATGATTATGAATTGCGTGGAGAATGAGAGCAAAGCACACTAAGTACTCCATTGCACGTACACACACATAAGCACTCTCTCACTTGATCAGGTTTTTATTCATAAATAATCAATATAAAACTTAATGAGTTTTTATATGCACATTTTCAATCCAGAACATCAAGTCACAAAACAAAGTATGCTTAGGATAATAAGCTTGTTATAATGATGACTTGTTACGAGTTAAATTTTTCTAGATTGCTGGTTATTTGTACTTTTTGTAACCATTTTGGTAACATTAAACCGTAAATCTTGAAATCACAAAGAACTGATCATAAAGAAATTACAATATTGTTTACCTAACGGATTCTGAGCCCAGTTAAATTTTCAGGAAAGTAGAATTTCGCCGTTTAAGCGGCAACATGACCTATCCCACTTTTAGCTACTTTACAGGAGACACAAAAAACTTGTAATTTTATTTGATTTGGGTAATAATTTGATTTGATAAAATATGAGATGCATCCTTTTTGAAATATTTCATCTTAAACAACCAAAAAATGCTAGTGACAAGAAATTTCTTAAGGGTGCATCTTTGTGGAATGACACAATTATACTCGTCAAACTTCAATAATTCTGAGATCCTACAACGTTGAATCTGGTTGGTACTTACTGCGCTCAAATCATTCAGTATGTTGACGTCATACCGGTAACCACAACCGAATAAGAAACCTGAGGAAATAATACACATCTCGACTGCCTTCCAAAGGAACAACTGGTACATAGACCTCGGAGGAAGTCGTCCACCACTCTGAGAACCGTACGGTCAAGGATTTGAAGTAGGTACGTACCTTTTCAAATGTAATGAGATTCCGATTGAGACCGACAAGAAAACTAATAACATCTAACGCCAATTATAGTCTGTAATTGGCGACGTTTTGATTTACATTCTGCACGCTCAAATGCCGAGCACAGCCTTCGTGCCGGTATCTCTTCATGGTTAACCAAATTCCATGCGTGACTAACAACAAATTTGTTGTCAGAATGTATTACATTCTACAAATCTACTGGATTTCATGTAAGTCTCATATACGAAATTTCTCCTTCACAAGTGTTTATGATTGCATAGATCTCATGGGAACACCATAATCGTTTCATACGCACAACTTCAATTGGATTGGAACCATGAGTCAACTGCAAATGATTAATATTGATTACTGCCAACTAATATTGATTTCTAACTATCACACAGCCGTGTAAAAAATTAAATAAGTAAGTTCTAAAAGTAATAAAATCGTTTATCGGGTAACTGGATATAATAAAAAATCATAAATTAAATTTACTGAAGGAATAAAAAATAAATAGGGAGAGCCTAAAGGCAGAAGGTTTACACTCCAGAATGGGTTGTACAGGACCGCTAGATCTATAGAGAAGGCCGGAAACTCAAAATGTTTAGGATGTTAGTACCAGTAGATTGCCAGAGTGGAAACAGTTCCGCGCATATTTTCCGCAGAAAAATCGTTGCACGTTCTCGGCGAGGTCTAGCGGCTGGAGACCTTGAATTGTTTTTCAACTTACATAACGAGCAGTTTGGCTGAATGACGGGAGCTTCCTCGTGTTGTACAGTATCTGGAGGAAGCGATCGCGTGTTTGACGGTCTGTCTGGTGTCTGATGTGAAGTCCACCAGGCGAAGGCATTGAAGTGAACGTGAGGTTTGAGTAAATTCAATTCATAGATGGGTTATGGTAATATCACAATAATATTGTATTATAGTGACCAGTGACTGGTTAGCGATGGTTCAAAATGAATTTAGAACTGATTGACTATTAGCAAAACAAGAGAAACTGAGCTTCAAGGGTTGAGCCCCCATATTTGCCCCATATAGTTAAAATATCCACAGTCCGGTAGCATGGCTATAAGAGCGAATTTTCGAAGAAATTACTGGTTACCTATATGTAAAATTTGATCTTTGGAAGTGTGATGCTCTATCGTGCCTCTGATGAATGTGGAAGAATGAGCATTCTTGAGGTTATACATTCGAAAATAAACATTGATAATATTTGAAAATAAACAGGAGAACACCCAATAATTCCATATTAATTGATTGGATTGGTAGATTTAATTGATTGGATTGGTAGATTAGAAATTTTTCCCCCTTCTTGTTTTCTGACCCTTGATTACCGGCCAATTATTGTATACAGGTTGTGTCAGAAGTCGTGGTCCACCCTTTTTATCTCCGATGTTTGGAGGGTTAGAAAAAAACTTCAATCAGTAAACCCCCTTAATATTTTGCGATGAGTTCAAGTATCACACTTTCGTGCGTGGCACATGCGCGCAAATGCGCGTAACGCGCACTAACTTCGTTATTTTAGATGGGAACCCCCATTTTTTATTTCAGATTCGAATTTTACGTCAAATTTCATGAACGTTTTGCTTCGACAACTTTTTTTATAGGGCGCACCCAGGAGCGTCCAGAAGCTCTCAAAGTTGGACTAACCGCGTTTGCACGTAATTTCGTGTGGCTCATGAAATTACATACTTTTTCGACACTGAATCACATGGTAAAGTCATTTCTCTGATTTGATCTTTATTTTTCCAAATTTAGAAGGAAAATTGGAACTTAAAAAATTAAGGGGGGTTACTGATTGAAGTTTTTTTCTAACCCTCCAAACAACGGAGATACGAGTAAAAAGGGTGGACCATAACTTCTGACACACCCTGTATATAGCTTACAGAATGATTTTTAGCATTTTACTCTAACCAAAATTTACCCATTTCCAACTACTAAGTAAGTGGCAAAACTGGCCAATCATTGCTATTTTCCATCTTCATACCATACATACTAAACCGAAATTGCGTTATTTCGTCACTATTTGTCGTTTTTGGCATCTTACCCTTCCGCCTACAACTTTCTGAAAATTCATTTTCGGCCAATTTTTCCCAACTTGATACCATAAAAAATTAAAACAGGAGTAGTTTTGCGCAAAGTAATATTTTGGATGGGAGGGAGGGTAATCAAAATTGTTTCGAATACCAGAAGAGTATTGGATACGTAACAAATTTTGTCTGCAAACATTGTTTTGCCGCGTTTATAGATTTATCGATTTTATAGATTTATAAATTACAGTTTATAGATTTTTCAACGCTGAACACGACAGTAAAGTAAGAACTGTGAAAAAGATATCGTAAAAAAACCTTTAAAGTGGTGTGTGTCACTTGTTAGACTGTTTCATTTTGGGAATTTATGGGTAATTTCCCCCCCCCCCCTGAAACTCCCTTAAACCCCCTTAGATCGGCCGGATTCTGCCCAATCAGTTCAATGTTTGTGATCCAAATGCTTACATAATGAAGGAAACAAAAATGATTCTGCCCGATACCGAGATGTAAATAAGTGGGGTTAACATTGAACTATTGAAATTTCGGACTATTGAAATACAATAAATTTACCGAATGGTGGGATTGTATTTTATTTTATTTTTATTTATTTATTTGTATTTATTTACGTATTTTTGTATCTAATTCGTGATACACAACATACCACCTAACATGATCCTTTCATTGCGAATGGGTTTTGAAGGTTTCAACTCTGTGTTAATAGCAGCTGTTCATTACCTTCGTACTCAACACCTCCGACTGTATTCCTCACACTGGGATCTACGCATACGCGCATAGTTGAGGCTCAAGGAGTATGAATAATTCACGACAGGAAAAAATTGTGCACATTTATTTTTGTCTCGTGGTATCATTTAGGACCGGTTTACGTGCAATTCAAATGTAACCTTAACTATCGGACAACCTCCCTATAGCTCGAGCTCCTCGTCGCCGTTTCGCGTCTGAAGGTTGGTAAATGATTCAGACTTTATCTTATCGGGGTACTTTGATAATTAGTTGATTTCCGTCAAGATAATGCAATGCGGAACGAACAGCCAGAGGAAGACGGAAGGAAATAGCGAGGAATTAGATTTTATGGCACCCGCTGTATCAAGTGTGTGGCCAATTCCAGGTACACTATCTTCAAATTGAGTAGATTGCTGTTTCTTCAAGGTTGAATCATCGATTGTTTTTCAATCAGCACATACTATTAGTCATCTCAAGTTGAGAGAGAATTGAATCCAATCGGTACCATGAGTAACTGCAGTTACTCAAAAACAATGATGTAAAATTGGATCGAGTACTAGGTACACTTTCAATGGTATGAATGAACGAATGAAATAAAATACGGTAATAACATGATGTTTTCATATATTTAAGAGATGTGTGATTCAGTTATTCAACCGTCAAAACCGCCATTATGGCCTCACGTCTCTGTACAGCCCAGTCAGTAATTTGGGTGGTCTTTATAGCACGTAAAAATTTCTGTGTAACACTGCAGATGACTAAATAAATCGTTAATACTGCCGCCGTAAGCAAAAGGGGCGTATCTCAATTTTTGGCGGTTTTCGGGTTTTTGCAGTTATAAAATCTGTAGGAGCTTCTCCATCGTATGATTATGCGAAAATCCACCCTAACTCACTGCTAGAGCATCAAATAACGAGGGCGTATCTCAAAAATTATGTCAAATACTGAGCCAATTAGGTGCATCTCATTTTCACAAGAAAAGATACAGTATCTTTTGAGATACGCCTTTCTTTTCTAGCATTTTGAGACCACTTCGGAGTAAAACAAACAAGGCACACATTATTTATTCCTAGATGATGAGAACTTTTTCATACAAGTTAATTCTTAATTTAAATTTAATTTTAATCATCATTTACAGAATTGTAACAACCTTTAAATTGAATTTCAATTTATAAGATAAGATTTCAATTTATAAGATTTTTTTTTTTATTTATTCTCAAATAAATTTGTTTAATTGAAAACATGAATATATCGACAGTGAATGTGTAAAACCATCTACGTCTTCAGGAGACGACAAATTTATGATGAAAATTATGTATTTATAATGAATCATTATAATGAACATACGCGGTTTCACAAATAGAGAAGTAAATATTGCTCCTGGAATGATTCTAAAGGATCAAGACCACATCATGGTCACATTTCACCAGTATAGCCACATTCTACCAGTATAGCTTATTTTCGGATAATTTCGACTTAGACGGTTTTACACCTTCACTATCGATATTATTACTTAAATAAGAACGAGTATTTATTAGGCGAATCCACTAATCTCATATCGATTAAGTTATAATAATTATAATTATTATAAGAACTTAATCAATATGAGTTTAGTTGATTCACCTACCAAGAAAAGTCGCTTCTAATCGTGAGTTTTGAGATTATTGGTGTCAAAGATAATTTCACTATTTAGATGCTGCAAGGTATTTTTGTCAAATAATTAAGTAGGTGGGTAGGTCAATTAGCTTCAGACCATTTTGATTATTTGCAGTTCGAAAATTGCATATAAATATTTGAAATTGGAGGAAAACCTGTGACGTTCTTTATTTCCGCCTTTCAAAAGCTTCCTGTTTCCTCAATTTTCCCGGTTAATTTTTCTGATGTTCTTTCTAAAATTATAAAAATAATAAGGTTAATTATTATAAAGCTATTATGATGGGTGTGCTGATTGCAGTGTTAGTTCTAACACTTCAATCAACACACCCATAATTTAATACTATTTTTCTATTATTGTTAAGATTTTAATCTCATTCCTACTTGTACGAAAGCTGTACCCACCGTTTCTAGCTTGATTTTTCAGTGGAGTGCGAAAATCCACAATCCTGCAGCATGGCTATAAGAGCAAATGTTTTAGAGAATTTTCCATGATTCGACAGAAAACGGTCCAACTTAACCTATAATGTCATGTTTCCAACGTTTGAGCAGTTAAAAGATCCTCTCAAATTTTTCTTATGATTTTTGCGTTCAAACCCTTGGGTGCTACATTCGTATAATTTCATCTAGTTTCGTCTCCTCACTCGTGGAAAAGCCCTCAGCTCATCTCCACGCTGCCAAAATCCCCCTGCCATCACGTTGAACGTTTAACTGGTTCGTGAATATAATAATTACAATTATTGTATTCTCGGTAACAACTTGGTCGTGGATTTGGCCTGTGACAATAACAACACGTTTAGGACGCCCCCTCATTGGCATGACTAGACCTTGTGTTTTTGATACAGGTCGAAAGAACTACATACCAATCCGTTTCAGACCATCAATTTAAAATTAAGATGTATTCCTCGTACACTGGTTACACACATAGCTATTCATTGCATACAAGGTTAAGGACAGAAACAGCTTCGTGAATTACCCTACTAATTTTTCAAGCAGAAATTAATGTTTCGTTTTATTATGATTGAAATACTGCATCATATCCAAAATTACGGGTGGTACCGGGGGAATGATGAACGTTACAGGTTTTTAAAGTTTGAAAATCTACCTTGGAAGGATCGGAGACGAGCTTGGTGGTAGATCCCATAGGAGTTGAGTCCTGTCCCATGTTGAACGCGAGGCACCCACACTTCAACTGATCCGTCAGGACCTAAACATCTCCTGCAGCCCCCACTTTACCACCGGTGGGTATCAAAAGCTTCTACACCGCATCGGCCTCCCAATACACCCGAGGAGAGGAATCCTGAGGTGGAATCGTTTGAATACTCGTGTATAAATTATTGTATGTACTTGAGAGTCATCATACTCGACACGTGTTCAGTCTGACGTGAGGCCTGTTTGTTTTGAAGATACAGGAAGATTTCATCCGTGAACTCAATTTCTACACTTACCTACTACAAATGCCAATAATCTCACTAACAAACCACGACCTCGCACTAGTACTCGTACTAACATTATCCAGTGCTAACCGAGGGTAGGGATGTTGAAAAAATATCAATATTTTTGCCGATATATCGATATTTTTCCCCGATATTTTTTTGCTCGATATATCGATACATCGATATAATTTTTCAAACATCGGTCACCGATATATTTTTTTTTTTTTTTTTCATAACCTATAATGTTAGAACTTCAACCTGACACACCTCAACCTTTGTTTGTTATTTCTTCAGTTTCGCTTGTTTTTACGCCACCAGCAGTATAGAAGAGTGAACTGCTTTGTTTTTAGAGTCTTTTTAGTTTAGTTTTTAGTTAGTTAGTTAGCTAGTTTTAGCTTAGGGGAGCACATTAAACAAAGAGTTTTTCTCAAGAGCTTATCTAATAAGTACTGGGATTTTTAAATCCACTTGCATTATAATATAATACAGGTGGATTTAAAAATCCCATATTATATGATATTATATTATCAAGTTAAAAATAAGGGTAGAAGTTAAGGTATTATATTAAGATATATTATCAAGTTAGTAGTTAAGAATAGAGGGTAGAAATGCTGCGGTCAATAGATGTCTGTGAAGTAGGTACGATGTATTTTGAATAACATAACGTTGTATTTTAAATAAAAATAATATTGAATGTATTTTTCATTTTATTTTAAAGCGCATTGTCCTTTTTTCCCTAACAACGAAGTGGTTCTTGTGGTTGACTCTCCATTCCGATAAAAAATTAGTGTTTTTGTTCAGTGATGTTAAAAATATATCGATATATCGAAATATCGATATTTTTGGGCGATTCCTCCTTTACGGTTTACATAGTTTTTGACATTTTCATGTCTTTGCTTTGGCACATAAACTGAAACGGGAAAAATTTGTTTCCTTGATTCACCCTCAGATCACGTCAGAACACAAGCGACAGACGGGTCACTACGTCAGACGCACCTATGACGCACGAGCGTATGACGTCAGACGGCTGGCAGGAGGCCAACTAGTACGTCACAGCCTATGCCGTAAGAGCCTATGACGTCAGAGGGCTGGCTGGCTAGGTGATCGGGTTTTAATAAGCCTCTGGAATTCCGCGCCTTCATTTTGCATTCATTTACATCTTCACGTTGAAAATCCTTCATCTTGTCGCTAATTTTATTTTAACACGCCACGCTATTATTTTTAAAGGTTCCTGCAAAACTGTTATGAGAGCCTGGAACAAAACGTGAATGTTAGATACATTATCGCACATTTCAATTAAATTGATCATATTTCTAGCAAACATACTGAATTATTTTTAGGTTTTCAAACAACAAATTTATTTTTCCCAATCAGCAAATTTAAAATATTTCGTAGGCTTTTCAACTTTTCTGGGATAAGAATGTATCTTCAGAGTACCAATAATAATAAATACTTACTCGTTATAGTAAAAAAAAAAGTCAGCGGAGCATTCTGTGAGCCAACAACAAGTTTAAGGTTATTTGCATCAGAAACGTACTTTACGGAAGATATTAAATATTTTAAAGATACCAAATGCAAGAAATTAGATTTTACCAATTTTTCGACATTGTAAATTTTGTAATTATGACTCAAACTTCAAGTATAAAACAGGGTAGGTACTTACCGGATATTTTACACTATTTCGCAACCAATAACTAGTTTAATTAATTAATTTTTGTAGCCCCCCCCCCCCCCCCCCCGTGGATCCGCCGCTGCAGCCAAGTGTGGAAGATGTCAGGCTGTGTCAGAAGATCTCCATCACATAGTTTTGGAATGCCCTGGCTTCAACATACACGCAACTACCCTTCAACCTGCCACACCTACTCCAAGCATCAGTAGGTTTAAAAATTCAAGTTTTAAAAATTGTGGACGTTTCTCCAAAATTCGCTAAAAGTCACACTTTCTTAACGAACGGACGGCTTTAGTGCGTTAGGTGAAGGCTAACGTGAATGTTCCATGTTAAATGACTTGTTGTCTATGTTGGAATTCATGGGTACAGAATATCATTCATTTTATGTGTTTTTTCTGTGGTACTTACCTGTAAAGCATGCAAGCAATCCCTTATTTTGGGGAACATTTTCCAGCCCACTTGAAACATGTCACCACCTCATCGCGGAACCGACTGAAGGGGAAACGCGAATGGGTTTTATCTACAAGGAATTCCAGTATAGTAGTCGACTTTGTAATGTATTTACTACAGCCTCCTTATCAATTACGACACGAATACCTTCCTACCTGTCAGACGTTTATGACCGACCTGAAACAACGAGGCGTATCTTTAGATCTTGAGCAAATGACGATGATCCTGACAAGGTGAAAAATATAAATGTTCCACCGCAATCGTACGATGTAAATTAAATGGGCCATCAGTGGGTAGTGAAGAGTCACGATGGTACATAGCAATCAACATCCCCAGTCAGAAAATCATTCACCATAGTAATACCATCATTTCGACTCCTATTTCGAATATTATACTCATCTAGGAGTTGTTTGGTGTTAATTTGGTTATTCTGGATTTACTGAACACCCAGGTTTAATATCTAAATAAATCGATTATCCATATACAAAAACGAAAGCTTACATACTTTTCAGAACAGTAACACGTGGTACCTATCGGAGCGTTTCCCCCACCCATGGTTTATCTTCAATAATAAACCATTGGAATCGCCCAAGGAAACATTTTTATAACCTCCCCTCAAAATTTGCTGGGTTACGTTTCAAGACACGTAGATGTTTGCATTTTGCCGTCATTAGCCTTCCTCAAATGTCTCATTTAAAATAAAAATTTAGCCATAATTTGAAAAAATGTATTTTATGAATTTCAAAACTCGGACTACGCAGGGGCATTTTCTCATTAATATCGTGAATTTAGAAATTTATTTCAAAACTCCAATTCAATCACAGCCTGAGATATCCTTCAAAAACGTTCTAATTTGGGTCCTGCAGGCCCTTAACGTTGTCCTAAACTTATGAAATTCGGGTTACGGGCTTGTACCAGTCCTACGATGATCCTTGAAACATTTCGTACTTCTAGGTCTATCGGTGTAGTTTTCTTTGCAAATTTAAATATAGTTCAGAAAATTATTAAGGCCACTTGGAGCTTAGTACGACCAGCCGTTCGTTCAAAATGAGGGCCCTAAGGTTGAGCCGATATGAACCTGTCAACACGATCGCGAATCAAACGGTTGAAATACAGGTCAATGTTCGTACTGAGGAACTGCTGTTTTCAACATCACATGGTTTTGTGATTTCAAGCTTCATGTTATGTTTGTTGGTATTGGTAGGTGGAATAATTATTAAAAATTAAAAAATAAATTTTAATTATTAAAAAGCCCAGAATTACATTGCTACAAATTACTTGTAACTAATTCATCATCTCTATAAGCGTTTCATCAATCATTTAGTGATCTAGACAAAAGAGTGATCTGCACCAAGAAGATAATAAATCGTTGTCTCCAGGATTTGTATATATATTTTTCTTAATAATATTATGTTCCAAAAATTGATGGGACTTTATCGTTCTAAATTGTTCGAAATTTGATTGTTACTCTAGGTCAGGGGTTGACAACCTTTTTTCTGTGAGGTGCCAATTTTCCTAAATTCGCAAATTCATGGATTCTTAAGGGGCCGCCCTCGAAAATCATGAAATTTCATTAAAAGTGCTCATTTTGCGTCTTTGAATAAAAAAGGAAAATATTCCAGTCATGCAGCATGATCGTATGAGCGAATTTTCGAATCAGTATTCGATCAAATAAGTAAAACACAGTTACTACTGTAGTTTAACGCAAAGTAAAATTTGGGGTGGAGGGGGCGGAATCTTAAAGGTTTTGAATACCAGAAGAGTATTGGATACGTAGGTAACAAATTTTGTCTCCATTTTTAGTAACGCCTCAGTGTATAGATTTTACAACGCTGAACACGATGGTGAAGTCAAAATTGCGATATCTCATTCCGTTATCAGATTAAAGCAGATGAATTTGAGTAGACAACTTGTTATCCCAAGGCTGCCAACGGCTATCAAAAATTCCCCAACCATGCCACGGAATTTCCCTTCACCTGTTAGACTTTCCCTTCTAGGGGTCTCCATAACACAGAATTATCCCAAAGTTGTCAGTTTTTTTTTTCTTAGGATAACAAGCAGTTTCTAATTCCCTTAAACTTACACTCAGGAAATGAAAAAAAAAGAGTAATTATGCTGTTTCATTTTATTGGCGATTTTACTTGCTTAATTAATTACTTTTTAAAGGAAATAATTGTTTTTAATGTAATTGTTTTCTTCAAAATTATCAAATTCTTTACAGGCCGCAAATATTTGCCGCATATTGCTGAATCCTGCCCGAGGTCATAGGAGCTTCGCTCGCTAGTCCAATGAAGTTTAATTGTTTTAACCGGTCATGATGCAGGAATAAATAAAATACACTTTCCATCTTCTAGTACATAATTTTAATATTTCGAAAAAATAACATTTATGAAAATAAGTTACTTATCAAAAATTATTATTATTATTTTATTTTCAATTATCAACATTTTTTTTTTCAATATTTTCTTGTTTCAAACAGATATTGTCTTTCTAGAATGAAAATACATTTTTCTCCACATAACCAATGGTTGGGCACCTGACAACTACTAAGTGGAATCAGCACGACATTAAGTACTACCTATGGATGGACAGCCGCTAGATGAGACAAAATTTGAGTAAAACGAGTTTTCTCTCTTTTCATAATAATAGAATATTATAATTTGATATGAGTACAAATCACACTTTGGCGAAAAAACATACAATTTTCGTTTTCTGTTTTGATTTCTGCACCGACTAAACACCTAAAAACAACGGACTAAAATTATTTGAGTACGGATTTTTAGCACTTACATTTTATCCTATTTATTGAGTCGGTTCAACTCATGATGTTCATTTCAACGAACCATGCAGAACATTTCTGAGCCGAAAAGTGTTTAAATCACAAATTAAAAAGTGTTAAAATTCAAGTGATGAAATGATCAAGTGCAGGTGAATGAATGGTTTCAATAAATTAAAATTCATTGTATGTAGATACAACACAGCCTACACAGCTCGCATTATACATCGAGGGTCTCACGGCAACTTCCCACATCGTCATTTTGGCGAATTTTCAGCAAAGCCAAAAAAACCATCTGCCAAGTATTATGTTTACTGAGTAATTCAGTGAAGTAAATCGTGAGATTTAGTGTTACCTAACTTAGGTACCGAACTTATACTTAGGTCGATCCGCCGGGGGAAGACGTTTCAAATGGTGAACATAACTCATTTTGGCAAAAAGTGACGATGTGGGGTGTTGCTGTGAGACCCTCGACATGCTGTGCTAGCGACGGTACAAGTGTCTGTAGTGTTCGACAGCTATGGACGTTACCAATCCATGATCTTAAGATTTGTCGCCTGCTCTTGGTATGATTCTTTGATATCATTTTAGACCCGTACACAGCTCCAAACATAATGATGGCCCACAAATAATTCCAAGATTTGGTTTTTTCGTTTCGACAACGAAAACTTCTTAAGAGTGTAATATGAAGGGAATTTCGTCAAATTAGACTCAAGATGGTGTCCCGAGTTCCACAAAGTGTCGATTGTTTCCCCAGAAACAACAGTTTGAGCAGCGTACCACCTACTTACAGGCAGCTAATTATAGTCTTCAAATGATGTACAGTTTGATTAGCTGGCGTATTAACACCGACTCAAAACAGATATTCACGTAGTTCAACGTTTTTGACTCCCTGTACTTTTGGAACCCGTATGTGGTGGGGATTCTTGGGAATTCTTACAATCTACACCTATTTTCAAAATACGTTATTTACAATATTCCCTCAGACAATTCTACGTCACGAAAATACAACTCGCTATAGTTTATTACACTTTAGTCTTGCCACGATGGCCTCTAAAATGTTAACTCGTAGGTTACTAGTGAGTTAACACTAAATCTCTAATTCACAAAAATAGGTATGTAATAAGTACCTAACTACTTATATTTGGGCAAGCTACCTTATCAAAACAGGTACGCCTACAATCAAATAATTATAAGTACGTAGGTACCTACTTTTATAAGTACTTGTTGTTGATAAATGCTTGTAGTTTCAATACCCTTTTTCATCTACAGAAAATATGCTATTTCATTGAACCAAAAATATAAATTTTTGACATTAGGAAGATCTATTTCGTTTCAAAACTTAATCAAGTCTCTCATAAGTGGTAACTACGTCTAGAAAATACTCAATTATATTTATTTTGGATGACTTGAACAAATGCAACCTGTTTTCATGGACAGTCTAAAATTACAATAAGTAGTATAGATTCGTTAGAATGTGTGGGGACTGAGAGTTGAAATCACGTTATGAACAAAATAAATGATCACTAATAATAAATAATAAGGCGAATCAATGACCGCAATGTTGGTAACAATATTCGAATGCCTACGAACCATTGAAGACGAAACGTTAGGAGAACTAATGAAGTAATATTAATCAACAAATATGAGAAGAATATTTTCTTTTTTTCGTTTCTAATATTAGGTACCAAGGTCAACAGTAGTAATAATCTTTGTAAAATACTAATTGCTTTAAATATCATAATCACAATAAATGACTAGCAAACATATTGGCAATATAAATTATACTACTAAATAAACTCACGTTTCATCTTCAAATCCCCACATCTACAAGTAGTAAAATACACTCTGGTAGTTCGTTTCGCTCAATTGAAATTGTCCTGTAAGTACATACACAAAATATTCAAATAGTTGTGCCTATAACAAAGTTTAAAGTGAATTAAAATACTTGATAAAAAATACAAAATTTGTCCAATAATTAAATTTAATTCATCCAATTAACACTATGATGCATGTTATGAAACATGTCAATGAGTTGGCTGGTATTTTGATTCTTTTTGATACATAGATCTGACTGTAGAGGCGTAGTAATTTCACCCTTCTCTACATTTCAATTAAGTCTAAACTACATCAAGTTCATTACATTTATGTATAGATAATTACATTTTGCTTAATAGCTATGTATTGCTCCATGATTACCTAACATGTAAACGTCGTGTTCTCAGAGGTTTTATTCAATTCGGTTTTAATGAGAAAAATCATAGAAAGTGAAAATTAATTTTCCGTGAATCAGCAAATCACAATTAGTTGATATGAGTTAGTTAGGTATTTCATAGCAGTACCACACTCAACTGTAAACCTTTACACTACGTCCGAAGGTAGAATATTTGGGTTTCTTCACCGAACGGTCAGTGATATTTACACTTGAATGAATCAAGTTCGGAGGATTTGTTTGGTGTTTGAATTATTACCAGTAGAGCAACTTGACAATGTCCAGTTGTAGTACTTAATCATAATATAAACTCGATTACGAGCAACAACGTCATATCTCTAACTAAAAAGACGTGTAAATGAAATAATGACGATTGATGTTGTTGATAAATTTTACACAAAACGTCAAAATAACTCATGTCCTTAATCCTACGACTTGAAAACCTAAACCGTCGCATTTCTATCTCTCAACAAGTTAGGTTTTCTTATTCTTACAATTACAACACTTAACAAAAACCCGTTAGATAACATATTTCAGTGTTTCAAATTATATATATATATTTTTACAAATCGAGGGTCTCACGGCAACTTCCCACATTTCGGCAACTTTTCAGCAGAGCCAAAAAACCATCTGCCAATGACTATGTTTACTGAGTAATTCAGTAAAATAAATCGTGAGATTAAGTGTTACCTAACTTATACTTAGTTAGGTCGATCCGCCGGGAGAAGACGCTTCGAATGGTATGCATAACTCATTTTGGCCAAAAGTGACGATGTGGGGTGTTGCCGTGAGACCCTCGAAATACTCCATGAAATGAAATAGGAATCTTAACAACGCGATCGAATAAGTTGAGTCATGTTGAAAAGTTGCCCTCATTAAACTTCAATTCTCAGGACTTAATTTTCTGTAATTCACACAAGGATTGAAAATAGCACCAATTACTGCTGCAACCCTTAGGCACCAGTATCATTTGTCATTATTGTACATCAAAAACGGTTATCGTGTTTTATGACTTTTACAAGTTTTTGGAATTACTGTTCCCAATAGAGATTTAGCTCTTGTAAAGTTAATAGATTTTGAGTGGAAAAGAAAGGAATTTGAGTTTGAATAGAATTTGGCCCAGCTTTGATATTTTTCGATAAAACCAACGATTTAAACAAGAAAAGCGAAATTTTCCAAATTTGTCACGACTATTGATTATTGATGCTCTCAGAAGGTATTCAAGTAAACAATTCAATGTAATTCAACTGAACATGACTCAACTTAGTTCGATGGGTCAACCGTGAGGTAACAATACGTAGCGGTACCTCACAACATACTCGTACTCGCTCAACTAATTAAGTACAGTGATACTCACTCACAGATAAATATATAAATACGTTTCTTACATCCTACGGTTAACATCTACTTTCCGACTAGAAAGTTGCAAATAAATATATAAACATTTTCCTTTCTCTCGTTTTCATTTGTATTTTAATAAAATAACTTATTAATCGTACTTGAAAATATGATACAATTTCGTGAGCATCTCCCTGAATGATGTTTAGGCTGTGAGAGTGAGAGCGGCGGTCTCGCTCATCTCAAACCGGACGTCTCAAACAGGCTTCGGCTTCGGGCGATACGATTATATTCCCTGAAAGTGGAATACGTTGAAAATAATTATTTATGAGCATTATTATTATTATTATCATTATTAAAAAATATTATTTATAAAAATTGGATCGCTGTGTCAAAAGGGGATGGTCTCCTTATTAGACCCCTCCTGGTAGTTGCTGAGTTTTGTAGGATATAGGGGTGGGGAATATTTAACGTAACCGCTTCAAATAACGTAATACTGTCCTGTAACCTAATACCAGATAACATATTACCAGAAAACCCCTATTACTGGAGTAACTATTTTGAGAACTTGGGGGAAAGGCCTTTGAGGGCCTCTTTGTCGCTGGCCATTTGGGATTCCGTGATAATAGGTTGACTGGGACTATTCCAGGTAATAGATTACGGAAAACGAACGCTTGAAAGGTGTGCGATCATAACTGTCGACAAGCTATTTGAGTGAGTATTGAGTCAGGTTCGAGTAACAGCGACCGTCTGGTACTAGGTTATGGTATCCGAACCGCCGGTAACCTATTACCAAAATAACCTAATACCACCACCTATTACCAGACGGTCGCTGTTACTCGATAACCTATTACCACGAAATAACCGTATTAGCCGTGCCTAGTTGGATGTTCGACTTCCTACAAATCCACTTGAGAAAACTTTTGTAAGTATCATTAGGTTGTAAAATACCCCCCAAAACTAGGCTTGGATTGCGCTTGAGTAGATTTGAAGGTCGTAATTTATTGTGAATGATCCATGCGGAAGGCTTCTTATCTGAACAGAAACTAATGCCCCGTTCAAGAACAAAATGACGTAACTAAAAAGTACACAACTTGTTATCTCTAGGTCTATCTTGGAACATTAAAGATTTTTGAAGAAAGTAAGTCACTTAAGTTCTGATACAGCCTAATCCACACTTGTACCCTCCAAAACAGATTACTTTCAGGATTTCGCTGAGTTTTAACCAATATTAAATCCTAAATTGAACTGAATTCATTCACTCCGGCTTTTCAATTTGAATCAGAAAATGTGATGAACTCATTTTGACCAAAATGTGGATTGGTACCTATTAGAACTTAAGTGAAAAGTAATAGGTGTCAAATAATTATATTATAGCTACTGTATATTGGACACCATCATGTTCTTATACTTGACTTGAGTACTTGTGTACTTTGAGAATTGGTACCTACTTTACTTAGATTGTGCATCTGAATTGATTTTCAGTAGAGACACTAGTGGGATGTTGAATATGACATATGAGTAATCAAAATAAAGTGATGTTAGGAATTTCATAAACAAACCGCACTCTTCTAAGTTGCGCCTTTTTTTTTTTTTTTAAATCGCTCTTTGAAACTGCACAAATTGTTTTGGCTCACCCTCTATACGTATCTAAGAAACAGGAGAGCACCTCCATCATTGGACAGTATTACCGCGCGTTCTATTGAGTTTCAATCGAACTTCTCGAGGCGGTGAGAGTAGTTCCCTTCAGTCCCACAACTCAGGTACGAGAACAGTAGACACCTGCACATTACTACTCATTGAAATTCAACTGATGATTCAAAATTGGTTTTTTTTAGCCGAAACCTAATTTCGGCCTCTGTTGCAACAGACTACCCTAGGACTAAACTACAATAGGTAATTAAGATTTCAGCATGTTTGTCAAAGATTCGGTTTCGAGTGCAGGGAGTGTTTTCTGAGGCTGCAGGTAATATTGAAGCTTGGGGAGACGAAAGTTTTAAAACAGACGTCACGATTACAGAGTCCGAATTTTTCAACAAATTTGCACCCCTGGTAGACAAAACCGAACGCCTGTTCAAAATTGACGCTCAAGTTGAGTTGGCACTAGAATACGATCAGACTGAGTCTTATCGCAATAAGTGGACGCAGTTGTTAGCAGTGAGTGATTCCCTTGCAAGAGACTATGCATGCAATTTTGAAGCTCTTGATTCTGTAGTCATCTGCCAATCAGTGCCGGTGGCTGCAAAGGGGCCATGGATAACTAAGCTGCCGAAGATGGGGATAATCTTGACTGATGTCGAGGAGGGGACCTGTGGACATCTTCGTTGGGGCTGATATTGCTGCACAACAACTTGAGGACATGTGGCTCCTGCTGGGAATTGAAAGCCCTTCTGAGACTCAAAATCGCCAAGAGCACGTCAGGAACTTCGTTGAACGAACTGTCGGAATACTGGATAATGGGAGATATGATGTTGGACTCACCTGGTTACCCTTCCCACCAGTTTTGCTAGGTCGTTTTGGAATGGTAAAACAGCGTCTGAGTCAAGCTTAAGAATTTGGGCTTGACAGTAGAATATTATGAGGGTTTGAGGAATGGCAGAAGGAGTAGGTAAAGTCACCCAATCGTAACAGTGATCACTACCTTCCCCACCAGCTATTAGTAAAGGGAGGGAGCACAACAAGGATCTAGCCTGTTTTTGTTTTTTTCATGCATCTGCTAGAATCAGTCTTGTTTTGGGGAAGGGCTGCAAATACAGAGTGGTAAAACTTGGAACGTCTGAAGGTGAGCTCGTCAGGCCAATTCGACGTATTTATCCCTTGGAAGTCAACAACCAACCTGGAACACTCCCTCCAACTCCCTGAGATCAAGAAGACAGCAACTCGACTACATTTCACAAAGAAGTGTCTACTCCCTCGTCTTCGGTAAAGGCACTGATTTATTGGCTCCTTCACACTGGCCAAGGTGGGAGTGTGGCGGCAAAGTGCAAAGAAATTGCCATGGAGATGTTCAAAAAGTTGAATTCATAGTAGTTTCTGCTCGTTTTTTCTCTCTGATTGAGATTGTGTTAGATTTTGTAATCCTGTTAATCCTGTAATCCTTGTTAGATTTTGTAATTAATTTTCCAAAGATTACAGAAACTCTGGTTCGTTTAATTCACGTTTGATTAACAAGAATCAAACGTGAATTAAACGAACCAGAGTTTCTGTAATCTTTGGAAAATTAATTACAAAATCTAACAAGGATTACAGGATTAACAGGATTAGGGTTTGGGTAACAACCCAAACCCTAATCCCATTCAACTAGGATCATAAGGAAAATAAGTGACAGCTAGTAACAAACTTGTTAAAAAATCTAACAAAGTCTAACAGTGAAGCTTTTGTATTCAATAGGTGCTTATAAATCATGTAAGGATTGTTCTTTCTATAGGTACCATTATAAGAAAATCAAGTCCTTATTCCGAAGTCGTGTCAGACTCGTTACAGACTCTTCAATCTCAAATCCAAACCTACCAATCTTCACAAAGTATGGTACGCACTCATGTAAAATCTGACTCAAATTATAAAATAATGTTATTACAAATACGTATAAATACTGACCATTATGGTATTTCACCTCGCATTTCTCCATCGTATCTACGAGTTCCTGCCACCTCTCCTTATTCCCAGGGTCGGCGGGACCCCAGTCGCTAGTCGGTTTGCAGGCTTCCCTGATTTTCTGCAAAAGAGTACCGATGACGGGTTACAGTTGAAATAACTGTTCGGGTTTTTGTAGGTTGGTAACCCTAGTGGGGTACTTACTGGGCCAACATGAACTCAGTAGCGGCTACTGGTTGGAGCATAGGAGCATGTCGTACCTTAAGTTTTCCCAGCTTTCTAGGAGGGACCAAAAACGGATTTTCCAACGTTCTACCTTGTGGGATCTTAAGGGACGACCCCCAAATCCCATCCCAATGAAGGGTAGGTTGACTATTATTTTTTATGAATACGGCTAATTGACCAATAACCCAGAAATCATGTTGCAGGTCAATTAAGCCAAGAGAGCTATGAACACGAACATGAATTGCATTGAAACAACCAATGGCAGGAAGGATGTGATTGGACTTGCGCTTTGGTCGATAATCATCTTCTTGAATAATGTTAATTCGTGTTATTACCCCGGAGAGTGAATCGCTTTTTTGCCTCCAGACCATGATGACTGCCCAGAGAGGGATTTGGATGGTCGACACTCCGGCGAGCAGCCACCCTATCGCGTCGGCCCAGTCTGGATAATCGTAGTCTTCGTACTTGAGAGGTTTGAACTGAATGAACGAGTAGATCAGGATCATCTGCAAACGAATATGAGACGAGGTTTACACCAAGAAAGATGACAAGAGATAAGTAATTTTGTGATGAACGATTTGGGTGAGCTACATTAAATCCCTGCTCTGGTGGAGGTGGGTTTTCAGAACTGCTAGGAGGGGGGTTCAACCCCTGTAGCTCCCTAGTTATATTGTCCCGTTATTTTATTGCTAAATCGTTTTTAACTTGATGTTGGTGCGCCATATTACCATACGTCAAATTGATTATGGTGACAGTAAAAAATACGTGTTCAGTATTTTTCTTCAAATATTTTAAAGTGTTATCCAATATGGAGCCACTGCTGCCAGTTAATTACTTAAAAACTGCTATGTTTGAGCCCAAACGTGTTATTTGTATCCGTATCGTGCCAATATCGGATAGCCTCGGATTCGATCTGCCTTCAAGACGGACTGGTCAGTCATCTGCGAAGAGTCTTCAAGATCTCCTAGCAAACCTCACCGTGAATTTGCTCATCAGGGTCAGCAGCATCCCGGCGTTGTAGCATTTTTTTTTTTTTTTTAATCCTTCCAAAATCTACAGCTGATGTAAGTACCTAGCTACCACGGCTACCGTTTCCTTTTCCCATCAGCAAATTACTATTCTCAGGCACAATAATTGTTTTCTGCAGCGTGAAGTTCGGCAGCACCACAGTTAAACCATTCAGCAGCTGTCGTCCAGAAAAGGCAGCCTGGTGAAGCTGCACGATTTTAACGGATCCCGACGTCAACTCACCTCTTCGTCATCGTCGCGGTATAAACACGAGTGCGCGAACCAACGAAACGGTCAGACTGTTCATTTATTTTAATTTGAAAAGAATAACCTTTATATTTACTTGTATATATCAGCGTGGAAACCAGATTATTATTTTATTCCGTAAAAGGAGCTCCTACTCCTTACTCCTAGCTTTACTAAGCTCCGTCATTTCTAAGAATAATTTATGGATATTTATAACAAGTTTATATCGAATCTTCCAAAATATAACTTACCCCTAAAATCACGGGGGAGAAGAAAGACCACGTGACTCTCCAGTAAATTCCTGGCTGGAACCTCAGCATGAATTTCATGTCTCTGCAAATATTCTTGAGGCCTGAAAAATCGACGAGGTTCATTCTCACGTATCTAAATTAAGCAATTCGTTGCATTGTGGATGTGTTTGTTTCGGTAAATGGCGCAAGGTGTTATGAATGATCTCACCATATATCCAGAGTAGGGCAATGCTCTCTGATATGGCAATGAAAAGGACAGCCACTCCTCCTCCGTAGACGTCCATGAGCGTGAGGACGTAGTTACCACCCTGAAATCAGTGGTTGGCGTAGGTGAATCTCGACATTTATAATATTACTGTTATTGTCACGAAAATACAACAATAGTATGGAAAGGTTTTGAACGGGGTCAACCACTATATATAGAGAAGCGTATGTAATGTAATCTTGATGGGCCAGATTATGTAAAGAGGGTTTAGGAGGAAGAGAAGGACGAAAGGGTTGCCGTTCCCGCCCAGAAATTTGGTTAAAACATGAGTTTTAACAGACAAAGGCTGAGGAGATCAAGTTTGCAAGCACATCTCCCTGATGCGAGTCTCTGATATCCAGTTTTAAGTGCTCTATGCATTATGACCATTAAGATCCAATTGTCGAAGTAACTTCATACTAAACAGCTTTCAGCCTGCTTTATTCTCGAACTTACAGCAAAACCGTAAAGAATTCAAGTTAAAAGTTTTAAAAATACATTTGGTTCTTACATACCAAGTCCCATGTAGGAGACCCTCAAAATGTCAAATCTCTAGACCTATTCGTTAGATCGTTTCTGGGGATTCATCTAACTAACTGAACTATTTTTGGGTATTGCCACACACAAACGTCGCCCATCGATCTCATATTCCTTGCATGATTTTCAACATTTTGGTCAAACTTGAGATTTTTAGTAGCTAAGGACAGTCATCGTCTGAAAGAAGTGATGTTGGGAGTATCGAGGGTTGGTCCAAATAAAACAATTTTTCTAGGCCGACGTTTCGCAATAAATGTATTGCGTCTTCAGGGCAATGTGATGTGAAGCTCTAGTAGCTGTCTGGAGGAAATGAATCAACGTCAGAATGCAGAGGAAGGATTATTCAGACAACTACATCGTCAATTTGGACAGACAGCTACTAGAGCTTCACATCACATTGCCCTGAAGATGCAATACATTTATTGCGAAACGTCGGCCTAGAAAAATTATTTTATTTAGACCAACCCTCGATACTCCCAACATCACTCCTTAGAATACCAGTGGTCAAGAATCTTTAACCTAATCGTCTGTAAGGACATAAATAAAGTATGGACACTAGGTATTTAATCATTAATTGGTTGGGATAATAATAATTATTATTATTTCACGGAAGATATTTTATCACCGTAGGTAAGCGAGCATGCGCATACTCACGTAGGTAACACATGTGAGGCCAATTGTGTAGCAGAAGATGGCTGTAACGATGCAGAAACTCAACTTGTGCTGCCGAAGCTTTGGAAATTCGTCTGACAGGCTCGTTAACACGTTTTCCAACAGAGCAAACTGAAGAATAATGTGAAGAGAAATAGTTGAACATGTTCGACAGTGGACTTACTGCACCTTTGTTGAGTTAGGGAGTAACTAGTTGGGTAGGGGTTGTATTGCTATGCATCTAGATATGCAAAAGATGCATTGTAACATGACGAAACCTGCAAGAACCTGTTTAAACCTTTTTTTAGGTGTTGGAGAACATTTGGAATACAAATTTGTAGACTACAAGGTTTTACGAGTCTTATGTTTATGTTGGAACTTTACCTCGCTGTCGAGTCCAAGAACGAAGAGCATGAGGAAGAAGAGGACGGACCAGACCTGAGGGAATGGGAGCCTCAGAAGGGCTTCCGGGTAGGCGATGAAGGCGAGACCTGGGCCCTCCTTCACAACATGGCTGATGGGGACGTCCAGGTCGTGGGCCATCGCTCCGAGGATGGAAAACGTCACCATACCCGAGATGATGCTCGTCACCGTATCCATAACGCTCACCACTAAGGCGTCTCTGAAATTTTAGAGTATAATGTCAATAATTCAAACGGTCTTTATCAAGTTTTCATCAACTTGACGACGTAGAAACTTAGGACTGCCTTACTACAATTTATTTTCATACAATGGACAAGCCTAACGAAGCCATCTGGCGGACCTACTAAAACCTACTAAAACACTTCAGATGTCAGACCTACCAAAAACAAGGATGACGCCTCCATTGTTTTTATGGTCATCATTCATAGCAGTTAATTCTAAACTTGTCGTTATTTGCCTCATCACTTCAGCTATCGCCACTTTATTAAGTATTCATCAACTTGACGACGTAGAACCTTAGGACTGCCTTTCTACAATCTGTACTGCACATGATTTGGTGGTATAAACGCTTCACATGGCGATTTGAGTAGGTATTTATATTTGGAAGACAATGCTCTGTTTCAAACTGCTTTAGTATTGAGGGGCGCTTGGCCATGCCACATCTCAGGAAAGTGACAAGGGCTGCTTCAGTGTCTCTTGATCAACCGCTCAACAGTACGGCAACAGTGCCCCACCACTCCTACGGCCCGCTCGCCCCAATACTAAAGCAGTTTGAAACAGACTTTAGAAGAGGGCCTTTAGGCCCTAACATTCCCCTGGTGGATTAATAAAAACATCAATCAATCAATCAATCGTCTAGTTCAAGAATCAAACCCTATGTGCCACCACTGTCCTTATGGACATCGAAAATCTCCCTTTAATTAACTAGTGAAGGGACAATAAACGTATGAACAGCAATGCCTAGTGGCCAGCTGCCAGTTGTTATCGGCCTTCCGCCATTCGAATATACAGAAGTAAAGCCTATTTCTAACCCTCCCAAAGATAGTGGGCGGGTGTGATGTTTGTGCTGGCCCATGAATTCATTGTTAAAGAACAGGGGAGATTTCCTATTCCACAGTGATGATGGCAGCACCTGTGACTGACGTAACAACGTCTAAACAAACGTCTAAACGTCAACAAATCACACATCCCACCTTCCATTCAATAATTGTTCCAGTTTACCTCCTCGAAGTCCCTCAGTAATACATATTTGTCTATACACGATACTGAACATTTAATGAAAACACATGCGAACCTGTAGACGTTATTCCTGAAATCGTTGTAAGAGCTGTACATGATGAGTCCTCCCATTGAGACGCTAAGGGAAAAGAACATCTGGCCAGCTGCAGCCTGCCACACCTTGAAAATAAGACGTAAGTTACACATATTGCACCCGAAGATACCTATTAGTTTATGGAACCCAGTATTTGGAACTTGAAAATTTTCATTTTCGTACTTTGGTTAAGTATCTCAGTAACGTTCGAGCGTGCATAGTCTGATGTTTCTTCCAGGTCAGGTAATTTTTAATTTGATTTGGTTGCCTGATTTCCCTTTTCCTGGTTTGCCTGGTTTCCCTTTTGAGGACTCAAAACCTGGCTGTCCTGGTTTGTCCGTTCCTTCCAAAGGGGAACTTGATAATTTAGTTAGACACTGATGATCTGAGTTATGTACCATATTTGCTCCTAATATGTGACTGGTCCCACAATATTTTGTTGCGTTTGCTGTCGAGTGTCCGGACTGACACTAAATATTTTTGTGACCCTCAAAAGTTGGAAAGAGTGATGGACGAGGTTTGTTACAACTGACGTATTCTTGTCACTCCATAATATGACATATTGTTTATAATTAATCACCTTGGAAACAAGTTCGTACCTACAAAGTTGGGTCGTAAAGATAACGGTGAAAGCCCCAATCAGTTGTTTGGTGACGGCTGGCGAAAAGTTTAGGGTGACCCAAACTGCGACCAGGTCAAGTTGAGGCGACAGTTTGTGTTCAGTTAGTCAGTTTGCCACCGCCGTGTGACAGGAAAGTTGTATAATCGAGTTGAACATGAACTCAAACTCAATAATTGAGATTAATATCGAGTCTTCACTTGATTCTCAGTCGGGGCATTAGCAAGAGAGGAAGATTAAATTATTGCCGCTTCAGCTCATAGAATGCTGCCAAATCTACCATAATTGGACGGTGTTATGCCCAAACCGGCCAAGCGCCAAAATGTCAAAAATCGAGTTTTTGGTATCAATTGATTCGTCTCGACGAGTACTTTAAGACGCAACAAGTATTACGAAGCGATCTATTGACTTCTTGACGAACTAGGATTGTTAAGACTGTGCAAACCCATCCAGACAGTGTTTCATGCACCAAAGATGAAAATTCTAGATTTTTTATTTTTTCATGTAGGTTTTATTATAGATTTTTGTTTTATTATAGTTTTTTAATTTTTTCAAATAAGGTTTTCCATCAGAGGCATTATGGGGTGACGTTCCACTTTTCTGTGGGAGGGAGGGGGCGAATCCAGACATTCTTGTACTTTCTCCCCTTCTTTCCTATTAAAAATTCTACTGTTGATCTACACAAACCGACCAGTTTGTGCAAACTTTTCCACTTGGACGGGTTGTGCAAAATACGTGAGTTGATATTCTCATTTCGCACAAGCAAGGTATCCGCCATAACTCGATAAATATTGAAGTAACTCTCATTTTGACGTTACCATTCGATTCTGCGCACCAAGAAACGTAGAGGGCGGAATTCCCATCTTTTGAATCATCTTTGGAGAGAATGGCTAGAAGAAAAACCTGAAAAATGTTTGATCGCGTTTTTCTTGCAAACGATACCTAAGCGCCTGGCTGTTTTGTGCATAACACTGTCAAATTGGTCATTATGTTCTGTATAGATCACTCTTCTGTCTAGATTACTGTTCTGTGTACAATATACTTGAGTCCGTAAAGTACGAAATAATTGGAGTAATGAGGTGAAAATTATGAGCTGTCGATACGACAAAACTATGAGTGATTTGAATCAGCTCCTGTTCCCCAGTGTAAAATTGTGGGTTAAGACGTTCTAGGTGTAACGGTCCAGCAAAACCCAATCTCAACGTGGAGCAGTCTGGAACCGATTGTAATGTATGGTTTGCTGAGGGCCCTGCTCTCGAGGGTTTAGGCAATATGCCCACCCAGAGGGATATCCGGACTGCATTCACAGACCGGGCTATCTCCAGAGTGGTCGAACAAAAAACACGAGAACCAAGGACACTCAGCAAACCATAACACTCCCAGGTTGTTGTTGATAGGAAAAAAGGGGGACTGAAAGTAGTATGGTGTTCCAATCCAGGAAGAACAACTGGAAATCTCCAAGGTATGGAAAACCTCCATCGTAATGGTACTATTGCAAATTTATTACTTGTGGAGAACTAAGCTCCAACAAGCATGGATATTGGCAAGGGTGTTATTGAAATATAGACATTTGAAAGTGGAAGATTCCCAAAGAGATGTAGAAACATGGAAAATAGAAAATTGAAGATTGGAGGAGTGAAAAAATTGAACAATATCAAGAATTTGAATTGCCAATATAAATACTTGTACGCAAAATGGGTTTGATCCCTATATAGGAGTCCCGTCTGGGAAAGCTTAATATTTCAAAAAAAAAAAATAGTGGAGTAGCTACCGAGGCAAACCCAGCACATACCTACCAACCACGCTGGTATGGTTTGCTGAGTCCCCTGTTTTCGAGGGGTTAGGCAATATGCCCACCCAGAGGGTTTTCCATTCTGCGTTCCCAGCTCAGGCTATCCCCAGAGTGGTCGAACAAAAACCACGAGAACTAAGGACTCAGCAAACCATCACACGATTTAAGTTCTTTATTTGAACATCTCAAGTTCCAGTTGGAGAGCAACAAATGAAGCCATTCAGAGGTTGCAGATGCTCCTCACATCAATGATATTCTAATATCTACAGAGACTTGACTGTCTTGTTCTTAAACACACTCCTACTCCAACTTTCAGAGCTCTATGTTATTCACACAAGAATTACCTGGATGTTCAAGAGTTTACCCCATTCCGGGTATAGGAAGTAGGCAACGCCGGACCAAGCGCCCTCTTGAAGCAGACCGGTGATGAGCAAAGTGAAGAGGATGAGATACGGGAAAGTTGCCGCAAAGTAAACGACCTGCAAGGCAACCAAAGCATAATATTATTATACACGACGTTGTGAACCATTCTCAAATTAATAGGCTGTCAAATAATTTGGAACCCCCTCTCAGTTGAGCTTCCAGGGTTCAAAATATACTTTCATGTGCTATTTAGTGTTCAGTATTGATCAACGTTGGATAACCGTTCAACTGCTGCAGTTAGCGGATTACCAAAAACAATATTGAATTTTTGAGGTTTCATAAATAGCATAATTTGAGTTTTTCGCCTACACTATTGAGTAGATACTTGGAATACACACGATAAGACCCAGATTCCGTTTTCCTTACTTTGCCCGATGTTTTGATCCCTTTCACCAAACAAAGGACGACGATGATCCAGGAAAACAAAAGGCAGAGAGCGAGGTCCCACTTGATTGGACCCAAGTTCTCAATCCCGTCAGACAGTTTGAGCACGTGTCTCCTGAGGAAACCAACGCAAAAGACATTTACCGTTCACAATGGCGCTAATCTAATCAAAATGCACAACTGTTCAAGAGATCCTTCCGTCTCCGTTGAATACCATAAATAAGCTTCTCAACAAACACTACAACATCCAGATGTGTAACATCTTAGGAATTAGCCTAATTTTTATTAAGTTCAACCTACATATTTTTGTTAAGTACCTGATCCAGTGGCGGCTCCTGCCCTGAACCTCAGGGGGTGCACATAGATAAAGCGGGAATATGGCGAAGGGGACGGGAGAGATGCTTTTCTCAGCCAAATACAAATTTCAACCATATGCAAATGGGATAAATCCTGTAAGCTTTCTCATCTTCAAATTACAAACGCGATTAAATACGTAATCGTACGATAGGCATGAAAAATGTTCTCTAACGTAAAACGAAATTCTGAAATAACCATAATGGGGTAAACTATGTATGTTATTGTTAAAGCTGAAATGTATACCTGCCCAGCAAGAACCAACGTGGAGGTGAAAGCAACTCTCGCCAGGGAGGGGAAGGAAAGAGGATGGGTAGAGGAAACGGTTATGGGGAAAGTGAGGGGTTAGTGATCATTGAGGTAAATAGTGGGGAATAGCACTCCAGATAACAAACAACCCAGGAACAAAAATATCACGAATCGGGTGTCTACTCTAGGAACAAAAATATGTATCACCAACACCCATAGGTATCAACCCCAGGAACGAAGATATTATTATTATTATAAATTTATTTGTATAAGTCTTACGACCATTACAAAGAGTGGCATGAAACATGATTAATATACAGGAAAGAAAAGAAACAAGAAAACAAGGAAAACACTGTGTCACAGCAAGTGTGAAAAACGAAAACTTATCCACTTGGTAAAACGAAACTTATCCACTTAATATTAGGTAGGTATATCACTTCAAAAAAAAAAAATGTTCAGTACAGTTTATATTCTTAAACCTAACACAACACATTAATATATCAAGATAGCAGAGCAATAAACAACCATCCACCACCTAGCTCAAAAAACGCGCTCTTCCCTTCAACGAAGCATTCACAAATGAAAACAAACAAACTGCCTCCTTTTTCCCTTCCATCTTCAAGATATTGCTGAGGTGATGTAAGGACATTGCTTTGCATCTGTAAAAGACCCGCCTCTCGTTTCGCGTCCCAGGACAAGCACTCAGAAAATGAATGAGGGAATCCTCTGCCCCGCACACATCCGCACATATAGGGCACTCCGCCGTTACATCGAAAGATGCCTTCAGCCCCCCGGAGTACACCGAACACCACTGAGCACCAGCCAGTCTGATTTGGCACAACAGTCTCTTGCAATGGTAGTCCAAGTCGAGGTTCAGGTAGGCCGCCGGCGCACCGTCCGTAGGAGCCCAAAACCTGTACAAATGGCTAAACGAGGATGCCGTCACCCTACTCTGATCCTGCAGCCAACATCTTCTGGCGAAACCGTCCATTATTTCCCGACGACCGGCACTTAAACGGACGTAGTCCTGCGAAAGCCACAAAGCCGCGCACCCAGCCTCCTCAAGAAAATTACCCAGATACGTGGCCCAGTTATACCTTACATGCACGCCCCTCATCGCTAGGTCCAGCAAACGAAGGAAACAGATCCGGGGTAAACGGCCCTCCTCCATCTGGCAGATCCTAAACCACCACCCCAGCGCTCGATGAACGAAGATATTACTGATCGGGTGTCTACCCCAGGAACGAAGATATCACTAATCAGGTGTCTACCCCAGGATAATTTGTTACTCACCTCACATCCGCAATGCCAGTAAACTTTTTGGTAATATTTGGCGTTGAACTTCCGACACGAATCAGGACGATTTTTCACTCTCAATGTTTGCTTGAGTCCAGGAAGTGACGGCAAGGGCCGAAATCACGAATCCAAGCCTTATCTTCGACTGACAAACGGGAATAGTTGAGTTTGATGAACTCTACTGAATTATTCATCGTCGGAAACAATAAAAAGGATCGGAAAACAGAAAGGTAGACAAGATTTGAGATAACGCATAGTTCAATTTTCACCGCTGAACAACTCCAGCGTTGTAATCGCCGTCGACATTTCTCTCTGTCCAGCAGCGCCTCTGGTAGCGGAGCACCGAGTTAGTGTTGCGCCGTGAAACGTTTTGATTGGCTAATCTCACAGAGGGACCCATTCATAACTGGAAAGTTACCAATGGGAATTCATAAGGAATTCGCGACAAGGGAGGGGAGCTTGGAGCACAGCCTGCCTTTTGCTCCAACCTGCTTTTGATTGGTCAGCTACCAGGGCAGCTGTTTCGCGCGTCGATTCAAATAGTTAAATCCTTTTTTCTGTCAATATCCAACTTACTTTTCAAATAGGATGGGAGAATTTGGTTAGGTATTATTTTTGGTTTATTGGCTGGGGGTGCACATGCTCCTGTGCTCCTATCAGC
Source organism: Stenodema calcarata (assembly GCA_963920205.1). NCBI lineage: Eukaryota > Metazoa > Arthropoda > Insecta > Hemiptera > Miridae > Stenodema > Stenodema calcarata. The sequence continues at coordinate 16,893,469 of OY986059.1, forward strand.
AGCCGCCACTGACCTGATCTTATTTCATTTGAATCTGAGGACCTCAAGAAATATTTAAAGAACTTACTCCCAATACTGGAGGCTTGCGGTTTCTTTGACTGTTTCTGGATTCGACGAAGCATTCAACGTCAAATTTGCCTGCAAAACATTTCATAACCCTATTAGTCCATGTGCTCGTACCACCACAAAAGTCAATGTAGGTTCACAATAAAATGAAACATTCAAGGTATAAAATACCTTATACCTAGTGAAAACATTTCAAGCATAACCATTTAGGAAACCTTTCAAGATATGGAAAAATTATATCTGTATACCAGAGAATAGAGAAAGACTCGTGTGACGGGAGGGAACCAATTTGATAAATTCGTAGATGACACCACCAGTATGACATTTCAATCCCATTGTGAAATTCAAATATCCAGTCACAAATGTTGGTAGATGTTAGTATCTGGTTGGATGCCAATACTTTTAATTACCAATTATACAAGATTATGGGCATTCTTTCCTTTAGTGGTTTATGTGTTAATCAAACACTGCCAAATTCGTTTACGAAATTACTATTAGTATAAACTTAGGACAATATGAAGGGGTTTGTAGGGCTGTCTGCTCTACCAACGGGAAGATCAGGGATGGAATGACGAGACAATCAGTTTAACTTCGATGGCTGATATAATATATCTTGCGTTCAAGTGCATTCACTCTACGTAAACCTGTATTTTTCTACGATCGTTCATCATTCATTAAGCTGTACATATCGACATTTCATAACGCCCACGATCATCTGAGAATATATTATATTCTCAGATGATCGTGGGCGTTATGAAATGTCGATATGTACAGCTTAATGAATGATGAACGATCGTAGAAAAATACAGGTTTACGTAGAGTGAATGCACTTGAACGCAAGAGGGGTTACTACACTGAGGAGACTTGAGTCACTTGTAACAGAGTAGTTCGGGTACAAACAGTTATCAGTTTTATCGAAAGTGATAGAGTGAATGCGTTGGTTGACTGAATGCATTTGGCAGTGCTCATAGGGGTTTTATAACCTAGGTAGAGGGGAGCAGACGTTTTGGAACTCTCGTGAAACACGATAAACCGCGAGAGGGAGTAAAACTTGGAGGTATGGAATGGAAAGAGCGAACTCAGTTGTGATACAATGAACTGAGGTCTTTGCCACAGAGGGTTAACGGTATAAGTGCAGTGACCGGAGACAACTAGGGAAGCGGATTAGGTACAACTAAATAGGTGTAGGGATTACCCAGGTAAGCTAACGGGACGTGACGTTCAACAACCTGGAGGTGGTTGAACTAGGCAGTGAATGGAAATGTTACAATTTTATCTGGATGCGTATTTTATTTATTTATTTTTTCGCGGTGAGAGGCTGCAGCCGAACAGGGTTCAAAACGAATTTTGAAATTTTGAAAAATGCATATCTCGAAAAATTCAAATAGAACGTATGTAAGTATAGTTTTTAATTCACATTTAAAAAGTGTTTAATTTTTAGCATTTTTTAAGGCCATCCCGAGTTTTATACGACCAGCCGTTCGTTCACAATGAGGGCCCAAATTTGGAGCAGATCAAAAGTCGTCAACATAAGAGTGAATCATGCGGCAGCCTGTCAGTCAAATGTTCATACTGGTCGAGCTGATTCGAACAGCACAGGGTTTTCAGATATCGAGTTGTTTAATAATAACTAATAAAAATCACTAATAATTAATAATTATTATTAATCATTATTAACAATCAATAATTAATTATTAATAATCATTAATTATTAATGATGATTCATAATTTTGATTATTCAATCATTTAGTGATCTGCACAAAAAATATAATGAACCGTTATGTCAAGAATTTACAGAGTTTTTTTAAAGTGAAGAACCAACCCCTACAAAACACGTTTAGGCACAAATTACCGCTGATAACTTGATTACACGGAGAATATTGTAAATTATTTTATAAGATGGAAGTAACATTGAGTAACAGTTCAGTTGCTCAATTGATCAAGACTAGACAGATAAACGGAACAGGAAAATTGTGAGATAACAGGGTGGCAATAAATTGATCAAATGTCATTATGAGTCTGATTCCGGTGAGAGAATTTATATATCTATCTCCCTCCAGTTATTGGTTTTCATTTCTCCCACAGGCCAGCACAATAAGCCGGAGACTCCTCCTAATTGGTTGCTCTACTTTTCCCCTTTATTCCACGGAAACGTCCTTCGTTCTGTACTGAACAATTTTTCTTGACAATTCTCAAGAAAATGTCCTTGTTAAATCAATAGACGAGTAAAGGCTAGGGCATTGGAAAAGCCAACTGTTACGACTGTTCTAGTCAACACCAGGGATATAATATATTAATTACAGTAATTAACTTGTAATATTATTACAAGTTAATTGCTGTGATATGCTGCCCAAGGTACTATATTACGTAAGTTGATTTAGTTAGTAGTCTCATTAAGACAGTCCCATATTATGGGACGCTTATTCGCTAGCCTAGGTCTATTGTCCAAGCTCCATCCTTCAAAGATGCTGCGACTGAAAATGGTTTAAAGCCAATCACGAAAAGGATGGTGCGTTTGTCTGTCATTTAGCGAATATCTTCACCCCTACACTGGACATCCAAGTGTTGAGCCCCTCGAAGAAGCCCAGCTGTGTGATCTTGGGATGGATATACCGTTGGTCAGTCAAAGTACAACCTACAATCCAGACAGAAATCAACCCAAAGGAAGGGCCGGATACGACCAGATTACAGGACAAGTTCTAAAGCAGCTCCAAGAAAAGTTCTGGTGGAGATCTCAAACATTATCAATGCAGCCACCAAGCTCCGCTAGGTACCGCAGTTGTGGAAACTAGCAGAAGTAATCATGATTCCAAAGCCTGGGAAGCTAGTCGAGGGATTGGCGTCATACCGACTAATATCACTTTTGCCAGTGCTCTCGAAGTTATTGAAAATCGTGGAGGAACGCAATCTACCTAGTTCCTAGCTCGCCAGTATGGATTCCGGCAAAAGCACCGGATCACAAGCATCATTGAGAAAGCACTAGAGGTACGAAAAGTTTGCTCAGCCATCTTCCTTGATGTTACAAAAGCATTCGACAAGGTACGGCATGAAGGACTGAACCACAAGCTCAAAAAAATGCTTCCAGCATAGTATGCAGAACTCCCAGAGTCACACTTGACTTCCGGATCAAACAAGTCGATGCCTATTCGGAAGCCAAAAAGATCCAACCTGGAGTACCTCAAGGCAGCGTACTAGGACCACTAGGAGCTGCCCGAAATCCTAGTTTTATAAAATAATCATTACGTCAGAACAAAATTGCTTATACGTTTTATGTTAATTTTTGGTGCAATAAAAAGTTTTACGAAAACAAAAGAGCTAGCCTTTGATATCGTTACCACCACGCCAAATGTTTCGTTTTAGTGCACTTATGCGTACTTGGAGTTGGGCCAGAGCCGACATACGTAAATCCCAGTGGATTTTTGAAAAGTAAGAAATTCGTTTCGCGTATCTGTAGATGTACTAAAAGGGAAATGTCCAATAAAGCAGATTGGCTCTTTTGACATGGTGTTAAAGATTAGCACTAATAAGTAACTAACAACTACGCAGTCAATCCTCATTATCTGGGCACGATACAAATTTACTCACATTATTCTCATCTCGTATGTAGCACGTGTCCATGTTGGCCCATTCAGGGTCACACTTGGCCCAAGGTACCTCGGGAGCGAAAGAGGCGACCATGTAGTAGACCGTATACGACATGATGACGTTGTAATAGATGCACACTACGAGGGAAACGGTGATCATCGCACAGCCAACACCTGTGAATAACCAAATACGGATGAGCTCTCAGAAATGTTTTACAATATTACAACCGAGTGAATAGTTGTCACCTCAATTAGGGACTTGAGGTCCTCTCTACCATTGTCCCAGGAAGTTATAACCAGATAGTACAACATCAATAAAAACATGAAAAAACAAAAATAAATGCAGTAACTTCGATGTCTCATACATAGTGGCCTAATACCTTGATAGTAACATTAAATGTAACCTCCAAACGTTGAATATTGGAGACTGGAGAGGACCTAACCAATGGACCTCGTCATGACTCACTAAGTGTGTACTGATGTGTAGTGGATATAGGTAGTGAGGTATAGAAAAAAAAACTATCTAATGTATTAGAAAACTTTTGCTACATGTTGCCACATAAATAAATAATTTAGAACAAACCTTTTTTCGTTAAGATATTTTGGTTTACGAAATTTTAATAATTCGCACATGAGTCGCTCATCGATCTTCAGCCACCGAAGCTTGCGATACAAACGTGTAACATGATCGCTCGAACCTTATAGCCATGTTTTTGGCTTTCTGTAGTCAGGTTTTCGCTCTTAAGATCGCTGTAAACTCAAGTGGCGTAGTCCAAATTTCGGAAGACGAGTGATTCTACCAAACTTACATAGTTGATGGGGAAGTCACTTGCAATACTGATTTTACTCTTTGTCATGAACAAATCGCTTGTACATTTTTTGTTCATAATATGCCTAGCGGTTATTCCGTTTCATGAGCCACCTAGTGATAATGTCGTTGGTTGTGTAATTTTATTAAATATTATTATCCACCTTTTGCAATCGGACAGCAGTTCCAGAGCGCCAGCGGCCCTACGCCGCTGAATTGTCCCACAGCCAATTCGAGGAAGTACATCGGTTTCCCGGCCAATATCAACATGACGATGTAGGGGATCAGGAATGCACCTGAAACAATGCAAACATTGCTATTAGTGGTATTTATTATGTAGTAGACACGGCTAATTTTGCCTTGAGGTAGATTATTCTCGATCGACGGGATGATTAGATACATCATTTCTGTGAACTAGAGTCGTGAAATATTGTATTGGTGTCACACGAGTCTTGTGTGGTGCTGCGGAGGGAGATCGTCGTGCAAACACAATCGATCTTTAGAAGGATGGAACGGCCAAGAGGAAGAGGGAAACCGGCAATTAGTCTATGGTCAACATCGGTTAAACGCCTCCTTCGATTGTAACATCGTAGATCTATATCAAGAAGTGCCAACCAACTTGTTTTTGTTCTCAGTACTACGACGGAGTTTGAGCCCCTGTTGCCAAAAAGCGTAGGTAGTACTGAAGCTAGCCTGGTTGCCACTGGAATGCCGAGCAGCATATTAGTATCTTTTATGCTGACCAATGGTCCAACATTCCGATCAGGATTTCAAAATCACTTTTTGACATTCGGACGAAGTTCAAAAATAGTTAACTGTACTACATGATTTGAGAGACAAGAGCCAATGTCTCTGGGTTGGAAACTGGCGCTGCCAAATCCTCCTCTTTTTTCCCATTTTAAGTACCAGCAGTGGCGACAACGACCACAGCATCAGCGACGACCAACTCTTCACCTTCCATTGTCGCACTCGGTTGTAGTAAAATTATTCAATTTTTATTGAAGAAGAAGAAATACGTTTATTCAAACATACAATAAATTATGAACAGTAGGAAAGAAAATGGAATTGAACGGCCTCGCGTGCACATTCAGCAGCTCGCAGCCATCGTGCTTCATGCACTCCCACGCCCTCCATTGGACGCCAGAAACTGACACACTTCATTTGCGGGTCCAGTTCCCTGTAAAGGGTTACCTCTCCGAGTCAGCTGCTCTGTGTCTAAACTTCCCTCGCGGTGCCCTGCCAAAATTTTGACCGCGTTGGCCTTCAATTGTGGAACGACAAACGTGCTCATCGGATTGGGAAGTCCATATCTCTTTGCCAAGGTACCATAATGGTCAGCCCAGAATATCCCTGCACGGCCAATCTCCAACGCAACAACCCTTGGGAGCCGCGAAGCTGGCATGCGAGCAATTCTTCAAATATACCTAAGATGCAGGTCCAAGGTAAAGAAGGAGAGTTTGCTCAAGATCCATCAAGTAATTGGGAGCACAGCTAGGCAGATAAAAAAGCTTTTTAATGAATAGCAGTTTCATAGACTCAACGCAAGCGTACTCTAAAGTAACCCCAAAGCAGCGCACCATAACACATAACATAAAACCGCCCTTATTATCGCCAGAACTTGGAGCTTCGCCTGGACAGGAACAACTGGGTTGCTGAACGCATTACCCCAGGCACAATTCATGGCATATTTTGCAGTTTTGGTTTTGGATTTCAGGTGCTTTGCATATGAGACTTGGGGAGTCAGTGTGACACCCAGGTAGGTGTACTCTGAAACAACCTCAACTGCCTTACCCTTATATTCCAATTTCTCTGTTACACCCCCTCAATTCTGAAACACCAATATCTTGGACTTAACCAAGTTGACTGTGAGGCCCCACCTATCACAGTAGGCCTAATTTTTATTGTGCAACCTTCGACAATAACTTTATTGAGAGTTGAAGCAATTTTTATTGCTTTGTGTTGCCCTCCAACTGTTCTAGTGCAACTTCTTCTAATCCGATAACTTTTGTTGCTCGTACTAAGCAATTCCCTCACATCCTTCATTCGTTTCAAAGCAACATCGTAAACTGTGGAGGTTGGATTGTCTTTGAGAAATAAGACCCAGGACGGTTGATGGCCGCTTAGATGGATGAAGCAGAGAAAACAGCGGAAGGATGGCCGGAGGGCGGAGCACTGAAAAGGTCAAAGGTTCCTTTCACGAACAAGACGATCCGGGAAATGAAGGAAAAGTAAGCCTTTGTAACTTCGCATTATTTATGGAGAATAGACGTGTCCTGTAGCTAATACCCCGGACGGGCGTAAAGGAAATTCGGGACGGAGATCGTCTTTTGAAATGTCTTAAACATTTCAGGTTTAAACACCGTCAAAATAATAAGATATTGGCAAAATCCTTCTTGCCTGCAATTATGGTATTTGCAGCGAGTGCGTTTCAGGAGGGATATAGATTTATTTTTAATGAAGTTTACTTGATGAGTTCTCACTCAATATTTCGACTGTTCAACTTGGAGTTTTGGTTTTTGTTTGCAACGGGTATTTCGTCGATCGCTACTTATGAATTGGAATAGAGAGTGGAGGAAAACCGTAACATAGACTTCAGCGTAGTCGGGTGAAAATGATGACATGCTGGTGACTACTTACTGGGGGCTCGCGGAACATATCGGTCGCGTACAAAGAATGAGGAACTTACACTACAAAAATTTTAATTCTTTTTTATTAATAAATTTTTTTTTATATTTAAACTAGTGTGAGATATAGTGATTTGATAGATTTTTCGTCACAGTGTTTTATTTTTTTATCAATATTTTTGTAATTAAAATATTTCGCTAAACATCCATTTTGTACTCGACGGCTTAGCTGTGACGTGATGACCTCAGATTCCATTTTCCTCGGATTTTTCGTCAATTTTTTCAAAAAGGCAGTGGACCCTTAGAAAGGTCCTTGATAGCACTGCGTTTAAATTTAATGGATGAAAATTCAGTAGAATCTAGAAAAATACATTCGAAAACAGAGAAATCCCTCGCACATCGGATTTTCCGTTTAATTTTTTCTTCATCAATACTTATCAAAAAGTACAACTTTGATTTCAATTAAACTTTTCAATCAGGTTAGATACACCATTGTTAGCATTGTCCCTCGTGGCATCGAGCAATCCCTCATGATTCGAATTTTTCGAATTTGGTGTTGGATGGCAGGAATGATGGTAGGTGTCCATAACCAATGGACACAAATTCTTTTTATTATTATTAATGCGCTTTCGACTAAAAAGTCATCATCAGGCCTTTGAGCCAATTGAATTTCTTGATTTCTCTATTACAATCACAGAGCAACACGTCGTTAGTTTAGTGTTATTGTGATTGTAATCGTGCGTATCAAGAAATTCAATTGGGTCAAAGGCCTGATGAGTTAGGCTTGAAACAACTTAGTACCCGCATGAAACGGTAATTTTTCATATAGGTATATATTGTATATTATATATAGGCATATCAGATATATTCCACACAATATGCCGCACCCCATGATCCAATTTGTTTCCTTGATTCACCCTTTCCCTCAGATCACGTCAGAACACAAGCGACAGGCGGGCCACTACGTCAGACGCACCTATGACGCACAAGCCTATGACGTCAGACGGCTGGCCGAAGGCCAACTAGTGCGTCAGAGCCTATGACGCACGAGCGTATGACGTCAGACGGCTGGCAGGAGGGCAACTAGTACGTCACAGCCTATGCCGTAAGAGCCTATGACGTCAGGGGCTAGCAGGGGGCCAACTAGTACGTCAGAGCCTATGACGCACGAGCGTATGACGTCAGACGGTTGGCTGGCTAGGTGATCGGGTTTTAATAAGCCTCTGGAACTCATTTTGCATTCATTTACATCTTCACGTTGAAAAATCCTTCATCTTGTCGCTAATTTTATTTTAACACGCCACGCTATTATTAAATTGTGGGAATCAAACTTGTGCAGACTATTCAATTCATCGTTTGAAAGTTTCAAATTGAAACCCACGGATATTCCTGACAATTCTACCTTCACATAGGTCCTAATTGTGTGATGACTGCAGTAGCCATCATACCAACAAGAGTCTTTTTTTCTATCTGTATTAGAAAAATGTGGAGTAACATATTCCCGTCACGTATTAGTATTTCGTATCCATCATTCATCTCAGTCACTCGTGATGCGAAGGGTTCTATTTTTCGATAGTCAATCAAAGATTTTCTCCTTTCATCTTTTATCGACTGGTTTATGTGGGTGTTGGGCGGCGAGTAACCAGTGATCCTTCTTCTCAACCTCATCCGGATCATTCTCTTCAGTAGATGCGGCGTCAGAAATAAACCGGAACGAGCTGGAATGTTGCAGTTGACGGACCGATAAGAACCAGATAGATTGACGTTTGGAAAAACCTATAGTGGCCGTCGGAAGAGCAAACTACCTTGTTAGCGAATTTTCGGAGTAAAGGAAGCTATTGATCTCGGTCCAAAATTTTTAAAACTCGAATTTCCAAAAACATTCTCTTCCCAAAATATTTATAAAAATATTTATATATTATACAGTTATGCATGTGTGTGTCATTCCAGACGATAACTCTGGATAAAATTGAGATAAAAAGTTCAAATTTGCACAAAAATCTGTCGTGGGAATAGAAAGGCTAAATTCGTAGATGGGCAGAGTCGGGCCACTCTAAGGGAGGTTTAGTAGAGTTTTAAGGGGGAAAAACATTACCCATAAACTCCAAAAATGAGATAGTCTACCGAGTGACACCTCATTTTAAAGGTTTATTTTACGCTGAACGCGATGGTGAAGTCAGAATTGTGATATCTTATTTTGTTCTCAAACTGGAGCACTTTGAAGATGAAGAAACTTGGTTGTTACTTGAGATGTCCTTCGCGGTTCATCTGCTCTAATACGAGTATGATAACGGAATGAGACATCGCAATTTTGACTTCACCATCGCGTTCATCGTTGAAAAATGTATAGACTGAAGTTTTAATCGGCAAAAAAGAAGACAAAATTTGTTATAAAACCATTAAAATAGAAATATTTTACATAAGACCAGTTATTTCTTCGAAAATTCGCTCTTATTGCTATGCTGCATGACTGGGGAATTAGATTTGCCTTGGGAAAATCAGAATTCCGGAATGCAAATCATTGGGCTTCAAAATATAAGCTTCATAGCAACCGGAGCTGTAAAGTGAATATTGTGAATCCTCTCACGCACTCCCACATTTAGACAGAACACGGGAAGACCCCTTTACATCCTTGTTATGGTGATATCTAGACATAACCCCTAAGCCCGAAGGAGACCTTAATATTCATCGGAGATGGGAAACGCTTCGGCACCACCTCACAAACCTCTCGAACCGTGACGTCATTTGTGTAACTTGTGCGCTAACTCCCGGTGGAACGGCAGGGGTGATTTTTCCCCCTAAAACTCCCCACAACCCCCCCTTAGAGTGGCCCGATTTCGCCCATCTACGAACTTGGCGTTTCGATTGCCAAGACAAATTTGAACAAAAGATGGTCAGGATGGTCTGAAACGGATTTTTGTATATAAATTTTTCGTAGATTCGAGTTTTATTAATTTTGGACCGAGAACATTATCTTCTTTTTCTTCGAAAATTCCCTTAAAAAACAGAAGAAACTAGAACGAGGGGCTGAAAAACCGAGGATGGTTTGTTCCTTAAATTCATTTGACTGTATAATATGGATGTTTAATTTCATTAAATTAAGTCTGCCCTGAAAATGTAACAATGATCTAACGCGTCTGCAAATGAGTTGTATAACATGAAATCGTGTAAACGATCCGCGTGCGTCGCCTCTGAAAAAATGCGTTGCCGCAGAAGGTTATATAAATACGCGGCGGTAGGATAATTATAAATATAAATGAAAAGGGATCTAATTATAAACTGTCGGTGAGTTATTAGTCGTTGGGCAGGTGGCAGAAGTTTTGATCCTCCGATCGTCTGATACCCGAATTCCGATGAAATGTTTGTACACGCCCGTCGTAAACTCAGAATGAGAAGGCTCGCGAACGAGAAGAAGTATGTAACGCTTCATTTCTTTTAAATCGGAGGCTTCAGTACATACCGACTTTTCTCAATGGTAAAGTCACCCAATACGCCAGTAAGGTGAAGTACTTGGGAATGACGGTAGAGGACAAAAACGATGGAAGGCTCATGTCAAGAAAAAAGAGCGAGAAATTACATCTCAAACCCAGGAAATTATCTAGGAACGCGGTTGCAGTAAGGGCCCGAGAACGCTTCCTTGGGGGACACTTACTTTCTTGAGACTGGAGTACTCTCCTTCGTATTTTACTCTGAAATATCTTTCAGTAAGTTAAGATGTCAAAATTTAAGAAAATGGCTTCGGTATGTCTCTCTCAAGTTTGTACTAAAGCCCTTGATGCCAGACTTCGTCAGATGCATGGGAAACATCCAGGAATGCTCTCATGCTATTCAAATGCTGCTCAAATGCTATTCATGAGTTATGCGATGCGCTTGTTCTATGATAGTGCTTTTAGAACTGGTGGTCGGGGATTAGCTCTTTCTCATGAACGATTGGTTGCAATGTTTGTTTCAGTAATTTATCAAAGAGCTTAGATATAACTCGTAGTAGTGATATCGGACTCTTTGTTCTTGGACTCTCTCCCAGGATTCACTATCATGATAACTTCTGCCACTTTCCAGTAGCGGGGTACATACTTTAGCCTCGATGCCGCATTGATGTGATACAAAAGCATTCGCATGCCTTCTTCTGGTAGTTGCTTAATTATATTTTGAAGTCATATCCAGGGGCTTGCATAATTATATTTCCTGTAACTAGGTCATACCCTGGGTCTAGTTTTGAGATTGCGAATTTCAAAATATGTTCTCGAGGTGTTCAGCAAAGGTCTCAGACTTTTCGAAAGGGCTTTTTGTCCATTCACCATTATCTTTTAAATAGGAGTTACATGATCCTTCGGCTCCTTGAGGGCTTTGGTAATCTTCCACAGAGTAATCTTCCGTATCTTTTTCCAGATTTAAGCTATGAATGAGTCGTAGGTGCGTTTCTTGCTTCAATTCTGCCGATAAATTATCCAGGTGAGAAGATAAGAAAATATAAGATGTGGGAGGCTTTTGCTAAGTATAGCACCTCGACCTGTTAAGATCTCTCTTTCATCAACTTCCAGAGGTCATTGAGATTCCTCATATAGTATTCTGGGTCTGGTTTTTCGTTGCGTAGGCACAGAATCCGGGACCTAGCTAGTCCTTCGCAGGGGCATAGGACGTGTTCTGCCGTCTCCTCCTCCTCGAGGCAGAACCAGCACTCACTGTCCTCGGCCACCCCGATCCTGCAGAGATGTTTCTGTCCGGGCAGTATGCCTACCGTTATCCTCAGCCTGGTGTGGGTGAGATTGAGTAGGTCTGCCGTAGCTGCATGCGAGGGTACACCTACTAATTTCTTTGCTTACCTCTGGCCTGTGGATCTATTCCACGAAGCCTTAGTTTCTGACAGCAACCACTATTTTGTGTTGCTTTTTCTGAGGCTTTTGGATATTCCACAGTAGGGCTCAGGTCCGATGATGGCGGTCACCGACCCTTTTCTGGCCAATAAATCCGCCTCATCGTTCCCCTTTTGTCCTGAATGCCCCGGCACCCATACCAAGGTGACTTTGTTCCTGCCTGATATGTCGTCCAGGGCATTCTTACAGTCCATCACTGTCTGTGATGTTACCACTGGAGAGGCTAACGCCATCATAATCCAGGTGAAAAAATCACCGCTAAAAAATTCTAGAATGGAGCAGTTGGATATTGAGTGAACCAATTTCCGTAGATGCATTAATTTTCGTCCTTATCCATATCGTTAGATGTTAGCTTCGAGGACCACAGGTTGAGGATCACTGGTTTATCGAAATCCCAAATTGAACACATTGATCGGCAAACCGCATGTACTTCTACACAGAATTCCAGAACTTCAGTCTTGAGCTACACGTGAGGTTGCCCTTCAGTTCAAGAGGTTTGCACTGATTGAAGGTTCGCGGCGAGAGACACAGGACGTTGACAGACGCTGGCGATTTGTCCCTCTTTAATTGGGTGGCGGCACAAAGCCATTCCGCCCCGATAATTGTTCGATCTCCCTTCATCGCCTCGAAAGGACAATCTGGTCCGGGTCCCTAATCAATCTTGGTTTCCCACCTTCATCCAATGAGAAAGGGATTGAGTAGGTTTCTATCGACCACCACGACCCCCAAGAACAACCAGTGTACTACGCATTAGTCCATTGTCCCCATTCTTTCGGTATGAATTGTAAAGGCCAACTCAACGAGAGAAAATCCATGTCCTAACATTTGTCAACTGGGAACAGTAGCAATTTCACTGAAACAAATTGAATACGAACAATTAAAATCAAATCAAATCAAAATAAGCTCATTTCCAGTAGTTGTAAACCTGGTAAATACAAGCTGTGAAGGTTCCAAAAACATGTGAGTAAGCACGTCTGTTTGAAATCCCTTCCATAAATATTCACATTGTTTTCACTCATCAATGCCTGTGTTTTCGTCTGCACTCCATCTGTATTCACTTAAGCGAGTTCTAGTAAAGTTGATTCTTCACATCTGTTGATTAAATCCAGTCAAAGATGTTTTGCTAAGTGCTAAGTGTGAGTGGGGCAAGATTGTGGAATGGTTTTCCCCTCTCCCTTCGGCCCCTCCCCACCATTGGAAGATTCAAGACAGGAGTTGTCGAATTCTTCAGAAAAATAGAGCGAATATTTTCATTTATTTTTTGTTGTATTGTAATTTTTTCATTACATCTCTTTATTTCAATTTTGTTTGTATGCAGTTGTATAAATTATCCTTATCCTTTTTTGACTGCCTTTAAACTTTTTGTATACCCTAGTAGACTGTAATGTCTTCTACACAATAAAAGGTTATTAATACCTTACTTTTATCGACTAGACGTTAGCGCATTATAAGTAATCATACGAAATTTGCACCCTATTTCATCAACATAAGCGTTAATCAGGCTGTGTTTTTATTAAAATTGTTGTACAGGTTCGATGGTAGGCTGACATCAATGGTATTAGATTCGTTACAATGATCTAGACGGTTGATCTATATAAAAAATAACACAGGCTAACACAAAAAGGTGTTGTTTGGTGTAGAGGAGATGAGGGTTGGTGTTGGAGTTTTTCAGTGAGCTGAATTCAAATCTTAATCCCGTTTTGCCCTATCAGGTCTTGTTTGAACGAAGTTTCAAAATGAAGGAGGCCACTTTTATCGGTTCAAAGTTTTTTAAACTCGAATTTCCGGAAAAAAGTATACCAAAATCCATTCCATACCATCCTGAATTCACTGCCAAAAGACACCGAAAATCATATGTATCTGGCTCTTCTAAAGGGGGTTTAGGGGATTTTTAAGGTGGATTGGAACAGTCTGACAAGAGACACCTCATTTCAAAGGTTTTTTTCAACGCCGAACACGATGGTGAAGACAGTATTATGATATCCTATCCCGTTCTTAAACTGGAGCACTTTGAAGATGAAGAAACGTGGTTGTTACTTGAGATGTCCTTCGCGGTTCAACTGCTCTAATCTGATAACAGAATGAGATTTTGCATTTCTGACTTCACCATCGTGTTCAGCGTTGAAAAATCTGTAAACTGAGGTATTACTCGGCAAAAATCAACACATTTTTTTGTAAAATTAGACCTGGTAGTGAAAAGTGGATTTCAAATTTGGATTCAGCGCACTGAAAAACACCAACACAAAACCTCATGTACTTTTCACCAAACAACACCTATGTGTTTGTAGGTCAGTGTAATTAAAACATCGAGTGGGTACAAAATTATTTAATAATGATTCGATTAATTGTATCAACTATAGTTTGTGATTAATCGTTGTGTGGGATGTTTCAGGGTGAATGGGACTATATTATAGTCCCATTCACCCTGAAACATCCCACTAGTTGATCCAGATACGTGAGATAGATTTGTAGTGTGGATTTCTGGGTGATAAATGAACGTTGAGAGATTCTTTGCAAGTGCCTATTTGAACCCTCAAAACTTTACCCCATCAACGGAAAATTTCATCGAGCTGGTTTGGGGCGAAAAGAAAGAAGTTATTAACACAAGATAATTAATACGAAATGGAAGTTTTGTTTTTTCAGTTATTCCATCAATTACAAACCGTTTGTGATGGTGATGGCGCCTTGTGCGGAACTTCAAAGACCAATTCAGTTGATCTTTGCATAAACAAATATTTCACCCCTTCGTGAAGGTAACCGCACAGATTTCGCCCTCTCACTACGTACTTATTCATGGAAGACATAAAATTGTAGATACTCCCCCCGGAAACCACACTTTTCTCTTTGATTTAGCGTGGAAAATATCAAGTATTGCGTGTTGAATCGTTTATTTGAGCGGAAATTCCAAGGGCTGGGAGCCGGGCGTACCGTAGTTCGAGTAATTTGCTTGTAAACTCCCACTTGAAAGCGAATTTCTCGCCACTGATGTGGCACAGGTTTCTTACATAGGCAATCGGTATTTACATCCTACTAGTCCGATCGAAACATATACAAAGTCAACTTATCTATAATTAGGTAATAAAAACAATCATTTCAGCGCGTTAGTACGTACTTACCAAGCCAATCCCTCTAGCAGTGAGTTGTTTTACCCGCCCTCCTCTCATAGCAAATGGTAGTTCCAAGTGTCTTAAAGGGGCAGTGTTTATTTTACATGGGGTAAGAAATTCCTTAGAACGCTCATTGCCTTCTTGAATACACAAACTGGAGTGAGAAAATTAGCTTCAAAAGCGCCAAGAGTACTTTATAATGTATTAATCGGTCTTTAGATGACAGCATTGGGAGGAGTTACTTCCCAACTTTGAGACTTCGTAGGTACCTTAATTGCGGGTCCGATAACCGAATGAATTTATACCGATTTTTTCTTGTAATTTTCTTGTAATTTACAAGATTACCAATACGAATTACTACAATAATAATAATAAATTCATACCAATTATTGGTATAACTCTACTCCCACTGTAAGTCTAAGAACGTGTGCTGTGAGGAGGAGTTTTGACTGCTACATGATTAAGTATATAGGGTGATCCTCTCGTAGATGCAAGGAAATTGTTGCGAAAAACTGCATCAAAAATGGAGTAGAAATCCACCGATAGCACACTATTATCACAATCCGTTCTCGAGATATGATTTTTTAAGGTGTTTTTTCTCTTGTAAACTCCAATTTCTCCACATTGCTCCATTTAATTTAAAAGTTTCGCCACATTGTCGGAATCAATGTTAAATTAGCTATGATATTACTGTACTTTGATTATTGAGAAGTACCATCTAATGACCATAACAGCATCCCAACCATAGACCAATTTGGAAAAGTAACAATTTTGAACATCTAGAACGTTACTACTCTTCCAGAACAAATCTTGGAAACTGGAAAATCTCATGAAAACTTCTTCATTTAATACGCTTTTCAACGGTATGTCAACGTTGAGATTATCTTGTTCCAACAATACAAAATTCAAGGAACGCCAGGAACGCTCAATTCACTGTCCTTCTCTGAGAATTGATCGCAATGCTCGCTGCCTCGGTAGAATTTAAAATCAACAGAATTTTTCCGTTACTGACCACGTGGAAAATGAACTCTCTCTGAACCAACAAGAATCGGCAGGGTTCCGCCGCAAATTTCAAGCCGGCTATAAATAAATCCGTCGACACGTTCCGCCACATGGATCAAACCTAAATAAACGGAAAGACGCGTTCGGCTCGGTGATTTCTGCATCTGGTCCGTTTTGGATGGTTGACCCGAACAGGTAAAGGAGAACCCTTCGCCGGTCCAAACTCGATTTTTCAAAACAAATTCGAAAATTGCGTTCACCCCATCAATTCGGCGAGCTCTGTTTGTTCCAATAACAGGAGCAGAACCGGTGTGATATTAATGCTGCAAAGTTCATTTTGGATAATTACACGTGAAAAAAGCTTCTACAACTTGACATTCGCCAGTTATGTGAAATAAACTCTAAATACTTCGCTATCCTGTTCCGAAATTAGGAATATTCCTTTCAATTCTAATATTTCAGTATGTTGCTTATCCTTCACTTTTTTTGTAACCTTGTGGGAATACAGCTAAATGTTGATTGGATTCTGGAATTGGTTCAATCCAATAGTCTTCAAAGGTTAACTTTACGAATTTAGAATGTTATATGTTTACAGATTTGAGTATTTCAATCTCACTTTTAGCGTTTTGGTTCGATATTAATTTTTTAGCACTATCACAGTATCACACAACCTACATTACAATTGTCCGGAAGGGGTATTACAGATGTGTTTGATTTATGCTTGAGCAAATAATTTACACTTGGAAATGTTGAGACATACCTACACGTTTTGTCTAGCGGTAGGTATTGACAGGGCCGTAGCGAGAAGAAAACCAGGGCGGGGGGGGGGGGGGGATCCAAATTTTCCCAATTCCACCAGCAAAATTTCCCAACTTTCAAAAAATGAAATCCAAGACATCGGTTCATAAGAAGATGAATGTCACTCATTTTCTTACTTAGCTATCCTAAGATTGGCTGAATGCTTATGCCCACTAGCAAAAATAAATTTTGGTAATTATAAAAATAATAATGAGAATTATTTAACCTTGGATCAGTTCCTTGGTCTTCCACCATATCCACCATGTATAGAAATATTCAATACAAATGAAACGAAACAACTTATAAATAATATTGTGCTTATTAGGAAATACAGGAATAATAAATGAAAGAAGAACTAATTTTGTTCTTCTATCATTTATTATTCCTGTATAATTTAATTATCGCAGTTTTATCCGCCTGTTCTTTAGTTTTGTCTCAATTTCGGTCTCAAAATCATGGTGTTAACACGTAAAGCGTTGGGGTGATACAAGCAGGGCTGTATGCTAAATGAGTTGGGAACTGGAAATTTCATTTCATTTATTTTTTTACTATTATTTGTTTCTATCTTCACGGCCCCAAATTTCCCAAAAAATCAGCGAAAAGTTGGGAATTTTGAATATTTTTCACTTCAATATTTTGATTAATCCAAGTTGGGATAATACAAGCAGGACTGTTCCCTACTTGGGAGAAATCGAATTCGAATACGAATTCGTAATGCGGTAATTTTGGATCTCAAATATATTCACTGTTCAGGGTCACTACTCCCTATAAAGACCAAACCACTTTATATCGCCTAACTTTAATTGTATTTAACATTAATTTTTTATTGTAGGAAAAAGGTAATCTTAACGTTGACCATACCGTTGAAACTCGTATTAAATGAAGAAGTTTTCATGCGATTTTCCAGTTTCCTAGAATCGATACATTTTACACAAAACCAGTTATTTCTTCGAAAATTCGCTCCTATATCCATGCTGCGTGACACGAGTTTCTTCCTGATTGCGGCCAAACATTTAATATTTACAAGTATCTGGCAACTCCCTACATCGTGGCGTCACAACTTGTAATCGTCGAAATTCAATTTCGCGCAGTCTACGTCGCGTCATTTTGGCACATCACTGAGATCCGAAAAAACCAAAAAACCTAAAATAACAAATTACCAGACGCCTCCCACATCAGGTTGCTCATCTCAGTCATTTTAGTAAGAGACGTTAGCGAGTTATCAAGTGATCCATCACGCGGTTTTATCTGGCGAAAACCGCGCGGTTTCCCCGCGAACGATAAATCTGGAGAAGCCTGTGGTTGCGTTGGTAAAACGGCTGTTGGGGATGTGACGGTGGTTTACGGACGCAACGTAGTGGTATCTCACCGTGTTTAGATGAAATTGTTCATATAGGTGTATAGATGAATCCCCCCAAAAACAACTCCGTTGTAAAAACTGGCCCGCCAAAAAACCTCAGCCGCAAAAAGGAATGATATCCATTTTGCCCGCCAGCCACATATATAGGATGCTCAGTGCTTCGCACCTCGCTGTTGAGTGTGCATATAGAAACCTGATCCTCCTACCCCTAACCTCCACCGTCAATGTTTTCCTGTTCCCTGTCTCCTTCCCACAACCCCCTCTCACCCTTAGTCCCCCTCGGTTTCACCTAATATGTTTCCTCTGTTACACCAGCAGGGAGCTTTACGCTTCTTTCAATGCTGTTGGCGGGAGCTTTTTGCCAGATGAACAAGCCTGAATTGAAGCATTACTTCATTACAGTTGTACCACCGCTGATTACTCGTGACCACCAGTAATAGTTACTGTGTGATCTGGAGGAAGGAGCTTCCCTGTTGGAGTCTAACTCCATTTCATAACCTGCCCTGAAGATGAAGAAATATATTCTTCGAAACGTTGGCACATAAATCAATTTTCATTTGACCGACCCTCGACATCCCTCAACATCGGTAATAGTTATGTTAGCTTGTTCAATTTTGAAGGAGCTATGACCATTTGAAATTCCTAAAAAACACTATTTCCCCCCTAATTGGGGGGGAAATGGGGGGAGGGAGAAAAAATGGTCAAAAGGCACTCCCTTGGAGCATAACAAACGTGTGTGCAAAATTTCAGCTCGATCCGATTTGTCTGCTGGGCTGTAGCCCCGTCAATGAACAACAAGAAGAAGAAGAAGAAGAAGAAAAAGAAGAAGAAGAACACGAAAAACGTGAAAAATAGTGGTTTTAAAATTGTTATACCCCCGACACCTGATGTTCCCGAGAGCTGAAATTTGTTTTACTTCCTCACGTGCCCCTGGAGAGTTGGTGTACAAAAAATCAACTCTCGAGACACTCAGGGGACCGAGCTATGGTATGGTGAAAACCCCAACTTGTTCCGTCGCGTAATCAGTGTCTCAGTCGCTTCGGTTTTCAGGGCTTCGGTTTTCTTGGCGGGCGGGACGCTCCCGCGTCCCTAGATTTGGTAAGGCTATCAACAACATCTGGCAGTGTGCCCAAGACCAACTGCTGCTGCTGATATTTCGTGGATGTAGATGAATTACCACTACTGGGTACACAACCACTAACTTGGGAAGGTCTCATGTGCCACCTCTGAATGTCTGGTAGAAAATAAAAATAAAAAACCCTGCCATTTCCTCGAGACGCTGGCTTGATGTGATCCTGACAACATGATCCTCATCTCTTATTTATCGCTCGAGTTTTTCTTTTCCCTTCCCTTCCGCCGAAAACTCTGTCATTAGAGGAGAAAAACCTCTCGTCCCGGCGGCACCCATAACTCTGCCCGACTGGAAGGGTGCGGGAGTAATATTTTGTATTAACCCCTAACAAGACGACTGATAGAAACTCGACCCCGCGGAGCGGAAAGGCCGCTTTAATGGGCAGTCACCTGTGGCAAGATCTTCCTCCAGGGGTTCTCTAACCCACTATCGCCACTTGTTGTCTTCCCTAGAGATCTCCCTTCATCCCTCATTAGGTTCAGTCACCAAGGTCGCACCAAAATAATCAGTCAATCAATTACAGATAACTGATCATCAAATCAAATCAAGAAAATCAAATCAAAGGCGACATCTAAAACAACTGGTAACCTGCTATTAGCGAATTTTCGGAGTCCCTTTTCTATTGTTCCTTGAGCTATTATTCTCGGCCCAAAATTGTTTAAACTCAAATTTCCGAAAACATTCTATACCGAAATTCGTTCCAGACCATCCTGAAATCAATGCCAAAAGACACAAAAAATCATAATATGATTTTCATACATATAGCTACATATTATGTAGCTATATGTGAAACTCTCGATAGAATTAAGATAAAACGTTCAAATTTGCACAAGCAAATCAGCAGTCGAAAGACTAAGTTCATAGTGGGGTTGGGGAGTTTCGGGGGGGGGGGGGGGGAATTACCCATAAATTCCCAAAATTAAACAGTTTGACAAGTCATTAAAGTCCTTTTTACGCTGAACACGATGGGGAAATCAGAATTACGACATCTTATTCCGTTCTCAAACTGGAGCGCTTTGAAGATAGAGAAACGTTGGTGTTACTTAAGAGTCTGATGTCCTTCACGGTTCATAACCTGATGAAGGAATGAGGTATTGCAATTCTGACTTCACCATCGTGTTCAAAATTTGGTATAAAACCAGTAAAATGGAGACATTTTTCATAAAACCAGCTATTTCTTCGAAAATTCGCTCTTATAGCCATGCTGTATGACTGCGGATTTTGGTTTATTATCTTTGATGGGTTGCAGAATGATTAGCTTAGCTTCAATACTACACTATTCAGGGGCTATTATGCAAAATAAGGTTGATGTGTGCCCATGCTCTTATAATAAGAGCATTGGCACACATCAACCTTATTTTGCAAGAAAAATCCAAACACGAATAGTGTTGCCAACCATGTCCGGTCTCCCATATATTTTGCCATGGATGTTATCCGAAAGGCAGTAAAGACTTATGTATCTATTTCTTAGCCCCTTTTCTTCAAAAACGATTTTGATTGGAATTTTGTTAATTGCCCGTAAGGGTTCTGTTGGACCATAGTAGTATTAGTGGCCGATGCTACCAGGTGTTACTTGTTGTTAATTACTTGAAATACCAAAAATACACTATTATCATTCTAACCACCAACTAGACAGGCTACTTAATTCGTACTGAAGTTCTTACATGTTCGAATTATCCAAATTCCATATTCTTAATATAATGACTAATTCGATGTAGTTTTCTGTAGGTACCTCCTCCGTTCTGGTAGGCGAGATACGGGAACCGCCAGACGTTGCCGATGCCGACGGAGAGTCCGACGCAGGACAGAAGAAACTCCCAGGGCGATCCCCAAGTTCCACGGTCGGCGAGAGCTGCGAGAGACGGACGTCGAATCGCTGCGTCCATCACGCGCCCTTCGCTGCCGCTCTCGCGACGCGGGACGCTCAGCCTGCGACCTCCCACTCTCACTGATCCGCCACGAGCCTTTTTACCCTCTGAAACAAAACACATTTATTTATTTATTTTATTTATTATTAAATTTCCAAAAATACAAATTACACTGTTAGAGATTTGGTGTTTAACACCAATAAGTACTATGCTAGGCATAACAGCAATCATTACATATATATACAAATGCGTACAATCAAAGTCTTGGAAATGAATCTTCCATATGAGCCGAATCTCGTGTTGGAAGATGAGGGAGTCCTAAACCTGTGGAGGTATTCAGATTACGAAATATACAGGCTGTCTAGTGTAACTTTTCCGCAAAATCAGAGGGTGAATTCTACAGGTAATTTCTGACAAAAAATGCCCCTTGAACTTTTTTTCTTACTCCACTAAAAATCCGACTTTGAGCATTTGCTATGAATCAATAAATGAAACATCAAGAAAATAAGTGCTTCTGGTGATTGACAACTCAGCGTCTCTTGAAGCTTCTGTCATGAGGTCCAATGCGGGTACAATACTACAGGGCTTTCTAACCAGAAAAAGTACACTTTGAGCGAAGGGCTCAGGATTCCGAATTCTTCATCCTGTACAGAGAATTGGATCTAGAGATCAAGTGCGCGAGCCTCGTGCGGGATGCAGTTCGATGGATCTTTAGGTTTCTTACAGAGCTATTGCCATTAAAAGCGAAGCCACATGTCTCTGGTCAGCAGGAGGAGTGCACAATGTGCAATCTCCATGAGAGGCAAGACAACTTCCACTTCCTCTGCAACTGCCTGTACTGGCAGAATTTCGACAGATGACATTTGGCCGGTCGGCTCTGACAAGAGATGCTGCTCTTTGTGTTTTGAGCGGCCCAGACTGGTCGTCCCTGATTGATTACTATAAGGTAGCTGGACGGTACAGAAAATTCTTGATAAGCCAATTTAATTTTGGATCATCCCCCGTTCGTTTTGTCCCTACCAGTGTTAAAATCACAACCCAGCTGTTTTCCATTTTATTTTATTTTTCTGATTTATTGTACCTAATGCCCTGCTTGATAGGAAGCGTTAGCATTTAGCAGCTTCAATCCAAACCTCCGGTAGACAGTTGTTTAACCACGCTATACCGTTTAGTGTCATTACCATTTAATTCTAAATGCTAACGCTTCCTATCAAGCAGGGCATTAGGTACAATAAATCAGAAAAATAAAATAAAATGGAAAACAGCTGGGTTGTGATTTTAACACTGGTAGGGACAAAACGAACGGGGGATGATCCAAAATTAAATTGGCTTATCAAGAAAATTTGTTGCGTGTTCTGTTGGGGCATGTTAAATAAACGATTTATTCTATTCTATTGATTCAATGTTATTTCGTGTGTCTGTAGAATTATGGCAAAACAAAATAGCAACAGACGCGTTTGACATTCTCAGACGCCCACGCCGGCGGTGTTGAACGAGTCGAACGAAGCGAAATTGGTGGAAAAAGGAAGATTTCCATTCGATTAATTATTTTAATGGAACCTTCTTCAGCGGAAAAAGAGGCAGAGCGTTGTGGAAGAGGTGGAGTGAGCACTTCATAAATTGAAGGCTGACCTTATTCTCCTTCGAGCTAACTTCACATAAACTGCCAGGTTGTGGGGTGGCAGAAGGGAGTGAGCTTGACCCCAGTAATTTAGCGAGATATCGCATCGAAAAGGTTCCTTCGGCTTATTAGAGACTCGCTCGAGGGAGAAGTTGCACAAGATGCTGTAAGTTGGTGGTATCCAAAATATGAGAGTATGATGTTTGTCCATTTCCGGACATCTCTCGCTGTAATTGACAACGGGTAACTTACAATCCTTCATCATCTCTAAACGATCCAATAATGTAAACAGGGAGGTTGTTGGTATGAGTGGGCCCCGAGCTCCCGAACCAATTTCAAATTCTCGTCACAACGAGTTAAGGACCGCCTTCATTTTTCATGTCGAGCGACTAAATCGGGCCAGTCTTTGAACCAGGAAATAATGGCGGTATTTTCCTTCCCGCCCCGAGTTCAAGTATTCACTTGAAGGGAAAGCTCGAGGGGGTTTGAGTGAAAACGAGGAAGCTAACTCAATTTATTAGTCTCTAAACACGGCCTCCCGCTTTTGCTTCGTGAGGGATGTTGTTGTATCCGCCTGTGATTTATCCCTGGGATGTTGGTGCCTGCCTCTGACTTATTCTCCGGCAGTTTAATTACAGCAGTGTGAAGAGGAATACCGCCAACGGAACTTGAAGAACTAATTTAATTCACTATGTGGTACCAAAGTACGAAGAAAATAGAGACAAACCCGCTACAGGTAGATCACATGGGGCAAAAAATGTTCTACTTGGCAAAATCAATGTTTTTGAGCGATTTTGCTTTTTGCAATTTCTTTTTTAAAACACTTTTAGCACGCCTACCTAAGACGTACATGTACCTATTGACTAACCCCTCAAAATGTGGGATATGACACTATCTTGAAAAGTTAGCGGCCCTTGGCCTATACTATTGCCGATTTTTGGCTCGGGGGGGGGGGGGGGGGGGTTCATGCCCAGGATGCCTGTAAAAAGTGCGATTTGGGAAAAATTCGAGAGAAAACCCAAAACAACTTGTGCCAAGTGATGACATGGTGGAAATCAAATAAATACTTTCACTAAAAAAAACTCACGAAAGACGACGACTGACGACAACAGTTACTGACAATACAAACAGAGGCCAGATTTGATGAGACAGATGAAAAGAGATGAAAAGAGAAGAGTGTTAAAACTATCGATAGTTCAACACCACTAGTAAAATGAAGTACGAGGTACGTGGTGTGGGTGTGGGAGGGGGCGCAAAGACATAAAATGTCCCTCGTGGTTGCGTACTTGTACGAAAGCTGTACATTTTATGTACAGTTTCTTCGAAAATTCGCTCTTATAGTCATGCTGCATGACTGGGGACTTTTTATCTCAGTTTGATAACCCCGAAACAGAAACACTGTACTGAGAGTGAGAGTTACACCGATAACCCACACACAGATGTCCACAGATGTTGGCCTCCTGGGAGCCGTCTGACGTCATAGGCTCGTGCGTCATAGGCTCCGACGTACTAGATGACCTCCTGCAAGCCGTCTGACGTCATAAGCTCGTGCGTCATAGGCTATGACGTACTAGTTAGCCTCCTGCCAGCCGTCTTACGTCATACGCTCGTGCGTCATAGGCTATGACGTACTAGTTAGCCTCCTGCCAGCCGTCTTACGTCATACGCTCGTGCCTCATAGGCTCTAACGTACTAGTTGGCCTCCTGCCAGCCGTCTGACGTCATAAACAAAGACCTACTACGTTAACCAGTTCTTCATAATAGGAATTCTTCATATTATGCTGTGAGTCACGATCCAAATCAACTTCTGATTATCTCAACGTTTCAAAATGTTGTTGTTTAAGGAGGGTGGTAATTTGTATCACAAAATCACCCAGAGCATAATTTCCATATACGGATTGACAACCATCGTCAGGGGCTGAGCATCTAGGATTTAGAAAAGCGCTTAAGACCCGCTTTGCACTATGCTCACCCGTGAAACTATCCACACAGCAATAATAAACAAATATGATCTCGTTTCCCGTTCGTTCAAAGCTTCGGAAGCAGGCCAAATTCCTAGGAAACAGAGAAGCCGATCTTGAAAATAAACTATTATTTCTAAAAGACGTGGATGATAAGTTTGGGTGTTAATTTTAGTATAAAATTGTTTCATGGAAATCACTTTTCTTACGGTTTTTTACTATTCATTTTTATGTTATTTTTGCCTTTTCATAATGTTACTACTGAAATATAAAATGCAAGATTTTGGGTGCTGTCTTAGTTTTTCCCTTCCCGCTTCAGCTCCAATTAGCCTCATATGTTTTGGTGATCAATCCTCATCCCTAGTTACTAGTGAATTGATAGGTAAGCCTTTGGGTACTTAACACGTTTTGAGAGCAAGCAGAAGAAGGGCAGAGCGCATGCGTAGTGTATTTTGCCCCTAGACTACTCCTTGAGCAAGCTTGGGCCTGTTGGGTAGAACAGTAAATATTTACATGGTTTCCATAATTATGGGAGTGTTAATAATTAACATTATTAATTAAAATTATTTGAAGTTGAATCGGTGAATGTTAAAAGGACAATAGGTCCAAGAAAGTCCACTAAAAAGTCCAAGAAAGTCCACTAGTCCAAGAAAGCTGACTTTTGGAAATTCGAAAAAAAACTGTCCTGTTCCGAAAATATTGGCAAATTGTTTCATTGGACCTTACCCATTTGTTGAACCATGAAACGATGCGGCTGCCCATATAGAACCCGAAAATGCAAAAAAAAAAAAATAATATCGACAAAACATGGACAACTGCCCTTTTAACATTCACCGATTCAGTTGTTCTTTCTCGCTAAAGTATGGTATACCTATACAATGTATAGTATACATAGGTAATCGAAATTTCCCTTATTCTTTGACGCCACTGGCAATTGACAAGAATTATGACTGTTGTAACAAAAATACTACATTTTTATAACACTTTGGTCTTTGTCTTCACCTACAAGTAAATTTACCTCCACTAACGAGATGAAACTGTTAGGTCGGACCTCCGGTGAGATTATCAACAAACCGAATTGTCGCGGCTCATGGACATCAGGAGTTGGAATCCTCGCTATACTTCGTACCTACACTGAACAGTTCGCTACAAGTCCTGTAATACAGTAGATAACACAGAAGGGCCGCTGAAAGGTTAAACTAGGTCAAAACCAACTCTGATTCGCGCTAATGGCTTCCAGGGGAAGTTTCGGTCCAGTGTTGGAAATGGGCTGGAACTTGAAAGCCCGTGCAAGTGTCAGCGTAACAAATCATAGCGGAGGACTCGTGAAACTTGACTTTACCGCCGTAGGTAGACGCGTTTGTACAGAAAAGTGGCGGTTTCAGTGTCTGCACGTTCAACTTTTGAAGAAATATCTAGAAATACCTAGGGATGAAGAGCTCATTATTATTTTCAATAACGGAACATTCGAGATGCAGGAGTTGGATCAGCTCGAGGATGAGCCTTGAAACTGTTCATAACACTGTTCAATAAGAAAAGAGGTAGATACACACAGGGTGAGCTAAAACAATCAGTGCAATGTCAAAAGGCGATTTAAAAAAAACACGGCGCCACTTAGAAGAATGTGGTTTGTTTTATTAAATTCCATAAATCAACCCATTTTGATTACTTAGGTCCTAAAAATGATGTCAGGAAGGTGATGTTTTCAACTGCCATTTTTAACCACCTTTTGGAACTGCAGTGACCGCTTTGGCTCACCCTGTGTATACCAACGACTAGGGCCCGGATTTATAATTAATAAAAATTGTGAAATATGTACATATATATTTGGTAATTTTTTGAATAATATGTAAGTAAGTGGGAAGAATATGTAAATCAAAATCAGCAAAAACGGCTTTATTTGCTATTTACAATTTTTTAGAAGGAGTAGGTATGTATAATTATTAAAGACGGAATTATTCTCCACACAAAATCGTATTGTTTGAAACTGTTGGAAACAACGTCAATTTTCAAAGGTATTAAAGTCGCGTTGTAACGACTGAAGGATCTTTCAACAGCCAATGGAGCATACTTGAAGCTCGCTGTATGAAATGGTGATTTAAGATGATTTGGCACATACAATTCCGTGTGGATTTTCGCTTGAACACCATTTCGTTCCAGCCTGGGTTTTTTCCCAGCACATCTTGCAATTTTTTCTTCATTTTGGTTCCAACTTCGCCAGATGCTTCTTCTAGCTTCTGTATACGGTTTTCAAAAAGACGCATTTGAGGCTATGTAAACAAAGTTCGTTTTCAAGCTGGAGTTCTCCATCACGGACTTAGCTTTTGCTGTTGCTGCAGGCGAATCTTGTTTGGACAGAACGTTCTTGCAGTGATATTGCATCCCATCTTGTTATTACTGACTGACGATGCAAAGATAAGTCAGGAAAAAGCTTTTTGACAACTTTGACTCGACTTGGGGCTTTTAAAAAGATTTTTTCAACATTTGATTTAAGAGGTCAATATCAAAAAAGTTAAGTCAGACAATTTTTGCAACTTGGTGAAATGCATGCACGAGGCAAGAGCGACCAAATTACAGCTTTATAGAGTGGATAGCTTAGAAATTAGCTTTACGAGCCACTTAGCTGGCCCCTGTGTAAGTCCTAAGGAGAATACATACCAAATTACGGCTTTATAGAACGAATAGCATATAAATTGGCTTTACGAGCCACTTAGCTGATATTACAGCTTCATAGAATGAATAGCATATAAATCCGAAGAACGTTTTGATCGCTTATTCGGAGGAGGCATTATAATAATACATATTATGTAACTTAGTGTAGGAGGAGGCACTCGAAGTAACTGATACACATTCAGTTTAATAGGAGACGTAGGCCTTTATAATTTACAAGTACCCAGGCAACTAAAGTTCTAGACGGTACATAATTGGAGAGAATAATAAAGAGATAATTTCTTTATCGGTTGTTGCGTGGCATTTTTGGTGTCGCAAATTTTAGAATGACCCCCAGCCACATAACATAGCCATGTTAAAATGGGCTCAGATGAATCAGAATGACTTAAAACATACTTTAAACGGTCGTTCATTATCATATCTAACTTGGCTACAAATATGTAAACACACACGAATCCTACATGTGTGGTAATGTGGTAACACCTCTTCTTATTAAACTTTGGTAATGAGCACTACATGAATTGAGATTGTATTTTTTCGACTGTTCTAATCCAATTTCCGGTTCCTTGTCGACTTCTGAGGTTGCTCTTGATACCACATAAGAAGAAACAAAGCAGTCACATCATACCAAGCGTTCTGAAATGCATCTGATTAATCTCGATGGACAAACCAACTGGTCAATCACAGATGGCGAGGGCGTTAGATTATTCAATTAGTCTCATCCTCTGCCCAACAAGGTGCAGAGCCATCAAGGAGGTTTACATTGAGTATGGAATCATTAGACTGGATATGAACAATAAACAAGTACGTAACTACCTATTAGGCGACATAAGCTCGGACAGATATTCCAATAATGAACCGTTGGAATCGACCTAATTGAAATCCAACTATCGAATGACTTATGAGAACATTGACCCGACGTAACCGTATGATTCACGCTCATATTGACGACTTTTTAATGTCTCTACGTTTGAGCCCTCATTTTGAACGGACGGCTGATCTTAAAAAACTCCAAATGGTCTTGAATAATTCTCTGAACTGGACTCTACCCAAATTTGAACTAAATTTGAACCGTTTGATTTGAAATTTTGGAGATACGACGTGTTAAAATTTTCAAAATTTATTTTAAACCCCTTCCTGTTGACCTAGGGTTATGAAACGTTTCAAGGATCATCCTTGGGTTGGCCAAACCCCGTAACACAAATTTCTAATTATATGATAACGCTAACTGGGTAATGTGGAACAGGCGTACCTTGAAACATAATTCAACAAATTTTGAAAAGGGGGGGGGGGGGACTTTTTTCCCGTGGTCGATTCCAATGGTTCAACACGAAGATAATAAACCAAAAGAAAACATTCCTTTTTACAAAAAAATGCCTATTTTTCAAAATTTTTCAAAAATAGTGTGCCTAACTGAGTAGTACTGCACTCAGGGTACCCAAACGTGCACTAAAACGAATATGACAAAAAAGCAAATTGGCGCTTTTGGCGAGGTGGTAACGATATTTCAAAAGAGCACTTTTTTTAGAGAGGAAAGAATATCACTGTGTGTAAAAAGCGAAATACGTGTTACGAACCTCGGGTTTTCGCCTGTTTGTTATTTACTCCCCTTGTATTGGACCTTAAAAGTTGATTTTGTAACGGAAACAAACCGAGGGTTCGTCTGGGAATAGAAAACCAAGCTTCCGGAGGAACTCAGGATCGGCATTTCATCACATTGTTCGTAAAGGCCGCCGCATAGTTGTGCACGAATTACATAAATACACAGCCGAATATAATACATTTTTTTGATACGTATACAGATATCGAATCAGATGTAAACACCCTGCTGGCTGAATTCCAGATGTGTTTTGTAGGAGGTTTGCATGATTCACTTCCAATTCCCCCCTTCGTCGACAAGTCTGCCGTTGATTGTATACTTGTGTGCCAGCGACGTTTAAAAAGCCTGTTGTTATGACAGCAGTTCAGAAATCCCACAACTATTTTAGTATAATACGAGATAATTGGAGAAATTAGGTCAAATATTGAGTATTAGTTAGGGAAGGGGAACCAGAAGTCCTCTCCGAGTGGGGTAGTCGGTAACTAGCCCAGTAATGGTCTCGTTCCTTTTTTCCAATCCAAATCCTTTACGATCCAAGGGACCATAGCCACTCACCAACAAAAATCCGAAATTACCATCTTTGTGTACACGAAATGTCTCTCAGAACACGAAATCCAATATCACCGGTTTGAATCAGCTACTCAACAGTATGGAAATTGGCCTGAATAGAAGTTTTACCCTCTATCCAGTCTCATCTTAATGAGGTTTTCTCGGTCATAATATGGCGTTACCACCTAAATTACAGTGACACCTCATTTTAATGTGTTTTTACGGGAAAACTTAGGTGAAGAAACGTAGTTGTTACTTGAGATGTTCATTACGGTTCACCTACGGAATGAGATATCGCAATTCGGACTTCGCCATTGTGTTCAGCGTTGAAAAATCTATAAAATGAGGCGTTAGCAAAACAAGGAGACAAAATTTGCTATAAAACCAGTAAAATGGAGACATTTGACAAAACTAGAATTTTTCCGAAAATTTGCTTTTATTGCCATGCTGCATTATTATTATTTTTTTTTTATTTTTTTTTTTTTCTTTAGTGCATTTACGGACACGCGAAACGAACTTCCGCTTTTTCAAAAAGTCCACTGGGAACTACTTATCTCACCTCTGGCATAGTGTGCTTAACTCAGCAGTATTTGACCCATGTTGAACTCTGGACGACAGCACGGTCTTTATGAAATTGCATTCCGTACACAGAGCCTTACGTGAAAGTTCATCAGCGACTGAATGTCTGATGGCAACTATGATATTTTCAACTTATTTATGAACTTTCACATTACGATGGTGCTGAGGTGGATGTGCGACACTGTAAAGAAACCTCTCTTTTTGAAATCATGGTTTCATCAGATCGATTTAGACGGAAAGTCCATCAGAATCATTGCACGCCTTCGTTCTAATCACGGCCACATCTGGAAAATCCGCTTCATTGAATCAACCAGTACATTCTAAATGCAAACCAATTTATGTGGCAATGTGCAAATTATTAATAAATGCTTCATGGTTGTTGTCTGTAAATAATGCCAATTAAGGGACGGGGGTAAAAAACAAATAATAATAAATAATATATTAATAATAATTATAATATACGGTTATTTTACAACTTCCATACCTAACTTTAAACGTAATTACCTGAAGGCAATTTAAAACTCCCATTTCAGTTATGTAGAAATTCCAGTTCCACCATTTCGATTGAACTGATTGACACCTGTGCTTTGATAAATTAGCTATAAATGTTTAGTTGAATTTATGATTAAGTGTCGAGATTTGGGTAGGGGGCAATAAATGATGGTGGGGGGGGGGGGCTGTGTTTAGTTGGGTGGTTTAGTGGTGGTGGGGGGGGGAGGTATCGATTGAATAACTTCCAGCCCTCCGTCGTGCGTGGCTCCCCTGACAACCTCCTTCCACCACCGGTTTGAGCCGTCAAAATCTTTGGCTGCTGAGCTCAGCGAAACCCGCCCTTGTAACACGTGGCCACTTACATTCTGTAACTGAGGTTAGACCTCCCTCGAGTCATTACGAACAGAAGTGTTTCCGGAAAATGTAAAATACTTCCGAAACAGGTCAGGACGATTTAAAAAAGTCATGCAGCATGGCTACAAGAAGGAATTTTTGAATAAACAACTGGTTTTACGTAAAATGTCTCTTTAGAAGAACATGATGACCATGAAGAACATCTATAGAATCAACCATGTTTCTTCATCTTCAAAGTGCTCCAGTTCAGGAACGCAATAAGATATCGTATACCTACCTCCCATTTTACTCTAAACTCAATAGGTCTCGAGATATTCAGGAAAAAATAAAAATAAAAATCAACAGCCATGCAACATGGCTATAAGAGCAAATTTTTAAAGAAATAACTGGTTTTATGTAAAATGTCTCCATTGTTCTGGCTTTATAACAAATTGTGTCTCCTTTTTTGGCCGAGTAACACCTCAGTTTGTCGATTTTTCAACGCTGAATACAATGGTGAAGTCAGAATCGTCATATGTCATTCTGTTGTCATATTAGAGCAGATAAACCGTGAAGAACATCTTGAGTAACAACCACGTCTCTACATCTTCAAAGTACTTCAGTTAGGATATTGCAATTCTGATTTCACCATAAAAATTTTGGACCGAGAACAACAGCTTCATTTTCCTCGAAAATTCGCAAAAAGGCCGTTATCGGATTTATTTGACAATTCTTTGTGTATGGGTGAAATCAACTGAGGACTTTTAATTAACACTTTGAAATTGCTAAAATCTATTGAGCAAATAAAAATCGAGAGTTACCTGAAGAAGAAGGGAGGAGAGGTAACGTATGCTAAGTGGGTGGGCAGTAGTTTTCTGTGGGCATAACATGGTCTTATTCAAAATAATAATATTATTGGTTGCTTAATATTTTAATTGCAGTAGGAATATTAAACAATGAGTACAGTAATAATATCGGTGTTTATCGAGGGTCAAGGGGCAACGTGGCCTAGTAAGGTAACAATTTTCCTTGATTTTACAAGAGACACGAAAACCTGATTTCTCGCCTTATAAATGTAATCAAAGGCACTTTGATTGCTGTAATGACTAACTAAACGTTACAAGTTCCATCTAAGACCGAAATTATGCTAAAATTGCGTAACATTCCATTTGTGGTTGAGATAGGCCAAGTTGTTAGAAACCTCGGTTGAGATAGGGTACCATAGGTACTTGTAATTCATTTGAACGAAGTAATGAATTAAAATTTGAATAATAAGATGAAAAATCATTATTCATTCAGGTGGGGAATCATTACCCAACATAACCTACCTCTAGATTCGAGGTAGGTCCTACAACTCGATTCCTTTGTTTTTCTGAGAAAACGCTAAAACTAACGTCTTCAATCGATTTGGCGAGAAATCTGATGTAGCGAACCTCATTTGGCCAAAATTATTAGTTAGGTCATGTTGCCACTTCACCCAGGAGATGCAACAGTTAACAGGGATTCCCGTTTGCGCATCCTTGATTCCACTCGTTTGTGTTTTGGATGAATAGTAAGTTCTGAGTGAGCCAATTTGGAAAACAGGGCAAGACGTAGATTTGAACTTTTTAATTTAATTTTAAGAAGAAGCTTCCTTGAACTATAAAAGAGAAATAATAGAACTACAAGGGATTTCAAATTGAGCTTGAATATGAAAAGATTATCCTTGGGATTATACGAAATGTTTTAGGGTTCCACTCTTTTTCATTCCGAAAGCTTTTTTGCGGAGGAAAGAGCGGAAATTCTAGATTCAGGAAACGTCAAGGACGCGATATGAATTCGCGACAATTTCTCCTGGCTGGGCTCCTGATTAGTTTAATGGGAAGAGAGAGGTGGAATATTTAAAAGAGTTAACTACGAGTTAGTTAACGGCCATCACGTAGCGGAGGTGATCAAAACCGTCTGCGTAGTCTTGGGGCAGTAAGGCGTACAAACCTCAACGTGGACGGACTCGTGTACAATTAGTGGGTGTACCTAAGATCGCTTGTTTAATTTATTGAATCACGAAGAGAAAATTGAATCGAAGAATATCATAATTAGAGGGTGGAGTTTATAGGAGACTGTCGTTAATTACCACAAGAATTAGAACGCCGATCGACCGAGGAGGAGGAGGAAGTAATGTCAGTAATAGTATCATCCGATTGAAAATACTGGGTGATTGGGCTGGAGAAATTAGAAGTTTAATTCGTGTACCTTTGAGAACAGTTGTAAACTCAGTGTGCGATTTTTAATTTTTAGTCTTCATTTTACTGTCGACTTGTACTTTTAATTTTCAGGTAGGAAACCAAGTTTCAAGTTATTCATAAAATGATTAAGGAGTTCAATCTCGCGATACCCTCGTTCCGGACGAAGGTTCAAAGGCAGACTGAACACTGAAGGGAAACTGAGGTTGACGAAGCGTTCAATTTTCAGTCCCCAACGGGCTCAGGCGACGGAGGAGCTGAGGGCATCTACCGGAAACTATCAGAATTTACAGCTTCCCTGAAGAATATTCCTTTAAAATTGTTGTTATCCAATTACCTAAATACCACCATGATAATATCATGTATTATATCATAATACATCTAATCTAATCTTGGGTTGCGAAGTGCCATTTCATGTGAATTTAGTAAGAAAATTAGCGATTACATTGACTTCAAACTTTGTATCAAGTGATGTTTCACAGTTTTATTTCGAAACTGATTCGTTATATATAATATACATAGTTATTATATATAGTTATGTAATAATATATATATTATTATACATTATGAACTTAAGGGTAGATTTAAAATTCCTGAAACAAATAAATTTTGAAATAAAACGGTAAAACTGTAATACCTATATTATAATGTCTACATGGTGTCTATATCCCAGACGATTACCTGACCTAGAGTTAATTATGGAGATAATATTTAGCTATATTAGTAATTACTAGAGCTCGGATCAATACGCACTTTAAAACCTCAAAATATGCATTTAAAACCTTCGAAATGTGCACTTAAAACCCTGGAAATATGCACTTAAATATGCACGTATCCCTAATTTATGCATTGAAATGTTCACTTATCCCTAATATATCAAGCCGTATACATAATTTGAATAGTGCTATGTAAATCAATCTCAATGCGACTAAAACATGAGATTAAAACAACTAAAAAATTAAGATCATTTGTACGGAAGACAGGAGAATGCGCAAGAATAACCATCAAAAAATAGAATCACTTAATGGTTATAATTTCAATAAAAATTATCTGTAATTAATTAATATCATCAACAGTATCAGCTAAATAAGTACGAATGAGTAGGTTTGGACAATCAATATCTTCTCCAAGTTGTCTACTTTCAAACTACGCCATCGGTCTGAAAGGACCATTTTTTAAATATGAACATGTTCTTTCCACATCACACGACACAACTGGAACGTATTTTGGCGCAGCAATATCAGATGGCAGCAGTCAGTAGCTTAATCTTGATTTAGTCGAAATTCACCTGCGTACGGAATCAACCAGTACTTGCTGTACCTTTAGCCTGTGATTGACCTCGTATTCTCAAAAGGTTTTGGATAGGTAGGTACCTTCCACGTGACGAGAAGCGTGAACATTTCTTTCAAAAACTAGAATATGTTTGCAAAACGACGAAAACATGCAGTTATATCGACGGTCTCACGGCAACACCCCACATCGTCACTTTTGGCCAAAATGAGTTTTGCATACCATTCGAAGCGTCTTCGCCCGGCGGATCGATCTAAGTAAAAGTTACGTACCGCAGTTAGATAACACTAAATCTCACGATTTATTTTACTGAATTACTCAGTAAACATAGTCATTGGCAGATGGTTTTTGGGCTCTACTGAAAAGTCGCCCAAATGACGATGTGGGAAGGTGCCGTGAGACCCTCGATATGCACTTATACCCTAAATATACACTTAAATGTACAAATGCCCAGAATACGCAAAAATATGCATTTTAAATTTGAATTTAAAGTAGCCTATAAGCACCCAAACATCATAATTCGTGGTGAAAAGTCACTTTGGGTAGTAAAAAAGTAATATGCAAAATCCGAGCTCTAGTAATTACCTACGGAAATGAGTGAGTTCAGTGTTATATTGCTACTTTCATATACGGGTTCATTTTGACTCCTGAGATTATATAGGTACTTCATAGTAATTTAAATTGGTGAAATAATGGTGGAACACACAGAATATACTGTGAAGGTTCCGTGACTAGTGATGGAGGTGAGAACGTGTCCACGTAGAAGGAATACTCGAAGGTGGATGTGTGCTAGCTACACAGGGGAGGGATCAGTTCATAGTTTGTGTTCTGCCCACAGTGAAGAAATGCTGCTCCCTCTCGTCCAACATCAATCCTCCGCAGTTTTCTCACGATTTATGACGTGCTTCAAGAATTTTTCTTTAACCCGTCTCCCACCTCGGCCACGTCAAACACGACAGTGCACGCGAAAGCTTCTCGTCTTCCTTATCGTGGTAAATGGAGGTGTCGAGCTATTATGTTTACCTACAGACAATGGGGGTTGACAGACATCACTCAGTTCATTGGGACGGGATGTTCAAAATCTGAAACTCAACTTCACTTCGTAGTTTTACTAACACAAAACATGTGACGACTATTATAGTATAATACCGGTTTGTTATTGGTTAATTATTCAAAATTATTATTCAGAAAAAAGCAACCTTCCACGACGGTTTTTATTACTAACAGGCTGTTTGCGTAATACAAATTTACGTGATCCAAAAAATGTGACATTTTTTGACCCAGTCCCCTTAGGAATTACACTTTAAGCAGCATAGACCCTGGATCAGCTGAAGGGCTCCTAAAGCTAATTTCTGTGCTATTCACACTATGAAGCTGTAGTTTGGTTTGTAGCCTCCTTAGGACTTGCACTTTGAGCAGAATAGGCCTAGGATCAGCTGAGTAGCTCCTAAAGCAAATTTCTATGCTATTCACACTATGAAGCTGTAGTTTGGTTTGTAGCCTCCTTAGGAATTACACTTTAAGCAAAATAGGCCCTGGATCAGCTGATTAGCTCCTAAAGCGAATTTCTATGCTATTCACACTATGAAGCTGTAGTTTGGTTTGTAGCCTCCTTAGGACTTACAATTTAAGCAAAATAGGCCCAGGATCAGCTGAATGACTCCTAAAGCTAACATATTCTTATATAAATTCTGCTCTTTTCGTTGTTATAAAAGCTGCAATTTTGAGGATACGTGCAGGTCATAAGAAATCGATCTTAATCAATCTGCAATGCGTCCAAGCAAATGCAAACGTTTTATATAATATATAAATAAAAGCGTTTCACATGCTTCATATATTATACATTCATAATATTATTATATTATATGAAGCATGTGAAACGCTTTTATTTACAATAGAAAAAATCTGCACCTAAGGGGATTTTAAGCGTTGTTCTGAGGCGGTCATTCAAGTCCTAAGGAGTCTGGCGATTGAGAAAATTGCCAGTGAAATCTCTCTCTTATTAACAGTTCATAACTGCAGGTTAAGGTATTGGGAGAAAAACCAATTCTTTCTTAGGCTTTGTAGTACCTACCAATTAATGCGTTGATATTGACATGTCTGTGGTTATTCACCTATGGGTGCTACAGCACCTCATTCAGGTCACTCAATGACTGGTTAGGTAGTTAAAACCAGAAATAACTCAATTGCGTTTTGTTAGTTATTAGATTTATACTTAATAATCAAGCGTTAACCACACCATCAAACCACTCGCACGTACCGTAAATCGGTTGTATGTTCCCACATGATTTTCTGGGTGTAGCCATTCGTACTGATGCACCTGTAGGTTAAATTCAAAAAATGAAATTTCTCGAACATGAAATTCCTTGATCTTTTTCAATCAACTGGATAATAAGACATGAGTCACCTATAAATTGGCGGTACCGCAGTTTGACATTTCGAGGGTCCCACAGCAACACCACGGACTGTCATTTTTGGCCAAAATGAGTTGGTGGTACCATTGGAACCGCATTCTCGCGGCGGATCAGTTAAAAATATAAGTTGGGACGATTTCTCAATAGATAGCGCAGAATACCGAGAAATGTCAAACCAACGGACTGTATTCTTCCCCAGAACTTGAGGCAACACCACGGACTGTCTCAGTTTTCACATGTGTTCAGCGTGAAATCTGATGGTCGGCGCGTACTCCTGATTTCGGTAAGTGTTTGACAGTATAATAATAAAGAACTTATTTTTAATGTTTTCGGTTTCTTAATACTTCGATGGTGGCAGTGGGATGATTTACTTGTAATTTACAAGTTGTAAATATTTAATTTTTTAGATCGCATTTCTTGACGCCAAACGAAACAGTCCTACTCTTGATGACAGTCCGTTGAGTTCCTTCACCATTTCCTGTTCAGTAAGTTGTGCTGCGTCCCGAATCAAGCATTGAAATGAAGTTTTTTCAATAGTTTTTTCGCCTTTATTTCGTTACTTAACTGGTTATGAACATATCAGTCATTATTATTTTCAGTGAATAGGTTTTTGCAAGTGCCTTTTGTTTTTTTTTAGCTGAAGTTGGCATTCAACCACCTTGATAGGCACTATTTTAGCGATGATTGTTTTTTCTTTCTTTTTCATAGACACCACATCTCAATGGAAGACAGTGAATACATTCCCTCAGATGAGGAAGGGACACCTGATGATGGAAGTTCAGATTGTGAAGGGCTTATGCATGTAGATGACCTCATGATTTCAATGGGTATGAAGAACCACGCAGTAGTTGTCCTGCCAGCCAAATCTTCATCAACTGAGCCTTCCCACGTCACGAAATCCCTCCAGTCAGCTGAAGAAGCTCCAACAACTGAATTCACAGTTCTCCCTTCTGAACCAATTGCACTTCTAAGTAGTGAACCTCATTTTTTCCCCACTGCAATCGATGGCAGTGAGTTCCTACTTGAAGACACTGACGTGGTTGCCAGGGATGTGATCATCTGCAGCGAAACAGGAGATCAGAATGATTTTGCTGGTGTCCCAGTCATTGATATTACATCAAACGTAGAAGAGATCGTAGCAAACACATTTTGCAGCTCTGATGATCCTTCTTGTGTTTTTAATTCCCCGTCTTTAGGCCTTTATTAGGATCCCATCACAGACCCGTTCTATGCCTTTGATCTCCCACATGACAAGTCTTTATCTCCTGATCTTGATCCCCTAATTAGCGACTTCAATCTAGTCAATGACCCAGTCAGTGCTCCAGATGCCCCAGCTTGTGAGATTCATGATGATATTGTTCTCAACAACTCCAACTTCAACGTCACACCAGATATGGAAGAGGACGAGCAGCAGAAGCCTTCGGGGAACAAGCAGTAGTTTCTAGTTCTAAGTAGTTTCTTTTTTCCTAGTTTTCTACTTTTTCTAGTTACTAACCAAGTGTGTAGTTACCTTATAAAATAGGTCCTACTGTGATTTTCCTTATCCATGGAACAATTGTGTTTTGATGGAAGTGTTGTGATTTAAATTTTAAAAAGACTGTGATTAAAATGTTAAAAAGATTGAGATTTAAATTTTAAAAAGATTGTGATTTAATTTTTAAAATATTGTGATGCAATTAAAAAGATTGTGATTTAAATTGTTTGCGTATATCCTAATAACCCGTATGTTTCTCGTTCAGGGTCTACAGGACCAAACTGTGGAAATCGGAAAATATCCATGAAAATGGATGATTATAATTAAGTTAATAAATTATTGAAATTTTTGATGGTGAAAATCCAGAGCGAAAAGAAGGTGCAACACAACTTACCATCAAGCATTGACGAAACAACACCACTTACCGTCTTCATTTTCTTTGATAATTGCTTTTTTGGCCTCAAACTTGTTTTATACGATAAAAAACGCTATCAAGAACTTGGAGAACTAGTGGGACGAGAAATTGAAAAGATATTGTAGAGTGAATTCATTGAAAACCACTCTTTTGGCTCTCCTGAAAAGTTGGCGAAATGACAGTCCGTGGTGTTGCTGTGGGACCCACGATTTACTAATGAAGAATCGTCAATTAAAAAAATTATTACATAAAATATCACTATAAAATTGATATAGGTAATGAAAATAATAGATTGATGAATGATTTAGTGATTAATAACAATAATAAAATTAAAACGAGATATAGCGGGTGTAAAAGGCTCAACGTTTCAAACTTTTCTATAGTGTTAGTGATTTGGTAAACTTGGTCTAATGTGAAGTGGCGTTCTCTGAAACCAAATTGATTCCACATCACCGATTATTGGCTTGAGCCGTTTAAGCAGTAACTTCTCAAATAGTTTTGACATAACAGGGAGGAGGGATATGGGGCAATATCCTTCCTGTTGTAATGAATGGTTAGCTGAGGTCCTTGTTCCCGGGGAGGTTAGGCAATTATGCCCACCCAGAGGGTTCCCCCGGTTTGCGATATCTTATTCCATTCCAGAACTGGAGCACTTTGAAGATGAAGAAACGTGTTTGTTACTTTGGACGTTCTTCAAGGTTCATCTGCTCTAACCTGGTAACTGGATGAGATATCGCGGTTCTGACTTCACCACTGTATTCAAAATTGAAAAATCTATAAACTGAGATGTCACTCGGCAAAAAAAGAGACCAAATTTGTTATAAAACCCGTAAAATGGAGACATATTACATAAAACCATTTGTTTCTTCGAAAATTCGCTCTTATAGCCATGCTGCAGGATGTGGATTTTAAAAATTTTGATCGTCTATCTCCTCACCCAAATATGTCTAGAATTAGAAAACCTACGCTTAGCCCTCGTTCAATTCCCAATTAACTGGCGATCCCTCAAAGTATGTTCAAATAGAAACGCAGAGCGGGTGCTCGTTCTTATTTGACTTCTAAAATGAGTTTGGTGAACAAATGGAATTAGTTGAAAACTGCGATCCGGTTAATTGGAACCGGATATTTTGCTGCATATCGCTTTTAGCCAGTAGGCCCTGTTATAACGGCCTGTGATGGATTGGTTTATGTTGACTCTTCAACTCCCCTGCTCACTGGTACGAGAAAAACATGGGCAAATTTTTCCCTTTAAATTTGATGAACCCCTTCTCGGGAACTTGTTCATGTTTCAAGATATGTGAAGAAAAAAATCTAATGAATGCCAATGAAGCATGGCTGTAATAGCGAATTTTCCAAGAAATACCTAACTGGTTTTATGTAAGAACCTATTTCACTGGTTTTATAACAAAGTTTGTCTCCTTTTTTTGCCGAGCAAAAAGCTACATTTATAGATTTTTCAACATGAACACGGTGGTGAAGTCAGAATTACAATACCTCATTTCGATATCAGATTAGAGCAGATGAACTGTAAGAACATCTCAAGTACCTACTTAAAACCACGTTTCTTCATCTTTTAAGTGCTCCAGTTTGAGAACCGCATAAGATATAGCAATTCTGATTTAACCACCGTGTTCAGCATTAGAAAACCTTTAAAATGAGGTGTCACTTGTCAACTGTTGCATTTTTGGAATTTATGGCTAATTTTTCCCCCCTTAAAATTTCTTTAAATAATATTTAAAGAAATTTTAAGAAGATTTTAAGAAGAGATTTTAAGAAATTTTAAGAAATTTAATTTAAGAAATTAAATAATATAACATCATATTATGATGTTTGGTGTCTTAGAACGGATTTCGGTATGAACATTCAAGTTTTAAAAATTTTGTACCGAGAACTTCCTTTTCTTCGAAAATTCGCTGAAACCACTAAATTGTCGCAAATTTTCGGTTTTTGCTCAATATCTCATTAAAGAAAGGGTCTGACGGGTATAGCCACTGTACACACTCTTAAACTAGACCACATTTACAACAATTTGAGATTAGAGCGAAGTCTCTACAATTATTAGTTCCTGAGATACAAAAACAGTCCTAATTTTCCAAAAAAGTTAAAAAATGTCAAAACGGTTAGTTATTTTGTGAAATATCTTTAAAAATCGTAACCAAATTGAACGGGAAAACGTGCATTTTTCCCGCTCAATTTGGTTACGATTTTTGCAGTAAACGCCACCTCCATAATGAAATGCTAAGTTAAAATGCAGTACCCTCCATTACTACGCTTGACTGCTGTATTTCCAAGCCACATTTTTGGAGCTACTGCAGTTGAGCGTAGCAAAGGGATTTAGTGCGAATTAGCTTGGCATGCCATAATTTTTGTGGCACTTAATGCAAAATCTTGGGAATGATATTTCTGAAAGGTACTGCTTAATCATCCACAATCTACTGCCGCTGATCCCCGAAACCAGGCATGCATTTTGGAAGAGCACTTACAATAGAATTTACTGCAATTTAGAGTAGAAATTAGAACTAATTTACTAAGATAGAATGCAGTATCTGTCCTTGTACGGAGTTACTGCATTACAGCGTAGTAACATGAATCCATTTGTCAAGCTAAGGTGCAGTATCCACCAGCCCCATAAAAATGGTTCAAAAATTGCCATTTGTTTTAATACCATGGCGATTCAGCAGTCTGTTAGGGAGCATGTGGACCTTCTCTTGAAGAGAAAAGAAGGCTTTTCAAAGCCAGCAAGGCACAAAATAGAAAAAATTTTGCTTTGGGTGACGTTTCTGGAGTTACCTACTGCAATCCACCTTACAAAGGCAGAGCATTGAATCTATGCGATAAATCGTATGTCAAAGATCGAATAAATTCGATTCATCGATGTTAAGTGAATAGCCCTAGTTCGAATTCATTCCTGTCGTTCTTCATTATTTCGCCCGATTCAATTGTATCTAGTAAATACGTGTACTTGTCAACACAAAACACAACTGCCGCCCTCTCAAGAGCCAGAATTGGTGCAAACTCGTCAACTTCCCAGTAACAAGCTTTTGTACACCAGTCTGTTGCATCAAATTTTGCAAAATTAGTGCATCAAATCAAAGTTTAGTGGACTTACACAAAACACCAAAGCCAAAATCCGACAAAACACACATGTAAGCTGGTCAAGCGAACCGGCGTGAGTTGAAACACTTAAAAGAAGCCTGTGAAGCCTTTGAAAGCAGCGAAGGCTTGTTAAAAATGAAAACGTACCATATAACGGTTCGATGTTCGCCCATGATTTTCTCGGGGCGTTAATACGCACTGAAGGACCTGAAGTGCAATAAACAGATGAAATGAATGAATATAAATTACGGACATGGAAACACAAAATTGAAAATTATAAAAATAACAACATAGTAGGTTGGGAATATACGGGGTTATACGACAAGACATGTGACATTTCGATTTATTTTCTCGAGATAATCCTTTTTTGATAACGGCGACGGCGAATCCGTTCAAACTTCATTGACATTATCGATGTTGAAAATCCGATTGATGGATTTTTGATTGGATATTCGCAGGGAACCGGGAGAAACGTCGGGGGATGACGGCAAGAGACCGAGGGGGGTTGTAATTGATAATCTTGGGAGCCGTTTAATTAGCCGGGTCGAGCGAGAAACCCGGTCGAATATTTTGGGGTGGAGGATGTGATGGATTGAGAAGGAGTGGGGCGTTAGGGAGGAGTGAAAGGGTTTGTGATCAAATCTGCTCACAACCGCTCATTAACTAATGAGCGAAATTTTCGAAATAATCTACCTG
Organism: Stenodema calcarata; assembly: GCA_963920205.1. Classification (NCBI taxonomy): domain Eukaryota; kingdom Metazoa; phylum Arthropoda; class Insecta; order Hemiptera; family Miridae; genus Stenodema; species Stenodema calcarata. The sequence goes on from OY986059.1 coordinate 16,936,104, forward strand.
CAAATATAGCGGAAGCTCGTACGAGTAATTGGAATCGGAACAGTAGTAGCTCCTGCTCATGTTTAATCGTTGATTTCAACATTTTTACCTTTGATTGGCTCATATTCCTACCATACTTCCCTGTTAAGGTAGAACGCCTCAACTCAAAATTCAAAACATAACGCCTCACCGTTTTTCACTGAAACCTTTTACGTAAGTTTACTGCAACTCATTATTTAAAAAATTCCATTTTTAGGTGAAATATCGACATGACTTCAACCAATTTAACGGTGAAAAATTGCAGTTAAGGCGACTTTAGAATTTCCAGCTCCGTTTTGGGATTGTTCGTTAGTAAGTAAAATGCCTCAACTTGCTCGTGAGGCAGTCGCCTTAACGTAAACAACTCAATCAAACGGATGTTTTGTTAGGAAATTTCGATTGAGTGCCTCAACTGAAATCTGAAGCCAACATAATGTAAATTTTTGTAGTTAAAACGCCTCATCTCAATATTTGGGTGAGTTCAACATACAGCAGGACAGCATGTCGTTGAGGCGTTTTACCTTAAAATTGACCAATTTTCGTACATTTATGGTCAGAATTTCCCCCCCCCCCCCACTTCCGGTTCGAATTTTGAAATTTGACCATCGAAAAGGCCAGGTCCAAAATAGGGGGGTTCCGTAAAAATCCCATTTTCGTGAACATTGGACTTGAGGCGTTTTTATTTAACAGAGCAGCATACTCTTAATACCCTTCATGTACCATAAACAAAACAGTGATGCAGCAATGCTATAAGAGCGAATTTTCGAAGAGATAACTGGTTTTATGTACAATATCTCCATTTTACTGGTTTTATAATAAATGTTGTCTCCTTGTTTGCCGAGTAACACCAGAGTTTATAGATTTTTCAACGGTGAAGACGATGGTGAAGTCAGAATTGCGATGTCTCGTTCCGTTATAAGATTACAGCAGATGAACCGTGAAGAGCGTTTCAAGTAACAACCACGTTTCTTCATCTTCAAAGTGCTCCAGTTTGAGAACGATATAAGATATAGCAATTCTGACTTTACCATCGTGTTCAGCGTTAAAAAAAAAAAAAAAATCAAATTTGAGAGGACAGCATGATTAGACAAGCAATATTAGAGCAACTTCAACGTATTTATTAGGAAGACAGAAACCCCTTTAAAAAAACCTTTTATTCGATTTTAAGCCCTGGAAATGGGCTCGAAAAAACGTCCTCAACTGATCTAAAATTTATTGAATGATTTGACAGGAGGACCATAGAAACTTGTTCATTTACCAAGTTGAAAGTTGGTCCGATTGTAATACCTAGTCCATGAGCCATGATACATATTATAAGCAAACCTGAACTCAATTTGAGGGCTTCTTTGAGGATGGTAGATTGTAAGTATGTTTGCTGAGTTTTCGATCATGAACACCATATGCACTGTACTGGTAAGAAGGGGGAGAGGGGTGGAGGGTGATTTTTTTTTCGCGAAAAAAGAGCATTAAATTAAAACTAAAATGTTAAAATTCTTTGGTCTAAAATATTTTTGGGCCAATAATAATCAAGATACAGGCGGTCCAAGAAAATTCAGAAATAGGCTGGTTTGGGGATAGAAAATTATATTTACACACATATGCATACCACCTCATCACCCACCTCAATCACTACCCCAACTTATCATTAATTTCTTTTTTGTAATCATCACAAAAATATTTAATAACTCTTCAGGACACATTAGTAATATTAAGAGGGAACTCAGGCAAAACTAGTTCATTACGAGGAAACACTTGCTCGCTCTATCCCAGCGTTACGAGTCCACTCCAGTCAAGAGATCACATTAAATCGATGCCGCCAATTCTTCTGAATCCAACTGTTCCAAAAATGCACTTTTGTCACTTTCAAGGTACCTACCACTTTAAAGGCCGATATTAAATACAAATTTTGTACTCGTATGTAGTTAGGTACAACAAAATAACAGTTTACTAACAGAAAACAAAATCGTTACACCATTATTACAACATCTATTGAAAATAACCAAGTGACATACGATCATATGTGGGTAAAAACAGGTGGATTTAGCTTGTTTAGAAACACGTTGAAACCATTCAATGAAAATATAAATCAAGACAGTTGCAAGAAACCACGTTCATGATTGCAGTAGTGTTGTAACGATTCAAGTTTTCAGCATTATGGTAATCATCAACAAGTAAGGACTCCAAATTTAATAGATTGCGATATCTTATTCCGTTCTCAAACTGGAGCACATTGAAGATGAAGAAACGTGGTTGATATTTGAGATGTTCTTCGTGGACATCAAGTCCTTCAATGGAGAAACTTTACATAAAACCAGTTATTATGTTAGCACAAGCTTTGCTTAAAGTGGGGAGTAGCATCGATGATTTATGTTATTTGTAAACAATCATGTTTTATTTCTCAATAAATGCAAGTTAAAAAAAAAAAAAAAAAAAAATCGTCGAAAATTAGCTCTTATAGCCTGTTGATTTTTTCGTATAAACTCAAAATTTCATTTCTACTAAGGAAAATGAGGGGCGTTCAGTGGGACATCATCCAGTGAATCGATATTTTTTAAAGTGACATTTTACTAATTAGAACTCAAATGCGTAGTAGTGTAGTATTCAGAAACTGTCTGGAGTTTGAGCTCTTTATTCGTCCTGACATTTTGGCCAAAATTGGCTTGTAGCCAAAGAACGTCCCTAAACGTATTGCATCGAGAAGAAAAAGAATGACGTGACTAAATTTTTGGAATCCCTTCCAATACCGTCCAATAGGATGAGTCAAAAGTGCTTTCCCAGTAGTACCTAGTATTTGATTTCTCCTTGAAATTCTGCATACTCTAACGAATGTTGCCCCCGATTGACTTCAGGCTGACGATGTCTCCGAACACCAAAGGGAAACCACACGCACAGAAAGACTTCATAACGCGTCTGCCCTACTACCAGATCGTCAAAGCTTCTTTCATTTTCTCGGCGGCCGTCGTCGGTTTCCGATATCTCAAAGGCCTTGAGATTTGGCGCGTCGATCCGGAACTTGTATTTTAATCCATCTGTCATCTTGACGGGTAAGCGTACCGATAATGCATTAAATCCATGGTAGCAGAAGCTTCTAAGTACTTACAGATCACTTTTGATATATGAACCATTTTCTTCCTCCAAAAATCTGGGCATTTCTTCGATCATTGATCAATATGGAAAAGAAAAAAGTGCCAAAATTCTGGGAACGCCAGTGTATTAGAGAATAATTCTTTGATGGTCGAAAAGCAAAAATTGGTGACTCACAAGACATGTAGGTAAACAAGTAATTTCAAACGAGAAAATTTTTGTTCAACTACCAGATCGAACTGAAGAATGGCGAATTTGAACTTTTACCTAATTATTCTGAAGGTGAGTTCTTCTCAGGAAAAAATGTTTAAAAAATCACTGTCATCGTGAATTTATGTGAGTTGCTTATTTGCTGAAGCAATTGAATTTTGGTCAAAATTGAATATTCCGTTGTTTCAAGTGTCAAACACTGCTAAATTCTACCATAAAATCAAATTTTTAAAATCATAGAAAAATCTGTTTAAATTTGTCTTGATGCCAAACTCGTTGAGATCGCAAGATGCCTGAGGTCCTCCGCTTAACTTCGAAATAGATGGTTCGATTTTTATATAGGGAATTTATATCAGGGATTTACATCGGGCTCTAGATGATCTCGTATGTCTTAAGTCGCAATCAGAACAACAGCCTGCCCACGAGCAAACATCTTCTGTAATCTTGTACAGGTCCATGTTATGATCTGTGAGGAAGCGACACTGCTCACCTTGTTATCGACATAAAATATAAAATTAGTATTATTAGAGTATATTATTAGTATATAATATATACTAATAATATATAATATTATGAGTATATTATTATAGTATTTTCTAAGCTAAAATTATGTTTCTTATTTTGTTTCAGACCGAGAGAGTTATTGAAATTTAGCCTTCGATAATGAGTGATTCCAGTTTCTTGAGCCCAATAAAAATGCAATTCGCATAAATAATACGTTGATTCCTTTAGTCTGTGTTTTTCTTAGCATTTCTTACTTTTATTTCAAATATTGGCATCTAATAATAATTATTACACCTTTCCCAACCATGAATGTTGAAATTAGCAGGTTACGATTAGAGCATTTTCAATCAAATGGTTCATCTTGCGAAGTGCGATTATATTATAATAATGATTAATTAACGAGATTGACGAGATAGGGTTTTAACGCGATTAACTTTAACGGGAGTTCTAACGAATGTGTTAAGCCGTTTCGTTAAGTTTTCGTTTGCTCGGTGTTGGTGAAAGGTAAATCGCAGTGATGCCCGTTAACGCCCGTCAGAGCTAACGGCATCGTTAAATAGTTTGTGAAAGACGCCATTAGCCTAATTTGAAGTGAACCCAAAATTCAAAGCGAACAGTACTAGGTCTAATATTACGGTCATGAATGCTGACTTTTGAACGTGGAAATGGCGTAGTGGTAATTTCTCTCTGGCTGGGAGTCTGTGGGAAATTATATAACCTTCATGTAACGCAAGGAAGAAGGTGGAGGTTGCTCAACACGTTTTCTTTATCATTGATGGAGCAGTTTTCATTCAGATGTACCCATTGAAGTATTTTTTAGAGGAATAGTTAAGGAAACGTATAAATGAACGTAGAACGCACAATAATAGAATAATAATAAAAATTAATAAGTTCATGAAAATTCATGAAATTTTGCGTATAATTCCAAGACTCCTAGACTGGATTTTTTTATTTCACTAATCGCTCATTCAATTCCAAGTTTTTTTATTTATTTTAGAGTTGGTAGGTGAGAACATGTGAGAACATTGTAAACAAATTTGAGTTCTGAGATTTGGAATCAAATTTGATTTCTCCTTCATAAACATTTTTTTATTCACTGAATGCGGCAGTGCAAAAGTCTAAACCAGAAGCAATGAATATGAAAAAAAAAGATCACTTGCACTTTTGAACTGTCACACTCTAAGTGACTGGGTTCACTCAGTGTGCACACGCTGTTCCGTGGCTGTGGGCAATCACTGTGCGCTAGTGAGTGCACCAGTGCAAACATGTTTAGGGGCCTATGCATAGGCACACCCACTGTGAATCACAGGGAATTTGTGAGATTTGGGAATGAATACCCTGTAACCCGGGGAGGTTAGGCAATTACGCCCACCCAGAGGGATATCCTATTCTGCTTTCACAAAGCTATTTCCAGAGTGGTCGAACCAAAAGTTCGGGAAGGAAGCAAACTCAGCAAACCATTACAACTTATTGTATCGGATCTCTTACCGGTGTAAACTCATAACATTTCTATTTCTATGCCTTCTACGTTCATTTATACGTTTCCTTAATCATTATTATTCTTTTTAAAACTACTTCTCGAATGGGAACATTTGAATGAAAACTGTTTCATCATTGATAAAGAAAACGTGTAAGAGATTGCTGATGCACAACTACTGTTTGGTCAGAGTGGACATAGAGAATGTCCCTATTCATTCTTAAATCTAGCAGATTCCTGTGTTTATCCCTACGACGTGCTGTTTTTATCAGTACAATGAGCACGCTAACTCAACAAGAGCGAGAATAAGCGGGTTTTATCATAAAATACTCGTATAAGTCAGAATCGAGAGTAGGCGTACTCGAAAGTCGGATAGTCCTGAGAGCTCTAACGTAAGTGCCCCTGGTCGGTTCCATCAATAACTTCCACTGAAACGCCGAACGGCGTTATTCGAGCTAAACGATCGAGAGAAGAGAAAAAAAAACATTTGTTTGATTTAGACAAAATCCGTACGGATCGATAAGTAATCTTGCTGGGATCAGCGGGCTTATTCGGGATCAGAGCGCTACGTGTTGTTTGCAAGTCGTTCAACTTGTCGTACAACCTCCGCTGGTAATTCATCCTTTGGAAATCGATTGACCGTATCGAATGAAAGATAGAAATGTAATATTTATTCGGATAGGAAAAACTTCATTTTTCTTCTATCACGTAGGTATCTATTATTGATCTATAATAGATCAAGTGGTTACGTGAAACGAGAGCTCACGTGATATCGCTGGTAGCTCCACGTGGAATAACGTCCCACCCGCCGCGAATATTCCATGTTAGAATCTCAGTTTCACTTTATTATTTTTTAATAACGAACCACCTGAACGGAAACGTCGAATTATTAGAAAAACTCGGCCGTGTCTGACTCCACCATCGTGTTCAGCGTTAAAAATCTTATAGATCTATAAAATCTTTGGAATCAATGGGTAATTTTCCCCCTTAAAATTCAAAGTGACACTTTATCAGCTGTGAAGTGTTATACTAAATATAAATTATATTTATAAATTATATAAGTTATATTAAATGTTATATAAATTTTATATATTTGTAAATTATTTATGGGCTGGGGTCATTCTAAACACTGAGTGACGAAAAAAATGCAACGTATTTTGGAACACTTCCCGGGGTGCTGGAGTCTTGACATTTTGGAATTTAGTTGGCTGAAGATCCTCGCCTTCAAGGTAGGACCACTATTATAGTACCCCTTATAATAAGGGTAGTTTAGAGGGTGGGTGAAATACGAAAAAAAAATGTACAACTTTAGTGCTGGGCGACCTATCGACTTGAAATTTTAACCACAACTTCCTACGAGTATAAAATATTGAAGTATGTGGTATTGAAGGGAAGAAATTTCATGGAGGGCCAATTAGGACTTCAACATGATAAAGATACACTCAGTTCTAATTCACTCGCCATATTGAAAATGTTTATTCTATGAATTACATATCATACTTTTCTTATCATAAACGTCTCCTTAGAATACTGCCCTGTTAAAGAAAAACGGTTTTTACGGAACCCCCCTATTTTGGACCTGGCCTTTTCGATGGTGAAGTCCAAATTTTAAAATTCGAACCGAAAGAGGGGAAATTCCGACCATGAACATACGAAAATTGGTCAATGTTAGGGTAAAACGCCTCAACGACAAGCTGAGTAGAAATGTTAGAATCAAATATTTTTAATAATACCTAGTGATATTTAGGGGTGGGAGGTTGGGTGTTTGAAATGTGGACAAGAAGTTGACTGACAGTTCCAATCGCGAGTGGAAATGGGGATTTTAGTGAATTTTAAACGGTTGTGAGGATGAAATGTATTCAAATACCATCGAAAAAACTCTTTCAGCGAATTTTCGAAGAAAATGTAGCAATTGTTCACGGTCCAAAATTTTTAAAACTCGACTTTTCGAAAAATTTTCATACCAAAATCCGGTTCAGACCATCCTGAATCCACTGCCAAAAGACACCAAAAATTATATGTAGGTATATATATATATTTAGGTTGTATTCAAATGACCAAGCTAGTCTTTTTTTCCGTGTTTATTTTCTCACGACGGTTCGGCAATGGAACAAAGCCCTATTCATGTGAGATTACACGTAGAAGTGAAAATTTTTTACATTAAACTAACGAACTATAATAGTTCGTTATGTAGTTCGTCAATAGTTCGTTAGTTTAATGTAAAAAATTTCACTTCTACATGTAATCTCACATGAATAGGGCTTTGTTCCATTGCCGAAACGTCGTGAGAAAATAAACACGGAAAAAAGACTAGCTTGGTCATTTTATACAACCTGCTTCTTCACACTAGTCAATCCCATCAACACTATATATATTTATGAATGTGTCATTCCAGACGATAACTCTCGATAGAATTGAGATAAAAAGTTCAAAGTAGATGGGCAGAATCGGACCACTCTAAGTTTTGGGGAGTTTTAGGGGGGGGGGGGGGGGAATTCCTCATAAATTCTCAAAATGGAAGTGACACCTCATTTTAAAGGTTTTTTTTATGCTGAACACGATGGTGACATCAGAATTGCAATATCTCATTCCGTTCTCAAACTGGAGCACTTTGAAGATGAAGAAACGTGGTTGATACTAGATAATATTAGATTAGAGCAGAATAACCATGAAGATCATATTATGATCTTCATGGTTATTCTGCTCTAATCCGATGACGGAATGCGATATCGCAATTCTCACTTCTCCTTCGTGTTCAGCGTTGTAATTTCCAGAAGCTGAGGGGTTTTTTGGGGATGTTGCCGGGGGGGGGGGGGAGGTTCACCCATAAATTCCAAAAATGAAACGGTCTGTCAAGTGACACCTCATTTTTAAGATTTTTACACGCTGAATAAGATGGGGAAGTCATAATTGCTATATCTTATTCCTCTCTCAAACTGGAGAACATTGAAGATGAAGAAACGTGGTTGATACTTTAGATCTTCTTCATGGACATCATGTTCTTTAATGAAGACGTCTTACATAAAACCAATTATTTCTTAGAAAATTCGCTCGTATAGTCATGCTGCATGACTGGGGATGTTTTTATTTAAATTGTTTATGCGGTGTTTCGTAAAAACTGCTGCGTTCGCAGGTGAAACTCAAATCCTCCTAAATCTTCTCCAACCGCCGACAGAAGATTTGGAGATGAACTCGATGAAGGCTACCAAACATTGACCAGACGTTGATCTATTTTCAGAGAAGAAAAGCGTTTAAAAAAAAACCGGCAACGTTCACATTATGCGAACACAAACTCTGTATATTATACACGATATCATCTACCAGAAGGAGGTCGAAAAAGAGGTTACGATAACGGGCTTAATAATTGTAGAGAGAAAAAAAATGCCAGAAAGTGGCGTTTTATGAGGCGAATCTCTCGAGAAGGAAAAATGTGATCGTATACACAGAAACGGGGCGCGAGCTGATGTTTATAAAATGTTGATTTCAAACAACAGAAAAACTGCGGCATCTGGCGGAACTGATGGAAGTCGAATTGAAATTTCGAAGGCGAATCGAAAGAAACAACAACAAGAGCGAGTATTTACCGCGATTTACCACCGAGTATTCACTTCGTCGTCGCCAAGTGCTTCTCTCGTTCGTTCGATACCGTTGAAAACGCCGAGGATTTGAGGGAAAAGCGGTAATTTCGTACAATTCGCACTGTGAGTTCGCTATACGTTTTTGCTTCTTTCTCGATATTCCGTAGAGGCTTATAATGCTCTCTATCGGCGAAAATTGGTGTTTTCGAAAAGCCACTTATGCCATCATGGAGATCTCGGTTTTGCGGTTCTAACAGTAGGTTTTTTTTTTCGAAGTACAAGGGGTAATGCGGCAGTGCGAATTGAATGACAAGAAGAGATTCAGACAAAAAAGTGTACCTAACTCAAATTTGAGTATTACAGTAATAGGTACTCAAATTTCAGTAACTGGTCCGAAAACCCTGGACAACTGCACACAGTTCGAATTCGTCCTGCCACAATTTGGCCGATTTGTATTCACTTTCAGGGCGTTTTTTGGACTAGATACCCTGAATAACTAGGATTCCCAAGATTTTGGGCAGTCGGAGGCGGTTGTCAAAATTCAGGTTTCGAAAAAGGACGAATATTTTCTACTTCAAATTCAGATTATAGGTGCTCTGAATTAAATTGAGATTACATTTTTAAAAGTTTTCAAATTTGAGAATTTATGGTCAAAAACCGCGTAAAATGACACACAGCTCTCATGCAACCTGCCATTTGAAAGGGAGAAAATTTAAAAATACGTAATTTGTAGCATTATACTCTGAATTACACTTACAATATATTTTAAAAGTGTTCAAATTTGTATATTTTAGGGATTTTTGTCACTTTTGTTGCGTGAATGTGTTCGATTTCAAATTCAGATTACACTCTGAATTACATTCAGCTTTGTGCATTTTAGGGGTTTTTGTCACTTCCAATGCATTTTTGGGACTCGATTTTTAAATTGGTAAAATTAACAAAGTTGTTATTATGGGGAAACTTCAAAAAACCAATTTCTCTCGATTTTGACTCAAATTTAAAAGTTCACGAATTTAAAAAGTAGGAAAATCAATTTCTCCCGATTTTGGCAGTTGATTTTGAAATTTAATTTTTGTTCAAATTCCCCTTCATTGGATTTCTTTGTTTTTGAGAAGTGTCATCATTTCTGTTCATAATTCAGAGTTCGGCAAAGGACTTCTAAGACGTCATGTTCGACTTCAAATTATACTTCGACTTCGTTATGTTCGACTTCAGATTATACTGTGAATTACATTCAGATAAATTTTGAAAAATAGTGTTCAAATTTCGGTGTTCGTGGTCTAAAAAATGCACACACCTCAAATTCGTCCAGCCACATTGTGCCCAATTTTTTAGACTTTCATGGCGGTTTTTTGGATTATTGTAAAAAACATTTTTTGTATTGCAAACTTCAAAAAACTTCTCGTTTTTCGAAAGATTTGGAAATTAAATGTTTCAATATTCATCTTAATTGTCTTCATGTCTTAATTCACGGTTCGGAAAACGACTTCTGAGATGTCATGGAAAATGTTCTACTTCAAATTCAGATTCACGCTCAATTATATTCAGATTGAGGCGATGGTTGTGAGGGGGTGGTGGTGTTGGTGGGAGGGGGGAGGGGGGACTTACCATGTGATGATCGGAGGGGTAAATCCATGTGATCAGGTGTTCATCAGCCCGGGTACTGAGTAGCACTGGGGAAAGGTCCATAGCTCCCCCCCCTTCCCTGTCGTCCTCCTCCTCGTCATCACCCCGCACCAAACTCCCCCCCTTCAACTCTCCTCCTCGTCGACGTCCTCCCTCTCAACACTTCCCTGATTGCCCCCCCTTTTAACCCGTCGAGAACGCGCTGGACCTACCACGCACCCCCTCCCCACCCCACGATCGACGCTTTCCTGGTGGGAAGGGGGTGGGGGGAAGGGGGATGTTGAGAAGGGACTCCAACCCCATTCATCCCCCTTTCGGCTGACGTTCCCGGGCTCCCGGCTGACAACCCCCTTCCCCCCCCCCCACCAGTCATATGGGATTCCCAGGCTGACGCTCCGCCTTTTAGCGGGCGGTTCCAGGATGTTCCCGGAGGAGACGAGACCTCGCCCATCACTGTTTCCTTCGAGCGACGAATAAATCCACAGTCATGCAGCATGGCTATAAGAGCGAATTTTCGAAGAAATAATTGGTTTTATGTAAAATGTCTCCATTAAAGAACATGATGTCCATGTATCAACCACTTATCTTCATCTTCAAAGTGCTACAGTTTGAGAACGGAATGAGGTATCGCAATTCTGATTTCACCATCGTGTTCAGTATAAAAAGACCTTTAAAATGAGGTGTTACTCGTCAGAATGTTCCATTTTAGGAATTTATGAAGAATTCCCCCCCCCCCTAAAACTCCCCAAAACCTCCCCTTAGAATGGTCCGATTATGCCCATCTACGAACTTAGCCTGTCGATTGCCAAGACGGATTTTTCGTGCAAATTTGAACTCTTTATCTCAATTCTATCGGGAGTTATCGTCTGGAATGACACATATATACATAAATATATATTGTATTAAAATGACCAAGCTAGTCTTTTTTTCGTGTTTATTTTCTCACGACGTTTCGGCAATGGAACAAAGCCCTATTCATGTGAGGTTACCTACAATAAGATGTATTGCCGAAACGTCGTGAGAAAATAAACACGAAAAAAAGACTAGCTTGCTTCACACTAGTCAATCCCATCAACACATAAATATATATATATAGTTTTTTGTATCTTTCGGCAGTGAATTCAAGATGGTCTGAAACGGATTTTGATATGAAAATTTTTTGAAAATACGAGTTGTAAAAATTTTGGACCGAGAACTATAGCTACATTTTCTTCGAAAGTTCCCTAAAACTCTCCGAATTCTTTACGCAACGGTTTATTATCATTAGAGGGCAAATTCTTATGAACTAAAAAACCCCGTTTTTTTGCCATAAAACATTCGGTAAAAACATCCGAAATATGCACTAACAAAATCAGAATTAGCCTCTTTTACCCAAGTTTTATTTGTGACTAATATAGGTATTAGTCACAAATAAAACCTATTTAAAATAGATATTTTATTCATTTACCTCAAAATATCCATTAATGAATTGGCATGTACTCTCTACTAAGTCGTTCATGTCTTCTTTTTCACAATTGCTTCATTTAAAACACGTTTCATAGAACAATAGAAAAACGCTAGAAAAATCCACAGCCGTGCAGCATGGCTGTAAGAGCGAATTTTCAAAGAACATCTCGCGTATCAACCACGTTTCTTCATCTTCAAAGCGGTCCAGTTTTGGAACGGAATAAGATTTCCCATTTTGATGTCACCATCGTTACAGAGTAAAAAGCCCTTTAAATTGAGGTGTCACTTGTGAGAAAAACATCTGGGAGTCTTCTATGAACGTTAACAAGGAGAATTAATGTTCGAAATTGAACAGTCGGGGCGCAAAAAGTTGGTGGCGTACTGGCCGTAAAGGGAAACGATTCTGGAAAAAATTGAACTTTTCTGTTTGATTTGAAATTTATGCTTTAGTTTTGGCTAGCCATGTGTGTAGGCATAATATGCAATTGAATGCATTTATCTAGTGGATTTGCTAATATCGAATATTTCATGTGCTAACCTTCAAAATATGCAATTTAATGCAAAATAAAAAAGGGTGTTTTTGGAAACAGAAAGACGTGAAACGAGCAGATCACAGGGTATTTCTTCAAAATTCGGCGAGAGAGAAAATATGCATTTGTTTACAAATCCGCCCTCTAATTATCATCTTTGTGCAGATCACCTTTCTGCATAATTCACGAAATAATAGATCAAACGTTTATAGAGATGATGAATTAAATACAAATAATTTGTACTCAAAATTATTATAATATTATTACTAATAAGCAAAAAATACCCGAGGTCGGTTGATTTCGAATTGAGCGAAAACTACGCAAGTCTACAAAATACAAATTTTTGGTTCATCATTTTCTGATGGTAAGTAGATTTATGTTTCATGGCCCGCAGAATCCGATTTGTTTCCAGTTAAAATACACAGAAAACTGCAAAACAGGGTTTAACATCTTCAGACTTTTTCATACTAATTTGTACCTACCGATTTTGATTCAGGACCAATTTCAATTATATATATTTTTGAGCATGACATGTAACAATAGATCGTTATTACAATTTTGAGCGACAAATGATTCGAGGAAAAGCGAGGGAATTGACTTTATACAATAAAAAATTTGATTTCTCAATTATTTTTTTACATGGTGGACGTTTGAGATTCGACGGCGGAGGATCAGCTGAGAGAGAATCGATAGTCTTGTGACGTCACGTTACGTCATCGATACCTTCGATACCTCCGATACTATCGAATATCGATATGTTGGCTTCCGATGGCCAACGAAAGCCAATAATTGTTCAAATCCATTAGAATTAGAGTATTAAATACTTAAAATTTTGAGTAATTATAGTATTTGTAATATAAAGGGTTCCTCTACAATTTGTAGTGAGGAAGCAAAAACGAACTGAAGGACTACTACTCGTAGGTAGGTAGTAAGGTTCCTCCATGACTGTCTTCGAACGCACCTTCGTCTGGTAACCTGAGGAAGGTTCTGTGCGTCACCGCAAGCTCTATCAACGCGAACGTGTTCATCACAGAAAACCCTACTATACTACGTACAGAAGGGACACTCAGGGTGGGGGGTGGTTGCCAGCATACAGGTGGCGCGACGCGAAAATGAGATGGCCGAAACCTGAACTAAGACCCCCCGAATCCTCGCGCATGCGCCTGACACCTTGGTTACCTCCCCACTCCTACTTCGTTGCTACAACAAACCCCCGCCACCGTTCCTCAACCACCACCCCCCCTCCCTACTCCATTTCCATCCGCCCCTCTTCCACACCCTTGGTAAATGTACGAGAAAGGATGAAATTAATACAATTAAAGCAAATGTACGGTAAAACAATATTTATTCAACAATATGGATTGAACAGTTATTACGATTCGAACATATGACATCACAGTTCGTGGATAGTTGATATCATTAATTTAATTGCATAATAATTATCTATTGTCACAATGAAATTATTAGACCATCGTCAATATTGATTGACTAGTTATTACAATTCGAACATAACATATTGACATCGCAACTCGTGGATAGTTGATATCATTAATTTAATTGCATTCTAATTATCTATTGTCGTCACAATGAAATTGTTCGACCATCGTCAATATTGATTGACTAGTTATTACAATTCGAACATATATTGACATCACAGCAGGTGGATAGTTGATATCACTAATGTAATTGCATTCTAATTATCTATTGTCGTCACAATGAAATTATTAGACCATCGTCAATATTGATTGACTAGTTATTACAATTCGAACATAACATATTGACATCGCAACTCGTGGATAGTTGATATCATTAATTTAATTGCATTCTAATTATCTATTGTCGTCACAATGAAATTGTTCGACCATCGTCAATATTGATTGACTAGTTATTACAATTCGAACATATATTGACATCACAGCAGGTGGATAGTTGATATCACTAATGTAATTGCATTCTAATTATCTATTGTCGTCACAATGATCGGATGATGCCGAAGGTACACTCCAGGAGGTCTTGATTGAGGCGACGCACCTGCAAGTCAAAGATGAGCATAAACGGTAAATCAAACATGAATAAACAGTTAAATAATATCACGTTTGTTTGATCACAAACGATCTGTCCCAACATTTGACCCAATTTTTTTGACAAAAATTCCCATCGAAATACCTGCACCGTCCCCTCAAAGTCCGCCACCGTCGCCATCCCACACTTCAGGTGAATAATACTGATTTTAGCCCTTAATACCAATTGTTCATCCCCGAAAATTCTAATTAGATCCCTATTCTGTGTGAAAAGCAAATGAAATGATATTTTTGTCTCCACTCAACCTTCCATGCCACTTTCAGTGATTTTATATATCATTTTCAGAACATGAATGTTTGAAATATTTTTATAGGCAAATCCGTTTCAGAGCATCACCATTTCATCCCTAAATTTAAAAAAATGATGTATATCTATGTGCCACTCCTGATAATATCTGTCCTTGGGTACATGATAAAAATTCCAAATTTCTCCAAAACGTTTGTACCTATTGCCAAACAAAAGGTTGAGTTCAAAATTAGCAATTTTAAAACATTTCAAGGGGGTCAAATTGGACTTTCTAGGGGTCAAAAATCGGTAAAAACGGCTAAAATTGCAATATAAAATGACTGGAAGTGTATGGAAGGGTGAGTAAAGACAGAAAAATGCCATTTCACTTGTTTTTCGCACAGACTAGGGGTTACAGATATTGGTTTTTGGGGGTAAAAATAGGTATTTATGGCTAAAAATTATTATTAATTCACCTGACGTGTGGGGTGATTAATCACGACAGAGGGACCCTATTTTTCTGAAAAAGAAGCGGGTCAAACTTGACTTTAGAGTCAAAAATCAGTAGCAGGAATACTTCTTTGAAGATTCGCTCTTATAGCCATGCTACATGACAGGAACTTTTCATTTCATCAAAAGTTGCGAATAAATGTGTAATGCTCGTCATACAATCGTAATTGGGCGTGCTATTGTTATTGTGTGTAATCACCTGTAGGTACTTCACATCAGGAAGCTCAATGCTCAAGTACTCCCAAAGGGAACGAATAGCTTTCAGCGTCCGGAGCCAGGCGTTGACGCATGGAGGGGTCAACGTCTCGGTCCCTGAGGCGTTTTTCCTGACAAACTGAAGTTTCTTGAGCTGAAACAGGAAAATTCCACCAGTAGATCAACATTATGTCATATTGTACTTCAAGTCTGATGTCCACTCGACTTGATAGTAAGAGTAGGTACTCACAAATTCTTCAGCTTTGTCCCATAGAGAGTACAGAACAGGTTGAGTTCCACTATTGGGATTAAGCGGTCCGGTACGATAGCTGGGCACACTTCCTCGGACCAACCGAAGTCTATCGCTGTCGTAAAATTGCTTTGCATCAAAGTGTCTTTGGCACAGCTTGTGTGAACGTAACGAGTCAGTTTGCCCCGATACCTCTCGCCATATTTGCAACCTGAAAATGATGGATGAACAATTTATTATTCCATGAAGTCTGAAAAAGTAGACGGTTGGTCGCCTTACAATCACCCTAACTTTACTATAATTATTCTTGACTTTGGTAATTCTGAGCAATTGTCCGGTTAACCTCAATTCTTTCTATGCATTACTATACTTATGTCACTAAAAATAAATATTTAGAGTAACATAAGTGTCGGAAAAGGGAAATCCACATCACTTATTCTGCTCAGAACAAAATAATAATCAATTTAGAAAAGGTAGGTAGTATGATAAGGAAAAAGTGTAAAATGTAAGATCGCTTCCCTCCTTATCAGTTCACGTTTGCGACGTCTGCATTTTATTGTCGTCAATTTATGCCAACAACATCGCAGTGTGGAGAGTATTTAAGTTGACTGGATTAGGCTCAGAATTACCCTAACTTTACTTAATAATCCCATTAAGGTTACTATAATAGAGAATAATGTAGGTAAATAATGTGTGCGGTGCGGGTGAGTACGGTAACCAACGAGGTACGGGGTCGGAAAGTAAACAAGCAAAAAAATTCACTGCACAATGAACGTGTACCTACTACGAACGTAATTTAAAGTAGATTAAAACGAAACCATTAGAATAATTTAACAGACTCACCTCTTCTGATGGTCGGGCTTGGTCACATTCGGGTCGGGAAAGCAAACAAAGGAAGCAGTTGGATGAGTCTTAAATCGAACGTCACATCCGATAGCGGCGCACTTTAAATTTACAACCCAACTCATCTAGAAAACGAACGACTTCAGTTAATGAAAAAATACGAATTCCGTACACGACAGCAGTATTTTCAAATTTCACGAGCCTATTACGTACGTAAGTTTTATTACTAACCTCGTCGCACGTCTGTGGATGAAATCGTAGGTAGGTATAACACAGAAAACCCTACTACACTACGTAGGTATTCATCACTACAATTTTTACATTTTAACGCGCGAGAAGGTTTTAATATTTAATTTAAACCTACGAGGAATAATAATGAATACCCCTATTGTCCACAGAAAACCCTACTATACTACGTACAAGAAAATACAAATGGCGGAACGGAGTCGGACTGTCGGAGCGTCTACATGAGTTGGTGGGTGGTAGGGTGGGAGAAGACGTGCGATCGCAGCGATAAGTGAAGATGAATGCCAGAACCGTGAACTAGCACCGGTGTCCTAGGGCTGGTGTTCATCTGATGAACTTCATCAACATTTCGTCGTAAACTCGTGTGCTGTGTTGTAAATCCCACCTAAATTCAGTTTGTCTAGAAAATCTACAAGTGCGAGGTGAAAATGTTGAAACGAAAGACGTTTTTTCGTACGAACAAGAAAGGCGATATTGTGAAAGTAGTTCGGGAACACTATTTGAGAGAAGATATCTGGTGCGGGTCTCAAGCTTGCGGCATTTGCAAGGCTAAAGAGAAGGAAAAGGTACTCGATGCTCAACCTAAATCCAAATCCTCGGTTGTCGATTTCGATCATTACATTTTCCTGGATACCAATGCGGTTTTGGACCAGATCGACGCCATCGAGGACCCCCTTTTGTGTAATTTGGTGATTCTGCAGACGGTGCTGGAGGAGGTGAAGCACAGGAGTGGCGCCGTTTATAAACGTCTGCATCAAGTCGTCAACGATGGAAGTCGTAAGTGTTGCGTTTTTGAAAATGAACACAGATTTGAGACGTACGTTGAGCGGAATCGTGGGGAAACGACGAATGATAGAAATGACAGAGCGATACGCGTGGCGGCACTTTGGTATCAGAATCATTTGGACAACATCAAGTCTGTTCTCCTCTCGGATGATGTAGAGAACAGGAAGAAAGCTCAGGAAATGGGTTTGACAGCTTTGTCACTTAGTGAGTACGCTGAGGCCTCTGATAGCCCGACTCTGTGCGAGAGGCTGAGCAGCAAAAGGTGGGGAGAGCTTCGAGATGAAGATCAGACCAAAGCTTACAAACCGCACTTGCCGATGTCTGCCATACAAGCGGGAATCAAAGCCGGAAAGCTGTTTAAAGGACCGTTTTTCGCTTCCCGGGACAATTGTCTAGAAGCTACTGTGAAATTAGACGATAGAGAGGTGTTGCTGCAAGGCAAAGCCAGTTTGAACAGAGCCATCGACGGGGACACTGTAGTCATCGAGATTCTTCCTGAATCCGAGTGGAAAGCTCCGTCCAATCTAGTGGTGACGTCAGAGGATACCGACGAAGTTCTTGAAGATGTCACAGCCGAGAAGCAACCGACTGGTCGTGTTGTGGGCATCGTTCACAGAAAAATGCAACAGTTTTGTGGCATCTTGCAGGTTTCCCCCGTCGCTGGACACACCCGGCATCTTTTTGTTCCTTCTAAAAGGCAAATACCGAAAATTCGCATTGAAACTCGGCAGAGCGATCGCCTGGCGAATCAGCGGATTGTTGTGGCAATTGACAGTTGGCCTGTGGAGTCCAAGTACCCGCAAGGGCATTTTGTGCGAGCTCTGGGCAAAATTGGCGATCAAGAAACTGAAAATGAGGTACTTCTCCTTGAGCATGATATTCCCTGTTATAAATTTTCCGAAGCCGTTTTATCCGATTTGCCAGCTAATGACTGGACGATTAGTGATGACGAACTCGCTAAAAGGCAGAACTTGAAGAATATCGTCATTTGTTCGGTTGATCCTCCTGGTTGTACTGATATAGACGATGCATTGCATTGTTTTGAGTTACCGAATGGTAATTACGAAGCCGGAGTGCATATTGCTGACGTCAGCCACTTCATCAGACCAGGCTCAAATATTGATAAGGAAGCTGCGCATAGAGCAACAACTGTTTACCTTATAGATCAGAGAATCGACATGGTTCCAGATCTCCTCAGTTCTAATTTGTGCTCACTACGTGGTGGTGAAGAGCGCTTGGCATTCTCTTGTATATGGGAGCTCTCTCCTCAAGCTGAAATCGTCTCCACACGCTACCACAAATCAGTCATCAAGTCCGCTGCAGCTCTTACTTACGCTGAAGCTCAAGGCAAAATTCAAGACCCTGAAGATCAAACTCCAGTAGCAACATCTCTCAGAAGTCTCAATAAATTGGCCAAAATTTTAAAGAAGCGAAGAATTGACAACGGAGCCCTTACACTGGCCTCGCCAGAAATCAGATTCCGAATTGATCCTAAAACGAAGGAGCCCCTTGAAGTTGTGGCTAAACCCACCTTGGAAACGATGTCAATGGTTGAAGAGTTCATGTTGTTAGCAAATATTTCTGTTGCTGAGAAAATTGTTGAAGAATTTCCACAATGTGCCCTTCTCAGGAGGCATCCAGAGCCCCCTCCAACCAATTTTGATCCTTTGATCAAAGCTGCAGGGCATCAAGGGTTCACTATTGATGCCTCAACTGGAAAAAACCTTTCTATAAGTTTAGATGGTGCTGTTAAAGAGTCAGATCCGTATTTCAACACTATGTTGCGGATATTGACAACCCGTTGTATGCTGCAGGCTTTGTATTTTAGTAGTGGGATGCTTCAAAAGAAAATGTTCCTCCACTACGGTTTAGCTACGCCGATATACACTCACTTCACATCTCCCATCCGGAGGTACTCGGACGTTATCGTGCACAGACTGTTAGCATCTTGTATAGGAGCTGATGTGACGTACCCGGATCTATTGGACAAGAGGAAAACTGACGACCTCTGCACGAATCTGAACTACAGGAAACGGATGGCCGAATATGCGAGTAGAGCGTCTTTAGCCCTCCACACTCACCTCTTCTTCCGCAACAAAACTGAACTGGAAGAAGGTTACATCCTGTTTGTTAAGAAAAACGCTCTGCAGATCCTCATCCCCAAATACGGCTTGGAAGGAACCGTCATGTTGTCTTCCAAAGACAGAAACAAACCCACCCCGTTTGTGTACAATAGCGACGACCACACACAACGAGCTGGAGACATCGTTTTTCACGCTTTCGACCGTGTGGTCGTTCAAATGAGTATGGACCGCTCAAACGTCCAACACGAGCGTCTCCAGCTGAAACTGGTCGAGCCAGAAGTCCCTGGATTCTCCATAACCACAGAAGGGGAGCTTTTACCTGCAGTTGAGGACACTTGCGGTTAAATCAGATTACACCTTGTAATTTTTTTTTAGTTGATCATTCAATTTTGTATATAACTCGTGGTTTCAATTATAAAGTGTAAGAAATGGTTTCTTGAAAATTTAGAGCATTTTTTAAATTTACCTACTACCTTATTACATACATAACTTATCCCACGTCTTTGTAGATACATGGAGGAGGAATTTTTGCCTAAACTTATTTCAGGACTTAGTTCAGTTGTCCACAGCCTTTGTAGCATCATGACTGTTAGTGAAAGGTTCCCCAGTATACACTGAAGTAAGATTCACGTTTTGTTTACAAAAATTCAACAGGATTTGATTAGTGTTTGAGGCTTACACAGAGTGTCGAACTTGACATCAATAAAACGGCTTAGAACTGTGAGGATCATGAAACCAAGTTCATTCAGCTAAATGAGTTTAGGTGCAATCAACAAACCTGAATAGTCAAATGGAGGGTTGACTTGACCTTTACCACCATTTTGCAGGTTGTCTCAATCCTAATCCATCATTTTTGCAGTTTGCCTCGATCCTAATCCATCATTTTGCAGATTAACTCAACCCTTACACCATTTGTTTGCAGCTTTACTCGACCCATACCCACCATTTTTTTTGTAGGTTCCCTTGACCTTTACCAACCAATTTTGCAGGTTGACTTAATCCTAATCCACCATTTTTGCAGATTAACTCAACCCTTACACCATTTGTTTGCAGCTTTACTCGACCCTTACCCACCATTTTTTGCAGGTTGACTCAACTTTTGCTCACCATTTTTGCAGTTTGGCTCGACTCTAACCAACTATTTTTACGAGCTTACCCTCTATTTTTTGCAGGTTAACTAGACCCTTACCCACCCTTTCTTGCAGGTTGACTCTCCTCCTGCCATTTTAATCTCCCCTTATCCCAAAAGTCAACAGTTCTCGAACTATTTCAATGGTTTCCTTTGAAAAAGATTGTTGTTGAGTTCTGATAGTAAATAGTTTAAATACAGGGATAACTAACCAGATTTCAGAGGAAAAAACCAAGCTATCATCGAAATTAAGGATGTTATCGGAAAACAAGTTGTTTCAAAATTACGGTTTATTAGATAAATAACAATACTATACACCTAAAACTACACAATGTGTACATGAGTGCACACCTTCCTCGTCGATGTACTTTGGCCTTATACAATCGACCAAAACTACAATATTGTACTCTTTAGTCATTTAATGTATAATTATTTCGCATTGTTAATTGTACGAATTCACAACTTTCGGTACATATTACTTATAAGCATTTTGGTTTATAAAAATATATAATATTGCAAATAGTGGACCAAAACTATGTTTCAACGTGAAGATGAATTGCGGTCATTGTAATGAGAACATTTTTAATAAATGGATCGCACAGAATCGCGTCAATAGTTCTATTGACATCTTCCACTCATCCAAGAATTTTCGTAAAAAAGCCTGATATTACTATACAATTATTCTATTATTATCGTTGGCAAACGCTCATTGTTTACAAAAAAATATTTTAGTGTTATTTAGCGATTTTTGGAGTTGTAAAACAGGAGTCCCTTAACCTGAAAAAGAGACTACTTCGTAAAATACTATTTCATTGACTCAAGCAAAGTAGTTCTTGCTAGATTAGACTCGTTCAACTAACAGCCTAAACACGATTCTGAAGCTCTACATTTCTACAATATTGACGAATCTAGTTATTCGCCTTCCAAAGAGGTTGATGACAAGATGGAGAAGGCACTGGGACCTTTCAAGCAACTTCAAATGGCCCAAACAGCAAAACGTCAGAATTTTAACAAGAGGAGTTCAACGTGCAGAACGTGGGGAGCAGCTTGATTGAAGGTGATTCATGCCTTCTCAATATCAAATCAATCTCTCTGGTCACACCCAAATGATTTTGACACCTTATCAATAAACGATTGATCAAGCTACAAAATTATTGATTAACAGACCCGTCTTTTTCACGCTTAACATAATCAGTGCAGTCACAATATATAAAAAATAAACTTAAAGTAAACAAATCTAAGTTACATTGAAACAGATTGCACAACTTTTGAAATTAAGACTCACTTGAGTTCTGAGCAAATAGTGATTATAAACTCAAACAAATTTCACAGATCTGCAAATAATTGGGTTCTGATTGTTGTTGAGCAGCTGGAGGTCCTTTCCGAAGTAATTTTCTTCGTAGAATCTGAATCCGAGCTCAGAACTGTCCTATCACGTCTGAATTTTGAGATATTTGAGGTTATGTACACGAAAAATGGATAATTTGGCTATTTTTGAGGTTAGATACATTCTGGATTTTAAAGGGAGAGAGTAGTAATACATGGTGTACTATGCAGAAAAATTTATGCAGCCTGTATCTAACCTCAAAAGTAGCCATTTTTCGTGTACATAATCTCAAATATCTCAAAATTCAGACGTGATAGGACAGTTCTGAGCATGGATTCAGATTCTACGCGGAAAATTACTTCAGAAATTAACTCCAGCTGTTCAACAACAAGAAGTAAATTTAATATATACATCACTGTCAGCCAGAGGTATCTGGAGGCAACTGGGCGCAATGGTAACTTTTCAAGGGCGTTCCAGAAAATGGGACTGTCGTTCTCAGACGAAGGATTGGGAGAGAATGAGCTGTGTTGTGACTTCTCACAGGGTTAAGCACACAAGGGCGTTCTACCCAGAAACCTTGTAGTCCCATCTTTGGCTATTTGTAGAACGAAGGGAATAGTTCCACAATTGATGGTGATGAGATTAATACCTCTGGAGATATTCACTCAGCTGAGGGTAGTCATAACGTATGAGTGCTACCTCTCCCGCTCCCTGATAGTAACCTTCTGGGTTACGGGCCTATCGCTACACTCACCCCTGAACGTCGCAATCGACTCCAGGGTCTGGTGGTGTTCCATAATGTCACTATTTTGGTACGTCTTTGTTACAGCTGGGCGTTCCTTCTATCTAACTACCAAATACACCATACAATGTGTAAGATCATCTGGAAATCCAGCAGATTCGAGCTGAAACAAGAAACCAGTTCTAGCTAAAAATGGTGACGTGGTACTGAGGGGGTGGAAATCTATCTTCCATACAAGAACCGTTCGTACCACATGCTAAACGACTCAATCAGCTGACAGTCTATCATGTGGGCGAATCAACTGATAGACTCCTCAAAATTTAAAAAGGCTACATTGGATCAGCTAAATTCCAACCTCATTGGCGCTACCAACATGAAGACGTTATGCTCGTAACTACTTTTCACATCTTTGTTGACCTTGAGCAAAAATCCAGTGAAATTTGTTTGCAGGTTCCGCCCTGCACCACCGAAAGCAATGCTAGAGCCACGGCCTTGGGCAAAGGTCCATGTGGATTTCTTAGACCCAATACGAAAAACAATTCATTTTTCGTCATCATGGATGCTACAAGCACTTTCCAGAGGCCTTCATTGACAACAGTATTCGCTATTGACTAAGATGGAAGATTTGGGCTGCCACGTTCGTGGACTTCTGATGGAACAAAATGCTTAGTTGGGATCGAGTTCTTAGAATTCCTGGACCAATTGAACATTCAACACACGGTGGAGGGGGGGGGCTATTTTATCCACAATCCAACAGCGCCGCTGAGTCAGCTGAAAACAGTGGCAGACCCTGGAAAAACGTCAATCTCACAAGCTCTCCCGTCTCGTCGCCAAAAGGTTTCTAATATGAGAAACGAGCAACACTTGAATATGAATATATTCGTGACTGTACACGGTTGAATCAACTTGTGGCGGACAGCGGTGTTCAACAAGCTGTAAACATAATCCTGAGTAATAAACTAATTTGAGCCACAAGGCTACTTGTCGTTATTCTTGATCTTGGAAGCGTCTGACAAAATCTATCTTGTACTGAAACATTAATTTTTGTTCCAAGATCAACTAACATTAATAAATAGTTAATATTAGGAATTAGAACCTTAGTTAACAAGGAGTCAGCAAATGAATCCATTAAGTAATGTAGAGGTTATGGCACTCAGGCGAATTGTTCCGTGAGGGCTCCGTTTTTTGCCTTCAGCAATGTTAAAGCGTTATTTGTCCACCTGTAAGAGTAAACATTACAAGGAGAAGTTAGTACATTCATACATTAATTCATAGTACAGAGTTTCAAGTAGACACGGTAGGTTAGACATGTCGATCGTACTGTCTCAGAAAGTGCTACAGCTATGCAGAACTACTCGTACAAGTGCCTAATCTGAATCCACTTCAAACACATCTGCAAAGTGTGTAGCGAAGACACCTGACAATCCACATTTTAGTTTCCACTGAGGGAAAGTATTGACAAATCAAGATGTATTGAGAGATTCTCTTCAAAACACAGAATTCAAAAAGGTGAAGTTTATGGAAAGGATTAGATTGGAATGGATCACATTGAAGACCTCAGGAGAAAACGATTCAATTCACTTTTTGTTCTTTGAAAAAGACCCTTTTGATGGTACGTTATAGTTTGAAATTGGACGATGCGATACTCATTTCAAGGGAGAAAACGGGAGTTTTGGAATGAAAGAAAACAGAGAGTGAAAAGGCGTCCAGGGGAAAACTAACATCTTCCAGTAGGAAATATTTCCATAAACCACAGATCTGGTGGACATTTCGAAATCGTTGTGATGAATCGTTCTTTCCATGTGGTCTTCGATTACTAGAAGGAATTTTCTCGTCAGACAAGTGGTCCTTAAAATTAGAGAAAAAGCGTATGCTGGGCTTAACTGGGCAGCCTGATTCTGTTAGAGTTGGAATACGTGATCTAATGACGAATTAGAGGACCTTCTCATCCTCAAGCAAGAGGCGGATAGGGGGGGGGGGGTGTCATTGTAGTTGCTTGGGCGTAGCCCTTGCCTTAATGCCCAGGATATCTCGATTTCCAAGATAGTGACACCTCCCAAGAGTAGCTCGATTGGTCCATATTAAGGAACATGGACGTGTTTGGTAGGTAAAATTAGGTTAGGTTAGATTATGAACCACATGATCCCCCCCCCCCCCCACCCCATCAAAGTCTGGATATAAAATTCAATCCTTCAAATTGTATGAATTTTACATCAGTTGTCATTGTACGTTAACCTGAACTAGGATGGCACGCCAGTTACCTGTGACCAACACCAAAACCAACTTTCACACTTCACTTATCAATATAACGAGACAACCAACCTTTCGAAGTTTTTTTTTTTTTTAGTTTGCTCAATACGTTTTGACGGTAGACGATGGAGGATTAGGGATGTACGCTTCAGCGTCCTTCAAGAAGCTTAATATGCTCCAGTTGTAATGGTTGCAGGCCCAAGTGTCGTTGTGGCCTCCGTCGGGGAATTGAAGAAGCTGCTTGAAAGTTGCAGGGCACTGGAGGTGCAGCTCGTTCATCATTTGCGGAGGTACGAGAGTGTCCCTCAGCCCCGAGATGAACAGCGTTGGCATGTTGACGGAACGGATTTTTTCTATCGACAACATCTAAAAACATCAAACAAGCGAAAATGTAGATATTACAGATTGAATCGACTACAGCTGTCAAGCCTTTTTGCAACAGGATTTTCAGGGCTTGGAGGTGAGCAGGTAGTACACCCAGGTTTTCCATCCCCTCATGATCGCAGACAATACATTATCAATAATTCCTAGAGATAACAGATTTTATCACCTACCTTATTTTTGTAAGCAAATAGCGGTAGAAATCTCAACCACTTGAACTTGAACAAGGACATAGTGATATCAGGTATGCTGGTAAATGTGTTTTCAACTATAAGACACCAAATTCTACAGCCGTAATCTGCTCTCCCTGCAAGATCAATGGCTACTGCTCCACCTGCAAACAATTGTCGAATGAGTTTTATGAGTAATTTCAAAAACCCACAACTCCGAAGGCATTAAACCGAATCCCTCTTGGTGGGTTGCTTCGTGTGAATCGTGTCATGAGCACTGGAATATTACATAATATGTAATATTCTACTTTCTATTAATATTCTATTTTGACATATTTGATATTCTATTATATATCGTCCCCTTCGTGTCAAAACCGTGAATGTACCAAAAATCGAATTTCGGGTTGGCGTCAGCTTGAATACCTATTAGCTTGCTTCACATTATAAAAATACCCCTGGGCTGAACTAATAACAATAGGACGAATCATGGCAATGAATTTGATCCATGAATGTGATTTGCATGCTTTTGTTTTGTGCCCAAATTATGAATGTGGGGCAAGACGCACAATCATGATTTTGGCGTACGTTTCCAATCGGAGTCTTGGTTACTAAATGATGAATGTACCAAATTTACCTACCATGTACCAGATTTTCATACCGATGTGCATGCTACTCAGCCGTCCACGCCCTACCCTTCAAGTATTTAATTGACCATTGGTTTTTTGAAACTAATAACTCCACGGGAACACCATGCTTTCTGCTCAAGTTCAAAAGCGATGAAACTTGAGTGAGAGATTCTCTCCCCGGAGCCGGACATTGAAGAAAATGACAGTGACTGACAGTTCAAGAACTAATTTTTCATTATTTATAAAAGTTTACTTTTTATATTGACGTTCGTGTTGTTGTCAAACAAAGAATCTAACCTCCACTGAAAACTATAGGCACATTGGTTACCCATTAAGCATACCTACAGCGTCCCCTACAAACGTCAAAACCACAAGACTCAACATTACGTTATCTGTATCGGAGCGCATTGTAAACTCCAAAGAAGAGTAGGTTTGTTGAATAATAGTTCTTTTAATGTGAAAATGTAATACCCAGCTCATATATTTCACGCTAAAAACTTGAAAGTGAAAAAGTATATGAATCTGAAGTTTCTATAAGCCAAAACCATGAATGGGCTTTTAAATGAAGGAAGGGAGTAATTTTCTGTTAATAAGCAATTGAACTATAAATCAAAATTAGAATCAAAAATTGAAATCAGTTTTCTTCATTTTTCTCAACATTTCAATTTTGCACATTCATGGTTTTGACATGAAAGGGACGATAATATCACATATTATGTAATCATATTATGTAAAATCATATTATGTAATCATATTATGTAATCAATTAAAATTATTATTTTCAATTGAACAGTGAGAAGATTGTAGTTACCAAGCGAACGTCCAAACACAACAATTTTGTTTTGATTAACATCAGGGCGGGAGGCTAGATAATCCAAGGCAGCTTGGGCATCCAAATAGATCCCCTTTTCCGTAGGGTAACCCTGAGAGAGACCGTAGCCTCGGTATTCAACCAGTAAAATGTTGCACTCCAGAGTGGAGTACAACTCAGCAGCATTCAGCAACCTGTATGGACACAATATAACCTAAGATTAAGGAACCAAACTGATGAATGCGATTTACAGGACCAACTTCATACAAATTGCTGTAGCCTTTCATCAATACATCCCACACTTTACAATCCCTACTAACTGGCAGATTTATCGTTAGGAATTATAACAGAAGAGTGAATTGAATTGGGTTATTGATTGGGGTGGGTCAGGATGAATGAGCAACATGGCATTGGCTTCGCAGGGTATTCTTGAAATGGGATTGGAATTATCAATAAATATTGGAATTATCAATATTTAATATCGATGTACCTGTGCCCAATGTTTCCCGAATTTCCATGGAAGAACACGACCGTCGGTGCAGTGCTCCCTGTCGGTTCCGGTTGACGAATGAAGTACATGTGGATGAGCGTCCCATCGAGGCTCATCACTCTTATATTGTTTGAAGGCAGCGAGTATTCCGAGGGCTTCGGAACCCGTTTGCGGCAGTTCTCTTCGCCAGGATGGTAAAGCAGGTAGTCCTGACTGATGTAGAAACATACTGGAACAGTTCGCAAGTTGGTTTGTTATGCAGCTAGTTCTAGGGCGAATGACATTTGAGCCGACGTGGGAAGGTCCTTGGGAACCTTCTTGCAGCTCCTGTCCTGAGATTTACTATTAGCTATTAGCATACAATGTAGTAACGCTTGTCTTGAACTGACTGACCACAGCCTTGCTCCTATATCGTAAGTATCATCCCCTCGCTCAAATCCACTCATGAGTGATTGTGTAACACACCAAACGAGTGGGCGAAGATTTTGGTGATGTGACGAACAATCATGAGTGGATTTGAGCGAGGGGATGATGCTTTCGATATAATATTATGCAGGTAAGGAGGGACGGAATAATTATTCAACATTTTGAAAATTCAAACGAGGTAGCGGAGGTCAAAGTATTTATTTAGGAGGACGGAAAAAAGATTTAGATTTCCTACAGAATTACGAGGTTTGATGGTGTGAATGAATCGAATACAGGCATTATGGGCTATAAGCAATTTTTTGGCACATGAAGAAGAGAGGGAATGGGAGAAAATAGTATGACAATAGAGAAAAGGGGGTGCAACTAACGCAACAACCAATTTCTTTTATGGTTAAGAGGGATGAATTTACTAAGTGAGGGGAGAGAGCTGAAATGCTTCTACAGACTTGCCCAATGTGATGGTTCCAAGAAAAGGTATCGTCAATGACTAACCCAAGGCTGATGCACTGACGTTGAATATGGAATGACAGATTCACTCACAAGTATGGATGGAACAGAATCTAAGGGTACAGCATTTTTAGAAATAATTGTTGCTTTTGATTTAGCTGGATTGATGTTGATTCCATTCCTCTGTGCCCCCATCGAAACGGCTGAGAGGTGTATGGTGTTGATAATATCATCAATTCTACTAGAGAGATGTAACTGGAAGTCCAAAAACCAAAAAGGTGGTATGAGCAATGTCGGAGGTCGGATTGGCAGAAAATCATTTCTGGAGGGTTAAAATTATGATACGGGAGGGTAAATAGGAAGCAATCATTTTACATGAGGAAGAGAAGTTGAAAAAGCGTTTTAGTTTATTGACTCAGAGGGATTGAGGGAGTTTTGTACACAACAATCCTGCAGTGTCAACTTATTTGTTTTTATATTAGTAGCTTCAGCGTGGAGATAACTGTTTGGGGCCAAGGTAAGCTATTGGCACTGTATTCTCATGTCGTCTTTGGGACTTCACCCATCATTTTATGATTCTCCTTAAATATTCAGTATGATAACATTAATCTGACTCAACTCAACGTTTACCCTGTATTGAGAATACCTATGTTCATCATACCTACTTTTTCATTCAAGAGGCTTCTACTGTACTGTTGCAGAGCTGGTTTACCCTGTATTGAGAATTCCTATGTTCATCATACTTTTTCATTCAAAAACCTCCATTGTATTGCTGCTGACTTAGGATCCCCTAAATTGTTGCTATACCACGTTTCTAGGACCGGATCAGCCGAAGTAAAAGGGTTTAAGGGTAAAACAGTAATTAGCGTATTATAACCGGTACGAACCCTTTCAACTCTGCAGGGCCTTCAGCAGGAGTAACGTTACACATTCACGGTTCAATATGTACCATTCATTTCGCTGATTGTGTTTTTTCAATCAGATAAAACCCTCGATGTTTCAAGATTATTCTAAGTCTTTTTTATACACTTGCCAATACTGCAAGATTGTTGTGTGAAGTAAGTAGAAGTGAGAAACACCGTACTTACATGGCAAAACACAGGACAGTAACAGCAGAGCGAGTAAAACACCGAAAATCCAATAAACTAAAATTAGTAACAGTAAACAAATCACAATGGGGCGCCAACATTGAAACACGATCAATGCTAACATTACAGAAACTGAAATTTTCACAGGTTCGTTTTTCAAATTCATTGCGACTCCGTGAGTCGAGTAACATCAAGCAGCGAACGGAAGGGCGACTCAATTATCACAATCGACAGATAGCATAGCCTGTGTTCAAGCCCGGAACTGACGGCCCACCTGGCGGAATTTTCAAAATACTCTTCGATGGGAATGTCAAATAGGTTTCGTTGGGTTCTCTTTTTTTCTTTCTTACAATCGATTCGAAAAAGGAAAGAAAGACATAAGGGTGAGTGGAAAATTAATTGTAACCCATTATAACTCAATGCAAACTATCACATAAGTAAATATAAGTGAATACATGTAAGTACCAGCGATATCCTATTTATACGTAAAATCAGTGTTTGAACAAATTTAAGCCACATACTGAAGCGTAGGAGTATAATAATGTAATAAATATGAAGGTTAATTAGTAGCGTAGAAGTAATTAACAGCGAAGAGTAATTGGCTGAAGAGAAAACAGGCAAACTGGTCCCACATCCAGAAACTCAATGGGTGCTATCGATATCAGAGCGATCGAGTGATCATATCGATACCTATCAATGAGAGTATCAAATATTTTCTTACCGAGTACATTTTGGCATGAAGTACTTACAGGTACTGGTACTGAGTACTATCAACGGCATAAAAAAAATACTCAAACGGAAATTGAACGCAAAAATTGAAAAATATGTTCCTGATTGAGCAGAATCGATTATTTTCCGAGGATCCAAGACGAAAGGGAGGAGTGAGTTACTACTACTTTCATGTCTTCGTCTCCAAAAATTGCTGACACGTCCACTTGGGTTTTTATTCGAAGAAAGGATCAACGTGATTTGTCATCCCCCATCATCACAAATCATCCCCCATAAGGTAATGATGAAGATTTTTCAAATCAATAGGTATCAGATACACCACTGTAGGGTGTAAAATCAAATTAAGGCGGGAAACTATATCAATGAAAATTTTGCGAGAGAGCACTATATAGCAAATTTTGTTCATGCACCACTTTTCGAATTCTTTTAGAACCGAAGCAATAAGAAAGTACTTTATGAAAAATTAATTTTCACAGCTTTGTTATTTGGTATTCAACATCAAAGTGACACGTTGATAGCGCATGATAAGAAATCCGAATGGCCGTGGGCGCCTTACAGCAGTGGGGTGAAAACAAGAAATCTAGGCAAGGTCGTTGGGTTTGCAAGTTTAATTAGGTGTATTTGGCCAACATTTTATGGTTTCAGACGTTCAAATTGTTGTGTTCTGATCGTCTACTTGATTTGGATAAACTAACTACCTCGAAGTAAGTCGTTTATAGTAATTAAGTCGGTTTTTATAACTGGGGTAATGACAAATGGTGCTCGCCCTGGATTCGACCACCGATAATATTGTGCCACGGTTACTTGGGAAAGTTACGTTTCTCCTATTATATAGTCGAAACAATGGAACTTTAAGCTTTATAAACTTTCTTCGTGATAATTGTCGTTAGGAAATACTTTGAGGTTGACATTGTCACGCTTTGGGTTGTACAAAGTCGTTCATCTGTCAAGCACAATTACAAATTCATCCGGATGACTACCTGCAAAATCTTTGCAGAGAACGTATGTTTTTGTCATTTCCGTTCAATATCCTTGGGGTCTTGAGACAGGTCCCGTCACGGTTCTGCTTGTTTAGAAGATTCGGTCGCGCACACCTATCAGTAATGTGTTGTAATCTTATCTATTTTTTTCCTCTTTCACTTGCGAGCAACTAATTCATTGGTGAACTGGAAAAAAACCCTTTCTCCTGCCTAAAGTGTGAGGTTTCCAATCGAATTACATTTTAGTGACATCCGTATCTTGTAATCTATTGACTCCCATACGTTTGCTCTTGTGGCCACCATAGGTCAAATAGTACAAGCTCGTCGAATTTCACCTTGTATGAAGGGACAACAAATCTTCATGGTACAATCGCTATTAGAACACGTATGTTTTTAGCTGGGTCCATTGTACATTTGAACATAATATGTATATTATACAGATACTACGTTACATTAGTAATACCCATCGAAGTGTCTCAATGATCAGAATCAGGTCATTGAACGCCATGAAATAGAAATTAACCTGGTAAACACGATACTTGGATGCTAGAAGTTGCTCTTGTATGCCGTTTAATCCCCTATGTTTCTACAATTATTGATAAAACGGAGAAGGTGGAACTAAATGTTGAACGAACAGAAGCAAATAGGCATAGTATAGTTCCACCTTCTCCGTTTTATCAAGCAAATGAACGTGAAACGCGAGATTTATAAAGCAATAATTCCCGAGAAACGAGATAAAAACTATAATATAGTGAATCCAACTGTTGGTGCCTGGAGATGCATTTTAAATGTTACATTTCGTCAATCGATCTACAATATGTATTTTCCTACGCTTTATATTGTATTCAGTCATTTTAAGCATTCTGTTTACGATTCTTCCTCCTGTCAGCAACACTTAACTACTTTCTGGACTCCTAACTAGGTACCTTTGCCTCACAAATCATTCATGAGTTACCCAGGACCGTAATTTATGTGGTCTACTCACCAGGAAACTCAAATTGAACTCTTAACTTGGCGGCACTGAGATTTCCCTAAATTTGGGTGAGACCAATTTCTTCCATACCTCCATTTTTGGAACATACCTGCCCCGAATTTTGACTGACCTCCACTCATTTAAAGCCTCTGTAATGTAAGATGATCATGTCGTTACCACCACGCCAAAAGCGTCAATTGATTTTTAGTTCATTTTCTGTTTTGGGCACACCAGAGTCGACATAAGTAATTCCTAGTGGATTTTTTGAAAAATAAGAAATTCGTTTCGCTTATCTGTAGATGCACTAAAACCAAAATAACCAAAAAAGCAAATTGGTGCGGTGGTAGGGTATAATTTGTAATTCGTATTATTTGTGTTAACTTTTAACTCTTCGTGCATTCAGCATTGAAAGAATTTAATCACCTGATTCTATTCTTCTTTTCCTTTTCAGTTCCGAATGCTGGGGAGATCTCACGAATTTGATTAGTTTACTCAGATGGTCCACCGGCTCTGCACATTTTAATGAGGTTCAACTATGGAAATCCTTCAGACCATCAACACTCGTTTATTCGCTCTGACACTAGTAAATCCCAAAGTTTATCGCGAATATTTGTGACGATGTCTTAGATCGCACAAAAAACACTTTATTTTTGATTTTTTTCAATTTTTTGTTTTTTCGTAGTGTTGAATTGAATTGTACGTAGTTAACGCGATAAAGATGCGGTTAGAATACGGGAGTTGGGGGGTTGCGGTAGCGGTATTTTGTGTGGGTTTTACGACCATCAAAGTTTTAGGACATGAAGACGAGCACGTTGCTCCCATGTCCAAAGCAGAACAAGAAGCCCTCAAGTGAGTTGACAAACAGTATTTCAAAGTGACTCTGTAGGTGTTCTATACTTGGGCGATTTCAGCGCTAATAATTTTGACCCTTATTTTCAGGGAGGAAGCGAGGGATATGTTTTACCACGCCTATCACGCATACATGGTAACCCTCTTTAATAAATTGGTCATGTTAGCTTTTTTAGTGGTATCTGAGTCAAGTATCTAATATTTTCAAATCAAATTTTCTCTCATTTCCGAGGTGTATTCAATATTTTGGAGCCAAGAGCACGGATTGACAACCTGGTATTCATGTAGTATTGATCGCACGGAAAAAGTAGGAATTAAATGCTCAAATTAGTTTCCTTTGATACCTTTCATATGCTTATTGTTTGTGAAATTTTATTACTGTAGGATAACGCTTATCCAGCGGACGAATTGATGCCGTTGTCTTGTCAAGGGAGGTACAGAGGGCTGCAGCCGTCCAGAGGTGACATTGATGACACGATGGGAAAGTGAGTTCAAGTAGTTCATTCATTTGCCATAGAAGCCCTGTATGAACTGCAAATGTGTAATTCGGGAGAACCAAGTTCGGGTTCTAATTCCACCACCAAGATAGTGGTATTCTGATGACCTGTGGAAAGAATGAAATGCTTTTGCATTTCAGACTTTCCTAAACAGTAGTTCTGTGCCTGCCCGTCTGGAAATCCCTGTCACAGCCATATTTGTTGTACTATATGAAATAATTGTGATGATGAGCTATAATGCCAGGTTGGGGTTGAGGCATTCGTATGCATTTCATAAAATCCCACTCAATCCAAATCGTTTACAATTCATGAGGGTTATTCTATATGGCTTCGTGTGACTTTGATTTATATCGATCTGTTGGTTCTAATTCTTGTTTTCATACCACAGTTTCTCCTTGACGCTGATCGACACCTTGGACACACTGGTCATTCTAGGAGACCTGGCGGAATTCGAACACGCTGTCAAACTCATCATCAACGACGTGTCTTTCGATAGTGACATCGTCGTGTCAGTTTTTGAAACTAACATTCGAGTTCTAGGGTAAGTGAACACAATAATGCTTCCTATATCTTCTGTTATATTCTAAGCATGTGGGATAAATATCTACTGTGTACAACAGTGTTAGTTCTAATTAAGAATGCTGTTTGATCATTTCAGGGGTCTACTATCGGCTCACATTTTGGCAGAATATATTCAGCAGAAAATCGGTATTATGAAATGGTACCGAGGAGAACTTCTTGTCATGGCCAAGGATATTGGGTACAGGATGACGCCAGCTTTCAATACCACCACAGGAATACCTCACGCCAGAGTACGTTTACTCCAGAATGGCTCACATCGTAACTGTATACTGCATTTGGTGGGTTTATACGCTGTTTTCTATTTCAGGTGAATTTAAAAACGGGCATGAAATCGCCAACCCTGTGGACAGCTCGGGAGACCTGCACGGCCTGCGCTGGGACGATGGTATTGGAAATGGCCGCTCTCTCCAGGCTTACTGGAGACCCCATTTTTGAGGTGATCCATTGTCTACGTTACTTCTTGTAAAATCAACCTCGGATATGGCTCGAAAAGGTTTTGGAGACGCTGATTGGGTTATAACATATTTGTTATAATATGCTTGTTGTCACGACAGGAAAAAGCTCACAGGGCAATGGACGCCTTGTGGATGCTCCGTCACCGTGGCACCGATCTCATGGGGACTGTCCTCAACGTACATTCAGGCGATTGGGTTCGCCGCGACTCTGGCGTTGGCGCCGGCATCGATTCCTATTATGAGTACTGTTTGAAGGCTTATGTTCTTCTTGGCGACAACAAGTACCTCACTAGATTTAATAAGGTCAGTGTCCATGCTCGTTATCCAGAATTGTTATCAAACCTTTAGGACCTGCTGATGTAATTTACCTTGTTCTTTCAGCATTATTCTGCTGTGATGAAATACATTAGTCAAGGACCTATGCTGTTAGACGTCCACATGCACCGTCCCAATACGAATTCACGTAATTTCATGGACGCTCTTCTCGCCTTCTGGCCTGGGCTCCAGGTATGTACTACGTAAATATCTTGACAAGACTTGGATTCGTTGTAGATCTCAAATCGTGAGATACAAAGTTGATCACTTGTCTTGTACTTTCACAGGTTTTAAACGGTGATTTGAAACCAGCTGTCGAAACTCATGAAATGCTTTACCAAGTAATGCAACGGCACAACTTCATCCCTGAGGCATTTACCACTGATTTCCAGGTGACAAGTTCCACATTTGCCGTCCAATAGGGAGTTTATGTTTCTACAATGTGTTCTTTTATAATTCTACGTTTTACCAAGGTCTTTGACGTATATTGGGATCGGTACAGTATACTGGTGGGTATTATCTTTGGTCATTACTCCCTCATATTTTCCAGTCCAGTCTGAAATGCGTCATTTCCTCAAGTCTGGATGTTGAACAAGTCAATAGAGAGCAAGTGTGATTAGGAGTTGATCCTGCAACTAGTCCTCATGCCCTAGTAGAATTTCTTACATAAGGATTCGCCTTTAGAGAAATCCTGCTAGTGTGTGAGGGAGTCCTTGATGCTTCGTGAACAGTACAGATACTGGAATCCATATTGAGTCAGCCTTTGGATCTTCTCAAGGCCAATATGTCGGCCAAAAACTTCTTGTTTTTGCAGCCTATTGTGTTCAACTCGACTAACCTTCTCCCCTCACATCCAGGTCCACTGGGCGCAGTATCCCCTCCGACCGGAATTTTTGGAGTCGACTTACTTCCTATACAAAGCGACAGGTGACCATTACTACCTCCATGTGGGAAAGAAGATCCTCAAAGGTCTTCAAACCTACGCCAGAGTGCCTTGCGGGTATGCTGCTGTAGGTGATATCCGAACTGGTCACCTCGATGACAGGTGAGTTCTTCTCAGAGATCTTTCGTCATTAAAAAGTAGTCTCGTGTTCTTAATGATGTGTTACTCAAATACAAGTAGCTGCTGATTTCCAAAACTTACAACCTGACCAGTAATAAGATTTCGTTCTTTCTTTTCAGAATGGATTCATTCGTGTTGGCAGAAACGCTCAAGTATCTGTATCTGCTGTTTGCCGATCCTTCGGACCTCGTTATAGATCTCGATAAATTCCTATTCACCACCGAGGCTCATCTTCTGCCTTTGACTCTTGCACGGACTCCAAAAAATTCTTCGTTGCTTTCGATCAATGTGAGTTACTTCGATGATATCACGAGTTTATTGTTGGTTTGGTTTGTGTATTGGTTGTGCAGCTGCAGACTGAAATCCACAATTTAAATTTCTAAAGGGTTTATAGAGGGTTGGATAAAACATTGAGAAATCACACTCCATACAACCTGTGGTTCTGGAGTAGAGCCGATCCTGTATGTATGTCAGTTTTGAACCTCGACTATTATGACCCTTAATTATTATCCTCTGTTCAATCAGGATGATGATTTGGATGACGACGTTCCCAACCAGTGCCCAAGTTCTTTGCGACTGTTTCCCGAAGCCGTGCGAAGGCCGCTGAGGAACTTTGTCCAAGACACTTGCCCAAGCGACAGCAGGAAGAACAGGAGGCTCCTTGCGTCCAACTTCCAGGTACGATACTACGTAGTCTTTGTTTGATGGCACTAGCTTTGTGGTCACCGTTCGTCTTTCTTAACCCTCATAGCATCTCCAATGATTGATGAACGTCGTGATGTCTTCCTTTCAAGTAGAATTTTAGGTGAGAGAGATCAGGATCTTTTCATAAATCCCCCATCTGAGTGGACTGATCTTAAAAACCGAACTCACAACATGTATTTTATTACGATGTAGAAAATTTTCAATATTCTTACTCATGGGACTGGAAGCTACCATTATTGAGTCCTTAAATTTGGTGCTGAGGGGACCCACAACGTAGCGCACCTTCCACTTCTCTCTCTCACCTAAAACTTTAACTTGCGAAATCCTCGTTTTCGTGGTTGTTTTGTGTTATGGTTGGTTTGTGTTGAATATTTGCTGTCTAGTTGCATACCTACGAAAAGTTGTAGAAACCTGACATTCTTGGGGGGAAAAATGGTTTTTTATAGATTAGCTTCGGCCCATACTTATCGCGTTTCGGGGTTCAATTTGTGATAGTAAGATAATATATTATAACATATTATGCCTGCAGTTATTTTTATGGTGTAATGACATCTGCTATGGTGGATTTTGAATAATTTTTCTTGCCTGTGATGTTAATTGATTTTATTTCGATATGACATCTTTGCCAGCCTCAGTTTTATATTCTTTTTTTGTTATACTTCACACAATAAACCGGGAAAACAGTGTTATTTCTTATGTACAAAAAAATATTATATTAGGACATTTTATTGACTGGTTGATGAGTATTACCACCCCTTGGGATCAAAAAGTAAATACTAGTCACCTAGGCCTAGTCGCCATGTGTCTTATTCTCTAAATGACATTTCCTTCTAACTTTCACTATTTTGTACAGTTGCAATGGAAGCTCACCTTGTAATCTTATCCTGTGAAACTGAAGTCTTTGCAATGAGTGACACTTTAATTGTCGGTTGGTAAAACTTTAATAAATAACTCATGCTGTAACTTTCTTCGTATAAATAAATTTTATTTGTTTAAAACACTGTTATTCCTCAAGACCTTTTTTCAATTTTACTATTATTATTTTTATTGATTTTTCAAATCACACTCAAGTATAGCTGGTGGTAATGGGATAGGGAGTACGTTTCAAATCATCACTGGGTTTAGTGAACATATTTGAGATTCTGACAACTTCATTTTATCTGTTCCTTGAATTTACTGCCAGGTGCATGACAATGCCTGTTTGTGGTGTGGTATAACTTCTCCCTTTATGACGCCATCTTGAAGTTCAGGTTACAAGTAGGTTACACGAATGGTTCTGACTGAGGAGGGCTGTTGAAATGAACTAATTGCCAGAACCCCTTATTATTTCATTGAATAGTAATTGTATTATTTCAAAGCAGATTCCATTATTATTGAGTGTCGTTTTGATACTATTGTCATGCAGCTTCTCAATTAACTCGGTGGTTTTTCCTAAGGCTTTACTTCCGACACAACATTTTAGTTTACTGCTCATCTATTTTAACTCCCAGGTTATATTTATTCATTATTCCACACCCCTTCATTATAATACCTTACATTTCAATTCAAAGCGGTTCTTCTAACCTTTTTCTTTCTTTTTTTTAAATAATTCTTTTTCCTAATTTTTCACTATTTTTTATTTGACATTTACAGAGTGACACCGTTTTAACCACCTCGCCCGCCGTTTACTTCCTGTTTAGTTATATTTTTGTGTTGCAAATGGGTTTATTTTTCATTTCCTTCATTTTCTACTTCTCAAGGATATGGAACTCCTGATTGTTCCTTATGAAACCTAAAGTAAACTGCTGTCACGAACAAAGTGGACTGAAAATAATAAGACTGGTTTATTGATAAGTGTTATCGATCTAGAAGATTGATCAATCATTCTTTAATTGTCCAAACTTGATTAATTTCCGTAAATCTTTCTGTAAGCCGTTTACTCTGTTTTGAGTTTCTCCTTGCATTTGCGTTCCTCTAAGTGTATAACTGTAAGATCTCCAATTTTGGTTCGCTTTTAGGTGGTGCTTTATGTTCACGGTTTTTTTTTTTTTTTTTTTTTTTTGTTGTTGATATTTGGCCCTAATTTGTAATTCACTGCTTAATTTTCGTGATAAAGTCTTGTGCGTCCAGAGTTGGTCGCATAAAATGGTGCATTACCTGAGTCGTTAACTCTCATGGTGCGTTTGTATTGATATTATTAATTGTGTGGTGTCCGTAATCCTGTTGGGTGCGTTTACTGAGGATTCCGAGCCTTCAGAGTAAATAACAGGTCGCGATTTCTGACTGCAACACGAGCGGAAACTGCATCCACTCTTAGTTGCCTTTGCACATTTTGTCCAATTGCACACAACGATTTTTGAGCAGTCCATACTCAATTTTTTTCGGTATTCCTGTGATTTCTTGTTCTCATTAGATAGAATATCAGTCATTCGCGGTAGGTAATTTCCTTGAATATAATTCAACGACACTCAGTCTCCGTTTCTGTGAATAACCGAATAATTGTAAATTTTGTATCTTGTCAATCAAGCCATTTGTCAGTTAACGTGTCCGTTGGCGTCTATCAATCTCTGAATAACAACTAAAGCCTAGTACAAGCTAGTAAACCTATAGGCGGTCTAGAGACGGTCTATACTTGAGACATAGACATGACCTATAGACACCGATCTTTGTCTAGTCTAGCGTCCACTTTGTGATGTGAATTTTTTCGGTGAACATCTTCGCAAACCATTATGATAATTTCAAGTGAAAGGACGCGAAAACGTAAACGTTGGTGGATGCGCGAAGTGCTCGGTTCGGTACTGCATTATTGAATAATTTGGAGAATTTCTTTGGATAATTGGAGGGAAAATAATGAAGCAGGATACAAAATTTAGAAAAACCACAGCTTCTCTTCAACTGGCATTCACACTGCGTTTCCTAGCAAGTGGAGACTCATTCACGAGCCTCATGTACACCTTTAGAATATCTAAGCAGCCAATATCGTCCAAACGTTGCATCAAGTCACCCATTCAGATCGGGAGACAAAGGCTCAACAGGAGCATGCGAAATGTATATCTGGCGACGAGAGGATAAGTTGAACGAGGAATTATCGGTTTTGTCCGAGCCCTCAACGTAAAATATACCCTATAAGCAGATTTGTTTGTATTGTTTCCTTTTGTTACTCACGAGTACTGTTTTGTGATTCTTCCGGTGTGTTAAAATTGATACTTTTGTGCGACATCTTTCTCAGCAGTGGCGACAAACAAGTTGCAGTGTTTGTTGAGACCACACGAGACCTGTCGAGATGTGGAAAAACGGGCCGTAGCTAAATTGATATTCGATGTCTTTTTTCCATTTATACTGTCGCTTCACACAAGATCGGGTCGGTGGTATTCGGTTCCTCATGTTGTTGGTGGGTTTGACTTTCAAGTACTGCGGGCTGATTATCCCCAAGCTTTGTATACAAACTCATCCACCCTTCACAAGTTGGGGCTTTTGGTGCAGGATCACCTGGTTGTTTGAGTTGATAGAAACTTCGACTTTCATCAAGTAACAACTGATGCTTGACTCCTTTCCTTTCTGCTTTCAAGCCTAACCCACGGAGAAAAACAACAAAAGAACTGAAAAAATGGCAAAATGGAAATTTTCTGTTAATGATTTTTGAAACACTGAGCTGGAGAGGTAAGAAAATTATGTGAAACTGAAGGGCCAACCTTGAAATGCACTAGCCAGATTTATTTTCGAAACTGAGGTCTGAGCAGTAGGTATTTTGTTGGTGAAAGGCGATTGACAACTTCCCTTCAGTTAACAAAAACTCAGGAGCGCAGGTATTCGTACATTTCTACCTACCAAGCGAACTAACAATTTGCTAGCTATTTCTCCACTTAGTCCACATTTTTCCCCCCGTTTAGCCAAGTAAATCCAAAACGGAGGAAATAGGTTAAGAGTAACCTCACCTAACAGTTTTGCTAAATTTGCACAACCTGCGTGCGTGCGATTCCTCCTCCTGGAAGCCCAATCAGCAGCGCATTTTCTGCCGCTGGCCGAAGTTTTATCAGCTGTGATGGAGGAGTAGAACGTGTGAAGATAGTGTAGATACCCCGTCCAACCGTCACAGAATTAAAACCGGTCTGTAATACTGTACAGAGTGAAGGGCGGTCCCCTATTGTGAATGGGGTAATGCGTTTTGATTCTCTGTGATTGGATTGTCTGTCCTTTGTCGTGTGTAAATAACAAAAGTTGATAGGTCAGTGTTGGGTTGTGACATTCCGAAGTACAGACGAAAGTACACAAAGTGGCCTAACTGACGATGTACCATCATTTTCTGTCCGGATTTCCTCCTCTACCTGGCCCTAATCATGCTCTACGTATGAAAAGATTGGTTTTATGCCACCATCATTCCAGCCCCAGAACTTGGGATTTCAACAACAGTAAGTTCACTCCTTCTTGGCGTCCAGGCAAGTCCTTATTGTCCTCTTATTCCGTTCATTTATAATTATTTTGGGGTTTTTTTCAAAATACCAGGTTCATCCCTGCAGTACCCCATGGTTAGATCGAGTTTCAAACTGAAAAAAGGAACTGAAACTAAATTGAGCAGTATCTACTAAAAAGCCGATCAGTATGACAAGGTGGTAGCGAAACGCCCTAAAAATCCTATAACGAAAACGGAGACTCAAGTTCTCACAGAAGACTTGAGGGGAACATGAAGGCTGTCTAAACATAGTGAGAGTCGACATTTTACATTCCCATCTCATGCGCTTTTACCAGATTTAGTTTCGTATTTTAGAGGTTTCACCTCCGTTGTTGTTTTAATCTAAGAACAGTTGAATGCAAGTAGAAATTTTGAAACAGAATTGGCACTCGAGAAACGCGTCCCTTCAAACGTTTCTTCGTTTATTTTTATACCTGCAAAAACTATCATTCCGTAGCGTTTATACGATTACTCCTCTTCTACATGTCCAAAGGCGTTTTTATCAATATTGTCTGTGATATTTTATTGTTCGACCAAGTTCATTAGTAAGAGAATTCGTTTTACATTTCCTATCTATTCAAATATTGATGTTTTTCCCCGTTCAGAAATGAAAAACGTAGAAAACTTACTTAAAAAAGCAAAAAAAGTCCATTCCTCATACCACCATCTGACGATTGGTGTTATTTCAATGTTAGTATTGATGTGTTTGCATATATCCTTAACCGTACAAATATTGAGCTCGATAGCAATAATTGTATGACGTTATTCTGTAGGTTACACTCAATCCGCTTTCGTGATATTGGCCTAACCAAAGATTACCCGGGTTGAATTGAACTTAACTGCCTTTTAAGATATTGGTGCTGATACTCTTCAAACCCGTACGAATTGTGAAATCCAGATGAATAAGTAATTGTGAAGTTGTGTATTGGATTAGACGAAGCCGGCTTATATTTTTTGACAGGATGTCAGTTACCTGTCCTGGAATTTCTTGAGGACTTGAGAGTAGCTCTAGTTATTCTTAGTTCTAAGTTTACAACTTTACGCACTGTACAAATTTTAAGCACATCACACAACATCGAGATACTTTTTGTGTATTTATGAACATGATATTGGTTTGGTCATCTAAAATCTGCTCCTCTACTGTAGTTTTACTAAGGTGCAACTATATTACCAAAACCGTTCTTAAATTATCCAAATACAGTAGAACCTCGATTAACCGGGGAGTGGATTAACCGTTAGTCCATCAGGTCGATTTTTCTTTTATGACAGGAGTTTTTTGGCTGGATTTATGTTTTGGTTACGTTAAAATTACTCTTGATAATGACAAATTTGATTAACGTACTATGCATATAATATAAACAAAAATACTCGCAATACAGAAGCTATTAAAACATGGTTTCTTTCTAAATTATGCATTCCAGCCTCTTTTGTTTATCAAACCGGCTTAATCGTGATTTCCCTTATCCGTGGTCCTTTCCCCACCAATACCCTGGTTAATCGAGATTCTACTGTACATATAATATGATTTTTGTTGAGTTACTTTAAGTTTAAACTGTTTTGTTTAATAAATTTAGTTTTTTCAACATTCCGTTTCCATAATTTTAAAAATCCCCCAAACGAACATCACATTTTCACTGTTTCGGTAGGTATTTGGAGGGAATTCATGGAGAGTTATGACGAACTAATCTGTTTTCTTAAGAAAAGAGTTTGGTGTGGGTCACAGAATATTGAGCTTAAAATCCTGTAAGATTGGAGATTTTTGGCGCCCGTCAAGTGCAGATACCAACCTTTCCACGTAATGTTTACTCGAATCCTGGTAAAAATGACGACTTGCCCTCGTGGGAGGTTATGCTTACAATGGGAGTACACTCACCACGTCACACTCAAATTCATGCACGAATTTCAGCTTTCTTTTGAACAGCTACCTGGAAATTTGGCCCATTTGTGCAGTTTTATGTGTATTCTCTTCGTGACAAGATCTAGGGGAAAAACGAAAATCGTTAGCACAAGGCATCTAAGGTTTTCAATTTCAAACCTTCAGTATTTGGCGTGTTTGCTCGCGCGAGACCTGTTATTTGGTACTACGAGTACTACGAGGTACTACTCGTAGCTTGAAAAGGCGTAACTGCTTGAAATGTGAACAAATCTTCCCAAATCCACCTGTGCAACAGTTTACGCCCAAAGTAATCGTGCTCAAACATGACTGACCCCAAGTCGTAGAAGATTCAGGTTAACATGGGATTATGATTATCCTTTATACGTGATTGTTTGTAGGTGAAAACCACTAAAAATAATGTAAAAATTTGTTCATCCTTAAACTTACATTGGAACTCGAGCCTACAACTAAGGTAGTGGCAGATATTACTTTCTGTTGGTGTTCTTTTCAAGACAAGTACTTTTCGGTGTCATCCAAACGGTCCTTTACCAGGCTTGTCTTCGGAAACAGTGAAATCTCCTATTTATTTTTATTTTGCTTGCTTTGGGTTGTGTGAATAATTAGGTGAAAGATTGGATATCGTACTTAGCTATGATCAATGTCTTCCCATATTAGATCTCTCTAAACGCTCAGTGAGGTCTCTTGTTTTCCGTGACTCTGTTTTAATTGTTGGTGTCGGATAACTAGGCATATCCTCCACTACATTTTCACCCTGCACGACAAATACTAAGGACCAAACTGTTACAAATCCATTGCTTTGGTGTTTCAATTGTTCTTATAAAAAACGCCTTTGGACTTGTAGAAAGTGTTTCGTAGCTGTCTAAGGTTCTTTTGGTTTATTATC
Source organism: Stenodema calcarata (assembly GCA_963920205.1). Taxonomy (NCBI): domain Eukaryota; kingdom Metazoa; phylum Arthropoda; class Insecta; order Hemiptera; family Miridae; genus Stenodema; species Stenodema calcarata. The sequence continues at coordinate 16,980,042 of OY986059.1, forward strand.
TTCGATAATGAACCATTGGAATCGCCCAAAGAAAAAAAAATTTTTAATTTAAATCGACTCGAATCTTTAAATCAATTCATGTCCACTTTGTTTGGTTTGCAAAGAGTCAGTAAATGGGTTTACTGGCTGCTAATGGTTTAAATGGGTTCTGGCTGCTATGTAAGGATTATTGAAGAAATCAATCGAATTTCTGTTGTATTAGTTACTTACCACAGAATATGTGACTTTGAGGGTTTATTGCGCTCGCCAAAATAATGTTCGTGCACAAACCTTAGCATTTACTGGTTGACATTGGACAACCCTTGAAGTTCAAGATGAAAGTATTTTCCATCACTCGATGACAGCTTTGTATGGGTGCATCAACACAGCCCATCCTCGTCATCAGATCATGTGTTTAACCACCCTATTTTTGCACGAGTAATTATTGTGATTGGTTGATCCTTTGCCAAGTCGTTGGGAGGAATATCTTGTTTTGACGAGAGAAAATTTATCAGTTCAACTCAAACGCTACTACTTACTTCAAGTGGGCGCCTTCAAAAATATTACCAACCCAATTATTAGATGTACATGTTCTAGTCTTAAGCTAGATTTACATGGTACAAAAATCCTGCATGTCAACTCTATTGGCAAACGCAAATGGATTATGTCTACGCAATGCCACTGATACTTTATAACAATCTCCAGATATCTTTCCCCTGCCGGATATGCTCAGAGGCACTGCGCACACTGCTATTCATTTGTTCAGCCATATTGGAATTCGATATTTCAAATTCAAGAAATTCTTTTTCCGGATTTTTGCCAGTATCCAATTTGAACTTCAATCAAAAGTAGAACCGCGATTAACTAACTACACGAATCACTAGAAAATTGAAAATGAAGCAGGTTATCAAAACACGTAAGAGTGGGAAATGACATGGAAAAAAAAACGACAGGGAAGGTTAGGATTCCGTTGCCATGTTATCCTAGCTTTAGCTTTCGATCAAAAGTAGAACCATGATTAACTACACGAATCACTAAAAGCACTCTTGTTGAAAAACCATCAATTCGCCAGGCATAATATTATGATATTATTCTACTTCCCTACTTTTCTTATATCCACTAACAAATAATTTTCTTATGTAATAGACACACTGCACACTTCTAGAGTATGAATCGTAGTCGTAGCCACCATTTCTACTGAATAACGGGTGGAAAGTCGTGTGATGCCTCTTGATGTTTTTTTTATTCCAATTCTCTACAATCTCCATGCATGCTTACCTCTTTGTTCCCTATAATTAAGCGTCTCTTCCGCTCCTTCAATTTGAAATAATTCGGGTTCAAGGATTAGGGCTCTGTTCGTGACTCTTCTTTGTAAACGTTACAATATGCCATGCAATTGTGTGGTAAGCAGAAGTTTCTTTGGCTGTAGAAAGAAATAGTTGGTTGACAGGTGTAATGATACCTGAAGCTGAATTTCTCCTGGAGGCAATAAGTAAATCTACCAGGAACTGAGTGGCAAATGTTGGACTGGACAAGGTCGAACTGAAAAAAATAATACATTCTTGATATTTGATGAACGATTGGTGAAAGACTGCAAGATGAATTCGATAGATACGCTCAAGAATTGGTCTGAATCCCCTAACTTCTGCTTATCGTTTGGTTGGGCCATTCATACCGTAGGTTTGTTCATCGAAGTGAATTTCAATAGATTATTACTTCTCACAAATTGTTATGTCCATCTACGAACTTCTGACGTCCCTTTAAGCTGGATGGTTCCCAACTGGGCTAGGCAGAACCCCAACGCCCACAGAAGTGGGTGCCCGACTGGGCAAGAAAAGAGCAACCTTTACCAACCTTTTCCCCCTCAAAAATCCCTGACCTGTACTGAAAAAAACCCTGACTAGGAAAAAATAACCCTAAAGAAGAACCCTATGCATTCCTTCCCCCCAAAAAATCCCTGTCTCAGTGTCTTTGGAAATATGATCTTACATAATATGTACATCGTACATATTATGCTCATTGAACTGAGAGAGCGTCTCCTCTGTTGGCTGAAACTGAGCACATGCGATCCTCTCTTCACGGAGGAAGTAACGTACGGTGAGGACGCTCTGGACCACATCAATGGAAATCCTGTTCCTCAGCTTCGATTTGATGTGGTTGTACACAGAGAAGCATCTCTCAACGTACGCGTTCGAAATCAGCGACAGTGCTAACAGCGTCAAGTTCCTAAAACGAGGGTTTAGTCGCCGAACACCTCAACCCAGAACTTCGTCACATTGGAAAGATTAACCCACTTCTTTAGACATAAATTGTCCCGCTTCGAGGGTAAGTTGGAATTACCACCCATCGTCAAGCGACCCTCTTCCAATGCCCTTTGATTAGCAACTCTAAAACCTGTTGTTTCAGTGTCGCTACCTTCGATTGTTTGGGGCATGTTTTTCTTTTTTTGTAGATTCGAGCGTAAGCCAGTCGATTGATCTATGTAGTCCAGCGAATTTGCCCAGTTGGGTTGTTCCTCGTCAGAATTCCCTGACCCAGTTAGTTAGAAACGCTAGTTTTCAATCCCCTATTATGTTTACTTTTCGGTGAGAAAAGCGTTGAGTGCGAATTTTATTTCAGTCAGGCAACCCAGACCACAAGAAGATCATTGAAGATATGGGCATCACGATAGCTCACCTTGACGACGGGCGGATCCAACTGCTGCACGCTTTTTCCAAGGTAAGTTCAGATATTCTAAAGTCGTTATTTCTACATTATTATCAAGATTAGATAATAATCTGTGGGTATAAATCAAGTAGATAACTGGTGAAATGATGAACTTTGATGGTAAAACTTTGTTTACATGAAGTAGTATGACATCACCAGTTCTAATTCCCTCTTAAGACTGCAGAAGAGATAATGGTAACTTCGACGTGAATAGGCCAAACATGGAGGAATTAATCATAACGACCATATGGTATTGAGTTTCACGATTAATTTGTCAAAATGTTCGAGTTCTTCCCCACAAACTTGAATTTATCAACACTTATGATTTGGAGTTCATCCAAAACCTACTACATAAATGTTGTGGTGTATACACGATGTAGGCTAAGAGCATTTCCGACGCGAAAGAAGGGTTGCTGTTCATGCAGGAGATGTTGGAACTCGCCAAAGCCCAAAGCTCCGAGACTCTCCCGCAAGCCGTGATGTACACGAGCAAGAAAATCAAGCACATCCTCAGTGCCGGACCCGCTCATTTTGGAAAACAGCTGCGAGGGAGTGACAGAGTAAGTTGACGCTCTTTATTGTCAGTTTGTAACTTTGAGTTGTGATGGGGTTATTCTGTGGGGAAAACTGTTATTCTTCCCAACATTCTCAACACTATATTGGACAGTATGTAAAAATTGAAATGTGACGATTTTAAGCGCGTTTCAATCAAGCTTGATCATTATTAGCAAAGTGGTTGTATTTCACCATATTCGGTCAGGTACTAAACATATTGATTTTATTTCTTCTTCTCTTCAATTCACCCGCTGTTTTATGTGAAGATAAAAGTCTTGATTAATAGTATAGTATTTAATACTGTTGAAATAGTGTTAAATACTATTTCAACAGTATTAAATACTATAAAAAAGTTTTTAACAACATCAACGAAACCTAGTGATATAAAATTGCATGGAGAAGATATTGCAGATAATGCACCAAAAAGGAATATAGCATCCATATAGACACTGGTAGCAGGTCAGTTCCATGATGGTTACCTTTGAAATCTTGATTTATGTGTTTTAAGCAAGTTGCGATTAGTGATTTTCGGGGTGGAATCTACACATAATTTGATGATTATCAGCACTCATTGTACTGAAAACCTCTTCTGATATTGAATTATGTTGGTTTCAGGTCAATGGTCGTGTCGGAGTTGCGTATCCGTTGAAGGCGTGTAGTAAAATCATCAACCCCAATTCGATATCCGGTCGAATCGCTATTGTACAACGAGGCGACTGTATGTTCATCGATAAGGTAAATCCCAATGATCTCACCCTGACATGTTGTGCTGCTAATACAACATAATTCGTAGTTGTCGCCGTGTATCTCAAGCTCAATTGGGGAACAAGTGTGATTTATGAGGTGGGTGAAATATTTACGCCACGAAAAATATCTCTACAAAATGGTTCGTGTGTAGTTCTTTCGCTCCCTACTGGAGTCCCAGTGCCTACTCGAGTGTATATCAAATCGATGCTACAGTTGGATATCCTTAACTGCATGGTTGTTTGTGACAAGAACTTGGTATCGTCCGTGGTATTGCTCCGTGGGGATTGTTTTTACTAATATTCATATTGGTTCAACATAATATTCATATTGGTTAATATTCATTTTGGTTTAACATGATTTTATTCTTTAAGCCTAACTTCTTGTTTACATGTGAATACAGTTACATTTGATGGTGCGATGCGTTACGTGTGATGCTTCTTGAGCCATCCTTTTATAGATACCAGTGTGTGAATGTTTTTTTGTTGTTGTTCATAGCCCTTCATTTCGAATGTTAAGAACTACAGAATCACTTCAAACAAAAGTAAAAGCAACAAACGCCAACTAAGACCAAATTCTCACTTATACAAATTTCAGCTTCTTTCGTTATCGCGGCCAGAAATCAATGTTATTTCGGTCTAATTTGCTTCAAATTCATCAATATTCAGCCTAATTTGCTTCACTAATATTCAATGAGTGAAGCTTTTCAATAGGAGTTCAGTCCACCACTGAGTGCCCTCCAGTGGCATCTGTATCATCCTGCAGATATCTGACATATTTATCGATACCGAGTGGAAAGTAGTGATATCGATTCAAATTCTTGAAAGCTGATAACCTAGAATATTTCAGTTTATTCAATGATTGCATGCAAAATTTCTATAATTTTTGAACGAGAAAGGTGGCTGAGTTTCCATAGCTTTCATGCCATTTCAACAAGGAAGTTAAACCAATTTCATCTCCAGCAGAGTCGAGGAAGGAAATTATTCAATACCGGTGTTTCGATTGATAGAATATCGATATTAGTGTTACAATACGATATTGATACTCTTCCACGATTGTAACTGGTATCAATAATTCCTGATTCAAATCCCCATCGTTATCATTCTGTTACCTTGATTAGGGCATCATCACAACTATGCCCTGATTGGTGTTGTAGTTGCTTCAGGAAGTGAATAAGGAATACGAGTACCATCCCATAAAATAGAAGTGCCATCTTCGCTTTAGGTGGATTTAGTTTGTTGTTGCAATGTATGCTTTAATCCGTCATTTTATCCGTTTCATTCATAGAAACCTTTCTTTAATGAATATTTCAGGCCCGACGGATAATGGAGGCTGGGGCCGTCGGTGGGATCGTCATCGACAACAAAGGCAACGGCAAGACATCCCCCATGTTTGCTATGTCTGGTGATGGAACTGATGATGTTGACATTCCAGTCGTATTTCTTTTCTATGACGACGCTTGGAAGCTTCTTACAGCCCTCGCGAGTGATCCAGCGATGAAAGTGTCTTTGGCAGATCGTCAGTCCTCAGGTGGTTATTTGAATTTGATTCAGTCCTCAGGTGGTTATTTGAATTTGATTCAGTCCTCAGGTGGTTATTTGAATTTGATTCAGTCCTCAGGTGGTTATTTGAATTCTTCTTTTATAGTCTGTTTCAAACTGCTTTAGTATTGGGGTGATCGGGTCGTAGGGTGGATACTGTTGCCATACTGTTGCGCTTGATCAAGAGACACTGAAGCATCTTTCCCGAGATGTGGCAAGGCCATTGTCAGTCTTTGGCCCAGCCCTTTCTCCAGTACCCGAGGGCAAGCGCCCCTTAATACTAAAGCAGTTTGAAACAGAGTATAGCTGATAGAACATAATATGTAAAGTTTACTGGTTGTAGTTCATGAGTCAAAGCATTTCTTGTCCCAATGGAGTGCTTATAACACACGTAGCTAATAATAAGCAATTTTATGAATTATTCACCCATCCCAAAGCCCATCAGTATTTTTCTGCTCTTCAAGTTCACGAGTCATTCGTTTTGTGAGTAGTTTACCACCCATCTCGTTGATCATTCTATAAAAACCCACTTGCGTTGTTCATGTAACAATAATATTAGTCCACACTGTCGAATAATAGTCAAATGGAATAATCAAATTTCAGATGGATTTCTAACGATCTACGAAACCGGATAAATAAAAAACCTGCAGACTCGGGAAAATGTAGAAATCGCTCGTTTTCTGTTATTTATAGACGAATTCAACTGTACTTTCCAAATGTTGAGAAAGTGTGGTTTACAATGGCTCAAATATTCTGCTCAATAGTGGCTCAACTGTCTATCAAATTCATATTGAACTCATTTCAGATGACTCGCTAGAAGCTGTCCCTGACAATGAAGATTCCGTCCAAGATTTCCTATTCGAACCAGTTCCTAAAGATAACAAGGTAAGATTATGATCGACTCGTCTGTCTCTACATTTGAGAATCGTAACAAATGTCTCCCATGTCTTGTACAGATGAATAAATGAAGAATCAGTTTTGAAACCTCTCTGAAGTGTGTCCATCGTATCACTGATAATAGACATTGTGACATTCAATTTTATGAACGAATTTTCCATCTACGAGATTTCTCATTTAATTGATTGTCTTGGCTTATTCAATGATTGGCGCAGAAGATGAAGAAACTAGAACTCGGTGGCTACAAGTGATTGAAGGGCCTGTAAAGCTTAGCTAGCTGATTCCTATCAGTTGGATATTAATTGGTGAGTATTCATCCCTTCCCCTCGTACATGCCAGGTCGGGAACCCAGTCCACCAAAGCGCGTTTTCCTCTTAATCTACTCATCAAATTGAAGGGAGTTTCAATGGCAGGTCGTTTCCACAAATATTTCCAGTGACTCCACTCACTCTCAACGTTATTTTCCAGGGGGAGATAATCCAAGTGAGAGGTCAAGACGTCAAAGTCGGCTCCAAATCGGTCGACTCCTCAGACGATTTGTCGTCTCTCCCTAAGCGGCTCAGGAAAATCCTCGAAACCCTCAAAGCCGAACCGGAGCCGCCCACCAACTGAAGCTGCCCCCCCGGACATCACGAAACAGCCTGTACATTCTTGTAAAGACATGTTGTTTGATAAATGAAGTGATCTATTTTACCTACCTTGTACATTACCATGTAAAAAAAAAAAATGACTCTAGACCTACAGAAGAGGGTAAAGCAAATGTAAATAAATAAGGGGACTTATCTTGGAAATATCCCGATAAAAAAATCACTGCTAAGCTGTGAATACAAATTTAAGGACGATAAATACGTTTTATTGTTGTAAATATTGGGTTTTTCATTTGTAGGTAATGTTTTTGTCAATTAGGGTATTTCTTCATATTCTCAAGGTCACTTTGGTGATATCTACAATTGTTATCAGACACTGTTGCCAACCTACCGCCAATATGTACATTAAAGCTGTGAATCGTTGGCGTTTCAAGAACGTTATTTTCTTGTCCCGATTTGAAATGTAATACCGTTGGAGATGAGCTGATGAAATTTGAACCCAGTTGTAGCGTAGTTTTTGGTGGATCCTAAATCGACGAGTAGTTCTGTGAATATGGTTAAGGTTAAAAATACAGATTTGTTACTGCCAGGTATTTTATAATATAAAATATTATTATTTTTATTTTATTATACATATTATGTAGCCTAATACTAGAATTGTTTATACACTTAGTCGTTGTATATATATGCTTGCTACTTCTGGGACAGATTGGGGGGGGGGGGGTCACTTTACTGAGAAATTATGGATATTCTAGTAATACTTCATGCTCCCAGGCTGATCTTACTACGCACAGTGGCGGTTTAAAGAGCCAAAAATCGGAAATAGTATAGTATAGTTGTCGGGGCGTAGCACAGCCTTATTGCCCACAAACGTTTCGGCAGAATATCTCGATTTTCAAAATAGTGGCACCTCCCGAATTTCGAGGGGTGGCTCCATCCTTTGGTGCGCAAAAAGTGTTCTATCAAAATCGCTTTTAAAAAATCATTGATTTGGCCATGTATTAGTAGGAATTAGGTAGAAATTCAGTCAGTGATTCTCTAAACCAAAACCTATAAGCAATAGGAAGAATTAACTTGGTCTTTAAAATTCAATCCATACGTCCGTATAAGTTAGGTTAGGTCATGATATCCCCAGATCTTGTAAGCATATGACTGGTACAGAAGGAACGAAATCTTCAAACGTAGATATTTCATAAGCTGATATCGTTAAATGCCCAGATTTATTTCTTATTAGTATCTCTGATGTTGGTGAAGGTCATGGAATATGGTGGGTTCGTTATCGTGAAATAACAAATTGCTACTGAGCTGCGCCACGTTGATTGGGACTTGAGTCTTTAGTTCCTGCCCTTAATACTGTGCGTTGAAGGCATCATGCTGGAAGACTCGACAATGTGAAAGAATGCGATGCGGAAGTAGAGGTTGAGAGTGGAAGTGAAGATGACAGCAGCGGCGTACATCGGGTCAACTTCTTTGTAGACCATGTCCCTGATTGTGGCCTGGACGTTGGTCACGTACACTCCAAAGTACAAGAGGATCCCTCCAAAAATGTTGAAGGCTACCAAAATGGAACTCAAACTGTCGAGAGGAGGAGGGTGGAGCAGGCAGAGACCTGTCGTGACGGAAACCACAACGTATAAGAGTGTGAATTGAACTTTGACCTGATCGTAAAACTCGGTGTTGGCTGTAATCGCGAGAAAGTTGGCCAAGAGGACCGCGATTCCGGTCGAGATTCCGGCTTTCAAACAGATTTCGTTCCCGAAAAAGGCGAAACAGGGCCCCATGACCATCGCGTGTAGGCCCCAACCAATACCCCGGATCACGTTGTTGGACGGCCGCTTGGGCACGCTTTGCAACGTGTACGTCAAAAGGGTCATAACCACTAATGACGTCATCACCGCGTGTTTCGGAAAAGTCGCGATAATTTTACTCACCGCCCAAGACTGATTTGAGAGCGCTATGCTGAGGCACATCAACAAGTACGAGGTGACCAGGCAGAAGTACATCTCGAGAACTTTACTCTTCATTCCGTCAGACCACCCGCTCATTTTAGCTGAATGTCCTTCTTTATCCACAAAAGCGTAGAAGAAACAAGCCATGATCCCCATCATGACGTTGAACGCCACTGAGAATTTTCCGATGTTCCACACAATTGTACTGGGCTTCAGCATCGAATGTACACGCATTGTTGAAAGTGTACTGTTTCAGTCGTATTCACGGAGAGTTTAGTGAGTAGAAATAATTTAATAGAACTTCAAAATTTTGTTATGCAGAAAAAAATTGTCGGATTATCATCATCTAAGCACTAACAGTAACTATAGAAACTTCTGTTTAATCCTTGTCACTCCAACAAATATACACAACTCCGATCTGTACAGGCCAGGCCTTAGCAACAAGTAATTATTTCAACTTGTGTTGTAAAAACAATAATTTGGTCAAGTAGGTGCCTGTAGCTTAAGCCCTGCAATTGTTGATCTCCAAGTCTTCAATTCTTTGAAAAAAAAAGCAGATTCAGCTGAGAGTTGAGGTTGAGATGGGCGATGCAGAGAAAGGTACGTCAATCCGATATTGTTTAAAATGTTGATACTTGATTTGGAAATCACTGCAGGGAAAGAATTTAGTGGTGAGCGATACTGTGAATTCTCAGTAATGGAGTGTGGCAGCTATTCAGGGTTTATCTGTGAGTAGTAAATATCAGAAATTTAAATAGAAAACGTTTTTCCAACAGGAAAGAAAGTGTACATTCAGAAGTGTCAAGTTTGTCACAATCACGAGTCGAAGAAGCACAAAGTGGGACCTCACCAAGTTGGTAAGCATCGGCACTAATTGGTAATTAATATAATGTACTCAATGTATTGTTAAACTACAACTTAGCTCACCAGGGTGAACCTTAGATCCTCTATAGATAGCGCCCCCTGGGGCTTAGTTGGGAACGGAAGTGCCAATCTGGTTTTCTGGTCATTGTCGTTTTAGCGCACTTTTGGGTGGGAAACATAAGTCACACGTGATTCCCAGTGGATATTTTGAAAAATAAGCTATTCATTTCGCGTATTGTAGATGCACTACAACGAAAACTATCAAAAACGCAGTTTGGCGTGTTGGTGACGATATTAGGTGTGATTCATGTGAATTTCATAAATACCCTTCATTACGAGTAGTTTGAAAAATAGCCAAAAACCTGGTAAAAGCAAGTTTTTTCGCCCGTTTTGGTGACTCATAAGGTTCGATCGCATTGCAGTTCAGAGCTGTCCCAAACTAATGTGAGCTTGCGCAGTGCCGTTTAGTCCGTCGAACTCAGTCCCAGTTCTGTGTTTGCAGAGCATCGAGTGCAGGGTTTGGAGCAAGTTGGGAACTGTGTCCTGCTGGACCAAATTTTTTCTCGAACTCAGAACTCCTGCGCTAGTGAGCTCTACCGGAATGATAAGGAATTCCCTATCTACCACTTCGTTCGTTTGGTTGGCTCCTTAATTTTCCCACTGTTCCCGTCGATTTTGGTCCACGAGAAAATGAGCAGAGTCTTTGAAACTGACGAAAATTTTGAACATGGTGTTTAGGAGGACAGTAGTGACAGCAGGCTTCCACCTTTCCCAAAAAACGTTTTTAAAAAGCTCTCTTCACAGTAGGTAATAAACACGGTTTTGAGTTCGGAATTCTACAAAGGCCTTTGCTGAGTGGAGAAATCCCGAACCCAGTTCGAAATTCCGGTTGGCCATTTTTCAGAACTCAGGAGTTCCGGTCAGTTCGGGAATTTCGCACTACGAACTGACTCGTAATTAAGTGACAGGAGCTTCTTTTTGAGAATAAGAAAATAATACTGAAATATTATTTCAGTTCGAATTTTAAAAAAATTTCCCGTCATAATGTCAGGGTGATTTCTCCATCATAAGGAGAGCCCTGTGGGAAAGGGGAAGTAACAACGTCTTGTCTCTTTGAGTAGAAATTGTGTCTGTAAACAACCTGGTGGAGGGAGTGGACTGGACCCAGGGTCTATGAGATTGCCTACAGGGCAAAGGACCATATCAAGTCCCTGCCACAATCTAATCTAACGTAGATACAAAATCAAGCTCAAATAAGGGATTGTTACTCACCAAGATGAGTGAATAACGAAAACCAAGACTGGCCATAGAGGCACTAGGCAAATGACCTCCAGTTTTGACACGTGAAGTTTTTTTTTTTTTGACATGTTTTGGAAACAGTTCATAACTAACTGTCAACACAATCCGTTGTCTTCATTATGACACCTAACAAAGCATTTTTCAAGGTGTATTTGGAAGGAAGGCGGGTACCGCCGAAGGCTTCGCCTATTCCGACGCGATGAAGAATTCAGGCATCGTCTGGAACGAAGCCACCCTCGACGCGTACCTCGCTGACCCCAAAAAGAACATACCGGGCAACAAAATGGTATTTGTGGGACTCAAGAAAGCCGACGAGCGAGCAGACGTCATCGCCTTCCTTAAAACTATCTGAAACGAGGATTCCTTCTCTACTCATTTAACATAATTGTTACGAATAATTTAATTTTTAACTTGAATTGATTTGATATCAGATCATTAATGGTCTTAATTACTCGTAATAAAATATCAAAAATAAGATATCGCAATTCACCATCGTGTTCAGCGTTAAAAAATGTTTAAAATGTCACTTATCACACTGTTTCATTTTTGGAGTTTATGAGCAATCCCCCCCCCCTCTACCACTAAAACTCCATAAACCCTCCTTAGAGAGACTACGAACTCAGCCTTCGATTGACAGAACAGATTTTTTTGTGCAAAATTGAACTTTTTGTGCAAAATATAATATGCGACTACTTGAAATTGGTGTTCTCTTTGACTGCATAGAATACCTCTCGCGTGATTTTTCATTTTGGAAAAACCTTTTTCTACGGGGTTTAACATCGGAAAGTAGGGGGAGGGGCAAGAATTTGATATTCATTTCTGTTGAAGCAATGAGTTGATTGACTGCTAATGATGTGTGTGTATTTTTAGACTCATTCTCCACTTCAGGCTTGCCCATATGGAGGATTATTTATGGAACTTTCGTAGAAATAGAGAGAAATGAAATGAATATTTCTGGTAGCAGAAGGAAACCATAAATCATTTATTAAAAAATAAAACTCCAACATATTACGTAATCACACGCGAAAGATTGAAAATTACTTTGGTACTTAGAACCAAATCTTGATGTATACATAAAGATGTAAAGGACTATATACGGTGACCTTAAATACGGGTTGAGGGATAGTGTGGCGCGTTGTAAGTCAAGATTAGCCATCCATAGGTGCCCCGCGGGGCATCTTGGCCAGGAAGTCCAGATGTATCATTTGAACCTGAGAAATGAGAATATCACTGTTAGGAGATAGCACAAACTCAAGTCAATTAGTTTTGGAGGTCTCAGGGATTCATAAACGTTCCGAGGGTTTCCCTCAAAAACTGTCACTACGGATGTCAAAATTTCGTTGGTAGTGTATGATTTTCATGTCCAAAGGCGTATATTTTAAAGAACGAAGCATAGAATTTGTATGTGGCGAAGAGTACTCTACAAATTTTAGAATCGTATCTGTGTGATAAGGGGACATTTATTCTATGAACAGGATTTACCCTAAAAATAGGTAAATTAAACTAAAAATTCGTTATTTAATAGTTATTTTCTGTCTCGATACGAGTATAAAACTGAAAATTGGTAGAACCATCCAAAGATGTAAATTACAATCTGAAATTTGGTCAACATTCGAGATACAGGATAATATTCAGTCTGATCATAGGAATTAGAGGTTTATTACTCACGTCTGGGACAGTGTCCATATCGCCAGCCAACTTGACGACGCCCTCGACCTGATCAATAGTCAACAGCTCACCCACGGCCTCTCTGTAGTCGCCCATAATAACTTTGACTTGGTCACCCTGCGACGGCCTCACGGGCACCAGCATTTCACACTCGACGTTCACACAGCGGTCTTCCATTGGCAAGAACAGGACGCAAGTGCTTCCCTATAAAACGACAATGGACGTTTGTCAATATACAGGTTTCAGATTGTTGTAATTATCCTGTGGACACAGTGAGAGATGTAGGAGAGCTGTTATTGCCTTGAGGGGGCTTCTTGGGGGAGTGGTATAAGAGGTGCTTGATGGGAGTTCCAAGGGATGTTCTGAGTTGAAATAATTGTATTTGATAACAAAACATTAGTATCGCCCATGACTGTAATGATGTAGGTGGTCCAGTAGCCCCTAGCCTTGCAATCGATTAAAAATACTTAAAATGCAGCATTCAAAGCCTAAATAAATGAGCTCGATTGGGTAATCTGAGTTTTTACCCCTCCAGAGGTTCGGACTTTCTTCAGTTTTTCGCTTATATTTCATAAACAACGCATCCTAGCGAAAACGTTACCAAGAGACAAAAAAGGGCATTAACACCTGCGTCGATCAACCCCTGCAACTTTGAAATGGGACCATCTTATAGAGTACTAATCGACGGCTGAAAGACGACAATTTTTCCCACATTGGCTAAAATGTACATTTGACGACTGTCTGTCGTCTGTAGCATCCAGAGTACTGGTCGTATCAAAATACTCTTGAAATCAAAGTTGTAAAAAATTTAACGATAAGTTCAAAGACCACCGAAATTTTAAAATTTAGATATCCCAAATTCAAAAAACAGTCACTTTTGAATATCCTACATCTTGCTTCCTAACCGTTATTTCTTGTATCTAGACTGTTGAGGCCTACCTACCCAATTGAGTCATATCATTTGTCTGTAGGTAACGTTTTCACTAGGAGTTATAACCGAACAACTGAAGAAAGTAGAACAATTTAGACTTTTCAGGGGCACCAAACGTTATTATGCTCAGCCCCTGGAGGGGTACAAACGTAGATTACTTGTTTTCAAGATTGTCTTAAGGTTTTAGATTGATTTCCAGCTTTCCTCAGGTCACTTCGAGTTCCTGTTCCTATTTTACTGGACTAGATTTCGAATGTTTTAATAAAAAACTTGGGAACAGTCATATTCCTGGTTCAATTCAACAGATTTTGGGAACTAAGTCGATTGGAGGATACTTCCAACTCTCAAGGCGTCCTCAATACAATGAAATATCACTTAAAAATGTGAATTTTGAATAATTACACAACGTAAGGGACAAGAAGTACGTTTAAACGTTGGGAAACGTTTTCATGTCAAAACGTAAAAGTTTTAATAGAACTCACAGATATTCCGGTGATCGTCCCTATCTGGCCAGCGAGACCTGAATCGCCGTGAATGTCCCTCACTCGCACTTCAATATTCGTCGTGTACCACTCTGTGTTGCTGAGGACGTCATGGCCTGGAAAATGCAATGTGATGAGTGATGTCATGAGTGATGCAATGTCACTGCTCTTTAGCAATGAACCGACACGACATCATTTGGAATTGTAACTACGAGTGATATCTGATTTCAGAACTACCACTTAGTATTTTTAATATTTAGTATTTAATATTTTTAAAACCATCATTGTATTCTCAAACTTACCAGCATTGCTGGGGGTGTATGGGGACGAACCACCGCTACCGCTTCCTGGAGTTCGTGGACTGTAAGATGTCGGGGAAGGTGATCCGTATGAGTGAACACCGCTTGCAGGAGATGCTGAAGCAGCATAAGCAGAGCTGCTACCTGCAAAGTGAAAATATAATATAAGAGCGCTGTTGATGGCATTGCTGCCAATAAATCATGAAGTTATTTTACATTAGAAAATCCTTGTTCTGTTTTGGCTGAATACACACTCAATTATTCACATGGTTAAGATTTTATACACCTTCAAATTTCCTTATGCCCGGTACACACAAGTAGACCATGTTGCGCGATCTAGAGACGGTATAGCCTTCTAGAGACGGTATGGACTTGAGACATGGAGAGGAATCGGATCTACAGAAGATCTGAGGAGCGATCCTCAGAAGAGTCACATACCATATCAGCAAAGAGAGAGAGACAACACTGCAGCATTGGCAGATTGAGTGTAAATCTGGACCCACAGGTGCGCCCATAGCTCGATAGAAGGCACCGGGAAGTGGACTAAGCAGGCAATATCGTCTAAACGATGCGTCAAGTCCCCCATTCCGATGGGGAGAGTTCATACCTGTAACGTCTTCTGCTGTTGGGTTGGCACAGGTTGGTCAACACCATAAAACCCTGCTGCTCAAGCTAATACATCACATGAATATTTCTTAGCTTGTGTACCGTTCTTCACGTAGAATCACTGAAGAGTCCTTCAAGGTTTGTTACTAGGTTGTAGAGCATTTGAAGCTCTATTCAGATTGTGACTTTGGTTCAACTGCTATTTTAATAATATACCTCATCAACTTACTGTTATATCCAGTAGGAGATGGGGTGGAGTCATACGGAGAGTAGGATGATCTATCGGACCCATACATCGTGCCAGGCGTGAACGGAGCGTTAGACTTGTTGAAGGATTCATCCTCGAGAAAGTTGTCGTCGTCTGGTCGCCCTGGTGTCGCAGAAGGATCCCACGTCGGGGTCTTGCCACCGTCCTGTAATGGGGTCTGACCACCGCCGTAGTGAGGCGTACGGTTTCCTGCAAGTTTCAAGTATTCAAATAGATCATGGTATTTAATGAGTAAGATATTCATGTTCTGTAAAATATTTGTCGACTGCGTCACAGAGCGATCTTAGTTATTTAGCATGGCATAGCTGACTACTCGAAGGGTAACATTGACCAAAAATATGGGATCACCTTCGTATAGAGGAGTCTTGTTGCCTGCGGAGTACTGAGGGGTCTGGGCACCTCCTTGGTTGGGCGTACGGAAGCTTGTCCAGGATCCATCCTGAAATTATCCACACAAAAAGTCTGACATATAGTACAAGTTTGACCAACAACAATCGTTATACTCTTGAAAACTAAAGGCAGACAATACAATAACTTACTCTGGCTGGGGCACCAACAATATCGATATGTCCCCGATCAACAGAAATCGTTTTACAAGATGAGTGTAACTCGACACGAGCTGCCTGAGGTGTAGCGTCCTTGACAATACCGATGCTCCCTGAAGAAATAGAAAATAATACGTAATGAATGTTTCAATGTAAAATGTTACAATGTAAAAATTACAGGAAAATACTGACAGCTAAGTTTGAAATGTATGAATGTTTCAAATAGTCAACTTCAATTCACTTTCCTGTTTTGAATTGTATCTAATATTAATGCTGCATAGCTTGTAAACTTCCAGTTCTAAACATTTAGTAGGTAGTGCATTGATTTGATACGTCTACTTCAAATCAGGCTCCAGCGCCATCTACCTTTGTAAGGGCCTTTGGAGATGCTTATAGTCTTCCCAATAAGTTCGCGGTCCCTGCGAACGCCGCCCATTCCACCGCCGCCTCCGCGACCGCCACGGCCGCCGCCACGAGCGCCTCCGCTGGGGTGCATCGGAGAAGAGATCCGCGGTGACATGAAGCCAGTGTTTGTCAGAGCCAGAGAGTCTGATGTCTGTAGTAACACGAATTAAACAATTAAACTTAATAGAAATGTTGATTAAATCCGGATTTCGTGGACCAGCACTCCACCCCCTGATTTGATAGGAACTAGGGAATGGTTAATCTCCGAGTCCACGTTTTTCTCAAAGCAATTTTCTATAAATAAGGCTACGACAAAATTTTAACTTACCTTGTTTCCTCCTGCCAGCTGAATGTGTCTAGTTTTACAAACGAATATCCCGCCCTGCTCGAGATGCTGGTTATTGTACAAGAAGACGTAATTGCGGTAGATGTGTTTCACTTCTCCTTTCCTGCCCTACATCAACAAAAACGCCAATATAAAAATCAGTGATACTAAAATTCAAGTTTGTTGATATGTAATAGTTTCAATTGCGACATACGTTGTGCACGCCATCAATGACGTTGACCATATCTCTACGTTGAATTGTGTTGTTCTCTGAGTCGAGAGCGTAGTTGTTTCGATTCTCTTTTTTCTTGTGAAGCGCTTGAGGCTTGCATCTGATCAACTTGCCCTCCATACTCAAAATATGGAAGTTTTCTTTCTCCAATCTGACGATGACCCCAACCTTTTGTGTGCTGAAAAAAGC
Organism: Stenodema calcarata; assembly: GCA_963920205.1. Lineage (NCBI taxonomy): Eukaryota > Metazoa > Arthropoda > Insecta > Hemiptera > Miridae > Stenodema > Stenodema calcarata. Next base: position 16,997,113 of record OY986059.1, read on the forward strand.
AATATAATACATTGATTGAGCTCATGTTCAATCGTCAGTCTATAGGAATATGTTATGAACCTCGAATATATTGCTGAAATGCGAGAGGTGTGCCAAAAGTAAGTTTTCTTTATCTCACCTTTTCAACAATAAAATGATATTTTCTGAATCAGCAACCTTCCGGCTATTTTTCCTCTTAATCTCCATTTCATTCAAAGCATTTCTGATACCACACCAACAGTTTGTGCAAACCGGCTTCGCACGCTGACCAGCCCACCTCCCGTAGTTACTTTTTACCTCAGTTGTGACCTCCCCATCGTAGCGAAGTTCTGGCCGTCCAGATGAGCCTTTAGCTTTAGGAAAAGGAAGAAATCACTGGATGCGAGATCGAGAGAATATGGGGGATGAGGGAAAATGTCCCAATTGATTTTCAAAAGGAGGAGGGCGTTATCATGGAACACCGGAATACCCTTGGAAAGCAAACTGGGCCTTTTTCGCTTTATTGAAGTGCAGGTAGAAGATTGTTGAAAACTTCATCGATCGATATTTTTCAAGAACTTTAACAGCATCCACAACGATTACGACTCTAGAGGTTGATGGCGTTATGATGGCCTTCCCAAACGCTATTCGTCTGCTGCTTACCACCTTTTTCGCGTTCATTTAAGAATGTTTCACGCCACTTCCGCACACTCCGAAAGCTCATAACGTCTTCACCGAATGCTCTTTTTAATCTTTGAAGAATTTGAACACTTGATATCCCTTCCGTGGTTGCAAAACGGATCATTCCACGAATTTCCAAGGGTAACACGCTATTAGAGGGTTTACAAGACTACTACTCTCGTGCAGGTTATTGTATCGCGTTAAAACTTACACAGTGTGGCCACGAAACCCAAACGAAAATTCCCTCCAAGTTTCCTGCTTCATTTTGAACGAAGATGTGCGATAAGGAAACTTACTTTTGGCAAGACCCTCGTATCTGACATTTGAATTACATGGCATAAGGTGGGAGATGGCATAATTTTAAAGGTTAATTTCACTGCGATCTATAAGAAATTAGACATGAGTGGCTTTCTATGCCATTCGATCCAAATTTATCGAAACGGGTTTTGAGCATGAGCATTCATAATTTTAATTAAAGTGGCACTTGTTATTCGTGCATAGGTCCCAAATACTCACTCGATTTGAACGAGGTCTCCCCATTGGAACTGGCCAAGGGAGTCGACGCCTGTGGCCATGTCTGTGCAGAGTTGAAGATCGCGGGGGAGAACTTCCAATTCGTGCATCGTCAGATCCGAAAACAGGACGATCCTGTTTTCTTCGACTCGCACGATGAGTCCAGTGTCGCCCTCATAGCGACCGGCGAGAACTTTGACGTGGTCTCCAAGTCTGAAGAATTTCTGCAACTCGTTGGCTTGGAACTCCAGAGGTTCCTACGAAATCGGAAGAAAGATTTTTTGTAGTCAGAAAATAACTCCTGTAATTAATTGTCGAAGACCGTGGTGGACCAATCGCAGCGCGACGTACCATTTTTCATTGATATCTAAATTAGAGGAATATTGAGCAAGATCAATAGTAGATAACTGATTTTACCTTGAGCTCGTCGTGTTTGGGAGTCATGAGGACCATGTTACCATCGACAGAGATGACTTTACCGTGGAGATTGATCAACTCGCCACTGCAGACTTCGACGTTGTCACCAGTGCTGAAAGTGTGATTTACTGCGTCGTCCTTCGCCGTTGCTACCTCAATGTCGACTCCTTCTGGAGACTCCTCAAACTTCTCCAATTCGGATAAAGTCGGCTTAACACCTGAACAACGACCATATGCGACGTTATCACCCAGTTGATAAATATTTTCACCTTTCAATGTACAAATAAAATTGTACTGAAACTAACCCTCAGCCACTATGGCGCTCATGGTGAAATTCTTGTAAAGGAATCCCTTCCTACTGTAGCGGTTTCCTTCGAAGATGAGGAAGTCACCGTCTGATGTGACTTCACCGCCAATCTCTCGGATCGCCTGGGAGTCGAAAGGCTTAGCTGGTGGACGACGCCCTTTCTTTCTCTTCAATTCGTTATCCTGCGTCTAAATACCCATATTGAGGAATGCATTATATATTTTAACCCTGACATGAAAGATCCAAAATGGCACGAAGAAATCCAATCAACAAAAGGGACTTTGGAAACCCCCTGATTGAACTTTCACGACACCCAAGAAAATACCGTCATTTCTCCTTTAAACGTCATAAATCCGACGATTATCCGATCAAACCCCCTTCATTGACCCCTTTTCCCATCATTAATGTTAATATTTCCTATGTTAGTAACAAATTGAACAATGATTTAACTGTGGAAATCTGTATGTTGTGATCACCTGTGTAGTTCTGAGAGCTCCACGAAGTCGGGTGTAGTCAATACGGGGTAGAAGTTTAAGGTGCACTTGGTTTTGGGCCAAATCCACATAGTCGACTTGAGCGATGTCGTCTTTGTAGATACCTGTACAGAAAAACGAATGATACGAATAAAATTCAAATAGGGGACCCGTGAAAGGTCCAATGGAAAAATACGAACATATTGTAAACTGACCATGTAAACTTCGAGCCTTTTATCGAAATGGTTTTTTTGTAGATGTTAAACTTGCTGACAAACGACACGAAACTCCATTCCTGCCGTTCTTTAAAGTTTTTCTTCTATCACATAATTACATCTTCATCCCATGATTAATAAGCTACATATCAGCTTATTTGGCTAACATTCGTGTCTCGCCCAAGAGGTTGCAGGAGATCAGAAAATCACATTATAATTATTTTTAAATCCACATATCAGTTATTGCCCCAACCACAGACGCTCCCTCACGGGCAAATACAAGGCTAGCCTTGGAGGACCACCACCAATAAAATATCCAAATTTGATGAAATTTCGTAATGAATATTGACAGTCAAGGGCTTGACATGTTCTGACTAATTCTGACCTCGCTTGAGACGGACCCACTGTTTCGGCCGCAGCCCGGTTTGAACTTTGACAACTCTGAGGACGTCCGTCATTTCTTTAATGGGAACCAACTGCAGCAAAAGAAAATTTAAAGCAATTAGGAAGCGCAATCAGAATGCACACTCAGTCAAGTCTTCCAATCAACTCTCACGGAAAATTACTAGAATGAGAAAAAATGTCTTTCCTTCTGCGAGTCAGATTTCATAACCCTCAGGCAGTACCTTTTGTTTCCATGATCCCATTTTGAGGTTGCTAACGCCTTCGATAGCCTGTTTGATGTGAGCGTGCTTGAAGGCCTCGATGTAAATGTACCCCTTCACGGTCTCTGGAGAGATGACAGACTTAATCTGCAGAGGATTTTCGGTGGTTTGGTACTTGAGGAATTTCCTCATGAGTAGAAGAGCAGTGTTTTTCTCTTCTCCTATCCGGCATTGGATCATCCACAAATTGGGATCCCTGAAGAATGAAAGGAGTTAAATACGAACTAAATTCAAAATACTGGAATATATTTGAGAAATCAAAAGGAAACTGACTTGACACTGGGAAGCAGCGTGTGTTGGGTGATTTCGTCTGACATGTCTTCTCCTCCATCACCAAAATGTCGCGCGGCTATTGACTCATCCGCGTATTTTCTTCGGAGGTATTCCTCTATCTCGTCTTCTTTCTGGGAGCTGAAAACGCAATTTCAATATCTTGATTAGAATCTAGTACTAAAGGTAACCTCAAATTGCCCTTTGAACAGAGGAATTTGGGAAGGGAAAAGGGCAAGTGGGGTACACACTAGAACCATTCAGCTTCCTTGACAGTGAGGAAGAATAGATCAGATCCAAACTAGAAGTATATTCCTGAATACCACAAACAAAACAGGTATTCTACGGAAGAGGTGATTCTGAGGGGCCAACACCCAAGTCAGAAAAGAGAAAACAACGAGGCAGTGGCAACTCGTGAGGGGACCTGAACACATTCGAATAAATGCTAAACAAGTGATTTCACTTTAATTGCAATAGAAATAAACTTATTCTATTCTATGAATATGCAGAGGTTACTGGTGTTACTCACTCCCAAAGGACGTTTCCTCGTCGACGCCCTTCAATTTCCCTGGCAGTAGGTCCCAACTCCTCCATCTCATTACCAACTATCCCGATCTCTTGCACTCCCTCCTCCCACTCATCTTCCTCCTCTGGCTCGTCGTCTACCTCGGCTTCGTCGATGATGAATCCGCCAAACCTGAAACAAAAGCACGGAACGATCAAGTTACGAACAAGTGACTTTTAATGACGTCCAATCAGAACATTGACGCAGGAGACAAACGAACCTGTCATGCTTCTTCTTTTTTTTCTTACTCCTTGGCCCCTCATCCTCTTCATCCTCCTCTTCGTCGTAGTCCTAAATAGGAAGAGAACAATCAATATTGAAAAGTAATAACTTTATGCTGATGTGTGGGAGGTTGGATGTAGTGTGCTCCTTTCATGTACTTCCAACAGCGAGATACCATTATATAAAATCATCAAACGTCTGATTACGAATGTTAACTTGAATAAATAGGTTTTCCACAAATCAGCTACTATGAAATATTAAAGCTCACTCTTCCTAAATTCGTTATGTTACTTCAAAAATAGTAACTCACATCTTCTTCAATGTCCGAATTGAGATCTTCGCCTTCTGGTTCTTCTTCACTTCCACTTTTTTCAGCTCTGAAAGAAAACATTAACAAGAAGGCTTGATGAGAAAAAAAACTATTATCAATACAGTTTTGATTGATTGAAGACAGGTAGAGCATAAGACCGTGTGGTTCCTGCAATCTTTGTCACTAAGTTATCAAAAGGCCTATTTGACCAAGATCTACTACTTACTCAATAAGATATTATACGAGTATTAACGACCAGACCTGTTATCTTCTTCTGCTTCCGAACCAGAGCCACTGCGGCTCCCACTCCGACTTCTGTTGCTCCTTGCACTCCTCACACTTCCGGCTCGGCTTCCGCTACCGCTCCTGCTACGGCTCCTGGATCGAGAGCGGCTTCGACTTACTGATCTTCCTCTTCCCTGGACCAAATAGCATGAAATACACACGTTATTACAGATAATTTGTCATGAAAAACAATTGCAACACATTTGAGGCGTATGAGCAGTTCTAAATATTAATGACGGTTTCCGTTGTGTTTCCATAATGAAAGATTCCATTTCAATTGGGGTTAACTTTGCACCACCATCTTGATCTTTTTTTCTCTGCGTTGTGTCTAACCATTTCCTGCTTTTCATGTCGAAAACTAATAAAATCGGTCCGAATTATGGATTATGACAGAATCTGATACTTTTTTTTTTTTTAACTTTCTGTTAAATACTCGAAATCAGGCTTTCAGGGTAACATTGAACCACTTCAACTTCTTGCCTGTAAATAGAAAAATTTCGGATGCTTCGTTGATATTAAGGCAAAACACCCTTATTAGCCGAAAGTAGATTAAATAAGGCACCCACTGATATAACCTCAGTAGTTTCTTGTATCTCAAGAATTGAAGAAAAATCTGGGTTCTTAGTCCAGAAAGAGCCTGGACGCTATCGTTTAAAAACACGAAATTCTCTTACATCTCACTTTTTCCATCAACAAGCCACTGGGCCCACATCTTCACAATGAGCCAATTAGATCTTCGGAAAAAAATTAATTTACCCTATAACGGAAGTCCTACGTCGTCTACTGCTGAATAATTATTGTCCCTTCTTCACAATAAGAAACCGAAAACTGATAATCAGAACGTGACACTGAAGAACGCTCCAAACGATGAATCGGAGACTCGCGACGCCCGTTTTCTCCTCTCCAGACATTTCGGCAAACAAGATCTTGCGTTAGACTTCATGGATCAAAGTTATCCAGATTTACTGGTTTCTATGCATCTCGTTTATATAGCGAGCCCCAGCAAGCGTCCTAAACACTTATAACTCATAAAACGTTCACAAGATTCCATATTGGAGAAATATTGGGATATCTTCAGGATGGCTTTGCAGCCTCCTCAGCCCCTAGCTTCTCCAACAATAATATAAAAATATCAAATGTCAGAAGATATTCTCACCTCAACTTCGCTGTCGCTACCGGCTGGGCTACCTGGCGGGCTACCTCGGGCACTCCCTACGTCACTCCCCTGAGGGCTACCCGGTTCACTTCCCCCAGCATCAGAGCCCTGATAGCTCCCCGCCTCGCTACCTCCTGCATCGCTGCCGGCCTCACTGACCGCATCACTGTCATAGTCAGACATGCTGAGAGATCACCTGGAACAGGATAGAATTGTACAACAACGTCGTGGTCAATCCGCATCATCACAAAACATTTAATCTACATTGATACACTATTTACGTGAGGTACCTTTTAGGTACATACTTTCAGTGATGAACCAATTGAATCGAACTGCAACCTTTTTTCATCGCTCCCTCAATAGTGGTGGGTTTACGTTTCATAATAGGTAGAATAGGTTAGAGTCAACATCCCGCAATTCTTACCTTAATGATCAGAGTCTGAATCCTCCCTGGATGGGTGGATCCAGGATTCATATTTGGTGAGGAGGAGGGGGGGCACTACCAGGGGTCTGCTATTTATTCTTGTTCTTAAATTATTAAGTAAATATTATATTATATTTCAGATTTGAAAAATCGATTTCGGTCAGACATTTCTTCCGAAATCATTCAATTCATTCGTCTGGGGGTGGAGGGGGGGGGTTGCCTCCGTGCCCACCCCCTAGATACGCCACTCGTACACAGGTCTATATTATGGTACTAATCTATATGTCAAACTAATCCTTATTATAGATTCTACCTCTATTATTTAGATCGTATCGTTTTAGATTAGTACCGTAATATAGACCTGTCTACTGCCGCATCTATCAACCCATCCAAGGATTCAGACTAAGGTAAGGTAGTCTTTGCCGGCATTTAGGTTATTGTTAATTTAGGTTATTCTGCTTTACTTAAGTTCGTAATAGTAACATACTAAAGTAGTAAAAACAAATCGGGGCTGAGTACGTTATACTATAGGTACTTATACCATTCAATGAAAGGGGAGGGGACAGTAGTTTATACTTTGGTTTCGTATTACAATACTACTCAAAGAGTTATTACCTATTCTCCATTATTTTACTAGGTACTATATAGAAAATCCCCTCGCTTTCCTACAAATTTCCAAACTTCGAAACATTTGGATCTACTCACCTACAGCTAGCTACTTTCCAGATTGATCACCTACATCAACCAAACTTCCGTTCCGAATGTACAGCTTCAGGCAGGTGCTTGTTACACCCACTCAAAGATTAAACGTAAATTATAAATCACAAGAACCAATGTGTGGTATAAATTCAACAAAAAGTTGTATGTACCACTTGGAATCTCCGTTAACGATTGACAGTTTTAGATACATTACGCAACTCCTGACGAATACCCGAAGAATATTTACGAATAATGAATTCGTCTGAAACTGCTAACTAATGTATCAAATATGGTGGAATATAACGAGAGAAAATAATTTCACCTCCCAATGAACAGATCCTTCTTAGAATGTGTAGATGTGGAACGACAACCTGAGAAATCGGAGTGAAATGAAACGCGGTCGACGTCTGTACGCCAATCTGGCAAGCAGTGTAAAATCGATGGTCTTACTTCATACAGATCACCACACAAGAAACAGTTGAAAGAGATTTCCAATATAAATAATGTGATAAATACACTTACGAAGCGTGAAATAACAACTTTTTAATCCATCACACGAACAAAATAACAAAATTTTTTGACACGAAGTGTAAAGGGACAAACGACTAGAGCCGACTTTCAGATGAGACAGTCGAGTTTTCTGTGCAGTCGACCCCACTTGCATGGATACTGTAAGACTCCATGTTGGAAAAATCCGATTTCTAACAACCAGTTTTGATAGCATCCGATTGGCGCGCTACAAACGCCAACGCGACTGGAGAAAGTGGAAATATAACAATGTCGTTATAAATAATTGTTATGTATTCAAATGTACTTACTATATTGCACCATCTAACAGAGACAACGTTTGTGCTATATACAGGATGAAGAAAGCTATATACACATAGTTGCTGAGAGTTACGCAGGAAGGTAGTTAGGTAACTTATTGGTATGGGCGTTGAGGATATAAATAGGTTTTCTGGCTATTGATCAAGTTTTCGAGAGCGAGCTTGAATTGGTGGGAGGCATGAGGAAGTCGACTGTATATCTCAGTAGAAAAACAAATTAAATTATTAGATAATCAGGTAATAAGTGGTGAACGGTGGTGAGGTTTGTTACGACGATGTTCACTTTCTGAAATACCCACAAATCAGTTCTAAAGGCAATCGAATGAGGGACACTGTTAACTTTGACGGAATACAGATAGATAAGCAATAATTGCTTTATGATTTATTTCATAAGGTTTATATGATAAGGGACGTCTAATTTTGGGCACCGACGAACCTTCGTCACCTACTCGTGTGACGTCACGAGGTTTAGGATATGAAGTTTGTAGTCAATGATCATCTATGTGGCTGTGTGGGATAGTTCCCGTCCCAACAAAATTTAGGTCTCGATTGGTTTTTCCTGTGTGGTTCATTTGAATTTAAAAAATCAAACCATTTCCTCTGCTGGTTGAATGCAACTCGAACCACGATGTGCTAAAGCCATTAGCTTCATCGAATTTTCCTCAGAATCCCGTATTGACCAAAAAGATCGACAGCTGATCTGATGAACTGGTTGCCAGCAGTGCCCCTAGTGGTGGTTCGGGCAAGAGTGGCTACGGCCTACGGGATCATCTGTGTACTCTAAAGACGGAAATTAATATGGTTTTCCTTGTTTTTCGGGACATTTCGTTCATTTTATTGCGTTCTTGATGGTTCCTTAGTGCACAAGAGTGTAAGGAGTGCAGCTTGAGGTCTCTCATTTCCCGGTAAGTCGAGACAAAAAACATACAATTCTTGTCGCTACACCCCGTTCGGGGACGACCCTTTTGAAGTTAGATAATTCAAAATGGCGACTTTACGAGAACTATGTTTACGTTTCTGTAGTCCTAATTTTCTTTCTTCCGTGGATTATCTTTTTCAGAAATGGAACTGAGGGTCGGGAACAAGTATAGGCTAGGAAGGAAAATCGGGAGTGGCTCATTTGGAGACATCTATCTCGGCAAGTATTCCCTTGAACAACCATAGCTCCATCACACCTTGTCACTATGGGCAATTTCAATCTTGTTCTACCACCTTCTCTGACCGCCCTTATCCCATCGTTTTCCAGGTACTAATATATCCAACGGTGAGGAAGTCGCTATCAAGCTAGAATGCATTCGTACGAGGCATCCTCAGCTCCACATAGAATCCAAATTCTACAAAATGATGCAGGGCGCAGGTAAACCATTCCTACGCCTTTTTTTGTCTTCCTTCGTGCGTACCTACCTACTTATTATTTATGTATTTCCCTGATCATTCCCTACCTTCGATTTATCCTTCTTATTTTCATTCTACCTGCATCCGCTTATGAGGATCTGTCTCGTATTTGACGTATCGATATAAACTTTGTCGTACGTATGATAATCGGTCGTTGCAGTGAGAAAATTCTATCGATCTGGTTTATTATAATGCAACGGATTCCATTCCAATCAAATTTATAACTGGTTTCTTCTCGATATCGTCTAATTGATCGTATTATACACCTCCACATACTTTATAACCTTAGAAGTAATTACCCAATCTGTACAATATGCTAGAATAATACCCACTTACTATAAACTAGGTAAGATTGAGTGGTTTTTTAAATCTATGCCGACACTTAGACCATGTCAGTTGTTTTGAAATTCTTCTTGGAAGGTTACTCTGAAAATACCAATCTCTTATTAGAATTCTCTTTCAATGCAGATCCTTTGGTTAACTCGTGTCGTGTTATGTTCGGCATTTCGATTCGAAATGTTACTAGTCCCGAGTAGGTAGGCTCCTCTGCCGGTCATGAAACATAGACTGTCCAGATGTGACTGAGTTACACTTGACTAATAAACCAAATACAGTGTGAATGGAATCTTTCGAGTCGTTAGGCTTTAGTCTTTTTGATACCGTAGATTTCACACATCAGTGCATGGACCTCTGTTATGAAGATATTATGCTATTCACAAGAATACTAATCGGATACTCAGCTATTAAAGACTAGTTTTCACTCTCTCATCAAATCTCAACCATCTACGACCTTGATTGTGTTGTCTTCTTTTTTCCACTTAAGTTTTCTCTAACAGACAGCCATCTTAATTGACCACTGTTGCTTACGCTCATGCATTTCTTTTTGCAGAATTCTACGATCTCATATTTTGTATGCCCTGTAGATGTAAAGCGTTTCCAGCTGGAAAATATCAATTAGGTATATGAACGATCATATCTAGGAACGTGGTACCGTTCCGCCCCGCCAAGCAAACAAGTTGAGAAAAACGAACGGTGCTAAACGTACAATTTTTAAGTGTATGTTTACCCGGTGACGTTGAAAAGCGCACTGTCCTCGTCAATGACCATTGATAAGCGCACACCTGGCGGAACCTCTACAACCGAAATGTGACACGAGCTGAAAATGGCGAATTCAAACCCATTCCTACTCACATCTACCAAAATTACCTGTTGAATTGAGAATCAGTTATGACAAGAAATATTTGTTTACATTATATTATTAATTTATTTTACATTTGTAAAAAGTCGGAAGTTGACGTCTTGTTGACAGTTTTTTATTTATTTACGATAGCTTGGATTCTCATCCCCACTTTGCTTACATAATCAACCTTACATAAAGATCCACCTTGATATTGATAATTTTCAGCGTGGATAATAGAAAGTCGCTAGGTCTAAAGGGAGCAGAGTGATATAACTTCAAAACCCCTGTTTTTCGCCCTTACCTTGTTCTTCTTCTCTTTGTTTAGTCAGGCAAGGCTATACAGCCTCTCCACCTTCACCGGTTGACTTGAAATTTTGCACAGAGCCTCGTTTCAGCTTCAGCTTTTAAAAGATTTAACCCATTATCTCAATCCAAAAAAATTGTAGGAACAAAATTCAGAAATTGTAGGCTAACTTTGGTCACTTTGACGAGTCTACAGCATGGATAACAGGATCAATTGACTTGAAATGTTATACAGACCTTCTTTATAACATGACCCAGTGCCATTTCAAAGGTTTAACCCATTATCTCAAGCCAAGCAACTAATAAAATAATACATAGATGTGTAGTAATAAAGAATTCTGGCCATGGGGAGATTTCACATTGATTTCACCAACCGTAAGATCAACGACATCCCGGCTTTTCTCAACAATGTGGTGATTCCCTACTCGAATCACGCCAAATACCTGGGCATGACGCTAGACGCCAAGCTCCGGTGGAAAGAACACGTCAAAAAGAAAAAGACAGAACTTGTCTTAAAATTCAGGAAAATGTACTGGCTCATCGGCCGGCGATCAAAAATGTCACTTCAAAATAAACTGCTTCTGTACACTCAAGTACTTAGGCCTTCGTGGGTCTACGGAGCACAACTGTGGGGCTGTACGGCTCTATCAAACAGGCAGATGATACAACGCTTTCAGAATACCGTACTACGATGCATAACCAATGCGCCGTGGTATATCCGCAACGACGCTCTACATCGCGACCTTGAGATGGAAAGCATTGACCAAGTGATAAAGCAGCGCGCTAACGCTCATCTTGAGAGACTTAAAAACCATGTCAATGAAGAAGTTGTCCAGCTTCTCGAAGTACATGAGTTGACGCGGCGCCTCAAGCGCACTAAACCACATGAGCTTGTGTAGGGAGTGAGTGTGTGCAATAAATCATAAAGACAAAGGACTAAGTTATGTATCGTTAGCCCTAAATGCCAAGTATTGTAATATAATTAGGTCAGACGAATATTGTTAATGAGATCTATATCTTGGAGCAATAATAAAATATATATTAGAAAAAAAAGGAAAAAAATGGGGAGATTTCGAAACGGGCTTGCGAAGTAGTTAGCAAATCTCTTTAAGGCGGGCGGGGAAATTGGTTAACATAACTTTTTCCGGCGACTGTAGAATGGTATATGCGAGGCGTGGTGATCTTTACACGCTTTTGGGATTTCACTTTTGTCCCCTCGCTGTAACATCTCTTCTGGTGGAGCTTCTTAGGCCTATTTCACATTATCCGGTTATATCCATACGGTAAACATGATGAGAAAAAAGTCCTCCTCCGGTTTTCCTCTCCTCCTGACGCCATTACATTCACTTCTTTGCAAACTAAAATAACGGTTCTTACCTCGCTCTGTGGCTTTACCGCTGAAGAAGGATGCAGAAAAGGGATCGAAAGCAAGGCAGAACGAGCTGGGAGCTTTGCAGCCCTTTTTAATGACTTGAATAGTGACGATACTGAATTTTTTCAATTATTCTTGAATGACTGTAAATCATTTTAATGAGCTCCACACCACGTTGAGATCCACGCTGCAGAAAGAGAACATCATGCGGAATAGTCTTTCGCAGCCGAATCACAACCTGAAGCGTCTCGGGGCTCACGGTTGCCATACGGATAAAACCGGATGGTGTGAAATGGACCTTAACTAACCTCGTCAGAACGTTTGGGCAGGATTTTCTTGCTATGCAACACCCATCAATTGTCCAAGATACAATTCGATTTACATTGAGAAGTTTTTGTCAAATAATTGACTAACGCTGTTTTTCGTATGTATACGAAATATCTAACTCATCAAGAACTTGAATTTCACCTAATCGATTATTGTAGGGCTCCAAATCACCTAAATTTCAAGTGTTTCGTTCAATGTTTCAGTATTTATGAAATTATTTTACTAGGGACTTCTGGTATAAAAACGGTCTGGTGGAAAGACTTGCAAATTCCATCGTATTCCGACCGCCCACCTTAAAATACCCTTTCTTGGTATTGCGTCTAATGCCAAATGTCCATTATGTAATCACGAAATATTAGGGGAAGGGAAATTATGCAATCGTGAGCCGTGATCATGAAGAGGGCACTTTTCAGGGGGATGAAGGGAAATAAAAGTTGATGGTGAATTCCGTTATAGATTAGTTACTCGATTACGTGAACATACAGCTAATGAACTGTTAATATGTGCGAAGGGAAGCAATTGCTGGTAACCATTTAATGAATTATATTCAGAGATTTATTCGTTTTGCAATAGATGGTGAATCGAATGTTGTTTTATGTATATTTTGGTGTGTAACTCGGAAAATAAAACCTCACCCATCTCTCTACCATAACTGCAACAAATTAATGATCAATGATATTAATGATTGATTAACTCTCACTGTATTTACGTCAATTGTCTTTGTGGCGTTCTGACTTCGGAGATCACCAGTACCTACGTACTCTGATTCTGACAGGTTATCTTTGTTTTTTTACCCATAAGAACTAAATTTTAGGTTTATCAATATCCGTGTATACCTGTAGAGCGCTCCCATAATTTTGTTCTCTAATGGAGGTAGAACATGGTTTTCCTTAGCAAGTGTTTGTGGGATTGGATAGATTAGTGTTAAGTAGTAGGTGAGTATAATTTATAGGCAAAGAGGCGTGTAGCTCTTCGATTCTGATGGAACACTCTGATTCTATGCCACAATAGAATTGTGGTATTGTTTTGTTACTGACGAAGGTTTAATCACCAAAACCGGTCTAACACTGTACTCATATTTCAGTGGAAATAGACAATTTTTTCAAATACTCTTGTTTTCCTTTACAATGGTTCATGTGCATGGGAAATGAAAATTGAAAAACCCCGATTATTCATGTTAAGTATTTCAGTGGCTATTACACATATACACTAGTTTCCATGTCAAAAAACTTCACAGAGATCGATAATCACAATTGAAATCTGATTGATATGAAACTTGGACGTAAGCTGGAGCTCGGTTTTGACGTCACCCCCCCCCCCCTCTGCCATATCGCTAGTTTCATGTAGTTTCTACCGTTTTTGTGTCGTTACAACAGCAGCATTGATTTACCGACCAATCAGATACTTCAGTGGTTCTGATGTCATCGCGCGCTTTTTTATGAACACGATTATGTTTCTCTATTCCTAAAAAATCAGGGTAAACTAATTTCGACGAATATTAGGACCCCTTTCCACGTTTTTGAAGCGATTCTCTATCAATAAAAATTCCAAACGAAAATCATGCGCAGACCCCATTTGGGTTTGACGGGCGAAGGAACTTATTGTTACAATCAATACTTTTTCTCGACTAGACATTTTATGTTTGTTCTAATCACAATCCTGCGGAAATAAGGGTGTAATGGCGACATTGTTTTAAACCATAATATTCACACGAAACTTCACCGGTTGACTTGAAATTTTGCACAGAGCTTCGTTACAGCTTCACAAAGTGCCTTCTAAAAGATTTAACCCATTATCTCAACCCAAAAATATTTTAGAAGCCTAAAAACATGAATTTTATGCTCATTTTGCCCACTTTGACGAGTCTACAGCTTTGGGACCCCATGCCATTTGAAAGATTTAGCCCATTATCTCAACCCAAGAACATTTTAGGAGCAATAAACTGAAATTTTGGCCACTTAATTTTGGGGTATGTAATGTGTTTGTTCTCATCATAACCCAGGCGGGAATAAGGGTGTAATGGCGACATTGTATGTATGGCGACATTGTTGTAAACGATATGGCGGTTCACAAGAAACTGCCAGTGATATTTTGCGTCAGAAACTGGGTGTTAGGGATAATGGAAACAATCCTACACTAAGTGCATAGTATAATATCAGACTTGATAGGTTCATGTGTTTCATGGAAAATTCTGGATAATGGGTACATTATTCTACTGTGTTACATTATTCTAGTTCTACTGTGTTATTTACCTCCTATTATCTACTATTGAAATAATCTACTTGTGGCCCATCACTGAAGTGGTTTCACGTCTCACGTGAAGTTGTATTACATACTTGAGCACAACTGTAAATGTACCGCGAAAAATTCCTTGATGATCTGAAAAAGGCTAGAGACTTGAGAGGTTGACAAAATCCCCATCTTTTACGTCTGTTCCATAGGGACGCGACCATATGACTCCCTTATTACCACCATCCTTTAAACAACTACTGGGTACCCAAACCGTGGGTGCCCTCGAGATCACTACTTTTCTTTAACGATTTGTTATTAACGTGTATTGTTCCTAATCAATTCAGTACACTGAGGCGAAGTGTAATGATCGGGCAAGCTCAGATCGTACGATAATAAACACATTTTAAAACTTGGTAATCCTTGGTATTCTGATAAAAGACGACGGAAATTGACTTTTACAATTGGTTTTATTATTGTTTTCAGTTGGTATACCCACTATAAAATGGTGCGGCTCAGAAGGTGACTACAACGTTATGGTAATGGAGCTCTTGGGCCCTTCTTTGGAGGATCTATTCAACTTCTGTACACGTCGATTTTCGTTGAAGACTGTTTTACTATTAGCGGATCAACTCGTAGGTGTAACCATTTTAAATACACTCTAAGGCAAACTGTTAGTTAAATTTAAAAACTTCTGTTCCTTACTGTCATCTGCAGATTGGGTGGAAAACGATTAGATTTAAAAAAATATATAAGATACATTTAGGTTTAGTTTGCACTCAAGAGTTACTCGTTTTGATTTCGCACTGTTGATAAGTTAGTCGCCTTTGTTTATGTTACTCAAAAACCAGTTAAACAGTGAATGATGGTTCGCGTAGGTTGAACAATTGAAGTTCTTCTTACACTCTGAAACATAAGCTGATTGTTATGACAAGACGCACATATAGCGAATCTCTTAAGTGGGCTTTCAAACGATCCACCCGTATTTACATTATCGCCATCAGATATTCATGTTTGTAATTTTTTTGTCCCTTTAGATAAGTCGCATTGATTATATACATAGCCGCAATTTCATCCACCGTGATATAAAACCGGACAACTTCCTCATGGGTCTGGGCAAAAAAGGTAACTTGGTGTACATCATTGACTTCGGGCTCGCCAAGAAGTACAGGGATGGCCGAACACACCAACACATCCCATATAGAGAGAACAAGAACCTCACTGGCACCGCCCGTTACGCTTCTATTAATACGCATTTAGGAATTGGTAAGTGAATATTACTCTGTTGAATTTTATGAATAATTGACGGTTTTATAAAGATTGATGAAAATTCAATTTAATTTTTTCTCGTTGGATTTGAGTGGGAGAAATTTTCATGTAGAGGCTGCAGAATCGGGCGTTTTATTGGAATCGAGCGATTCAAGTTGTTATTGTCTGACAGAGTTTCCCTGAATTAAGGTTCGTTCGGCTAACCACTAAGCGTTCAGAACTGACCACACCCCCTTTGGGGCGTTCGTTTAGTCACAGAACTCGTCCAGTGTCAACAGTCCGCTGTATAATGGACTAATGAACAGCGGACTTTTGATACTAGACGAGCTCTGTGACTAATCGAACGCGTGGTCAGTTCTGAACGCTTAGCCGAACGAACCTCTAGAGCTGTTTCTCTGCATTATTCATCGTAGGTTGTCGTCTGTTCTTCCCTGTTAAGGAAAAACGCCTCAACTCAAATAATTGATTTTTCAGAGATCCGCTTCGAAGTTTACCAGTGAAAACTCCTTTTTTGTTCACTGCAAAACAGTCCAGCAACCCCATCTTTTGGTAGGACATCGATTGATGTTCAGTTAGATCGATGGGTGTGAAGGATCATATTGATTTACGGGATTTGAGGAGATCAAAGATTATTTCTGGCTGGTTTTTCGAATGTTTGAACAATTAAAACACCTCAAATCGAGTTAAGGCATTTTACCTTCACAAATAGAGGTGGATTTTTTTTTTGGAAGGGCATGATGAAAAACACCTCAACACCCACATGCTGAAATCACTTATTATAAGTGATCCCTTATTCCTTTCCTTATTAATACGTAAAACGCCTCCCAGGCGCCATTTGAAACATCTCAACCCATCATCTGAAGTCAGTTTTCAGAGAGTTGAGGTTTTTTTCCTAAACAAATAACATACAAGCATGCTAGTTAACGTATGTTAAGCGTTGAGGTGTTTCTACACAACAAACATGCAGTTTAGGCGTTTTCCCCCAACATCAAGCTTATTTGAGATTTCATACCTATTAATTTCAACGTCTTCCTGGTCAAATTCTGCCATTTCGGCTAGACCATTAGAATGGTGAGGTTGGATTAAATGTATGTAAAAACCTCATTTTCGTCAATTTTGGAGTTAAGGCGTTTTTCACTAACAGGGCAATGTTGTTAACACTTGGTAGATTGTTGGCTTGTTGGACGCCTAAGCGTCCTCTAAAACGGATACAGGATCCCAACTTCACAGAGTCCTCGAGAGCGTCTACTTTTGGGTAACCCCTCACGACCCAACTCGATATGTTCCTTCCCGAGGAAAGATAGCCCTGAGATTTGCTTCTCACGTTCCAGTGTAGTAGCGAATTTTTTCTCACATGTTGACTTTACTGGTCCATTGGCGTTTCAGAACAAAGTAGAAGGGACGATCTCGAGTCTTTGGGCTACGTTCTGATGTACTTCAACCGCGGGTCGCTCCCCTGGCAGGGGCTCAAAGCCGCAACCAAACGTCAGAAATACGAAAGAATTAGCGAAAAGAAGATGTCGTCACCCATCGATGAACTTTGCAAAGGCTACCCTGGTGAGTAACCCTGATATATACCTCACGATATACCCTAATCAACACCTGATAGATACCTAATCATATACCTAACTCCTAAGATTTTGGAAAACGTTACTATACTATTCAGGTATTCATTTGTACCCAGCTATTTTATTATATAATTTATTTTACAAGAGAGAAACGGCTAAAATATCAGTTCTAAACATGTACCCATTCATTCTCACAACGTCTAATGCATCAAAACTTCTATCATTGCAGCTGAGTTCGCTTTGTATCTCAACTACTGTAGATCTCTGAGGTTTGAAGAAAGACCGGATTATTCTTACCTACGTCAGATGTTTAGAACACTGTTCCATAGAGAGCTTTTCACGTACGACTACGTTTTCGATTGGAACATGCTGAAATTCGTAAGTACCATGTGTGGCTCCTCTATAGTTTTTATTTGCTGGAAGGCGATGGAATGGAAGTTACTTAAGGCAACATTTTTATGATGACACTACAGAACCATCTGTATCATAATATGATACAGATATGTCTAACAACGAATTCGTATACGTGGGACCTGGAGACGGGATTAAGATTGGAATAGAATGAGTTTGCACTTGATTATAAATTTTATTATCCCATACACTTTGTGAGCCGTTGCATTTTTTCATAGTATGTAGTATTCTATGAGGTTACGACCAAGGTATCAGTAAAAATTAGCACGCTTGGGTAGTTCCAATTTATTACCACGAAATGAGCTCAAGAACTTTTCTTTTCAGTCAACCCAGATGTAATTGATGTGTTGCTCATTCAGCAGAACACTGCGCCATTTCTTAACAGTAGTTTGATTGCATGAAAGGTTTATTATAAAATGGTTAATTTTCTGTGCTGAACAGGTGTGTTCGAAAATGGTCATCCAGATATTTGGATCCTGGGTTTTGGAATCAAATGTAGGAAATTCCATGTCATGCACACGAGATTACCATAGAATCCAGATACTGCGAATTCCTGTGTTCGTACTCTTGCAATAGAACAATTCAGCTGAATTTAGATCGCAATGTGGAAAGTGGGTTTATTTGTGACCGCGTATACTGGCGATCCTACCGACTGCGCCATAATTGCAGTTTTGCATTTTGTGTAGAGTCATACATAATGTAAAACATCATACAGTTATTTATTTACTTACATTTAGACTGAATTTTGTATGTTAATACTGCATTTAGATGAAAACATAAATATTTCTCTGCAGACCACTACATTGTTAAATGACAGAAGGGAAAAATAGTCCAAACCAACACCGCGTAAAATGAATTGATTCTACATTCCTACATTCGTGGCATTCCATAATTAAATGTTCTAATGTTCCACTTTGATATCCCCATTTCTGACATTGTGGAAGTAATAGCCGCATACGCTATGGTTCTTAAACCAGGGTACGTGCTGGTTGAATTCGTTTGTACGATCTGCCGTTCAGTGTCTCTACGAATTGATCTTTCTATTCCGTAGTGCGTCTTCTTAAATATCGGTGCAAATTCTTCCAACACTAGATTGTGTAGAGTGGCTCTGTGACCTTGGAAAATGATTACCGGCTCAATTATTGTATTTACAATCCTTTTTTCCGTGGTTGCAGGGAGGTACTCGTGGTGCAAATAACGAAGAGCAGCAACGAGGAGCTTCTGGAGGTCAGCAGGTGGGTACCGGTGGAGGAGGAACTGCTCGGATCACAGTTCGCATAGGACCTGGTGAACGCGGAACGAACGGGGCTCGTGGACGCCCCAGACCCGCTTTGGCTCTTCCGGCCAACTCCAGCCCAACCACCGGTGAGTTTGATATCGCCCCTACAGCATGTTTCATCCCTTAACATTCAACTTTTGTATATAAAATGGAATGGTAATGTATATATTGAGTTGTTAGTAGAACATAGTGATGTCAGAAGTAACCTATAGTGTTCCAAATGATTAATAAATATACCTGTCGTTTCTCTTAACTGATCTATATTTACCTTTTTTTACTTACGGTGTTTGAATCATTGAATCAAAATATCATCTATGTATCGAATTGTGTGAGTATCGGGGGACCGAGCAACTTGCTCTACTAGGTTTTTGAGATACTTCCTATAAATGACAGTTGTTAATTGAGGTCATGATGGATAGCATTCCCAAAACACTTAGGTATACCGTTTTGATGTCTTGGAGTGGATGGATGGTTTAGTATTTGTGTACTGGTAAAAGTGACTGCTAAAAGTTAACTCGTATCTGCTGTATACGAGTTAACAGGTATATCAGTGTTGTTATAACTTATGATGTAGTGAGGTTCTATTTCTCGTTATTCTGTATTTTCGGAGTGACCCTCTTGCTACTTGGTTGGTGGCCTCAGTTATCAAACAAGTATTTTTCAAGATTTTAACTTGAGGGTCTAGTGTTTTTGGTACAAACCACTTTCCTCAAATTTCCAATATACTGCTTCCAAGTACACCAAGGTCGTCAAAGCCACATTATTTATACACCTGTTCATGAATAGTTCAGCCCAACATTTAATATTGTCCATCATACATGTCTTCCTCATGTTTGATTGGGCTTAATACTCTCTGCATTCTTTGGTTCAGTATCACTGGACTGTTCCTATATTTAATGTATCGTGAATTTTCTCTTTGCATTGAAATTGAGGTGTAACACTGAATCGGGAGAGAACTGGAATCAGTGAGTACCTACCGGCATTAGTGTGCCAATATACAAACATTCGGTACGGCTGTATATTCGGTGAGGTCAATAACTACGGTGCAAACAAAACTTCCTCCCGACCGTTACCTCTACGTGCCAATTTTCGTAGGGCAGTTTTAAGGAGTGATAGAAAATGTATCTAGTGTACCATCTCAACCTGTAGCAATCAAGCTGAGCTTTAGTTTGTGAAGGATTTTAATATAATTATTCGTTATTTGATGAGGTCAATTGAAAGTGTGACAGTTTCAAATCATTATGCTGAAGTTTTTATTGAAGTAACGGCATAGAAACTCTCGTATTTCTTGGCCATAAGACTGTATTTTGTTAGTAATTTCGATTGGAAAATTTTCACCATTTTCGACTGAGCGATGTGTATTCATTTATCTGCACAAATTGTTAATACTAATTCCCAAATTTGTAGGTTCGTAATCTTTTTGTGCTATCATTTTCATCAGAATTAGTATTGCCTTTCTATAATGTAAGGCTCGAAAATCCCCTCACCTAATCCTCACCTCACTTCTATGGGTGTTTCTCCGAGAATGTGTATTTTTCAAGGATGAAAATTTCTGAATTTAAAACGATAAAAATCACCTTTTTCATTCAAATTTGTGCTCTCCTTGAGTTCCTTAGTTGACACTGTTAGCAGCAGCACAGGACAGTAAGATCAACTACCACAATCTATTTTAGAACATTTTGACTGCCAGATGAATGAAAATTTTTAACAAATCATCAAATATAGGACAAAGGTAGATGCAATAGTTAGGCATTTTCAACTCAATGGAGAGTAGTTCCGTGATGCATACAGAAAACACAACAATTACAAAAACTACCAACAATTGAAGTGACCAGACTAAAAAAACAAACAATTGAAGTGACCAGAAGAATGAAAGACAATTAAAATACTCACATGATTTTAGAGGTACCTTCACCCACGGACTCTTTGTTGTCCTCTGATGATGCAATTAAAGGGTAGATGATGTAAGGCCTGTAACCAATGGTGCCAAACTTGGGGCGAAAATGTTTCCAACGCTATTTGTTCAGTGAAGGGGGGCATGAATTCGAAGAGCCAGATGAATGAAGGTGAAACCATGGGATGCAGAACCTTTTAGGACAACGATAGCGATTTGATGTGACTTTCCCTTAAAACTAGAGATGTTAACCAACACAATTTTCTAGGAAACACTTCAGTCTTCCATGAACTTAGTGCTTTACTGAGTGTGGGAACTTTGCTGATACCAGCATAGGACAGCCAGATGAATGAAAAAATAGCACTGCTTATGTAGTTCAAGTTGCTAACTTGTATAAAAAATAAGAAAAAGTTAAAAAATTGCATAATAACAGTGAGATATTGACACTGGACAAGAACACATTCTCGGAGAAAGACCCATATGAGAGGGGGATGAATCACATTGTGTCGTGAGGTTGTATGAATGGCCAAATTTTTAGCTTCCGCACGAGGTCGGGCGATAACCGGTGAAGGCGGACAGGAGCGACGAGTGTCGATGCGTCTCCACAGGGGTGTAGCCCACAACTCATCCACTCTCGACCTATCAGTGCCGAGGAGCAATCAGCACACTCCAGCTGCCACCACCCCAGTTGACAAGTATGTTCTCTAGAACACCCCACCCCCAACGCAACCTCCATCGTTTTCGAGTATACACTTTTTCAGTTTGTTTGGTTTTTCTAGATTTTTTTATTTATTTTTCAATTGAGACATTCCATTTTGTACCTTCATATTAACTGAGGATGCGTATTGATTGACAATAACTACACATGTATCGCGTTCTACGTCATCTTGTTATCAATGGTGAAAATAAAGGGGAGAAAATAGCTGGGAAGTGTACTCTTTGATATGAGGTCTGCTAATAGTACGAGGCATTTCCAGAAAGTACCAAATGACATCGTACTCAATTGTTGTGGGCTTCAAAAAAATTTATTTAAAAAAAAAAAGATTACGGTTAAGATGTTTGGGTGCTATTTTTCTACATAGTCGACGTCTCTTTCAATGTAGGTTGTGAGACGGCAGATTGATTCTTCACCTTCTCGTCTGTTGAACATTTGTTTCCTCCCATGTGCTTCTTCGGGGGAGTGACCAAATGGTAATCAGAAGGCGCCAGGTTGTGGGAATACAAGGGGTGGTTCAAAACAACCCATCCAAATGAGTTCCAAAGGCTTTGTGACATTGGACGTGTGGGACCCTGCTTTTGAAGCTGTTTTGGGACCCACCTTACGCAATCTTTATGAACCACCGTATAATAATATTCAGTACCTCCTTTTGCCTTAGAACTCTCTGTCTCATGTCTCGTATTAGTACCATAGGAATGTGGCCTGCGAGAATTTTTTTCGTTTTTGAATCGCCGTCATAGACTATAATCATTTAGAAACGAGATTAAGTTTGGGAAAAATATGTATTTTGTTTTGATTACCTTCGATTTTACTCAGTTGCGTGTTGAGTGGCGTTTTGCTGTAATATTGATGTAGAAAGGTACGGTAATTCTCCGGATTGGAAGTGGGGTACTCAACTATGAGAAAGTATGATTTTTTCGGGAGATGGAACGCGAGCTCCTGATCTTAAACGCGTTCTTCAAGGACTTGGCACATAAACTTTTAATTTCAAAGAGATATCGTCACAAGTTCCTTTAATATTCCTCCCCTATACGCGAAATTGTGAGGTTCTCAATGCAGAATAGTTTTACTCTGCCAATTATGATTCTGTTCTTATTCCAAAAGTTGTGAACGAATTTGTTGTTGTGAACAAGTTTTCAATACGCATCCTTTTTTATTATTTAGAGCATTGCTTTTGGTCCACCAATCATCTCACAAATTCATGGCGTTTGTTTTTATCTGTCTTCATCTTTGCATCAACCACTTATTCCCTACTACTCTCAAAGGCATCCTGTTGTAACTCCATTGAGTTTGCTATGTCCCTGTTTATCTCTTTAATATGGATATGGATAATATGGATTCTTTTTAATATGGATTTCTCGTTATTTGGTTTACTGCTCCACTGGGTTCAGATTCACTTAATATCACGTGAATATTGTGTTACTTGAGGTTACCTATTGTTTAATATGTTGAGCATACAGGGTCAAACTTGGATGCGACTAGTACTTGAAGAAATCAAATTTAAACCCAATAGTTTATAACTATAATTTATAGAAAAACAAAATAGACTGGGACATAGCTAGGATTCATGCCTTGTTGTTCTCGAGATGTGGCTCTCAAAACCTGACACAACTTTACTGCGTAAAGTGACGGCGTCACACATTTTTACCAGGAGAGTTTGGTCAGGTTTTGGTGCTGCTGAATGTGTTTTCTTTCGCTCAACATTTCTTGCAATGTTGCATGCTTTGCGAGTTCCGTAACAGTTTTTCGTGTATTTTACTGTTTTCTCACTCGCATGGATTATGGACGTGGATGGGGGTCGTATTGGGTATAGTACAGATTTGGTATTGCATGACTGATGGACTAATGAGGTGTTGTTTAATTTAGGTTTTCTCCCCACACTTCTGTATTTGGAGAAGCAGTTGTAAAGTAGTCACAAGCTGAGAACCACTTCGTTTACTTGAGATGTTTGCCTGTCAGATCTACCTGCTGACTAGGTTTTATGACTCTAGCTCAATATAAATACAAACAGGTCAATGGGCAGGCCCATAACCTGACATTCCAACCCATAGTCGAGCCAGCTATAAAAAAGAAGTATTTAGTTTTCTGATCAGGAGGGGAAATCGAGAATGTGAGCACCTATTTTCGAGCATATAATATACAAACAGAAAGATATGTACATACAACTAAAGCTACTATTGTGAATATATTGAATTAACTATAATAAATAAATTATGTGTCTGCTAAACTAAATAAATCAAAATTAAAAAAAATTGTACACACTCCGATAACTTGAAATTAATAGTGGACATTGAAGCAATGTGGACTGTACATAATATTTACAATTAGAGATTAATAATACAAAAAGTGTAAGGTGACTCCCTTACTTAGCACGGAACTGTGTTCCAAAAAGTGGGGTAATTCCATGGTTAATTTATTTATTTTATTTATTTATTTTTTTTTTTGCACTGCTGTAAAAGAAGGAATAAATTTCATTTCATTCATTCATTTCATTTGTACAACGTTTTTCTAGTAAAAATCTCAGCACCCCAGAAACTGTCGACAACTCCTTCCCGTTGAGGGCCCTAAGTAGACGGAATTCAGAGCTGGGGACGAGCAAACATTTAATAACCAGCTTTTCGGGAGGTCCAATGCGATTCGTGTATCTACAATATTGACATCACTAGCTCCTGCACTAATAATTGATCTTTCTTATCTAATTTCTAACTCAAATTCTCATTTTTCACAGCTCAGTGTCCGGAGGGGCAATGGCACCCCCGCCCTTGAGTCCGCCCGGCGGCGTTCGAAGAGGTTCAGTCTCTAAAACGGATACGACCCGAAAGAAATGAAGGCACGACCCGCCCCCCACCCATCAGTGAGGAAAACGCCTGCCACCCCACTACTGAGTGATACAAGTTGTTCTACATAATATTTAAAAAAAGGATAGAAAAAAAAAAGAAGAAAAGTGCGTCCAGTTTGTTGAGTTTGCCAACCCTGCTCAATGATGAAAAGTTCAAGGAACGCGTCTCTAAGAAGAAAAGCCCCATCATTTTGAGCTCACAACCTCACATTCAAAGTTCTACTTCATGAACTATAGGTGAAGCTTAGGTGCTTGTATGAGTTGAGTACGTGTAAAAGCTTACTAAACTGTTTTTAAAAGTACGTCGAAGTTATTTTTGTAAAGCGTCTATAATTGGTAGCATTTTTATTTTGTTTTCTGTTGGTTCTGGGCTTCGTTTAGTGAATTGACTATTAACTGTATTTCTTATCCCTCTCCCTCGTATTTTATCTTAATAGCTCATAATTTCTATTTATTATTGTAGTTCATCGTGTAGAGTTTTGTTGAATTTGTTTCTTTTTTACCCTCCCGTTTTTTATCTCATTTTTGTTTTTTTTTTTCTTTTTGCTCCCTCTAATGAGAAATACGGCGTGAATGGTCCCAGCCACGGAATGGCTTCCATTTATTTGATAATAAGTACTATTGTTTTCATTCTAATATCGTAACGGAATTTAATTCACCCCAAAAAATATTTTGTTTTTTCCCGTCAACTGCTGTGCAATTTTGTCGGGTGCCGGGTTGATTTATCTACAATGCAGTTTTGATGTGAGTGGCTGATTTTTTCGTAAGATCAACAACAGTCACAAGATCTTGATGTTGATCATTTTTACTTACCCGTAAAGATCATCGTGTGCATCACCCGAATGAATTATCCAACAATCCAAAATTCCACATCGAATCAGTCAACTGAATTTAGTTCGTTTGAAATTCAAGATTTTCCATTTCTGAATCAGGAGTTTTGACATTCCGTTTGTTGAAACATTTAGTAGAGAGTGAGGTTCGAGTTGAAGGGTTTGTTGTGGTTGTATTTAAGTTGAATGTGTTCTCCCCACGATTTCATGCAAGGTTTAGCGGCCAGAAGTAATGAGATGCTCTTGTGTTCATTATACAATTTTACAATTACTTAATCGTCTTGCAACATCCAGTGGGCTGTTTCTTTGAATTTTGTTGCCCCCTGGTGGTTCTCAGATATCAATTTATTCCTACTTTTACTCATTTTAAAGTTATTTAATCAAAAATAACAATTTTATTATAATGAGCAACCTCATGACTTCTACTGCTTACTTTCAACCCACTAATCTAGTCACTATCTACTACAATTTCAGAAGAGCCACGACGAAACTCTTGAATTTGAGATCTAAAACCTTGAATTTAACTCGGAAATGGTGTACGTCCTAAGTCTGAACTATGTCTGTACTTCACATCATACAACTTATCCGGTTGATTGTGAAAGTTTTATGAGAATCCCGCACTCCGAAATATTAACTTTAGCGAATCCGCCAAACCGTTCCTTTAAATTTTTTATTGCAGTTGATGGGATTTTCTTGAATATGAATGGACAAAACAAAGAGTCCATTTCGCTCATGTGTTTAGATTTGAGTGCCCCTACTTAGTATGCGTCATCCTTTACTCGTATAAACTTTCTTTTTTTTAAATTTATAATATCGAATAGGACTTTGTACTGATTATTGTAAATAAGGTATTGATGTGATCACCCATAGATTAAGGTTGTATAGCGGGTAGTGCTCATTTTATTGTTTCCAATTAGCTATCATTACTAGGCCTAAATTGTAATAATCGTGTATTTTTTCAATAGTTTTTTGGTTTTTGACATGAGCACGATCGACGGTGTTTTTTGACATTTATCCTCAGAAAGAGTCAAATGGTTTCGATGACAAACAAATTTTTTTCTTTGGGCGATTCCAATGGCTCATTGTCGAAGATAATAAACCAAAAAGGTCCGCACTTCGTCGTGTACGAATTTTGAGAGGTGCCGTTTCTTAGCGACGATTTTGGCGCAGTTTTCCCCCATTCCGTTAGTTGACCTAAAAACAAACAGTCCAAATATTTGCCTTTGAAGCCAAATTGGATTAAATAGCATAGCATGGCTTGTTATTTACGCATTTTTTTTTTTTTTTTTTAATCTTGCAATATAAAGCTCAAAACTGCGCATAATGGAGGATTTGACAGTGCGTGCGTTGAAGATTAGATACTGGAAGGCTGTTCTTATTGGAAGGTTAGTTTCTGGTTGAAAAATGAAATGTGGAAAAAAAAAATTTCTCATCAAAGTGCGGTGAAAATTAATCTTGGCGTTTCCTACTGTTGATCATTTTGAAAAAAATGTTTGTTTAAAAGTGTGGGGGGAAATGTTTCGACCTATATCTCATAATATTGAATAAAAGAAACTGGTGTCAATGAAAAACAAAACAATTCACCAACGAACCAATTTTCTTGTAAATACTTGAATGTAACATAAAAAAATTATATTATGAACTGTGTCAAAACAAAATTAATGTATTTGATTTTTTCATACTCATAGGAGTAAGTGTGTTTGTATAATTAACATGGTATTTGATGTCAAATGTTTCAATTTATTCGCATTTTATCAATCTATATTAGTACTTGTCTTTGTCCATTTTGAAGAACGAAATCTTCAGGAATTTAATGGAGTGACCCCCCCCCCCCCCCCGAGTGATTGTGGGCTCTATGGAGTCTGTCAGAATGATGATGTAGGTGAGTGATTGTATGTTCGTCGGTGTCACAGGGGTGGAAGAGGTTAGGTCCCGTTCCAGCTTGAATTCCCAGCAAAGTACCCATTTTTCAAAACTCTTTCTCGCATTTTTTATTAGGTATAAAATGGTTTCGGATACAGATGTTATTCGGTTCATGATTAGTCCTAGAATGAAATTGAATCTGCAAGAGGTGAATTGTAAATTGATGGAGCTAAATATCACATTGAAACCGCAATTTTAATGTGTACAATACCTACTGGATAGTTTGGTTGATATTCAGAGCGGTGAAACACGTTTGGCTCTGAAGGGGGCTTGGAGAGGCGACACGGTTAGCCACGGGGTTGTACGCTCTTGAAATTAATTTCTACATGATATTATATTGTATAATTAGGACATAATATGTCCAACTAATCAGTTGAAAGGGGAATGTTTTCATTCCGCAACCCTGTCCACTTGATTATATGTCCCCGTCTTTATGGGACCCGATTCATACAGACCCGTTCTCAACTTAGCCCAGCTGGAAGTCGATTTAATGTCATCAGAATCATGAGCTCGTACGAGATTTTTGTGAATAGTTTAAGAGTTCTCCTTCTGTTTTCTCTGTTCAAAGATCCTTCCATTAGTTCTTCTTTCTGGTAACCAGAGTACAATGAAACCATAAATCTCCTTACTAGTATATTAGTCATAAAAACTTTGTCTTAATTTCTATGACGACATTGGTTCTCTGATAATAGTAGTAATTTCGTGACCAAACGCGCCATTGGTGGCCAAACTTGTTGTTTTCGTAGCCAAACGTGTTGCGCTTTCAGCCCTCGGTGGCCAAACGTTATACTCCCATTCAGATAGTGGGATATTCTACCTACTACGAAAAGACGTTAAATAATGCCCGTGAAAATAAATAAAAATAACATGTTCATAGAAAAACTTTACTATGCCCCCCCACAACTCTCTACCGAGTGTCCTGGAAATTGCCTTTACGTCAGTAAATTTGTATGTCTCAAGTCAATAAACAATTTCCAGTACTGTAATGTAGAACCCAATATGCTCCTCTTCAAACGTCCACCAGCTCATACTTCTACAACTGCCAATCTCGTCTGACAGACCCTGTATCTGCTATTTTATTCGTTACATTGTTGTATTTATATTATATAAATAATAAATTGAATGAATCAGTAGAAGTTCTTATTCTAACATCCGAATTTAAGACTGATTTCTTCATATTCAAGTTGACAGCAGTTTCAACAACTTCGTGATTTTTGTAGCGCCCGTGCAAACCTGCATTGACTTTAATAAAATTAAGTTTTGTGTTGCTGTGAATAAAATGCATTCAATGATGGTACCTATTTAGAACATTTTAACGAATTTAGAACGCATGTCCTTAATCCCTTTCGTGAATACACTGAGATCGTTCCTCCAATCGAATTATTGGCAAATGCACTAGGAGCAGGTAGTTAGATACACCAAACGAGCTATGTAAATTATATATATATATTTTTTCCGAATAAATTGAAACAGTTTTCATGTTTTAATGAATAAGATGAAACATTATGTCTATTTCATACGTTGTTCAGGCTTATTGATTGGCCGAAAAAATGTTAAAAAGATAAAAAAGAGAAAAGAGGTTTTCATCAGTTGTTTATCGCCTTACATAGACTTGTAAACGTTCTACCAATGAAAAAATTGATTAAAAAAAAACAAAAAAAAACTACAATTTTGTACTTATTATTCGAGTACTGACAATTTTAAGAACATTTTTGTAAAATGCAATTGAAGACCAGGTATTGACAGGTAACAAAGAAAAAAATCCTAGATTTTATAATAGTTTGTCTAAGACTAATTATTAAAACGATTTGTAAATGTAAATATATGAAATTGGGAGTATAGTAAGTTTAGTTTCTCGCGATAAGGGACTTAATTGATGGGTGAGGAGTTTTTTGTGGTGTACGTTGTATTGAAGCTTTTTCAACGTCAAAATGTGAACGGTGTTGAAATGTGGTCTTCTAATTGCTTTAATTATGCTTTTTTGCACGTCTGAGGAGTTGGGGTTTTTTGTATCGGGTCAGAGAGAGGATTCGGTGGTGTTTTGGTTTTCCACGTGCGAGCCAGGAGTTTTGATTTTCGTAGGGTTTTCCGCGGCTCGAATTTTGATTGTTGTTGGTGTTGTACGAGTTTTGTGTACTTGAAATCAATTCCTGTACGATTGGTGACGTTGGTATGAAAAAAGCCGTTTTTGCAGCTCGCGCAGAATTTGGCAGCGTTGTTTCCCCCTGTGCCCTGATCACGGTAGGGTTGTGGATTTCTGCTATCAAGCTGCAAAGCTGACAGTTACACGTAGAATCAAGGAAAATCACTGCGACTTTTATTCACGTGATCTCCAACGCACCACCAACTCTCCCCCCATCCTGAGGCGACGATAAACTTCTTTTCTTGAATATTAACCTTTTTGGCACTGAATCGAAATACTTCGTTTCGACTTGTTCCAACTCGTGAGAAGTTCAAAAAACAGCTCATTCTTTTTGAGACATCGTAATGAAAACTAAATGTATAAAGAAAAAAAAGACGACTTATTAGTAGAGCTTATGTTATTACAAATTATTCGGACTATCGTTTGTGGTCCTATTTGCTGTTCTCATTCGGGTGCATATCGTTAACACACCAGAGCACCGTAGAATACTGAGGGAAAGGAAATACTATAAATGGAGAGAATACAAATTCCAATATCGAAGGACACTAGCTCTGTGGTAGATAACGCTGTACTATAACTATTTTTACGTGTTGTGTAAAACCTAGTATGTTTTTCATGACAAAAAAATTTATGATGTGCTCTATTTACCAATTTATACGTTATTTTTTTCGTTTTTTTAATTGTTAATCATATCATAATGTACTGCTGGTCTCTGGTCATTTTTATTTCTTACATCTTGACCCGTGACTCATACATAGGTATTCAACACATATGTCTCCTGCCAATTTACTGATTGTTTCCCAATTGTGTTACTGACAACGTAACGGCCGCGTTCGTATTTTTCAATGAAAACAAACTATATTTGAAACGGCTTTTTCCCATGCGAAAAATTAAAAAAAAATACATTTTGTAAAACTCACTATGTTATTTTTTTGTTTGTGAATTAATCAACTACCTTATTATTTTTTAAAGACACTGTCTAATATTTTAATAAATCGTATTTCGCTCCCATTATTATTTCGTTTGGATTCTGTTCTCCTTTATTTCCTCGTGAGTATATTTCCGTAAGAGCATGGTTGGGTACTACTGAAATTATCTGGCGATTTTTATGAATAACCTTAATAAGTCTGATGTTAAGGGATCTAAATCACACATACTCTTAATAAGTCTGGGAACTAAATCACACACACTCTTAATAAGTCTGGGGACTTTGGTTCTGATTTTGGGGGATGGATCGGATTTTTTCAAGCAAATAAAAAACTTATAGAATCTAGGAATTATCCTGGATTTTAATGAGAAGGGCTCCAACCTTTGATCAGGTTCCTTGTATAGGTTACAGCTGGAATCGGCCAGAGATGGAACTCTAAATTAGGTACTGTCTGCCTAGTGGCATGAATATGATGGATTTAGTTGAAGAGTCGAGAACATCTTACATTAATTTCTGAGATATATCTGAAAAACTGAAACAAGGACTTGTTGAGAATTTAGTGGTTTTAAGGCTGCCCAAAGTTGTGCCATCAAAAATGTTGGTGGGAAACCACAGATCACTCATATTAGGACCCAAGGGGACCATTTCGTCGCTTAAGAGGCAACACTACGTAAACGACAATTTGGCCAAAATGGGACACTTTCTCATTCAAATTTTTGCCGGGAAATAGCCTGGAAACATCTGATTTTAAATTACCCCAACAGGAAGTGCTCTATTCGCATAGTTGATGACACTCATGATTGCAATGATAAAACAACACCACACAAGTGAAACCCGAAAAGTGACACCTGAAAACCAGTCAAATGTCGTTTTTGTGGTGTTGCCTCTTAAGCGACGATTTAGGACAATAAAAACAACTAGCAGAATTTTTGGGTAAAAAACGACTGCAGAATTCGCTTGTGCTGAAAAACGACTGCAGATGTTCTTCTTGTGCTATCTACTGTGTGATCTTGGTAGAAACCTTTTTCCATGCTGTGTGATCTTTCGATTGTAACCAACAACAGAGTGGCAGATTCGTAGGTGCCGTTCGTGGGAAGGTTTTATCGAAATTTGAACTACGCGCCAACCGTTGGTGCGTTATCTTTGTTACTTTGTTGGCACTACTGCCTCGATAGTTAAAACAGCTGATAGCTCGGTCAGTGCGGAAAAATTTTCTTGCACTCTTGTCCTCGTTTTTACGACAATTTGCGGTGAAAATGGGTTTTGGAGATTATCCGGCCGAGTACAACCCTAAAGTGCACGGGACCTACGATCCAGCTCGGTACTATGGAAAACGTAAGTTGAATGAATTCGTGGAGCAGTTAACCAAAATTGATTGACCACAAATGTCTCAGTCATCGGGCGTACGATGTAATCCAAGTGACCTTAGCAGAAAGAGTACTTTGAGTAAATTTGCCATAATTCCATCGATGAGTACTTACATGAGTGTAAGAAGTACTTACATAGTCCTCGTTCTCATATTCAATGAATCGTTGAAGCAAATTTAGTACATCTAACAACCTTGGTTGGTGTTCATCATTCTAAGTACCTACCTACGAATTTTATTGACACTTATACCTAAATTCTGACTCATTTCAGCGGACACGGCTTTCGGTCAGGTCAAGTTGGGAGAACTTGGAAACTGGCTGAGTCGCAGGAATAAGTCCCCTCAAGCCATCGTTGGAGCCATCAGCAGATGTAAGATTACCAACTCTCTATTGCTTTTATTGTGATGTTGACTGTTGAACCAAAACAACATTTCATAGTACTTTCAATACAGTTTTCGTGGGAGAACTAACTGATTGAAATTGTCCGATTATAGTTGAAGACTACAGGGTAACTACGAGGTAACTCGATTGTTACCAAAAATGAGTTAGCGATGGAGTTTGATAGATTTTGGGATGGCGGATACAAAGGTCAAGTCAAAACAGGGGAAAAACGAGTTTAAACGGGCTTCAAATCGCTGTCGAAAGATTAGGTAGCGTAAACAGGGGTGAAACGAGATATCCGGTGTAGGGCTCAACCAGAAGGCTCTAGCTGAAACTCCTAGCGATTGGATCAGGCTTTTCAAAATTGCCCTGTGTAAGCCATCATTGAAAAAGTAGACACGTACCTTGTTAGAAACGTGCGAATTTTTAATACGATTTATGGAAACAAAGCTCAATTAACGTTGAAGATGAGGTCAATGAGAGTGGTGAAAATAGACAAAAACCATTTATTACTATGTTTAATTTCTTAAAAACTGGCTCAAGTGAAGAACACAGGCAATTTCCGAGGGAAAATTGACACTCCTGAACATTTGGGAAAAATTGAGTAACCCCATTTTTTCCCTGTAGTCTTCAATTGTACTTCCAACATGTCACTTACTCATTTGTTATTTGCGCTCAGCGTGGTGGAGGTGGCAGCACAAGTACGTGCAGCCCAAGAGGACTGGAATCGCTCCGATCATGCAGATCGCCTGTGGCATGATGGCCGTTTTCTACGTTCTCAACTACAAGAGGATGAGTGAGTTGATTCGTTTTTTAAGATAGATTCTCTTGTTGTAAAATACAGTCGAATGCCAATACCAATCGAAAAGTAAATTCATTGTACTCAGTTTGTGGTAGATGTGGCTTTTCACATTTTTGAGGGTATTGAAGCATTTTTGGATGATCCGAAGAGGATTCTGAAGTCAAACTGACTACTAGTGCACCAATGAGGGGTGTACTAGCCTTTACTTAAATCGAGGGTCTCACGGCAACTTCCCACATCGTCATTTGGGCAACTTTTCAGCAGAGCCAAAAAACCATCTGCCATTGACTATGTTTACTGAGTAATTCAGTAAAATAAATCGTGAGATTTAGTGTTACCTAACTTATACTTAGATTGATCCGCCGGGGGAAAACGCTTCAAATGGTATGCATAACTCATTTTAGCCAAAAGTGACGATGTGGGGTGTTGCCGTGAGACCCTCGAAATGATAATATATTTTACTACTTTGAAATCCAGAAGTAGTAGTATTTCATGAATTTATCTCAGATTTCATTTATTTGACTTCATAAAGATTCAATAAAATTTGTGTAATTACTATGATATACTTAGTTCTTACTTGTGTAGTACACAAGTACAATGTGTACGTCATGAATTCTGTAATTCTGAGCCGTTACAAATGCATTGTAATTCATTTGGTGTTGTTGCTTTTTTCAGAGGCTCACCGCAGGATGGAGCGCCACTAAGCTGCCCTCATCAGTAGTTCAGTAGAAATCTGAGATCGTCGAGTCTTTACTCGAAGAATTTACTTCCGATGTAATTTAATGTTATCAAAACCTGCTCTAAAAGATCATTCAATACACAAGTACTCTCGTCATTTAAAATCAATTTATTAAAAACACATTTAAAAAAAATTCCTTAAATATTAAGACAATGGTGTACGTTTTTGCGAGTTATCCTGAGCACCCTCTGCAACCACAGTGTATGCATTCCACGATTTTACCCTGGAACAAATAAAAAGTTAATTAAAGGTGAGAGATCTGACAGTTTTGGACTTATTCTTACGTAAACGGTTGGACTTATTCTTACGTAAACGGTAGGATTTCCTGACTGATGGGGGGTGAAGGCCCGGGATGTTTCAGTGCCAACCAGCGTTCTATTTTGGAAAATCGAAG
Organism: Stenodema calcarata; assembly: GCA_963920205.1. Classification (NCBI taxonomy): domain Eukaryota; kingdom Metazoa; phylum Arthropoda; class Insecta; order Hemiptera; family Miridae; genus Stenodema; species Stenodema calcarata. The sequence continues at coordinate 17,031,391 of OY986059.1, forward strand.
GTAAAAGGCAAATGGGGTGCGCATCAGGTGGCCAGTTGACGTAGCCTACAACCATCCCAGACACGGAAATGTTCAAGAAGGCCATTTCAACACAAGGTAGGCAATCGACTGGTAATTTAATACCTTCCGGATGAGTCTTATTTCTACATAAGCACGGTGGTGGAGGGGTGTACTGGGGCAGTTCAATGGCCAAAGATGATCATCAACATGAAATCCTTTTGGAGGCTATCGACAGTGTCTTGGATGACCACTCAAAAGTATGATTTCCCTTGGGTTTACAAACGAATTGAAAGTAATACTTTACTCAAAACCATTGTTAAATTGAGCAAAAATGAATTTGCCAACAGCACGCGGTGTTCCCAGGTAGTCAACCATCCAAGTACTAACCACGCCCTAATATATCGATATTTGGATACTATCGATGGCCATCCCTAGAGCAGTTGCACCAGTAGACTGCTCCAAAGATCAAACCTTTTGCCCCTGTACAAAAATGAGTCTAGCCTAGCCCATGTACATAAGGGTTGCTATCCGTGTATTGTGCTTATCAAGCGCCCAAAGAACATAATATTCGATTAAAATATAAAGTTAGAAATACTCAGATGAACTGTGACCAGGGGCACTGATGAGGAGGCAGGAAGATTTGTCTGTTTGTAGACGTTAAATCAATTCGCTTCCAACATTACCGCTTCTACTACAAACTTTTCTTCAGATTCGTGCTTCACAAAGAACCATTTTGGTTGTGACATTGTAAACTTTTGCATAAAGTATACCATTTACCATTCATTTTCTGTTAATCCTTTATATACTGAGTTCGAAAGCTCGTTGACATCTGGATCCTCAAGACTGAATCACTCAACATAATATTATTTTATGAAATATCCATAACGATTTTATGAAACACAAAAACGTAACTGGTGGGAGATGTAATTGTTTTGATTTTTTTAATGGTTCAAAATCGCATTCTCGATATTATTTTTGCCAAACAATCATTGAAGGGCTATCCAAAAACCAACGAAAAGTGTGTTGAAATATTGGACAAGGCTAAGTCCCCCCAAAGTCTAGGAAGCGTATCTGTTGCCAGAACTTCATCACTCGTACCTACTCCCCGCTCCAATGGTCACTGCCCTGAAACGTGGTAATTCGACGTATCATTCGTGAGATACCCCACTTTGCTGTATTTCCGAGTGAGGGGCTGTCGATCATTTTATGAAGACGGATAAAATGCAGGACTTTTCTCTATGAATCATTACGTCCTTTGTAATCATCTCAAAGGATCACATAGTGATTTACTCTCACAATTCAAACAAAATTCTTGCCCAATTTTTCAGTCACTATAAAAATGTGTCTTTTCTCAACAGCCTATGCCTGCTAGAAGCTATTTGTGAACCTACCTCTTCCAATTTAGCTTTGGGAACCCGGCAAATGCAGCTGGTTCCAAAGTTCGTGTCTCTGGTTTGAATACACCGCAAGCAGCATAGATTTTCGTAACCCTGTTTCTTCCACTTGGCGATAAGGTTTCGGTCAGCGATGTTTTCGTTCAGACAATGCTCGTAAAGCTCTGAAAGGTAATTTATTATTATCATTAATAATTTGATTGATAAATTCATTAATTACCTATGTTTGATATCAATATAGACACATCTACCAATTGATTGATAACTTCGTGAATTGTGTTTGATATCAATATGGACACATCTACCAATCTTAATTATCTTTACTCTTGATTATCCATTTATTATGTATCTGATACATAATAAATGGGTAATCAAGAGAGGGTTTCGATTTTGATTTCAACCGAACATGAATTTTTGTACACTCCTGACTAAGAAATTGGCCCTGCGTCATGACTGAATGGGTGTCAAGTCAATGTCTTGGGTTTTCTCAAATTCAAGATTTAAGGATTCTACCAGAGGACACAATGATATTATCTGTGTATTATATCTAAGTGAGATTGATATTAGTGTAAAATGAGCTATACATCCAACACTGCCCTAAGGTCTCACCTCTACTGATAGCTTTCCTACGGTAGAATAGATCGTAAATATATCTGGATTTCTGATGATGGATTTTGAATATTGGCCACAAGGACTCCACTTTCCTTTTGCCTTCGTGTGGCTCAGTTTCCGCTGCAAAAAGAACAGCAACAATGTATATCGACATGACAACAACATGTATATCGACTTTACTAATACGTAAGGCTCTTCAGTAGAAGAATACTTATGGAACACGTTATTTAAATGATGAATAACTCCGAACAAGTGGGGTTTACTCAATTGTAATATTAATAAATAAGTTCAACGTTTAAAACCTTCTCGCATCTTTTGTTCAAGCTCCTCCAAAGTTGGTTCGATCAACTCCCAGCCGTCTGGTGGCGGTTTTTTGCTGCGACGGACTTTCGGCATATTTGGCTACTTCAAGAAAGGATTAACTATTTCACAACCCCAACTATACTGTTCACAATGGATTGTTTTCAACACAAATCGGAATACTTTTTAAAAAAATCGACAGAAGGATGAGAACGGTCACGAAAATTGGGTAAACAACGCCAATCGACTAGGGATGTATAAAAAGTATCGATACTTCAAAATATCGATACTTTTATGAAAAAGTATCGATACTTTTTTTTGCAATGTATCGGGATACTTTTCCTTTGTTCGCGGTATCGACACCGATACTTTATTCAAGGATCTTTTCTTACTTCAAAGTTTCACAGAAGACTACAAAGCCTGATCGCTACCATACCTGATGTCCCACCATTTGTCAACAACTTTGACATAAAAATGGAGATGATCACTCATTCAACTGATGCTGTCCGGCATCTAGTAGGATTGGACACGTGAAACAACTCAACTGATACTGTGCACTAATGTCAGGCATGGGTGCAGGCAGGACAAATAAACACGCCTTCATGGATTGTGTTGATTCGCGCCTTCCCCTTCGAGTGTTCCAGGTCCACTATAGAATTTTAAAATACTGATACCTGCTCCACTTTAGTGCGTTCGCGTTGTTTGAGATTGAGAAATCTCAACGATGAAGTTCATGTGAATTGGCTTTGGATGCGAGATGACTTGCGAGAGAAAAACTTGGCTTCGTCAGCGCTCGAACGGAAGTTTGAGGAATTAGTGGACGGCTATGTCTGTCATCTCGTTACGTGAAGTGGAAGACTATAACCTACTGGTTACCTCCCCTCAATACGGCACCCGAAAGAAGTTAGGATCCGAGTGACGTCATCGGCTTTGACCGTTTCAACTCGTCTACTGTAGTACTGTGACCAATGAACCAGTCACAACCTCCCATCTGGTTTTGTATTGTATAAGCGCCACTCATCCTGTACAAACAAACTTTGTATGCTTATTTCCACCAATAAAGTATTCTTGATTCCATCTGGTTTAGGCTCGCTTCACACTAGCCCGGCAGTCGGGTACACGACGCCGGGTACCCGGTTGATGGGGCAAGGGTTCAGTTGGACGTTTCACATCAAGCCAGCAAATGTCGTGGTCGTCCAACCGACAACCGGCAGCCGGGTGAAGGCCGAGGGGGCGCCGGCCAGCCCCATAGCCGTGGACGGCTGTCGTGTCGTTCCAAGAAGTCGGCCCGGCTCAAGGGTCATGTGGGGGGATGAAGCCGTTCTCACTTACCCGGCAACATTAGTATCCGATTTGTTTTCTTTAAGTAACTTTGCCGGGCCCCTGTCGTCCTATATCCTGTCGTCTATATGTGAATAACCGACCGTGTCGTTGCCGTGTAGAAAACCGGGCACCCGACAGCCGGGCTAGTGTGAAGCGAGCCTTAGTGGTTAGGTTATCTGGCTGTCACTCAGAATGCCCGGGTTCGATTCCGGCATGGGAATATTTTTTTTACTAATGTATGTTACTCAGAGTATGTTTTTTACACCAAATTTAACCCCAGGTGGGTTGCAATACGGCACCCGATGTCAAAGCCGATGACGTCACGTAACTTCTTTCGGGTGCCGTAGTGCACCGCGAGAGTCAGACAAAAGAAACCTAACAGGACACAAAAGAAACCTACCTTCTTCTTCTTCGCTTCTTCGCTTCTGATGGAGGGTGCTTCTTCTGCGGTGCTTCCTCCACGGTTCTTTTTCAATAAAACTACCGAAATTGTAATTGTCATCGCCTTTGAGCACAAAGTTTACTAATAATTGTTGGAAATATTTACGTGAAATTTCATGAAATAGGAAAATCGAATCGTTAAATGAGGATCAAGGATTTCAATATCTTTCCGTCGGTGATTTCACACACACGGACAGAAAATCGGCTAGTATTCCCGTGAAATAATTCCAACCACGTACTGGCAACACTGGTCATACGTGTGTGTGTGTGTTGTCTGTGAAGTTTCACCCTGCAGGCAGTGTTTTGTTGAATTTTTTTCTCGCCAATCTCTCGATAATTCTTCCCGTTCATCATGCCTCGTGGTAAGTAGTACGTACCAAGTACGATAACCATTTTTATTGAATAAACCAAGTACGGTACCCAAACGACTCAAAACCCCGCGGGCGGTTGGAGCTCGTTGGCGGTCCTTATCGCAAATTTCAGGCTGTCAACGAGGGTAGGTTTTGGTTTCCGTAGTTATTTGGATATATTACGTGGATATCAATTGTTGACTTTGTGAACGCTTATCGAAACCTTCTGTATTTCTTCAGGTAAATATACGAACCACAAGGGTCGCGGTCGACGATTCACCAGCGATGAAGAGTTGGAGCAACAAAGGAAAAAAGATGAATATCGCCAGAAAAAAGTAGGTGATATTCGCTATAGGTAGAATATTGTAAGAAATGGAGTTATCGACATGTTGTCCATTTCTGCAGAAAACACCGTTATGCTGGTTTCAGTTATTAAACAATTCTCAATTAGAAACCATAACTGGTGAGCTAAGGGAGGTGAGTTTATTATATTGTATTGTTAAATATTATATTGTTCTAAAGTGAAAGGAGGAAGGGTAAAAGGAATCAAATTGAAGGGGATTGATGATGGGATAAACGACTTCGTTAGGAAGAACCAAGGTGTTACAGAAGTGAATGATGAGATACAATTGGGGTTTACATCATTCAAACATGTCAAACCTAACCTATCAATCAGAAAATAGTCAGATCAAAATTGAAGAAATCATTGTAGATCGTTGGACGTACTTAGTACTATCGAAGGTGATACCGTTTCCTGTACGTGGCTAATTCGTGGTTTTCATTATTGAAGGAAATATCGAGAAAATGTGTATTATTGCAGCTGAATTCGAGGGTGAATTTATTAAATGAAACTAGTGAAAGAGAATTCTGTGGATTCAGCTCAGTACCTCTGTTCCGTCACGTGAATTCTTTGTGGAAATACAGATTGCTGTAGACGACTGACGCTGGTGTTTCTAATGTACCTATGCGATTCTAGTTCACATTACATTCACTGGGCAACGTGCATGTACGCACCACATGATGGCTCCCCCATCCTCTGCAAGTCTTATTTGATACTTAGGTACAGTAGGTTTTAACAGCTCTTTCGCCTCCACTACGCTGATATGACGATGGCCTCTACTGTTTGATTAGTGACGATCAGTTCAATTATACAATCAAATTCTCTAACGGTGACAATTCATCGTCAATTGATAACCGTGAAAGGTACATGTAATCAACGAAACCTGCGTTAAATTATTCTCTCAATATTGAACCATCCAACGAGTCTACAGGATAAATCTCTAGTCAAATTCTAAAACCAAATGCCGTTTGTAATTTACAGAAAGAGAGAGGAATGGAATCCAGCGATGAAGAAGAGGACAAAGCTTCTGATGAGGAAGGTGGATCAGATTCTGACGAAAGCGTTGGCGAAGACGTTGTAAGTTTACATAGCTGCACTAAAGCATTAATGCTTCTATTGTTGGATTAAATGAATTTATTCTTGTTGCCCTTCGGATGATACGACTTTGAAAACAAACAAAAAATGGCTCTAGTATCCAGGAGTAAATTTCTCTTAATGACGCGGTTTGTGTGTTTGTGGTTTTTGCAGAACAAAAATAAAGGAGTGGCCAGCTTAATTGAAATATCAAACCCCAATCGAGCTCCTCCAAAGACGAAAAAACCTGCTGATATCCCTGAAGATGCCAAGCCTGAACTAAGTCGAAGGGAAAGGTATGAAATAGAATTTTAAACTTGAATGATTTTGGTTTATCATGTTAGCAAATCCTTTTAGCGAATTTTCGAAGAAAAGGAAGATATATCGTCGAGGAATCAGCAACACCACCAAGCTCGTTTTTCTCAATTTTTCAGGAGAGAGAAAAACCCGATTTTTTCGTCCATCAAGGCCTAATTGACTGAAGTTTTTCTCGATATCTATGATGAATAGGCCTTGATGGACGAAAAAAATCGGTTTTTTCCTCGCTCCTGAAAAGTTGTGAAAAATGAGCTTGGTGGTGTTGCTGATTCCTCGACGATAGGTATAATATAGGTATACGATAGGTTCTGCAACGGATTTTGGTAAAAAAATGTTTCTGAACAATATTATTGTTCTCGGTTCAAAATGTTTAAAACTCGAATTTCAGAAACATTTTTTTACCAAAATCCGTTGCAGACCATCCTGAATTCACTTCCAAAAGAGACCAAAAATCATGGGTATATATTTGAAATCGAGTTGAAAAGTTTAAATATGCCAAAAAAAATCGTTCTTGGCTATCGAAAAGCTAAGTTCGTTGATGTGCAGAATCGGGTCGCTCTAAGGGGGGTTTTTGGGAATTTTAAGGGGGGGGGGGGGAGGATTTACCCATAAATTCCAAAAAAGCAAACAGTCTGACAACAGACACCTCATTTTAAAGGTTTCTTTAAACGCTGAACACGATGGTAGAATCAGAATTGCGATATCTCATTCCGTTCTCAAACTGGAGAACTTTGAAGATGAAGAAACGTGGTTGTTACTTGTGGTGCTCTTCACGGTTCATCTTCTCTAATCTGATAATGGAATGAGATACCGCAATTTTGACTTCACCATCGTGTTCAGCGTTGAGAAATCTATAAACACAGGTGTTACTCGGCAAAAAAGGAGCCATTGAAATGTTGTTAAAGGAGCCACGTTTTGATAGTGAAATGGAAAAATTTTACATAAAACCAGTTATTTCTTCGAAACTTTGCCCTTATAGACATGCTGCATGACTGTGGATGTTTGGGTGTTGATGAACACATCAACAATATCAATATTATGTATCATCCATCTTACGTAAATAATCTTGGATTTGACCTGTGGAAGGTGTGTGCGTCACTCTGAAACACACGCTTGCCCGAATGTGACATGGCATTTCGTAAGGTAGACTAATTTTTGCAGAGAAGAAATTGAAAAGCATCGAGCGACAGCTCACTACCAGATGCTCCACGCTCAAGGGAAAACAGCTCAAGCGCAAGCCGACCTCGCACGTCTCGCTATCATCAAGCAGCAGAGAGAGGAAGCCGCCAAGAGGAGGGAAACTGAAAAAGCTGGTACGTTATATGGAATCCTTTTTAGACAACTTATAATTGAGTTTTCGAATATTCGATGCTACTCACGAATCAGCAGAGAAGTTAAAATCGATGCACCTGCTTTTGAAATTGCTGTCATATGACCAAAATTTATAAAGCAAAACAGTATGAACTGTATTATGAATTACCAATCATCTATTTTGATACTCGAGAGTAGGTACCATAAAGGTGGATAAATCAAAAAATACCCCAAAGTACCTTCAACTCTACTGGTAAAAGAAGTAAACAAATCTATTATGAGCCTATGTCTACTAAGAGATAAGCAATCAGATAGAGACAGCAGTGGTTGTCATGACATTGTGCCCTAAAAACTGCTGCTGTGGCCAATTTCTGGGGCAGGTCTTGGCTCTGAACTGTGGTTGGAGAAATCAGAGAACCTTTCACTGCAGTTTCAATAAAAGTGCCCTCGTTTTATATTTGAGCGAGTATTTCTTTGCCGCTCGCCCAGTCAATTCCTTCTCGATATTTCCCTATTTGACGATTTTTGTATAATTCGTGATTACAGAAAGAGAAGCTGCCAAGAAGGACAAGACCGCACTCACGCAGAAAGCTCTCGGCAAGAACGCCTGAAGTGGTCACTAAAGCCACTCATCGAATCGAATTGAAGGGCTCGTCATCAGTTTTCTATATTTTTCTCGTTTTGATTATTATCACCGAAACTGTTGACCATACAAATCTAATCTGAGTATAAAATTATGAAATCACCTCCCACGCCTTAAGCCTACCTTGATTTGATACCTACAGCTTTTCAGCTTACAACCAACCTCCCTCATTTGATTCTCACAGTTGGTTGATAGAACCTTCGATTAAACGTATATTTTGCTTTAACGAGAAGTTTCTTTCATTTCACATTGTTTCAATGTCGAGACTGTTTTCTATTTTTTCTTGTTCTGTAGGTTAAACAATCATGAATTGTTTATGCTTGGGTTCGAATTACATATGGGTTTTAGCACCTTTGGTTAGAAAACACATTTATATATTGGACTTGCTTTTAGCATTGATAACTAATACTTGGATGCCTCAATCAACTGAAATTGAACACGTTACATCAATAGCAAGTGGAGTTGATGGGGTATAGAATTGCTATGTTGAACATATTAGTATTAAAAATTGCTACTTTCGAATATACTGAGTTGGAAGGGTGCACGTTAATTCAAACCCAGGCACAAATAGTTGATAGGTACTATTCAAGATCATGTGTTTTCGGTGAAACTAAAGATGACGTAATTTGTTTGTTTCCTAGAAGATCACTTTCCTTATAAATTCTAAAGCTCATTGTCCACTTACAAGATATTATGCATCCTATATGTCGTAATAGCTTTGGAAATATGGCGATAATGCTGGATACTAATCTCTTGACTCATCCTCTCGTATTTCAGGATCCGGCAGTCATCATTTCCAATAAAATGAGTCATATTAGGGGTCTTCTTGGTCCGCCAAATTCGACGTCGAACCGTCGAATCTTCGAAACTTGAATTTTGAAGGGAGCCAATGCGCAGGCGCTCCGTCTAATTCGACGATTCGATTTACGCAGTAGCGATCTTTGCGGCAGCTTTCCGAAGCTCGTGATATCAGATAAGAACTCCCCAAATAAGGGTAAGAACTGATTTGGTTTTCAGTGGAAGCCTCGAGGGGCGTTAGCGCATTTTGATTTTCGACGATTCAACATGGAAACGGTTGGGAGCCTCATGGACCCCACGTCTTCGATTTACGACGATTCGACGGTCAAATAGGACCATGAATACCCCTAGAGTAACACTAATATGAGTTTTCAATTAAAAATATTCGCAAGGGCGATGTAACACATGTTTCATTGTTTCTATTGGAAGATATCACCATAAGGAAGAGATGCATTACTTCCCTGTGATTCTTTTTGAGGAATGGTGGGAAATAGGTGAACCTACATAATATTATTTTAGATTCGGGAGTCATCATTTCCATTAGAATGAATCACAGAGTAACGCAAATATGAGTTTGCATTTCATTATTTCAATTGGAAGCTATCACCAAGTAGAGATGTATTACTTCCCTGTGATTATTTTAGTATCTACCTTCATTTCTTTCATGAAGTATGAACTCGTCCATTAGAGTTGTTATACATATAACAAAACTCAGTAAGTGGGCGATGGGTTTTAAAATTACAATTCATGTGTATTAGCGTTTATAAAGAATTGTCCTAGTGGCTCGCAAGTGTTTCCACGTTTTTTTGTTACTTCATAAGACGGCTTTCATCGTTTGCTCTCATCGATGTAGAACCATTGGATCGCACTCTGACATTTCAACAAGCCCGCTTGAAACGGGCTCTTATCTTCACTCAGTCGATTTGCACGGTTGCGTTCACCAATGGACTTCTAGTGCCATTCATTTCTGGATTTTTCATCTATATTTCGAATGAGCGTATTGTATTGGAACAACGTGAATTATTGGTTCCTGTGAACGTAAAAATGCCGTAAAAATAATCAAGGAGTTAACACACAACGGAATAATTCATTCGTAGAGCAGTCAGTAGGTACATCCATCCAACATCTCTCATTTTGAGGCACATACAATCGACTCGAGTCCACTGTCGTTCATATTTACCATAACTTCAATTATGTTTTATGGTCATGTTAAAAAAAAAAACCGGTGTTCCAGCTTGAAGCTCAAAATTACATCTATTACATAGTTTGGGCGTTAAGAGCATCTCTAATGAAGAGGGGACTTACTGGCATGGAGTTAATTTTAATAGCATGTATTATACGTCCGGTATCACGGGTTTGCATGGTACTTGCTCGTCTTGAAAAACACTGAGAAAACGGAAAAAACTCCGATCTAAGTTTCATCTAAGAGTTCTACATTCTGCATAGAATGGTGGTTAAACACAATTTTAAATTTGCTACAGTAGTATTGTGAAATTGGTAGTCGCAAATGATTCGAACTTCTGAAGCGTCGAAACGACGTCCCTATGAAAACTCCTTCAAAATGAAAGTTGTAGACCAGTGGTTTCTAAACTCTTATAATAATCAGTACAACATTTCATACATTTTATGTATACATTTTCAATATCCGTGACACGAAGAAGTCATAAAATGAAGTGAAAAAATAAGGAAATATAGCAAAAATGGAAAGAATGGATCTTAATTCTGCATATTATGTATGGGGACTTATGCATTATGCGGAGGCCACTAGTTTCCAGTATGCTGCAGCTGTTTAATTTGAATTGAGGTTTATAAACACCTTACCAACACCATACTTGATAATAATGATATGTTAAATGTTCACTCGCTTGTTTCGCTCGCTCGTTTGCAGTTGCCAAGCACTCTCGATGCTCGTTAGCGCTCGTATCTCAAAAATAAATTAAAAAAAAAAAAAAAAAATCCCCCAGACAACAGTAAGCTAACTATGCTAATTAAAATGATAAGCTCAATCCGCGCGGTGGAAACTAGTGGCCTCCGTAGAACGAGTGAGTACCTATGTAAGTTTAGGCCAATGGAATTTTATATTTGGAACACTAACAAATGAAAATTATCAACACATTAATGAGGCATGTGAGGACAAGGGAGATTAAATTGTGTAAACCCACTTTGTGTGTTCATTTTTTGTCTAATTGTGTAATTTACCCTATGACTCGTGTCCTGTACTTTGACAACAGCTGTTTCTTGATCATAAAATTCTGTGTACCTACAATGCGTTCTCATAATTTGGTCAACTAACAGTGCAAGGTCTCTTGGTGATTCATAGACTTTCCATTTGATATGCACAGTCTTCAATGTGGATGCAGTAAGGAATCTGTGCTTATGCTGCCATGAGTTGAAGGCCGCTTGTAGACCTCGAGGAAAGTTCTCAGTCACCGCTGGAGCTAATTTAATCGTTCTGTACGGAACAGAACGTACGACCTGTCGTGTCTAGAACACACGATAAACTACGTTGATTGAAATTGTAAAGTTCTCGAAGGTATTTCTGTCACATCATTGAAAATGAGGCCGTGACGCGGATGTTTCCCAGTGAGCGAGTAGGAAGGTTATTTTGATGGCCATAAGACATATCCATGTCAAAAAAGATAACAATTTGTATCACGCAAATTTTGGAATGGCCCTCAACCGTAAGACATATCCAGGTCAAACCATAGCCATTACTTAATTTTCCCTTACTGGAAAAAAACATTAAATGTTTTTAATCGATTAAAATTAAACGATACAATTTTGATCGTAGATATGTCAGTTTTCCGCGGTAAGGGAGAAATCAAGTAATTTGCTTAGAGTGTTAGTTGGTTCAAGTCGGGAAAAACGTACCTATACTGCACTGATGAAATATTATTTGTATAGAAATTAGCTTTAGAAGCAACTAATAGTGTGAATAGCGTAGAAATTAGTTTTAGGAGCTACTCAGCTGATCCTGGGCCTATTCTGCTTAAGGTGTACGTCCTAAGGAGAATACATACCAAATTACTGCTTCATAGCGTGAATAGCGTAGAAATTAGTTTTAGGAGCCACTCAGCTGATCCTGGGCCTATTCCCTGCTCCTAGGGAGGCTGCATACCAAATTACAGATTCATAGTGTGAAGAAAATAGAAATTAGCTTTAGGAGTCACCCAGCTGACCCGGAGCCTGGGCAGCGTCAAGTTGAAGTTCTACGGAGTCTGCATACCAGATTACAGCTGAATAGTGTGAATAAATGAAAATTACGAGCCACTCAGCTGATATGGGGCCTGGACAGGTATCCATATCTTATCTCCTTTTTGATCTATCAACTTGAAATTTTGAGTGGATCTTCTAGGCAAAGCCCTTTAAGTTTCAAGTCGCTAGGTCTAAAGGGAGTCGAGTTATATCACGTCAAAACCCCTGTTTTTCGCTCTTTGTTCTTATTCAGAGGGCCAAGGCCTCTCCACCTTCACCGATTGACTTGAAATTTTGTACAGAGCTTCTTTTCAGCTTCAGGCAGGGCTTGTCAGAAGATTTAACCCACTATCTCAACCCAAGAAAATCTTAGGAACAAAAAAAAAAACTGAAATTTAGCACTTTCCCCGCCCGCCTTAAAGATATGTCCTAACCACTTCACAAGCACCTTACCCGTTTCGAAAGGCTAGATGATTTTGTCATACGTATTATTACATTATTATCGTATTATACAAGCATTATTACACTCGTACGGTAGGTACTAGCTAAAATTGTTTAAAACGCCTCTTTCAACGTTAGGTACTAGCTAAAATTGTTTAAAAAGCCTCTTTCAACGTTATAGGTTGTGTTGAATCTTAAGAAGCTATGACAAAAGCCTCTTTCGTACGGTAGGTACAACTAGCTAAAATTGTTTAAAAAGCCTCTTTCAACGTTATAGGTTGTGTTGAATCTTAAGAAGCTATGAGGCTGTTTCTTTTTGTATAACACGGTAAACGATCTTCTCGCTATGGCGCCGAGGGGAGATTTCGAAGCGGGTGCTTGTGAAGTGGTTGGGACATCTCTTTAAGGCGGGTGAGGAAAGAGGATAGAATGATATTAAATATCGGAAATTTTGCTGTAGAATGATATTTTTACGTGGATTGTTTTTTCTTCAGGGTATTCTATTGCTTATCCATCTTAATCGCAGTGAGGACTTCCCGTGCTCATTCTTCTCGTTGTTCAGGTCGCACCGATTTGCCTTTCGAATTGCTCGTTTCTGTTTCAAGAGACTGGAACACCCTCCGAGGATTCGGCTCAAAGGCCCGTTTCATTGAGACTTTCCTCTCCGAAGGGGTTGAAGACTGGAAACTGTCAAGGGGCAGAAAGCTTGTGGAAGAAGATCCTCCGGACGAGGCTGTTAGGGCAGCCAGTGACGTGGCGGATGTGGCACCGGCGTTAGACGAGTCGGCGGAGCACGAGGAGCTTTGTGCCCTTGGCTGGAGATCTGATGGAACGGAACGGTGAACACCGCCATGAACTCCAGATATACAAACCCGTAGATAGATAGGTAGGCAATCAATAACAGTATGTACCTAGCTCAAAGTAAGATCCACACGAGTTTCAGCCAATCATTTTTGGTTCGCATTTGACATGACTGATCTGCATGACATTAACAAAAGTGGTGCGGGTTGGTGCCCATCATAATTAATCAACCTATCAATCTAAATGGACACGATAAATAATATCCCACGTCCTGTAATCAGGCATCCCCCCACCGAATCTGGGAAGCCCGAAAGTTGGGAATTTCCTTGCCACAAGTTGGGACAGTTGGTAAATCAGTGATATAAGAACAAAATATTTTTAAATGAAATAAAATTAAAATATTTGCAAAAATCCATCAAAGATTGACATTTTTTCGACTTGGACAAATTTATCTTAGACTAAACACGCCTAGGGACGTTCGATACTTCCAAAGTATTGATACCAGTACTCATTTAAGTACTTGATACGCGATAACGGAGTGAAAAGTATCGATATACATGAGGACTCGCAAAAACTACTAAAATTATTTACACAACTGTTTATTATCTTCTTTGTTCAGATCACTAAATGTCGTGGATGGATGACAATGCAATGTTATTCACTCGGCTTCTCGTTTGTACAATGGTTTAAACAATACCTAAATAGGTTAACACCTAAACAAATTTTGTTTAAACAAATTAAATTTGGATGATGAGCTAGAGTTCTATCATTTCGTGAATCTTCTTCTTCGGGATCTTCTTTCAAGGTTCAGACACGACTGACACTTGAATAATTTTGCATATAATATATTTTGCATATTATGCAACATACTTAGCTAGTTTTACATATATAATGTAAAACTAGCCATGTTTTGTTAATACAAGTTAATAAATCGTCACTCAAGATCCCACATGGGCTAACTCACTAACTACCAAATTTACAGGAGAGACAAAAAACGTGTGCCCAGTCAGACTTTTCTGCAATTTGGTTTACAGTTCATCTCAATGCAATCTCGTATGAAGACCCAAGAATAGTAGAACAAAATTGCAGAAAAGTCTATAGCAAGACTGGACACACGTTTTTGGTCTCTCCTGTAAAGTTGGGAAAAGTTTAAGTGGGATTTTAAGTGACGAAAGACTGAATTGAGTGAGAGTGTAGTGTAGTATAATGATTACCTAGTCGATTTTTTAAATACCTAGTACAGAAATTTATTTCTTAAAATAAAAAACTAGTTGGGAGTTAAGCAGTTGGGAGAATTGAAGTTTCTCTCTCTCTCTCCCCCCCCCCCCCCGCGCCACTGCCTATAATACCAGTTAAAATATCTGCCTAGATTTATTGTAATTTATTTGTTGTGTAATAATTTGGTAATGCTGGTTCCGACCACAGGTCCGGTCGTACGCAAGAACAGGACACGCCACTCCCGCGTCGAATTGCTTTTGTGAATAAGCCACCGGGTTTTTATTTTTTCATTTTTTCAATTTTTTCATAACACAGTTTATATGTAGGTGAGTAACACAGGAGGAAAGGTACGTAATTTGAACCGGTAACACATTCCTCGGGAGTCAATGCATGTAAGTGTAACGTCAGACTAAATGACGGCGTATTAGGAGGAATTCTTATACCGACGCCCCCGTAGTTTTTACGTTGAAAAGTCCCATTCAAGTTTTTCGTTGATGAAAAATGTAGCTGCGTTTAACAAAGGCTTTCCGAGACCGATCTGACTGTTTCTTCACGACAGGCGCTTTGTTACACAACTCCGATAGGCCGATCATACGAGTAGCGTAAGAGAATTCACTGAAACACCCTTTTTTTACACTATTCATTTTTTAAGTGGAAAAAATATTCTGTGACATGTCCAATGTAATTCAAGGTCCGAAGTAATATAATATATTATTATGCTGTGGAGGACTGTTGTGGAAGTGCAGTGATTGAATTGTTGAAGCTTCGTAAGCCTATACAACAAAACAGCATTCTGAATGAAATCACCTTCAATGTTTTCATGTAATATCATCAAAATCCGTTGAATAGAACCAGAGTTATACGCATTACTAAATCGGTATCGAGAAGTTGGTGTAATGTCACTTACTAGACTATTTGGATCACAATTTGTGTCGTGAACTTCATACAAAGGCAAATTGGATGTAAAATGAGTAAATGCACAATATTGCATATTATATTATATTGAATCTCTTCTGTCTACAATGTATACTTTTGTATACTGCATTAAATTGTATGCTTTGATGTACAATTAAACACCTTGGAACCAGTGGTCGTATCAGCCAGACTCCCCACGTGATTTGGACATTACACCTTGATAACCTGACAGAGTGAAACATCGATGTCGCTTACTAAACTTGAACAATCGATTTTTTTCATTATTTGAATTTTATTTTTAGGCTAAGCCTGGTGTTTAGTGGAATAACTAACGCTTACGACCACTTTTCAATAAAAACCCCTTTTTCGCCTACATTGTAGTCTATTTTAGACTAAATAGTTATGAAGACCTTTATTGGCATGTACATTTACAATAGGCCTCTAAGGGCCCTTAAGGTTGTAAATACAAAAAAAAAATTACAAAATAAATAAAATCACGGCCTTTAAGAATCACATAAATTACAGAATAAATGGTAAAGGTAAAAATTAAAAGAAAAAAATACAGCAACAAATTTGGTGGAAAGGGTCTGGATCTCCTCAAAAACATATCCAAGGGGGCGAAGCCACCCAGAGCCCCCGGAATGGCCGAACGCTCTAGGCCTGGGCCAACTAGTTAGACAGTCGAGCAACGGGAAGCGAGTTTGGAGTAATACCGAAAATTTCGGTTTATTGTTGTTCGACAAGGCCACGGAAGACGGAAAGGTCGGAGACTGATCGTCAAGACAACCTAGCCCCGGCAATCCGCAGGGATCTGCCCATTGAGATTGTACAATGAGGCACCACTGTAAGGCCGCGGTCAGACTAGGCTGTTCAGCAGCCGCTGGTAATGTTCCCAGCAAGCAGCCTAGTCTGACCCAGAACCAGCAGCTGGTGAATGCCAGCGGGCTAGTGTTCAGTAGCCACAATCGGAAGTGGAACATGTTTAACTTTTTAGCGCTGCTTACCCTCCGCTGGCAGTCACGTGATCTCCTCGCAGCCAATGTGAACCCCTAGTAGCTCACAAGTGGCTGGTGAATTAACACGTGTCTAGTTTGCAAGCAGTGTTGGTTTCGTTAACTGTACCTATTTTCTATTCATTTTTTCTGTTAACAGTGAATATGGTCGACAGTAACAAGTGGTCGGGTAAAGACATAATAATTACTTTCCTAAGACATAATTATTAGACATAAAGACATAATTATAAAGACATAATGTCTTTCACAAAGACACATGTCTTTCATAAAGACATAATTATTACTTTCCTAGATATATTCCGAAATTATCATTGTCTGTGGGACGCTTCGTGTGCAGAGTATATCAACAGAAATGCCAAAGACTCAGCATGTAAGGAGTTATTGCAGAAACTTGAAGAACGAGGACTGAAAGCAGATTTGGCCCCACTGAAGAAAAAAATAAAAAGTTAAAGAGATAGAACAATTCAATGCCTTGCCCAACGAGCTAAAAATAAAATTAATGACCCAACCAAAAAAATAACAATATTATTTAAAAAAAATATTACTTACAGAAATAAATTTCTTTGCCCAAAATTAGGTTTATATTTCTTTTTCTTTTTTCCATCGGTATCACTAACACTTGTAAAATATTTTCTTAGACGCCTATAGTTAGCGCTATTTGTTGATTTCCTATTTTTGAAGACTCTTCTCCCTACCACGGGCTATGCCCACATAGGGGAATAATTTCCTAACATGTATGTACCTGATTTATTTATTTGTTTTCTGAAGAGGAATAAACGTTCATTTCATTTCATTTCATACATATCGAAATGGAGTGTACAAAATAAAAAAAGTCAAAGAAGAGTGGTGCGGGTGCAGATGACGTCTACAAACCTAGACTGGTGTGGTTCTCGGCAGATCTAACAATGTTTTCAAGTCATCGACAGCAACTGTACTAGCTAGAAGTTGTGAACCAATGTGAACCCTTCAGATCCGCTGGCTGATGGCGATATTTACTAGCGGCTGGTTAGTAGCGGCTGCTGACCGCGGCTTCAGAGCGCGAAGTCTATCAGAGTGACCAAAAAAAAAAAAAAAAAAAAAAAAAACATGCCTTCAAGGTACTCAGGAGCAGGGGTATTTCCATACAATAATCGAAAAGTAAAAAGGCATATTCGCATTTCAAAGTGATTAGTCACAGGGCAACCTACCAGAGCCCTATGAATATGATCGTATTTTCGGAAACTCTAAATATTCTTCCTCACTTTTGTTTAAATCTTTTGAAGTTAAAAATATTAATCAAATTTATCATTTTCAATCTTGCATACATCTTTTTGGCACTAAAATTGATCCACGTCATCTTTTATCTTCGTCTGTTACTCGTAACTACAATAATTCCCGTGTCATTCTTCATAATATAAATACTGAGTTCTACAGGAGAAATGCTTATGTAACTGCCCTCAGAACTCTATACCAAAAAGAAATAAATATTTTTTCGTTTTCCAGCCTGTCAAAGTTTAAAAAACTATTAAATAGCTGTTTATAATTCTGCATTGGTAAGTCTTCGTAATGTTTTCTTGTTTATAAATTAATTATTTAATTTTCGTATTTTCTTGTTCTTTACATTGTTACTATGATAAATTTTTGTTGTTGTTAATTAACGTTTATGTCTTTGGTTATTGCATCACCTGTGTGCTGCTGTTACAATATTGATAGATGAACTCCTCCGAAGAGCACAAGTTCTCTTGAACTTATTCTTCGGTGGGCAATAAGGTGTTAATTGATACCGATTGAATTATATACTTACCTATTTTGCCAATAAAGAAATACAATACAATATTAAACACGTAACGAGCAACTGAGTTCCAACATACCAACATACAAATTGTAGTCTATTTCTCGATATTTACAACACGACAAGTTGTCCATCCCTCGCGCCTTCTTCCCTCTCCAGCATTCCAAAATTTATCGTTAAATTTAACAGCCAAGAAGTTTGCCCTTTATGTAACTTATCCGAACCAGATACCATTTTGCTTTTTTCTTTGTGTATGCCCAGTACTCCGAGGCGAACGTTTTTCTTTTTTTAATTATACGACTTTTCGCATCACGTACTGTCCCTTCAGGATATTTCTGCATGTAAGAAAGTATTTTTCTTTGTTAGTAACTGCATCCGTACAATTGTAAGGGCTTAAGGGCTTTCTTTTTAAATGAAGGCTTCCTTTATTAAAAATTGTTTAGTTGGTAGTTCCTCTGTTGTATTTAAATCTTAGGCGGAAATTGTAATATTCTTCTTTTTTTCCTTTCAATTTATTTACTACACACACACTTCTTTTATTATTTTACTGATATTTTTGCCAACCTTGTAACGCCGGAAGGCTTATATAAATAAAACATTTCATTTCATTTCATATACCAACATACAAATTGTAGTCTATTTCTCGATATTTACAACACGACAAGTTGTCCATACTCAGAGGAGACATCCCTCGCGCCTTCTTCCCTCTCCAGGAGCCGCCCTGATCCTGATCCTGCGGGGGAGGAAACTCCAGACTCCGGACAACCGCTCGCTCGCCTTCTCCGCTCGAATCAGTTGACGTTCCGTCACCGCGATGAGTTCACGTTGTTTTTCTCCGCTGTTGATCGCGTGTTGCGGGTTCGTCTTGGCGTCTTCCGCTCCGCTCTGCCCCTGCCCCGACGGTCAGTTTATTAAATAAACAAATTTTGTAAATCATTTTTATTACTAGAAAACGTTCAAATCCTGCTGCATTGACCGATGAGCAAATTTTCGATGGTTTCGATTCGAAACTTTCGAAGTAACGTCGTACCTAGTAGTAGTACTCTACCCCCAACCACTATTAAATACAATTCTACACGATTCATGACCATTAAAAACCAAAATTTGAACACTCGTGGCCTCCAAAATTTAATTAATTTACTACATTACACTTGTGTTCACTTTAGGGAATTCCAGTTTACAACAGTCAAGTCAATTTTTCGCGCCAAAATATGTTTTCGTCATTCAAACAACATATTCTTGCCTGAATTCACAATACCATACATACTATTAAAATCCGGGATTTGATTAAGTGTGCTTAAAAAAAAAAAAAAAAAAAAAAAAAATTGTACCTAAGTATTGGAAAAAAATACATTTTTGAGTGCTTGACAATTTTGGACCCAGTGCAGTAGCTTATACTTTCTTTGAAAATTCGCTTGAAGTTTCACTTGTGTATACAACCCTGAATTGACTATTTATGTCCATTTCTCTCAATTGAAACACAAAAATGAAATTTGAACATTTTGTCGCGCCAAAATTCGTTGTAATTTGTAATACTGCATTGATATTGGAGTTAATTACTCATTAAAAACTTAATTAATACCTACCTACTTTCTTCGAGCAAATACGGTTTTCAAACATGACTACATTAGGTACTCGTACACTATTTCAATGCAAAACTATTTCAAGCCATTTTTAAAGTATTGCCTAATAATAATAGTTGTACACATTTTCAAGCTGCTTTACCAAATCTTCGAAGCATTTGTTTTTGTTAGACTATTATAACAACATACAAAAGAAAGGCAGAAATTAAGGTTTGCTTGGGGGTGCCCTGAAAAACTCTTAAGATCGTAATAAAATCACCTATACCAAATATTTTGGACTCATTGGATTCCAAAAATTCGATAGGATACAAATGAAATAATTTCATTTATTGTGTGTTTTGTCAAATGTTCAGAAGTCGGTAACGGATATACTCGTACTTAGGTACTTCCAAATAATTATAAATCTTCTCGAGATAAGTCTTCTCTTGGTTTGAGTTCGGGTCGAGGTTCAGGTTGGGAGAGAAATTTGAACTTTTCCACATTTCTCTAGAACACAATTCCACTCCACCCTAAAAAAAAATCAAACACTTTCTTCTTGAGCAGATTCGCATTTTCATTTTCTCTTGGTACATTGTCAAGAATAACAATGCTGCTGATCAAGAAATCTCGAAAAATCACTGCAGAATCGGCCAAAACCCAAACAGTGAAAAATTGAAGATAGTGCGAAATTATGGCATAATTATGAATTACGAAATTATGACATAATTTCGTGGGTTTACAGCAGAAAGGCACCATATTCAATTTGTCACTTTTTGGGTTTTGGCGGATCCTGCAGTGATTTTTCGAGATTTCTTGATCAGCAGCATCCGCTTTTACCTCAGAACAACCGGAAACCCGGAAAATGCCTTTCTGCTGTACAAAATTGCAACCCTCCACATCATGAATGGGATTTACTCGAAAGCTGGTTCTTGGGGATAGTGTTTTTCTGTTGTTTCATGTTCTGATTCGTTTTGAAAGGCACTGGTCAGGATAGAATTTATTTCCAACCAATTTTTGCAACCTTTTCAATATTTCTCTTGAACACAATTCAACTCCACCCTAAAAAGAATTGATCACTTTCTTCTTGAGCAGATTCGCGTTTTCAGTTTCTCTTGGTACATTTAAGATTGGTCCGGATAAAGGTAAACCTTCTTGTGTTCTTCTGTGGTGTCTTGTGTTCTTCTGTGGTGTAGAACAAACTTGTGTTCTTCTGTGGTGTCTTTTTGTTCAATTCATTCACCAGAGAGAGAACTTTGTTGACTCCTCTGCAATTCGTCTTGTAATTATACGATTTGAGGTTTTAACACAGCTATTAGATAATCATAGGTAATTTCATATTAGAATTGGAGTTGAATTGTAATGAGTGATGTTGGGGGTATCGAGGATTGGTCCAAATGAAACAATTTTTCTAGTCCGACTTTTCGCAATAAATGTATTGCATCTTCAGGGCTTGGGAAAGTTGTGGGAGCTGTTTAGAGTGGAGGGTTCATAGCGGGTAGGTAGGATCCTCAGAGTTCCAATCAGTAACTCGTCTTAAAATTAGATGCAATATGTGAGTTGCCCTATAGTGTTTGTGCCCTTCCACATGCATACTTTGGGACTCTGATCCTACCTACCCGCTATGAACCCTCCACTCTATACAGCTCCCACGACTTTCCCAAGCCCTGAAGATGCAATACATTTATTGCGAAACGTCGGCCTAGAAAAATTGTTTTATTTGGACCAACCCTCGATACTCCCAACATCACTCCTTAGAATACCAGTGGTCATGAACCTTTAACCTAATTGAATTGTAATGACCGGTTGAATTTCTGAGGTATAATCTGATCCATACATACCTATTAAAATGAAGGATCCAGAGCACAAAGGGTAGTACGAGTGACGTTTTTACCAAATCTAGAAAATCGATGGCAAAATTCGTTAACCATGGCAATTACACAATGTCACTTAGGTACCTATACCCTTTGTGCTCTGTACCTCACAAATGAGAACAGACCGTGGACACAACTTTTCTGTGTAGGTTTACTGCCCATCCTCCCGGCAGGAGTTTTTTCTCAAACTTTTTCGTTCTGTTTCCACATCGCTGTTGATTCGTGAGAACTTGGTAGATTTTTCCTCCGTAAACGTCCCGTCAATTTCAAAAGTGGCTTTTTATTACTTAAAGACTTTGCTCCTGGAAAACCAAAGACGACTAACTTCAGACGAGGGGAATCTCGATGGTTATCTCGTTGACCTCTCAGCTGATGGCTTCAAGTTCAGATCTGGTAGGTGGATAAAGGTCTTCAACTCCAACAGAGGGTGAAAGTACCGAGCGGAGGTCCGGGGGAGCACGATTCCATCCATCACCCGAGCTCGCGGCCTTCATTAGAAGACGAAAACACCAACTGGTTCCTAGAGCCTGCTTCTGGAGTTTACTCCTTCATTCAAGAGCTGCCCCAGGATCACTCGTGTATGAAATAATAGGGTTGGTCAAGAGGGATCGCCCTGTTATTGGATCCATTCGACTGTTTCAGAATAACCCATCCAACTCAGCTTCATTTGTCACGGTTTGGATAATTTCACAGGCGACCAGTTGGTGGGTAGTAGGTACCACTGGGTACTGCTGAGCAATTGAGAGTGTGCGCGTCCCAATCAGAATTATATCATCGATCTTACTCTAGCTTGGGACATGATCTGAATAATACACTTTAATACTTTGTGGTGAGCTGTATAATAAGCATGACTATCGATAGTCGATAGTATCAAAATATCGATATTTTCCATCCATATATCGAGATTTTTATATCGATAGTGCAGCGTCCGATAGTATCGGGTATCGATACTTGAGTAACCGATAGTTTCTGACGATAAATATTTTTTTTTGCGATACCTATATAAAACATTTCCAAATTTCTTGAGCTGAATGAAAAACATCTGAGTTTTAGTGTTGTGGGTGAATTAGTGTAGCTTTCTACTTAGTAACTAATCTAATTCCATGGACGTTCTAACCTTCATGAGTAAATTTCACTAAATTTTAGTGAAATTTAGTGAATAAAATTGACATTACAGTTGGGCTTAATACCTACCACCCATTGATATAGTTTTTTAATTGAATGTTTTTTTCATCTAATATTTTAGTAAATATCGATATTTTTCATCGATACTATCGGTTGCAACAAGTATCGATACTGAGCTATACGATAAATATCGCCATCAATACTTTACCTCCGATACTATCGAATATCGATATTCGATGGTATTGGTAGCCAACATAATATGCTGGCTAAATGTTACTGTATGAGTAGTCCTTATGAGTAGTTTGAAATTTTACAATAAGACTTGGGACAAGCCCTTGGTCGTATTGTAAAATTAACATTAGAATATTATGTTGGCTACCGATGGCCATCCTTACTGTATAATGAGTAATTTGAAATTTTAAAATACGACTCGGTTGTCACGGAAAAAACAAAAATTTTTGAAGTAGAGCAAACCTTCAGACCAAAACTTGGTAGCAGAGCAATTCTGTATCAGTTCGATCAGACTCCACGGGATGTAACTCTACCCGCTTGCAAAAAGGAGGTAGGGCACAGTGTCATTATAACTATCATTAAAATCAAAGGAACGACAATTAAATGGCTGGAGCAATTATTACTGTGGTTGGAACGATTGTTAAGTAATTGAGTTGGTAGGAACAATTTGACAGCTCCGCTGGTAAATCCTCAAGAACAATTTTTTCAGAAAATGAGGTTTTGAGCTTTACTGCCAAATTTGGCTATTAGAGACAGAATCGAGCTAAAGAGCACCATTTCTCCTCAATGGACGTTTGTTCTAACCTAGGTTTACTAAAAGTAACTGTAACTTACAGCGTTTCCTGAACTTTTTTTGATTTTGAACATACAGGCTTTTGCAGCGGGGGTGTCTAATTATTAATTATTATTGATTATTATTATTAATTTTACTGAAAAGGCTGTATCTGGCCCACGTCTCTTTAATCTTCGAGCTACGGTTTTTGCCAACAGGTAGATGACGGAGTAAGGTGCAATAATGTTATCCTATTTTGATGATTCCTGTTGATCACTGATACAGTTCTTACTATTTGTTAGCAGTGGGACGACGTAGGTGCATTGCGTTTTCGTTATGTACTAATTAATTTTTTTAATTTTGTAATTGATTAATTTTTATTATTTTCGTAATGTATTTTGTACAAAATAAATATCTCAGGTGGTTTTCATCATACGGAACACGGGCAAATGGACGGTACCCGGACCCACCCACCTGGCCGCTACCGAGCAGGTTTGGCCGTTTCTGGCTGACGAACAAGTTCTGACTGCATGCTGTCTGAATCACTCAAACTGTGGATGTGTTTGGATGCAGTTGAGTTCTTTTACTGAACTATTACGACTTTCTGTAGAAAAAAACGCATACGACGAAAACAACTCGCGAGAAAGTTAAAGTTTAATTCGATCCCCGAAGAGACGCCAGGCCTATTTTTATCTTGTGCATACGGGCCGGGATACGAATATTTGGGCTACAGCTGTAGGGTCTCGCAATAATTACTTTAATGTCGGGTTTCTCGGGTTGAGTACGTGAGGACAGGCTGTGAGAAGGAAAAGCAACTGAGCCCTAATCCACGAGTCGTATTTCTTCAACCTCCCCAAATCACGCAGTCAGTAAAACCACCTGAAACCTGTTCCTTCGACGTTTTTTCCCGCTGGCAATCGGTTTTAATTTGGTCTCACGGACTCGACAATTATTTCTTGACATTTTAAAAGTTTCACGAGCAATGAAACGTGACATGGACTTTGATGCTCTCAAAGCGCAATATGGCGTTCAAACCACCAGTTTATCGAGATTAGCGAAGGATTGTACGAAATTTCGCGCAGATTTTGAATATACCCGTATTTTTTTTATTTTTATAATCGATATAATATATTTGGCATATCAATAACATAACAACTGAGCTGCAGCCCATCAAGTTAATTTCCTATAATACTATAAACTGTTTGTTGAGTTTTTAGCCCAGTGGCTGTAACTCAGGCGTATATTCGTATTGAGAGCAGCCTGAAATGAGATTGATTTTTTCGACTTTTATTGTCCAATTTTAGATTCACAATCGACTTCTGAGGAGGGTGTTGATGTCACACATCAAGAGAACGGTATAAAACAAAATTAAGTTTTTCGAATTTTGTCGTCAAAATGTCGGTACAAAATCGACTACTGAGATGGATGTTGGTCAGGAGCGTAGCGTGGCTCTGGACATGGAGGTACCAATCAATTAACCAATTGTAGTTCTGAACATTAAAATTTCTATGTACTCACGGTGACGAGCCCTTGAGATCTGGCACCTGTCAAATTTTTCGCTAAAATTTGGCGAACTAAACGACTTAATGTTCATTTTAGGAAGATAAAAACTAAACGAACAACTAAAAACTATGAACAATAAAACAACAGTGTGGATATAACAATCGATGGATGTTAACAATGATGGATATTATAAATTCTCCGCATTCCAGCGAAAGCGACGCCTGCTCATCATAAGGGGAACCGCTAGCAGCCTGCGCTGCCCTGCTCCATGGTAAAACAGTCTGGAGACATTCCCATGCGCGCGTGCTAGAATACACACTGACATACACATTAGCTGTCATGGGCACCCGCTATGAGCTTGCGGCTCCCCTGTGGCCTTGAACTGGTGACCTCTGCAATCAGATGTTTATAATTCTTCTTCTTCTTCTTCCTCTTCTTAGATGACTCGGCTTCAGTCATTGGATTCGTGATTCAAAGCAACCATCAAAGGTTGGAAGCTGTAGGTAACTGTGGCATAATGAGTGGGCGATTCCAATTTACAATTGAATGTTTGACTGTTGATTAAATATTTTGTTATTCTCAATAAATAAGTGTATGAAGACAGTGGCATAAAAGAAAATTACTTAAGTTTTCCGATTTTTGTCGTCAACATTTTGGTTCATAATCGAATACTGAGATGGGTGTTGATACAAAGGTATGCCGTATGAACGTAGGTATATGAAATGAGATTGACTTTTTTTCGTTTTTCTCCAGTCGTAATACGTGAAAGTGCTAGGAGTGAAATGCGGATCAGAAATTGAGCGAGGAAATGGGACTACTCTCGACTGAGGCCTGGACTCCCTCAAGGTGCCATTGTCACCCTGAGCCTTTTGTCACCCCCCTTCACTGGGTTATACTTTTGTGATCCTCTGGCACCTCTTTGCTGTCCTCGAGGTGCCATAGTGACTTTTTGGTTCATTGACCCCACAAGTTTGAACAAGCTGAGCTCACATGATGGTTTGAATTGTGTCTTACACAATGTCGAAGACTGTTGATAACACAAGAAGAAGACATTATCAGGCCTAGATAATCGAATTTTGATGAAATCCGCGGAATCATTTATAAAATGGGATCAACTATGGATCAACAGGAAAAACCTCTTAAATTTTCATCAAATTATATTGAACGAATAAATTCTTTTACAGACTTTTGTGGTTGTCAAGAATTTGAGGGACAACGACGGACAGCAAGCGGACTATGAACCTCCAATCTTGGAACCATACTTGGTTATTCCCGAATATTAATAAAGGAACATAGGAAACTATATTTTTGAGCAGCTCCTGATAATTTTGTAATGCCACTACACCATGAGGTTTTCTCAGAGGAAAAGAAAATGCATGGGAGACAAAATAAACGGTTATTTGAACTCCACCCTGATAACCATTGGTACCTATTGCAGTTCTCGGCATTAAAATGTCCAGTGTACCTACTCTCGGTGACGAGCCCTTGAGATCTGGCGGCTGTCGAATGTTTTGCTAAAATTTCGCCAACTATACGTCATTTTAGGAAGATAAAAACTAAACAAACAACAGCATGGATATTAACAATCAATAGATAAGATCAATCCTCCGGCCTCCGCGTTCCAGCAAAGGCAACGCCTGCACATTACAAGACTTGTTCCACTTAGTGGAAGCGTTAGCCCCGTGCGCTGTTCTGGTCTACGCAAGCGCATACGCATATAACCGATAGATGCATAAAATCAAATGGAGGTGTTCATACAATGGACGTTGCGCTATTTCAACGCGCTTTGGGGTTTTCCAACGCCTGTAGGTGAAAGGGTGGGGATAGAACGAAGGAACAGGTAGGAAAGTTCCCACAGTTGCGTGGCGTTGGCCAGTGCGTGGAGGATTTTGTTGGATTTGGTTTGATTTGAAAAATGAACACAGACAAACTAATAACGTTGGTGAGGGGAAAACCACCCCTTTGGGACAAGAGCAGTGAAGGATACAAGGATAAATCGGAGAAGGACAAGTGCTGGTTGGAAATAGGAGAGGAGTTCGCAGAAAATTGGGGAGAAATGGATTCTGCAGCAAGAAACCATCAATCTAAGTACCCAAATGAATTAATTTGTTCAACATAGATAGGTTCAGCTACCTTAGAATAATATTATATTTGTAGTATATTTAAATTGCATTAAAACTGTGCAATATGCAATGAAACGCAATATTATGCAATATATTCTTACTTCACTGTACATAGAGTAGAGAATAGAATGTCTGGAAAAATTGCTCATTATCTGTCACATTGATAATGTTATAATTATACAGGGTAATTTGCTAGGTACTCGTTTTAAAAACTTCGGGAGGAAATCCTCAAGCGCTACAATGCAGCACGTCGCCCCAGTACGCATGTGTATGTACGGGGGGGAGTTGCACTGCGTTGAAATAGCGCAGCGCAGCAATACGCACCGCAACACGCAATGTGTGAACCTATCCTAACACAGTCAGGAGACATGTACACGCGTGCTCCCCAGAATAACGCTGTAGAGTGACGTCATGGGCACTCGCTATGAGCTTTTGGTTCCCCTGTGGCCTTGACCTGGAAGGTGGTCACTGTAATCAGATGTTTGTAATTCTTCTTCTTCATCCTCTTCTTAGATGACTTTTACATTAACAGGGCAGAATTACCCATCATCACACGATGACGAATTTTGGCGTAAACTCCATTCAATCATGCGTGTATCTTATTATTTAGGCGGCAAGTTGTTCAAGAGACTGGTAGCGCCCTCCAAAAATGAAAGCCTCGTTAGAATTTTGACGAGCATTGTACGGGCTGAACCTCAGTGCCAGGGCCTCTGAATAGACTTCATGAGACTTCACTTTTACTCGGGTCATGTTTTCTTCTGTATCAAGAATAACAGGCGAACGGGTTGTAGTTCTGTCAAGTTTCACGAGTCGAGGCTTCACAGAGACTTTGAGGTGGTTTTTGTGAAAACTTTTCGACAACGTAGCGAGGGAGGGCTGTCGCTCGACAATACCCCCGAATGTAAATGAGCTCGTGAGTGTCGGTGCCATTCTACAAAATTTTATATGGCGGTAAACAGGGGATGACACTGGGGCTACCGTCCGCGATCTGAATACCAGATGTGATGAGTTGCTTTCATTTTACTACTCATTCGCTTTTACCATGCGTAATTACTGTTACCATCAGAGGCGAACTGTATACATAGGGCAGTAATTACCGAACTAGGTATTTTATACAGTGTAACCCAAAAACGAACCTTCTCCTCTACATTTTCTCGTTCAAACGATTTAGAAAACTTGAAAACTCCGTTACGAATCTACCAGGTGTGTGTGAAACTTCAAGTGTTATAAAACCAGTAAAATGAAGACATTTTACATAAAACCAGTTATTTCTTCGAAAATTCGCTCTCATACTCATGCTGCACGACTATGGATTTTTATGAACTCCTTACGTTTCCAAGAAAATGTCATACTTATCAGAAAAATATGTTATTTTGGTCCAGATTTTGGAAAATTCTGCCTCACTTCATTTTACTGGGTTTTTTAAAATCATATTTTGTCTCCTTTTTTACCGAGTACCTAAGCCGAGTACCTTTTTTACCGAGTAACACCTCAGCTTATAGATTTTTCGATGCTGAACACGATATGAAGTCAGAATTGCGATTTCTTATTCCTTTATCCGAATTGAGCAGACGAACCGTAACAACCACGTGTCTTCATGTTCAAAGTGCTCCAGTTTGAGAACGGAATAAGATATCGCAATTCTGACTCCACCTTCGTGTTCAGCATAAAACAATCTTTAAAATCGACAGTGAACCTGTAAAACCTCGTCAAAAAGTCAACCTCGTCAACCTCGGTTTTTCACCTCGTTGAAAAAGTCAAATTTTGCAGGAGAGGAGAAAAACTTCTGAAATGACGTAATTTCTGCTTGAAGAACTCGACGTTAGTATTATTTGATAACAAATGCGGAAATGGCCCACCAAAATTTACATTCACCAGTTCATAGTGTTCATTTGGATTTTTTTTAAAATATTATTAAACTTACGAGGTTTTATCAAAAATTGCGATAAACATGCGAGGTTTTACAGGTTCACTGTCGAAATGAGGTGCCACTTGTCAGACTGTTTCACTTGTGGAATTTACGGTAATTTTTCCCTTCTTAAAATTCCCCAAAACCCCCTTAGATTAACTCGATTCTGCCCATCTACGAACTTAGCCTTTCGATTGCCAAGACGGATTTTTTGTGCAAATTTGAACTTTTTATCTCAATAATTATTCTATCGAGTTTTCTTCTGGATTGAGATAACTTATGATTTTTGGTGTCTTTTGGCAGTGAATTCAGGATGACCTGGAAAATTCGAGTTTTAAAAGTTTTGGACCGAGAACAGTAGCATCCTTTTCTTCGAAAATTCGCTAAATGCAGCATTGTGTAATTTATGCATCCAAGATCCAATTAATCACATACTGAACCCGAATTAACAGTTTTGTAGTACCGAAGATTTCTAATTAACTTCCAAAATACTTAACTACCTCGATGACTAATAATGAGTGAGCAACTTTTCAATAAGTAAGGAGTTCATTATTTATAACTCTCCATGAAAGCATGTACTCGGCTTATGTAATTTATAATAGTCAAACTTGTTTTATTAGAAACGGAGTCAGTTCGTGCACCAGCGTGAAAACGGAGGGCGGCGTTTTTGAAAACTAGTTCCCTGATTGTGCCAGCGCGAGGGGAGTAGTTGGGTTTCATGAGATGGGACTTTCGGAAGTAGAAAATGGGAGAAGTAATAACCGAACACTTAGCTGCAGTGATTGAACCAAACGTCCGATGCATTTGTTATTGAGATTGACCCCGTACGAGGCTTCACTTTTTCCTTACTCTTGGTGATGACTCCTCAAGGTCAGAGTGGCGAATCAGGCAGTATTAGCGTTATGAGCGAGTTTTCAACGGGTATTTGGTTGGTAATGCTTCGTTCGGAATCGGGAAATCAAGGTATTCAGGGGACATTATCCACCTGAAAAACTCTGCAAATTCTTGACACAACAGTTTAGTATCTTCTTTGTGCAGATCACAATGAGGGCTCAAAGTTGGAGCAGATCGAAACTCCTCTACATGATAGGGATGAGCATCGATGGTCGATGTTTTCATGTCGATGTTCGATGTTTTTGACATCGGTTGTAAGGTATCGATGTTTTTCGTACATCGATGTTAACCAGCGATGTTTTCGTACATCGATGTTTTATAAACGCGAAATTGCTAATTTTATTTTCAACACTAAAGCTTTTAGGAACCATTTTCTAAACACTTGGTTAATGTGTCTAAAACTTGGTTGGGCAAACAGTTACCGAAAACTGAAACAGACTACAAGGAAAAATGATATCCAAAGTGGTTTTCCTCCATTCCATTGATGAGACGCTTTGGAGCTGGGAATAATGTTTAAAAACTGTAAATAATACGTAGTTTAGTTGTTGCAATTTAATAAATTGTACACCCACTTTTAATATAAAATTAGTTGAGTAATTCATTGTATTTTTTCAGTATAAAATTATTTGTGTATTTCATTGTATTTCTTTTATTTAAAATTAGTTGAGTGTTTCATTTAGTATATTCCTAAAACTACCCTTTTAAAATTATTTTTAAAAACATCGATCCTAAAACATCGATGTTTTGCGCCGAAATACATCGATGTTTTCCACACATCGATGTATTTGTTCGATGTTAACATCGATGGTCAACATCGATGTTTTGTTCATTGATGCTCATCCCTACTACATGAGGGTGAATCATGCGGCAGTCGGGTCAATGTTCATACTGGCCCAGCTGATTCGAACCGCACATGGTTTTCAGATACCGGGTTGAACAAAAATTATCAATAATAATAGGTAATTTATACCACTTGATAATAATTAATGATAGTTCCTTATAATTAATCGACCATTCAGTGATCTAGACCGAAGGGTGATCTGCACAAAGAAGATAATAAACCGTTGTGTCAAGAATTTACAGAGTTTTTTTATTCGATTTTCGGAATCTACGTACCTTCAAACGTAAACCCTCAAGTTTTGAGGGGATCGGGTGGTATTTTTCTTGGGCGATTCCTAAGGTTCATTATCGAACGTACTAATAAGTCAAAAAGAACAAAACCGGTTATTCAAATATTTTCCAGGGATAAGATTTGTTTTATCAGTATTAAAGGACCACACTCAACCAAGATGGCATCAAGTTAGATAAATAGGGCGAATGCCTTGGTAAGAAAAATTGTAATTTCTGAAAAACGACCAAATGGTAGAGTAGGTACTACGTGGGATTTTTACAGTTAAGGTAGGTACTTCCTGCGAGTTCATCACTCCTTGGTTTCATTGTGCTTATAAACTTCCAAGAAGATAAGGAATTGTTCTGTAATTTGAAACTTCGAATCGGCTT
Organism: Stenodema calcarata; assembly: GCA_963920205.1. Lineage (NCBI taxonomy): Eukaryota > Metazoa > Arthropoda > Insecta > Hemiptera > Miridae > Stenodema > Stenodema calcarata. The sequence goes on from OY986059.1 coordinate 17,062,920, forward strand.
ACAGATCCCCGCGTAGCTCTCTCTTCAGAAATCTCGTATGTGCTTATCCCTTCATTCATTTATTTTATTTTTTCTTTCAAAAGTTACACAACTGATGCGTTAGATGGAAGGTAGTTCCCGAGGGTACTTTCAAATTTAGGAAGCGCGCAAAGCCGCCAGGGGTCACGTGAACAACGGTGAAATCTTTTGTCGAGGGAGTTTGATTTACGGGAGTTTTGTCAATTATTGATTTTCGAGGTATCGGAACAACAGAATCCTCGTTATGTATTTTGAAGCTTGATAAATGTTAGACCTACAGTAGGTTTGAGTAACTCAACCAAAATTTGGAAATTGTATTAAAATTAGATTCAGAACCACCATTTAATTAGGTTAAAGGTTGTTGACCACTGGTATTCTAAGGAGTGATGTTGGGAGTATCGAGGGTTGGTCCAAATAAAACAATTTTTGGACCAATTCCAATTTAGACCTGTGTATTCCTCCTGTGTTTGTAGCCCTGAAGATGCAATACATTTATTGCGAAACGTCGGCCTAGAAAAATTGTTTTATTTGGACCAACCCCCGATACTCCCAACATCACTCCAACATTTAATGTTGATTCTGAATCTAATTTTTACGCAATTTTCAAGGATTTGGTAGTTGGCCCCTGATGCAAAAATTCTTTATTTGTCTCTGGGTTCTTTCGCTTCTCAACAAACTGCTAATCTACACGCAGATTCTATGGGATACACATGATGTTTTACCATCGATGTTTCACGTTCGATAACATCGAAATATATCGATGCTATGCTCCGATAACATCGGTCCAATTTATTACTCAATTCGTTCAAATAATCGTTCTGTACGGTACTGATGTTGAGGTGCTTGCGAGATATTTGAAGACAAATGTGCGGAGCTCGGGTAACGAATCAGCTGGCTGACGTCAGAAGTCAATAGGGTTTCTGCTGATGTCTGCCTCAGCGGGAGACCTTAGGTAGAGACAAATTACAAAGAGTAATACGAATAAGTAAGTGTTCGTTCATACAAAAATACTGAAAACAACTGAGTCAAAAGAGAACTGTGACTGAATCAAAATCAAACCAAGTGACAAAGAAGCAATCCGGGGAAAGAGAACGAGTCCAAACGATAACTTACTTCTGATCGTTTCCTGAATATCGTCCGATATTATATTGGTATCGATGTTACTTACCGATATTGACATCGACATCGAATATCGATGTTTTCTCTCGATGTCCCATCCCTAGTAAGTAGTAGTTTCGAAAATGTATGTAATCCTTCGTGCAAAAATACGACCATAATTAACAGTTTCGCGCCCAAAATGTCTTTTCCGAGACGAGTTTCGTGGCCACGTTCAAAATTACGTTCAAAAGTGTACGAGTATTGAGATGACTTGGAGTGTGTGAAATTCTGAATGATAAGTTCCCGTCCTACATCTGAGAGTTTTTGGTCTTAAAGTCATTCACCCTTAAAAGACGTAAGCTAAGGTCGGTGACATTACCGACGAGGAAATGAAGTTATCGTATTACTTGCGATCCATCCCTTTACTCTCTATGCAGCGCCCCATGTGAAAGAGAAAGCCTTCATCTCTACTCAATGTTTACGAGTCATTCGAGTTACCTAATGTGGAATTTGATAGTCCAATAACCTTCGAAGGAATCGACACCGTAAGAGTTCTGATTAGTTGTAGATAGCTGTGGAGTTTTGCTCTCGAAGTCGCTGGTCTCACTCTATCGACAGTTTGTAATATGAAATCACGATTTTACCAATCAGGAACAACGTAGCATCACGTGGTAAACATAAAATCCACAGCATGACTATAAGAGCAAATTTTCGAAGAAATAACTGGTTTTATGTAAAATATAAGATTTTGTCTCGATGATTTTTTGCCCTGTAACACCTCAGTTTGTAGATTCAACGATGAACACGATTTGAAGTCAGAATTGCGATAAAAACCTTTAAATTGACGAGTCACTTGTCAGTCTGTTTCATTCTTTTTCGAATTTATGTTTAATTTTTCCCCTCTTAAAATCCCATCCCCCCATCAATTCTGTCCATCTACGAACTTAGCCTTTTGATTGCCAAGAAAATTGTTTTGTGCAAATCTGAACTTTTTATCTCAATTGTATTGAGAGTGATCGTCTGGAATGACCCATACATAAACATATATCGCTCATTGGGTGCAATAGTGTCATATCTCCAAATTTGATGCTTCGGGGTAATCGAAAAAAATCCATTTCAACATTGAAATATTCCGAAAATATTAAAAAAAAAAGAAATATTGAAAACTTGCTTCCTGGAATTCGTAGCAGACTATTTCAAAGTTGACAATTTTTTTCGGAAATTCGAGTTTTAAAACAATAGTTTCCTTTTCTTTGAGAATGCGCTAATAACAATGATTTTGGGCCCTCTACTGCTGACAAACTATATCTGATAGGCTTCCTACATAATCTAGAACAATCCAATATTTTATACTGCTCGATGCAACTCATGAATAACCCACCGAGCCATTATCTGAACCCATTTAGAAACCTTTCTGAAGACTATAGAAATTATCCGGACGGTCATTAGCAGCGCCTGGAAAAGGCTTCTGTGAGATTGTTTTCTAGAAGTCGGAAGACAAAAGGGGCAAAAGGAGCCTAAGCCCATAACCTGTTCGTAGGGCTTCGTAAGGAATGGTGGGAAGAGGGGATCGCTGAAAGTGAATCGCTGGGAAATCAATTCGACTAATTAATAGGCAACAAGCCCCACCGTCCCACGCACTTGGCAGTGAAGGTTGACACAAGGATTCCGGAATTTTCGTTCATAAGTTCAGAACGGTCGTTCCGGTTCGAAAACCTGAAAGGTTATTGCATTGGTTTGCATATACCTAATAGAGATGTAATAGAACGATTTACAACCTTTACAAGGAATTGATACGTTTACAAGAAATTTACAGAATTTTTGCAAGCAATTCATACAAATAACAAGGTTTTTAGAGGATTTTTTCTCAAATGCAGAGGCTATAGGTATGAGGAACAGCATATACATTACAAAGTTGGTACAGTCATTGGGGTTGATCGAGGATACACCCTCTATTATAATAGTAATTATAAGCTGTTATCAGCTGTTTTAAATAAGCGAAAACTCCTTTAGTTAAATCCCCTGTTAGTCCGAGTTGGTGGTTCGAGCCGTTTTCAGGCCTCCAACACACTCAGAAAGAGCATTTTCCATTGGTCCTTCTAGCCTTGGATGGATTATTGGATTAAGGGTACTCTCTTTGCATTTTAAAATTTTCAATTTTTATTGAAGTTTAAGCCATAACCTCACTGTAATTACGTTTGAAAGGGCTCCCTCGTGTTCATATTTGCTCTTACAATACAAGATCTTGATTGCATATTTGAAGACGAAAGCCCCATGGTGGTTTCGATAAAACGGTCAGGGTTGTTGGTCCAACTCGCAGCATTTATCGCTGATTAAAAATCTGAGTACACGACAAACATAAAAATCCGATCACGTAGCGTTGATCCCAATTGATCGGCTCGGGGAAGCTTATTTGACAAAAAATGTCAAAGGTCGATCAGATACCGAGGGGTGGGCCTGACGCGACGCGATGAAAGGAACAGAAATAAGTCGACGTCGGGCAGCAACCTTGAGGAAGAAAGTCATTGGGTAACCCCTTCGCGCCCAATACGGCAGTTAGCTACGCCTCTACGTCATGAAGAAGTAAAAGAAGAGTTTCGGAAGTCGAAAAGGCCATCTTCAGGACGTGTTCTCGTGTTATGGGCCCCGAAGGCGATTCCGTTTCGTGAAGATCGCTTCAGTCACGACCCCTGGAAGAAGTTTTGAAGTAAGAGTAAAGACCTTTTCCCCTCCCTTTTTTTTTCCTCGCAGAAAGGACTCACAGACAGATGGGACTCGTTGTTAATTTGAACTTGTTTGCACTGCTGCATTTGGTTAACGTCTCTTTTTCCTTTCTGTCGGAGAAGAAAGTTCTAAAATGCCGAGGATTTCCAAATACGCAAATTAGCACCATGCGAAAGAAGGGATCAGATTTTACTTTCTATGTGAGAAGGCGCTTCCCTGTTTGCTCTCCTGTGGGATAAGTATATGAGGCAAGAGGTGGCAGTTACCAAGGTGATTAATTCCCTCCATCCTCGAGAGATAGTTAACAATGGATAACCGTCTATCAAGTGAATGTGGGAGTTTGGCGCGCAGGTAATCGCGTTTACAGAGAAAATGAACTTAGTTACTTCTACGAGTAAATGAGTATCAATGTTTCATGCACGTCTTAATAATCATTGTAGTTTCTTGATGCTCTTCTACAGATTCTTCCAAGTAATCCACAACTTTGAAAAACGACAGGTGAACACGTGAATGCAACGAAATGTGTGTTCGGGGTTCATTGAGCAGGAAAGGGTGAGAAATATTATGTGAAATTTCCCATTCGTGATCACTTCTCCTTTTTGCTATGCACGACTTATTTTTCATTCAGCTAATTCTTATGCCCGTCGTACAGTGCAAATACAATACAAAATACCTGGATTAGGGCTATGCTGAAAATGTAAAGGAGGCAAGTTGAAGAAGTCTTCCAAGTGGATTGAAATAATAGGGTATACTCATGCGATATGAAACTCCTAATATCCAAGCACATAGGAATGCTTTTGCGTAGCCTGTTACATAATATATTATATTGTCAATGTGATATTCCCACGACAAGCACTGGTCAATCACAATACCCAAATACTTCGTGCATGGTACCTACTTGCATGTTTCCCGGGCAGTTGCAGAATATTGTGGAACAGCCAGACAAGTCATGGCATTTAATACTGTCCAAAACAGGGATAGGAAAGGCGATGAAATTAGACTTGCTGAAGTTCAGTTTTAAGCCAACATTTCTCAACATCTCCTTACTACAATTAAGCAACTTGAAGCAGCTTGCATAGTGTCATTCCAAGTACTCCGCGAGACAACTACTATGGCTGTATCGTCAGCATAAGTAATTATGTCTCTTTCAAGTTGAAGGTTGAATAAATTATTCATAAAGCAGATGAATAAAACTGGCTCCAGCATTGTGCCTTGCGGAAATCCAAATGAGAAAGTAGCTTTGTCACTCAAGGTCGATTCTGTCTTTACTTTTATCTTATAGGTATTTGATCTTTTATCTTATTAAGCGAAGCACTCAGTTCTGGGTGACTTGTATCTTATAACTAAGACATAAATTTATCTGTGTAGTAGCAGATTCCGCAAGCACAGGTCCATATTGGTCCAATGAGTGTCGTTTGTATAGATTACAAGATCTTGGAGTTTAAATATGATTCAACACACGTGCAGTCACGACTACCACTATTCCAATTTCTTCTTAATTATGTCTTCGTTGGTTTCGGTTTAACGTTCAGTCATCAAACCCCCTCATAATTTTGTTCATCCTGGAAATGTACCAACAAACAGGATTGCCATCCTCACATTGGATTGCACTGGAAGAGAACCCTCCAGACGTTGACATCGCGGTAACCTACCTATTCCTCAATTGTTGCTGTTTTTGAATCGTCCTAATAGGACGGTCCTATCCTTAGCAGTTGCGGAAAAAAGAACTTCCCACCAGAAAGGCGTTTCCCACTGACATTAACCGGTGTAATTGTGCTTAGAGCGAATCCAAATGAAGATTACGCCGCGGCTTGTGTAACGTTCAGCAGTCTTTTCTCCTTTTGTATTCCTACTCCGAACAGAAAACAGCTACTTATTGTTACCCCCCCCCCCCACAAAAAAAAGGTTACCAACCCATCAACTAAACGGGAATAATGTGCAATTGTGGGACTTTAAAAGTAAGTTATGGGTGCTTTGGTGCTCAACAACTTGACTTATGCACTAACAATGTAAGCAACATGGTCAACCATGTAGGTGCCTTCCAGCAGACCACACTTTGCAGACACTTCTGAAGAGGTGTCTTTATTGATAGTGGAATAGAATAATAATTATTAGAGTAGGAATATAATGGAGGGATCAATATATTGAAGCTGATCGTGCCAATTGCCATTTAATACGAATATAAACAAGTGTTGTTGAAAGGTCCAGGATGAGCACTTTCTTTAAGCGAGCTCCACAATAGACGAGGCTTCTTCTCACGGAACAAAAACAGTGGATTTAATGGATCTCACGATTCTTGGGTCCCTTTCGTAATGAAAGTCATGATCATGACTGAATTCCACAAGAGCAAAACGCCATGTACAGCTCCGATCATGCGTGTTAATCTCCCTCTCTAGCCACGAGTCAACGTTTCATTTGGCTATTAGCGGAGGTGGCCGGGAGGCATGAGCCCGATGATCTCGAACTCCGTCAAACACAATAAATTATCGCAAAAAAAGAGGTCATCATGAGATGTCGGTTGAGTAAAATTTCAGTATAGATGGTGGATAAGGGACATGTTTTTGGAGAATAGAACTATGCCCCGCAATTAGGTACTTCACTTGGTTAATAAAAATAATTCACCCGCTTTTCTTCTGATGATCATAGGGCATATATTTGTAGTAGATCTTAAATGAAAACGAAAACGAGACAAAAAGTTGAGAATACTGACGGAGATAGTATAGTGGTAGCTCAATATTGCCTGACTTCTATGAGAGCGGGGGAAGGAAGGATTACCTACTATTTAATCCCCATCATGTAGGTATAAATGACGCCCATGGTATAAACAACGCTGCACATTATAAGGTTAATTTTATACTACAAAATTATTGTCCACCCAAAAACTCCTTCGCTTTATTAAAAAGATGATAATAGTATGGTGTCAGGTCGGAGGAGGATATTCCACCCGAATGAAACAAGTAGGTCCTGAGTGAGACGTGTCATGAAGGAGTGACACACCACGAGTCAGGATTGCTCTCCTTACTTTCTGGACGTCCCCACGGGCAGATTCTTGCATCCAAAATGAGCTTTTACGGTAAACACAAAAAGGATCTCAGAACAAGAAACCCGATTTCTGGTCCCCTCGCAGTTTGAATCAACTGTTGCCGGAGGGGCAGGCGGGACTACAAACTAAAAATCATTCTTCCACAGGCCAAAACACTTTCGTGCGCTATGCACCTAATCGCTCTATTTGGTTTGAATCGTAAATTCTTTCCTCTCGACGGTGCAGGGAAAAACACTCGGAGTAGCCCGCGCTGCATAATTTCCCCATTTACCTTGAATCCCTCTGTATACTTGCCGGTCATAATCACATGCTATTGTAGCCAATCAAGCGTCTAGAAAACCTTCCATCAAATTTCACTTTAGCACGCGCTCGCAATTTCTACTTCCAGGGAGTTTTAGGAGCTCGATTTATGGTTCATCTAGAAGTTGATGAATTGGTATCGTACCAGGTAGGACAGCAGCTGCTGCGATTGGGCTAGTAAAACCCTACACTAGAAATAAACACAACTTAGACAGCAAAATGTGTTTTGTGAAACAGAACGAGATTAAATCGAGTTTTGTTAATTTACGAATTTCGTAAATATAAATAAGACCGAAATGTCCAATGTTCAACGTTAACTATGGTCTAACGATAAGTAAAAACAGTTTAGTAAGAACAATTCATGACATAAATCATTTGTCATAAATGACCGACCCTCGACATCCCTCAACACCATTCTTACTGACGGTCAACAAATCACACACACTTATTTGTCATAAATTATTAGGCTCACTTATTTAGCTCTCTATTGGTTCAATAATGAATTGAGTTTTTTTAATTAAGTTTATTGTTTGAGACCATTATACAATAATATACCTCCATAATGTGTCGTGGTCGAGAGAGTCGTCTGATTGCCGGAGTTTGAAATCCTTTGTTAACCAAAGGGTTGTAATGGTCGGTGTTGCGTTGTATGAAGGAGTTGCAGCACTTGTTTAGAATTTCAATCGGAGGCTCTAGTTGGAGGTCATGATATATTGTTTCGTTCCTTACGAGAAGAGGGGCTTGTACAATCCAACGTTGTAAAATTTTATTTTGCTGCTGCTCTATCCTCCGGAATTCCGATCTGGAGCAAGTACCCCAAACGGCCAAAGCGTACGTCCAAATGGGTCGGATAAGCGTTTTATATATGATCAACTTGTTCTGGATCGATAGATGAGGGCTGACAAGAAAGGACCTCAACTGGGTAACCCTCTGTCTGACTTTCTTTATCAACTCGCTGATGTGGTCGTGGAACGTTAATCGTTTGTCCAATATATTGGATATATCACTCCAATGTATTTATGAGAGGTTTTGATTGGAATCAACTGTCCAAGATAGCGAAGCTCAGGACCTTCATAATTTCTCTTATGTGTATGTCACGATACTAGATTTTTCACTGTTAATTTTTATTCTCCATTTCGTGCAATGAATTGAGTACAGTTTAATATAAGTCATAATATTATTGCAAAACAGTCGAATTTACTACAATTTAGTAGGGAAAACAATTTAGTAGGAACAATTATTATTCTCTAAATTGTTTTCTCTACTACATTGTAGTGAATTCGACTGTTTTGCAATATGACCATTATTAAACTGAACTCACCACCAGTAGTAACCTCTGTGGTAAATGATTTGGTTAATTACGCTACACAATTCAAGTTGATACAATCCAACGATGACAGCTTGGGTAACGCTGGTGATATCCTCCGTTCCGTAGCCGCCTAATCACCTTTTGAAATGAGACGAAGAAACTTCCTGAAGTCCGTTCCTTCACAATGTAATCCGGATTACAACGACATAAATACCATTCGACAGTTATAACGTCACGTCTGTCCCTTTGATAGCGCTTGCGAGCCGGGATACGTTACGAGGTTGTATCTAATTCATTGAGGATAATAGATTCGAGAACGGTTGAAAGCATAATCCGAGCGTTGTATGATCCAAGAGGCTATTTAATGATTTCATGAAATCTACGTGTATGTAATCTATGTTGTGTAACTGGGAAGTGGGTATCGAGCGTCTCAAGACGAAATGTACTGACGGGTGGAAACCTCAAAAGACACTGCATACAAAGAGGTAACTGTGAGGACCTACTTTCTATGTTGCAGTATGGTACCTCACTATTTAAACTTTTCCTTCCGATGAGGAAGGTACTAGCTGGATTTTTGGTTCAGTAGGTTTGGAGAAAGGTTTTTGAGATAGCTTGAAGGCGTATTGGGCCCCGCACTCCAGATTAGAAGTACCCAAGGGTTATGTGTATCAAGTGTTACTAGATGTGCACATCCGCACGCCTTGTCACACATAGGAGAAGGTGGTAAAAGGAATGACTTATGTTACCAAAGGTTGTTAACTCCGCACTCCAGACCGTAGGAAAAGGTGCTTTATAACAAGTGCTACCAGATATGGATATCTGCACACCTTGTTATGTAGAGGATAGGTAAAGAGAGAGGATACGAAATAAGTTGGCGGTCGTTACCAGATACGTGTATCGGCACACACCATTCACTTAATTCGTATGTGAGGAAAGGCTGACCAAAAACTGAATAATTTTAAAGAGTGAATTCGATAAACTAGGCTAACTTTGAGGAAAGGATTTTGGTAAAAAACGAAGGTGTAGAGTGAGAGAGTCTATTTCCACGAAAAATAATGAGTACAATTGTTAAATCGATTTCGACGATTAGGTCATCATCAGTAACAAACATGAACTGAAGGTACATCATGAAATACAGCTTATATAGTAGCAGAAGTGAAAGGTATCATCCAAACGGATTGAAGCAGGTTACAGTGAAGGGAGAACTTAAAAATCCTATTGGCTCAGAGAAGAGAAAGGGAAGGGGCGGATCAACAAATGCAGACAAAGTGAAAGGGAGCTCAAACAATGGTGAGGGTAACATTGTGAAGGGGGGGGGGGGGCAAGCTATTGCAGGAATGAACCTATTAATGGTGAAATATGTTGAGGGATCACCTCATTTAGACATTTACCAGACCTATCACTCTTAAGAATTTCGAATTTTTCAAGTACATCCAACATACCTCCCTTTGGTCTATTTGTTAGATCAAAACTAAAATCATGATTGGATTCGCTTAGGTGACTTGCAAAAGCAGAATCACCCTTGCAATCCCTGAAATATTTTTCTCACTCTTTACCTCCGTTTTTTATTGAAATGGGTTCCCACAACCTCGTCGCGAATGATCTAATTCGTTAAGGATTTTGGGTTGAATCAGAAAGCTTTAATTAAATTATTATTAATATGAGCAAGGTCGTACCAAGAGCTTCTACCAGACTGTCATACCTAGTTGCTTATGGCTGTAGCCATGGTCGATGTTATATAGGGACTCCCTATCCCCACCATTCTCCCTTACAAAGGGAATGACTGTGTGAAGGGATAGTTAACCTGTATGGGAACACCCCGGACGGGGTGTGCTTCTCATGGTAGATATTTATTGTGATAATTCTATATCGAATAATAATATATTATAGTGGTTCCCCACAATATCCATTTAGAGGTGAAAAACCCCAGATTAATATAAACCGTAATTTGTTAAAGCCACTGTGTCATTCTGCTAGTGATGGATCGATCTTGCGGATATTAAGCTGACGCGAAAAAAAGAGTCGTGAGAGCAGAGGCGCCACCCATCATCCTTGAAGGCGACATTATTTCACTGTCTCCCGTCATCCTGTCTTCAGTTTCCATATTTCCGATCACTTCAACTTCTATCTGTACCAAACCGGCAGCCCACTTACTTTTATACCAGTTCAATACGGTTGATCATTCACCCTTCATCGACGTCTATAACTGTAACCGCCTACTACACTTTTCTCTAACCTTCAACTTTCCCTCGAGTAGCTTTCCTCGTTCTTTTGTAGGGAGGAGAAGATCGGTGTTTCGCCAATCGAATATGGCCCATAACCTGCGGGAGGTCCGACCAAAACAGGTGATCTAAAATGGTCGATATTAACTTCTTTTGAAATCTCGCTTATTCAAACAAAGGTTGTATAATACAACCACAATAATTTAGACAAATCTCTTATTTCTAGTGAGACGAGATTTTAAATAAACTTCCACAGTATTATCGAAGAAATAACTATTTTATGGTCTCCATTTTACTGGTTTTATAACAAAACATTTAAGGTTGTCTCCTATTCTGTCGTGTAACACAGGTGAAGTCAGAACTCCGATATCTCATTCCGTCATCTGATTAGAGCAGATGAAACGTGAAGAACATCTAAGTAACAACCACGTTTCTTCATCTTCAAAGTGCTCCAGTTTGAGAACGGAAAAAGACATCGCGATTCTGACTTCACCATCGTGTTCAGCGTAAAAATCGTTGAAATCTTTATTTTTTGGAATTTACGGGTAATTTTTTTCCCTTCTTAAAATTCCTCAAAACTTCCCTTAGAGTAGCCCGATTATGCCTGCCCATTTACGCACTTAGCCTTTCGTTTGCCAGGGCGAATTTTTTGTGCAAATTTGAACTTCTCTATTCTATCAAGAGTCTTGACAACACAAGGTTTTGCCACCATCTGGTAAAGAAATGACCCCAATGTGACGAGATATTCCAGAATAAAACCACGAGTAGAATTCAAGGCCGATAAAACTTCTATTGAGCTGTTCAGGAAGCTACACGCCGAAACCCACGTCGGTAAATTTTCACCACATGAGCAGATAATGTTGTTAAAAACCGATAACACGAATTTTCGTTAAATTCAAAAACAAAGAAAATACAAACGATTCATATGACCACGCAGTGTAAATACTGACTGATGGGTAGGTTTTGTACATTTTCAATTGCTGATGTGAAGATTCATAAAAACTCGAAATAACAGCTCTGTAAGGATAACATATCGCCGACAAATTGACAATGAGGCGTATCTGCAAATTTGTAGTTTCGAGATATTACTGATCAAAAGTTCTCAGCTGTCCTCACCTGACGGAAATTTTCAAGATTCAACTCTGTTTGCTTCACTTTAGGCCTTGATTTGCAATTTGACGCCTAAAACCCTTCAAGGGTCTTATAGTTGCATGGGGAAAGATATCAGAAGATTTAATAAAGGTAGGAACTATGGTAAAACCATCGCCATTAATCTTTGCAACTCCTAGGTATTTTCACTCACAAACACTGCCTCTTGCTCCTCTTCATACTGTGAATCTTCATCTTCGTCAGGTTCAGGCAATCTGTCCTCGACTTCAGCAGAAGGATGATGATTTAGGTACCTAGTAAGGGTGGTATTCAGCCGATGGTACACCATCCAAACACATTCTCTTGAGGTCTCTGAACTTGACGTCGGAAATTTTCAGTTTGTGTTCAAAGCTCTTGGCAGAGAGTCGTTGGTGCTTCAGTCAGAGGAACATGATAGAAGGACGTATCTGTCGCTTACGCCTTTCTTTCAGATTGGACCTGTTGTCAATGCGGAAACTGTGACTGTGGCAGATACGTCCCTTGGTTACTCTCTTGGGTTTTGGAGGGGTGAACTCCAGGAGGTTACCAACACTTTATAGAGACGAGTGTTTTGGTATTTGGAATGAAGTTATGTAAACTTTCAACCTTTTTAGATCCCTTTGTCAATTGTCGGCGATATTTAATACTGCGGCGATATTTATAGTTTCGTTCCTAAATTGTTTAGCCAGTGGTTCCAATCATTTATTGAATAAATATTAATAAATAGAAAACATTTGTTAAAGAAACCTGACATGAACTATGGGAGCTAAATATTGTCCCTTCAGTGTGTTCACGTGATTATAACTCAGAGTGTTGCGGTGTTTGGTGGACCACAGTCTCGGGCGAGCTGCTGGGTTTGATGAAGACCCCTTCCGCCGTTTTCCACGTCGATCTGGGGCCGGAATGTTTTGAACCGGCGATCTCCACGTGGCTTTCCACGTGCGGGTCCGTGTACTCGTGCCCTGTGAGCGTACGGTGAATTTAAGGACAATTTCTGCATCCGAATTTCCAATTTACAGTAGTGTGTATAGAAAATGAATAAATACAGTCATGCGAATCCGCGAAAATCCAAATTTGAAATGAATGAAAAATAGAATACCTGTGGCCTCGAGGTACGTTTTGGTGTCAACATGTCGGAACATGACGTTCCTCTCCTGAAGCCAGAGTGCGTTTGAGCAGACGACTTCCCACAGGTCGCCGGAATCCCCCTGGCCGTCTAGAATCAAGAATAATTTATTGGTAGAAATAAGCATACAAAGTTTGTTCAGGATGTTTGGGGCTTATACAATACCGGCCTGACGGCCCTAAAGGTTTAACAAAAATGAGGGATGATGGAGGGTGGAGACATGGAGTGAGGTTTGTGGTGGGATGATTGGGGTAAGAGAAAATGTTTCATACAAAACTCTTGACTGGAGTTCTTCCCTGACCGTCTAATTAACAGAAGAATACTCTCAATAAACTACACTTGTCCTGTGCACCTGTGTTTACATAGCATACCATCATCAACACATGTTTCGTTACCCAAAAGAGTAACGGGCCAACAAAAGAACGTGAACTTGTTACTTCCGCCCAAGACCTGACACTGACATAAAAACTTGATTTTGGTTTATAATCTTCAACAATGAACCATTGCCCCCCCCCCCCCCCCTCCTTAAAATTTTAGGATTGACGTTTCTAGATACGTAGATTCAGAAAACCAAATAGAAAACTCGGCGCTTCGCGCCTCGCCAGGGGGGCAAGCCCCCCTGGACCCCCCGGATCTTTTCTCTTCTATACTTTGTATAGAACGAGGTATTTGCTATGCAAAACATGAATAATGTTTTAGCGTCCCGTTTTTTATTTACTCAGGGCTGTATCTCAGCTTCTTCGATATTTACAGCGGTTTTGGCAGTATATAATTTATGCATAAATTAAAGGCTTTCCAACGAATGGAGAACGATTTTTGTCCGTTGAAAACTAAAGAAGTTTCATTTCCCTAGAAACGGCTCGGTTGTACGTGAAAATCATTAAAAATCTTCGTGACATAATTTCGTGACTTAAACTTCGTTACGCTTTTCAACTCTGGTAGGCCACCGCAAAAACATTATTCATGTTAAAAATGTAAGTCCGCCATTCGCACCATTTTGCCCAGTTAGCGTTGTGCTAAAATTTACGAAATTTGGTTTACGGGTTCAGACCACACCCACGATGATCCTTGAAACTTTTCATAACCCTAGGCCACTGAGAAGGACATCAAAACGAATTTTGAACCTTTAAAAACGCAACTCTCGCCAAAAAGTTCAGTTCAAGTATAAACAGCCTGTCGGGTCATGATCATACAGGCCCTGCTGATTGGAATTATTCTAGTATTTTCTAATAATTTTTAATAAATCATAATAATCAATAATTATTTTTAGTAATCAATAATAAATAATCAATTCATTATTGCCGACGTTGGTAGGTGGAAATAAAAACCACAAAACATTTTTTGTACGTTGTTGGTACAAATTTATACTTAGGGGCCTGCAGGACCTAGGTTGGAAAGGGTTTGGATGATATCATTGACTTAGGCAGGAATACATTTCTAAATTCACTATATTAGTAAGAAATAGCCCCCTCGACGTCCGATTTTTCTCAGGCTGTCATCGACTTAGGCTTTTGAAATAAATTTCCAAATTCACTATATTAATAAGAAATAGCCCCTCGTCGTCTGAATTTTTAATGGCATAAAATATTTGTTTCTAAATTGTGGCTAAATTTTTAGAAGGCAAATAGACCGCAAAATGCAAACATCGCACTTAAAACATGTAAAATGAGCGAGCAGGATCTCACCCCCCCCCCCCCCCCTCTCCGATTCCAAATTCATCATCCCTATAAACGTTTCACTTATCATTTAGTGATCTAGAAAGAAGGGCGGTCTGCACAAAGAAGATAAGAAACCGTTGTGTCGAAAATTTGCAGGGTTTTTGAGATAGCACCATTTCAAGTAACCTACATGAACTGTTGTAATATTTTTTTTATATTCACGGCCTGATGTTATCTCTGTAAGGGAGGGAGTCGAGATATCTTTGGACCCGTAAATGTTTATTAGTACTTATTAGTGAACTAATGACTACAACTCATTACCTTGGCCGTAAACTGAGACTTCGAGTCCGCCAGAAAGAGGGGACCTGTAGTTGTGGGAGTGCAGATTCTTCCCAGTTCCGAGGTTTTCAAGACGAATCGTCTGACCGCACGTCACCGCATGTCCTCGTGGGCAGAAGACCGTTCCGTTGCCTTTAACCTGAGCCAGATCACGGGAAATTGGGTAATAAGTATCAACATGAAAATTTTTGTCATTCAATACAAAGAGTTCATACCATGCATCTGCTGCTACGACTGGGTTACCTACCCCGGTGGTTTTCAGAAATATTTTATCCAAGAACGTAATAATAAGGTGTAAGTACTTAGATCTCCAGTAAAATTTAGATTTTCAAACCTCTAATGTTTTAGAAATTCAAATATGCTTCGCTACTTATTTACGCAGGAGATTAGGGATTAGCATGTTTCGACTCCATAGTCAATGGGGAAAACATTATTTATGGTTTGCGATTATTGCGTTTATTTGCGATTTTACGTATAACAAGCCCTAGTACTGGGGAATGCAACCACGCAGGGCTTACGATCCCGCAATTTCCTAAATCAGCAGAAAACCGTATTTATTTTTAAAAGTATTTCTTCAATCGATTGTTCTAGTCTGCTGCAGCTGAAAGACTTTCATGACGTGCACGTCCGTCAGTACCGCACACCTTCAAACAACCTCTTCTACTTCCAATCAACACCAACGAATTACTTGTTCAACAACCCCATTTTACGTGCGTTAAGATCTCTGGATTTGGCCTTCTCCCACTCTCAAATTGATATTTTTAGTGACTCTTTTAGAAAGTTAAAGCTTGTGTTCAATGAATTTTATTATAATAATGAATTATTCGTATAATACCCACGTTAGAGAGTAATAACTTATAATGAAGACCTTTATTGGCATATACATTTACAATAAACCTCTAAGGGCCCTTAAGGTTGTAAATACAAAAAAAATTACAAAATAAATAAAATCATGGCCTTTAAGAATCACATAAATTACAGAATTTAAGCTTCGAGTTTTGGTTTTTACTTAATGTATTAGTTTTGTAAGAAGTGAAATTTTGAGGTGTTTCTGTTATTAGACAATGAGTAATTTGATCTCTTTATACTGTAATTGGGCTCTTGCTCGTGTGAAAAAAATAAATAAAATAAAAAAATAAATCTTAAATGATTTCAAGGTACGTATAAATGAAAATATGAGATTTGAAGTTTAACCGAACAAACAAGGCTCGGAGAAAGCACAGAAAATCGATGGTCGACTTGTGGGTGGGATGGTTTTAAGGGAGTTGTACGCTATAGTCAGGGGTTTCTTATGTTTTCAGAACAGATCTTTACCATCAATCGGATGGTATTCGGAGATTTGAGCAAACCCCCCTCCCCAATCTTTTGACTGAAAAAATAGTTTAAATTGGTTATCCTAAACCGACTTCTCTTCCTCAACATTTCCCTCGTCGACATAAGACATTTCTTCTGCTTCTAGTTCAACTCGCATCACAAAATAAACTTAGAAAAACTAAACCAGTATTAAACTAAATCAAATCGTGTGCATTGAACAATAGAAACACTATTCGAAAAAATAATAGTGAGGATCAGGAGATGGCAAATCTGCAGTTCACAGGAAAAAAGAATAAAACGAATGAGTGCGCAGGCACATGGAACTCCAAGGTCAGGTTTTGTGATTCACATTTTATTCCGTGGAGAAAAAGTATGTACCAATCGATTTTTCAGGTTCTGAGAATGTTGTTAGGGTTTGTGTGGGGGGAAAAGGCTCAAAAATTTATTAACTTTTTGGTTTATTATCTTCGATAATGAACCATTGGAATCGCCCAAAGAAAAAAAAATTTTAACCCCCCCTCAAAATTTGTTGGTTTACGTTTCAAGATACGTAGATTCAGAAAATCGAATAAAAAAAAATCCGTCCGTCCGCCGTACGCCGTACGCCGTACGCCGTCCGCCGTACGCCGTCCGCCGTCCGCGCCACTTTGCCCAGTTAGCGTTGAGTTAAAATTACGAAATTTGGTTTCTGGGTTTGGACCAGCCCCACAATGGTCCTCGAAACTTTTCATAACCCTAGGTCAAGGGGAAGGGGTTCAAAACGAATTTTGAAATTTTGAAAATTCCATATCTCGAAAAATTCCCATCAAACGGTATGTTTTTTATTTCATATTTAGATAGAGTTTGTTCCGTAGAATTTTTTAAGACCATCCGCAGCTTCGTACGACCAGCCGTTCGTTCACAATGAGGGCTCAAAGATTGTGCCTCACAACACGATCGTGTATCAAACTGTTGAAATACAGGTCCATTTTCATACTAACAAGCTCTTTGGAACATCATATGGCTTAAGTGATGTCGAGTTTGTTGTTCTGAGGTGCGTTTCGTGCTACGGAAATGAAGGTAATTTCGAATGTTTGTTGGTAGGTACTTCTTTTATAGAAAAATTATTACCGACGTAGTATTAAAAACCCCAGAATTATATCGTATTAATTAATCATAATTAATAATAATTATTATTATTAATAAATACGAATTATTAATACCTAACAATAAATTATAATAATTTTCAGTAGGTACTTGATAAAATTGTTAATAATTAGTGATTATTGATAATAATAATTAATCTAACATTTAGGATCTAGACATTTAGACCTAGTGATCTAGACAGAAGGGTGATCTGTACAAAGAAGATAATGAACCGTTGTGTCAAGAATTTGCAGAGTTTTTTGTGTTTAAATAACCCGCTTTGTGGGACTGTATTTCTTACCTAGTACGTAGTAAGGAACCCGTAAAAACTAAAAAGGGCTCGGGGAAAACGCTGATATACACTAGTACACTGGTAGATATCTACATCTTCGTGGGTGAAATTCGAAAATGTTTCACCTTTACATCTCCTGTGGTTGCGGTCTATGCGTTTGGATTGTGGCACCACCATGACTTGTGGCACATCCTAACAGTGGACAGCTAACAGACCAGTGAACTCTACCAACCATTACCGCTATTGAGTGTTTGTCTACAACTAACTATTACCCCAGTCACCTTTAAGGTACATTCACATCTTCAGACAGTGAGCGTGTCCAGCACGTGTCGTGTCAGGCAAAAAAGTATTCTTCTATGCTTTGTCTATGGACGTATTCACTTCTTCCGCTCCAGCACGTTCCAGCACCGTTACAGCACCGTGTCGTGTCCGGCCAGTATTCTCGGGAAGAATATTTTGCTGGAACCGGAAGGTGCTGGAAGGTACCTGCCGAATGATATGAAAGGCGCACCGGTTCAGTTCAGACATTGTAGTAGACATTTTCTTTTGGTGACAATGCTTCCTTGAACACTGTATTTTGTTTGGTTAACAGCAATTCTATTTTTTTCAATATAATGTCAAACTGAGACCGACTCATACGAAAATATTTGAAAAATTTTTCTTCATCATCACGGAGCTCTTTGTACGAGTATAATGTCCAATACTCTCCTTCTAATTTTCTTCTCTCGAGCATAGGATGTACAGCCATGCGTTTCGCTCTGTTTTTTGTTCCGTTCTGCTCTTCTTCATCGAGCAACAACGCAATAATGCACAAATCTTCTACAGACAAGTGGCTGACCATGGTGAAACTGAGTGTAACCAAGAAGCAGGTCCCCGTACGGCGTCCCCGTGATGTACAGTGCCGGACACGCTACGTATGAGGCACGCTCAGATATGAATAGACGGTGTCTGAACGTGCCTGACACGACACGTGCTGGACACGCTCACTGTCTGAAGATGTGAACGGACCTTTATACGTTGATATGTACTAGAACAGGATGATGACAAACCTGCCAGTTCGCTCTGGATTCGAGTTGGTTGGGGTTCCCGGTGACTGTCTGCTGTCCGCTGCCTGAGCCGTAGGAGGCGTCTGGCGAGCTGAGGCGAACTGGGTATCGCACATTGAGAAGTTTTATGGCGCTGCCGCACGTTACCGGGTCCGTTGCTGCTTCTGCTGCAGCAAACATCCAAAATAGCCCCATACAGGCCACCTTACCAGCAGATCCCATCTGAGTCCGTAATTCTGGTCTGCTGGGTCATCCACAGAAAACACGCTTTATTTTCAACAAAATTCCATTTGACGCATTTTCTATTGATACTGGAGTGATGTTGTATGGTTGATTGTATGGTTTTATTTAGCCACCAGGGAAAGGTTAGGGCCTGGTGGCCCTCTCTTCCACCTTCCCTGGATAAATGTAATTACAATATTAAGTACCTCTTACAATCGAATTCGCAACATGTTATATACAAAAACAAATAAAATAAAAAACATAAATTCAATATTATTCTAATAACCTTTTCTTTAAATTGTTAATTCTTCGTTTCTATTGACACTCAAGTGAAGAAGAAAGAAAGAAGTAGCAAAACAGTTTTGCAAATTGGAAATTATAACGTTTACAAGGCTATACCTACATAAATTTTAAAGTTTAGTTGCTGTATACATATGAATTATTTATTCAAGTTTAACAATGTATTCTATGGCTGTATAATAGGTACTCTAAGTGCCAAAAAAAAGATAAAGTGTATTTAGAAGAAATGAAAATCAATTTAAAAAAAAAATTAATAAACGTTACGGCATGGTTGCACAACCGTCTGCCGAGAGTTCAGACAGAAATTATGACACTAAAATGGGTACTGAACATGAAGACTAAACAAAAAAAGAAAGAAAAAATACAACTCAGTGAAATTACAAAAAAAATTAAGTTGCGAATCACTAGCCCCAAATCTTCTCCCACGAGAATTCAGACAACCGTCCTTTGAAGTGCGAACCAACTCAAAATTACCCATTTTCATTTCCTCAGAGTCAGCGCGACACTGTTCAGCAGCAATACGTACATTAATCACTCGGAGACGTTTTAGGGAGAATACACTTACCCTGTTCCGACTCCTCGTTTTTCTTCAAACCAGCAAACCTCAAACCACTTGATATTTTCGTCACCTCACAACACTTTCCTTGGAGCACAATTTGGTACCATGAGAGGCACTATAAGACACAACTAAGCTGATAGGCCACCCAATAAATGAAACTACCTACTTTAATATTGTTTACCGAACAAACAATGCCAGCAGCTGGCCTAATATTAAACTCCACCCACCATCCAACTAGGTTTTGATGAGTTAACTTGTCCCGTTGTCTGTTTGCCGCACTGTAGACTAAGGCAAATTACCAAGCGGCTGGTAGAAATAAGCCTTTATCACTTTATCACTCCGCAGTAAACAGATTGTTATGTTAATGTACTCGTACTATTGAAGTAAAAGTAAAACTATGAACTTGATAAAACTAGAAGTTCCAGGGCGAAGCGAAAGTGAAACAACGACATAGAACCAAAATACTGTGGGTTAGTAATCAGGTGGTTTACAGAAACGAAGGCCATCTGATTTATGAAACTGATAGTGACGCTGGAGTGAACACCGAGTTCGTTCATTTCATCTGCTAAAGTATTCAGAGAAGCCATTGTTTAGTTTCACTAACAATAATTATTATAGTTACCTACTGTACGTATCGAGTTGAGTTGTTAAGTGATGTATGCAGTGGTTCTAATTTTTTATTTTTCCATAAAATATACAAAATACAAAATTAATTGACAAAATCAGGCCGAGGGAAGACCTGCGGCAAATCTGGAGACTAATCTGCCCTGTTAAATAAAAACGCCTCAAGTCTAATGTTTACGAAAATGGGGTTTTCACGGAACCCCTCTATTTTGGACCTGGCCTTTTCGATGGTGAAGTCCAAATTTCAAAATTCGAATCGGAAGTGGGGGAAATTCTGACCATAAACGTACGAAAATTGGTAAATGTCAGGGTAAAACGCCTCAACTCTACAATGAAAATGGCTCACAACTTATTTATTTACGCGCTAGTGTTAAGGTAAAACGCCTCAACTCACCTAAATATTGATATGAGGCGTTTTACCGACAAAAATTCACATTTCCTAACGTCCGTTTGATTGAGTTGTTTACGTTATGGTGACTGCCTCACGTTTCAGTGAAAAACTTTGAGGCGAATTTTTGCTGTTTTGAATTTTGAGTTGAGGCAGTACGATACTAAGAATATGAGCAGAAGGTGGTGATCTCATCTGAGCAGACCAGCTCATTTCTTCATATCACATGTTCAATGAGTAGTTTACCTAGTACAGGAAACAGTAACTTGAGAACCTTTTATAGGTATTCATTTAAGAGAGCTTCTTACTACTATTTCCAGCGGATTTATAAGCTACTTCTTGAAGAAACTCCGGAGTTTTTCTTACTGCCGGGGAACAGGCTGTATTTCACAGAACGTCAATTAAAGGAAAAGTTTTACTCGAATAGCAGCAACCCTCGGCCTTATTAGCGAGACAACCTGCTTCAGCAACTCCCCGTTGTCTTGGGCTAAATGAACAGTTCAGTTCATCTTCTATTGGTGAGGCATACAAGCAGATCTTGAATGCATTAAGAAGACATCTTCTGGGCCGTACAAAGAGGTGTTTATCTGACCATTAGTGAGTCGGCATAGATCATCTTGAGATCAAACCCTCTCTTAGAAGGTACTTAACGTCAAACCATATCCTTACTTACCCTTACTTTCAATTTGACCGGGGGTTTTAATCTCGATTCGGGATCTTATTTCTGTAAAGCTTTCTCTGCTTAGGCTCTGATCATAAATGGCTTTCCGTTTATTAATTGGATCGTAGATAGCCGGTTACTAGATGATATCGATAAGAAATCGGTGGTAAAAGTACAGGATCGATTTTCGTTTTAAAAAATTGGGAGATCCGATACAATCAACCCTACATGGTAATATGTTTAAGTCGAAAATGGTCTAAAATATTATTATTATTATTTTAGACCATTTTCGACTTAAACTAGAACCAATGATTAGACATCAATGAGGTATTCATCAACGATACCGTTACCAAAATCCACCACTGTTCAATGTCATATACACTTAAGTTCAACGACTTACTTTTATTATGATAAAAGTTGGTATCATTTTTTTCTCGTAAGCAAGGGCGGATTCAGACTTTTTATGAGGAGAGGGGTAGAGGGCAGATTCTAAAGAAAGGGTGGGTTTTTAAAGCCAGTTTTAGTCCAAAAACATTAGAATATTGCTTGAATATTAACAATAAAACAAAGCTTTAATTGTGCAAAGTGGCGCGGGCCCTGGGATCGTGGTTTGGGGGGTCCGGGGGCTCTCCCCCGGGAGATTTTGAAAATATAGTTCCAATATAGTGATTTTTAAAGAAAATTTGCGCTAAATATTCCTTATTGCCTGGCCTGAAAATGATAATGCTCCGTCGGTTATAACATTATTTTATAATTTTATGGAGGTGAAGAACTGTCAGGATGTGAAGGGGAGGAAGAGTACAAGATCAGTGAGGAGGAGGAGCTAAAGATCAGTGAGGAGGTGAAGGGGAGGAGGAGCTAAAGATCAGTGAGGAGGTGTTGGGGAGGAGGAGCTAAAGATCAGTGAGGAGGTGAAGGGGAGGGAGCTAAAGATCAGTGAGGAGGTGAAGGGGAGGGAGCTAAAGATCAGTGTGGATGTGAAGGGGAGGAGGAGCTAAAGATCAGTGTGGAGGTGAAGGGGAGGAGGAGCTAAAGATCAGTGTGGATGTGAAGGGGAGGAGGAGTTAAAGATTAGTGTGGATGTGAAGGGGAGGAGGAGCTAAAGATTAGTGTGGATGTGAAGGGGAGGAGGAGCTAAAGATTAGTGTGGATGTGAAGGGGAGGAGGAGCTAAAGATCAGTGTGGAGGTGAAGGGGAGAAGGAGCTAAAGATGAGAGAGGTGGCGAAGGGGTGGAGTCAAAGATCAGTGAGGAAATTAAGGGGGAATGTTCACGGAAATGTGTAAACCAAAATGATAGAGTACGAATTAGGGGTTCTATAAATGAGCATGTGTACTGGTATTTTCTGGTCGAGGTACAATAATGAGGGTACGCCCTTTATAATGCAATGACGTACTTTTACGTACTTATGGTCTCATCCAATCTAAACCGCATTGCCGATTCTAGATAGTACATTCATCTTCGATGTTCTATCGGTTGAACACCGCAAATCACCTTGCATTTCCCTGTACTGACAAGAACCTTCGGAGAACGCGGTACGTATCAGTAACACCTTAAACGGGATCGTATCTCCATCTCGTGTACAATTAACTTCAAGCAGCACGACCGCCGCAATTTCACTTTCTTGATCGGGCCAATACCTCGCGGATCACGTCGTATGTACCAGAAGTCCTGGCGCCTTCAGAAGATCACTAGTTCCTGATGGGTTTCGAATGCTGTCCGTTCCTGACTTCCTGAGTCCTGCTCGATAGGGATCTGCACGAAAGGAGATCATTCCTTCGTTAGGTGACTGGAAGGGACTTTTTTTCTTTTTTTTTCGGTCCATTTACGGGACGACCCCGTTTTTCACGTCGGTTGGATGTTGAAGGATCTTGCGCAATACGGTCGTTAGAATGTTGGGTGTACTGGTTGAAGTCCACGAGCCTTTAATTGATTACATAAATTCTTTCTAATTCCAACTTCAATGAGTCAATTCAACCGTCCCTATATGAACCTACGTATCACTGACTGGTTGCGACATGTTTAATTGTGGTTCTTTGTTATTTTTGGGGACGAATAGTGTGTTAGCTTCATGATGATCTTTGGAACGGTACAAAATATCCGTATCGAAGGCAGCGTAGTATTCCTACGAATTATTTTTTGGTACTTGTGTTTATTCCACATATTGCCAGCTTAATTCCATGTACATGATATTTTCACATATAATCAAATTTACAAATTATCAAGTACGTCTTTTTATAGAGTTCACAATTTTATTACCTGATTCCAGCTCTTTTAATAAAGTTCAGTAGTTCTTTTATTTGTCTCGTACTTGTCGCTTGAGTCTACATAAGTATTTGTCCCGATTCTTCTCTTTCTTCTTCATAAAATGCGCAATCCATATCCACTTCAACGCCGGAATGCACGCAATTTGGTGAATCTGTCACTCCCATTAGATATAAACTTTGATTTATATTCCCATGGTTGGTTCTCAACCAGACCATTTGGAAATATCTTGGCGGTCGAACCATGGTTTGGCTTTGATGACGGGTTGTAGCAAATAATGATCGTAACCCTTATTCAATCATAACTCACCTGCCACTATACCGACGTCGCCCTGTCAGTGAGCAGCACTGCGTCTGAAATGGGAACGGGCGTATGCATGTCTTCGTGTACTTTTCTCCGTACTTAGCCGCACAGTTACCCATATCATTTCACATGACATTAGTGTGTCCTGGAATACACCGGACGGTTATCATTTTATTGGGACACCCCAGGATGGCAGCCACAATATTGTACAACAGAGAGTTACTTGTGGCGCCACGATGCATTCTCTGGAGACCCTGGCATGCAGCTCTCGAGTCGGTGAAGATTACTACTCTGAGTGATTGCAATTTCGATTCCCAGCAGGATGGCATATAATTCTGCGCTACATATTTGAAACACTACTGATAATTTTTTTGAGTGTAATTGCTTGGTCTACTGGGCAAATATATATGGAGTATACTCCAACCCCAACTCCGTTTGCTCCTTTAGAGGCACCTGTGAATATTTGATAGTGGGAACCGTATTTATCACTTATCTCTCGAGACAGTTGTGTGATTGTGTGAGCTGAGGTATGGGTAGATCCTTTTTGGAGCCCTCCAATCCCGGTAGCTCATCATTGATCTCCTCGTTACATTGCTGATGGGGCTTTCAATGAGAACTATAACGGCTTGAGCGACGGTATAGGGCGACGTTCCATGCAGTTCTCTGACTTTCCCCACTTGAGAGTACTCTAAGTATGGAGTCAAGTGTTCTCCTAGATCGTACCACATTACAGGTGTATGAAGAGGGTGTGGGGCATCTACAAGTGCTTTCATGATGTCACGTCTGGCAAGCATTATTCGCTCAGCAGCTTCCGCCAGCAGGGCATTGATGGGAGTGCTCCTAAAAGCACCAACTGCTGCTATAACTCCTGCGTTTTGCAACGCGTCCAATTTAACAAGAGAGCGTGGTTACTCAAACCCTAACCATAATGGTACTGTGATTTCACTATCACAATATAAAAGCAACACCAACACTGTGTTAGTGTTACGTCATCCATCTCAGGGAGTATAAATGATTAATACGTACGCTCATTTCAATTTAAAGACAACCATGTTCGAAGATGATTGTGCCTGAACGAACACGGTTCAATCCCTCCATAACCTGGAAGTAAAAGTTGTTGTCTTATACCGATGTTCCTACACTCCCTCTACTTCGGCGGCGAGAGCTCGAAAATTGATCTCACTTAAAGCTAATTTTATTTTCCATCGCATGCTGTATAGTCGAGTTGAACCATTTTCTTGAGCCCGGCCGTCAATTACCCAAGAACATGAATCCAATTTCCAACCCTTGGGAGAAAACTCATTTGGGATGTTCGGTGCGTAATACAAAACCGTACAAATGGAGATCTCGCATCTTTTTGCTTCTTCAGAGTCTTTGATGGGATGAGCGAAGCCTTCCGATAGGTAACCGTGTGCTTATCTAGGTATTACGTCAACATAAGTGAAAATAAGTTGAAGAATTGTATTTTAAGTTACTGACAAATTTGTCTTAACGAGCAGAAATATGAATAATAATAACTGTTGTGAACGAGGAAACCTTGCAATGGTGGTATTTCTAATTCAAAGTTTCAATCATCCAATTCTGGTTAAATTTTTGGAGTCCGTGAAGATCGGGCTTCTGATTGTCCCTGACGAGGAACAATCTAATCTAATAATAATGAATATTATTAAAGGAAGTGTAATAAATCTCCCACCAACTAATACGATTGCATTTTGATATCCATTCCTCTATCCATTTATATCCACTACGTACATCACTACACCCATCTGCAATATAACACTATGTGTATGACTCCGTGTATGGCTGTGATGAAGCTATTAAACTCACGCATGAGGCAAGAATTTTTGCGTTATCTGCAATTCTATAAAATCTAGAATCTAGACTTCCATAAAGGCTTCTTATTCCGCCCCTCACTCGATCTTCATAGAAAATTGGGTCACCCACACCCCATGAAATGAAAGACGCGATCTTAAACTGGTTTGTTTATATGCAAGTCAGGTAGGTACTCACCAGCCTGCTGTGAATTGTGACTTTAATTTCACGGATTTTCGAAACAACGGTTTTAGAAAGCGTTCTTGCATTTCCATTAGCGGACTCAAGAGATCGCCATTTTTAGTACCTGATACAGATGGGGTCCGCGTAGGTTAATAGCCTGCCATAATGAGGAGGCTGACAACGTTCATAAGGGCTGTGGGCTAATTAACTGAGCTAGGAACCAATGAGTCAACGACCTCAAGCTGGAGGTGGAGTCAAACCTGCACATGTAGGTACAAACCAGTATCTGATACAAGTTACCTGTAGGTACATACATGTATTTACTTGTATATTTACATTAATCTCAGCGGCCAAGTTTTCGGGTTCGCAGATGACACAGCTATGGTTTTTTTGGAGTAAATCTTTGGACGATTTGTTACCGATTTTCAATTGGTGAGGACCTGGTTGGATTTAAATTTTTTGCGTCTCAATTTAAGCAAGTCCTCTGTATTGAGTTTCTCAGCTTCTGATAGGAAGGCTTTGTCCAACCAATGTATGAAGTTTCACGATTATGAGTGTCAAAGACTTCCAGAGTGCTCATGTGGTGGAGTGACTTTTTCTAAACAATGCAAATATTTGGGGGTAATTATTGATCAACATTTGAAATTTAAAGAACATGTACATTTACTTATGCAAAAATTGAGAAAACCTTTTTATGTTTTTAAAATGTTGAGAGGTTTGGCAAATTTGAGGTTGTTGAAAATGTAACTTTGGGCTTTGCTATTCCCTCGTCAGGTATGGAATTTTGGTTTGGGGTGGAGCTTGTAAAACCTCCCTTCGCCCTCTTCAAAGTGCACACAATACCATACTGCGTATAATCTTAAATAAGCCATATATGTTTTCAACAAATTTACTATATGAAGAACTAGAGAGAGCTCTTGAAGATCAAAGATATATTTCGGTTGGAATCATGTCTGCACGTTTTCAAAGTGGTGATGGATGATGGCAATGTATCTCAGGTAGGTTCTACGAGAACTACAAATTGGTCAAACATCAGGTTGCCCAAAATTAATCTTGACCTATATAGGAGGAATTCATATGTTGTCGCTTTAAATTTCTTGTACTCTCTCAGAATTGACGTTCGGAATTTTTGTAATTTGAAAGTTTTTAAAAAGTATCTGTGTGATAGGTACGAGTAGGTGTGTAAATATAACTTATTTTCTCTTTTTTCTGTCGGTTTTAAAATTTCTGTGACCTCGGCATTACAAGTTGGAGATTAGCAACTCCACGGAGGGACACAAATTCCCTGAATTTAGCCCTCTGTGGGCACAAGTGTAAATTATGTTATTAAGATATCTTTATTTTGTTTATTCTGGTAATTTGGTAAAGTATTTTATTTTATTTTTTTTTTGTATTATTGTGCCAATAAATCTATCTATCTATAGGCGAGATTTTGTTGCCTTTGAGTGTTGCTGACATTGATGACCGACTACCGAATTTCGTAGGGTTGGCGAATGTTTCAAAGATATGTTTCGACCTTTATTTATACTAAGCATAGCCTCCGATGTTTTTGAGGCTGTCCCGATAAGTCCCGATTTCTAGCTTACACTGTCTCTTGTTATCTGGAACAGATATGGCAGCCCTAATCTATCACAATTTCGATGAGTTTCAGTTGTTTTCACAAACAAACTGGTCTTTCGTTCAAGTCCAATTTGAACAACATTTGTTTAGCAGCCTTCGACGCATCGAAAAGACCAAACTAGTTCATGCGGTTACGACCCGGTCAACTGGGAAACAAAACGTCGTGATTCTCTTTCTTTAGGGTTAATCTAATTTGAGTGGAGGTCTGGAGGTGCGAGAGGTCTTGTAAAGGTTGCTCTGGCCGCAGGCAGCAATCCACAGAGAACTCCTAAAGGGGTTCCTCCGATTTAGGGAAGTGATGGGAGCGTTACGAGTTACGACGTACGAGAATGCGACCAACACAAATCACCTCTGCCCGCTCTCACAAACCGCGTTATTACAATAACGACGCGACGTTTCGCTCAAGAAACCGCAAGAATTTCGCGCGAGTTGGCCGCACGCTGTTTTGTTGACGCCTTTTTTTCTCGTTTCCATGCACGTCGATTGATGGAACGGTCCAATTAGACATTTGGCACTTCCTAGTAGTTAGAGAGCCAGTTGTGGTAAACTTTTAAGCTCAAAGCGACATCTTGTTCTTGTATCTCCATCATTACGTGTAGTAAGTAACTCTGTTATAGCCGTCATACCTACTGTTGGTACAAAGGTCACTGTGATTTTTGGTTATAGGCATTGTAAATTATAGGCAGTATTTTTTATTTATTTATTTATTTTTTTATTGTAAACTTTTATACGATATATGTATCTTCAGTTAGTTGTAGGTACTTCAAAAATTTCTTTGATATAATG
This sequence comes from Stenodema calcarata, assembly GCA_963920205.1. Classification (NCBI taxonomy): domain Eukaryota; kingdom Metazoa; phylum Arthropoda; class Insecta; order Hemiptera; family Miridae; genus Stenodema; species Stenodema calcarata. The sequence continues at coordinate 17,091,384 of OY986059.1, forward strand.
AAACATGAAGAAGGTCTCTATTCGACAATAGTCCTTCAGAATCCATCACAATAATGGTAACGTTAGATAAGTAATAAATTGAGTTATAATAATTAGTACCTACGTAAGAAGATAGTTTTGTTGCTAAGGGTGAGGGGGTTGGATCTGGTCTACTGGCCGTTTGCGTTTGAGCCTTCGCGCATTTCTTTGGTCGTCAATGCGTTGATCATATCCCTCGAAGATGGGATTGGAGTGGGACGAAATTGTGGCAAGGATGCGAGTGGATGTTCTCTCCAAGACTTCGATGACCGTGAGGATGTTCAGATCTCGGTGAATCACAGAGCCGCGAACGTACCAAGGAGCTGACGTCATCATTCGAAGAACTCCGTTCTGTTGAGATTGAACGCGTTGAATTTGGGTTTTACACGCTGAGCCCCAAGTTGAGCAGCCATATTGCCATATTGGTCGTATGACCACCAGGTACACCAGTGGTTTTAGTTCCAGTGGCAGTGGAGATTGTTCATTGAGAAGTGGTTTCAGCATATTTATACGGTTTCTGGTCCGCTTAATCAAGTTGTCAACGTGAGCGTGGAATGTGAGTTTAGCGTCGAGCTGGATTCAGTTCTTGGGATGTCACTGTTATTGAAGCGCAATCGTAATGTCTGAAAATTTCGTTTGTACGTAAATGCTACGTTGAAGGATTTGGTGGGGTTCATGATGATTTGCCATTTGTTAGCCCATCCTTCGATTTCCAGGAGTAGTTGTTGAGCGTTGAAGGAGGCTTCTATTCCGTCAAGACTTCTTGATAATATCGCAAGGTCGTCTGCAAACATTGCGCTTGTGGTTTCATTGGATGTCGGAATATCGCTCACGTAGATGAGGCAGTCTGTGTTTCAAATTATTGACATTTCGTAATTTAGATTGTGCATAGATCTGATCTTCGTCCAGACATAATTGTATTGATACTCCATGCCTTGATACACTCGCTTTCGAGGGTTTGATCGAAAAATCATTCCATCGGTACGCATCCCACTTAGCGCAAGATTAACCACTTCCTTCAATTTCCTCTAGCTATTTCATAAGGAAATTGGACTCAATTACCGTGCGAGAGCCATGTTCGCCCCAGAAAACTACGATGTCGATATTTATATATCCTCAAAAATCCTTCCCACGGTACCTTCCCTTTACCCGCCTACCTATTCACTTCACGAGGGCGGTCCCGCTAATACCAAGTGGACCAAATCGGAGTAAATGACTAGTCGTTTTACCTACCGGGATAACCTACATTTGCTCAGTCATTTGCTAGAGTACAGCTGCTTATCTTTGTAGACATTGTAATTTTTCTTCTTTTCCTCCGTAGTTTGTCTGATAGGTTTCGATCTCCCTCTACTTTCATCATAGACTAATAAAAGGGTATTTACCGTAAGTACAGACCACGACCTAATGAGCGAGTTTCCCAAAACCAACATACCCTGGTAGTGCTCTACAACCCCCACAGTCCTCAAAAACAATTCAATAAGGAAGCTTCTTATTTTTGTATCATGTTCTTTTATTGTTACATCACAATTGAATTTTTATTAACTTGATGGGCTGCAGCTCAGATTTTATGTTATATGCGAAATATACGATTATAAAAATAAAATAAAAAAAAATGTTCTACTAGACAATCCAGATTGGCAGACAGCTGTTCGAAATAACCGTTTGAACTTTTGAATGTGAATTAACGTGGTTGTTACGAGTACTTCAGCTGTTCTTCGCGGTTCATCTGCTCTAATCTGGTAACGGAATGAGATATCGCAATTTTGACTGCGCCATCGTGTTCAGCGTTGAACAATCTATAAATGGCGACAAAAATTGTTGTAAAACCATTTTACATAAAACCAGCTATTTTTTCGAAAATTCGCTCTTATAGCCATCCTGCTTGACTGTGGATTTTTTTTTTTTTTTTTTTAATAATCTTGAGACGAGCAAGATCAACTTGTGGATGCATATTAAAGAAGGTAACACCAAACGAATCCTTTTTCTGGTACTTAGTAGAATTACCCCAAGCGTCACACTGAAGAAGGAGAATGAACGAGGTCAGGCAAGCGATAAATGAACGGGTCGTCTGCAGTATTGTTCAACACCAGACTGCGTAAATGGGCTGTATTTTCTTGTAAAGTTGGAACACGTGGCTGGAACGGCCTGAAAAAAATTGAAAGATGGCACAATAAAATAGAGAGTTACTCTTCTCTTCTGAAGCATCGCACAGGTCATCCAAGTGGTTGTATAAGGGCTGGTAGTAATAAATAAAACGATTTTTATGACACCATTTACTGTAACACGAAGCCATTACTCAGAACTCATCCAGCCTCCTTTTCAATTTTCCACTTCAACGTAGAAAACTGATAGATCGCTCATTATGGCAGCCCGGAAGCACTTCATCATCGGCTGGTGAACGATAAAAATTGAAGTAAAAATAACGACGAGGGTGATGAGGATGCAGGGCGAGTCGAGATCCGGAGTTGGGAGGATTATCAGATTAGGAACTTTTACTTTCCTTGAGAAGGTTAGGGCTGAGGTTGGTTCCAGACCTTGGGAACCTGAACTGTCTGTTATTGAGTAGACCGCCCGCAGGTCCGGTGGCGCTAGATGTTTTCTACGACGGCTACCGACCACCACACCCACCTGACTCACCTATCATTTTAATTTAATACTCGCTGGATGACCCGTTGCGCGGGATAATTTGTGAGTTGGTCGGATTGAAAAATACTTTTTTTTTTTTTCAAATTATTAATTTTATTGAATAATATTGAATAAGACCATGACAATGACATGACAATTACATTGTAATATACCTCAATCTAAATATATGTGCAGTTTAATCAAACGAAAATAATACTGCTTCTAAAATAATACTGCTTCTAAAATAAGAAGATCAATAGTGTAATCGAGTGTAAGCTATCGAGGAAATCAAAGCTCACCATGTACAAAACCCTCCTTCGTCCAGTTCTTTTATATGGAGCGGAAACATGGGTGATGACTAAACAGTCAGAGAACAGGATTGGAGCGTTCGAGAGGACAATCTTGCGGAGAATCCTCGGCCCGGTCTGTGATCGTGGGTGCTGGAGACGCCGAAACGAGGAGATCTACCAGCTGTATGGCGATATTGACGCTGTCAAGTTTGCCAAATTGGGTCGCCTTAGGTGGGCTGGACACGTTGTGCGACTGCCGTCAAAAAGGCTCCTCACAACGAAGCCGTTTGGAAGCAGGGGAAGAGGAAGACCCAAGCAGAGATGGATCGACAACGTGGAGGAAGACACGGCCAGGACTGGATGTCGGGATTGGAGAGGTGCGGCAAAGGACAGGACGCGATGGAGGGCCAAGGCCCACCCGGGGCTGTAGAGCCACAAAGAAGAAGAATAGTGTAACAATCTGTTTTAAATCGAAATTAAAAAATCAAAATAAACAGAAAATAATGGACTCAGTGGATTAGGTATGTCTGGCAGAAAAGATGACAGATGTCTTGGAAGCTTTAGGCGGGCGACTTCAAGCGGTTCAAAACCTTGAAGGCCTAACTCGTTGCTGTGGCTCCTTGTGGCGCTGACAAAGTTCTGACCTACCGAGTTTATACGATTTATTGTTCATTCTTCAGCTTACAGTATCAGAATATCAGTTTTTCCATACCTTTTAAATAGATTTGGACTAAGAGTATTTTCTAAGACCTCCTGAGGAACACAGCAAAAAACTCTGCATATTCTTGACACAACGGTTTATTATTATGAATTTTCATTAATTGAATGAGTCACCAAAAACGTTCTAAGCGCCAAAAAGCAGAGTTTATAGAAAGTACACTCATTTCAATATTAATTTCACTAATTGCCATCGTTTAGTACCAGTGACTGACTGGATTGGGAAACCGAAATATCCCCCACGTAGAGGGAACGTTTTTGCGTTAAAAATGGGGTCTCCAAAAAGTGTCTCTTAGAACGTTTGTGGTGTGACCCATTCAATTATTAATAACTACTAGCAAGTAGTGTTATTATCAATTATCAAAATTATTATCAATTATTGTTAATGATTGATAAGTTTTGTTAGTTTCATTATTGATAATTATTATAGATTAACTCGATATTTGCAAACCATGTATTGTTCGAATCAGCTAGGCCAGTATGAACATTGACCCGACAGGCTGCCGCATGATTCACCCTCATGTTGACCACTTTTGATCTGCTCCAACTTTGAGCCCTCATTGTGAACGAACGGCTGGTCGTAAAAACCTCCGGACGGTCTTTAAAAAATTCTTAAAATTAAACTCTATTTAAATGTGAACTAAAAACTATACTTACCGTAAAATTTGAATTTGTCGAGGTAGGTATGCATTTTTTTAAATTTCAAAATTTGTTGTGAACCCTTTATCGTTGACCTAGGGTTATACAAAGTTTCAAGGATCATTGAAATTTCGTAATTTGAGCACAGCGCTAACTGGGCAAAGTGCCGCGTACAGCGGACGGGCGGATTGTTTTTCATCTTGTAAAACCTCAAATTTTGATTGGTTGGGGGGGGGGGATAGTTGGGGGGGGGATAGTTGGGGGGGGGGATAGTTGGGGGGGGTAATAAGGGTTTTTGGGTAATAAACCAAAAATCCATTAATTATCATACTGGTCGGCGAGGAGTTCAGTTGGAATATGGAAGGGCCCATCGCTGAGGTCCAATCTCCAAAAGCGTCTGGTCGCGGCTGGTTAAATAGTTGACAAGAACCCGTCGTAATTCTGAAAGGTAATAAGGCTTATCTTCGTCCTTGAAGGTCTTCGTCGTAACAGCCAAGTAACGCCGCTTCTGGAATTATACACTTCGACTAGGGTTAAATAGGGAGGTCTTAATCGTCTGGTCAACATATTCATTACATGTAAATCCCTTGTTCACATAGAAGAGATCGTATTCTTGTTTTTATTTTTTTTTTTTACTCCGGGAGAAAGTACCTCTTCAGAAAGCTATTAGTATGACTTCTCGATGAGGTGTGAGGTTACTTCTAATGGGGGTTGCAGGGGGACCGGCTTTTTCGCCCAGAAGCTGCGCGGGCGGTCTTAAATCGCGGTTGCGAAGTGTTTCCAACCTCTCGGAGGAAAGAAAGTAAAAGTGAGTCAGCTCGTAATAGGTTTTACATAAATACTCTTACCTCATTACACCTAATTACCGCACTGTATGGAGTTTGTCATTTTTCACTAACAACCTACTCAAATATGAGTCGTAAGCAGTGGGTAGTAACCGTTGAACTACCTACTACACAATCAGTCTAACGGTGAATACGGTTGATTTCGCTAACGTATGATGGATCTACCAGGCATCTTCCATATGGCCCAGGATTTCGAGTGACAAAACCCTACTACCATCAATCAATACTAATCAATACCACTAACATCATTCTTCCTTAATGACCACCAGTAGTGAATCCGGGGGGGGGGAGTGCTAAAGACTCCCTCCCTCATTGAGTTTTTTCATGTCAAGCTAAGTGCAAGTCAATCGTATGATAAAAATATGAAAACCGTTGTAATTGACTTTTTAAAGGTACAGTTAAAACTAGCTTAAGCTAATAAAGTTGTAATTAAGCTTAATTTAATAAATGACGGTCGAATTTCACATTATTAGGCTGCTTAATACAATATCAGCTTAATTACTGTAGTTGAACAATAGGAGTGTATTGGTTAATTACTACGGTTTTGACATGAACAAACTCGTGTTAAAGTCCCCCCCCCCCCCTCGCATTGAGTTTCAAGGAAAAACCACTTATCTACCAAAATTGCCTCTAGGCTTCTCAGCTGGCTCGACTCCAGTTTAGAGTCCTATCGATCAAGCTGGTATCGATTGAATATCGAAAACATCGATTCGCTTCGATTAATCCTAGTTAATCCTAGTTAATCCTAGTTAATCCTAGTTAATCCTAGTTGTTCTACCTCTTCGATAATGTAAACTCAAGCACTCAGTTTGGAGGCAAAACCACTTGAGCTGTTTTGCCTGCAAACACTCGCCATTTCTGACGCATCGTTTTTTGGAAAAACCACTTGAGCCAAACTGGATATCACAGCTGGATATCATTGAGTCAAAATCCGTTTACAAAATAGCTGGTCCCGAGTTTCGAGTTAAGTAATTTGCAGGAGAAACCACTTGGGTGTGAAGCAAAAAATCACTTGCTATGGAAAAACGCTTACCTGTGCGTTTCGAGGCAAAACCACTTGCCACCAGATTTCAGTTGATAAGTGGTAGCCAACATATCGATATTTTGATATTCGATAGTATAGGAGGTAAGGTATCGATTACAATATTTATCGTATAGCTCAGAATCGATTCTTTTTGCAACCGATAGTTTTGATCGAATATATCGATATTTACTAAAATATCGGTTGAAAAAAACATAGGTACTTACCTGTAATGCGCAACTGTAATGACAATTCTCTGGCAATGAGTTTTCGACTGTAGAATAGCTCTACTAGTTCTACCCAATAGCATCGGACTATGCACTATCGATTTAAAATATCGATGGAAAATATCGATAATTCGTTACTATTGACTATTGATGGCCATCCCTAATAAGTGGTTTTGCCTGCAAATTGGATGACGTAAAATGTCGATAAGTGGCTGAAATTGACAAACACAACTGGTTTTGCTTGGATACTACCACAGATAAGTAGTTCTGAGAACAAATTAGATGGAAAACCCACAAGATAAGGTTTATACGATTTTTCAAAAAAAATTTACGAATTCGGAGATAAGTGGTTTTACTTTAAAACGGCAGTATTGTTTAACTTTAGTAATTAAACTGAATTTGTATATAAGCAGCCTAATAATGTGCAATTTGACCGTCTTTGTAAGGGGGGAGAACCCCCGTCTGCCCAACCAGTCTCCTCTCAGCTAACAACCCCCCCCCCCCCCCCTACCGATCCATCATGAAAACCCCCACAGTGGACCAGTCACTGTGGAGTAAGTACCTATAAAATCAGTCATATCGTCATTTTACGACATTATGAGTCAAAAATGGCCACAAAAAAAAAATTGTAGAAAATAACAGTGAATGACTCTCTGAATGCAGTGAATGCGCTTCGAACATTCGCTCATAATGTCTCGCTGGATAAGTGGAATCGTTCAGTAACTGCATGATACACAACTTTTCTAAAGACAGACAAGGTGAAATATCGTCGGCCAGGTGTAATCCATATTCTTGATTCTCTCCTCGGTTCACCCATAAGAAACTTACGTACCGGTAGAGATATGGAAATGAAAAATCGGTCGAATTGAGATTATGCGCTTTCAAGTTACGAAACATCTCATCAAAATATGAATGCTCGCTTGACGAATAAAAAGGGGCTCATATCCCTTTCATAAATCATAAATCAACCCCTTTCTATTGGCTCCGTACTAAAATCCTTCTGATTTCCATGTCAAACTCCCGACTCCCGACGAACGGCGGGACGATTCTGAAGAAAGCGCACTCCCTCGCATCAAGGTCATAGTTCAGGGCAGGATCGGGCTCGGGAACAACAACGGACCGTTCTCTGGAGGCGAGAAAGTGAAGTTATGATGTCACAACTCGCGAGGGGGACCGGTTTTTAGGCTCAACCCCTCGAAGTGGTCGAGGGCCTTGTTTCGATTTAGTACTTTACAGGAAAATTTCACAACTTGTAAATTCGTGAGCCAATTTTCTTAACGAATTTCCTCGACGACCCTTAGACCAAAAATATTGCCTGTAGCTAAAAATGAGTGCCTGTGTGTACATAATACTACATAATATCGTGGGGTAATTGGTAAAAGTGACCAAGTAACATTTTACAAATTTTACAAAAGAGCCTTCCTTCCGTCTTTCTGAATCGAGAAATGGACATTCAAAATCAGTACCTTCCTTCATATTTTCTTTTATATGATTGAATGAAACCTTTAGTGCCTTACTAAATTAAAAACCCCTCCAAGATCCCGTTAATATTCAAATTATAGTGATTTTTCTGCAGAAAACGGACTTAGTCAGCTTCACCAGCAGAGCATTGAAACCCATGTTGCAGATTGTAAATCCGCAAAATGTGGCCATGGCCTGCTGACCATTTGCCACTTCATCAATTTTACATGGATACGAAATGAGCGCATTCCCTTCATGATCACTTTTACCAGGGGAATTCGGTCCAATTAGTGGAATCGATTATACCATAATGTGATCATGGGCTAGATGGTCATATGAACGCAATATCGGGCTGAAAAAAAGGATTTTGCCTTTTTTCTCCAAATTGATGTAAAATATCATTATAAAACCGCTTCCAGGTATTAAATCAACAAATTCTGCACCACATTCACTCAAAATATCATCTTCTCTAAAAATGTCACTTGGTCACTTTTACCAATCACCCCACGATATTGAGATATTATCTCAATGAAAGTAAAATGAGGGAGTGCCCTCCAAACAGCTGTTTTTTAATTGTTTCACTTTTACAAAATACCAGGGATTTTTAAATTCGTCAGATCGATCCTAAGGATCTTTTATGGACCAGAGGCAAATCCAGAATTTGATTGGCGGAGGAGGGGATGGGGGGGGGGGTGATAGTGATGTGGTTCATGACTGAGTAACTACTACTGAATTTATACCTAACTTGTGCATAGCCAAATCAGTGTTTTTTTAAAGCGATTTTTGAATTTTTTTGGAACTCATCCTTAGTATGGACCTATTGAGCAACCCCTCGAAATTCGGGAGGTATCACTAGTTATATTAAAAATCGAAATATCCTGCCGAAAAGTTTGTGGACAATGGGCAATAAGGCTGGGCTACACCTCGACAACTACTATGATATTGCCGATTTTCGCCTCTTGGAGCACGATGAGATTGAAGGCGATTTCGACAAAAACTGGTATAGAGGATTGGTTTGGCATGGTTCATAGAATATAATCCCGTTGGAATTAAAATCGAAATTGCTCCCGTTTTCGAGATATGGCAAAAACTACAATCTGCTATATCTGTACAACGTGATCCGCTTGTAGTTGCAAAAATCCTTTTTGCGTAAAAACTCATTAAAAATTAAGTAAAATGTCGCCAACCGCATACTTTTATCTCAATTCGTTCTTGAGATATGACTGGAATTAGCCTATCATATAACTGGCTGAAACCGAATCCCGTGGTAGTAGAACTTGAAATTTGACATGTAGTTACACTTTGAGCAGCGTAGACCCAGGATAAGCTGAGTGGCTCCTAAAACTAATTTCTCCGTAATACACTTTATGATGCTGTAATTTGGCACGTAGCATCCTTAGGACTTTAACTTAACGCTACCCAGGCCCAAAATCATAAACAGAGATAACGACGTGGCTAAAACATGTTTCATGCTTATAGAAATTTAGCCGCAAGGCTCAAAACGAATAGGAAGCGGGGGTCCGGTGAGGGGGGGGGGGGTTAAAAAAAACCAGGTTTTTTCTTTTAACACAAATTTCTCGACTTTACTCCATTCAATTTTAACTTAAGACCATATTTTCGGAATTAAAGTTAAATTTTCTAGCGTACTTTGATTCTTGTAAAAAGTACCATCTAATGACCATAACAGCAGCTCAAATATAGACGAATTTGAAAAAAATAAAAATTCTAAAAATCTGTAGAAACTGGCCAATTTCATGAAAACTTGCTCATTCAATAAGCTTTTCAACATAAGCTTATGGTCAGATTATCCTCGGTCCTTCGATCAACAATTCAAGTTTAGAAACAAAAAAAGTTAACTAGTTTGAAAGGGAGAGTTTGATGAGAGAGTAGAAAAAATGCAAAAAAATTGTGACAAATGTTTTCTACATGTTAAAAAATCCAAATGTCCTCCACATTACAGCAGAAGAGTTCAGGATTGGTTAACCCAAATTACCCCACTGTATGTGGATACACCCCTTCCATGGACGGGATATAGACCAACTTGCAGAAGAAGAGAAAAGAAAAGCTTAAATCACCAGCAATGTGATGTGAGCCAATTTTAGTGACCCATTAATGTCAATTTATTACGTTGCAAATTAGTCCGTAGAGTACTGTAATAATTAAAAATTCCTGTGGAGAAAAATGTTTTTCTGTCCTGCCGACCTCTGAGAATCCAACTCCGCCCACCAGTTTCACTTTCACGAAGTGTCAACTGACTCACTGATCCACATCTCCGGTTTTTTTTCTTCTCCGTGTTTATGGGATATCTCGGAATCTGGTTTTCAACGCTATTTTTACTTCGACTCCACGAATTTTATCATCGGAACTAGAATAATAAAGTAGCAGGACCAGTCACATAAATTGTATACCTACGCAGATGTGGATATTATGTTGACTTGAAATTCTTGAAAGCTTGGGAGTTGAAATGAATTCAAAACCGGGTAATTATTGTCGTGTGGAAGAATTACGAGGTTACAGATGTAATCTTCAGTTTTAGACTCTTCAAAGGACACATTATCCCCCCAAAAAGCACTCAATGTAAAAACTCGCAAACATCATTTTACAGCAGGCGGAAAAAGTTATATCAACTTTCCCCGCACGCCTTGAAGAGATGTCCGAACCAATTCACAAGCACCGTAACCGTTTTGAAATCTCCCCTTGGCGCCATGGTGAGACGTTTTCATGACTAAAATCTAATAATTACATAGAATCAGGAGCGTAGCGTGGCTCTGGAATGGAGGGTACCGCACTCCATCCCCTCCCCCCCCCCACCTCCACAAATATCCCAAGTCTCCTACTGAATTTACCTATGCACATTATTCACTTCAACCAAGACGGAAAAGTAAAGCAGTTCTTAGCAAGCTATTTGCTCAAGGGAATTGTTCAGTGTTATTATACGATATAATATATTATTATTAGCCTTCAAACATTAGTTAGAAAATGAGTTTTGCTAACCTGAAAACTTCGGGTAAAACCCATGGCATGTCAGCAAGATACAAAACTAGTTCATGAATTTCTTTACCACCAAAATCCTCGTCTTTGTAAAGGATTGTTAATTCGTTTTTTAGCTGAATAGAGTCGAATCTTTTGTAGGTTGAAACAAGGCAATTGAGAGCATCTTGCGGAAAACTATTTTGGTACATTCAAAATTTGCGTGTGTACTCACGATAACGTTCTTTTACGACTGCCGACAGGTTTGGAAGAGGGGAAGTAGAACGGCCCAACATGATGATCTCACATTTCTGTACAAAATTACGTGAACTAAACGATCCTCTGTGCAAGATTTCAAGTCAATCGGTGAAGGTGGAGAGGCTGTAGCCGTGACCATCTCAATTAGAAGTAAACCATGCATGGTAGGGGGTCTTTGACGTTGGGTTGAGATAATGGGTTAAATCTTTCAAATGGCACTGGATCATGTTATACAGAAGGTCTGTACAAAATTTCAAGTCGATTGGTCCTGTTACACAGGCTGTACACTCGTCAAAATGGACAATATTACCCTAAAATGTCTGTTTTTTGTCTAAAATTGGTTTGGGTTGATATAATGGGTTAAATCTTTTAAAAGGTTCTGTCTCACGCTGGAACGAAGCTCTGCGCAAAATTTCAAGTCAATCGGTGAAGGTGGAGAGGCTGTAGCCGTGACCATCTAAATTAGAAGTAAGCCATGGTAGGGGGTTTTTGACGTTGGGTTGAGATAATGGGTTAAATCTTTCAAATGGCACTGGATCATGTTATAAAGAAGGTCTGTACAAAATTTCAAGTCGATTGGTCCTGTTACACAGGCTGTACACTCGTCAAAGTGGACAATATTACCCTAAAATGTCTGTGTTTTTTTCTAAAATTGTTTTGAATTGTTATAATGGGTTAAATCTTTTAAAAGGCTCTGTCTCACGCTGAAAAGAAGCTCTGCACAAAATTTCAAGTCAATTGGTGAAGGTGGAGAGGCTGTAGCCGTGACCGTCTAACTTTGAAGGGGGTGGAGAGGGCGAACCCCGGGTGTTTGAAGTGATATAACTCGGCTTCCTTTAGACCTAGCGACTTGAAATTTCCAGGGCTTTATAGTATCTACGCCAAGAAGATCCACACCAAATTTCAAGTTGATCAGTCAAATAGGGGCTGAGATATGGATGTGGAACTTCTTTGCTTGGTGGGGCGGAACGCTGCCGCGTTCCTTGATATGGATCGAATCATAACCACCATCTGCACTGCCAAAATGGTAGTACAATAGGCAATGGCTGCTGCGATATTATTTATTTACCTTCCCCGTAATGCATGGGTGACATAACGTGTCCAAAGGCTTGTACCCCGTGCGAAATGAATTTGACATGCGAACGGACGTTTTCTTGGTCATTCAACTGAACCTCTCGTCGGAGCCCGCAAATTGATAAGTGAAGTCAAGCATCTATGCGAGCTTTGGTCGCCTCGAGGAAGTGGTCAGAAAAAATAAACAGACAAAAAAAAAACCTGAATCCCTAGAGTATGGATGGGATACCATGCGAAAGTTATCCCGAAGGTTTCCGTTCCTTCCCGAAGTTGCCAACAAAAGATGGCAATGACAAGGCTGGTCCCGCCCGCACCCGGACCCCACGATTTCTTTCTCAAGGGTGCCCTCGATGCAGCCAACAATAAGCTTTTACCGTTTGTTACGAAACCCGATCCAATCAATGGAATAAAAGGTCGGACCGCAAAAAATTTAGAAGTCTTCGTTATGTGTTCATACGAGAAACAGGAATCTGTACCTACAAATTTCTGGTAAACTTCCCCTAATAATTTCTTCTACATCTAATATTATCTTTATGATCCAGCCTCCTAATTAAGTTTAAGAATCAACGCAAATTATTACTATTATAATAAGCTAAATAAATGTGAGGCGTGGGAGGGAGAAGATTCAGCACAAGTAGGAATAGCCCCCACTCCACAAACAGGGCGGCCCTTTCGGACCGCTCTCCCTACTCTAACCGATCCCTCAGGAAAAATCTCATTACTTGCTCAGCTTTCAAACAGTTCGGAACCCACAAAGTGTTGTCATCTACTCCTGTACCTTCATACAGGTGCTGATTGGGGTGGAGGGGGGGGGGTCAAAGGGCAAAAGTCATTAGTTCCTTTTTTAAAGTAAATTAAATTCCCTACAATTTCTGTGGTAGTAAAACTCCGTATGTATACCTACCAGGTATGTAAAACTACCAGGTATGTAAAACTACCCAGAAATGCAAATTTAATGTTACGGTCATGTTTTATTACGCTTCAATTTAAGACCAGAATGGTGCTTCTAGACCGAATGGTTTTCTCAAAAACTAACAAAACTAACTGTCGGTCTCTTTTGGCTACAGCTCCAAAACTATTCGTCCGATCCAAAATTTGCTTTCATAAATGAAAATGAAATTTGAGGTACACTACAGAGGGAAACACGAAGAAATTCGATTTTTGCCGACAATGAGTTAGAGATGGTTTCTGATAGGTTTTTGGATGTTACCGTAACAGGGAGTTTCTTTGAAGATATCCAGTTTTTTGGCCTTACTGTGCTCCTCCTTCGCATATGCTTCAACCACCTCCTATTTCAGTGCGTATTTCCTCTCGAATTGTCAAATTCGGAAAGCTTCAGACAGAAAAAACAAATATTCATTCGTGGATATTGAATACTCGTAAAATTTCAGTCGACTGAAGATGCTTTTTTCCCTGTATAATTGATTTTTTGAGATAAATAATTATTAGGTCCCTTAGTTTGGGTGGAGGTTTGAGGACTGGGTCCTGTGGCTGATCGACCTGTTTTCGTCGGCGAAGTTCTGAAGTTGACTAACAGTGCGATGTAGGGTAGGATTGGAATAGCGCATAAGTGGTGTTCGGTCTCAAGTTAGTCTAAGTTCACCTGTTAATAATGATAAAATTTAATTAAATTATTGTGTAAGGTATTATATATAGTTGAATCGTGTAGGGGTTGGTAGTCTCTGTTACACTGAAGCACTGTGTAGCAGTAGTGTGATTATGGCTTTCCAGAGCACAACGTAGCATAAGAGAGTCGGTAGGATCCAATTGAACTTGTTTTGGTACTCTAATGGCTTTCTGAATTACTTGGGCTACTATCCATAGTGACATCCAAAAAAAAATGAACTGGTCTACCGCAACTTTCATTGCCACCTTGCCTGAAAGCGATGCTCTATTTCCTTCAAAACTTCTCAATGCAAAAATGGTATAATATCGCGAAAGCAGGGTTGAATCGGACACTTTCATAACCGCAAAGACCTTTGTCAAGCGGCGGTGCCATTTTTGGTAGGGAAAAATAAGAAGTGATCATGTGCCCATTCTTCGTGATATTCAGACGTAATGTGCATCATACAAATTCGATGCATATTCATTATTGTGACAATGATTGAAGTGGTACTGGAGAATTAAGAATTGATTTACAGGTAATAATTACAGACATTGATTATATACAATATACTACAGCAGAAACTTGAGATAGCCGGTGGAGTTGTTTCAGCAAGAAAGACTGGACTAAAAGAAAAAAAAAAAAAAAAAAAAGAAGCCAACTTGAATTTGATAATCTACAAAAATATCTACATAAATTACACGAAAAATGAACACTTGCCAGATTTTAAAATTTGAACTAAAACTTTTTTAACCAGGGAAATAGTTGGCAAAGTTTTCAAATTGATCTTGAAGAAGAAACTCTGTTATAGGGATTTCTTTTGAAGAATTCAGTTCTACATAGAGAAATTTTAAGATTAGATTCATTGAAGGTTTTATGAACATGTAGGTAAACAAGAATTAAACATCAAAATCTTATTAACTTCTAAAACATCAAATTCGAAAATGTAGGATGTTTGTTCAAAATTATTTTTAGAACCGTGTTTTGAACGACTTGAACTCTTGCAACTTGTGACTTTCTAGCCGTTCCCAATGCGAGGCCTCCATACTTGATTAAAGAGTCAGCTAGTCCATAATAAATCGACCTTAAATGAGATTTTGACCAAGTAAGTCGGAATTCTTTAAAAGTATAAAACAGTTTTCTTAATTTCGTTATGAGGGCTGGAGTATAGAGATCAAACTGGTTTGTGGTCAAAAATGACACCCAAGTACTTTACAAAAGACTTAAGTGGCCTTGGAGTATACGGACAAGGAGCATTCATTTGGCTCATTTGGAGCATGTCGAAGGGGCTCTGTAAGACTGAGAGAATCGGATCACTGACGTTTTACAAATATTCAAGCATAATTCATTAATATCCAACTAGTGCTTAGTCGTAAACAAAGTTTTGTTGATATTATCTACCAAACTGTCATAATTGGAATCCCAAAAAATAATAGCGGTATCGTCGTCTAATCCAAACACTGTTACACCTTTTACTTCCAACACTGTTATGTACTACAGGTTTTGATGACGTTCCCAGGTCTTCATTGTCCTTGAATTGTGCCTAAATTCTGCAGAGTCAAATTAGTGAACCACAATTTAGTTTGAAGAATGTTGAAAACCCACAGTATTCCAGCATGGCTATAAGAGCGAATTTTCGATGAACTAACAGAAGAACATCCTTGGGAATGTATCTATGTTTGGTCTTTGGTTGGTTTTTCCTCTTTTCAGTATTGATTTTTCCTACGCCAATGTCTGATCGGTATGCAGACTCTCCCCTTGCCAAGGGGATTTTGTTCTTTCCGGACAAATTAACAGTAATGCTGTTGCACTCAATAAATTTGAAGTGCCGCTCCGTAATTTTTTTGAAACAAATCAGCAGCCTTCTTTTTGAAATCATAAACTTCGCAAACGCCTCAAAATTTGAACACTGAATTTTGCCGCGAAATCACCTTATTCTTTAGGTGTAAGAATTTCTCTCTCAAGCCCACCAAAAACCATGTCAGGAAACACTGAAAGAAAAGAACACTGAGGAGAACTGTGGACAAAGTGAGTATTGAAACACAATAATACAGAAGGGTGCATAACAGTGTGGGACAAAGTGGGTTTTGAAACACGAGAAATGAGATGGACTTTTGGAACTCCATTCCCATTGGACACAGTGGATTTTGGTAAGCAACACGCCTCTTCAGGGTAATTTTGAAAGGGATATAGTGGGTTTAGAAAGAAAACAACTTAACCATTCGATTCGTCACCTTCGATTTTATTAAAATCGACAGTTATCTCGAATTTTTCGAAAATTGGACAAAGGACTCGACAATTGGAGTCGACTCAAATATACTCGTATACCTATACATATAATTTTGGTGTCTTGGCAGTGAATTCACGATGGTCTGAAACGGATTTTGGTGTATAAGTTTTTCTGAAAATTCGAGTTTTAAAAATTTTGGGGCGAGAACAATATCTTCCTTTTATTCAAAAATTCGCTACAAATGGACTTCGATTGTGTTTGTTTCGATTATCGGTCCTCGTGCGACAATGGGGACAAAACATTAAACCTTCCCTATGTCGCCCTCTACAAAAACGACTCCGCCAGAGAAGTTCTATAAGTAGAAACCGACTGACCGTCTCAATTAATTCGAGATTCGACCTTGAAAGAGAGATGGAGCCGTTTAAACGCTCCGAGGCCTGTGCTCTTTTTTTTCGTCTTCATTTCTTCGTCTTGTTTTTTTTTTTCCTTCTCCTATATCCGGTCAGTATCTCTACTCTATGCAGGGGGATTACGTCCGACCCGATCTCGAAGGCCCTCGGGGCAGCGGACTCTCCTCCGCTTCGCGTTCTGAAGGCAAAACATCCATTCGAAACCCCAGTAGCCTCCGGGACCTTCTACAACCCGTGTCCTTGAGGGTCGATTTACCGGTTCGGGAGAAAAAATTATTAGGTAGGCAGTCATTTCTGGATGTGTGTGTGTGTGTTTTCCTTCTTATTTTTACCTCGGACGGCGAGAAAAATATGAACGCTGGAATGACCTCATATGATAACCGGATAATTAATATGGTACCTAACACGTTCGCAGAACTCAAACATACAACGTAAAAATAGTTAGTCTAGTTTCTTTCGGATGTCTACTTTCCAGATTTCTACTCCTGAGAAATTTGTAAAATGATATACTTGCTAATAACGTCGTTATCGACTTCTCCTAGTTCATATTTTACCTGTAAGACTCGGTAAATACAAGACTCTGTATTCTTACAGTCTTGGAATTCAAGTCCTCTACAAATAAATACTCAGAATGTCAAAATGTTTTTGTATGTACCTATCTGAGATTTTCAAACGAACATACAAACATACGGGAAATAACTGAGTGGCGCATTCAAATATCACAAAAGAGACGATACATATGAAATAGTTATGATCATGTACAAACAGAACTAAGATTTTATATAGTAACTAAATAAGTATTGTAGTCGTTCTATGGTCATTATCATTTTTCAGCACAGATCATTTGTCAGACAAACTACGTACCATTTTTTCCTTCGAGAATTCATCCTAGAAACGTGTGTAGTTCACGACCAACTAGACATCCCCCCAAAAACTTCTACAGCAGCTTGAAAAAGTGATAAGAGTAAAAGTTAATAAGATGTCCAGTTTCCCCGCCTGCCTAACCACTAAACTTAAAATTGTTTAAAAAGCCTATCAACACTGAAGCCTATTAACACTGAAGGAGGCTTTAACACTGAAGCCTATTAGCACAGAAGGAGGCTTTTAAAACAATTTCAGCTTGTATAATATGGTAAACTATCTTCTCACCATGGCGCCAAGGGGAGATTTCGAAAAGGGTACTAAAACGGTGCTTGTGAAGTCGTTAAGACATCTCTTTAGTTAGAAGGAAAAGGTCGGGTAGGGAAAGGGGATATCATAACGTTTTGTTGTTGAAGTTGAAAAGACCTGTAGAGGCAATATGCACGAATAAAAACAATTTATCAAATTTATAAATTAAGCAAATTAATAAAATTGTAAATGAATTATTTATTTATTAATTTGTAAATTATATATTTATTTATTAATAAAATAAGCAAATTAAGCAAGAATAAAGGAGAGGCCTTGCCTATCCAAATAAGAAGAACAACATGGTAAGGGTGAAGAACCACGTTTTTGAAGTTATATAACTTGAAACTTTCAGGGCATTCTATTATTTACACCAAGAAAGTCCACACCAAATTTCTAGTTGATCGGCTGTAGACCCGTCAAAGTGCCCAAAATTAGCCTAAATTTCAGTTTTTTGTTCTAAAATTGTTTTGGGTTGAGATAATGGGTTTAATCTTTTAAAGCCACTGTCTAAAGCTGAAACGAAGCTCTCTGCGAAATCAGTGAAGGTGGAGAGAATAAGAAGGCCTGTCTGAATAATAAGGAGGAGAACAAGAAAAAAAAATTCATAGTCATACAGCTTGCCTATAAGAGCAAATTTTTGAAGAACTAACTCTCTCCATTTTACTGGTTTTATCACGAATTTTATCGCCTTTTTAGCCGAAAACACCTCAATTTATTTATTTTTCATCGCTGAACACGATGGTGAAGTCAAAATTTCGATATCTCATTCCGTTATCAAATTAGAGCAGATGAACCACGAAGAACAGATGAAGGAGCAACCACTATTCTTCACCTTCAAAGTGCTCCAGTTTTGGAACGGAATGAGGTATCGCAATTCTGGCTTCGCCATCCTGTTCAGCGTGAGAAAAACCTTTGAAATTAGGTGCCACTTGTGACTGTTTCATTCTTAGGATTTATGAAAGATTCCCCCCCCCCCCCCCCCCGTCTACTCCCTAATACCTCCTTAGAGTGGCCCGATTCTACTCTTTCGATTGCCAACACAGATTGTTGTGCTAATTGGAACTTTTTATCTCAATTCTAACGAGACACATACCTAACACATACCTAAATAATAGTTAGGTATCTTTTGGTTGGACGGTCTGAATAGGATTTTGGTATATTATCTTTTCGGAAATTCATGTTTAATAATTTTGGACCGAGAACATTCCTTTTCTTCGAAAATTCGCTAACAAGGTAAGGGCGAAAAACAGGGTTTTTGAAGTTGTATAACTCGGCTCAATTTAGATTATTCTTATAATATAACTATATAACTTGTATGACTTTATATTATCCACACCAAATTTCAAGTTGATCGGTTCAAAAAGAGCGGAGATAATATCATATGGCTACCTGAAAAACACGTTTCGTTCCGGTAAGCATACACTTGGTACCGTTCGTTTTTCTGAAACGTTGAAATCCAGGAGTGATTCGTGGTATCTTTCGATCACCCACTGCAGTTTTGAACACCTACATGATTTTCTTTCTGCTTTGTTCCCTGCATTGGACGACCCTTTAGAATTCGAGATCCGTGTGTGAGCATCCGAAATACTCCAAACATATTTGCATCTCCTCGTTTGGTTTCTAGTCGAGAGATTAATGTGCCCGACTGCCACTAAATTAATTCCCCTTTTCTAAATAAAATGCAACGACGTGAAGTTGCCTTCCCGCGGGAACCCTCAACTAGTTTCCGAACCCTCAAACCCGTTCCAGATTTTGCGTATTAAAAACATCTCAGGCTGTTTTCGCCACTGCCCCACAGCCAATTAAACGTTACGCAGGGAAAGTCAGTCTTACGATTATTTTCAAAAAGGTTTCACATGCAAAATGAAGTCTTTCTCATAGATAGCCCGGTTCTATGTCTGGCTTGTCCACTTGTTCCACGGCCCTCCGCTATATTAAATTACCTGATATTCATCTTGTAGAAAAATAAAAAAAATATATCTGCTCTTGGGCCTCACTTTGATTGGGCCCATTTCCGAAACATGAAAGCGATCGAACACCAGCTCTACTTTTAGATACCTTGTTGGGGCATGCGGATTCGTTTTTTCCAATAAGCATCATTTTCTCGAACTTACGCTGCAAGTGTCATCTTACTCATCAACTTTTCACTTGAGTTCTTGGACATTTTCGAAACATTTCTGAGTTTTAAAAATCGTCTGCACCATGTTATTCCGTTTGATTTTTTGTTTGTAAGTGTTATGCCTCTGCAAGCAATAATAAGCTAAATAAACATGAGACGCGAGATGGAGATGATTCAGGGATCCACCAACAGGGTGGTCCCTCAGACCGCTCTACCTACCCTAACCGGGAGAAAGGGAATCAGAGGAGGGGGTAATAAAAACCCCGATTTCTCAGAGAAAAGCTCAGAATATTCTTAGCTCTAAAACAGTTCAGAACCCCCTCTCTCCACGTTACGTGTTGTTGTCATTCTTTCTACCTTCATAATTCTTTGAGAAAAATCAGAAAGCCTTAGGGTTTAAAGCCCTAAGGTTAAGGTTAATGTCCTTTTCGGGGATGCCTCTGTGTATTCGTTCTGTGTTTGATGCTGGTTTTCCCGGTCTCTGGGCTTAGTTGATTACAGAGCCTTCTGAGTTGGGCTATCTCTTCGTTCCACCAATAGGCCATATGGAATATTCCATTGGGCTTAACTATTCTTGGCCTTCTTCTTGGCATTGAGGTCTTGCAGGCCTCCATGATTATTGCCATAGTCTCCCTGACAATCAATTCGGCGTCAGGGGTGCCTGCAGCATCCTGCTGCCTTGAGTTTAGCAACTGATCTCCGTCCTGCAGGGCCTGTACCATTTTTTCTCTATCTAGTTTGCCTAGGAGGAAGAGCAGGGTACACATAGCGTGCCTGTCAGGTTGCCTTTACTTAGCGACTGACTCTACACATGAATGTACCAAATTGACGCGCGTCGTATCGTTAGTAAGGACATAACTGATGCCTTAAAGAACCATCGCTATGCAATCCAGTACGAGATCATCTGTGGGGATTATTCTCGAATAGCGCGCCACAAAACTCGGTAGCGAATGCAACAAACAAAACCCAACATTCCAAAAAAAAAAAACATAGGTGTTAGATCAGTAGGTCGGGCAGTTATATTTACGCCCAGCCATCAATAGTAAAATACTCGTAATACTTCGCCTATTTGCCCTGGGGGATTGTAATTGACATCACGGAACGTTCGTTTCAACCTTGAGAAGACCCTGACCCTCCGGAGTCGCCTGGAAGAAGGATTCGGCCGTTCGGAGGTCCTTGGGAAGAAAGCTGCATATCACTTCAAGGAGAAGGGGAGACCCAGAGTTGTAAAGCCATTCCACTCTCCCGGCTACTCCTACGCTCTTTTCGTTATTGAAAGTTGACAGGGGACTCAATAGGCTCAGCTGCTCGTATTATGAATTGAGTAGGCGGCTCGTCGCCATTGTAACGGGACCTAAATGTGCATAATTTTTTTAAAAAACAGTTTGCATACAGGTCATGCCGAATCTAACTGTAGAATCCTACGAACTAAATCACTTGCGACGAAGTCGAGGAAACCCATGTTAGGAAACAAGTGTATTTGAAAAAATCGTCTATTTCCACTGAAATTTGAGTACACTGTTAGACCGGTTTTTAGTTGTACACAAAAATTGGCCGGCAATGGAGGGCCTCACAACAACAAGGGGGAATCAATTAATATGGAATTATTGGGTGCTCTACTCTTTGTTTTCAAGTGTTATCAATTAATTCGTATTAATAACATGCACATTCTTCCCCATCACAGGCACGATAGAAGGAACCGAATAGCTTCATACTTGAATACCTACCTATAATTACCCAATAAGTGTAAGATTGCCCATCTTTGAATGAGATGTTCCAAACCAGTTACTTCTCCGAAATTCGCTCTTATAGCCATGCTGCATGACTGTGGATTTGTTCGTCCAAACAGTCTAATGTTTCTGTATATAAGATATGATAAGATAGGGGCTCTAATGGTGGATTTCACCACCTCGTGTTGAGTTTCGAGTTACCACTAACTTTGAGTCAGCGGAAAAAATGAGTTTCACCCACTCCGAGTTAGTCGTAATCCTGTATTTACTTTCCTCTGTGTCGTTCTTTCTGGTTGGAAATTTTCGGGAATGGCATACCGTCAACTTACATTTGAAGATGAAGACGAGGAAATGCGGATGATCGTACTCCAATCCTATTACTCGGGGAAATCTACATCGATTATAAAATTCAGCAGCTTCACTCTTGATGTCATCAGCAGTTCTCAGAAATGAGATGAATGTTGGCCTTAGCCTTGCGATAGCTCTACACGCCTGGTAAAACAAATCGACTAGCGGATGATACGTTATCACCGGTACAGTTCCAAATAACTGATAATTTCTTTGAAAAATCAAGGGCGCCTTTGTTTATTGATTCGTTCGCCGTCGTATGACGTGTAAGTTGTTTGTGTATCCGTTGTAAGTTTTGGTTGTCAAAAAATTATGGTTAAGTGGAGAAGTAAATGAATTTTTCAAAAACTGAAGAGGTGATGTTGGTTGAATGGCATACCGTCGACTTCATTAGAAGATAGCGAGGAGGAAATGCGGGTGATCTGAGTTTTGCCAGGGAAAACCAGTCTAGGGCCACCTTCGCGGACTAACTAATCCCACCTTCAATCACATGTTTAAATGGAATCTCTCGTAAGTCGGGGATAACTTAACACCGAGTGTTAGCTAACACGCACTTTAATTCTCACTTGGTGAAATCCACCTTCATTGTTTTTCGGTTTCAAGTACATAAGTATTATTTTTTACGCATCTGTGCAATTTGTACCTTTGACACTCTTTACGTGAATAATTCACGTATTATTCACGAATTATTGTTGATTTGTTACAGACAAATGGCAACCACCCTTCCGGCCATCGCAGGTCCTGTACTCGGAGTTCCCCGAAGACCGAGGGAGAAGCCTGGACATCGATCGGAAGGACATCTCGAGGAAGGGATACCCTCTCGCAGGATCACCAAACGCCGCGGCTCCAGCTCCCGCCGCTCCGCCGCCCTATTCATCATCTTACGGCCCTCTGTCGAACAACCGACTCCCGGATGACCCGCCGCCTCACGACTACTCGGACGAATATCCTGACGGAGGAGGTAACGGAAATTTAAGATATCTAAAGATTTAGTCCTGCAGCTCCCATATATGGGATAGTCCTGCATCCTGCTCCCATATATGGGATAGTCCTGCTTCCTATATTCTGCCTTAGTAAGGCCGATAGTAGAATATGGTTCCATGGTTTGGTGCCCATATTACCAGACCCACATAGAGCAGCTGGAGAGGGTGCAACGCAGATTTTTACAATATGTGGGGTTCAAGCTGCGCATTCCATACCAGGATTATAGTGCTCGGTCGACAGCTGCACAGTGTAATATCGAGTCAATTGCCCTGCCCTGCCTTGCTGTCTGAGATCGGTCTGAACGTCCCATCTTTCAACATTCGTACTGCGTCTCTGTTTCATGTCAACTTCTCCTCAACAAACTACCTATATCATCTATCATTCAGTAGATTACCCCGAAAGCCAACCTTCTGCTTCAGGACCACTCTAATTTCGATTTCTTCCAGCGTCACTCGCAAATTGTATTGAAATCACTGCTGCGAGGTATTCTCTCCAGTGTTCTTATGGTCCTTTGTATCCGTGGTTTTCAGTGTTTTCAGTGTATTCTGTATATTTTCCCAGCTTGGTCAACTAACTTTTTTGGTTTATTATTTCATACTTTTATTCATTGGGCATTGCCCGTTTTGTAAAATAAATAAATAAATAAATAGACCGACTGGTAATAGGCTGTGGTATTAGGTTATTTTGGTAATAGGTTACCGGCGATTCGGGACCCTTCCAGCCCGCGTTGGGCGCTGGAAAGGTTCCCGAACCGCCGGTAACCTA
Source organism: Stenodema calcarata (assembly GCA_963920205.1). Taxonomy (NCBI): domain Eukaryota; kingdom Metazoa; phylum Arthropoda; class Insecta; order Hemiptera; family Miridae; genus Stenodema; species Stenodema calcarata. The sequence continues at coordinate 17,114,888 of OY986059.1, forward strand.
TTACCAAGAAATAAACGTATTAGCCATGCCTACTTCTCAGCAGACGGTTGATAAAACCAAGCTGGTAAATTTTCATTTTATTCTTATTCAGTTGCTTTTGATGTTTCATCAATAAACTCTCGGCTTCTTCTTCTTCAGCAGTGTTGCCAGATGTAGGGATTTATCCCTATTGTAGGGATTTTCAAACCAAAATAGGGCGTAGGGGGGGATTGTTTTTTTAAAGGCGTTTTGTAGGGATTTTTGAATTTTTTTTAATAAGGAAAAATATTGGTCCTTTTTCCCAGTGTAAAAGGAACTGTAGGTCAAGACAATGAGTGAACAACAGTACCAACCTTAGATCTCAAATGAACAACAGCTACTCTCTTGGAGTGGAAAAGTGAAACTACAACAAACACTTTTTATAAACAACCATCGCAAGGAGGACTGAAAAATTGGGAATCCCACCGCACCACCATTAGAGATTAGGGATGTCAAACTTGTGATAAGGTGATCATAGTACATTTTAAGTTGTTCATAAGTTCGGTGCTATACGAGTGAGACCCCCCTTCCCCGATTTAATTGTCTATTTGTTTTCCTAAATATTCTGAGACCCCTCCCCCCAATTTAATTTTCCATTTCTTTTCTTGAGTACTCAGAGACCTCCCCCCACCATATAATTATCCCTTTCTTTTCATAAATAGGTATTCAATAACTAGGTACCTACCTTGATATATTTTTTTCTTGTTTTTGGTTGAACTATTCAGGGAGCTTCTTTGTGAGTTCAAATTTACCGTCCCCAAACTTTGCATCTAGTTCCTACATTTATTCTAGTGAGACCACTTCGTTCGTCCATGCTTTGATTCTTCCTTTACCTTTATTTGTTACCTTTATGGTTGATATTATGATAAAATGTGTTACCTACCTACTTGAATTGTCAACCTAAGTGATTTCGTTGTTCTGTTTCTATTGATCTTAAAGTTTTCATAAATAAATATCTAAGTCGTTTGAAAATAGTGTCAGTATTTTTCCTTTTCTTGAGTCAGTAAATAGAGATTTTCGACTTTCTGAAAGCGTAGGGATTTTTGTAGGGATTTTTCTTGAAGCTCGTAGGGATGTAGGGACTTTTTTGATACTATTGTAGGGATTTTGAGATATTTCATCTGGCAACACTGAAGAATCTTCAGTACTCATAGTGGGTGGATAAAATGGTGAAAACATTAATTTCATTTGAAATCAGCTGAAGTTTACATATTCAAAAGTTGAATGATTGAAAAGACACCGAAAAATAATAGAAACTTGGGATACGAAATTGACGGGGTTTTCTTGAACAGGAGGAGGCGAGAGGGACTACCCCGACAAAGATTATGCTCTAAACTACAGCTCCGGACCCGAAGCACCGCCCAGAGACTATCCGGACTACGGCAACTCGGCTTCAAGAGAGGCTACCCCCGGATCGCTGGAGTACTCGTCCGAAAGCTCGAAGGAAGCCTACAAACCGTACAACAGTTACGACGAAGACTACAGAGACGATAAAGTGGGTCCACTATTTTCCTGAAGGTAGTAAATACCTTCTTCATACGTAATTTAGATGATCTTCGTAGAATCAAATACGCGCACCCCATCACAAACCTCCATGATCCACGTTTTTCATGTCATATACGTATTTATTCTGGTCTTTTGGGGTGTTTGAAAAACGTAGTACTTTCAGACGAACTTGTGTGTTAGTAATGAGTCGCCTATACTATTTTCTGTTCCGAAATTGTAACCAAATTCTGAGATTGGCAATAAGAAATACTATATCCAAAGCTATATGAAAGTAGAAACTTTTCGAACATCCAAAAAATAAATCACCTAAATCTATAATTACAGTCTGGGTTAATAGTTTTGAATACTAGTTAGGAGCCAAAATGAATAGGCGATTACATCAACGGTGAAGCGGCAACATGACGTAACTAATTTGTTAGCCAAATTGAGTTAGGTTGGTTCTATAGGTATAACGAATTTCCCGCTGAATTGATTGGCGCCATCACTTTTGGCGTTTTCTTGCTAGAAAAACCAAGGGAACGGCTTTTAGGAACACTGGTTATTTCAAACGTGATAATTTTATTAATTTTCATTATTAAAATGCCTGTATTATATTAAATATAATACTTATTTTGTAAGGCGAGAAGTAAGTTTTTTGTGTCTCCCATAATAACGAGAAAAAAATGAGTTCTGTCATGGTGCCACTTCGCCCTCGATATGTTAGACGTACGAGTATGTTTGGTGAATACTGGTAAAACTTCATCGTGTGGAGGTTAGTTTTGGCCAATGGAAACAAGATCTCCTGTTTTTTAGCGAATTTTCGAAAAAAAATGAAGCTACCCATTAATTTCGGTACAAAATTTTTAAAACCCGAATTTCCGAAAAATTTTCATAATCCGTTTTCCAAAATCCGTTTCAGACCATCCTGAATTCACTGTCAAAAGACACCCCAAATCATTTGACATAAAAAGTTCAAATTCGTCTTGGCAATCGAAAGGCTAATTGGGTCACTCTAAGGGGAGGTTTCGGGGAGTTTCAGGGGGAAAAATTACCCATAAATTCCCAAATTGATACAGTCCGACAAGTGACACCTCATTTTAACGGGTATTTTTTAAACGCTAAACGCGATGGTGAAATCAGAGTAGCGATATCTTATTCCGTTCTCAAACAGGAGCACTTTGAAGATGAAGAAACGTGGTTGAATTTTGAGATGTTCTTCATGGTTCTTATGCTCTAATCTGATAACGAAATGAGATATCGCAATTCTGACTTCACCATCGTGTTTAGCGTTGAAAAATCTGTAAACTAGTGTGTTGCTCGGCCAAAAAGGAGACAACTTCTGTTATAAAAACCTGTAAAATAGAGACAATTTACATAAAACCTGTTATTTCTTCGGAAATTCGCCCTTTTAGCCATGCTGCATGACCGTGAATTCTCTTATGATCGTGATTTCAGTCGAAAGAAGGCGGAGAGGGTGAGAGGGACTTTACACTGGAAGACTTCGAGTTGGACCCAGAAGTAGTGAAGCCGTATTTGCCGGTTCGAAACGCTTCATATCCACAGCCGCTCCGTCCGTCACAGAGCGACCCTCGTCCCCACGACGAGGTCCACGAGCCGACGGAGCCGCCAAACACTCAGCTGGAGATCCCAGCGACTCAACAATCCTCCCCAAGACTCCCAACACCGATACCGATTCAGGTGGATATTACAACCCACGATTTACTGGGTCCAGCAAAATTTTCCCCAATTTTTTATTCATTTTTGTTTATTTATTTATTTATGCTACACCTTTACAATATGAAAAAATTTCTCCCTTACTGGGAAAAACCTCTGATCATGGATATGTCTCTTAGCTTTAAGGGCCCTTAAGCGGATCCTGGGCCTGTAATTCCTAAGGAGGCTACATACCAAATGACAGCTTCATAGAGTGGATAGCATAGAAATTAGCTTTAGGAGCCACTCAGCACTACAAGCACTTTTAATTAGGTTTAGGAGCCACCCAAAACCGTAACGAAAAAATTCTTATGATTTTCACGTACAACCAAGCCGTTGGTAGGGAAATGGAACTTCCGTAGTGTTCATCGCACAGAAATCTTTCACCAATTTTTGGAATCGTCTGCTTTTTTAGAAAACTTTCATGATACTCGCTACCCTCTCAAACCACCGGAAGTGTCCCAAAAAACGTTACAGTGTTTTTTATTACTTTTTTTTTTTAATTTAAAATTAAATTTGTTTTGATGACGGAAATTTTTGACTGACCCCCAAAAAATAATAATACACCTGGTTCAAGAAAAATAAAAGTAACATTATTGCGAGGCAAAGGCACAATGCCCGTACCGCCTCACAAGCGCTGTGTCAAGCTACGACCTAAATTTTTAGCATGGAACATGCTTGGACTAACTAGCCGAAAAATGTCACGCGGAAGTGTCACGAAATGTCACGCGGAAGTGTCACGAAATGTCACGCGGAAGTGTCACGAAATTTTAACGATGATTTTCACGTACAACCGAGTAGTTGCTAGGGAAATGAAACTTCTTTCATTTTCATAATAATAATAATAATAATAACTTTAGGACAAAAATCGTTTTCCATTCGTTGGAAAGCTCTTGATTTATACTATAACTATATAAATTGATACTAAAAGGCCTGTTATAATAACAGCGTCAAACATAGAACTGTGGGCTCATGTTTTAAATTGGTATTAACGAAAAGAACAAGGAGAACAGTTTAAGCCAGTATTGACTAACACTAACCCATTCGCAATTATTAGCAATTTTTCGGTAATTATTGATACTTTCTACATGATTAGAGGTTATGTGTTCGTGCCCATCATTAGCAGTTGCAGAACACACATAATCAGGCGGATTAAACGGATTTCAGCTTAGGTCTTTAGTCCATGACGAACGCGCTGAACGATAAGTCACTGTTCCGTCTTCAAACTTGGAAGACTTCAATCCTCGTTTGGGCTGAGTCTGGTGCTCTGTTTAATTATCATTGCGGTTTGAGAGAGGTTTTTTTAACCGCACTACCTCAGGAAGAATAACTGGAAAAAAAAACAGAAACATGCAGTATAGAGTGGTCCTGTGTCATAAAATATACCACATGTTTGTTGAAAAATGTTAAAAACTAAGGGTGGATGTTGCAAAAAAAATCGCGTACACGATTGAATTTTGTGGCCCTCAGTAGCCCATTTTCTTTAAAATCCCACAAAAATTTACAGTGAGTCAACGATTTTATTGTTTTCTTCTTCTTCAAATCCGGTACTTTCCCTACGTCCGTCGCAAACATCTCAAGGCTCAAAAGACAGAAAACTTTCGTTCGAGCGCTGTACTCAGAAGCAGCTCTCTGCGTTACGGGAATGGCCGGATTTGCTATCCATCATCCCAGAGAACTCTCCTTAACTCGGCTGGAAATCTTGTTCGGAGCCTGAGTCCTTTTTTTGGGGGAACTTAACGATCTGGGCATGACATTATTTTTGGAGGTAATCAACGTTCTGTAGGTGATTGGCGGACTAATGAATAACGTGGTACGTTCTTATCGCTTGGACAAGTTTACTAAATATTCGTATTTTCACACTCAAGTCATCAGCTTTCCTAATTATTATTCACTGCGTCACGGCCAAGTGACGAAACCATTACTGGAAGAATTTCCCCACATTGACCATTTGCAGTTTTCGTTTCATCTTCTTCATTTTAATACTGCTTCAATAATATACAGTGAATTTTGTTGTTCTGTAACGGACACTCATACCATTACAAGTTTCCTTTGCAGTCAGTGGTTCAAGTTTGGGGATTTACTAGTTCAGTAACAATGAAACTATTCCACTGTTCGAAGACAAGGACCAGGAACATTTCTATTACTACTATTACCGACCTCCTTAGAATTTAAATCACCTGCTTAATTCCTCTGTAATCATCTACAACTCTTGTAATCTTCTGTAAATGTTCAATTTATGTAGGTACAAACTCCGACGCCTTGTGACTACTTTTCAGATCCTACGGTACAACGTGGTCTAATACTCACCCAATGTTACAGGCGACGGGATACCCTTTGACGAGGACGCCGGTTCCCGTGTTCAGGAACCCAGCTCTCAGTCTAATGACTCCCAACCAACCAGGCTGGGGACATTGGAAGAACGTGCTTGAAGAAGTTGAACTCTCAAATCTACAGGTCAGTTGTAACAGGTATAAGACATCTGGTGAGTCTGGATTTCGTTGTCCCCATTGTATGCACATACTCGAAAATTGTAGTCGGAGTATTTTTCTGCAAAAATCAAGTGAATTTGCAGATGGTGCATGGTGAGTACACTGGTGGAGGGGATTGGGGCGTTAAGGAAACTCTTCCAATCACCGTTCTGCGGTCTTTTGAGGAAGTTTCTAAAGGCTGTGGAAACCGTACGATTGTCGATGAAACGTCAACTTGACTTAAATAAAATAGAAAGTAGAAACATTCATCGTGAAGGTTTGAAAACGTTCCAAAACGGGAATCTTTCCGAAAGTTCTACACCTCGATTTCAAGTTTAATTCCACGATTGCTGCTATAAATTTGTCGCGGCCGCTCGTGTTATACATCGTTCAGCTTGGAACATAGACTGAGGGAAATAGTTTGAGAAAATTTTGATATTTTTACGTCGATATATTTGTCTCATATTGGTGACTGACATCAATATTTGCATGTACGAGGGACGTCCAGAAATTAAGGTTACAAGGGCTTTGTACGACGAAGGGAATTTTGTTTTTTAGAGTTGTCACCACTGCTAGGTTGAGAGTCTATGAGAGATACGTAGTATAGTAGGGTTTTCTGTGGTTGAGAGGTTCTTACCAGTCAAAACAAATCATCCAACGCCGCAGTCCGTTACGAAAAGTCTTCACAGCAGTCAAACGCGTCAAACAGTTCGTCCTTCAATCGCTCCATCTACCGCAGGTGTAAGATACGCTATGTTATTGACACAATTGTGACTGGTGACGAAACTTGGGTGTTTCACTATACTCTCGAGTCAAAAACCCACCACCAAACACGCATTGGACCCATTCACCATCAACCAAAAAATTCAAAGTCCAATTTTCTGAAGAAGATCATGGCATCTGTCTTTTTGGACCAGAAATGGATATTATTGGTCGATTTTATGCCTAAAGGAACCACCATAAATGCAACTGCATACTTTGAAACACTCAGAAAGTTAAAAAATCAAAGACACTGCTGGCTCGTGGTGTGTCACTCCTTCATGGCAGCGCTAGACCTCATACCGCCTGTCTCACTCACGACCTGCTTTCTTCATTTGGGTGGGATATTGTGACTCCCCCCCACCCTACTCCTCGGCCTTATCATCTTTCCGATAAATCGAAGGAGTTTTTGGGTGGACAACGATTTTCAAATAACGGTGGAGCGTAAGGTAGGGTGCCTTGGGATTCCGTCCCGGGAGCAGGTATAACCCACGCACGGTTAATCCCTCGGCTCGGGCGGACCTTGGATTTCCGTCCCGCCCTCTCTCAGCGTTGATTAGAAGTCTTTGTGAACAGCCAACATAAACACGTTACTTAAAAAACGTTTCACGGTTTTAAGTGAAGATCAGGAATGGCTAGTGGTTCCTCCGATAAACCTCCCCCAATCAACTGATTAATACCATATAGATTAGTTGGACATATAGATCAAGTGGACGGGGTTGCGGAATAAAAACATCCCCTAATCAACTGATTAGTACCATATAGATTAGTTGGACATGTAGATCAAGTGGACGGGGTTGCGGAATAAAAACATCCCCTAATCAACTGATTAGTACCATATAGATTAGTTGGACATATAGATCAAGTGGACGGGGTTGCGGAATAAAAACATCCCCTAATCAACTGATTAGTACCATATAGATTAGTTGGACATATAGATCAAGTGGACGGGGTTGCGGAATAAAAACATCCCCTAATCAACTGATTAGTACCATATAGGGTACTGTCACAACTGGCCTTGCGTGTATATTATATTATTAGTGTATATTGTACGATGATATGTTTCACAATGTCTGTAGTTTTTTTTTACTTTCCTCAGAACGGAGTGCCAAGGTTTCAGTAGGCTGGGTCCAAGTTGGTGGGACGGAATCCCAAGGTGCCAGTGAGCCCCACGCTAATGGTAGGGACGGAATCCCAAGGTTTTTTAAGCCGGCTTAATATTTTAATGAGGTTCCGGGACGGAATTCGTAGCCGCCCGTAAGGTATACGACGAGAGTATACAAAAACTGGTCCCTAGGCTTCAAGAATGTATTGGCCTCAATGGCGGTTATGTAGAGAAATAATGACAAGTTTGGACAGTTATCTTGCAAATTTCATTGAAATATAGGTATTCATTTTTCAATTTTTAACACACTACTTTCTGGACGTCCTTCGTATTTGTCGATGTTTTGGTTGCTTGTATATCCCAGCCTTCGGGTTTCATCCACGAATTGAGAATTACAGTGCCCCATGAGTCGATTGTTGGTCTAGAACCCGAACCCTGAGGCTCTCAAGTATGTTTGAAGCGTTTGAAAATTTGACTTTGATACTCGTAATACCGTTCATGGCATTTTTCTCAATTCCAGGTGATGAAACCTCCTCCACTCGGTCAGGCGCAGACGTGGGGTCGGATACTCAACAACTACGCATCCGGTTCCGTCAGCACTCAGCAGTTCGCCAAAAGGCCGCTTCTCCGCTACGCGTGATGACGAGGTCCGACGGCCCCCTCACAAATCCGCTATCAACCGGCGATTCAGTGAGCAGTGAAGGATCTTCACAAGTTCTTCGGATACGGACGGTTAACTGGACCGAGTGAAGAAGACGGTTTTTCTCATGTTCATGGAGAAAACCTACAATTTCCAACGGAAAATGTCAAAAATAGTGATGTCCAAGCGTCCCTCTACAATTCAAGAAGAATCTCGTCTCATTTCGGAGTAGAACTTCGGCAGAAGAATATTCAGACGTTCCTCATTTGAAAGACAGTTTGCCATATTATGTGACCCAAATGATCCCTCACATACTGCGTGAAGTATAATCACATTGAGCTTGGTTAGCTTCCTACCTATTACAGACTCTTACTTATTACATCATGAACTCTGAGACATCGTTTGAACACATGAACAGTATAAATTTGCCTCCAAGGTTCAAAATTATACAACTGTCCAAAAATCACGGTCAGGTGTAAATGACGACTATTTATGAATTATGTAGTGTTTTCGCTAAGCTTTATATTATATGATTAAGGTTTTTCCGAACACTGAATTGCTACGTTGAACCAGAGCTTGTTTCATGATGAAATGGTATTTAGTTGTGGTTTTTATGACAAGATTTTATAATCGTAAATAGCGGTTTGGTAAGAAAATGTCTTAATTTCTTAATGTCATGTCCTGGTGTGTCGTGAATGGATCGTGCTGCCAGAATATTGCATCACATGTTGTAGACATACTATAGTGGAATACGCTGTGATTTGAAGTAGAAGTTCTATGTTCTTAGTACCTGTTCTTAGTAAAAAGGTTATTATTGAATCTGTGGTGAATTTTTAAAGTAATGAGCCCGTTCTTTTCAATACGATTCGTGTCTATCGATTATTGGAATACGATTAGGTATTGTATTCCGATCCATTGATTGACGAATCCACCCAACAGGAATTTGAGAATTCAAAATGCAAGGTTGTGACTGAGAATGTGAGTTAAATGTAGAATAGTTTCGTATGTAATCGTGTTTCGTTAGTGTCTAAATCCACAAGTCCAGGCGGTGTTACATGTATATAGCGCCTTCATGTATAGTATATTAATGTATACATTGTTGAATTCATGTATACATGAATGTGGAATTCCATACAACTTACATGTTGGGCGCAATTGAAGTTATCAATCAGTAGAAAGAAAGAATGAGAACATGAAGCGTGTTAATCCCAGACGTCTGCATAGCATCAGTACAAATTTTAATTGCGCTCAACATGTTCGAAGGATGATTGGATCGATTTTTTCTGAATTCCTTTCTTGACATTATGTATGCCAAATAATTTATTAATCAACGGCTTCCGGTATTTGTATTCGTATGATGACTGGTATGTTTTAGTGTCTGAAACATGTATCAATGTCGCACATTCGGTGCAAAAGCTTTATGAATAAAAAGTTATTTAACCCAACATTAACTGTAATTGTGTTTTTGATTGTCTAACCCACACCATTCGCACATCGTTTAATTATTATTTTACAATAAATTATTCAAAATTCAATGCATACAAAATTCATTAGACTGCGTAGGATAGTGCGTTTTTCGTCAAATTTTGACGGACTCTCAAAGGAGTTGATACCAATTGCAGTGAAATGATCATTCGGCTAAAGACTACTAGGGATAGCTGAAAGGGATTGCGGTCACACAGTAGACCAAATCGGACCAAAAATGGTTCAGATAAGTCTGAAATTCGAAATGCAGAAGTTTGGATTTTTTTTTTGGGCTATTGAATACAAATTTTCGATTTGAGGAGTTGGTTTCAAAGATATGAACATGATCAGATTCGTACGTGTTCAAAATTTCACAGTTTATATAATATTATGCTGCGAGCCGCAATACTAATCGGATTGCGTTCAAATGTTTAATGTATTTCTGGTTCTGGCGTTTATTACAATAACAGTATATCAATTTGTTGATATACTCATTGTTTCATTAAAAGCTTATTTCGAGCATCAAATCAAGAAATTCATTCAATTTTCAACCTGTATCAATAGGTAACTACAAACGTTTCGTTTCATCAGTTTTGTTTTACTAATCGAATAATCTACAGCGCAAAGCAACTAAAGCAAAAATCCACAGACATGCAGCATGGCTATAAGAGCAAATTTTCGAAGAACTAACTGATTTTATGTAAAATACCTCCATTGAAGGACTGATGTCCGTGAAGAACATCTCAAGTATCAACCACGTTTCTTCATCTTCAAAGTGCTCCAGTTTAAGAACGGAAAGGGATATCCCAATTCTCCAACCCATGGAAGAACTAGAAACCACTTTTCTCCAATCAGCCATGTTTTGCCGCTGTAGAGGTAAGTTTTTCTGTAGTTATAATTTTGCTATCATTTAAAAAAATTGAGATGATTTAAATATGAAGAATGAAAAATCTGAACTACAGACGTAGTTATCTGTACTATTGGTTGCTTGAAACATACTGATGAAACGGATGAATATATTTTTTATCATCCGAGAAAAGTATGTATTTCATAAATCCTTAGCCTACAGTTTTCTTCTTCTCCCTTTTAAAGACTGGATGTTCAGGTAAATAACATAACCCTGACAACAAATGTACCTACTATATCCAATGTTGCCTGTAACGTCAAATCCTCAAGACCATTTTTGATCGGAAGCTCAATTTAGGGTTTTAAGGGCCTACCACAATAATGTAAATCACAAATAACTTATTTATGTAGGATTTTTATCATCCTCCCTCGACCCCCAAGTCAACAAACATCTCGCTACGCTTTCTTCGTCCTTGGGCCTTAAATCAGTGGGCGGACCAGGTGAGATGCAGAGGTCCACACGCACAAGAGTCCACCGATTGGTAGGTACCTAATAAGTTTAGTTAGTTACCTTCACGAAGCTCCGTACTCGATATTATAGAAGGCCCGCCCATTTCCCAACCCTAGTAATTATTTCTCATTTAAACCACAAGACATTCGTATTTGGTTCATCCACTATTACCGAGCTTATTCATCTTACTATTCAGTGATCTAATTTGAACGATAAGACTGTTGAATGACTTATTCGAGAGTTAAACCACAGTGTAGAAACGTGTACTTAACTATTGTGTTCCTACTTAATGAACGTCCTTTGACCACTAACTGTCAACCCAGATTTGGTTTACGACTTGTAGAGCAAATGTAACTGTAATCCATTATTCCTGTTATCGGAGTGGACGTTCGTAATATATCATTTCTACACACTGGGCGGTGAGTCGAAATAAATATAATATATATTACCTATGTACCTAATCACATATTATGTAATCTTATTGTCTATTGCATTTGTCCATATCTACTACTCGTAGTTAGATGTTGATAGCGTAGCTTAGTACCCTAAGACAGAAAGTTCGCCATTTCGGGTGAAGATGATCCTGAAAACCCTCCAACAACAGCAAAAACATTGTTTTAACTGCGATTTTTCTATTCTGCCGTCTACTAGCCTTCGAAAAATGCCCCCTCATTTCGTTTTTTAATACAAAATTTAGCCACAATTTTATGAATTTCAAAAATCGAACGACGAAGAGCAATTCCTTATTAATATAGTGAATTTAGAAATTTATTAAAAAAGTCAATCACAGCTTGAGATATCCTCCAAAAACTTTCCAACTTAGGTCCTGCAGGCCCTTAACGACATATAAAAATAATAAGGATTTCAATTGCGCATACGCTGACGCTACCATTTCCGAGGGCCGAAGAAGCATCGAAAAACCTGCAAAACCTTTGAAAATATCATCCAAATCGGTCATAATAGAGGGCTTGACATTAAAAGGCGTTACGTGGGTTCTCACTCCTTAAACCACTGTGAAATTCCGAATTTCGGTAATCAGGGTATTCAAGGACGAGGATAGTTGTCAGCATCGATAGGTGCTCGCAGAAACAGTAGTCTTTTTTATTTATTTACAAAAATCAAGGATAATATTTTTACACATCCAGCACCGCCACAAGGTTTACGATTCTACTCACAACACTTGTCAAATCGCACTTTTCATTTGCGAATCAACTTTTTAATGTCACCACATGGTATACAGCAGGTCGGTAGCTGGTTTTGGTACTAGTATCGATAATCCGAAATTTTTTTAAAACTTGACCAATCCGTACATTGGACTACAACTTTCAGCCGGGTCCTATCACAGACAATAAAATGAAATGAAATGAAATGTATTCCTTCTTTTACAGCAATGCAAAAAATAAAATAAATAAATTAACCATGGAATTACCCCACTTTTTGGAACACAGTTCCGTGCTAAGTGTCACCTTACACTTTTTGTATTATTAATCTCTAATTGTAAATATTATGTACTGAGGTCAATTTTTTTTTCAGATGGATTAGTAGGTACTTAATAATTGGATTAGATTGAAATTTATTTTGACAGTGGTATTTTGATTGCACAAAAAATATATTCCCCCCAAGTTGTAATATTCCTCATTGAAATGAATATAATATAATATTATTTAATACTATAATATGTAAGGAATGAATCTCGTAATAACAGTGATTATTTACAAAGAAAAAAAAGTGTATGCAATCATTATGCAACCCATATGTCTTAATGTTTTTTGGGGTCGCCGATTCCGAATCTGAAGTAGGTTGACCTCCATCGGGTAAGGTTTAAGGCGGTTTGAAGGTAAAATCGGGGGAAATGTAAAAAAATGTTCAGAATTTTTCAATCATTTAATGATTGAAAAAATCTGAAAAAATTTGTAAATAGGTTTTTGAGGTGGCTCATGTCTACAAGGTCGTCTCAGGGAAAAATCAGAGGAAGGCCAAAAATTTGTAGAAAAAAAAAAGTGTAGGTAGGTACATATTATACCGAGATTCCCCTAAGGTTTCACCCAAAACCTAAGGAGACACCCAAAATGGTTTCTTTCTCGGGGCATATTGATGGCGTTACTGGACGAGCTCTGAGAGTCTTGGGGTTCCTCAAAAGGAATACCCGCGAATTCTGCAGCGTGAATGCCTTGGTTGTTCTTTACAAGGCTTTACTTCTTCCCCTCCTGGAATATGCATCCCCGGTATGGACACCCTGCTATGCAGTGCACAAATACACGTTGGAGAGAGTGCAGAACAAATGTCTTCGATACGTGGCGTATAATCTTGGCATTGCTTCAACCGATGTGAACTACGAATACCTACGTGGAGTTGGCCGTTTGCTGCCCCTTGAGAAGCGTCGTTGCATGGCTGACCTCACTTTGCTGTTAAAACTCTTGAACAATCTGGTCTTCTGCCCTGTTCTTCTATCCAGAATTAATCTCCGGGTTCCACGGTTGTCTGCACGTTCTTCGCCGCTGTTTGGTGTTCCTTTCTCGCTGACAAATTACCAGCTCAACCGCCCCCTTCGTCGTATCCCAAGAACTGCAAATCTCTTTTTGAATTTGAATCCCGATTTTGACTTTTTTAATGACTCCCTCTCGAAGTTGAAGACTGTAGTTTGCAATACCCCTAGAGCCGACCTATAGTAAATTGGCCCATGTTTCATATCCGTGGTGCCTAAATTGTAAAGTTTTTATCATTTCTTCCTTTTCCATAATCATATTTCAGTTTTGTAACAATTATAATCTCTCTGTATCACTGACCATTAATGTAATTGGGCTTGCCCGTAATAAATAAATAAATAAATAAAAGGTGGTTGGTATGTTAGACCTAATGGTAATCTCTTGCTGGACAAAGAAAAATTCAGATTTTTAAAATCATTTCCCCCAATTTTACCTTCAAATGACCTAAACCTGACTCGATGAAGGTCAACCGACCTCAGATTTGGAATCAGCGGTCTCAAATCATGACTTAATTTGAAATAAATGTTTAATTATTAAAGTTTAAAAACAAGTACGGATGTGTATGCAGAATCCCGAAATCATTTTCATGATGAAACTCAACAAATCGTGCGAGTATTCGGTTGTTCTTAAAATTGTTGGAATAGTTGACACATTTCAACCAACACGAAACACAAATGTCTCGAAAATTGTTCATTGTCAGAATCAATCGGTCACAATTGCAATGTACATTCGTATCAAAGGAAGTTGGTGACCGTTGGCTCCAACCGAACTTATCAGTAGGTCAGTAAAATTGATACAATCGTGGATAGTGACGTCTCAAATACTTTGGATTTCCAAGGGAAATGAGAACGTCTCATCTGAATCTCGATTTCAAATGTACAAATAAATAAATATAAAACTAAGTAAGTGTGGCCTGTTCTTATATGATTGGTCAAGAATCGCCTTAGATGTTTTTGAACAGGAATTTGGCACGTGCTTCTCTTCATCGTTGTAAAAGTTTCCTAAAATTGACAGCGGTGGAGATTTGACGGTTCAGAAGATATTGCCGGATGTTGTGTTCTAGGCATTCGATTCGGGATTTCGCTGGAGTCCAGGGCGGTTGACGCTCCGGAGAGGGCGGACGGTTTTGATGGCTTCTTCCAAGGATCCAGGGCGAGGACCTCCACCCAGAGCCGGATTGCCGGGAGATGGGACGCCGTTGGGGAGTCGGTGGCGTTGGACAACGTTTGACGGCAACCTGAGGGTAGACGACAGAAATTTAATTTAATTTGCTCACACGAAAGATTTACAATGCCTAGTTACTGCTTGATGAATCCTGGCCACAGGATGAGGTTGTTCTACCTGCTGGGTTGTCTGTTAGGAAAAAAGTATATACTAAAACATTTATTTGGATTTAATCTGAATAATTTACATTTTCGTGAAAGACTTATCATACCCATTACTAACAAGAAAAGGTGCCATCCTTGAATAGAGTCTAACAGAGGAGGGGTTTGTGCGGGATATACACTCGTAACTATACCAAATATACGGGTAGCCTAGAGAGTTGAATGTTGTTACTCACCACCTCTTTGTAGACTTCCATTGAAATAAGCTACATGAAGCTTCGAGGTGCTTTGACATCCCCGAGAAACTAATCAGGATGGCCGAAGTAACGATGAAGGCATGTCAATTACCAATTAAGAGAAGAGCGACCTGGTGTACACAAATTGACATCGTAGCTGCTAGTCCTGCCCAATTACCTTAGTACAGAAAGTAACTTATACTCGTCCTGGCTAGTTTGATACCCACTACTGGCCGGAGAAAGAAAACGAATGTACGAATAGAGAGACGAAGGATAGAGATGCCTCATTTCCAGAGTAGAAGCAGAACGCACAGTGACAAGATGGCAGATATGGACGGTTGAGTTGAAGGAGATGGACTGCTAAGTGTGGATGCTAAAAGGGCGTGGAGAAGTGAACTACAGTACAATCTTGATAATCCGACACATGAGACCATGAGACTGCCGGATAATCGAAGAATTCTGGATTGTAAGGAGTAAGAGAATAAAAAGAGCAACATTACTATTTCATCAAGAGGATTGATCCTATGACTTGCATGTATATGTCTGTGTAATGAAAATACTTACAAATTATAGGAAGCAGCATGTAATGCAAAAGAAATACGTATGTAGTAATAATGCAGAATGTTAATAATGAGGAAGTAATGAAAAAATATGATCGGACAAAAATCCAGAAACGAATCCACGGCTGATGCATCATTACATAATTTTTCTTCCATTTAAGTTGAGACCGAATCCCAAACCTTACTTTTAAAACGATTAAGCCAGAAAATCGTTATTTTTCGTTAACATATTTTGCTTTTACACGAAGAATGTCAGGTGCAACCGATAGTGATCTTGTAGTGGTGACAGGCATGCTCTATCATAAACCACTTCCAGAAGCTCATGGTCTATCTTCCCTTCCAGTCTCTCCCTGCTATCTTAACGTATTCCAGGATTTTGTCACGATTGACTTGAATACCGGCGTTATCTGGTGGCGTCAGATTATCAAGATTGTACTGTTTTTCCTGACTCAGTTCTTCTCAGAACATGGAGTTTTCGATGCCTACTTGTACAGGATGGGAAAGGTGGATACTCCATCGTGCCGCAGCTGCCAAGATGTGGAAGATGAGGAGCATTAATGTTTCTTTGGATGCACGAAATGTGTAGTGGAAAGGAACTGGCTGCAAGAAGCACTGGGCATAAAGTCCCACAATATGTCAACAGAGTTATTACAAGTAGTTGCCAAGATGTTGCAGAGTGAGCAGCATTGGACCTGCACATCAGAGTTCGTGGAAGGGTTCTGAGGGGATTGATGCTCCTTGAACGGGAGAGAGCGGACCGACAAAGGGAAGGAGAGTGAAGAGAACAGCCAGAAGTAATGTATTAAACAGTTCCACGCTGAGTTCCAAAACGTGAAAGGACGGTGAGGTTTGAGTTCACATAACGTGGAGGTACAGTCCTCCCTAGGAATCTAACGAGATCCAAATGCCAAAAAAATATAGTAACTTACTTGGGGGCGGGTCCCTGCGGTGGCGGCGGGTACAGGGAGGAAGACGCCGCAGCAGCCGCTGTCGCTGTGGCCGAAGGAAAGGAAACTGGTCGGCCGTTGAGCGCCGACTTGTTTTCAGGGGCTAGTTGAGGCCATCGGGAATACGCTGAATGTGCGGGGTAATCAAACGACGACCCGGGCCGCTTTCCGTAGACTCCAGGTTTGTCAATATCTGACCTGCCAAACAGAAGCACCAATTTCAAGACCTTCAACAGTGCAAAATTTTGAAAGATTTCACGAACTTTCTGATATGCTGATATGATAATATCATATCATATTATGGTGCCATTGAGAAACCCATATTAGAATTCACCTGTCAAAATGTCTACTAAGGAAGCTATTAAAAAAATATATATATATATGGGAAAAACACTGGCGGAAACTAGCCAAAAAGCGTTCATAATCACAAAAAGACCGCCCGTACCAAGCCTCGTTGCCAGCCGTCCACATTCCCCGACCCACAATACTCTTTCTGAGATCACCTGTCAAGCAACTATCTTCGGGAGCCGATGGTAGATAGTATAATGTTGATAGCATTATTTGTCCCTCGCACAATAATATGTAAACAACTTAACAATACATTAATAAGATGTAATAAAGTAGTTATCAGACTTTTTATTTGCAAACAGCTCATTATCAGTCTCAAATTGCAATAAGTACTTAAGTAAAAAGGTATGAAAACTATAGTCGAAAACTCATTGTCAGAAAATTGACATTAAAGTTGGGCTTAGGTACCTATTTACATAGTTTTTGACATTTTCATGTCTTTGCTTTGGCACATAAACTGAAACGGGAAAAATGTGTTCCCTTGATTCACCCTTTCCCTCAGATCACGTCAGAACACAAGCGACCAGCGGGCCACTACGTCAGAATCTATGATGCACGAGCGTATGACGTCAGACGGCTGGCAGGAGACCTACTAGTACGTCAGAGTCTATGACGCACGAGCGTATGACGTAAGACGGCTGGCAGGAGGCCAACAAGTACGTCAGAGCCTATGACGCACGAGCGTATGACGTAAGACGGCTGACCGGTGGCCAACTACTACGTCAGAGCCTATGACGCACGAGCATATGACGTAAGACGGCTGGCAGGAGGCCAACAAGTACGTCAGAGCCTATGACGCACGAGCGTATGACGTCAGACGGCTGGCAGAAGGTCAACTAGTACGTCAGAGCCTATGACGCACGAGCGTATGACGTCAGACGGCTGACCGGTGGCCAACTAGCACGTCAGAGCCTATGACGCACGAGCGTATGACGTCAGACGGCTGGCAGACCGCCAACTAGTACGTCAGAGACTATGACGCACGAGCGTATGACGTCAGACGGCTGGCAGGATCGTGACGATTTTGACATTTTATGTCTTAACTCTGGCACATAACTCGAAAAAACGTTACACAAAAAGCGTTACACGAAATAGTCACGACAATATTTCTGATGATTTTCGCTTACAACCGATTCGTTGCTACGGAACTTTATCTTCGCCAGTTATCATCGTACAAAAATCGTTCACCACTCGTTGGATAGCTCTCGATATACCTAACCATATTACGTTAACCACTGCGGAGTGTGTGGCCGACAAGCTGCGGTATGAGCGTGATTGTTTAAATAATTGTTTACACACAGGTGATCATTCTCAATAATTTATATTGTCAACACGAATGCAAGCTTCATATAAGTTTCTGCAAAGACATAAAATGTCCCTCGTGGTTGTACCCACCGTTTGTGTTTTGTGTAACGTTTTTCGAGTTATGTGCCAGAGTAAAGACATAAAATGTCAAAAAAGAAGCCTTGAGTACTGAAGAAGAAAGGTAATACTATGTGAAAAATGCAACGTTTTTTATCAACATTTTACTACTATACGTTTAGGAAACAAATGATCACTTGAGCTGGTTCTGAGGCGGAGAAAGTCGTCTAATGCGCTAGCTACACAACAAGATGTTTTTCCAGAACATTGCAAGCTACTTTATAATTCGTAGAGACTAGTCATATTTTGGGGTACTCCGCTGGTTGAATAAATAAAATTTCATCGCCAATGCTTCATTCAGAAATCATCAATGAATCGTCGTAACATTCAGTCGTTACATCCACCAGACGAATTCTTACGACTCAGATCACGACCTGGTGATCAACAAGGAACTATTTAGTTACTTTCCAAGGAACTGTCGCTCAATGCTGACCTTTTCTTTTTAACACGGCCATTCCAAACTCCGAGAATCTGTCGCCGTCGTGCTCCGCTCAGGGTAATAATCAGGTCGTTTATTCTCCATTCTGCCGTTTTTAGAAAGGAATTATACTCGTAGTTACTCGGAGGTGAAAATGTCAACTTTCTTCTTCGCAATAAAAAAAAAAAGAGACCAGTTGACGACTTTTATGTGGGCGTCGCTGGCGATTAGCTTTGCCGGGCGAGCAAAACGTGGGCGAGTCAAGAGGGTATTTGACTGCTCTTGTACCGAACATTTGCGTTCCACCTATCTACGTGCATTCAATTTGTTCAGGGCGTAGCTTCCATATTCGTCAATCAATCAGTTGGTATTGACAACGCATTATTGGCATGGTCTCACCGTCAGAAAAACTAACATTATTGGGGGACAGCAGGAGCATTTCTCAGGGTATAAGAGATCGAATTTTAAGAGCGCTCCAAATTAGAACGAAGAACAGGTACCTGACAGCGTGTGCAGTGGCGTAAATAAGGGGGTTTATCATGGTGATTAATCATCCTCCAAAGACAAACGAAAAAATACAATTAAAAAAAAAATAATAATAATCTAAAAGTTGTAAAACAGGTACCGTAAAAGTGTAGTGCCGTAATTTTACATAAAACCAGTCATTTCGTCGAACATTCGCTCTTATAGCCATGCTGCATGACTGGATTTTCGTTTTCTAATTAAGTAGGCAGGTAGGTGCTTGAGTCATCATCTTCAAGTTAAAAGATACCCCTAATGGCTCCCGACCATTTTGATTATTTACAGTTCGAAAATTGCATAATATGCAATTCAAATATTTATATTATAAATATTTGAAGTGGGAGGAGTTGTGTAAATTTCAAGAGCTTGTGGTTTCCTCAATTTTTTAGGTTAACTTTCCGAATGTTCTTTCGAAAACACATGGGCATTTGGGGGGGTAAGTATACCGTTTAGTGCCTCCACATTGAAAAACAAGTTATTAACCAAGTGCTAAAGGCTTGGTTAACTAAAAATGCTTCTACCCAAAAATTTTCAATTATTTGAGATACGCCTTTCTTGCTTGGGACGGCAGTACAGAGTTCACACAGCTGTCTAACGGAACCTTACAGCCTATATTTTAAAGCTGTGACGTCTCCTCTTATATTGAGAAGCCATTGGCCATCTGGGGAGTGCATAGACCATCGAGGTATATACATCGATGGCATAGACTAACCTGATACCTTAGACGCATAGCACAAGATGGAGCGTTCCACTGCCTCCTACACTCTCATTTTTTTCCAGGGAATGAGACCTTATGATGAAACATAAACGACTTAATTATGAGTAATTGGCAAGGGATTATCTCGTTTTGCAATTTTTAATAACGAACCATTGGAATCGACCAAGAAAAAATAAGTTCAACTCCCCTCTAAATTGGGAGGTTTGAGTTTCAAGATACGTAGAATCCAAAAATCGAATAAAGTGGTATCATAATGCACAATTTACTTGTATAATCGCAGGTAATAATAACCAATATCGGATTATATACATATATTATCTGATAATAATCCTTATTAGAGCAAGAGGTGATTACAAGTTCCTACCTCCCCCGCCAGGGCGATAGTATCATTAGTATAATAAGCCGGAAGTAGGTGAGTGGATAGTTGTTCGAAATTTTGACATCAAGTTGAGGGGAGGTAACTACGAGTCAAACGTTTTCGTCGTAACTCTTTGGATGTACGTCAATTATTCCTGAGATTCGCGGCATTCCGCATTTATTTCACGATAAAGTAGCGAAGCGTTTTATCGCCGCGTCTGACCTCTGTTCAAGAATTCGAGGGGAGCAACGTGAAGATCAGCTTTTTTGAAATTCCGTCACGAACACAGTACGACACGAATGAAATCTACCCTCGTTAGTAAATCCGGTGTAGGATACTCACAGTTAAGTAGATCGAGGGTTATAGTAGATCGCACAAAGTGAGAGAAGGGAGGTAAGGTCTGACCTTATTATCTCAACCAACAATTTACCCGCGTAGCGATAAAGATGAGACCGTAAATCCATGGCTCGGAAGTGCAAGATGTCGCTTGTAATAACAGTGGAAATTATTAGAGCGGACTTAACTAGACGACGAGTGATTCTTGTCAGGTTAAAAAGGGTTCAGAATCAATACTAAGCTGTGGGGTCTATCCGGGACTGACATTTTGAGTAGGACCAACGTAATTTCACGACTTTCTACTTGGAATGAGAGGGAATCTGTTTTCATTCGTAATTAGCCCAAAAATTGTATCAACGACCGGTGTGTTCCCATTAAAAACGTGAAATGTCCTAAGGGTTGCCAAAAGTCAGAACAGTGCTAAGGGAGTTGTCAGGGATGGTGATACACTTTACTGATCTCCCAGGTTTACACTCATTGTAACTCCTCTTTCTTCTCAGAAAATGTCAAAAACTGTGTCGAAGGTGTTCCTGTAAAAAACCTGAACTCGGACCAGGGATGCCGAGAGATAGTTAGAGATGACCGGAAATGGCTAGAGGTGGGCAGGGATGTGACTAGGAACTCATACGAAGGATACCTTTCCCTCTGGAAACGTTCTGCACTCCGCCGTCCTGATCCGAGGTGATTATTATCCGGGGTTTATGTGACAAGGGTGAAGAAGGATTTTAGATGTTCGGAAAGAGATTTCGTCCGTGGGAACGGGCCTGAGGAAGGTGTCAAAAAGCGAAACTTGACTGAAGATGCGAGGATAAACTGTCTCTGTGGGGGGAAATGTGTCTGGTCTGGGACTGAAGCTAATCTACGCATCTGATGAGAGAGATAGCATTGGGAGCTCTAACGAGGAAGACGCTCTCATAGAGTGAATAACTCGTTCAAATACTGCGAAACTCGACCGAATACATTCTTCATAACTAGGATTGCCACAAATATTAGGAAATAATACGAAACCGTGACAATATTTTTGTAATGTTGTGAGATTGGTTATTAATTATTGAGGCAATCTTGCCAGCACACATCGGAGGGATCTGGCCTTATCTCTGGGTGTCGGATATTCCTCGATTTGCAGTTTCAAGACGATGAGAAGGGTGATGAGCCAATGTTATTTACCCCCTCTCACCTGATTCAACACCTAACGTTTGGGCAGCCCACTGTTTGAATGGGCCTATGGGGCTTGAGGGGTCCAGTATTGGCTCACCAGGACTCATGAAAGATTCTTAAAATAAAATGGATTGTTTGAAATGTCCAAAATTCAATCCAAGCTTTGCGACGAGCTTAATTAATGTTTGATTATGCCTGCAGACATGCAGTCAGTTAAGGAGATGAAGATCACGTGTCTGCCTTGATACAATGTAAATAATAGGATAATCAATAGTTTGTCAATGAAAATTGCGAAGAGTTGTATTGAACCTGGCTTATTGGTGAAATAACGCTTTCGTTTTCCAAGAGCACACGAGTTGATATCAATTGATAAACTGGTTAGCTGCGCATACGATACGAAGTGGGAAGTTTTGTTGATACTTTCGGTTCCTAGGGTTCCTCGAAAGGCTCGCCTTACACTTTCACCTCTGATTAAAGCTCTCCTCTTACAGGAAAAAAAAAACACATTTCAGAAGGGGGTGGTGTAGCTTTAAATCCTCGGTGTTATGTTGGAGGATTTGAGTTAAATTATTCCTTGATCCGTCATGACACATCCGCTCCGAGCGGATATCCAATACAACTAGTCCTTTTCACCCAATCAACAAAGGTATCCTATAAGGTAGCTTTCAGATAGGTAAAGTTATAAACCGAACCAACACCGAGCCGCACACTTTTATCGAGCCGCACACTTACGCCGAGCCGCACACTTTTATCGAAACAAAAAATTTATCTTCACTGATATTCACATATTAGGACCAAGGTAGGATATAGAGCTGAAAAAAATTATCTCAAATTTTCCACAAGTTCAGTTAAAGATAAAATTGAGGTTTAAGATAAAAGTGGAGAGTATGCGGTGAATTTTTGAATTTGCAGAATTTTTTGGTGTTTGTTTTGACAACATTTCATGGTTTCTCGGACGCTTCATCATAAGTCGGTATTTCAGAATGGTGCAAAACTAAGATACATCCTTATGTGTTTACTGAAGTGATTGAAATGACCTCTTGCTTTCCAACATTTATTTTAACCACCGGTACCCTGTTTGACAGGACTGTAAACGGAAGAGTTACGAGTATATCGTATATATACGATATATCGTACCTTGATGATCGTATCTTCATTGATGATCCCTTAATGATCTTCAAATGATCTCTACGAGTTAAGAGTATATCGTATATATAAGATATATCGTCCCTTAAGATCCCACAAGGTCTAACTCAGTTTTTTGGCAAAATGAGTACGAACGGATACTTATGCGAAATCTTTTGGTCCGTCGTTCTAGCTCATTGGTTTGGCCTTTATAGAAATGCAGGAAAAGGCTTCTTCAACGTAGAAAAGCCGCGTTAACCATGGAAATTACTAAAATACATCGGAAAATCCGTTTTTTGTCACTCCTGAAAAGTTGGGAAAACTTAGTAAGACCTTGTGGGATCGATATGCACATCCCGAGTTATTATAGCCACGGCATTTTTGCAAATATTAAACTTTCATTTTCATGAAACACTCAAATGATCTCTACGGGTAATTTGAGACTGCAAACGTCAAAATCAGCTACGCCGTTTTCCCCAGTTAACTGTTAATGCTAGCAATAGCCGGCAAACAACTGGTAAGAGATGGGTGGGCTATCGTGATTCAGACAGAAATGATTTAAAGTTGACTCCCTCAACACTTTCTCTAAAACAGTTCCGGAAAAAGGAGACGAAAATCGTCTCAGTAACGCGACACGCCCGTAAATCTTCATAAGGCGAATTTATGCGCTCATGAAGAATCAAGGAAAAGGGGGTACATGACTCAGTTGGGCAGAACGGCGGCACAATGGGAGAGTAGGCGGGTTCGGGGGCCAAACAATGGAAATTCAGATTTCTTCGACCCACCTTAATAGTTACAAGATGAGATGATACTGTTGTGGGTGAGGGTAGGGAAAGTGAGGAATAAACATCCATTAGGTACAGAAGTAAAGATTTTGGGAGAACCAACTGTCAGAATAACAACTGGACATCATTTATGTTTGATCCTTTCAAAATTTGTGTTTTACGTTTCAAGATACGTCGAATACACAACGAGTCCACAGGGCTCGATTGAAGAATCGAAAAAAAAAAAAAATCATCAACAAGAGCAAGAATCAAAGGGTTTGTGATATCAAAGTTCTTGTTTTGAGATACCATTAGTGGTGATTTCAGATATTTGTTGGATGGTTAGACAGAATTTGACGAGACCATCTCTGACAACGAAATGAGCTCATTAGCACTGGTTAAAAATGGCGCCTCAACCTTAATGAACGGAAATCTACCCATACCAACTTTACAAACAAGAAAGTAAGAACGATACCAGTCATCATGAATGAACAAAATATTCCCTACTCTAATACTTCAAAGTATTTAGGGACCACTCTTGATGCCAAATTAAGGAGCATGATATTAAAAAAAGAAGAATAAAGTATAACATTTAAAAAATTGTACTAGCTGCTAGGTAGGTATTTTGGACTATCAGTGCACAACAAATTGCTCGACTACAAGCAAGTCCTAAAACCTGCGTGGACTTATAGTATCCAGCTCTGGGACTGCACTAAAAAATCAAACTTTCCAGAACAAGGTAAGTACTTAGGAGTATTGCAACGCTCCTTGGTATATCAGTAATGATGACCTCCATTGAGACCTCAAGATGGAAACTGTCAGCGAAGTAGCAAAGTAACATGTAATAAAACACGAACAGCGGCTCCACGAACAGTTCTTTGACTTTTAGACAACAGCAACGTCACCCAGAGCCTTGATAAATAAATAAAACATCATGATCTTGTGATGTGACAGGTGTAGTGATTGAGTATTCTCCTGAGTTACAGCCACTGGGCTAAAAACTCAACAAACAGTTGATATTATTATAGTTATTAATATAATATATTAATTAATATTATAGGTGATTAACTTGAAGCTCTGTTGTTATGTTATTGATATGCCAAATAATATCGATTAGTTTAAAACAAAAATAAGCTCCGGTATTGTAGTTACAAATCTCCATAACTGTTGGTTCAAAGTAGGATGCAAGTTATTGGGATTTTTGGGTTCATTTTGGGTTTTTATTGGGTTGGTTCGCTGCGAATTCAGAGTTATTCACGTGCAAGTGCGGGATCGCCAAAATTTCGTTTTCAAGGCGATGAAGGAGCTAAAATGTTATTTTCAATGAATACGGACGCGTGCAGCTGTGTTATCGCCGTTCGCCTTGCTCTGACTGTTACCCCAACATGAATGATACGCGAAAACGAAAATTCAACTCACAAAATGATATACGTGCAACCCGCCCGACAGGCGTGCAACCAAAGCACGAAAAAAGTCGTGGATCTGGAAAACTTAATCAGGAGATAGCACGAGCTCCGGGACACGCAATATCCACATGGTGATCCCTGGGCTGGGATTAAAAGGCCCAAAGGCAAAAATCCTTCGACTTTCCCCATCGCAGTCTTCTCGCCCTAGGATTCGGCACAGAACACAATTTATGTCCGATAAAAGTGAGAGAAGGCTTTCTCTGACAATAGCTCAGCGAGGGTTGTTGCAAGTGAACTGCAACTAATTTTTACGGTCGTACCGTTGTATGGTTTGGGCAGTTAAGACTCGATGACGCGGAGGAAGATTAACATTTTTACGACTCCGATCCTACCTAATCCTGCTACGGTCCGTTCGATCGGACGAGTTGGTATTTTAATGGCCGGAATACGACGAGCAAAATACGACGAGATGCACAGAATAGTAGAAGACGTTTGTATGGGTGAGAGACGGATGAAGTACAAGACGGATATCGTAAATGATTGAGTACTGAATCGAGAGGAGGCGGTTGGTTGTGAAGCATTGAAATTTCACGAACCATCTACCACCTGTCCATATCCATTTTCATATTGAAAGTCGGCCGGCAATACCCGTTTTTCCTACACCAAACCTCGACTCTAAACCGTAGATTTTCGAAACTTGAAGAATTTTGATGCCACTCAACAGAAAAATATGACACCCGCCGTCTCGAGGTCGGACGGAGGTTCGTCGCCAGGCTAATCTGTGTTGCCCCAAAGTGACTTGAAATCTCGACGGGTCATCTGAAACCTGATGATTTTCGGTCCAGTAAGCACCGCGACGGAGAAGCGCGAGCAGGCGATCATTCGCTTTCAAAGCGTCCGGCAAGATGTAAATCGATACGGTTTTTTGAGGGTTTAGAGCGGGTGGAGTAGATGTTGAATAAAACCATATAAATCAGGTACTCTCAACGTATTTCAATCCCCATATGGGTACACGTCAGCTCATTTCGAACACTTGCCCGTTCAGTTGAGGAAGTTTCAGAGAGAAAAACATTTGAATGAGCAGAAGAAAGTTACAGACTGAACGGATTTCGTACATAAAGATTTCTGCTCATTTCGACCATTTTTTGTGCGGAGTTTGGTCCTCAGTGACACTTCTATTCGACTAAAACAAAATCCATTGAGCGGAAGATGATCTACAAATGATGATCATCATGATGATAAGTAACCCTCCTCCGATCCTCTAAGTTTTGACTGAGCTTTCTACGTCTTCAAAATGTTGTAGGGCTGGTACACTTGGAGCCTAAACGACGCCATTTGTTAGTTGTTATCATGACGGCGTCGCGTATATTCATGCTCTATCTTGTTTTTCATACAACTGGACGTGTTAAGTACCTAAGATTATATAAATATTTATCTAACTCACGCTATCAATATTTCCACAATTGCTTTTAGTCTTACTCGAAAAGTACTATCTATAATACTTGCGTAGGTAATTAAAAGCTGTTAGAGCAGGATCAAGCAATGAAAAAAGCACTTCAATTGAAAAACAATTTATTGGAAGAATGTTAGGGCACAGTATTCGCCGTAGATACTAACAATATCTATCGACAAATAACTTCCCAAATCAATTGATAATCAAATGAAAAATCTGTACAGTGGTAAAAACACAACTTCTTTACATTGGATAGGTTGACAATTCTACGGGTTGAAATTTAGATAAACAGAAACTGAGTGGCATAGCGCAATAAGCGTTGATGACAGGCAAAGGCATTTTTAATGCAACAGCATGCGAAGTTGTAAGAAATAGAGCAATCGCACAGTGGTAACAATACCAACCGAAATTCTCAAATACTATTATACTGGGTTGGCACTTAGTTCACAAACCAACCACGCCTAAGTTTAACAAATGAAGTACCTACTCATACTGATCCTTCCCTAATGCCTGCATGAACGGTGACCCATTATCCCCTTCATCGTACATAACAAGGCATGCAAATCATCAACAGTGTCTAATTAACTTCATCTCAATGCAGATACCAACAAACCACAATGCAGATACCAAGTAACAAGTGAGTTAAGTGTAAAACTAAACTCACTACTGTAATGAACCAATTTTTTCTTACCTTACGAAACAAGCATAATTTATGATTTCAATACAATAATACAGGTGTTGTCCTAGAAAAGAACCTAAACAAGTCAATTTCTACGAGCAAATGTTACCTACCCAATTTTTGGATAATTTGACAGCGGTTGTGTTTGTGAAACTAAAATTTCGTTTAATAGCTATTTATACTACCTACTGCATGGTTGGAGCTTTTCGAAAATGAATCTGAATCGTCTTTCCTTTTTATTTTGTCATTCTATTTGACTCCTCCTCCATTTTGTTCTTTTAGGAATTAGATTTGATGTTGTTTAATGAGTTTATTATGATGTATTCGTAAGTCAGATTTAATGCCTAGATTTTTTATATTGTGAAAGAAATATGAAAGATGTAGGCATTAAATCTATTCTACGAACACATCATAATAAAATCATTAAACAACATCAAATCGAATTCCTAAAAGAACAAAATGGAGGAAGTGTCAAATAGAATGACAAAATGAAAAGAAGTCATTTCTGAAAAGCTCTTACCATGCAGCTCTTACCATCAAACACCACATTACTGCACTTTATATTCCTCGAAATTCATAAATGTACTGTTTCCCTAAATTAATAGGGAATTTATTCACATTTTTAGGAGTTTCAAAGTATTAAAAAAAATTGGTTTTGTTCATTTTTCGCGTCAAATTATTTTTGATTTAGTGTTGTTGTTTAAAACAGTCAGCCCACAAAATTGGTTGTCGAGAAAAAGGATTCCTAAAATCCTAAAAATCCCTGCTCTGGTCATTTAACAACTCTGATATTGTTATATTTAAGGGTTTTCGCTCAAATTGAATCTCAGATAGTATTCTCCCCACTCAGACCAGACTACCACCGCTCCTAGTTCGATTGCCACATTGGAATCTTCCAAAATCAATAGTCATAGTGTTGTTGATGTACTCATGGTGACTACAGATAGTACCTACTACTGATGAGTGAGTTTTAAAACATAATTACGGCTGATATTGTGATATTGGTGGGTGTTTACTACGGATAGTTTGGCGGGTTTTCTGTCGAGTTCTTACTTTTCGATCTGGAAGGCCGGCGAGGGGTTACAATTGGCGCACCGGACAGCGTCCCTGAACGTCGGGGCCGACCCTCTACGCTTCTCACCATCCACCTTTTGCTTCCCCTGTACAAATGTTCAATAATTAATCAGTTACAAATAAAAACGAACGACACATACAGATTATCCAATTAAACACTTCTGGTTCGGAATTGGCGTAATGCAGTCTCAGCAAGTTTAGCTTTGGAATGGAGCTTTCAGTCGATAATATAATAGAACATTAATTTTGACTAGTGAACCATCCGAAACATTACTTACACAACCGGCGTCTTTACACACGCAGAATGACAGGTAGACTGTGAAAGCGAAATTGGCCACCCAAATGTAAAAACCTCTAGCAGCTATGAACGTCAGACATAGCAAGCTCAGCATGGCCAGACTTCTCCCTTGTAATGCACTGGAACTCTGAAAGAAATAAGAAAAACCGTATAAAGTGTTAAGAATGTATACACACACACACAACTACTATCCCTGTTCTAACTGATCCATAATTCATTTTCCATCATTTCAATTATTCGAAATTTTGCACGGCTAACGTAACAACCGTAACGCCTTCAATTGAGAGACATGCTAAACGTGCAATACATTAGCGTCTTAAACTGAAACTAACCCCAGCTTCGGCCAGCTCTCTTTTCACAAAATCTACCAAACTTTATGGTAATTACATAATTATCTCTCGTATGATAGTGGGGATCAAACAGTAAAGACTCATGTTCGAACTCCGTAACAGTAACAGTGTATCAAAATTTGATGTAGAATGATTTCAATTATAGAATGAAATAGATTGGTACATAATCAAGCTGAAAGTAACTCGGGAATAAGCGGATGCATGGGGGGATTGCTATTCTGTCAAGATGAATGCTATAGGTGAGGTCGTTATAAAATTAATAAAGTTGCGATTTACTAATTATCCACCTACGTAAGGTAGGTAATTGTTGATGAAATTTTACAAAACTACTTGAAACGAAACGGACGGAAAATCGATTTTTGGGGTCCAATAAGCGATTTTTAGCCGACGCGTATAATCAATCGTAGAATAATCGAAAATCGGTGGTAAATGAACCACTATTCGATTTAATTGATAATCGATTTTCATCCCTACAGCTGAGGCTGACGGAAGTCATTAGCCATTAATTGTTTGTAATATAAAGTTTTTCATGTTTGAAGCATACGATTCCCATCTAGTTGAAGCAATTTTAAAATCAAGGGTGAGACTCGAAGTGCCCCAAAACTGATTTATGTAGCGAATTTCCTCTGGGGACTACGGATTTCCTCACAGGTATGTCATACGTTGGCATTATTGTGGAAAACCGGGTAAGTAGTTATATAATTCGCCAGAGAATCCAGGTTTATATATATCTCTACGCCTCGTAGAATTGAAACAGCACGGAAACTCGTATGAAGTGGGCATTTGATTCACACCTGAGTAAGAATTGAGAAATCAGTCGTAAACGTCAGAAATAAACGAAAATACATCGGCTACGCGAGGAATTCTTTGATTTTCAGGGCTGTAGCCTCATTTTATCTGGACAGGCCAATCGAGATAAGGCAATTATCGATTTCTAACCGCAATTCACGTGATGAGACATTAACCGAAAAACAATGTAGTGGATCATCGCCAATTTGATGTATGATGCAGGATCTCGGATGGGGGGGGGGGGGGTCTGGAAGAAAAGAAAATCTTCTTCCGTCATGCTGATCCACTTTCTTGTTTGATTAGACTCGCTCGTACGACTCCCTAATGAGTTGGTAGTTCAGTAGATATTATTATGATCAGGCGAATTTCCAAGTTTTTCATTTAAATATAAAAATTCACACGATGAGTTATTGATGCTTCGCTGCCTTCAAGTCGAATGTCAAGATGTTATTCAGATTTATTATGAGTGCTCCAGCTCCAAACTATCCTTACGCATAATTCACCTGGGACTATTAATTGGATACGTACAATAAACCGTACCTTGTAATTGTTCAAGAACGACTGCGAACAGCTCAAATTCTAATAGGTATGAGTTGTTTCGAATCTTGGAATGGATATTGATGTCGTATATTTACCGAGACCACTCCGTAGTCGAGCGAAATAAGAGAGACGGCAACCAGATCGACGATTGCCACGGTATAACACATCATCAAGTAGAAGAGCGTCCATCCGAAGGCTAGGTGGGTTTTTTCAGTCCAAAGAGCTGTGGAAATAAATAAATTGATTTAAACCAATATTACCGGAATTATGCTTGTTAAAATGGCTTAATGATTACGCATTACGAGGCGAAAATAGTGTTAATTTGGTGACATGTGCTAGGGACCAATTTAGGGGACTGAAAATGTTGCACAATATTTTAAAGAGGTCATGTTTGCGCAAACATATTGAGAGTGT
This sequence comes from Stenodema calcarata, assembly GCA_963920205.1. NCBI lineage: Eukaryota > Metazoa > Arthropoda > Insecta > Hemiptera > Miridae > Stenodema > Stenodema calcarata. Next base: position 17,145,626 of record OY986059.1, read on the forward strand.
GAGGAGAAAATTTCAGAAAGATTGCGCAATATTTGTGTGTAGTCTGAGGGCTCCCGATCATTCAGTATTTTGCTCAATATTTCGCAAGTATTTTGGCTCAAAATATTGAAAGTATTATTTTTTTACAGTATGAGGGCCGTCTTACAGTCAGTGGTATGTATAGTGAACTGCTAAGATACGTGGGTGTATACACCCACGTATCTTAGCAGTTCACTATTCAAGTACAATGTATAATAGTGTTGATCATTGCGATTGGGCCCAAATTGACCCTACAGGGGGATATTATCAATTTGCTATGTTAGGATTGGATATAGGGTATTGTTTACGTGATAAAATAATATCAACCGAAAATAGCCAGACAACCAAGATATTTCCAAGTTAGACTCCAGCAAAACTACAGTTAGACTTGGAAACATCTTGGGTGCCTGGTTGATTTTCACCTTGTGGCTATCTCGCACTGGTTGGGTTGATAATATTTTATAGAATTATGAATAGAAAAACATCACAGTAAAATCTACTGAGTGAACAAACCGAACATTAGCACTAATGCAGCGAAGCAGAGGAAGAAGTTGAAGGCCAAGATGAAGACGTTAAGGAGGAGAAGTTTCTGGGATGAAGTGACTTGGTCCAATTCTGGGTAGAGGCTGAGGAGTTCTGGTTGGCACGAGTTACCTGCAACCGTTGTAAATAATGTCATTTGGTGTAGCGCCTAGGATAATCCCTAGGTTACAAGGCTCTGGGGACTAGTTAGAATGGTAGGACAATGCGTATGTATCAGATATCCAGTCTAGTTCGACCTCTTTACAAGGGCCCTTTAAACATCGGTGACAATCAGTTCAAGGTGGTACTTCGGATGTAACAGATCTCAACACTAGATTTACCTTGAAAATAAGCGGCTAAATAGTGTTTGAATGTGAGCTCCTCCGGGTTGGCAGGAACTGCTACTTGGAGATGACATGTGTAACTGAAGAAACCCAAGAGGGACAGCACGCAGAGAGTGATCCCTTGCACCTGTAAATCAAAACTTGTATACAAATTATACAGATTCCGCCAAACAAATGTGCCTTACCAACATGAATAAGAGTGAACAACAGACCGGCATATTAGCAAAACTGTCGCTGGACTTTGATCTTGGGGAGAGGGGTGTCACGAGGTTCACCTAAGGATCAGCCGCCGCCGCCCCCCCCCCCCCCCGGTCACTGAATAGTTTATATACTTTAACCGTATGGGTCAATTTACCAAAAAAAGGGTTTTCTCCAATAATATTATCTGTCAAAAATGAAATATTATTTCATTTTTGACAGATAACTAGAGACCTACTGGACATACAGACATCGCTTTGTGCATAATTAAAGCTAGATAACTCCTCTAGAACTTTCATTCTTATGACTTTCCTCATAGGATGAGTATTGGAACCAACATTCTACTAAGAGATCTCGGGACCTATTGATGACCTTGATTTTTGATAAAACACTTTTCGCACGGCAAAGACGTCTATGTTCGAACTCAGCCTTAGTATGGACCTATTGAGCAACCCTTCGAAGGGAGGTGTCACTATCTTGAAAATCGAGATATCCTGCCATTGGGTAATAAGGATGACCCAGTTAGTGAAAATATCGATACACGATTCTGGTTACTTATCGACAATACACATTTCGCACCGGTAAACTAATTCATAGTACTTATGTACATTCTATGGTAGTAATGTGCGTAATTTGAGCTGATTGAGTGCGAACTCTCGTTTCATTAGCTACCTACCTCACTTATGAGTCAACGAGAAGGAATTAACAGGCAAATTAGAGTGATGAGAACGCTCTGCCTCTAGGTCTATACTATCGCACTACGTCTGCCTTGTGCCAATACTCCACCACCTTGTAGATCTGTGATGATTTAACGTACAGGACAAGCAAGAATACCCGTGCGTTGCACCACGCATGCACGCATGTTTGGCGCAGTTGAAGTTGGCCATGAAATCTTATAATTAATCCGCAAGGTGTTTCTTAACTGGTGCAATATACAAGTCATTCACATTGAGATAACCTTCCCTCGTTTTGGTATGATACCAATATTCCCCTCAAAATGCTACTACTCGTAATACAAATGCTATTATGATTTTTATCAAACTACCAAGAGAGAAAAATCACGATTGTACTCGTAATTGATGAGCATAGATAATGTGGCGCCAGTATTCAAACGCATACCCATTCAAAACGTATTACCTATCCTTATCTCTGATGTAAACATGACCGTCAGTAATCATTTAAACCATCATAATTGTGAATAACGTTATCGCAGTCCGATGAAATGACTTCACCGAAAGACAGCTGCGTCACCTTTATGCACAGATATTGTACATTGAATAGCACTGATATACAGTGTCAATACCACCATCACTTTTGAATGCAGAAGATCCTGACAAATAGGAGAAATCTTTTAGCGAATTTTCGAAGAAAAGGAAGCTATTGTTCTCGGTCCAAAATTTTTAAAACTCGAATTTCCGAAAAATTTGTATACCAACATCCGTTCTTGACCATCCTGAATTTACTACCAAAAGACAAAAAAAAAAAAAAAAAATCACATCTCTTGGCAATCGGAAGGCTAAGTTCGTAGATGGCCAGTATCGGGCCACTCTAAGGTGGTTTTGGGGAAAATTACCCATAAATTCCAAAAATGAAACAGTCTGACAATTGACACTTCATTTTGAAGGTTTTTTAAAGCTGAAAACGATGGTGAAGTCAGAATTGCTACATCTTATTCCGTTCTCAAACTGGAGCACTTTGAAGAGAAGAAACGTGGTTGTTACTTGAGATGTTCTACACGGTTCATAATGTTTGATGTTCTTCAAGCTCTAATTTCATAACGGAATGAGATATTGCAATTCTGACTTCACTATCTATAAACTGAATTGTTACTCGACAAAAAATGGAGACAACGCTTGATCAAAATTTTAAGTATGCAAAAATACGCAGTAGCATCGATCCTACTTTCCCATTACCTCGCATGAATCCACTACCTCCGTCAGTCAGTAAGTTACACGAATCTGGCATATACTTTATAATTTATAATAAGACTTTATAATTAACACAAACGACATTGCATGTCGAATTAACTGAGTAGCTTCATACTTGAACACCTATATAAGTTTAATACCCAATAAGTTTAAGATTGTCCATAGAACATTTCAACATTTTACATAAAACCAGTTATTTAATCAAACATTTGCTCTTATAGCCATGCTGCATGACTGTGGATTTTATTTTCTTGTCGTCGTGACGAATCACACTCTTGAAACATATCAATTCATCATCAAGCTACTTAATTAAGTCCTTTACGGTTCATCTTAAATCAGTCATACAAATCGTTCATTTCCCTGTTGATCTCTTGAGCTATTTGATAGGTACCATACAAAACCCTCGTGTTTACGTCCGATCTTCGATGGAACATGAGGTTCTAAGTCTCTTGATATGCCACCTGGTTTTCACATCTTTTTCCTTCAAATTCACGAACCCTGATCTGATGAGGAACACTAGAGCTTAGGACTGTTCTTGTGGCTTGATTGGATCGGATCAATGCGTAACTCATTTTTCTCGAGTTTGCATGCTTGAGTTGTCTGTAACCAGCCAAGAGTTGTAAAGTTTTCATCAAAGTAATAACATTTCAGAAAATTTTCAATTTAGTAAGTAATCTGATTGAAAAGTTCCAAAATTTATTGAAAAAACTCATTTTACGTGGAAAATTCTTTGTTGGATTGAGAAAAAAATTAGACACAAATAAAAAATGAAATAACACTATACAAAATGACTTAATTTCTTCCTTATTGGGAAAAATATCTGATCATGTCTGTTAGCTTCAGGAGCCCCTCAGCTGATCGTGGGCCTATTCTGCTTGAAGTGTAAGTCCTAAAGAGGCTACATACCACATCACAGCTTCATAGTGTGAATAGCAAAAAAATTAGCTGTAGGAGCCAGTCACTGATCCGTGGCCTACATGCCAAATTTCAAGGAATTGCGCCAAAAAAGTCACATTATTAAATAATTTTGTATCACGCAAATTTTATAATGACCCCTAGCCAGAAGACAAATCCGTGTCAAAAAATGCTTCACCAATATCCCAAGTTGTGAGGATTTCAATCGCCATAAAAGATTCATCAAGTGACTTACGTAGTGCTTTGTTTTAGTGTTTTGGCCAATTTACAGGTTTGAACTATTCACAAGCTCATACGGACGGTATATCATGAGAAATGATTCACCTTCTGTTTATCACTGAGCCGCATGGTTTGATGCTAAATTAAAAAAAAACCTTATCGAGCGGACCAACCGAGTACCAGTAATTTATAACAATCGAGATTATGAGTCAGTACGCGGCATGATCACTTCAATAAGTTATTACAGGGCGTGCTATTGGATTATTAATAGAAACGTATCTGGAAGACCTCGTGTGAATTGTACAGAATTACCTACACCTAAACACACTTGATTACAACTGACGATTTTGATTTTCAGGGCCCCAAACACACGCTTAGAAAAGCTTTTCTGGAAAATTCCACGTCAATTATTTAAAATTTAAGAATTTGTATTAACTACTAAGTCTTATAAAAAGCTTTTCTGGAAAATTCCACGTCAATTATTTAAAATTTAAGAATTTGTATTAACTACTAAGTCTTATAATTTTATTTTATTTTTGTATTGAATATAATAAATTTTATTATATTCAATTGTGAACATGTAGAATTGACCATGAAAAATTGATCAAGCCCTCCTCAAAGATACGTAGAATTTAATATTGAATAAAACGTAAATTCTTTCACAACGCAGTTTGGTGGTATCGAGGTGTTCGTTCTGAGATACTTTTCGTGTCTAGAAAAGAACTTGATTTTGGATATTTGTTGTTAAGTATTACTTACTTGATTGTACAGTTTAACTTATCATTCCAGACAATACGTTGGAGACCATTGAGTGAGTAAAATCTCAAACCGTCTTGCTCCATAATAAAGTGAGGTTGTTTCGTCAATCAAACCGTAAACCAAAGGTTACCAAAATGTTACAACCCTAGGACCAGCAACTTAAATTCTACTCAGTAGAAACTACTGCTGTGTGCTAAATGCGCATATAGGTTCCCCAGTCTATAGGACGCAAATACAGGGTTTCTGCAAGAAACGGAGCGAATCTGGTCAAAACTGGCAACGCTTAACACTTAAACATCAGTAAGCATTAAAAGATCAGGGATGCTTACCAGCGAGGAAATCGACGAAATGAGGGCCGCCGTCCGGAACCTGGTGTTGAGAGACATCGCGGGCGAGCTGATTGGCGCGCAGCACTCAACTAAAGCCCAAGTGTTCGACCGCTGCCCCACTGAGCAACTGAAATATCTTATCAGATGGGAAGACTGGAAACGAGCTCTTCATAAACAAGGCAAAATCCACTTGTGTCCGCAAAAAAAGCTATTTTTACTAATACGGGATCTGCAGGGCCTTGATCGAATGACATAAGCGAACAACTAACAATAGGCGGAAGGCTTGTAAGCACAATTTTATAAGGGTTGGTCATTTTCGGTTTTTTATTGAAAATAACGAACCTATGGAATTTGCCGTGAAAAACATTTTCTGATCCACGTTAAAATTAGTTAGCCTGCTTATGAAGATAAGTAAGATTTTACTTGTTCTCAGATACTGTTATCGTGCCAACAGAAGGGGTAATTTCGGATATTTGATGGTGAATACTTCCTGGTATAAATTATTGCTGATTCAGGTAGTTACAAGAGATACTCGCCCGGAATTTAGTGAGCAAATTGAGGGGACCATAACTGAGCTAGATTACAAGCCCACTCGGAGAGAACGGTAAACAACTCGAACGAACGCTAGTTATTTCACCCCATTAGGTACTTGAATTCGTGATCTTACAAGTGGGTGATAATAACCCGGTGTGGAGGAATAGTTGCTTATCATAGAGAAGACTTCTCCACAAGGGAATAAGGCCGTAATTACGCGGCGGCTGTCGGAAACAGCCGAGCGTTTTGGGCGCCCCATAACGAGAGTTACAAGAACCTCTAGTTGTGTCAACACTGCTTCTATGGATACTGCGGTCTGTACTTCCATGAAACTACACATGGATTGTAGTATCCATTTACGACCCTTTTGTCCGTCACCGATCAAGCTCAAGTTCAGCAGAGAAGAGAGCACAACTCAACTCACCTCCGCTTCCAAAGCTTCCGTTTCGTCTTTTATCGTAAATTGCGTCTCACCCACCGGCTACTAATCTCATTAGTCATGTAAGTACAGGAATTCTTTCTTTCTCAGACAAGCTAAATGGTTTCAAATTCCCCCTCGTACCAGGATTTGAATTGGTTGGTATCTACCTGATTTCATTTCGACGATTCACCGTAGTCAGCTCTTCATTGACGCCGTTTCTTCCTTCACCGTCGCGGCATCCAAACTTCCAAGACGTTTTCTCTACAGTAATTAAACAGTCCATTTTACATCACTCAGTTACATTGTTTGTTTCAGATTAAATTCATTCTACTGCTTACAAAATGACTGAAATGACGTGGACACCTCTGGAATCCAACCCGGACGTAAGATATCAACTTCTTTACCCAACCTATTTTTATTGTTGAAATCTGGAGCGTAAAATCATCTTTTGTCGTCTTTCTTTCCAGGTGATGAACAAGGTAAATTCCCCCGTAGATTCGACTTTCCTCATGTCTGCGAGGTATCTGTGTATTTTATATTTTTACTGTTTAATCACCCAGTGATGTTCGAGGCGAGACTGTAAGAATCCCATAATGTAACTTCCGTTAATTCTATAATAGCGTGGTACATTTTTTTCTGTTCAACATTTTTAAAACTCGAATTTCCGAAAAAATTGTATACCAAAATTAGCCAGACCATCCCGAATTCACTGCCACAAAAAAAGTCATGCAACATGGCCATGAGGGCGGCTTTTAGAAGAAATAACTGTTTATATGTAAAATATCTCCATTTTATTAGTTTTATAACAAATTTCTAACATTTTTCGCCGAGTAGCACCTCAAGTTTATAGATTTTTCAACGCTGAACAGATGGTGAAGTCAGAATTGCGACATCTCATTCTTGCCTCAGATCTCAAGTAACAAAGTTTCTTCACCTTCAAAGTGCTCAAGTTCGAGAATAGAATGAGATGTCGGAATTCTGACTGCACCATCGTGTTCAGCGTAAAAAAAGATCTTCAGATGTTCCATTTTTCTCCCCTAACACTCCCCAAAACCCAGTGACATATCCAATACTCATCTGGTATTTCAAACATTTTTTATGTGGTTTTGTTTTTCATTCCCTCTCCCCGGATCTGTAGTTCATCTGGAAGATGGGAGTCCCAGAGAAATGGAATGTCGTGGATGTGGTCAGCTTGGACCCGGACATGCTGGGCCTTATTCCCCGCCCGGCTCTGTCACTCATTCTTCTATTTCCAACTTCGGAAAAAGTAAGTTCGTCATTTTTACTACTCAATTACGTTTTCAGATTTCTCACCTACTCCTTTGCTTGACTAGATTTGAGAATTCTGTACAGTTCCACGAACTGTGACTAATTTTCGAGAGTATGTCTACTTTTGTAGCCTGGTGGACGTTACTGGCTTAAATAGTCTTACAGAATTACCGCTGAGTGACGAGCGACAGAAACACGCCGATGCTCTCACATTGGTCCAACTGAAGATGTCATGGAAAGCCAGACGTCTATTGCTGCCGGTCGTGCCACTTGAGGGAAAATTGTGAACCACACCCGTCATAATGACGGGTGTTCCGGGCAGAGTGTTAAATGTCTTAGGCAATCTTCTACTAGATATGGACAGAACTCTACGTTAAATAATGATGAGCTCGAAAACTACTCATTTACTTTTGCCTTAATTCACTATCGACCCTAGGACGAAGAAACAAGTGTTGATGTTTGGACTCGTATTTCTTGAAAAGATCAGGTTGGCCATGGAGAAGACCAACAAGACAACTTGTCCGTATGTCATGAATTTAGCTTCCTGTTGAAATTCGCTAACCGATGGGTTTCACCTCGAAATTTCCTTCAACTCCGAGATCCCATTGAGTTTCACTCTAACCAAATGTATGCTCTACCTTTCATGAGTCAAATTTAAATATAGAAGTTTCCCTAGTTGAAATCCCGTTCCGCTTTCCATTGAATACATTACATCCGTGCCAGGGTGTTCAAAAGGGCTCTTTTGATTGTCGAGCCTTGTGTATCTATATTGTATATCGAGAGGCTCATTGTAGACCCAGACTAATTCCATCGCGTGTAGGTCGACACCGGCTGGTATTGATTTATGAATCACCTGTTTAGGCGTCTCTATGCCCTCATGACCCTTCCAGCCCCTTCACAATTCGTCACTTCTTTCGTCCTGAAATAATTTAAGTTGAACGTAGAAATACTCGTCAAACGAAATTCTGAAAATCTCCTATTTGTTTTGTAGACATGTATTTTTGAAAGTGACATTGAACCAAAGGCAGCACTCTAGCTGACTATTTGGCAACTCGATTTTTGATATAAACCACCATATCTGCTACCTACTTGACCTGCTTTTCTGGAATTCCCTCCTAATTACCCTCTACCGTTCTCTCAAAGTTACCCCTAATTTTGACCGTTTCGGGTCCATATTATGGTCTTATTAGACAATGCAGACATCAAAGAACCAAAGTTTACCAAACTGGTTCATGAACTTCACTCAAGTTTCATTGAGTTAACTACATTGGTGCCAATCATTAACATGTAGTTGAGAATTTTTTTAATATTCTCTCCATTATTTAATCTAATATTTAAAAGAAGGGCTGTTGGTAATATGATTACTTATATTATACCTAATCATTCTCACCAAAACTTTTATTTTCAGTATGAAAAATTGAAGGAGGATGAAGAAGCTAAATTGAAGGAGTCCGGTCAGAAAATATCCAAAGACGTATTTTTCGTTAAGCAGTACATCCACAACGCTTGTGGCACCATTGCTCTCATCCACAGTATTGCCAACACGGTGGACCAGTAAGGACTTTTCAAACCGTTTCTTTATTTTAATGTGAAGGGTTGCATACTTGATTTAGCTTGTCTAACTTGCACCCTCTCAATGGTCGTGGCGCCTAAACCAGCAAGTTCAATTAAAGTGACATTTTATGGTACTTATGCATTATACGGAGGCCACTAGTTTCCACCGCGCTGCAGAAGTGTCATTAGGATTGTCATCAGGATTATCATCTTCTGCCCCTGCTCAATTTATGCGAATTAATCAATTAATTTTAAAGTATATGACGAAATCTCTCTGTCCAACTAATCCACATGTATGTGATCTGTGGTGTGGGGGATTTTTTATTTTTGAGATGCGAGTGCCAGCGAGCGAGCATCCAGATTGCTTGGCAACTGCGAACGAGCAAGCTAGTGGGCATTTAATTCTAATGATTGATTGTATATTAATAAACAATATCATTATCATCAAGGGTAGTGTTGGTGAGGTGTTTACCAACCTCAATCCTAATTACACAGCCGCCGCGCGGTGGAAACTAGTGGGCTCCGTATAATGCACAAGTACTCATTTGATTGAGGACTACCTACAGTAAAAGTTGGCATACGAGCATAATTATGATGATGCTAATTTGTTCGCTTTTTTCAGGATTGAGTTGAGCGAGGGCACGCTAAAACAGTTCCTGGATAGTACCAAAGACATGAGCCCCGAGGACCGCGGTTCGGAGCTCCAGAAGAACTCGAACGTGGCGGAAGCTCACAATACCATCGCCGTCGAGGGACAGACTGAGGTGATACTTTTGTCCTCATCATGTGATGTAGAAGTCGATATCAGAATAATTCTCATTATTATTAATTTTTCGCATGTTCACGTATATCCCTGCGTCCCCCTGTAGCGCATCAAAAAGCATATCAATCTGTCTTTATTAAATCCACTTTATTTCTAAAATTCTTAAGCGATGGAATTCATTCAACTTTCATTGCAGGAGGATGAAGCTAACTCACATGGCAATGACCAATCCACTGTTCCCACTAGGTTAACTAAGCGTGGACCACCAAAAGCACTTGTAGCCTCGAGTGTTCAATTTGTCATGTTTGGCGCTTGAGTTAATAGGTTTCCTTTGAAACTCTCATGTCAACATAATACGGAAAATTCCTGGCAAAACTGAGCAATAATTTTTTATTGATATACATCCGATTAAAAATAATAAGGAATTACTAACGTTTACTGAAGCAACCCATAAATAATAAACTAGTGACTGTACCGTTGCACTAGTTCTATCTCCAGGTTTTCCTTACATTGTGACCTATTAAAAAAAAAAACAGCCAAATTCTTGCAGTTGTTAATTAGCGGTTCCTTTAAATTCCGCAGGTTCCGTCCGAAGACGACAAAGTCATCCACCATTTTGTAGCTTTCGTTCACAAAGATGGCGATTTGTACGAGTTGGGTGAGTTCTTATACCTAGTATTGTACTTATCAAAACACAACGCACTATCAGCTAAATATGATATGATGACGCCAAGAACATGTTTGGTTATCGATTCATTGTGGTTGCAGCATGTGACATTTTAGACTTTTTTTCCTAAATCTTTAAATTCACTCATTTGAGTTTTGAAAATATGTAGAGCGTTCAATTTTTCTTATGTTTAAAAATAACCACAGCAATAAATGTATACAGAATTTAATGATTTACATAGGATTTGCTCAAGAGATCTTTGATAAGTGATGACTTATGGTATGATAAGAGGATCGTTGAATAGTACGAGTATATCGCAGCGCTGAATATTTTCTCTAATCTGCAATTTTCATTCAATTTTTCAGATGGACGTAAAGCGTTTCCCATCAACCACGGGCCTACCACTCCTGAAAAATTCGTTGAAGTAAGTACTTAATTTTTATATAAACATCACTTATATTTTGGCGTATAGCCATGTTTTGTAACTGGTTCTGTACTATGTGGAGAGAACAGGTTTGGGTCTTAAATCCAAATTTACTTTGGTGGTAGGACATTGGTTGTGCTGGCCTTTGTGCTCGGGTGTGAGACTAAACACTTGGACATTGGAAGCAACTAGATACCTATTCATCAGACACCTATAGCAGGCTTCAGGGATAGCCAAAGCTATTGGTGAAAATTATTGGTAGAACAAAGTTGATGTTTTTTTTTTTAAATCAGTGATTTGTGTCTGCTTTTGAGGTTAAGCTGTGGTTCGGGCTTGCTCGATTGAATTCAAGGAATTACAAGTTCAACATTCTGGTCAATCGCTCGCCAAAGAGTGTTCACAACGCTCAGTATTTCAAACCTCCCAACTGTTTCAGCCGGGGGGGGGGGGGGGGGGGTGGACGACATCGTCGTCGTTTTCGTCTTCTGTTTCCAGGTGGCGGGGGTTGTCACATCATGAACCAGCACATCATCTATATTCACTGAATATTATTCACCCATTCGTTGAATGATGGGGTCAATCTGGTTGGTATTCGACAATCGGGTTTGGCACAACTTGATCAGCCTGTGCATGAGCATCCTGTGCTTCAGCTATTAGTCCAGATTTCTTTAAGCAGTTGCTGATACACGTTGGAGTAACATTGATCCAAGCTGTATGGGCCACGTGAATAGCGTCCAGAACTGTGATTTTCTTCGCTATGTCGTTAGATGTCCTCTTCCCTCCATATACCATATCGATTATTTTCCGTCTCAGATCACTTAGCGAACGACGAGTAGTCATAACGAGCAACAAACACAAACTTCCGATTTCATAGAACGACAGAAGGTAACTGAGCAACTGATAAAACATGAGTCGAATCGGAGCGGAGTCGTTAACAGAACTGTAATAGAGATCAGTTCTAACCTTTCGCACCATCACAACCTAACTATACGGCGGCACGACCGATATAACCGACGAAAATCCCTTGGAGAACCTCTGTTTTCTTCCGTCCTAAGCCCTTTTCCACTGATTAACCACATACCAAATTAAGCGGCGACTACTGCACTATGAATAGCTCCCTACTTTCAGTGGTCTACTTTCTTCCCACTCTCGGGTTGAAAGAAATCATTTTAACCCTATCTTTCCTTTTCAGGATGCTGCCCGAGTCATGACTGACATTATGAAGAAAGACCCAGACGAAGTTCGCTTCACCGTCTGCGCTCTCACACCCAGCGAATAAGTGCTTACCCACAAACAACCACCTCCTCATACACATTTTTGTCACTTTTGGTCATGGAAGGTATTATGTTATATGTATTCCGTTTTGATCCTGAAATTGCATTTTTTGAATTGTGATAAAACACGTATGGGAACATGTAAACTCGCCTTTTCCTGCTTCAAATTCTCTTTTCGCTCTGTGCACTTGATATAATGAAATATACTGTTGCATTTACGCATTCGTGGGACTTTTTCGACATACTTCCCCTATTAAAACTGTTAACATTTGTTGATCCAAAATAATGGTTGGGCGATTATCTCTCATTCCTGGTTGCAGCTCTCACGGTTCAAATTTGAGCCAGGACGCTCCTTCAAGGGATAAGTTGATATAGTTTACCATAACGTAAGACGGTCACTTATTGCAGTTCGTCGTTGGTAAGCCCCGAGTTGCAGTTCTGATTTCCACTGATTTGGAGCACTAAAAAAGTCAACACATCATTTTTGTATTAGTCGTAAGCAAATAACAGTAACACATGATAGAGCCTTGTCTTTTTGGACAATTTAAAAATTTGCTGACACATTCTGAGCATATCCCATTTGGGTATCTACCGGTAGATGGTATAACACTTCAACATGGAACATGCTTTAGCCTTCACATTTTTGGCACGAAACGAGCGTCCGTCCCGGCGTTACGCTAATCTATTCCCAATTTTATAATGATTTCCGTTTACAACCGACCATTTGCTACGGAAATTTATCTTCGTCATTTTTGATCGTACAAAAACCCAATTTAACGAACATTTTCCTGTTCACCATAACTCTGTGACTGTACGAATAGCAGAGCTAAGGGCATAACATTTAATATTTTGTTTATTTAATACCTTCTAGAAATTTAGCCAATTTCCTTGGTGGTAGATTCTTGAATTGTGTCATGTAGCCTCCTTAGGGATTTACACTTTAAGCAGCATAGGACCGGGGTCAGCTGAGTGGCTCCTAAAGCTAATTCCTATGCTATTGACACTGTGAAGCTATAATTTGGCATGTAGCCTCCTTAGGGACTTACACATTAAGCAGCATAGGACCGGCATCAGCTGAGTGGTTCCTACATCTTATTTCTATGTTATTGACACTATGTAGCCCCCTTAGGACTTTAACTTGAAGCCCCGGATCAGCTGAGTGGCTAGAACATGTTCCATTTTTATAGAAATTTAGCCGTAAGGCTCAACACGAAAGAAAAAAGGGGTTCCAGGGGGAGGCCCAGCCCCCCTTTGGCGAGGCCCCCAAATGGTGAAATATTGCGCCAGAGTCAATATAAGAAGTAAGTACGAACAATCCAACACTTGAAAAATACACAAGTCAACAACATAGGTACACCTGTTCTGAAGTTGGGGGTTTCGACAAATTCAAATTTTGAATTTGAAAAATGGACCTAGTAATAGCAAGTAGGTTTGCGTCAGTCCCACTACCTGAAGAATGTCCAGTGGTGACCCAATCATTATTGTAGCTGGGAAGTAAAGTACTCGTATCTTCATTAAGCTGGAGTCAGCAAAACCAAGTGGAGACCAAATAAGCTGAGTACTGATGGGGACTGCACAATCTTCATTTCACTCGAGTTGTCAAAATAATGTTGAGAAACAGCTGTGCCCAGGCGGTAACGAATTGAATCCACAATGAAAGTGCCATGATGCCTATACTCGGAATAGAAATAACATAAAAACTTTTGGGAGCTTCGAATGTGAGTGAAATCCTTCACTGCCAATGCCGAAAAAGACGGTGGTAGTGGAAAACTATTTCTGCCAAGTCCACGAGAAAAGGAGGGCAGTCAGCGCGCGAACGGCTGTATGAGCGGTTGGGCACTTGAAAGATATCCGAGGTGAAGAGACCGAGAGAGGAAAGCTTCGTTTCGACGACGTTCTGACATCATCCCGTGACCTTGTGACATCTCGTGAGGACGTCCGAACTGTTAGAGACAACTCGGGTCTTTATGACAAGTTCAGCTCGGAGGCCGGGGATGCCTGGCCATGGGAAGCAAGTGCTGTAAGTGCGGAAACAGTAAGAATATTTCCGGCCAGAGGTCCATCTCCACGTACGCTACCTACCCGAAGAAAAGGTAAGCGATTGGTGACGTTGGAGGGGGCAACTCGTTTTTATTTTTGCGCCTCTCAGTTTTTTTCTGGCATGTATCCATAATATAAAGGTACTACACACAAATCAATCAACCGTTACTCAATTAAACTTATTAATTTACCTTAATTTATCCCCTTCGCTCTCTCAACCTGAATACGGAAATTCCAAGTTCCTCTAGTTTATGGGGAACCTATAAAAACAAGTAGAATGAAAAACCAAATCATGGAAATTAAAGGGAAGTAGAAGTCTGGCTATTACAAAAATAAACCTCACTCTAAAAAATATGAGTGGTCTGACATCTACTCTCATGTCAGACTGTCCAATTACGTGTACCTTCATCCTAACAAAGTAATTTGGAAAATATTTCTGACGTTAGGGTGCCGACAAGAATCCTAAATATAGAAAATTCGTTTATTTCGATTGATTTGGTGTTTGAATGGTTCTAAAACGATTTTTAACCAAGCTTTGGGTTGTATCAATACGTGAAAAATAGAGGGGATAACAATGCAAAGTTCTTTCTGTTTACAAAATGCTACCTTTTCTGGTTGCTGTTGACATTGTAACAAAACCTAAATATTAGCTATCATGTATTGATAGCTGTACAATATCGAAAGGTTTCGACACAACCAGTATCGTACCATTTGACAACTGAATCAAAAACAATACTAAAATTTAAAATATTTCAAACACTTTTAGTAAACAGGAAGTGGTTAGTCGCTGGCGGGGAGGTCCAGAATGCCACCAGGTGCCGAAGAGGGATTGTCGGAGAGTAAGTGGTTCTTGTACCACGTATAAGGCGGGTTGTTTGTCACCCTTTTAGGCCCTTAGACAAGACCCTCTATATTATTATTCCTCAATAATATTGACATCCGTGGCTGTTATATTTTTATTATTCAGATACAATGAGTTTTTATGAATGTCCAAATAAAAATCCAAGTTGAAATGGTAGATATAGCCGAGACCTTCTCATCGATAATTGTCTGGGCTCAGCGTTTTGAAAACAGAGAGATTTCTAAAAAAACTTTGCTCGACAACTTGCTATAAATGTTGCAAAACAGACCGTGACGGATCCAGGTATGGTGTCATTACCCCCTGAGGGCTCAAAAGGGAAATATTGCGGTAGTTGTCTGTAGTAGCCCAATTACCACTAACTTTTCGGCAGAACATCTCAATTCTCAAGATCGTACCTAACGCCTCCCGAATTTCGAGCCGTTACTCAATGAACCATGCTAAGGCTGATTTGGGACTTGGACAACTTTGGCGTGGGAAGGGTTTTTATCCAAAAAAAAAAAATATTATGTAACAGTGGCATAATATTATGTAAAGACATATTGAAAAACTCTGCAAATTCTTGACACAACGGTTCATTATCTTCTTTGTACAGATCACCCTTCTGTCTAGATCACTAGGTCTAAATGTCTAGATCCTAAATGTTAGATTAATTATTATTATCAATTATCACTAATTATTAACAATTTTATCAAGTACCTAGTGAAAATTATTATAATTTATTGTTAGGTATTAATAATTCGTATTTACTATTAATAATAATAATTATTAATTATGATTAATTAATACGATATAATTCTGGGGTTTTTAATACTATTCATTATCGAAGATAATAAACCAAAATCATGAATTTAAAAAAAAAATCTCTCTGAAAAATGAAGTTTTTTAGATTATGAAGATTGTTAAAATTAGTTTAAGCCCCTCTATTTAGTGCAAGTAGGAGTTGGGTAGAAATTCTGTTATTGTAAGTGATTTGAATAACAATTATTGTCATTGATTTAAAAATTAAATCGCCAAAAAACCTAGATTAGGTTATGAACCTCGTCCCCCCCCCCCTTCAGAAATCAAAGTTGGGAGGGTCCTAAAATCTTTTCGAGACGTTTTACTCGGTTTTCCCTCTGTGGGGTATTGCGAATATGGCAGACATCACTTTTGACCGCCCAACCTCTCATCGGAGATCCACCTGAGTTAAGGCAGGGCTGAATACTAAATTTAGAATGACCATGACAAGCAGCAATAGACCGCCGCTCGATTTAAAGGCGCCAAATGGGACACACAGTTCTGACGATTTTCTGAACCTTAATTAACAATAAAGTTGTTGCCCTTTGGGGATGTGTTGATTGAAATGAGGTAAGCTGTGTTAAAAGCCATAAAAATTAACGAAATGTATACCTAAATAAATAAGCACTTACAAAGGTCTTAATAGTTGTAACTAGGGTAATATATTGGTCTCCGGAAAAATGGTCTTATATAGTTTCTGGAATACACTATGTATTCTAGTAGTTTCTGGAATCAGACGTAATAAACCCGATTCGATTTCAACATTTGGGACGTCGCGTGGTCGCATTTGGCTGCCGTCAAAAGTTGTTTCCCCTATTTAAAACTAAATGACTCATTTTCGTCCATTTCTGATCATCGGATACCCCACAAATATGTTTTTGTTTGCCGTCGTTATTAATGGTGTAAATAACATGAACCAGATGGACAAGTTGCATTAATACAAAAAACTGAGTTGTGTCGTATGCTGTGATACCTAATTATTTTGAAAAATAGCTCAAAACAGAACAAAAGGACCATGCGGTTTGCTAGTTTAAATTCAACGAAGAGGGCAAGCTATCTTTGGAAGCGCTAAAAAATCGAATAAAATTCTATGAATGAAGTCAGTTTCATGAAGGAGTGGGATTTGGCCACTAGGGAGGATTTGGAGCCAATAAAACGGACGTCCAGCAACTTAAAAAGAACTTTTCAATACTAGAACACGAAAATAGAAATATGAAACAAACATACAGTTGTCATGCAGGAACGCGTTAAACCCCTAGAAATCCAATCAAGAAGGAAGAACTTGTTAATAGGAGGACATAAACTTGAAGTTAACACGAACATTCCGCACAATAAGATCAGATTTCAGTGCGGCAAGTGGGGAAATGGCTCACCCTGAGTCTCTGTCTATAATTCAATAACACCAACATTGTTGATGAGGTTAAAATGTTCCTTAATGATGTAATGAGGGTGGAAGGGATGGCTGAGTGACTAACTGGAATTTACAAGCTTGAACGAGTTGAGTGTATAATGAAACTGGCGAGAGAACTAATATGTGACAGGTTTACACTAATGGAAAATATGTAAATACTAACACGTTAAATAAATATAAATCGAATACCATATTATGTAACAATTGAACAGGTAATCATATTAATGACAAATAAAAAGAAGAAAAGAGAAATTGCATGCAGTTTAGTAGGTTTACTTGAATATAATAATCCAAAGTTGTCTAATATTGATAGAAGCTAAGAACTACTAAACTGAAAATGATAAAATATAAATTACACATAAATATAAAAGTGGATCTAATAACTATGTTAGTGGCGTACTCCCCCTGTATAGCAATTGGCCACAGTGTTAGAAGAATATAGAAAACATTATCATGATTTATCGTCAAGCTACTGTTATAATGCTTGTTGTTGCGTATAAATATTTTTTGTTGATACGAGTACATACACTTCGTCAATCAATTCGACGCTCGAAATCTGAACGTCAAAGATGATCGCGTTAGGCAAGACCCGCATGGCCTGTAGGTCTTGAAGGAGATGAAGCCTGGTTCACGGTAATATAACGGTGACCCCACCTTTTGGAACAGCGAGCCAAACGTTTGAGCCAGTGTTTGAGAATTTTAATAATTTTCGGAGTAAGTTATATTTTGCTGTTCGGCGTAAGTTTGAGCCCCTTGAAAGTTCTAGTTTTCGTAGGTGTGAGCTACATACTCAAAATGGTGTGCACGGGCACCTAAAGAGGTAAAAAGCTTGGGAAGGTCAATATTATCGTTTGGATCTAGTGGTAACACTGTTAACATTTCAAGTTACGTTTTTATATAACTTATTCAGTTGTAACAGTGTATAAGGAGTATTTCTAGGTATCATTGCGTCTACTTGTCGAGATGTCTAACGTAAACTTCTAAAAGTGGAAAAAGAGTTCAGGGATGTTGACAACCAGTGGAAAATATTAGTTTAACGTGCTGATTAACATCGTTGTTACTCGTATTTTTGGACAAGAAAACCTTTAAAACATCGCGTTTTGGCCTTTCCGTTTTAGCGAATTTTCGAAGACAAGGAAGCTATTGTTCTCGGTCCAAAATGTTTAAAACTCGAATTTCCGACAAAATTTCATACCCAAATCCGTTCCTGACCATCCTGAATTCACTGCCAAAAGACTCCAAAAATCATATATCGCACATTGGGTGCAATAGGGTCATATCTTCAAATTTGATGCTTCGGGGTAATCGAACTTTGAAAACCATTTCATCTTTGATAAGTATATTCCGCTACTCATTTCACGGGGGTGGGGATTACCCATAAATTCCAAAAATAAAAAGTCTGAATACGATGGTGAAGTCAGAATTCCGATATCTTAAGTATTCCTTTCTCAGACTGGAGCACTTTGAAGATGAAGAAACGTGGTTGTTACTAGAGATGTTCTTCACGGTTCTTCTGCTCTATTCTGATAACGGAATGAGATATTGCAATCCTGACTTCACCATCGTGCTCAGCGTAGAAAAATCTATGAATTGAGGTGTTATTCGCCAAAAAATGGAGACTAAAAATGAAGAATTTTACGGTAAAATGAAGACATCTTAGATAAAACCCGCAATTTTTTTCAAAAATTCGCTCTTACAGCCATGCTGCATGGTTGAGGATTTTTTTTAAACATGTAATTTTGTTCTGTCCCTCTCTGTGATAACACATTATACAGACAAAGAATCTCATCAGATACTTCTTTTAAACAAAACGAAAGAGTAGGAGCTCAGAATGAACTATCATTTTCAATCTTCGGTTTCGTTGATTTGAATTTGAACGCGACTCTCACAATTTTAAATGTTCAGCTGCTCATATCGGAACATTTCATCAACTTGTAATTTTTCCGGAGTAAATTTAGCCACCGGTCTGGAGCTGTTGTGACCTTTCAAAGTGCAGGAACCCAGCGGATTCCACTGCCGCTGGAGGAGCCGTCTGGACTCGGGAATCGGAGCGTAAAAATAAAACGGAGAGGCGAGTTGGACTAAACCAAGTTAGTCACCGCATTTCTGTGGCCCTTTTATAAATAGAAACATAAAATCTAACGATTGTTCCGTTGAAGATTCCACATAGAGCATTGAACCATTGAATGCGAAAGTCACTTTTCAAGAGTTGAAGCAATTGGCTAAGGCCACGTTTTTCTCGTGATGCAACTAAGGTCAATGTATGCGTATTCAAGTATGAATTCATTCGTCTGGAATATTGTAAATATATCTACACATACGTGAATCTGAGTAGGATTTGTCAGGAAGCAAGTAGTAGGTAGTCAGTAACTAGCTCAGTGTTGGTCTCGAATATTTTTCAACTAAATTTGGTCGGCCTGTATGATTCAGGAGTTATTTAACAATAATTTATAACAAAAAAGTACCTACTAATAAATACCCGAAATTACATTCTGTCTGTAGACTCAAAAAGTTCTACCGTTTTATTCACGGTCATGTTGATGACTTTTCTTTGGTTCTTTGAGTCATTCTGAACGAAAGGCTGGTCGTACAAAGCGGTGGTCTCAAAACATTCCAAACCTACAATACTGCCGTCCTAAGAAAGAAAGTCCTAACTCCATTTTGGAGCTTTTCGAGGTTAGGACTTATTCCTATAGATTTAGACGAGATCAACCGATTGGATTAGGTTAGAAAGCCCAATCTCCATCAGAAGTACTTGAAAGTCAACTGTGTAACGGCAGTTCTAGAAAATTTTCAGCAGTTCACAAAACCTCGTTTGTCTCAAAACTATCAAAATGGAGATTTATTCCTTATGACAGCAGAATAGACACTGAAGTGGTTCAATTTGAAAATTTGACACCTGTTTAAATTGACGTGGCAGCGTCGGGTGGCAATAAAATCCAAGTTCAGGGCTGGATCAAGTTGAAAAATGGATAATCTATTAATACCTCAAGGCACCCGCGGTGTCAAAGTTACCGACAAGCTTTCATGGCGATAAATAACGAGCGATTAACCGGTTGGGGGTAGGTTTATCTCTGGCGCAGCTGTCTCTAATTTTCCGATTGAGGATGAAAACTGCGCTTCCACATTCAGTAGGGAAAACACTACCGAACATGTCTGACGAGTCTGTTTTAGGTTTCGCTACTCTTATAAAGTTGATGGCTAACAAATACTGGTGAGTACTTGCGTAAAAATCTTTGTCAGAGCCTGTAGCTGTGGGAACAAGTTTGCAACATTTTCTGTGCTCGTTATAAAAATGATTTATGATATTACTCATTTATTTGTTTATTCACAGATAACGGGATCAATCCCAATTACAAAAATTTAAAGAAAATGAAAATCCACTGGATAAGATAATTACAGAATGAAATAAAATATAAATAAACATTCTCTTCCCATGAAACAAACAATAATTTTAAAGTTCATCTGCATTGGAAAAATAGGTAAGTGTACAATTTTCGTCTTGATCTCTATCAAAAAATATGTCAACATCAACATTGAGTTCATTTAGAAGTCTCTGTATCCTCCAGTGCATCTACAGATACGGGAAACGAATTTTTTATTTTTCAAAAAATCCACTTAAAATTACGTGTGGGCAAAAGTGCATTAAAAAGGAAAATGACCAAAAAATTAGTTTAGCGCTTTTGGCGTGGTGGTAACGATATATTGTGGCGTATTTGGCACCAAGGTTAACGTAAAGGAATTGATTCACTGATTGTATCGTTTGAATAGTTTCAGTACCTACTGACTGCACTGTTCATATTGTCCATAACCCAACTACTGTATTGAAATTTTTGCATCCAGACGGTTCCCCCGGCTCATGTCTCCCGTCCATTGCCACCTGGCCACGCGCCTTTATCCTTCCCGCTTGCGTAAACCGGTCTATTTATTGTTCACTGTAGAAAAAAAAAATCAGTTCGCTGAAGAGCTCACAGGATGACTTCATAGTTAAAAACAACCGTAGCAACCCTCAAGCGAGCACTGGCCACAGTCTGCCAACATACATTTCTCTCTAACGGGTCTGGCCAATATCCGAATGTATTTTTTCCCTCGGCGTCCAAATCTGATTTATCTCACAAAAATCATTCCACGGCCAAAAACGGGACGAATAGACTTCTAAGGGAGAGCCCTGGGCAACGCAAGGTCCATCTCCCTACCACTACTCAGCCTCTGTGTCGACCTTCTTTCATTCAACCGACCGAAGGGACGCGAGGCGGAACTTAACTCTTCATTCGAGAGTTATTTACCCCCTTCCACCCACCGATTTATATTTTTAGGTGAATCGAAACTCGAAAAAACGAACCCTCTGTCACTCGATGAGTTAAGTGTCGCGAACGTAAGTGTGCGGTAACTATTTATGTTGACACCAAACGGTTTACAGTGAACACAAACGCGAGTGTTATGACATGGTACCGGTTTTCATGTTATTCTATAGTTGGTATAGAAGCCTCAATGATCAAGAAAACGAGTAAGTCATTTATTTAAATATGTATTTTAAATAAATATATATTTATAATAAATATTTAATGATTAAATAACCATGCATTAGGTTATTTGGATTAGTTGAACTATTCCAGGTGATCGCAGAACCATTTCCTTCTGTGATATCTCACATTAAGTATAGAGTTTTGTGATAAATCGCACCTCAACCTGTAAAAGAATATAGACTCATTAATAAGTACCTATTATCAAAAATTCAACAACTAACCAGAAACACAAACATTTCAGGAGTTGTCAATTTCTATCTTCTATCACATGAGTTTCAAACCTTATAACATGTTCTTGTCTTGCAGTAGAAGATTTGGAAAAGAACTTGCTGTTTAGTTCAT
Source organism: Stenodema calcarata (assembly GCA_963920205.1). Taxonomy (NCBI): domain Eukaryota; kingdom Metazoa; phylum Arthropoda; class Insecta; order Hemiptera; family Miridae; genus Stenodema; species Stenodema calcarata. The sequence goes on from OY986059.1 coordinate 17,167,722, forward strand.
TTTATAACAAACCTACAGGGCCTGCAGGGCATAGGTTGGAAAGTTCTTGAAGGAGACCTCAAACTGTGATTGACTTAGAATTTTGAAATAAATTTCCAAATTCACTATATTAGGAAGAAAAATCCTCCTCGTCGTTCGATTTTGAAATTCATAAACTAAATTGTTTTTAAACTGTGGCTAAAAATTTTTATTAAGAACACAAGACGAGGGGCCATTTTCGGAAGGCTAATAGACCGCAAAATGCAAACATCGCAGCATGTTTGCAAATAAACGAGCATGTTTTTTTTTAGCCAAAATTTAAAAAAAATTATGCTGCAGCATCTCAAATAAATGTTGATGTTTGATCATTGTTGGTCGATGTTGATTGTTGGTGTTGTTGATGTTTGATGTTGTTTATTCGATTATTCGATAAATTTCTCGTAACCTTCTTCTTATTGGATATTTTGGCGATTTTTTAGTGGCGGGACCCCCCCTCCCCGAACATTTCATAAATTCAAGTCAATCACAACCAGAGATATCCTTCAAAAAGCTTCCCACCTAGTTCAGCAGGCCCTTAAAAATGAAAACATCAATGAAATTTGAAGACACATAAATGAATAGGCAAGAAAACACGAACAATGAAACGCTCTGCTATAGGATGTTCGCTACTCCAACAATCAGAGTGGAAATGCGCCATCAATTTTTCCCTTATATTTCTGTTATCACTACTCGTTCTACGTTGTTTAGATACAAAAATCCACAGTCCTGCAGCATGGCTATAACCGCGAATTTTCGCAGCTTAGAGCAGATGGACCGTGAAGAACATCTCAAGTATCAACCAAGTTTCTCCAGTCTTCCAGTTTGAGAACGGAATATGTTATCGCAATTCTGACTTCGCCATAGTGTTCAGCGTAAAAATACCTTTAAAATGAGGTGTCACTTATCAGATGTTCCATTTTAAGAATTTATGGGTAATCCCCCCCTCCCCCCTAGAGTGGCCCGGTTCTATCCATCTACGAACTTAGCCTTTCGATTGCCAGGTCGGAGTTTTATGCAGATTTGAACTTTTCATTTTTATCGAGAGTTTAGGTATTGTCTGGAATGACAAATATATGTAATATGTGTATATTTATGTATATTATACATAGGTATCATTTTTATCTATATACATACAGTGAACTCTACTGTAGTGAATATACTACAGTGATTTTGGTTAAAAAAAAAAACCTTTTGGAAATTCGAGTTTTGAAAATTTTGGACCGAGAACAATAGCTTCCTTTTCTTCGAAAATCTGCCAAATAACACTTCTTGTTGGCAACGTCGCTCCGCAGCATTTGGCAGTAATAACTGAGAAGGTATTGTATTCTGGGTGAAGGTTATAGGTTCTGAATAGGTTACGGCCAAACAATCCCGAAGGGAAAACAAAAGTATGTGTTGAAAATAGTTCTGTTGAAGTTATCCGTCAACAATAACCCTAATGTTATTGATTTTAAGGAATTATCGACAACCACTGGAATCCGGACGGCTCTGGGTAGGAATATTGATATTGATGTTATCACACGATTAATACTTTTTCATTCTGAGTAGGTACTGCAATTATACTCGTACTATAAATGTTGTGCTCCACCGTCGAAACTTGAAGCTAGTGGGTCTTGAAATATTCTTCCTCTTTTCCCTTGGAACTACTTACTTGCAGTCATCTCGTATCATGTGAGTGAATCAAATCAATTGAACAAAGTCTCATGACGAATTTCTTGTTTCTCAATGAAAATTTCCAACTCCAAATTTCCAACTCCCTTGAGGGACTTGTTATCAGTTATTTCTTCGAAAATTCGCTCTTATAGCCTTATTGCATGACTGCGGATTTATTTCAGCAATAGGGTGTAAGATACCTTGGTTCAGACCCGCATAGCACATACCTACATCGTTTTTCCTCGGCTCTGCTGGACCTGGTTTTTTAATATTCAATCTGATATCCATGCATGTTTCGAAAGTTTTTCATTCATTGATTTAGCTCAATTACTTGCTACTTTTCCTACGACTCTTCAGTGAAAACAAGGACTTTGGAACTAACCAGCGTGAAGGTTTAGAAAAGTACCAGTGTAGGTATACCTACTGGTAGGGGAAACTAATAGAAATAGTCTACAGCCGTCTACGTCAAGTTTTTGATTACACAAACACGGTATCTTTTCAGCAAAATATGCAACGTTTACTCAGATTTTCAACGGCTCATGAAACGAATAGGACAGAGGGATGTTCGTGTTGTAGGTTTTGATTGAATCGTAATCACGCGATCTGGAAAACAACGTGAAGGAAATCCAAAGGATAGGGTGTTCTGTGTGTCTATCTTCCGTCAGGGGTATAGGTACTCGTAGAAAAGACTATTTCCCCGAGATAGAAAATGTCGTATTTGACAACTAATTCTTCTTTTGAGGAGCGCAAAGAATCTTCCAAAGATTGAGAAACTTGCTGTAGGACATGGGAAATAGCCGTCGCTCAAAATCCTTTCAACACTTGCCATTTCGTTCAGTCCGATCTCCTCTTGTTGATAAAATAATGTTTCCATATTGACGTGGTTTAATGAAATAATGGTGGGAATTCATCACCCACCTGTCAGATTTACGCTCGAGAATCCAGTTTTCTTATATTTATTCGGCTAAATATAGTTTCAGAGTACACTGTGGAGGGGGGGGGGATGTTGGTCCTATTTCTGTTACCCCAGTGCGTCTTATCTCTTGCCCGTAGGCTCTTGAATGACGTAAATGTCCAACAGCTTCAGGGCAGCCAACTTGGGCTGAATAGTTTTCTTCTATCAAGTTCCGATTCAAAAACACATCCGGCTCACATTCGAATTACTACTGATATGGTTTATTACCTACTGGCTTGAAAAGGGCTGCTGAGATGACTCAACAACAGTTGAATTAATGATCTAATTACCGTTCTTTGTCAGTCAAGTAGGTCAAATGTACCAAATTTCCCTTACATTACCAGGAAGTTGTTCATTTTCAGGAAAATTTAATGTTACTAACATGTTAAAATGTTAGTAAATAGGTACGTACTCCCACGAACTGGTCGTGATTGTTTAGTATCACACCACGGGGCGGAATTAATCTAAAACTCTTCAAACGATTGTGGGATGGCAGGTAAAGTCTTCCTCTGGACTGCATTGCTGCCCAAACACACTGCTTATCAAACGACTTTTCACGTTCCATTCTATCAAAGCCAAGGTCCTCCACACAACATTGGTCAACCTAAACAACTTGGTGAGAACACGTGTTTTGTGATGTGTACCTCCTGTTTGGTCGATCTCGAGTAAAACTTTGGCGCCGTGGTGAATTTTTAACATTTCATATTTAGTCTTCCAAACATAGAATCCTCTCCACATTCGCAAATCCACTTTTTAACGGAATGCAACGGATTTTACGATCGTCGAGCGGAAAAGGCTGACTCAGAGCGAGCACATGTGCCTTGGGAGCGAGAGGTTTCTTTTGACGTCAGTCCAATTCAAACAAAAGCCTTTCTGCGCCGCTCGGTTGAAATGAGACGCCGTCAAGTCTGTTGTGACATTTGTCGAGTCGTGAGTGACAATACGATGGGTAACGAGGCGTTAAGTCGGCGAGAACTTGATCGCTGTAGGTGTCGGACGTTCACAAGCCCGCTATATCTGGAACAAAATAAGATCCTCATTCAGAAGATGATGTTAAAGAAGTTTATGGAAAATTAATGAACTTAGTTAACATTAAATGTTATTGCAATAAATTTTATTGCTGACCAACACAGACCAAGCCGACCATTAAGTGAAAAATCTGCATTAGTCGTTGTTAAACTCTACGGACATGTTCCTAAACTGTGCTTATTTGCGGTCTAAAATAGAATCATCAAAATCCTTCTCAGGAAGTGTATCAAGTACCCTACAGAACGGTTACTTAGCATTGCCAGACCAGGCATTATAATACACAGGTCCACAATTATTAAAGCTTTTAGGGAATCGCTGGCAGGCTTCAACTGGTAATAACCCAGGCAAGAGATCAAGCAACGAGTGCTCAGCGAGGTCTCCATTCCGTTCAACGACCACCGGACAAAGGATTTATGATTATCGAGGGGTAGTGTCATTCAATGGTTTCTCAGTTAGAGAAATAGGGACCATTGCAATGTTCGAGAGGGAAATCTTTTTAGAATTATAAAATGAAAATTTTCTACAAAATACAGCAACTTTTACCGTCTTTTACTTCCAATCTTCCACTAAATTTTGGTTTCCCGCGGAGTTTCGGTAAATATCAAAGAAAGTTGACAATTAGAAGTGGAAGTTGACAATTTGTTGGTGCGCGCTTTGCGCAAAGAACGTGTAGGGAACTAGTGGAGAACTGTTCTTGAACTTGACGTACCTTGATATCCTTCAGCACTTCTACCAAGGCCTTACTTAGGAGTCTTGTGTACGAATCTCCAGTAGCCAAAAAACGTAATGTAACTGCTTTTCTTGGACAGGAACTGCAATTGAAATCAAACACTCAAGGTCATTTAAATTAAATCAGAGACTGGTCATTCTCAGAAAGTTTTTGACACACCCATCGCACCTCAGCTCACCACTCAACGGATCCACGTCATTTTCGGAGATCAGCTATCATGTGACTGCTACGAGGGGCGTCTTGTACAATGGCTGGCTATGATGCCACAAGAAGCCCCGGCAGTAATTGCTTCTTCTTCGTTCAACATCTTTGTCACCACTGCCTAAACCTTTCGCGCTAATTCTCTGGCTACAAGTTTTCCACTGATAAAAATCTTCACTTGTTGCTCTAATTTGAGAAGGGCAGGTTTTCTACAAAGCAGCAAGGAAAATCGGTCTGTTTGAAAGCATTTGCCACCATAATGTCCAAAACGGCAATGTCAGTACTTTCTACCAGACGCCACAAAACACTCATTGGACGTGCGTTTGGATCTTCTCCCTTCAAGACATCAATTTGATATCGATTTTACAACGGCCCTTCAATCCGCTACCAGTCAGTTTCGTCCCTCCAAATTAGACGAGTATGCGACGGCCGAATGTCCCCAAGTCCCCACCAGTCGGGAGACCGTCCAGGGTAACCCGCGAGACAAGGCACCTTATTTCTATTAGTATCTCGACTCGACCCCCTCTACCCCGCTCGAACCCTCCCCAGACGAAATTTCTCCCATAACCAGTTCCTGCCCGGCCGGCTCAGTTTTCCCTTTGAGAGAAAAATAAATGATGAAAATTTAAAAAAAATACCGGTGAGGAAAATCTGAAATATCGGCGGGAAAAAATGCGGGGTGTCGTGTAGTGAAGAGATGAGTGATGTAGTGAGCTGGTGAATTGATCTTGGATTACACTACCGAATTTAAGGTGAGCTCTTTTAACCCTTTTATTTATAGAGCTGTATAAATCTCTTTCCTCAGAACAGTGTTTATAGTTTTACCTGAACAGCGATCACACGAAATCACTCATCTCGAATTTCTAAATACCAAAGTGTTTTTTTATGGGCTCTCCCTGAAAAACTGGTTTCCAACTATGGGCTTGATGTTTTTTAACTGATTCTCCAGTGAAGATAGAGCTATGTTATCCACCACCCCAAAAGCGCCTATTTTCATTTTTTTGGTCATTTTGGTTTTAGTGCTCTGGCATGGTGTGCCCAACTCAGTTGTACCGAACACAGGGTACCCAAAAGTGCACTAAAACAAATATGTCAAAAAAAAGCAGATTGGCGCTTTTGGCGTGGTGGTAACGATATGACCTTGTAGTTTCTAGATTACTGAAACCGATTATATTCCAATTCAGTTGAAGGTTGACAATACTGTATAGTTACTTCAAAGTAACCCCCTGCAGTCGAGCCTGTAGCCTAATTCCTACTGCTTCCTTTGTAATTGCTCATTATGCTATATGATAATTCCTACATGCTGATCCAAAGTTTTCATCAGTCAAATTCGTAATTTTATCCCCATTTTCCTGAACTCCCCATCATGCAAAACCTCAATACAAGAACCGGCCTACGGTAGGAGTTCAGTGATCTTGGGGTGAGGGAAATAAAATGGTTTCATATCTATACGCTTGCCAATTCATATAGAATTGCATTAAATTATACTGAGAGTTGGCAAAAGCTGCAGTTAGAACCGTCCCAGAAATAGTTTAGGAATGCCCTCGCTGATGCATCGCAAATAACGCAGGCAGACGACGATTTGAAATAATTCTTCTTTGGAACGTCTTTTTAATAATAGGAAATGGTTATTTTTGTTACAAAACGTATTGCTTTGACTGTCGCATGAAGTTGATCTCGTGGTTCCGTTACCGTCAGCCGGAGTTTGTTAAATTCAAATCGGTATTACGTCGGTTTTTAGCCACGTTTCCTATCTCGTCATCCTGGATATTGGAATCTCGTACGACCACATTCGAGAGGAAACACAATTTGCACATTTGTGAGAGTTGATGGGGTCATACAAGTTGCATTATTCGTCACAGAGGTGGTAAATGTTAAGGGTACGTTACAGCCAGTCTTGGGAGACGTCTTTTGGACCACTTATGTCGAATTAGTTGGAAAATGCTTGCTTATTAGGTCATTTTATAACTAAAACATGCAGTTCGCTTGGGCCCGCAGCCGCAGTTTCATACAGCACAACAGAACGACATAGTAGAAGTTCACGATAATAGAAGCTAACACTCTATTAGAAGCTCTGGGCGTTTAGAATACTTATAAATTTCACAGTAATGCAATTCCGCGCTTCTACAAGCTGTAATGCTATTTTACTGAAACTGTTTCCAAACTATTTGATCCCGGAAATGGATGCCGCCCAAGTTTGACGGCTGCCGAGCCAACTTCTAATTGGAACCTAAGGTCTGAGTTCAGGGGTTTCTTCAAAAGAAGACCGTACTGGTTTAAAACAAGTGTTTCGCAACGACACATTCGCCGTTTTGTTCTGAAAATATTTGGAATTGAACCAGAAAATGAAGGTCCCTTACTTACAAGTTAGGTGTCCAAAGAAGGGTTCGTATGAGAATGTGAATCTAACTCTCGATTTTGGATAGGGAAGTTTAATTTTTACATCCGTTTCGAGTCCTTCTAAAAATTACCTTGCACTGCCCAGATTGTTGTCAAACTGGATCAAATCATAAACTTACCTCGTATATTCCCAATATATTTTTAGCATGGAACATGCTTTAGCCTTGGACTAACTAACCGAAAAACGTTACGCGGAATGGGTGACGCGGGATGGGTGACGAAATTTTCTAATGATTTCCGCTTACAACGGAGCCGTTGCTGGGGAAATGAAACTTATTTAGTTTTCATCGGACAGAAATCGTTCACCACTCGTTGGAAAGCTCTCGATTTATCACGCATTTATTTCGCAGTTTTATATTTATCTACGAGATATTAATCCAACAATGCGATGTTATAAATGGTTAGTAAACAATCTTATGTGCGAGGGTCGAAGCTTCATTATCAGGGAAGCTAATTAGAAGCATGTTCCATGTTTCTCGATTTTTAGCCGCAGGCTCCAAACGGTAAGCATCCGGGGGGACCAGGGGGGCTTGCCCCCCTGGCGAGGCGCGAAGCGCCGAGTTTCTCTATGTATAACTCTCCCGACCACAGCCTATAGGCGTCATCAAGATTTTCAACAATTATAAATCATTCTATAAAATCGCCAACCGGAAAAGTAAAAAACAAGTCCCGTTGACTGGTATCAGTTTGGTCACGGAAGAAGGGGAACAGAACCAACCGTGCACAGAGTAGGAATAGGGGGCCCACATAGTAGGAATAGAACACAAGAAAGGGTTTTGTAGTCAATTGCTGATAAGGAAGTAGATCGGGAGCTCTGTTCCAAATTTTCTTTGTTTTGTCGGTTGAATTAGCTACTCCACCATTTTTTATGCACTGGAGGAAACTGGCAAATTACCTTCCTCCTGGAACCATTAGCATGAAAGAAGCTGTAGGCCTTCCGTCTTCCATGACCGTTTAGATGAGGTAGGTACCGTAACAAGTTCGCCATTCAGCTCCTGAATTTGTTTTCCAAAATACTTGTTGGTGAATTCCACAACAAATTGGATCCAGTTTCAGTTTGCTGTCCAGTTGCGTGTTTATGTTCTGAATTTGACTTGGAATGAGGGAACATAAATCGACTTTTAGACAGATAATTGTAGGAGTCTATAGAGATAGGTAAGTATTCCAGTTCGTCCAGTTTCGTAAAGCATTTAAGAGAAAAGGGATGATCGATTTGATCTATTCTATCTACTGAATTGATGACTCAAACTAATAAGTAAACGGGTTAATTACGTCGGCTATTCTGTGTCCATTCCGTTCAAATCGTTTTTACTTTTGGATAGCATACACTTCGAGATCGCCAAGGCCAAGGTCTCTAACTCACGACTCCATATCATTGTACCCAGGATAATAACTTCTTCGCCGTTTATGGTGTTGGTGTAAAATATTCAAGGTATAAAATCAAATATTCATGAAATCATGCTGTCTTGTCATAAACGCAATGACGCATAACTGACCGCATGTTCACTGAGCATTAGTGACACACCAGAGTCGGATTATAAGATTATAGGTATATGGCCACATAGACTTATTGCATAGGTACTGGCTGATATCATGAAGCGTAAAATATTCTGTAGGTGTATTCTCCATGGCATTTTTATTTGTTGCCAGGTCTCGTACTCGGCGGAGGATGGTGGGAGATGACGTGGACATCGATGAAATCGTAGAGGACGAACGTTTCAGCGACCCGCAATGGTCAGCCTCAGGTCACCCCGTGCTCGCGAGGAGGCTCTCGGATCTGTCCGTCAAAGTTGGAGCTCGAGCGAGGTTCCTGGTCGAAGTATCCAGTCCTACTCCGGTCTCCGTAAGTCATACGAACCTGCCAACATTCATAATTTCTTGCTTACTGTCTACAACAGACGAGGAAAGTTTCTCAGCATTCAAGGAGTAAATTTCGGTGTTTGAAATTCACCAGTTCCACCACGCGCCTATTTTGACCCTATTTCAATTTGAGATGCTATTTCCCATCATTTACCAACCGCAATTTTCATCAAGTTGGTTTCAATGGCGCTGTTGTGAAAACGCCTCAAACCGGCAGTCTTTTGTTGATAGCTAATTGCATTTTGGATTTTCAAGGTCCGATGGGAGAAGGATGGAAGGACTGTGGATGAAAGTGACCGGATCAATATGTTGACCGAAGGGAACTTCCATTGCCTCGACATCTCCCCCGTCAACCAAGACGATGGCGGCCTTTGGCGAGTCAAAGTAACCAACATGGTCGGTACAGCCATGTCGTCTGCGCAACTCACTCTTCTAGGCAAGTACCCATCATCCTTGTTACTTATCTGACCCGAATTAAGAGGTATAGTATTGTTACAAGTAGGCACTGCAATCGACCTGATACATTGTAAGACACAACAAGCGGCCACGAGTCAACTCAATCTGATTCCTCATCTGTACATCTCAGACAACCAGGGAACAAAGTCCTATTTCGGTGGTCCGTTCTATGAAGAAACAATCCGCTAGATTCCGAAATTCTTGTCTCTCCTCCTTCAGAATTAATCAGAATGAACCACTTGAATGGTACAAGAATCCAAGTTGTTTTTATCCAACCATCTCCGTGTAAAATGCCACCAACTCAACAGGTCAAGTCTCGTTTTAACTCAGCCTAAGCCGGTCCCAAGCCCGGTTGTGAAAGGAGGAGGGGAGCGAAGAAGTGATATTTTCAATTTATTCTCGAAAAATACAAGTTAAAAATTGTTGTGTGGCCAGAAACTAATAATGACGATTTTTCCAAAAATATCATCCCAACGTTTATCCAACTGTTATTGCAATCATATTCTAATGTAATCACGTACGAGGCACATTAAGGTCCCGTTCACACGTTATGACATGTTTACAATAATTCCGTTTTTGAATTCATTCATCAATAAATCCACTGAATTCAACCATTCAAACCAGAAATATTGGAACGTACGAGAATTTGTCATCAACTGCCAAAGTGTATTTTTCACTTGGTTTGAACAGTGCCCAAAGCCTACAAGAAGCCGGAGTTCGTCGAGCCGCTCAAAGCTGTGCTAACGGCCCAAGGGACGGTGTCACTTGAATGCAAGGTTATTGGAGTGCCCACACCGCTCCTCAGATGGTTCAAGGTAAAGTTGAATGTATAACACTGCCCTTAACTCTAAATAATTGATTTTTTAAGAAATCAGCTTCAAGGTTCATCAGAGAAAACTCGCGTTTTGTTCACTGAGAAACATTCCCGCAACCCCATTTTTTTGGTAGGACATCGATTGATGTTCAATAGGATCAAAGGGTGTGAAGCATACAGTTTTCCTATCGATTTACTGCATTTGAGGGGATCATAGATTATTTCTGGCTGGTTTTTCGAATGTTTGTTAAATGAAAACACCTCAAATCGAGTTAAGGCGTTTTACCTTCACAAATAGAAGTAGATTTTTTGGTAGGATTTTGATGAAAAACACCGCAACTGGTGTTTTCACACTACTGAAATCACTTATACGCTTTCATTATTACTTTACGTAAAACACCTCAACCCATCATCTGAAGCCAACGATGTTAATGTTTCCAGCGAGTTGAGGCTTTTTCCCTAAACAAATAACATCAAAGCATGCTAGTTAAGGTGTTTCATATGAAGCGTTGAGGTGTTTCTATTTTTGGAGTTAAGGCGTTTTTCAGGCCAGAACAGGTCGCAGTGTTGACTGTAGTATTGATTTAACAAGCTAAGATAGCAGTTGATGTCCATCAATGTATAAATACTGTAAAAATTCAGAGATTTGTTCCGTTTGGACATGGATTTTCTCTTTGTCTCTTCCATGTTTCGAACAACATTGAATTTACTCATTTAAAAAAACATTAGGCCGTAACATTATTTTAAAATTACCGCCCTTAAAGACAAATATCCGCTCTTTTGGCAAAATAAAGTATTCCTACTCACATTCACATGTAGACGTGGCTTGTACACTACAGGGATTGTTAATTCCAATCGATACCTATACATCGATGTATATATGGCTGTTTAGTTTACTTCACATTATAATTTATAATTCCTTGCTTGGGCTCAAAATGCCGATGAGTCAGCTTTCCTCTCAAGAGGATTAGAATTTTCGATGTCTAATGCTTTTCCATCATGGAAATTCCATGTAATGAATATCACACCATACTTTGATATAATTGAATCAAAAGAACTCTCTCCCGTGAATTGTTTTCGTAATTGTTTACAACCTCATACTAATCTGTTTCGCTTTATATCAATACCTACGTCTGTAAATTTATAATTCATATTCAATATCTTAGGGGTCTAATGAAATCAAAGCCGGCGACGTTCTCGCTCTGACTCCGAACGCATCTGACCCGACATCTCTGGGAACCTACACTTGCCTGGCTGCCAACTGCATGGGCACTTCAGAATCCACTTCGATCGTCCACATCGACGGCAGCCCGGCTACCGTACAAGGGTATGGGACCAAATTACTTCACTTCGAGTCTAGGGTTAGAACATTTGAAGCGAAGTTTCACACTACCTTACCTGTACTCGATTTACTGGCGATTTCTTTCAGCGGTAGATGTGTTGCTATTGACGCATTGAATTTATATTGTATTGTATCTGTTACACTATAGTGAGTAAGCTTATCTTTGAACGAGTGATAAGTAGAAACTGCTAGTATGAAAAACGCTCATGGTTGAACCTCGGGGCTCCCTTTCATCCAAATCATTCCGGCCATGGGCTGACCCGTCTAGTCGAAAGATGAACTAGTTTCGTGATGGGATAGTACCTATCAAGTTCGAGACATCACATAAATTTCCGTATCTGAATTCAGTTAAGTATGGTAAATCATACTGGAAGAGTTCAGTTGTCCTTGGTGGTATTGAGAGGTTTTCAAAATATACATATTGATGATAAGTTATTTTTGACACAGCAGGCAACTCAGCACAATACCGTCCAAATTGTCCTAGATTTCGTGTTAATAACCAAACCCCGGAATCGGAGTTTTTTTTACAATGACTGCTCAGGTCGCAATCCATACATCTGTGAGAAACGTATAAGGTAATGTACCAGGTGGGGTCAGGAAATTAGAAACTTGGTTCTCAACTAAAATTTTGAATTACCTCTGAGACTACATTAAACGCATCTCTTGTAAATGTCATCAATTTAATTATGGTGATTTGGGAAAGGGCCGAAAAAGGTTTTTGACAATACTCTTTAGAACATGTGTACACGTGCACCATTCTTTAAGGTATACTGTAAATCAGTGAGGTATTTAAAAAGATGTGACTTTGAATGGGAAACTTTCACTTTTTCGCGGACGGGTCGCCTGTTACTCCTTTGAATGTGTAAATTTAGATCGAATCTGTCCCAAAAAAACTGAATCGTAAGTAGGTACATGTGTATTAGTAACAGTTTATATGGTTGGTAAAAATGTGTGATGACATGGAAATCTCACACCTAATTGTTATATTACTGTATTTACAATGAAATCTGAAGAAATGTGACATCATGGAAGTTCCAAAAAAATCCATTTCAATTGAAATTAATCGACTTTTGCTTTCCTTAGTTTTTTGCCGACTGGGCCTAAACCGATTTTCGCAAAGGAGCTACGAAACGAGAAAGTGAAGTTGGGAGGGAGCATTACGCTTCAGTGCAAGGGTAAGACTGACGTATCTACCTATCTATCTAAATTTAGCTTTCGAGAGAACCGCATATTGAGAATCCTTCACTCTATTTTCCAGTTACCGTACCTCCCTGGCCGGAAGCGGTCAATTGGTATGGACCCAAAGGCGAAGTGTTGGAGAGCAGCAGAACTCACCTAATAGAAGACGGAGCAGGTCTCTACAGCCTGAAGATTTCCACAATAAACGCTGAAGACAACGGGACGTGGAAATGCGTCGCGACTAATAAACATGGCGCAAAGGCCATGTCGACGAGTTTGATCTCCGTAAACTGTAAGTACACATTCAGAGGTACGAGACTGTAAATCAATAAGTCATAGTAGTACGATTGTTCGAAAACTGATTTAGAAATCGAAAATCTATTATTGCAGATTTATTTCACCAATAGGCGCTGCATAGTAGTTCACGTTACCTACCAGCTAATAATAGCTGCTTTGTTGAGATTGGGAGTCTTGATTCAACCGAATGCGAATGTTTATGAATTTCAGTTGACCACTTGCACAAAAAAGACATCACTCCTTATTAGACTGTAGATGATTCATACAAAAACTACTGCTTGTAAGGTCTACAGAACGACTAGTCGCCTCCCTCTTCGTTATTTCTCCTACAATACCTACTTTTAAGTATTTCTTGCCTGCATTATTTTACCACTTCTATGAGTAGGTATGTATGTGACACCACCCATACGAGTACCTATATTTTCCAATCCACCTATCGAAAGTAGATGAAATATAGTAGGGACAGCCAGTTTGGTAGTAGAAATCCCTATTTACTTCCAGTACCACTGGATATGCGTCAGTTATGTCTCAAACTTTAGGGTTGTGATGCCCAAACCATCCCCACACTTACTTAATTCAATTCACAAACTTGGTACACGTCATTTGACATAAATTTATTAAAAAATCAGTATAACATACACACTTAATCGTTCAAATTACAACACCATTTATATGAGAATTTTGTGAATGTGTTCCTTTGTCTAATGTAATTTTCGGAGTTATTATTTTTAGAAATGATGTTTTTTTAAAAATTATTCCAGATCCGAAAAACTACAGAAAACCGAAGTTCCTTGAAAGTTTGAAGGCTGTGCTCACGGAAGAGGGTTTGGTGTCGTTCGAGTGCAAAGTGGTTGGCTACCCTACCCCGAATCTGTCTTGGTTCAAGGACGGGCAAGAGCTCAAACCAGGAGACGTTTACCAGCTGACTGGAACCAACTCTCTTGGTGAATACTACATTTTCTTCTCTGTAATTCCCAATACCTACTATTCACTGCTATCGGATTCTTTACCTTACATTCATTTGCGCACTTTAGTAGAAGTTATATACAACGCTTTGGCAACATTGCAGATAGAGTCTAAACGTGTCTCAAAATGAATGGTTTCGGGCATAGATTTCTTTCGTTTTTTTTCTTACAAAGCTCATTGTTGGCTGCTTATGCAGCAACGGCGCTCAAATTCATAGTGACAAAATATATAGCACCTGCTGCATGGCTTTCCAGGCTCGTATTGCTGCATCGCTCGAAACTGCATGGGGGAGGCTCAGAGCAGTGCAGAGCTAACTCTGGAAGACATAAAAAGTCAGCTGTCGGAGGAAGAGAAGGTGCAGCTTTCCTCAGAAAAGCTGCCTCCCCGATTCGTTTCAGGCCTCAAGAGCGTCGAGGCGAAGATCAACGAAAGCTTGCGACTGTCCATAAAGGGTAACGTTGCTGAACACCCAACAGGAATTCCGTGCTTTATTTGGTTACTACAAAGCGGGTAGTCGTGGGTATATTGAATAATGGTGCACTTGCACTTGTCTCAAACTTGGCTTTTCCCCTGTACTGCCAAATTCCAAGTGACGAATCAACAGGTCGAATTGCAATATATTATGACGTAGGTGTCTCTTAATATACCTACGTACACTGCAGCCAACGCACCCCAATTTTGACGTCAATTTGCTTTTCCCGTCAATTTGTTTAACCTACTTGTATTTGTTATTCATAGTGAGCGTTTTCCCTGAGCCCACCGTAATATGGTTTAGAGACGACGAAGTTATCGAAGACAGCGACAAATATAAAATTGAAAAGGACAAACTTGGAGTATATCATATGAATATTAGCAAGCTTGAATTTTGCGATCAAGTAAGTCATTCAACAAGTAACAAGCTTTCAAGTCTACAAAATATATAATATTATATCTCTCTGCACCTTGTATACCACAGGTACCTACTAAATAAAATTAGTAGAAAGTTTTAATAGGGACTTGACACTTTATTATTTGCTAATGAGTAACGATACAATAAGTGCAAAATTCAAATTTACAAGTTAAGTGGTGTTTTTTCATGGTTAACAGGCTGAGTGGAAGTGCGTAGCAACCAACGACTACGGACAAAGCGTAACTTCCAGCTTTGTGAAACTCAATATTCCAAAGCATTTTAAAAAACCCAAATTTTTAGAAGACTTGAAAGCCGTAATGTCTGAAGAAGGAGCCGTTAACTTGGAATGCAAAGTGAGACGTTATACGGTTGACATTACTATTTTCTGTGTTATTTTATTTATTTATAAGCATTGAGATACATCATTACCATTTTAAACGTTATACTGCGAATAATTGGTTAACAAATTGAAAGTGATGACATGGGGGATTTCGATGTGTCTAACTAGGTTATCGGTGTTCCTCAACCTAAACTGAAATGGTTCAAAGACGGCAAAGAGCTGAAACCTGGCGATATCCACAAAATTATATCTGGGCAGGATGGCACTTGCTGTCTCGGGACGTACACCTGCCTGGCTCAGAACTGTATGGGAAGCGTGTCCAGTTCAGCGTCTCTCCTTGGTTTTGAAGGTAGGTACTAATAGAAATTGAAGGAAGCCGAATGAATAACACTTGAAATATTATGAAATTGGGCAAACTGTAGGGAAAACGATCCAGTTGAGGTTCACGACCATCCCAAGCATAATTCGTAATACACCTTCTTCATTTTCCTCAACCGGGGTTTTACGCTCCCTGGAGCTTGCAGGGCAAGTCATGACAAGATTTTACACAAATCCTTACTCCACCTAATACACATATCTTACAGCACCTAGTCCGCAAGATTTATATTTCGTAGTTTATACCTTCGGATGGTATGAGGAGAGGTGGGAATAACAAATCACGTTATTCTTCTTATTTCATCTCTATGTACCATAGCCCTTAGTAATCGTCCTTCATTTCAATTTAAATGTTTGTATCTACTTGGAACCCATATTTTCACTAGGTCGTCCCCCAAGTCACTTATCTGGTCCTATATCTCCTCCTCGACACTTAAAACGCCATAAAACTCAGTTTTCGGTTGCTTTACTCTTTTTGTTTTCGGTACCAGAAAAGCTTATTAGGTTTTGGAGACCATACTGAAATACCCCTACCTCTTACAAATTTCAGAAAAAGGAGATAAATCCGCCGACGTGATACCTGATGCAAATAGAAACGGTCAAGTCTTGGCGAGGGACCGCTCCCTATCAACGATACACGAAGAGAGAACTTCGCAGCTTCATGACACCGACAAGTCGACGACGATTGACGACCGGGCGGAAGAAGTTTCTTTTTCCTTCGATGGCAAAGAAGTTTCCGTTTCCTTGTACGAAACTCCGGACCTCACGGAAGAGGAGGCTCTGCAGATAGTGGAAATGTATGCAGACCAAATTTCGGAACATGTTACTGGTAAGCCATTGACTTTGTAGAATAATGCATTAACCATAGTACAGAAATTATGGAATAACTTGTTCTAAAAATATTCCCTTTTGGTGAGGTGTTTAATGGTGGTAACACAATACTACTTGGATAATTTTACTCACGTAAACAATTTTTGGTTTACACCTACATGAATTCTCAAAAATATTATCCCTAACAGTAAAATACCATTGTTGCTTCAATATACATGGATTATTTTCCAGAACAAAATGTCGTTGAACTGCCACCCATGAGATTTACAAAAGAAAGCTCAACTTCAGGTAAGCTTCTTATGGAGGCCGTTGTAATCGACGTAAACCCAGAATATTTTTCATCGACCCCAGCTCCGCACAAATTAGTTGAAGATGATCTAAGGACCGATGCTGACGTCGATGAATTCTCTCTTGTTGAAGAACTCAATACAGCTAATCTCTCCCCAGATAGAAACCTCTCTCCCATCGAAAACTTGACGATGGACAAAATTGCGGCAGATTTTGCCGAGAAGACTCCTTCCAAACCTCCTCGCTCCAAAACGAAAACTGCTTCTGAAGAAGATAAGCCTCTTTTGAAAGATGACGCGAACGTTGTTGATGATAAGGCACCACAGCCAAAGAAACGAAGCAAAAAGAAATCGACGGATTCTGAAAAAGAAGATGACTCACTTCAAGAATTTGAACGTAGGAAAAACAAAAATTCTCAAAAACAAACCAGTGAGCGCAAAAGGACAGACTCAGAAATGGAAGACGATTCATTGTACGAATTTGAAAGCAGGAAAACCAGAGACGACGTATTCAAAAGCTGCAAAGAAGACGAACCTTACAAGTATTCTACAGAAACTGGGGTCGCTCGAACCCCTGAAAATGAATCCCAGTTTTATTCTCCTTTGAAAAGCCCACTTACTGTTGCTTCAAAGATGACTGAAGATGAAGCAACGTTTGACACTGCAGAAGACAGCGCATTCGACAAGAGTGAGATGTCAGTTTTGGAAACTCTTGCTCACTCTCTTCATGAAATTCAGAAAAATCTTACTGCTGTTGAGGCTGCTGTGGTTTCTGACTCGTCGACTGCGGACATGCAGTCGGCCCAAGGGATCTCCGAGTATTTGGCCGAGCCTTTAGCAGAGGTTCAGAAGAGCCTGGAAATTGTGGAAGCTCAAATTCAGGAATTTCCTTCTGGAAAATACTCCTCGGATGTGCTGGAGACTCTCATCCAACCCATCACGAAATTCAAACAGAATTTGGCGTTGCTTGAAGAGAAAAATCTGCCGTTGATCCTAGAATCAGTTGCAGGGCCGTTAGAAGAACTAAATCGCGAAATTTCATTCATTCAACAAGCCACCCAGTCGCAAATCGAATATGCCAAGTCAGTCGAACAGGTTCAAGAATCTTTGACCAAAATTATTGAAAGACAAGCCTCAGTCCCCAGTGATAGAAAGTTATTAGATACTATCTCTGTAGAACTGGAAAAACTTGAAGAGAAAGCTAATGATGATCTCGAAACATATTATGACCGATTGCTCACAGTTGGCTCTGAACTGCGCTCCAAGGCGAACCTTGAGGAGGATCAAGAGGTTCAAGATATCCTCAGAGCAGTTGGCGATTTAGTCAAACCCTTGAAGAGGCTGACCGCTGTAACTTCCAAGAGTATTGCAGTGATTGTTGAAGATAACAAAATTGGTAATATTCCTAGTAAAAAGATAGTAGAATCGCTTCTGAAACCTCTTGACGCCCTCGATGCCAGCTTATCCCTCCTTGAGAGTGTTGCCATGCTCAAAAGTCACAAAACCATCAGAGGAGCTGGAATACCTATTCTTTACAAAGTGTCTGTTCCTATGGAGGAATTAGAAACGACTGTGAAACTGGTCGAAAATTTATCAGCTCATAGCGCAGTTGAATTTCTCATACCTCCTCTGGACAACCTGATTAAAGTAGTCAGTGATATTGATGTTTCTACAGGGGGTGAAGGTTTCCTTGAAGATCTGCAAGGTGAAGGTACTCCGATCGTGAAAAATCTTGATGACTCCTTAGATATTATGTTGAACTGCATAAATTCGGTTGATAAGGGCGTTGCCGTAGTTGAATCTGAGAGAGGCATCCCTGGGAAACTACCAGCCCTTTTAAAACCCTTGGAAGATTTGCAGAAGAGCCTGAAGTTCGTAGAAAAAGGGATCGTGGCAAAAGAGATTGGTTACGAGGAAGTGTATGCGATTGCACAAGAAATTAGCAAGCCTTTACAATCAATTAGATCTGAATTTTCAATTTTACAGCATGAGATAGAGGCTGATCACTACAGCACCGAGCCTAACCCCTCCCAAACCGCTTTGACCACTCTTGTAGAACCATTGGAATCAGTTCAGAACTGCATTTCTTCATTTCATGAAACTGTCATGTGTAAATCAGCTGACGATCCTATGCACCTGCGATTCGTTTTGTATGCACTGAAAGAATTGGCGGAACCATTGAGTTCTCTTTCTGGCAAAATGATTAAAGCAGAAGAAATACTTTTAGGTAAAGGCGATCCATTCCAAGGATTGAAAGCTGTGGCACGATCGGTTAGCGAATTGAGAGAATCCTCTTCTGCAGTGACCACTGACTCCAATGTGATTGAACATGTTTCAAACATCCTTTCTGAGCCACTTAATAAAGTTCAAAACGGGTTAGATAATATTTTACAATTCGTGGACAAGAAAGAAAAGCAAGATTTGAATAAAGACCTGCTTTTAAGTATGGATGAACCATTCAAGGAATTACAAAGTGCTCTCCTGAAGATAGAAGGGAATATACATGAAAACGTAACTGAAGGTGTTACCCCTGAGCTGAGACAAGCCATTCAAGAACTACAAAGAAGTATTCTCATCATTCAGGATCAAAGTTCATTTGAATATGGCGATGAGCCATCAACTATTGAAGCAAATATTGACACTCTTCAGTCACTAACGCAGCCTTTACAAACACTCCATGCTCAATTTACAGAAGTACAAAAATCGGCGAACAGAACTTTGGTGAAAGCTGAGAGGGCATTGACAACTCTCAAAGATTCAACACGCAGAGTATCTTCAACAATTGCAGAACTCAAATCAAAGCGCTCTGGTAATGCAACCGCTGTAATCCAAATACTTCAAGTGTTGGGTGCAACTGTAGAAGAACTTGAGACAGCGGTAGAGGATGCTAATTTGCACCTTGGAAGAGGAAAACGAGTAGATGACACCAGGCGCATCTTGGCTAATACACTGAAAGTGGCCTCAAGCAAGTTGGGTGAAGTATGTTCTAAAGCTGACAGCATGTCCGTCTCTATTGAGCCAAGCATGAAGAAGTCACTTGTATCAGTACAAGGTTTTATCCACAATCTCAAAGTAGCTATTGAACAATCAACAAGCGTTATAGATTGTGACAAGGGCACAGCTGTGGATAGGAGTAGAGACACGTTGGTAGCAATTGAACAGCTAGCTACATCAATGTCACAGTTCCATGCTCAACTAAAATCAGTGGACGAGTTGACTACCTCTGCAAGTACACCACAGGGTATGAACGCCATTAAAGAGCAAGTTGATAAGCTCCAAACAAACGTAGCTAAGGCTCTCACTTCCAACATTCCTGATAAAAACGACAGAATGATTCTTGAAACCATCGAAAATGATGTGAAAAGTGTACAAAGAGTTTTGGATAATTTGCTCTCTGAAGGTGCAGCTGATGGGGCTAGGGTTAAATTCATTCTAGCCAAAACAGAATCAATTCACGCAGATCTTAAGGATATGGTCCAGTCTGCTGATTCACCTCCAACGCTGAAGACTGCTTGCCAAGCAGCCCTTAAAGTCCTTGATATTGGAGATGGTTTAATTAACAGAAAATCACCAATTAGAACAGAGATTGAGATCAAAGTGGAACCTGAATCAGAAGTTTCCGTGATTGGGGAGCTTTTGGAAACCATGGACGAATTGGATAGATGTTTCAATAAAATGAAAAGAGAATCAAAAATAAAACTAGCCGATAAGGAAGTGGCTGAAGTAGCAATGGAAATTGCAACTCTACAGGCATTGGTTCAAGATGTTGCTACTGAAGCTTCAGGGGAGTTACTCGATAAGGTTGTAGAAGTATGTATTCCTATAAAAGCAATTGAAGTCAAGCTTTCTCAAACCAAAAATTTAACTTCTTCGGATTTGGAACAAACTTCAGAATCGTTACATAATATAAATCAAGTTTTGAATTCAGCTCTTAGGAAGAAGGAAGCTGAAAAGCTTATACAGCCTTCCACTTCAATCATTGGTGAGCTGTTAGAGACTGTTGGTGATCTAGAGGCTTCTTTTGATCGATTGAAGAGGGGCAAATTGCCGAATGATGCAACTGGTAGTGATGTAAATGATGTAGGAAGAGAGATTCTGGCTCTTCAAAACATCGTGGACGACTTAACATCAGAAGCTACTGGCGAATTACTTGATAGAGCTCATGAAATATGCATCCCAATCAAATCGATCGAAAGCAGCCTCAAGCACTATGCAGTGTTAAATAAGGCTAGTATTGTTGAAGTTAAAGAAAAATTGAAATCTATCAATGAAGATCTCAAAGAAGCTATTGCTCAGAATGAAATAGACAAACAAAAACGGGAAAAGGAATTCGAAAAGTTGTTTAGCTCAGACTCCTTAAGCTCCTCTGTTGATATTCCTATAGTTCGAAGTATTGTAACAACTGTTGAATACATGCAAGCACATCTGAACTCACTCGTAGTACCTCCGGACATGGTAGATGTTATGCACTTCTTGGAAAGGTTTGAGCGTAGTCTTGTAAAGTATGGGAAATGTTTGATGGAGGGATGGAAGGGTAACGAATTGCAGAAACACGAATCTGACTTGGAAGAGGCATTGAAAACATGTGATTTCACGAGAGTTGAAATGAGGAAACTAGTCAAAGCTGTGGAAGGTCTGAAGGCCAGCCGAGGTGAAATGTCAAAAGCACTTCCCGCTCTTCAGTCAGTTTTATATCCACTAAAAACCTTGCATGAAGAGCTATCCCGACCTAACTCACCTAAGCGACTAAAGAAGGCAGAACTTAAATATTTAGAATCATTTTCAAAGAGTAGTACGGATTTGGAGCTGGGTTTGATGAAAATGGAAAAAGCAGTTGTAACAGGTACTAAACTTGAAGTTGACTGTATGGCAACTCCAGTGGAACAGCTGGCCTCATTTATTGAGGGGATATCTCGAGAACCGTCCTTGAAACATCTTGATGAAGATAGTAGCATTGCTGCTCTCACAACTCTCGCTCAGCCCATAAAAGCCATCCAGACAATTGTAGCACAAGTACAAGAAGCAGTGGTGAAACGTGATGACAAAAAAGCTGCTGAGCTTTTAACTGCAATCGCTAAGCCAGTTCGAGAATTAAGAACTAATATAGCGCTCATTCAAGACCAAGCAATGATGAATTGTAGCTTGAGTCAATTGGACGAACTCAAACAAGCTGTTGCACTCATGACTCAAGTAGGCACTGAAACCCCTGGCTTGAAACAGCCATTACTCCAGTTGCAAGCACGACTTCAAGAACTGGAACCTGAAGCTGAACTAGCTGAAGTGGTTAGTGAGCTGACAGGACCAGTGGACGCATTGAAACAGGCTGTAACCGTTCTGGAGACCAAAGGTGAGAGTTCAATGTTGCTCGAATTATGTCATCAAGTTGTAGAAATTATCAACAGAGGTGATGATACACTATCAGAAATGTCTAGTATTGGCCATCTCTCGACCAAGGCTGAACCGTTACCAGGGGATACATTATTGAAGGTAGCTACATTATGCCATGAGTTAATGGACGATCATAGTTTGTCAGAACTCTCTCACACTGATGATACATTAACACCTACTCATGCAGTAGAACAGCTGCCAAGTATTCATGGTGCAGCTAGCACAGATCAACATTTATTACTTGAGCAAGTCGAAAGGCTGATGTCATCCCCGTTATCATTTCAAGAAGCTGATACCAAAGGGGTTTCATTGGCTGGTAACTTGAAGGCAGGACTCATACAACACGAAATAGTGGAGGATCAGACAATTTCTGAAATGTCTGAAATTGGTAGCAGCATTAGTGCAACCGCAGCAGTTGAAAAACTCCCAAGTATCCAACGTGCATTGGCGGGAGAAGAAAAAATGGTGTTGGAGGAAGCCAATAGTTTTGAAAAGTCGCTAAAGAGCACCACTGAAGCTCTCGGCAAAGGTGTGCCTCAGGAACATTTGAATATAGCTACCACTGAGCTTAATGTATTGGAGGATCATTCGCTTTCTGATCTATCACCTAACGAGCTTACAGATTCAGGAACAATGCCTTTGGAGAAACTCACAAGTGTCAGAGGCACTGTGGCTGGAGAGGAAAAGGTAGTATATGAACATGCACAAAGCTTAGATACAAGCCTAACGTCTGGAATAGAAGCAGATGTAAAAGGGGCTTCCATAGCTGGCCAACTGAATGCGGCAGCAGCAGGTCTTGTGGCATTAGAAGAACATTCACTATCTGAATTATCGTTATCAGGTCAGAGTATTAGTTTGGCTGTTGGATCACCGAAACTTACTGGCGATATGAAAGAAGCGGCTGTAGCAGAGCAGCAAATAGCTATGGAACAAACCGTCGATTTTTCAGAAAGCGGCCTGTTGGCAAAAGATGTGTCCGTAAAGGAAGTTTCAGAAAGGCAATCCGCCCAAGCCAGTTCCATAAAAATATTGGAAGGGCCTTCACAATTAAAGGCAGTAGAAGAATTACTGGAAAAAGGAATCAACACATTGGGCTCCCTTAAAGATATTATATCCGCGATTACTCAAGTATCTCAAATCCCCAGACCACTAAGTGAAAAACTGAAAACTTTTAAAATGAAGATGGAAAATATGGATTCTAAAATACAATTAGAGGATGTTCTGGTTGACATATCCTCATCAATGTCTGAGTTCGAGAAAATATCTTTAAAATGCAAACAAGATGGAGGAAAAACACCATTGTTGGATGTCTGTTTCAAAACCATAGATGCAGTAAAGAAACATGAGAAAATGATGCTTGACAAAATCGATTCAACACTGAGCAATGCTGGAAGGTTATTGAATAACGAAAAACAAGATTTACCAAAACTGAAGAGGGCTATAGAAGCTTTGGTAGAACTCCCACCTTTGAAGCAGTTGCATATTAAGGAAATACAAAATCCTTTAATTGCATTGAATTCTGAATTGGACCAACTAAGCCCCTTGGCAAAACCAGAAGAGATTCTAAGGCAAACAATGAAACCCATAAAGGAGTTGAAACAAGTTCTGGCGAAACTGGAGAAAGAAGAGGAAAAACGTGTAGTAGATGTGTGTAAAAAAATTGTTGAGCAAGTGGAATTGGGGACAAGTATATTACTAAAAGATGCTGTAGAGTTGATCAACGAAGACACACAAGATGTAACGAAATTCAAAAAAGCTGTTGCCATCTTGGTGAATATTCCAAAAGAAGAAGACGATTTAATTGCCTTAGTGAAGCCTCTGTCTGCCTTGAATGCTGTTCTTGTACAAATGGGACCTTTAACCAAACCTGAGGAGGTATTAAGACAAACTGTGGAGCCACTCAATGCTCTCAAGATATGCGTCAAAGAAATGGAAAAGACGGGGGCTCGACCGAAAATATTGGAAGTGGTTGAAGCGATCTTCACAAAATCTGAAAAATGTAAACAGGTGGTGCAGGAAGAGTTGGCTAAGTCTTTGAGAGCGAATACTCAAGACGTATCAACTCTGAAAAAAGCAATTTCTGTTATGATCACCGTTGCAAATGAAGATGAGCAGAAGGCAAAAGTTGTTTCACCGCATCTTGTAGCCCTTCAGGCTAAGGTAGAGGAACTTGGTTCATTGGCTAAGCTAGAAGATATTGTAAAAGGCACTGCAGATCCTACAAACACTTTGAAAACCGTAGTTACTGATTTGAAAAGGTCCGGTGAAAAGTCTCAGTTACTAGATATCTGTGAGCTGTTGATTCAGAATATAGAGCTTGGAAAACAAACTATGCAACAGGATGTTGCCAAATTGCTGAAGAGCGAAACTTTGAATGTATCCACCCTTAAAAAAGCAGTTGCAACTTTGGTTGATATTCCAATCGAGAAAGCTGTTAAACTCAATATCATTACTCCGCCTCTGAAATCCCTTCAAGCTAAGTTTGAGACATTAGGTCCAAATGCAGAACCACTGGAAATATTGAGGGTATCAGCCGAACCTGTAAAAGCCCTCAAGCAAGTTGTGTCCGATTTAAAGAATTCAGGTGAAAAATCCGAGATACTTGAAATATGCGAACTTGTAATTGAGAGAACTGAACACGAGAAGGAGGAAATGCAGAAGAAAGCGGTGCAATTACTCAAATCATCAAATCTTCAGAAGGCAGTTGCAATACTTGTGGATATTCCAAAAGATAGTGATCTCAAAGTGTGTAAAGTCAACGAGCCCCTTGTTGCTATGCAAGCAAAGCTTGGACTGCTAAGTGTTTCAGCTAGGCCAGAAGAAATTCTTAGGGGAACTTTGGAACCACTTGCTACTCTTAAACAGGCCGTGTCAGAAGTTAAGTGTACTGGTGAAAAATCTGAGATCCTTGATATTTGTGAACTAGTGATAGAAAAAATTGAAGAAGGAAAAGCGGTGATGCAACAGGAAGCTCTGAAAATGTTGGAAGGGAGTATTCAGAATGTATCAACCCTAGAAAGAGCAGTGGCAACACTCATTGACATTCCAAAGGACGAAGGAAAACAAATTCAGATTACACAGCCGCTGTTAGCTCTCCAAGCCAAACTGGGTAAGTTGAATCCAAAGGCAGATCCCATTGAGGTTTTCCGGGGAACATTGGAACCTGTGAGGGAGCTCAAACAAGTTCTTTCCGACCTCAAAAAATCTGGAGGAACATCACAACTGCTTGAAATATGTGAAGTAGTGATTCAGAATACTGAGAAAGGAAAAGCAGCAATGCATAAGGAGGCTGCGAAGCTACTCGCAGTGGAAAAACCAAGCATATCAAACCTTCAGAAAGCAGTTGCTATCCTGCTTGATATTCCCAAAGACACGGAACGGAAAATTAGTAAAGTGGATGAACCACTTAAAGCTTTGCGAGCTAAACTTGAAACATTGGGACCTACAGCTAAGCCAGAGGATATTCTAAGATGTACAACAGAACCGGTTAAAGCCCTAAAACAGGTAGTTGCCGATGTCCTGTTGTTGGGTGAAAAATCTGAACTTTCTGAGATTTGCCAAATGGTTATCAAAAAGGCCGAAGAAGGGAAAGAGAATTTGCAGAATGAAGCCGAGATGTTGCTAAAAGACAGAATAACAGATTTAACAACTCTTAAAAAGGCAGTGGCTACATTGGTTGAAATTCCGATGGATGAATCTCTACAAATTGCTGGTTTAACTCATCCTTTGATAGTTCTCAAAGGGAAGTTGGAGGGCATGAATAAAAAAGCTGAGCCCATCGAAATTCTCCGAGGCACAATGGAGCCTGTAAATGAACTGAAGCAGGTAGTAGCCAATTTGAAGATAACTGGAGACAAATCTCAGCTTCTTGACATCTGTGAATTGGTGATCCAGAAGGCTGAACAGGGCAAAGAAGCTATGCAGGTAGAGGCAGTAAAACTTCTTAAAGGGGATTTGAAGGACTCGGGTAAACTTAAGAAGGCAGTAGCATTGCTGATAGACATCCCTAAAGACAAGGAAAATTTGAAGATGAGCATAGTGAACGAACCTTTAGTTGCTTTACAAGCAACGCTGGAGTCGCTGGGAACATCATCCACCCTCGAAGACATAATTAGGTGTGCTGCTGCTCCAATAGAAGATCTCAAGGAAATAGTGAATGATGTGAAACAAACTGGAGAGAAAGCTCAACTTCTTGATATTTGTCAATTAATTGTTGATAAATTCGAAGAAGGTAAAGGGGCAATGCAGAGGGAAGTAATTGAACTTCTGAAGGGCGATGTTGGAAATGTAGCCACGCTGAAGAAAGCTGTTTCCACTCTAGTGAACATTCCACTTGAGAAAGAGCAGAAAGCTGTTGAGATGCTGATTAAACCATTAGGTGAATTGAAGGCTAAACTAGAGAAAATTAATCCCAAAGCTGGGGCAATTGAAATCACTAGGGAAACTGTTGAACCTATAAATGCCCTGAAAAAAGTAGTTCACGACCTGAAACATGTTGCTGAATGTTCTCAATTAATCGAAGTATGTGAACTTGTGATTCATAAAACTGAAAAAGGAAAAATAGCTATGCAAACTCAAGCGGCCAAATTATTGAGAGGCGAAATGGAAGATCCGTTACAACTAAAAGAAGCTGTTTCACTCCTTGTTTCTCTCCCGACAGATGAAGATATAACAAATAGTTCTATCAAGAAACCACTGGTAGCTCTCCATAAAAAATTGGAGAATATATCTTCTTCGTCTGGGATGCAAGAAATTGTTATGTGCTCTGTAGAGCCAGTGATAGCTCTTAAAAAAGTGGTTAGACAAGCAAAACAAGCTGGAGACAAATCTGAACTATTGGATATCAGTGCTTTGATACTTGAGAAAGTTGAGAAATGCAAGGACGCTATGCAGAAGGATGCAGAAGGGCTGCTAGCTGAAAATTCCTGTGATATTACGAAGCTGAAAAAGGCAGTTGGTATTGTGCTAGACATTCCTAAAGATGCTGAGGAAAAAATCGTCGAGGTCAATAAGCCTTTACATGCATTGAAAATAAAA
The DNA here is from genome assembly GCA_963920205.1 of Stenodema calcarata. Classification (NCBI taxonomy): domain Eukaryota; kingdom Metazoa; phylum Arthropoda; class Insecta; order Hemiptera; family Miridae; genus Stenodema; species Stenodema calcarata. The sequence continues at coordinate 17,194,769 of OY986059.1, forward strand.
CTTGATGCCTTATCTTCTGAATCAAGACCAGAAGATATTGTTAGAGGAACAAGCCTTCCAATTCAAGATCTGAAAAGTGTGGTTTCTGTTTTGAAAAAAGATAGTCAAAAATCTAAACTTTTGGATGTTTGTGGGGCCATAATAGTGAAGGCTGAGCAAGGAAAAGAATTAATGCAGAAGGAAGCAGCTCAATTGGTTTCGGGGGAGATGAAGGATATTACAAAACTTAAGAAAGCGATTGCCCTCTTAGTTGATATACCCAAAGACAAAGAAGATAAGATTAGCAATGTAAATGCACCACTGATTGCTCTGCAAGCTAGACTCAATAAAATGCCCTCTAATGCGAAACCAGGAGAAATACACCGGACAACTGTGGAGCATATTGAAGTGTTGGAACAAGTTTTAACTACATTGAATGCTTCTGGTCACAAATCGTCATTAGCAGAAATATGTCACAGTGTAGTGATACATGTAGGTTCGGGACGTGAAAAACCGAAGACTTTGGAAGACATCGGGAACATGATAAAACTTGGAGTGAAAACTGTAGAGCAACTCTCAGAGGTTACTGACATATTGACCCTTCTTAACACTAGCTGTGAGCCTCTGAAACAGCCAGTACAGAGTCTCAAGTCGAAACTTTCGTTTTTACACCAAAGTTCAAACATCGAGGATTTCATCCCAGACCTGATGGAGCCACTGAAAATACTGAAGAAAACCGCTTCATCTCTCGAAAAGGTTTCTGTTCAAAATGATTTAGTGAAGAACGCTTTAGCATTGGTTGAGCACCTGGAGCCTATTTTCCATATCAACAAGTTGGAACTGGAAGAACTGAAAAAGAAGGAAGACCTTGCAAAGGTAGAAGAAGAAAAGATGGAAAAGAAGGCCAAATTAGAACGGGAAGAAAAAGAAAACGCCAAACTGAAGCGAGAAAAGGAGAGAAAAGAAAAACTGGAACAAGAGATGGAGGGGAAAGCGAAATTAGAGCTAGAGAAAAAAGAAGATGAAGAGAAGGAGAAAAAGGCAAAATTAGAGCAAGAAGATAAAGAAAAAGCAGAGGAGCAAATAAAGACGAAATTAGAACAAGAAATGAATGAAAAGGAAGAAATGGAGAAAATAGCGAAATTAGATCAAGAAAAGGAAGAAAAGGAAGAGAAGGAGAAGAAGGCTACAGTGGAGCAAGAAAAGAAAGAAGAGGAGGAGGAGGAGAAAGCCAAAGTAAAGATGGTTAAAAAGGCTAAATTGGAGCAAGAGAAGAAAGAAAAAGCAGAGGTGGAAAGAAAGGCGAAATTGGAGCAAGAAAAGGAGGAGAAGGAGAAGAAGGCAAAATTAGAGCAAGAGAAGAAAGAAAAGGAAGAAGAGGAGAAGAAAGCCAAATTAGAGATGGAGGAAAAGGCTAAATTGGAACAAGAGAAGAAAGAAAAAACAGAGGTGGAAAGAAAGGCGAAATTGGAGCAAGAAAAGAAAGAAAAGGAGGAGAAGGAGAAGAAGGCAAAATTAGAGCAAGAGGAGAAGAAAGCCAAATTAGAGATGGAGGAAAAGGCTAAATTGGAACAAGAGAAGAAAGAAAAAGCAGAGGTGGAAAGAAATGCGAAATTGGAGCAAGAAAAGAAAGAAAAGGAGGAGAAGGAGAAGAAGGCAAAATTAGAGCAAGAGAAGAAAGAAAAGGAACAAGAGGAGAAGAAAGCCAAATTAGAGATGGAGGAAAAGGCTAAATTGGAACAAGAGAAGAAAGAAAAAGCAGAGGTGGAAAGAAATGCGAAATTGGAGCAAGAAAAGAAAGAAAAGGAGGAGAAGGAGAAGAAGGCAAAATTAGAGCAAGAGAAGAAAGAAAAGGAACAAGAGGAGAAGAAAGCCAAATTAGAGATGGAGGAAAAGGCTAAATTGGAACAAGAGAAGAAAGAAAAAGCAGAGGTGGAAAGAAAGGCGAAATTGGAGCAAGAAAAGAAAGAAAAGGAGGAGAAGGAGAAGAAGGCAAAATTAGAGCAAGAGAAGAAAGAAAAGGAACAAGAGGAGATGAAAGCCAAATTAGAGATGGAGGAAAAGGCTAAATTGGAACAAGAGAAGAAAGAAAAAGCAGAGGTGGAAAGAAATGCGAAATTGGAGCAAGAAAAGAAAGAAAACGAGAAGAAGGCAAAATTAGAGCAAGAGAAGAAAGAAAAGGAACAAGAGGAGAAAAAAGCCAAATTAGAGATGGAGGAAAAGGCTAAATTGGAACAAGAGAAGAAAGAAAAAGCAGAGGTGGAAAGAAAGGCGAAATTGGAGGAGGAAAAGAAAGAAAAGGAGGAGAAGGAGAAGAAGGCAAAATTAGAGCAAGAGAAGAAAGAAAAGGAGAAGAAGGCCAAATTAGAGGCGGACAAGAAGGCGAAATTAGAACAAGAAAAGAAAGAAAAGGAAGAAGAGGAGAAGAAGGCAAAATTAGAGATGGAGAAAAAGGCTAAATTAGAGCAAGATAAGAAAGAAAAGGAAGAAGAGGAGAAGAAGGCCCAATTAGAGCAAGAAAAGAAAGAAAATGAAGAGAAGGAGAAAAAGGCTAGAGTGGAGCAAGAAAAGAAAGAAGGGGAGGAGAAGAAGGCTAAATTAGAGCAAGAGAAGAAAGAAAAGGAAGAAGAGGAGAAGAAGGCCCAATTAGAGCAAGAAAAGAAAGAAAATGAAAAGAAGGAGAAAAAGGCCAAATTGGAGCAGGAGGAGAAAGAGAAGGAAGAAGAGAAGAAGAAGGCAAAATTAGAGCAACAAAAGGAAGAAGAGGAGAAGAAGGCAAAATTAGAGACGGAGAGGAAGGCGAAATTAGAGCAGGAGAAGAAAGAAAATGAAGAGAAGGAGAAAAAGGCCAAATTGGAGCAAGAATTGGAAGAAAAGGAGAAGGCGAAATTAAACCAAGAGAAAAAAGAAAATGAAGAGAAGGAAAGAAAAGCTAAAGAAGAGGAGACTAAAGCACGATTGGAGCAAGATATGGAGGAGAAGGCGAAATTGGAGCGGGAAAAGAAAGAAAAAGTAGATCAGGTCAATAAGGCCAAATTGGAAGTAGAGAAGGTAGAAACGAAAGCAAAACCAGAGCTTGGAAAGTCCTTGGAAGAATTGGAACAAGAGAAGCAACTACGGGAAGAAAAAGATCGTGTTCAAAAAGAAGAAGAAAGGAAAGCTAGGGAAAAACAGCTAAGTTTATCTTCTGTGGATGATTTGGTATGCAAAGGCGTAAAAACGATTGCTCAATTGAAACAAGTAATTGAAATCATGAGGTTGTACAAACATGTGTGCACGCCGTTGTCAGACCCTCTCGATAACCTTAGTACATTCCTAGAAACTCTGTATGAAAAAGCAGAAGTCAGCGACTTCGTACAGGACTTGACCCAACCTATGTTGAAACTTAAGAGGGCTAGTGACTCCGTCAGCAGCTCGATGCAGGAGAGCGGGTTGTTAAACGTATGCTTGAGACTCATAAATCACCTAGAACCAATACTACACTTGAGCGAAGTTGATAGAAAAGAAAAACAACGGGAGAAGGTACAAAATCTGATGAAGCAGAAAGAGGAAGAAGAGCTTCAAGCGAAAGCAGCTCAGAAGAAAGAAGAGGAGCTTGAAAAGGAAAGGATTGATACAGAACTTCGCAAAGCAAAGGCAAAGGCAGAAGAAGAGCAGAAACGGGAGGAATTAAAGAAGAAGCAGCAGAAAGAAGAACAGAGAATCAAAGAGAAAACAGAAGCTGAGGAAGAGAGGAAAGAATCCGTACAACACCAACAACAAGATGGATCTTTAGAAAAAGCTACAGCAGCCGCGAAGAAAAGTAAGGAGAGTAAAGAAATTGAGGTCGAAAGTAAAGAGTCGTCCACTATTGAAGTCTTGTCAGTGGCAAAATCAAAACATGTCTTGAACGAAAAAGAAATACAAATATCGGAAGTTTCAACTCCTAGAGAGATTAGGGTTGGCGAAACTCAAACGGATATGCATGACAAGAAAATTAAAGCAAGAGAAGAGGCACAAAAACGACATGAAGAGGCAACAGAAAAGGAAAGACGTTCACGAGAAGAAAAGCGGCAGCGCCTGCAACAGGAAAGAGAAAAGGTGGAAGACGAAGAAAGGAGTAGGAGAGAGAAAGAGAGGATTGAGAGAGAAAGTAGAGCCTTAGAAGATAAGAAGAAACTTGAAAAAGAAAAAGAAGAAGTAGAACAACGAGAAAGAAATATCAAGGCGAAACTGGATCAAGTGAAAAGAGAAAAGAGGGAACTAGAGATGGAGGAACAGAATAAGATTATGCAAGCTAGGAAGCAAGAACGTGAAAGACAGGAGCAAGAAGAAATAGCAAGAAAAGAAAAGGAGGAGGTTAGGGTAAGAAAGCAACAGGAAAGAGAACAGGAAATGAAAAAACTACGACTCAAGGAGTTGGAGAGGAGAGAGGCTGAATTGGATAATATTCAATCAAGAGAGAGTTTGAGAATGGCACATTTGGATGATGCATGCAAAAGAGAAGTGGCTAGAGGCATCAGCAAAAGTCTGGATGCCGTCTATTTGTCCAGTGCAGAGAAATTATATAAAGGTCCCATGGAGTATTCTGCATCTGTTACAACAATGAATGCGAGAGATGCTGGGGTTCATTCCGCTCGAGGGATTTCAGTAGTGGAACTCATGGATTATCAACCACCACCAGTAAGACCAGAAAGGACAAAGAAATATGACCACATAAAGGCAGTAGTTGAGAGAGATTTTGATAAGCAGTCGACGATTTCGAAATGGGACAGCCAGAGTCCCAACGCAAGGAGAAGGCCCAAAGAGTTTATCACTTACACGCCTCCTTCTTCTAACCAGGACATAACAGCACATACTTGGGATAAGTCTAAGGAACAGAACTGGAGGCATCTTGAGTTTCCGACGCCGGACTATGAAGCCCCATCTATGTACCATCGCTCCAGAAGGTCTATGAGCCCCATGAAGGACTACGGCAGCACTCAATCAATGGGAGGAACACGTTACCAAGCAGCTCCTCAGCCAGTGCCGCCTTACCACCGGTCTAGGAGATCTCTGAGTCCATTGGAACGGAGCCTGATTCAACCTTACTCAGGAAGCACAGTGAGCTTGGCATCCTTGGGCAGTCGCAAACACATTGACGAGCTGACATCAGCAAGGATTAGGCCACCTACACCTACAAGGTCGTATGTTCCTTCAAGGTCAAGCTCGATCTCCAAACCCCATCAAGTAAGTTATTTTTCTCGATAAAATGTTTCATTTCTATAACTGGGATATTTTTAGATTTATTTGATAGCAACATAAAGAATAATATAGAAATAGTAAGAAGAAAATTTCATTTAGTATGAAATGAAACATCAAGATAATTTTTAAAAAATCATCTGTTAATAAGTTGCTTTTTCCAGTTGTGACATTAACTACGATCGCTAAACTGTTTCATCATTTTCAGAGAGCATACATTGTTAATGGCCTGGTTGACAAAACAGTAATTCATGGAGGGAAAATAAGACTGAGCTGCAATATTGGTGGAGATCCAAATCCATCGATCGAATGGATGAAAGATGGGAAATCTATTGCCTATCACACTGAAGCTTCGAGGTAACATTTGGATTAGTGGTAGTGGTAGCGTTGAGCTCGAGTTTACTCATCTCGTGAAATAGATATGACCCTATGTATAACGTTTTGGATAGGCATTGCAAAGTTCTGTCTAAAAACAATCCATCTGAGCCTAAACCAATATTATCATCCAACTATTTTTACACCTTACCACTTATCCTACACTTTATCAAGTCTACAACAAATCTCGATACTTCAGGTACAAGACTGAATGCAATTACGGCGTAGCATGTTTGGAAGTGGCTGGTGCACGATTATCCGATGCTGGGCAATATACATGTGCTGTGAAGAATGTGGACGGACAGACTGCTACAACGTGTACTGTCAGAGTGGCTTTGAACGACGACGACGACAAAGAATGGGAATCCATAGAAAACGGTTAGTGTAATTTAAGGAATTTGGCTTTCATAGTTGAGTTTTCATCCAAGGTACAAAATGCAGTCGTGAGAATAAGTGGAGGTTAAGTAGCCTTGGATAAAGGCTACTCTAAGCCCCGAGTTATTAAATTTTGGCAGTCAGATGACCAGATTAATACCGGTATGCCGGTATTCCTGATATTGATAAGTTATGCCCTTGTGGATGCCACCTGGTGATCCAATCGATGACATGAAATACCAACATTCAGGAAATGTACGTCCGTTTTACAGAATTAGAAGCCAACATGCCCAGGGAAATCTGCTTGTCTGTCAAAGGACCAGCATTTGGCATGCCGAAAGTGACTGGGCTGGTAGCCGACCCAGTGGTTCCATGCGGAGGAACAATAGCTGTTCATGTCCAAGTTGCAGGTAAGTTGAATCAGTGTCAATTCTGAATTTGATCGAGAAGCATCAAATCATAAAACTAGACCAATTTCTACCACTTCCAATTGCTTTAACAATTTAACTCGTGCTAGCCTCAATCCTTGCTTTGGAATAGGATATCAAACCAAAATCTGAATTCTGTGTAAATGATTCCCAAACGTAGGAATGTCCCTAATAGCATGATGGAATGACACATTGTAGGTTGCCATCGACCTGAAGTAACCTGGCTTCACGGAGGAGCCCCTCTTCCCAAGTACTCTCCCCGAGTCCACTACCTCGAGGACGGAGGTCTGTTCACGCTGTTGCTAGAAGGAGCAACGCCTTCGGAATCAGGCGTCTACACATGCAGGGTGTCAGGGCGGGGCCGTGGTGCCGTCGACACCGCAACAATGGTTCAGGTAAACTTAAGTCGCTAGTCCCATTGTACGTTTCTTAATCATTGTATGTAGAAGATGCTGAAGTGTGACTTATGCCAATTTATTGTTACACATATTGACTGTCTCACGCGGAAAATATTGACAGTTCAACTGGTAATTTTCAGGTGGTTGAGAAGCGAGCCCACGAAAAACCAGCTATCTTCATCTCTAAACCCGATACGAGGATGACCTTGACAGCTGGGGATGACATGACTTTGACTTGTTACGTTGGTGGTGAACCGAGACCTCAAGGTTAGTACCAATGTATAACCAAAGGTACTGGCTAGCCATGGGCATGAATATGAGTATATTGGGCTAACACTGGTGTCAGGCGAACCTCATAACACAGTGTAATAGATCCGTCTGTAATTGTTTGTTGCAGTGATGTTGACGAAGGGAATTAAAGACATAACAACGAGCTGTAGGACTCTGAAAGAAATTTTTGGTGAATACGTTCGCCTCACGTTGAAAAGAGTCACGCTGGAGGACAGAGGAACCTTCTTCATAATCGCCAAAAATATTTATGGAACCGACCGAACTTTCGTTACGCTAGACGTAAGCCACCCATTTCCAGCAATGATTTTAATTAATTGTGGTTGATTGTGTTTCGTTCTAAGGAAAGGGAACGAACCAGAATAATATTATGTCTTTTATTACCAATAAAACTCAAACTACTATCCATATCCATGGGTTATCCAGCTAATGGTTATTATACAAAGGTGTCTATTTCATCCGACAGGTACGCGAGAGGGCCAAATCCCTGACACCACCAAGCTGGTCAGAGAGAACCGTCTCAATGACGTCACTCTTCAAAGAAGTTCATCACAGCAGCCCAAGTTGGCGCAGTGCCGCTAACCTTCACTCCAGTTACACATCTCTCTACGAATGATTTTATTTTTATCACCACTCGAATACCGTACGGATAGGCCAGCACTTCGGAATGCGCCAAACATTGTATTCGTACTCCCAACTTTATTATTTTGTAAATATCAAACCGATTGTCATCATTTTAAATACTTCATCCCATTTTAAGAATTTATTCTCCACACCTGGACTTGCTGTAAATAGTTTTAATCCATTATTTATTATAATCTACTTATTATTTATAAACAAGTATGGGTTATTCAAAACCAAAGGTTGTTGATCACGTAATAATATTACCTACCTAAATCTTTCAGCGTTTTGGCAACTGATAATGGAAATTATTGTTTCACTGATTATTCTTGTGAACAGGTTTTGCGATGAGTGCCATGGATTATTTTTTTAAATAAAAGGAAATTTCGCTCAGCGAAGTTGGTCATTTTTGTTTAATACCTTTTTTCTTGAAATCGGAATGTCCACCTCATAATGCGTATACGAACATAATATTATGTTTGTCGATGCAACAGTAAGAATGTTGTAAATTCTTCTACTACCGTTCACCATGTTCTTCGTAGAATACTGTTTAGGTCACTACACAATAATTTGAGTAACAATGTACAATATTGTGAGTTCGTTTGAGTATGCCACCAGATGTAGCTAGCAACTGCATAGGTTGTTAGGTAGTCACAAATATCACAAAACCACTTGTGGTTTGAACTTGGCCTCAAGTTATAACTTCGAGCCCTCGTTGTGAATGAACGGATGGTCGTACTCTCCAGGAAGTCTCAAAAAATACTCCTAACCAAAATCTATCAAAATTTGTTTCAAAACAGCTGTACTCTAAAGTTTTTGTAATCTAAAGTTTTCAAGATGCGTTTTGAAAATTGCAACCCCCCATTTTGGTTTTTTTATCTTCAATAATGAACCATTGGAATCTACCAAGGAAAATAAATTTTACCCCCCCCCCCCCCTCAAAATGTGCTGGTTTACGTTTCAAGATACGCAGACACGATTAATAACTAATAATACTACTAATTACTTTCAATGAGTATTCAGAAGAATAATTAATCTATCATTTAGTGATCTAGGCAGAAAGGTGATCTGCACAAAGAAGATAATAAGAAGAATTTCCAGAGTCTTTCCACTTCTTACTATTGATGAAAGGTTATAAATGGTTTGGAGTGTCATCATTAGCCCAATTGTAGCCCTTATACTGATTTAGGGCCAAGTAGGTCTACGGCGGACGAATGGTTTTTGGTTTTGGTCCAATGGTTCTTCATTGAAAATAATGAACCAAAATAATATATATTATATACTAATAATGATACACCGCAGGGGAAGATTTTACTGTTGTAGTTCCGATACCAACCACAGGTTCCACAACAATTACTTCAATTTAGCAGTCAATCATTGGTTTCTGGTAAATACATGATTAAGTTGTATGTAAGTAGGTACATAGAAGTTCATGAATCAAAGCACCCTCCTGCATTACCTGAATGGCGTCTAAAGCAGCTCGTAACCACATAGATTAATTGAATTCAGAATTTGAAGAAAACAAGTACATTATGTACTGTACATACCATGAGGTATCTTCGTGAATACAACCATATTTGCTGCAGAACCTAGGTTGGAAAGTTTTTGAATGATATCTCAGGCTTTGATTGACTTGGACTTAAATTTGGACAAACTTGGATTTTTCGACAAATTTTTCGTAACCTTCTTCTCATTGGATGTCTTGGCGCCTCTATAGAGGCGGACACCCCCCCACTGCATTTCAAAACTTCAAGTCACTCACAGCCTGAGTTATCCTTTGAAAACCTTCCAACCAAGGTTAAGCAGGACCTTAAGATCAACTTGTTATAACACAATCCTAGTGATCAACGTAGAACACCCTGATATGACCACCGAAGGCCACTTACATAGCGTTGAACATAGCTGCAGAACATAGGAAACACCTTTCAGTCGAATTAGGTTAGACCCGTCCAATCGAATCTACTGTCAACCAACTAAAATCCAGGAAGTTCTCTATCTACCTGCCTATAGGTTAAGAACTAACCAAGGTTTGGTAGTAACTTCCCCATTTATTGAACCAAGGAATAACGAGAACCAGTACAAGTGGAGCCAAATTGAACATGCTCGGTCGTTGATGAAAATCAGGAAATCACTGGTTGGTTGGAAGTACAGGGTTGGGTTGGGGTTGGATATTTAACAAAAATAATATTTATAGACTCCCAAACAGTAGGTATGTGATCCAGGCTAACCCCAAATTTTGCTGATAGCCCAGTAATGACAAAAGCAAAGATATGTCCGAGGTATTGACCAAAAAACGGGTCGAAAGTAATTTGGCAAACGCTGAACAACGCGAGGTATCCTCCGGTGGATTTTGAAGTGTTGAATCAGTTTTCAAACTGTGCAGCGTACGTCGGGTAGGATAAGTATGGACCCAGTCAGAAATCTGTGTTTGGTATCGTTGTCTACAGTTTTGGGCCTGAATTGGTATGAATTTCAAATTGAGAGTCGCTTATGCCGGTCAACAGTTGATTAATTTGAAAATTCTGTTCATAAACTTGATATTGAATCATTCGTTTCAGAAACTCGACCAGTCCACAAAACCCAAGTTATCAGGAAACGCGAAAAACTGCTGACGTCGCCCATCTGCCATAGATTTGAGATTTTCCAATACACATGTATAAGTGAGCAATTTTTTAAAAGCTTGCAACGTGTAGCTCTGTAAAAAGTTGCAGAATCGATTAAAAAACGAAAATAGATTTTTTTTTAACTAGTAGGGTTTCTGAAACGACTGATTCAATTATTACAGGAATGAAGAATATGGGTTCTTAACTACCAGCATTATAGTAGCGTTGAGCAGGAGTATTGAGGGAATAGTGGGGAACGGTGTAGGTGTTGTGGGTGAGAACTCTAATAAATGTCCCCAAGATGTCCGAAGTGATTCGTCATGAAACGCCTCAACGCCTGCCAGACGCGCTTGAAACCGACGTTTCTTCACACGAGAATTTTCTGATCCTAAAATTAAAAGACGGAGAGAGAGGGTGAAGCTCGAGGCGTTCAAGTGTGTGGGAAATTATAACGGCGAGGGAGTGAGTACAAAGAGCTCGGGTACGGCTGTTCAAATTCGTGGGTGATTTCTGTTTTAGTGATCGCGGATTATCTAAATAACGGAGGAGCAATCTAATCAGGGATCATCTCTGAAGTGAAGATAATCTTAGTGCATCGGCAGTTCTCATGGGTGTAGAAGACGATGGAGGGTTGGCGTTGGTCGGCCTGAGGGAATCTTGGAAGAACAAACACGAGCACATTCAACCTTTCTTGGAATACCTCACTGGTTACCAAGGTAAGAGTATCAAAACATCTCCAATAATAAAAACGCCTTCTCTTTAAATCACCGTTCTGTACACAATATACTTATACTTACAAGTCCCATAACTAGTCGAAATAATTGGACGAGGTGAAATATTGAGTGATCAGGTACCGAAGTCGCCAGATGGTTCTCTCCGAGTGGTGGCAGGCAGTAACTAGCTCAGTGATGATCTCGTCAATTTTCTGACTGAATTCCTGGCCGATCGATAACCTCCAGCGAGAAGTACCTGCAGTACCAACAAATATCAAAAATTAATAGACACGAAACCATCCTACCCTCCCCTACGTTACGACGATGTTATAAAGACTGGCCTTTGATCTTTGTTTGTTATAAATAAACTAAGTAAATTTTCTTAATTTTTAGTGGTATATTTGAGTGTAACATCACGCCTTTTACAAGAGAATGGGAAGCTCGGATCGAATAAGATTTGTATTCGTATTGATCGTCTTAATGCTATTGCAGAAATTGTTTTCAAGTCTCTTGAGGTTTTTTTTTTAAATATTTATTTCCGACATGATTAAATACATTGAATAGAGTTCAAGATCATACACGATCATAAGTTGAGTAAATAAAAAAAAAAAAAAAATCAATCATACTTCTCAGGAAATATAATCTCCAATAAGGACCTCATCATCTAGGTCCCACATAATTAAAGTACCTACATATCAATAGTATTCGAATAAAGAACAAAATACATACATCAGGAAAGAAATATACATCATAAAATGCAGAAGAGAGACAGAGGCACAATGAACTCCCATAATTACACCACTACAATTCTTTTAGTTTGGCCTTATAAAAGCTTTTAAGAATCAAAGAAACACTTCTTCCTTGAGCCATCAAAGAGAGGAGATTACTCTTGAACTCCACTTTGTAGCCATTAAATGTAATGATAGAGAAATAAATATAATTCTGCTGAGCAAGTGTAGTATTAGAAACAGGAATGGCGAGATTACCATAGTTTTTGTATCCCTGTCATGTGACGGAAACGCCAAAGAATAGTTTTTAAGTAGTGACCCACCGAGCACATCTCCTTCATAAGACCAAATGGTAATACATCTAATTTTTTGAACAGTGGAAGAGAGGGTTCCCGATAGCTTTTCTTTAACATCATTCTAACAATTTTTTTGGGCCGTCACTAGGGGTTTTAAGGTTGTTTTATACGCACTGCCCCATGCGGGCAGGCAGTAGGACATTACTGAATGCACCAGAGCAAAATAAGCCACTCTCGAGAGATGCACGGGTAAGCAACTCTTTAATTTAGAAAGAACATACATATTTTTACGCAATAGCTTACTAGTTCTATTTATGTGAGTTCTCCACTTTAGGTGCTCGTCAAAAACAACACCCAAATATTTAATTTATTAGGTTCTGATATGGCAGTATTTGGTGGGTCTTTGTTACATCTTAAAAAGGTTATCATGGATTATCTGGTTATCTCGTACACCTAAAACCATTCTTCAAAGATATTCGACCGCGATGAAGCCGCACAATTCTACTGCTGCTCAACCTCTCTCTCTCTCGCGATGACAAAGTGACTCACCCGTTGCTACATTTAGAACGCGGGATTTGGCGAGTTATGCCAAAAATTTCACAACGGCGACCTGGCGCGTCGAATGTCTCCTTACGCCCCCGTCAAGAAGAATTCAGACATGACAGGCGTTCTTTATCGCGTGTACGTACCTTGTACAAGTCAACATAATCGACTCGCCTCTTCCCATTCGGTCTTAATGTGTTTGGTATTTTCGTCTTTCCATTTGAGTTGGTTTCTTATAAATAAACCTATTCCCTCTCATACGTTCCAAGCAGATATTAGCTTATACGTTCAGATATTAGGATATTACTTGTTCGTGATGTCTAATGATGTTACTGGTTCATCATTCAAAGTGATAACCCGAAACGTTTTATTCCAATTCACCTAATCTTTTTGGAAATTTGTGAAGATACTTAGCCTGAGAAATAATATCTGCGATAGAAGTATTATCAACAGTGAGTCTCATGTATACGTTTCCGTTGTTTGTGAGTCCACTATAGACGGCCAAACCGCTGAACCGATTTTGATAGGGATTGTTCCATTGTGATCGACAAGTTGCAGGGATGGTTTCTGTCGAGGTTCGATTTCACTCACCCGCTTCCTACATCGTCAACGAGGAGAGGACGATACAGATAACTTCTCTGAACGTAAACGAGCTTACCTCGTAAGTAGGGTCACCAAATCGATTTTCCACATGTGAAAATATACAACTACCAATTGAATTTGCCACAGAAAATAAGGTATTGTAACTCTGGCATTGTACATATCGACAGTGAATATACAACAATCTGGCAATGTTTCTAATGACACAGTTTTCATGAGCCGAAAAAATCTTCTTTTCTCTCCAAAATCGAGGATTTGAGGTTTGATAGGTAGAGACCACAGAGGAGGTTTGATACCGACCACAAAGCAAGTTTGATAACGACCATAAAGGAGGTTTGATAACAACCACAGAGGAGGTTTGATACCGAACACAAAGGAGGTTCGATACCGACCATGAAGGAGGTATCAAGTCTGGTATCGGTGTCAAGCCTCCTCTGTGGTTGTTATCAAACCTCCTCTGTGGTCGGTATCATGACTCCTCTGTGGTCGGTATCATGAATCCTCTGTGGTTGGTATCAAACCTCATCCGTGGTCGGTATCAAACCTCCACTGTGGTCCATATCAAACCTTCTGTTTGGTCGGTATCAAACCTCCTTCATGGTCGGTATCAAACCTCCTTCATGGTCGGTATCAAACCTCCTCTGTGGTTGGTATCAAATTGATAACAACCACAGAGGAGATTTGATACCGACCATAAAGGAGGTTTGATAGGTAGAGACCACAGAGGAGGTTTGATACGTAGAGACCACAGAGGAGGTATGATACAAACCATAAAGGAGGTTTGATAACGAACATAAAGGAGGTTTGATAACAACCACAGAGGAGGTTTGATACCGACCATGAAGGAGGTTTGATAACGACCATGAAGGAGGTATCAAGTCTGGTATCGGTGTCAAGCCTCCTCTGTGGTTGGTATCAAACCTCCACTGTGGTCCATATCAAACCTTCTGTTTGGTTGGTATCAAACCTCTTTTATCGTCGGTATCAAACCTCCTTCATGGTCGGTATCAAACCTCCTCTGTGGTTGGTATCAAATTGATAACAACCACAGAGGAGGTTTGATACCGACCATAAAGGAGGTTTGATACAGACCACAGAGGAGGTTTTATAACGAACACAGAGGAGGTTTGATACTGACCACAGAGGAGGTATGATTGCTTCTTGGCTTTTTTTTGGACCAATGACATGCATTAAGTCGTATTCTGCCCAAAAAAGTCATTTTTGGCCAAAATGGAACTTACAGGGTGATCCGCTCGTCGATGCAAAACAAAATTGTGTAAAACTTCACCAAAAATGGAATGAATGATGGATGATTTTTATCTCAATCCGTTCTCGAGATACGATTGTTGAGAGTTTTTTCTAACGGTATGGTCAACTTTGCGATTCCTTATCGATTTAATGGAGAAATTCAAGTTTGAATGCGGAAAAACAGTAGGCACTTACAAAAATAGGCTGTCTAGAACAGGTTTTGTCGTGATTTATCAAGTGAGATCACCCGACGTTACACCAATGGACTTTTTTGTGTGGGGATTCATCCATCAACAAGTGATACACCTCTCTACACACTACAACGGCGAAGATCTAAGGAGAAGAACCTTGGGAGCAACCGCTACACAGCAACAAGGCCTCACATACAAATTGTATGATACAACGTTACGGTTAGATCCATGAGAAAAAGAGCCAGGGCTTGTGTACGAAACCATCGTTGTCTGTCAACGCGCCAACGTAAAATACTGGACACAGCGACGTTTTCTGTGTTCAAAACGTGGCCTTCCCATTGAAGAGTGTTTCTTTGACGTCACCAAACAATGGATCTGCGGATCTCCTGTAAGAAAGATGTGTGAAGCCTCGCACTTTTTTTTTCAAACTTTCCTACATTTTGAGCACATGCGTCGGATTCACGATAAAGATGGGAATCGATAATTGATTTTTTATAAAAATCGATGTTTCTCCACCAATCATCGATTTTTCACAATCGATTGTGAACCTCCGATTTTTTTCCGATGATCGATTGTTAGGCCACGATGCTTCGATGTTTTCTCTACAACCAGGATCCAAAGTTGAAAAAGACCAACAACATGCTGAAAAGGGGGAGCTGATGTTGATGTCTTTGACTTGGTGTTGTGTTGTTGTTAGTGTCCGGTGTAGTGTTTGCGTTTTTCGTAGTCGTTTGGCTTTGTGATTGGTTTTGAAATTTTATGTCTTTACTCTGGCACTCGAAAAACGTTACACAAAAGCGTCACACGAAATCGTCACGAAAATTTCTGATGATTTTCGCTTACAACCGATTCATTGCTACGGAACTTTATCTTCGCCAGTTATCATCGTACAAAAATCGTTCACCACTCGTTGGATAGCTCTCGATTTACCTAACCATATTACGTTAACCACTGCGGAGTGCGTGGCCGACAAGCTGCGGTATGAGCGTGATTGTTTAAATAATTGTTTACACACAGGTGATCATTCTCAATAATTTATATTGTCTATACGAATGCAAGCTTCATAATTTATGATGAACCCTACAATTAAGTATAACAACTACGCTACTGGGGTAGGTGATGTAGCATTGTTCGAAGGTTCTTCAATCACTTCTTTAAAGACATAAAATGTCCCAATGTGTTGCAGACTCGTATGCAAGCATTTAATTCTCGACTGTATCAACAACAGGATGGAGTTGACATTCTTTTGACATTTTCATGTCTTTGCTTTGGCACATAAACTGAAACGGGAAAAATTCGTTTCCTTGATTCACCCTTTCCCTCAGATCACGTCAGAACACAAGCGACAGGCGGGCCACTACGTCAGACGCACCTATGACGCACGAGGGTATGACGTCAGACGGCTGGCAGGAGACTAACTAGTACGTCAAAGCCTATGCCGTAAGAGCCTATGACGTCAGAGGGCTGGCTGGCTAGGTGATCGGGTTTTAATAAGCCTCTGGAATTCCGCGCCTTTTTTAGCCATGCCTCCGAAAAGCACGTTTCCTCGGTGGCCACTTCAGTCCCGTGCGAACGATTATTTTCTAAAGCCGGGCTAATTCTCACACAGGAGAGAAATCGTTTGAAGGGGGACGTTCTGTCCAAACTCCTTTTTTTGCAGAGTGCGCCCGAACATTATTTTTTTTTTGAACATCGGGGACAGTCGCATGGTTTTCCCTAACCTAATTATTAGGTTCTTTAATTAAATACATGTTCTGTAGTATTTATTTTCTTTTTACCATGAATCTTTCAATGTTTGTTGCACATTTGGGTATTCTGCGGTTTCAAACGATTTCGACCAATTTTCCATTTTAAAAAAATTGGGTTGAGACTGAATAAAAAAATCGACTAAAATCGTCGATGATCGATTGTGGAGGGGCGATTCATCGGTGACATAGATTGTGGGCTTCCGATTTTGCAATCGATGGCATAATCGATTGTGAGGGTCCGATGTCCCATCCCTAATTCACGAACTTTTCTCAATCGCTACAGGTCCCACATTGCTGAAACGAACAAAACCCACAATCAAATTTTTGGGGAGATAAATATTTCAATTGAAAGTAACAATCAAAGGGACCATCAATCAACCGCAAATATCCTCTCCAATACACGACTCCCCCCCCTTTCGGGTTGACCAAGAAAAAAATGACAGCCGAGAAGGGGTGAAAATCCCACGGTAAATTGCCTTCAAAGTTATTTCTGACTTCGGCCGAGAAGGAGCTCCTATGATATTATTTCTGAAACCGGGGACTCGTGATCGGATCGCCGGTGGTGTAAGGTGTGCGCGTTATTATTATTAATTTTTAATTTATTTTATTAATTTTTTTCCCATATTACCTACCTCAAATTTTTCGCGCAACAATTTTTTTTTCGAATAAATAATTTTTTGTTTCTCGAAAGTTTCAATTTGTTCGAACGACTTATTTTTATGTTTTCGCGCGTTTAATTATTGTGTTCACGGAAACTTGTGTGCTTCGAAGAAATAATGAAAGGCCGAGGTGAGTTGACAATGTCTACTGTAACAGGTGGGTTTATATTTTTTCAATTTTGAAAGGGTTTGCAGTCAAATCAACAATGGCAATGACAAATCAACAAGTTTAATTGACCGTTACAGACGCATTTGAACCGTTTGTCGATTATTTTCAACATTTTAAAACATTAGTCTCAATCAATCAATTAGTCTCAAATTTTTACTAAACATCAGAGTTAGGAACATTAAACATATATTAGGAATTTGAGGGTTTCCCTGATTCTCATATTAACACATTCCCTTATCCAGCGTGAATTTTGGCATAAGAAATTGTCTCAATTGTGGGTAATTCTGTTGCTCCCAAAGCAATGACATGAGCACGATATCATAAACGATTGTGAATTTGCATCAGGAAAAATATTGGAGTACGCTGTCCAATAACTTCAAGTTCTAAGTAGAAAATGGCAATTTTCAAAAAAACCTCGAGCATCAATTAAGAAAACATCGGTCTTTTACATCGATGGCACTTAAGTCCCCACCGACGTTCCATTCCAACTGCAACTTGGAATCCCGTTTTTTTGGAGATGATGTTGCCAGCTGGCACAGTGACCAGGGCGTATTCCTGATTCAGTTTCCGCCAACATTAGTTTAATCGAAATGACGATTCATTTCAATCTCATTTACGAGCCGACAGTCAAGTTAATTGGAGACAGCGACAGAATCGTTTGCCCCAAGTAACCAGATTATCACTATTTCGGTAACTTGAAGGTGATTTTCATTTTTTGCACACTACTACTGGGCTCGTCAATGAGAAAAGGATATTCTGAGGGAATTGGCATGAAAAACCTCCACGTGTAGCTCCAAGTAGCTGTACCTAGGCTAAAAGGGCGCTATCTGCCCTTAGGGGATCTGATCTGATAAAAAACGGAGGTATAGAGTGAGAGAGTCTATTTCCACGAAAATAATGAGTACAATTGTTAAATCGATTTCGACGATTAGGTCATCATCAGTAACAAACATGAACTGATGATGACCTGATAGTCGAAATCGATTTAACAATTATACTCATTATTTTCGTGGAAATAGACTCTCTCACTCTATACGTACCTCCGTTTTTTATTGAAATGGGTTTCCACAACCTCGTCGCGAGTGATCTAATTCGTATCTGTTCTGATAGTCAATTGAACTACCGAATCGAGAATGGCCCGTTGTGTCCCATGTAAATTTCTATTCAGACCGATTGGGGAGGTTTCACTTGCCATCTGGGCTTATGCACATACTTGTTAGTCAAGTAGGTATGTGCAATAACCACCCATTTGGCTTAGTTAAAACGTAAAAGGCACATTTGGTGGCCCTTCAACATAAGACTCACATTGATTTGATTACCTTCACAGCAGTGTTACAGCTTTTGTAGTAACTATCTAACTGGCAGCTGGAAAGCCCAAAATTTGGTACTTCAATGGGGCCAGCCAAAAAAAAGGTGAACGGTGGATGGATACGTACTTACCCTATCTCTAGTTGATTCAAACCGCTGTGATTTGAGTCTTCTATCGTAAAAACGCTTTACTAGTCCTTCAGGTGAATAAGAGAGTTTTACCGGTCTGATGAGCAGTTATCGTAAATCACTGTTAAGTCTCGGCGGCAGAGACCGAGTTGGCCCAGTGACAACAAGTCACTGCTGAAAACCAAAGAAGATCCTCAATATTTAGTTTGGCCTAGAACAATTTATAACCTTGGCTCCACCTTCGATGAAAAAATAACTCTCGCGAATAAACAAAGCCAACTAAGGTGTTGTTAGAGAAGTTCTAACACGATTTATTATGTATTTGCAGTTTTTGAATTAGCGGAAAACATAAACTATGGCACAAGAGGAACAAAATCACCTCCACCACCACTCCTACTGTTATGCATATGATGGATGTGTGATAACGTGATAATAATTGTCAAACAGCGATGTTCCATACCTAGATTATTTTGAGGTAGGTAGGTACCATGGAGTGAGTAGCTCTATTTATGGAGGAACCAATTGAATAGTGCCTTTCCATTAGACAGTTGATAATCAACCAACTGGGTATTGCAAGATATGGCCGTCTGTGTTTCATTTCGATGTATGCGGATAGGAATAATATTATACATATTATGTAGTTTCAAATAAATTTGCAACACATAATGACTTTGAAACTGTTCCGTCAAAGCTGTAAAAAGTGGCAGTCGGCTATTTTCATTTCATGTTCGAGATTGTGATGTTTTGCGACATAGATCTGCTGTTATCAGACGGAGCCGCGATGGTTTCTACCGTAATTGTCGAGGGTGATGTTTGAATGTTTGAATCTTGTGTAATTGAAAGTATTACTTGATAATTCTCCGCAGAATGTCCGAGCGAGTGCGGTTGGCCCGAGATGCAGGTGACGGGTCGGGGCAGAGCGACCATCACATGGAATCGACCACATCGCGACGGGTCTTCTTCCATCATCGCTTACAAAGTGGAAGTCGCCTATGAGAACAAACCCAGCCGATGGCTACAGGTAATTCAACGGGACTGGGGTAAAAGCACCAATAATTGATGGTCAACAATTATTGTTGACACTAATCCAAATGTTGACACTTCAATGTTAGAAAGCAAAAGTATGAACATGAGACACTGCAGACACCCGAAATCTGCGTCATTCTGCAGATAAGAATGTAATTTCGATATAATTACCATAAATTACCAGGCTGATGTGATAACGATGACTACCGTAAGCAGTCAATTATGGGTAAAAATTACAATTTAAAATCTGATGCTCTATGTTTTTATGAAGAAGAATCAAAACCACAAATTTCAACAGAAAAATACGATTATGTTCGGTGTCAACATCAGGTTTCGTGAAACGTGTTTCTGTTCTAATTGTTGACACAGGTGTCAACATAAAGAGAAAACTTTGGTTAAATGGCATAGTTGCTACATATTTGGGTTGAAATCAGCAAGAGGTGTATCAAAACACTTGAAGTTTTTGATTCTATTTAGTGACACTTGAAGTTGACTTTTCGGTTCCTAAAGTTGACGTGTACTTGTTCTTTCTAGTTGTTAGAACCATAATCCGGTTCTGAGATTCTTGACCACTTGATTAATAGGGATATATTCTTGACCAACCCTCAAGAATCTATCCCTGTTAGAACCATACTTAATTGCTTTATAATACTACTATCAGGAGTCTAAAGTTAAAGAAGGATTCTTATGTAGTTTGATCAATAACATTAAATAGCCTGTTCCTCTGTGATCATGCCAAAACTTACCTATTCATTTTTCAAGCAACCTTAACTAGTTCTTTATTACTGGTCGTTCCATTTTGAAATGTCGGCCTACTTAGGCTAAGCCCATTTTGAGGTGTTCTTTGAATTTCAAAGTTGTGTGAGGGCAAGTAAGTAATCCTCAAGCCGAAGAGGGTCTTCATCAACGTTCAGCTTCCCTCACGCTATGCCACTGCTTTGAAAATGGACATCAACATGTTCAAAAGTATTTTGTGTCCGTTTACCCTAACTAACAACCTCAGAAAAAATAATTGTCAATATTTAAATAAGTGTCTACATTCTGTAGGCAAATGTGTCAACATTTTATTCAAAAAGCTAAGTTTGAAAAAAAGTGCTTTGTGATGATCATCAGAGTTATTTAGACAAATCAAATACCTTCAAACTGTCCACAATGATCTCACAATTTATAACTAGGTACGTGAAAGTTCTGTTTTCTTGAACCCGTGGGTAGAAAGCATGGAATTGGAGAGATGCCTCCCCTATAGTGCCAACAATTGGGGCTTTTATCCTACAGTTTTTAATTAATGTACCCTATCTTGAAAACATTTTCATGAAGTATTTGGTGTACAGATTCTTCTGGAGGTGAAGCAGACAAGCTTTCATTATCGTGTTGCTTTGTATTTCGCTAAAATCTCAACATTACTACTTTTTAGTCTGAATTCCGCCCTTGGTCTTGTCAGAATCCTTTGTGGTTTGAAAAAAGGCCTGAACTGCACAGAGAGGTAGGGCGAGTGATGATTCTGGCATTTGCTCCAATTGTGTCAAATTATTCTAAATTGCCTTGTTATACCAAGAAGAAAACCTTCTAAGAACAGCCCCAGCCTTTGCAGCAGTGGCGGATTCAGGGAGGAGTTCACGACGAAACCCCCCCGTCACCCGAGAGCCAAAAATTGTCAATATTATAGAAGTTGTTTAGGCGTAGCCCAGCCTTATTGTCCAATGGCCACAAACGTTTCACGTTTCGGCTGGATATCTCGATTTTCAAAATAATTACATCTCCCAAATTTCGAGGGGTTGCTCAATAGGTCCACACTGAGGCTGAGTTCGAACATCGACGTCTTTGGCGTGCGAAAGGCGTTTTATTCAAAAAACGCAAAATCGCTCAAAAACATTGATTTGGTCATGTACAAGCAGGAGTTGGGTAGAAATAAATTATTGTCAGTGATTCCATAAACGAAAGAAATGTAATAGAACGAATTAATGTTGTCTGTCAAATTCAATCCACATGTCTATGGAACAAGATGAAAAATACTGGAATTCAATCAGAACAGCTTGACCAATGCTGGATTTTCCTGGTAAATGTACTCGAATTATTTCAAACATAGTCATTCATACTAGCATTAGCATAAGTAATATTCTCTTTACCGAGAAATTATGCAAACACTTCGAGAAATTAAGGATACTATAACGGGGAGCCCAGACTCCTGGCAGGATCCCACCAGGTTCTAGTACATATTTCATGCTGCCAGGCTGATCTTACTCCGGTGGCCTGAGTATTCAAAGAATATCGCCGCAACATGATCAAACTATTCCGATGAAAATCAATGTTTTTCAAAAGTATGCTGTAGGTACTTGTGAAGCAAGACGAAATGATTCTATTTGAAATGATCCGCTTTTTCGAAATTTTTCATTGTTTTTCGGCCGTGTGCAATTAACCTTAATTCCTGGCTACGCTACTGATGTACAAGCAGGAGTTAGGTAGAAATTCAGTTATTGTCAGTGATTCCTTAAACGCCCTATATGCAATAGAAAAACTTAAATAGCTAAAAACTGAACTTAATGAATTTCACGACCCCCCTTCTGAAACCAAATCTGGATGGTTTGCAGCCGCATAGTAACCATTGCCTGATGCTAATAATACTTTTATGATGAGCTACTGAAATTCCAAGAACAACACCACTTATTCTTGGCCCCAATTTCGCCTTTAACTAATAAACGTACTATTTCACTCGGTGACTGAGTCCATATTATGTGGTATTGTATGTGTATACAGCTCGGTATCTGCCCAACTACCCGACTAGAGGCGAGTGGTTTGGAGGAAGGCGGCTTGTGGCTAAGGGTCAGTGCAGCCAACACTCACGGATACGGGCCCCCGACTCAGTCCGGTTACCTTGTGATGCAGCCGGATCCAGCGAAACCGAAAATCCTCACCCCTCTCAGCTGTACAACAATTGATGAGAGCACTCTTAAGCTCTCAAGCCAAGTGAGTTTAACTAGTTGAGAACTACGGTTGACAAGATTCACTAGTTAGTTAGCCAACTATGGTGGGGTTGTTTACACTTTGTCTGTGGAGTACATTCTTGGTGTTGGTTGCCCTTCATAGATCTCCGGGTACCCGATACCGACAGCGGTTTGGTCACGAGGGCAGGACACGATCGAAGATTTCGGGAGGATTCTTATTTCTCGAGACGACGACGTCTACAGTCTCACAATCGAAGAGGCTACGACGGACGACAACGGGCTCTACTGTCTCGAAGCAATGAACTCCGAAGGGCGTGTGACGGGCTACTGCTTTGTCAGCGTTTCAAAGAAACCTGAGCTCAGTGGAGTTGACGAGTCTATATACAGGTGAGCTGAGTACGTTTGCGTTGGAACTGGATAAGTGATTCGAGCTAAGAGAGCATCAAATCATCGATAATTTGAACCCTATTGAAATAGAGGGACTCGTGTTTCTCAACCAGAGTCAGTCGCACCGATGAAAAGAGCTACAACTAAGCTCTAGTCGTATTTCTCCTTTGCTGTGAAGGATCCATTCAGGAAGCCAAACCTCGACCCACAAACAAGAACATTCAAAACCGCCACCTCTTCTATGATCACTGATTACAAAAAACGCATCACATGAAATGTCCCTGTTAGTTAAGTTTTCTACAGAGCGAGATATTAAGAGAAACAAACCAGCTCAATCTCTTGATCTGTCCAGAATAGAAGGTGTAAGTTTTGATTGTTGCCTTAAAAGTTAGAAATTGACCAATATTATGTTCCATTTTGACAATAACCAGAGTGACAATTGAATTCCGTGATTCGATATTCGTCCTTATGAAATGAAGGATGAAATAATCAAAATAATTAAATACCTTATTTATTTTAGTTTTGGACTACTCAGTTCATAAATGTTCCATCTAGAAACCTGGTGGTATGACTATTTTTAGTGAACGCAATCGAAAATCTCCTTTCAAAAAACACTTTTATATTAGTTTGGAACTATTGATTTGATTTTGTTGTAGCACTTAATAGGGTGTGCGCATGGGTCGGAAATTCGAATTTTTGACCCCAAATTCGTTTTTAGCGCCCATAAAAACCCCTTGAGAATCAATTATCTGGTCATAACTCATGCTGGTTAAGTAAAAATTCACATGAAAGAAACGAGCGTTTGAAATATTTTGAAATATTTATAAACAAAAAAGGCAGTTTATACATTCGCGGGTAAGTCATTGAGGATTGATGACGATGAAATAGGGCAGACGATTTTAGGAGTAAGTACCAGTGTAGGTACTGAAACTTCTTGAGACCAAAATCCCACAACTGCGCGAAGTTTCAACTCATTCTAACTGAAGTTTGAGTTATTCTGGCTAAAGTAAAATTTCACAATGTTACGCAAGAAAGCTGCAAACAGCCTGAAAACGGCCACTTGGAGCTCTGCTTTTTGTTCATTTTCTACAAATTCAGGGGAAAGTAATTTTCGCGCATGAGCATCTTCTTTTGAAAAACAAGAAAAAAACTTGTGCACACCCTATTGTAACATATCTGTACAATGGTATGGTGAATATTTGATGTTTATAACATTTTACTACTTAGGAGACCGACAGAAGTAGAGAAGGCACCGGAATTCGTGCTGGGACTGAAAAATCGAAGCGTAGAGGTGAATTCCAGCGTTCTTCTTGGATGCCAAGTCGTGGGATATCCTCTGCCGTACGTCAAATGGCTCAAGGATGGCGATCTATTGGGAGAAACAGGTGAACGCAAGGTTATTTTGAAGATCCCACGGTAAAATTTATAGACCAATATTTTTTATTATTATTATTTCATAATATTTTTTCAAATATTATTTTCTTAATGTTTCGTTTTCATGAAGGTACCTAATCTGAGATGTCGTTAACTGAAAGTGGCCTCATTGGGTAGTCAATTGTATGGATTAAGGTATTTAATACAAGCTGTCGTGTGCCAAAAGAAGAAAAACGAAAAGAAAAAGTCCTAACTACGATCTCAGTGAAGAACCCTCGATTGGCTCCGGATTAGGAACGGCCCTATTTATAACGTTGAGCTTCTGTCTAATTAATGGGACTCGACCCCAATGTCAACGTCCTTGGCAACTTGACATCATCTTGTAAAATCGATTTGAGTAATTCACAAAACAGATGGAAATTTGTGTTTCTAAAATGGACTTAAAGAGTGAGAGATAGACGTAGTCGATTGTTTGCCATCTTGAAAGGAGCGTTGTTGACAACACTTCTGGCATCTTAGTAGACGTACCGTAGCCAAACCTTAAGTTCTATTCCAACTTTTAGCGCTGCGTAGCATATTGCAAATTAGTTCAGAGCACGAGCGTTTTCTGTGTCTTATCACTGAGTAACCGGTTCACTGCAAGGAATAGTTTATTGTAATGGTAAAATAAAAGACTTGCACAACTTGGTTGTTCAGAGTGCGATATTTTTCAACATCACGATTTTTCCATAGAATCGCCCACCTTTCATTCAACTCCACTCCTCATCTGATTGTCGTATCTACAATTAACCTCAAAATTAAACTATAGGCGTAGATCTAAAATGTCGGAAACCGGCCATCATGAGAGATACTTCTGCAGTCGAACCACTATGTCATTACTATTTAATGAAATTGATTTGTTTTTACACAGATAACATATCAATCACCAACGATGGTGAATTCCACAGCATCGAAATAGACTGCGTAGAGCCAGAGGATGCTGGACTGTATAAATGCGTCGCCCGTAACCCGTTTGGAACGATCGAGGCTCTGTGCGAGCTGGAAGTGCTTGTCCCTAAAGAGCCTCCCATCTTCTATTACAGTCTCGATGAGACCAAAGAGGGCATCATTGGAAACACCGTTCGCCTGGTTGCTGTTGTGAGGTGTGACTGCGAGCTCATTCGTCCAACTATTATTTGGTGAGCCCGTACAAAGCCTTCTTCAATGCTATTAAGATTTTCATCGAGATCATTCACCATAATTTTCACTGATTCCATTGTTCCATCAATATCAGCATCAAGAATCCGCGGGTTCTCATCTAATTTACCAGCCGGTAAGAAATGTCTTGTACGTTCTGCACCTTCATAATTACACCTCATCTCTAATCTTTGTAATTTCAACAGAATTCTAATGAAAAACACTCTGCCCTTCTGTTCAAGTACACCAGCTGATCAAAATACTGCACCCCTTCACAATCTATCCCAAGTAACCTTCATTCAGGGATCATATAATTTCTGTTTTACGCCCTAAGATGGTTTTATAGACTATGTACTGCTGCCCTAAAAGATGACGGGCGTTGGCCCGCAAATGTTGCATGTGTGCCAGTAATGCCTACACCATCAGCCGCAGGAGGTTCAATCTAGACTCTGCAGTTTCTATGTTTGTATGTTTCGGTCCTGTGTGGAAATTTAATCTACCCGCACTATCATTTCAATGATCTGAACAAATCGTGGCAAGTGATATAGGTATTATAATATAATCAGTATTCAAATCCTATAACCAACTCCTCTTATTATTGTAATTTTGGCCAAAAATACCGAGAGATTTCGGGCTTTTCTACACCGTTTCCCTAGGGTTATTGAGTTGGCCAACATAACTCGCGATGTCTCTGGGTATAACCATGTTGTCATTAAAAATGCATTGAAAATCAAACTTATCCCTGCTTGTTCAAACTCAACTTAGGTTGAGCAAGAACTTATCGAGACAATTTCTAATGGTTCGTCTTCCGGACGAAATTTTGAAACCATTTTGGATTCAGCGCAGTTCATTTCTGTTCAAACTTTTGATCAATAATGAAGAATCTCTTGACTCAATTTCTGCAATGGCCGATAACATTATCGCACCCTCCCCAGAGTGACTATTGACCACCCTCTTGGGTCGCTCCTGAATATTCACTCTTAATATATAAATTATGTCTCACATAGGACGAAAGATGGTGAAGAGGTTAGGCAGCGTATGGATCGCGTCATGACACACATCATTGACGGGACGGTCGAACTGACCATCGCTCATCTGGGAGAAAACGACGGAGGGTCGTACTCCTGTACCGCCGTATGTCCAGGTGGATCGGCTGTTACCACGTGCAACTTGACGGTGATCAGGGCAGCCACCCCAGTAATCATCCCTAGCACGACTCCTTCACCGTAAGTACGAGTCTTTCCGTAAAATTCAACTGGGCTCACATTCAAGTTGTGGGTTACATTTCTGTAAAGCTTTATGTGCAGCAGAACCTACAGAAGCCTAACTGTAATCCTCAGCCGAATCCAAAGACTTTTCACCGAAATACTCCTTAACCGCTCTTGGGAAATACCAGCACTCACTGAGGTTTTACGAGTGCGTGCAGATGCTCAAACCAATTAAACTACAATTCTATCTGGTAAAATACGAGTATGTCACCGTAAGCTATTTTAAGCTAAGTTTGATATTTGTCATGAACGATACTGGTGGCTCTTGTATCCATTATTCGGTGCTGCTTGAGAAATAATTAGTGCTTCTAAACTTCTAATATAATATATTATGTCCTTCATGTTGTATCAGATACTCGCAAAAGCCCATGTTCGTGACGAGGCCTTGCTGTACTGATGCCCTTGAGGGTGAAGACGTCAGATTCTGGGTGCAGGTAGTTGGTGACCCAAAGCCGAAACTCGTCTGGTACAGAGATAACTTGAAGGTATTTAATCAATATTTTCGAGCATTTTCTACTTTTATATATGGTGATTCAAACGTACTGTTTCATAAGTTTCATGTGTCTATCAATGTTTGCCTGATGGCAAGGGATACTGTGATGGTAGTGCTTGGAGGCTCAAATACCGTGGGTACTATTTCATTATCTTTGACTCTGTAGAATCACGACTTCAATATAGTATAGTTGTTGATTTACAGGAATTGTGTGTGATGCAGGAAGATCACTTCACATCAGCATGTTTAAGAACTACCTAAGTAGATAATTACCTACTGTTTCATCCGCATTAAAAACATTTTTTCCATGTAACTTGAAGAGGAATCTGGGCATAAACCCAAGTCAGGGCCTGTGACAAATAGGAGTCAAATACCGGCATCGTGAAATACCCCGAATAAGTCTCTGTATAAATCAAAGAAAGGAGGACTTATAACACGATTACAGTTTCGTATACTTAATATATTTTAGGGGTGGCTATGGACAAGTAGTTACCTACTACTGATAGCTATTCCTGCTCACAATGCGTCAATTCGGTCCAGAGCCGACAATGAAAGCTGAAACCAAAACGGAGTCAGTTCGAATGACAGAAAGAGGAGAGGCAGCTTTGTCTATGACGGAAGTCACATTGTCCATGGAGACAATAGGTAGGAGCCGGCGATCAAGTGTTAGGCGATAGGTTCTATTCAGGTCACCTCTAGAATATTTGCAAAGCATATTAGCGGGCATGTTGATAGCTTACGCAGAGCAAACAAGTCGTGGGGAAGGAGGAAAAAATGATGACACTATCTGTACACCCTGTAGGGAAAACCTTTATTAATTACGAGTAAATCGTTCGGCCTACCTTGGGGGTTAATTGCCTGTGCTACTCGGGATTATTTGTCCTCAACTCCTAGAATTTTGACTGATTAAATAATTGAACGACTTCAAAATATCATGGATTGAAATACACACATACCACAATAAAACCAATTTAGCTGTTACTTACTGATTAGATTACTATTTCTTTGTTGACTTTGGAACCCATAAATTTATAAGGGTATGAAATAACTCGGTAGAAAAGAGTTTGAAATTATTGCTCCTTCTGGGACGATATCTTGCTTCATCGAGGTTGCAAAATGTAATTATGTAGAACACTCTTGAGTTGCGACCTTATTATTCTGCAGAGCCAAACAGAGGTACCGAAATCATTAACCTACGTAACCTACGTAGCTGAAAAAAACTAATAGGCTTTTGATGTTGTTCTGTGGTACTAATGGTATAGTCCTTTACATGCTCGCAATCCCAAACGAATGAGCGCCCATTGGATCAATTTTTTCCGTGCGGGCTTTTATTCATTGGATAACTGACTTGTTGACATTTTGAACAACACCTCCAAGTAAGGTCTGATGGGTAGTTCAACAGGTAAACATGATCTTTGAAAGCGAGTCAGTATCCATTTTTGTTACCTATGGGTTACGAGTGCGAGTGGGTATCTACCAGTGGATATACCAATGATTATTTGAACTAGCTGAAACAGGTTAGTGACTCACTGGTTTCGTTGTGCGTCGTGTCTCCATTCTCTGGTAATTTAGATCCGACAAATCCCTATCCGAGAATTCCTATTGTACACTAGCGCTCTTGGCGGTCAGCGAGGTAAACATCTCTGTATCACTTCAACATGTTGGAGACATTGACAACTACTGGTATTTCTCACTGATACAGATTCTGTATATCCATGTGTACCCATTTACAAATTCGTCTGTTAGAAAACCTTAATTCTTATTGGGTTACTTATCTAGATTCGTGCAGCATGACCGACCTATACCAAACAACATTGAAGATTGAAATATTTCATGTGGAAGAATGTTGAAATGGTAACGTCAAAGTGGAGTCAAAGTCAATAGAAAAATCGTCGTCTCAGTAGGTACACCAGCTATTCACGTATGTAGTAATGGGCAACTAACCTGATTGTTAACTGACTGATAATACTCATGGATAATACCGTTATAATAGTTGATTAGAGGCATCAAAATGAAGTGATTCATGACCATCAACATCTCGAGTAGTCGATTGCAGTGGATGAAACGTGTTGAAAACATCAACAAAGGAGGCGATCGGTTAGATCTGGGACAGGAGTGCGTTATGTTGAAAAACTCACGACCACTTATAATTATCCGAATTGGTTTGAGAAATGAATTCAAAGGTGAACAAGCGTACAAACAACCCATGATCTCCAAATCCTATACCTACAATCAACATACAAATTGCTTTTTTTCGAGGAGACTCAAAAGTAAGTATATTGTCGAGACCCGCGTGGGGTCTGTCGGGGTTGTTGCCTAATGTCAGTAATATTTCTGCCTTGTTTTGTAAATGTTCCCAAAACAAGACCTAAATTTACTACACCTTATAGTCTGGTTTGACCTCCAAAATTCGTATCTGTACCTGATTGAGCTCTATGATTTGAAGTACCATGACGGGTCTATCCAAACTAATTTCCACGACATTTTGACTTGATGACTCCATTGTAAGCCCCTGTTATTTACTATCTACGTTCGCCACCAACTCCTGGAACGACACTCTACCGTTAGTTCGCTACTTTTACTATTCCAATTGATGGATGGAAGAACCCCGAAAGGCGATAATGCGACGTTTTAAGGACAAACCTTCACTAGGCGGGTTGATTTACGGTACTTTCCCGTCGTCTTTGAGTGTCTTGTCGATAAATATTGGAGACGTACGTTTTGGCCTGGATACCTACTGAATGAGTAGCTTTTTCAACGAAGTGGGTTGGTCGGTTTCTAGAAAGGCGTTGATACTTCCTGCTGTGTATGAGGAGGAGTGAATACAGAGGCGAGTACTTGTTACCTTACCAAAAAGATAGACGCAATATTTTGGCTCATCTCATCCATTTCCACGAGCAGGGTTTTTTCTTAAAAAATGACACTCGTCATGATTTGCCACAATCCGGTGATGCCACTGCAGTAGAATTGAAAAAAAATCGTCACATTTAGTTCGTGTTTTAAATTTACTAAAATTACCTCTTGGGAGCTAACAGTTCGAATGGCGCGACCGAGTTGTTGGCACGATCCGTTTTGACGATAGGATGATTCAGTTTGCTATGTCCCACCAGAGGAGACTCTCTTGCTTAATAAGCCTCGAAGAAGCAACTCGACTTCCCTTTTTAGGGCGCGTCGTTGAGGTCTCGCGGGATATCAATGTCATCTCTCGGTAACTTTGTTATATCCACCGGGTCAACAAGATATCCACCAGCCGGCCGATAATACCTACAGATGACCTGAATATAACAGGTAACTCTTGGACCGATCAAAAGTCATCCAAACGTCGACTTAGATATCCAACTTCGGGAGTTTTTCATTCATTTGTGGTAATGTCCAAGATTTGATCCGTGGACCAACCAAGGTACGTTGCTGGTTGGTTTGGGTTGGTTTGGTTAGTTAACTAAACGCAATATTTTAGTGTTTCACGTGTCAATTTCTTGGAACCTTATTAGTTTAGAAATGAGTGGAATATACCAACCATCCACACATGGCTTTCTTGTGGTCGTTTGCGAATAATCCTCGTATATTACTCCCCAAATGGGACAGGTAGAGGTACACACCTACTTGAAGTAGACGCCCGAGAAGAGGCTACTTAGAACTCGTAATAGTTCCTGAGTGTCCAATTACTACTTGCAACTAGCAATTACCGGCTTGTATTACTGACGGCTATTGTTGACTTAATAACCCGTGTTGAAGTTGGTGGTGAAAACGCAGGACGGAACAGAACGCGGGACGTCTTCTATCTTGACGCTGATGCCGGCCATTCTCTTTCTCGGTTCCCCTCCACTCAAGTTTAGTAGTCATTGCTCTTTGGATCTCTCATCAGACCGCTATTAGCGAATTTTTGTGGAAAAGGAAGCTATAATAGCTATAATTTCGGTATAAGAATTTATGAATTTATGAAATTCGGTTCAGACCATCCTAAATTCACTGCCCAAAGGCACCAAAAATGAAAATATGACATAAAATGTACATACCTATATATTATATGTTCAAATGTATATAAATAATATGGTGTTATGATCTTGATGACTAGTGGATGTATATGGATGCGTTGAATGACCAAATACTAGTCGTTGTTGTGACGGTTTTTATTCACGACGTTTCTGCCCAGGAACTGGGCCCTATTCATGTGGATATATTATGAGATGAAGTAAATGTCACATCGAGGATTTGAACAGGGGATCTATAGGGGGGACATTTACTTCATCTCATAATATATCCACATGAATAGGGCCCAGTTCCTGGGCAGAAACGTCGTGAATAAAAACCGTCACAACAACGACTAGTATTTGGTCATTCAACGCATCCATATAAATAATATGTAGGTAAACATACATAGTTCAAATATATATAAAAAGTTCAAATTTGCACAAAACATCTGTCCTGGCAATCGAAAGCCTTAGTTCGTAGATGGGCAGAATCGGGCCACTCTAAGGGGGGGTTTGGGGGAGTTATAGGGGGGAAACTTACCCATGAATTCCAAAAATGAAACAGTCTGACAAGAGACACCTCACTTTAAAGGGCTTTTTACGCTGAAAACGATATCTCATTCCATACTGTAGCTCTTTGAAGATGGCGAAACGTGGTTGTTACTTGAGAGGTTCATCCCGATTCATCTGCTCTAATCTGATAACGGTATGAGGTATCCAAATTCCAACTTCACCATCGTGTTCGGCATTGAAAAATCTATAAACTGAGGTTACACAGCAAAACATCGAGAGAGCATTTATTATAAAACCAGTAAAATGGAGACATTTTACATAAAACCAGTTTTTTCTTCAAAATTCGCTCTTATGGTCATGCTGCATGACTGTTTATTTTTATTTAGTTTTTTTTTTTTTTAAACTTAATTTCGGCGCTTTTAACCATGTACCTACTCTATGTCCTACTTTGTGTGACTGCATTTGATCAGACGGGACATCTTGAGAGACGTCAAAGGAAGTTCTTGATCTCAGTTGTTGTAATAGCGAAAGGAGGATGATATAATGTTCCTTTTGTTCACTAAGAACGGAAGCCCGAAGTTCGGTCTATTCATCGCAATGATCAAACTTTCGATCAGCAGAGTGAGATTGAGCGCATGAGTTCAACGCAGTAGTTTATATGTAGAGGTAGAAAATTTCAATAGAAAGCTTTAAAATAAATTCCCTGTCTATCCCTGCCCTGGGATTTTAGAGGTTACGCTGGAATTAGGCTGAATCGAACAGCTCCACGAATGATCATCGCTTGATGAATAATCGTGATTAATATCCTAGTAAAATCCTTAAAATCTGCATTAAACGGAGCTTATTGTAGACGAGAGATTTTAGTGCTTGTTTACATCTTAATGGTGTCCCTTGATGCTTACAACGTAGTACTTTTGGTTCAATTTTATTGCTCATAATTTTGCGTCCTTACTGCAGGATGTAGAGAAACATGGTTCTACATCAACATTTCCTCTTGTATTTGTCATTTTATAACTGAACGGATTTAGTGCCATGTTGATCTAGCAATGGTCAAATTGAGTGCGAATAGTCCGGATTTTGAGCTGGCAGGGCTCAAAAGGTTACCTGATGGTTTTCATCGACAACTGAACAATAGTAGTGTCTAGTGTAGCACACAGTAGAGTGTTAAATATAGCACTTCAAAAAATGTTAATCAACTTTCAACGCTCATGATTGCAATGTGGGGAAGCAATACTGTAGTTCATTCTACCATAACCTCCCCAAGGGCCCCCTAGAATGAATGGTATTGCAATTATTCTAGTTATCACAAGCCACTAGTCCACAGTCATACAGCATGGCTATAAGAGCGAATTTTCGAAGAAAAAAAAAACTAGTTTTAAATAAAATGAGACGTTTGGAACATCTCACTCAAATATGGATGATCTTCAACTTATTGGGTAATTATAGGTATTCAAGTATGCAGCAGGTGTGGTGCTCTCTGATTAAAGATCGGTAGGTACTTACCATAGTCGTCTTAATAGTTACTTGTCATCTTGGAAAGAAAACACTCTTCCATTTCCCCCTTGTGTTCTCAATCGTATCACTATAATCATTAAAAAAAATTGTCTCCACTCCTCATTTTGTAGATGTTTCAACGCTGAACACGATGGTGATGTCAGAATTGCGATACCTCATTCCGTCATTAGATTAGAACAAAATCGGGTTCAGCGTAAAAATGAAGTGTTTTTTCCCTCGCTGAAACTCCTCAAACCCCCCCGATTCTGCCCATCTACAAAAATAGACGATTGCCAGGACAGATTTTTTGTGCAAATTTAAACTTTTTATCTCAATTCTATCGACAGTTACCAGCTGGAATAGAACTTACATAAAAATATAAATACTAGCAAATACTCGTGCGTTGCACGGGTCCTTCAGCTGATGCGACTTCATCCCAATCATTCCCCATGGTCTCACGGGGCTGAGTATGGAATTTCAGCGCCATAGGGTGAACAGGAGAGAATTCAGCTATATCGCTCAAGAAGCTGCTCTTTTACCATCCCAATCATTCCCCGTGGATTCATGAGGCTGTGCACCAAATTTAAGCGCTCTAAGATCCACAGGATGAAAGTTAGAACCGACGTGATGTTTAGAACCTTGGCCAACTTTACTGACAGTGGTTCGCGTCGCTCTTGTGAGAGATAGACGCATATTTATAATTATTACTACCATCGTGTCGGAATGCTTGACAACGGAGAGAAGTTATCTGTAACGTCACTCGTGATGTAGGAAGCGGGAGTGTGAAATCCACAGTCCAAATGTCGACAGAATCGATCCCTGCAACTTGCTGATCAAAACGTTGCTGAACCGATTTTTATAGGGATTGCCGTATCAATTAAATCAGCTGTTTGACCGTCTATAGAGCACAAACATATCATTTTTGTTGTCTTTTGACAGTGAATTCAGGATGGTATATAATATTTTGGCACATATACGGATTTCAGTATACAATATTTTTGGAAATTCGAGTTTTAAAAACTTTGGACCGAGAACAATAGCTTCTCTTCGTCGAAAATTCGCTAAAAGTCAGTACAATTCCAGCTCTCAGGGCGCTGGCGTGGTGACGGATCCTCCTCCGGGAGGACGTCTTTGTGCCATCTGTTCTCCACGATGTCATCGTTATCCAGTTCACTCAATAGATCCAGTTCACTGTAGGAAGCGGGAGTGTGAAATCCAATGTCGACAGAATCCATCCCTAAAACTTGCTGATCACAACGTTGCTGAACCGATTTTTATAGGGATCGCCCTATCAAATCTGATCAGCTGTTTGTCCGTCTATGGAGCACAAACATCATTTTTGTTGTCTTTTGGCAGTGAATAATTCACTGAATTATTCAGGATGGTATACAATATTTTGGTACATATACGGATTTTGGTATACAATAATTTTGGAAATTCGAGCCTTAAAACCGACTTTTCGCTCTCTTTTCTCTTTCTCCGAAAATTCGCTAAAAGTCGGTTCAATTCCAGCTCTCGCGGCGCTGGCGGGGTGACGGATCCTCCTCCGGGAGGACGTCTTCGTGCCATCTGTTCTCCGCGATGTCATCGTTATCCAGTTCACTCAATAGAACTCTACGTAAATCTCGGGCATAGACAACAATCCCCTTCTACCCCTCCGCCGCCCTTCCAAACCCCCAAGTTGTCTTCCAGAGTCCCCTAGCGGCGTCTCGGCCGCCCCGATCCACCACACTGATTCAGTCTTCACTTGAACACGGATCCGTGTGGGAGTGCGCTACCCTCAGAATCTTCGCTTGACAGATTACCACCCCTCATCTTACGGTAACGTACCGGAATCAATCACTACGTTTATTATCGTATTTCATCATGACATCATCACGGAGTTTACGAATATCTATCCACTTGTATGTCAGTGTAACTTCCTGAAATACTCAACCATTCATTCACGCAGCATGACTCGCTGAACGAATTTTTACTTCGTTCGAGGTGACAAAAATGTATTGTCATCTCATCACTGGAGAAAAACAAAAAAGTTCCAGTCATGCACCATGAAATGATGATGGTATTTTCTAAGAAATGTACCTTCTTAATTGACTCTTAAACTAGGTACCAAAAAAAGTGTTAGGTCTCGGTATTATTTATGCAGAATCGATCCATATTACATTTCGATGTAGAATCGATCCTCCATTAAATATGCCGAATTCATCTTCAAAGGGCTCTTAAACTCTCCCCCCCCCCCCCCCTCAGAGTGGTCCGATCTGCTCATCTACAAACTTAGCCTTTCGATTTTCGTGCAAATTTGAACTTTTTTTTCAATTCTATTGAGAGTTATGGTCTGGAATGACACATACATAAATATATATATTCAGGATGGTCCGTAACGGATTTTGTATACAATTGTTTCAAAAATTCTAGTTTTGAAAATTTTGGACCGAGTACAATAGCTCCCTTTCGAAAGTTGGCTGAAAC
This sequence comes from Stenodema calcarata, assembly GCA_963920205.1. Classification (NCBI taxonomy): domain Eukaryota; kingdom Metazoa; phylum Arthropoda; class Insecta; order Hemiptera; family Miridae; genus Stenodema; species Stenodema calcarata. Next base: position 17,230,501 of record OY986059.1, read on the forward strand.
GTTCTATAACACCAAGAAGGTTGGGCTTCACCCCAACATGTAGGTAGGTATACATTATCCATAAGTTGCAGACAGGTGGATGTAAATTAATTTGTAATCCGTGTAATCCTAACGAAATTGCGACCCTAGTAAACATTGTAAAAAAATCTCAAGTCGGGGCTCGGTATTTACAGAAGGATATTACCTTCTTAAACCTTAATAAACTCAGATATTAAGCTCAATTTTTGTGGGAGTAATAACAGAAAATAGTAGTAAAGGAGAAAATTTAGTAAAGGAGAATTTTAGTAAAAATAGTAGTAAAGGAGAAAATTTGGTATTTTTCCCCAACTAGAAGGAAATTGAAAAAAATACACATGACTAACATGACTGTTGATATAGTAACATACCTGAATTTCATCGAAATTGTTAGTTCCTGCTGGTTTGAAGGAAACTCGAAAAACATAAGTAATAGGGAAGTACTTTAATGGTTCAGGATTAAAATTAAAATTAAAATTGATTTCATATTCTGAGCTCATGAACAACTTTTGTTCATGAGCTCAGAATATGAAAGCAATTTCTGGAATCGACTAACGATATGGTTCCACATTAATGTTTTAGGGTGTGGATATACTACAGGATTATAGGCGGGTATTATAGAGCAATTATATTTAGCTGGAATCCTGCTGACAAAATAGACCATTTGTAGAAAAAATAGTAAAATGTCTACGGACCTACGCTAATATTTTAGTAGGCCGCTGAACTGCCTCATCTTTTAAAAACTACCACCATACTGAAAGCACCAATCTGTTTTTTTTTTTTTTTTTTTAAATCATTTTGGTTTTAGTGCACTTTTGGGTTCCCTAAGTTGGATACTACTGGGTTAGGCACACAATGCCATAGCCGACCTAATTGCCCGTGTATTTGAACTTGGCCACCGTTGTCCATCAGAATCGCACCCCCCCCCCCCCCTCCCTCCCTCAACGTCACGTAGATTCAGAAAATCTAATTTAAAAATGGTGAATGTTCATACTGGCCCAGCTGGTTCGAACAGCTCATGGTTTCAGATATCGAGTTAATTGATGATTATTAAATTTAAATAAAGTGATTGAAGAGGACCACAATTAATACGCTACTTGGTTCATATTGTTGTAGCACGACGGTTAATGGGCAAAGTTTGGGACTTTTCATCCCAACTCTGGCTACATTTACTACCCCGTTAATTTGGTGCTTGTACGCCCGTTGCGTTTCTGATAGTGGATTCGGAACATTGCAATAAAGTTTTGTTTTCAGATACATTTTTGGATTGTTCTCTATGGAAGCCGATTTAAGAAAAATTTGCCAAAGTCGGGTGGGAGTTGCGGCACGTGAAGTTGATTATGGTGCCACCTCTGGTCCCAGTAAATAAAGTACGTGTTTGGTTTCGCTGCCCAGTTTCTCTCCTTCTTACACATGTCAAAGTAATAGACGAGCGGTTTTGGAAGACCCTCTATTTGTAGGTCACTTCGAAATTTCGCTCGTTAGATCGTGTAAACTCGATGTCTGGAACCGATCGGTAATAGCTGTAATATGTGAGGTTTGGCGTGTCAAAAAAAAAAAAAAAAAACGCGAGAATAAATCATAATAATTATTACTCACCCTATTTGACTAGAAACTAAGCGCATGTGCGACTCACCGACGGTTTCAAAGTTGCCACGGTTAGATCACCAATAACGTAAATCTGCCGGGAACTTATTTGTGCGAAAAATTCAATTTGGGCACCCGTCCAACGTTAGTCCACTGCGGGCCGAAAACAAACCAAATTTATTAAATAAATTTTGTTTCTCGTGGAACTATGTAAATATCGGAATGGTTGACGAAGAGTCAAACCAAATAGTTTATACTTAATGAAGGCTCGGGATGGACGATAATTTGAACCCCGTGACGTTATCTTATCCAACACTTTAGAAAACCATTAACAAAGGTAACGGGTCAAAGCTTTACGACGTAGCCACCGCTACTGCACTGTACTCTTGTCAACCTGTGCTCTCCTTCGAGCCCTTTTTCTAAACCGTTATTTTCTCAGGATTTTTGTGTGTTTTTTGTTTTTGTTTAATCTAAGTCTTTTTCTTCTTTAATTTCTTATTCGGGTTTTTTTTTGCGATGATACAGTGTAACGTTAAATAGAAAGGCTGAGCTGTAACTGGGTCTCGCAAGGCGCTCTAATGAGGTTAAGGATTAACTGCGACTTACGGGGGTGGAGGACTTGAGTCTTCAGCTTCTTCAAAAAGTCTTTCATGTCCTGTTAATCTCGTAGGATGACAGGCACCTCGCTGAGCCTCATAAATGATTGATGACCTGAACTGGGTTGGATGTAAGTTACATTAAGGAAAATAAGATCACGAAAATGTAATCGGCATGACCTCGATAGCAGTGCCTTTTTGAGAGTATAGCGGTCGCGGTAATGGGTAATTATTTTATGAAGTCTCTGCCAAGAGGGTGGGCAGTATAGTTTACCTCACGTACTTATCATAACATGGGCGTGAAGGTACATTAGTTGATGTATTCAAGGTCTGTTGTTCAATAACTGAATCCCGTGAGATTCTTTTTCAGTGATTCTGATAAATACTGTAATTTGTTAAATACATTATTGAATGAGCTGTCGTGTCCGTGTCTGACGGGCAGAACTCGGGATGGATCCATCTGCCACTCTTACCTGTCGCTTTACGGATTATATCTCTTACGCGTCCCTTTACAAACCCTTATAATCTTAAATAACAACAATAATATTCATCTGTCTCACGGGAAGGAAGTATTTAAGATTTTTATAGCTCGGCTTCCCTATAAACTTCCACCCCTATGCATCGGATCAGGAAGTGAACCCCCCTATGCCCAAGCAGCACAACGACGTCGGTCCGACGTCGTAAGAGGTCGGGAAATCCGACCTGACTTCGGGCGACGACGTCGTACCGACCTCACCACGACCACATGCCGACCAATGTGGGGAATGATTTCTTGGTTGTACCGACGTCGCCGCCCGACCTCAGGTCGGGCAACGACGTCGTGCCGACCTCACCACGACCAAATGCCGACCAATGTGGGGAATGATTTCTTGGTTGTACCGACGTCGCCGCCCGACCTCAACTGACTCAATACAAAACCGACATCTTCCGACGAGGAAGGTTATCTCTCTCCACGGAAATCATTAAGATGGTGGATGGTGAAATACTTGGTGTGAATATTACACGGTACCTACCAACTCCCGTATGTAAGTTCATGTCTCTTCAAATCATCCGCGGAGAAAAATTTAACGTGAAATGCTCGATTCTATCTCTCAAAAACCAGTGCCCTTCGAATTTGAGACGTTGTAAATATTTTTTTCAATTTGGTAACTATTGTGAAAATGTTATGACGACTTATTATTTCGCTGGTTTCACTATTAAACTGCTGTATTTCCTTGGTAACTATCAGAGTTATTATTACATTTGAATTTCAGAAATAAATATATTGGAAAATTATTTAAATTAATATCTAACCTCAACCTAACCTGTAATGGAAATGGAAAAAGATGGCGAACTAGGGATGTTCCGATATTGTTACACGATTGTGTAACAAATCTGTAGAGGATCTGACCAGGTCTACCTCTCGTCGGCTGATGTACAAAACATGTACAGAAATATATAGTAACGTAGTTCCCAAACGGTACAACAGAATGAGCGCCTGTAGCGTCCCACCTGCGTGTTATCGCCATCGCCATTTCACTATAGATATCCGACGTTGTGGCGACCTCGTCTATCTTTACTACAGATATCCGACGTCGCGGCGACCTCAGCGTTATATAGTACAGATATACGACGTTGTGGCCACCTCGTCAACCTGTAATACAAATATCCGACGTTGTAGCGACCTCGTCTATCTGTACTATAGATTTCCGACGAATCTCTAAGTCGTACCGACGTCGTGATGACGTTAATATTTGACATACAGATTTCCGACGTCGGATATACTACAGATTAGGTAGCAAGTCGTGAAATCCGACCAATTGTGCTGCTTGGGTGTCCTTCCCCGGTCGTAGAAACATTTAAATACTGTAGAAGGGTTTGAGCCATTTGGATCCATTGAGCCGTTTTTGGGAATTTTAATTTTTTATATTTCGGCTTCCCTGTTAACCCCCACCCCTATGCATCGGATCAGGAAGCAAACCCCCCTATGTCCTTCCCTTATAACGGAAATATATCAATATGGGAAATGGGTTCGATCCATTGAGCCGTTTTGGGGAATTTTATTTTTTTTTATTTCGGCTTCCCTATAAACCCCCACCTCTATGCATCGGATCCGGAAGTGAACCCCCCTATGTCCTTCCCCGATCACGGAAACATTTAAATGCGGTAGAAGGATTTGATCCATTCAGCCGTTTTTGCGTGATTGGAGGACAGACAGACATGTGATATCCTCCCAAAAAGATTTTTGTTTAATTTTAAAAAGATATAACGCTTGAAGAAGGCTTTTTAAACAATTTTAGCTTGAATAATATGGTGAACGATCTACTCGCCATGGCGCCAAGGGGGGATTTCGAAACGGTTACGGTGCTTGATAAGTGGCTAGGACATAATAAAGATATTATCTTTAAGGCTGGAGGAGAACATCATAACTTTTTCCGGCTGATGTAGAATGATATTTGCGAGGCGGGGTGATTTTCATACGGAGTGTTTTTTGGGGTAAGCTTTACTTATACCAACGTTTTTTTCCAGAAACCTCCTCGAAATTGAGGTAGGCATTCGAGGCTGTTCGAAGCAGTGGCAGATAGTTGAACAGATATGTGAGAATAAATGCCGAACCAATTTTAAGTTCCCCATTGTCAGCATTCGGTCGGGGGACAAATTCCAAATTCCTGCAGTCGGATGGCGGACTGATTCCTCCCTTGTTTGCTGTAGATGGCACCTGACACGCTTGATGTGTTAATAGGCCATCTCTCAGCTCCAATCCGTCCGCCCATTGTGCAGATAATCCAAGTAAACATTTCCACCTCCCACATCAAGCTCCTCACATCACCGACTCCGAACTCCTCCCGGGGCCCGACCGCCTCCGCAAACGGGAAGCCGACAGGAAGTCAACAGTTCCACGTCAATAGCAATGAGGAGTTCAATCGACCGTTTCGACCACCGGGTTCATGAGTGCAGGGGAGTCCTTTGAATCACAATCGTCTGTCGGAAACAGCCGGGAATTATTAAGTGAACGTTTAGATATAATTATTAGTGCGAAGCGGGAATTTAGGGAGGAAAACGTTTCGATTTGTCCTGAATTCCCTAAGAATACTCTACAGTCGTCACTTCTACAGCGTATGCTATGCAAGCGCAGATCTATGAACTAAATGGTTATTTTTATCGATAGTTTTCCAAATTTCCGAGGGATAGGATTTCGAAATAGAACTAAGAGCATAGAGTATCATTAAAGCATAGAACCATTATAAGAAAGAAAGAAACGAATACAGCTCATTACATGTTAGATTTTGAATCCTGGTAAATGTCTTGAAATAAATTGAAGGTCTCAGCCGATCTGAAATTTGTTTCACAGTTACAAAGTCTCATTAGATCGAAGCGGTGATTTTTTCTGAATCCAACTGTTCCAAAACTCTAAAACATAATTTTTGTCACTTACAAGGTATCCCTTATAGGCCAACGATATTTAAAGAAATAAAGAAATAAATAAAAATTACTGAAACAAGTGAAATTTAGAATTAGTAGGATTCCCGGGTGGTTCTATGGTTTCAATTTCGTTTTAAAAACGAAGGAGTTTCTATCCCGGGATTTATAAATAAGAAAACAATTTAATGTTTTTCCTTTTAATTGTTATACGAAACTAAAACAAATATTTAATATTTGGGTTTTTTCGTAACAAAAAAAAACCCCTTGGCTCCGTCTCTGGCTCGAAGTATATCTAGCCTAGTCATAGTTACTCAGTCATTGAAGAGAAAAACCTCATGTCTATATTGGGACAACATTTTCGACCGCTAGAGGCCGTTGATAGATTTGGAAACCAGCGGTTTCCCTCAACCTCTAACACTACTTGTTTTAAAAGTGAATCCCGCGTTATGACCCTCGGCCATATGTTCTGCTATGAGGTTTCGGTCTTTGCACAACCAGGCTCAATCACGACTCCTTTTGTTTCGCCCGGGGCCCTCTGGAATGGCTCATGCGCAATAGTAAACGTGCTATGAACATCACCATACCTTTCATTTAGATTTAGTCTGCACGATGGTTTGAGTTGTATAATTTTCTTGATTCAAATTATCAATTGGTTCTCATTGAAAGAATAAATGTATTGCTATCCCTCAAGCTTTTCATAGTGGTCACCACTGGTAGGTGGAGAGGTTCCTAACGGTCCCTGGGTCCTAACCATCCCTAACCATCCCTAACCATTTTATGCCTAAATTGCATACTGCATACTCTGAGACACTCAAGAAGCAGAAAAAAAATCAAGGACAAAAGGAGAGGAATGCTGACTTGTGGTGTGTCACTCCTTCCTGACAACGCTAGACCTCATACTGCCCGTCTCACTCACAACCTGCTAGTAACATTTGGGTGGGATATTGTGACTCACCAACCCTACTCCCTGTAACTATCGGTTTATCATGTTTTCAGTAAATTGAAGGAGGTTTTGGGTGGACAACAATTTTCAAATGACGAGGAGGTCCAGGATGCAGTCGAAAAAATGACTTCATGAGGTGGGGCGGAAGACATACGACGAGGGTATACAAAGACTGGGCCCTTGGCTTGAAAAATGTATTGACCTCAATGTTTCATTTAATTATCGTATATCCATTTTTTGATTTTCAACACATGTTGTTACCATACTTTCTGGCCGCCCCTCGTATTTGATGTACCTGCCAATACGACACCCTTTTAGATTGGGTATCGAGCGAATTAGCGCTCTTCCACTTGACGACTACAGGATATTGAATATGCAAAATTCCTCGATGGTTCGTTATCTGCGTGGGAATTGTAGCTCTACAACCCATCAATAATCGTATAATCGAGCAGGACCCATCACGATTTTAGCAAGTCAGGACACCTATCGATTATCACCGTATGGACGGCTTAGCATCAAAAGTATGTTAGGCGGTCGTCAACTGTCAAACTGCTTTAAATACAATAGGGGGGGGGGTTGAACCACTCGCAAACCATATTAGAAGAGATTTAAATAAAACCCGGACAAGGGTCGTCCACTTCAGATCACAGCTGTCGAATTTAGTCCGCTTTTTTAAACGGAGGAAATATCTCCTTTGACAGCTAAACGATTGTCAGTTTTAATTCGGTCAACTTTCACTCAAATCTACCTTTTTCTCGCACTACGCGGCTGACCTGCTGAATCTCCATTAGTAATTTGAATGCATTTTTTTTATCCAAATGATTAAGGACTTTTTGCACCATTTCGAAGTTTATCACGCTTGAACTAAGCCTATAGACACCATGTTGAGCAGATCAAGTTTTAGTCATTTCCTCTCGTACTTTCTACGGGTTCTGCATTTTTGAGCCCTTCGCACTCCAGTTTTAGTGAAGTCCACCGCTCGCCTGGCCGTATGTTGTGTGCTTGATTACACTTAACAAGAGTGTGGGGTCTTAATTAGTCGTCATATCGCCATTAATTCGCGCCGTGACTTCCGAAGTAGAAATCTCAGATCGCGAACTACTTGGAAGTCTCCGGGCCTATCATTAACTTTAGAAGTTATTACTAGCCAGGAGCTCGGCGAACGGGGTACTGCACTGCCTGCTCCCTCATACGTCATCTCGCTCGGACTCTGCGAGAGTAAGGTACCAACTGTATCCAAAGAGCCCCAGCTGACTTTCCATATAAGTACCTCTTTTTATATCCGGTAGTTCTCGGACCTGCCTCACGCTTAGTAACTGGACCAAGGAGAGAGGCACGCTGGCGCAAAATGTCAGAACATTATTCTAATTTATTTTTATTCACCCCCTTCCCCATCCAGCTCTTTGGAACGTTGTCGAAACCTTCTAATTGGCGTTGTTTATTGCTCAGCTGAACTCTACCAAGTGTTTCTATTTCTCTTTCTAGATTCTCGACAGTAAATTTCTTCGTGGTAATCAAACCTTATTACTTGCATTGGGCACAAGATATTGTACTTAGAACGCTCGGTTTGACCTTTAAAAACTCACGTGCAACTTTACTTCTTGAATTTATTCTTCCCATTTACTCCGACTTTCAGAACTCCACGAGGAACCCAAATTATATTTAAATATGCTACCGCGTCGCACGGCAGAAATTCATCATCCTGGAAATCCATTGAGTGTGAGTGGCAGTTGGAATTAACCTACTCTCAACACATTCAACCTTTCATTTTCCTCCTCAAAGAACCTTGAATTCGTAACGAATCTGTTGATTCAAACTTCCTATTCAAGGTTGAAAAATTAGTTAAACTGTAACAAAACATTATTGTCAAGATGAAATAAAAAGAAGAAAATGGAAAAGTGCTGTGTGTTTTTTAACGCTAAATACGACGGTGAAGTCAGAATTGCGATATCTCATTCCGTTATCAGATTAGAGCAGATAAACCGTGAAGAATCTCAAGTAACAACCACGTTTCTTTACCTTCAAAGTGCTCCAGTTCAGCGTAAAAACACCTTTAAAATGTGGCGTCACTTGTCCGACTGAATTTATGGGTAAAATTCGCTAAAAGGTGTTGTTTAGCGCAGAGGGTGATGGGTGGTGTTAGGGGTTTTCAGTGTGCTGAATCCAAATCTTGAACCCATTTTACGCTATGAGATCTAGTTTTTGGGATGCAGCACTCATTGGAGTGTTGAATATAGTACCTACTTCAAAAAATCCCAATTAATGTTTCACTTAAACCACTTTCAAGGTGCAGAATCCGAATTTGAAACCCGATTTTAGCCATCTTCCTAATGGTAATTTCAAAAAGTACACTGAAAAAAAAACCCAAAAAAACTTTGTCAAATGGTATAGCGAAAAACTGGGTTCAGATTTGGATTCAGCACACTGTACAACCCCAACACCGCCCATAATCCCAATAACCCCAAAACCTTTTTTTTGTTGGCCAGTGTTATGAATTAGACTGGTGCACTCCATCATAAAAATTAGATGGTAAATACCTTTGTAATGCCGACAGATTGCGTGAATGAACATAATCATTAATGTACCTGGGTGCAAATGAGATGTTAACATTCATAATATTATGATTTGTGGACATGACGTTTTGCGGCTGGTCATTCCTACCGATGAATCGTTTAATTGGTTATAAGCAAGATCAATATCACTGTTGACTTTACGTGGGAAGATCAAGTTCTTGCCCGTAAAATATGTGGGTTGTTACCTTCCGATAATAATACGGCCAGCGCGTGCCTCCCAATGACAAGTGGGAGGTCGGAGAAATATTTATGGGATTCCAAAGACCCGCGGACCGTCCTTTGAAGGTTGAATCCCGATAAATCACAATAATATTTCATCTGAGGGTTCGAGCAGGTGAATTCGGTGCTAATCATCGTTTCATCTGAACCCCTACGGCTGTATCAGGTACATGTATTTGGTGGTTCGCTGAGGTTTTAAAATGGATATACCAAATCGTGGATCCTTTGTTACACTTTTCAGGGTGTAACAATAAACCTCGAACTTTCGATGGAAAGTTATCAAGTTATCAAGTTACTTGAAAAAAGTTATTACTCGAAGGAACTGCTTGATTAATTAAAAGTTGCCATAGAAGCTCGTCATAAGAAAATACCGAGTTTTTCGGTTGTCGTTCAAAACTTTGATGGCCCAGATAAAGTACACTCATTTTACAATCACAAGGTAAACATTAAATGTTAGAAATTTTCTTCTTCATAGAATGCGTGATGAATTGATAAATTCCTTATATCGCTGGAGAAGGTTTGCCTTCATGAAAACATGAATAATAACTGATTTCAGCGAATTTTCGAAGAAGAAGAAGCTGTTGTTCTCGGTCAAAAGTTTGTAAAACTCAAATTTCCGAAAGGTTTTTGTACCAAATTCCGTTTCAGACCATCTTGAATTCAAAAAGACACCAAAAAAATCATGTGTATATACGAGTATTCTCGTATAATATACGAATATTATGTGTCATATACGTAGAATATTATGTGTCATTTCAGACGATAATTCTCGATATAACTGAGATGAAAAATTCGCACAAAAAATCTCTCTTGGCAATCGGAAGGCTAAGTTCGTAGATGGGCGGAATCGGGACAATCGGTCTCGGGCAGTTTTTTGGCGACGAGGGGGTAATTACTCATAAATTGATCTCGCACCTCTCAAATTTTGTTTTCAAATACCTATGTGTTTTGATTATATAATCATTTCAGTCTGAAACTTTTGAAATCAACCTTCCACCTGATGAGAAGCTCTGTATTGTAATTGGCGCCGTTTAAAACTTACTTGAATCACCATCAAGATAAGGTTTTGAATGATGGTGGAACATACTGCAACGCAAAACAACGTAAGGGAACCTACCTAGTTTCTACCTTAAAAGGACAGACTCTACTCTCGGTCTATTCCGCCTTGGGTTTTGGAGGTTTCGGAAGGTCGAAATTAATAGGCAGAGAGAAAAAAAATTAGTTGCGTTGAAACTCCTAAAACGGCGAATTGAATTGAGGTATCGAGCAAAGTAGGTAATCTCAACAATGATAGGGCAGGCTGCGGCTAGACGCGAAGTTTGGTCGCGTCATTATTCCGTTTCTGCGCGTGAAATGATATGTCATGGGATGTTGCATCTTTGAAAGCTATTTAGGGTTAAGGCGCGTACGCTAGATATTCGATCGAATAAGTTCGACAATAAATATTGAAACGACGTTACAAAACTCGAGGTATGAACTGCTCAACGGTTTCTTTGACCACATAATTCACCCTGTTTAAGAGAAGGGCTCTCGCACTACAGGTGGCGCCAAGAACAGAACTTGGGTGGTTGTTACAAAATATGAACATTTGATGAATCATGGGATGAGTTACTAGGTACGTGTCAGTGAATCCTGTAGGAACGGAGGATGATATCGTTACCACCGCGGCAAAAGCGCCAACCTTCTTTTTTGGTCATTTTAGTTTTTCAAATTCATTTTTCATTTTAGTTTTCAAATTTTTCAAAAAATCCACCGGGAATTACGTACGTTGGCTTCTTCCATTGTGTGCCTAATCCACGGTACCGAAAAGTGCATTAGAAATAAATGTTACAGTCATGCAGCATAGCTATAGGAGCAAATTTTCGAAGAAATAAATGGGATTTATGTAAAATTTGCTGTTTGGAACATCTCATTCAAATATGAGCAATCTTAAACTTATTGGGTAATTATAGGTATCTAAGTGAGCTATTCGGTTAATTCGGTATGCATCAAGTGTGGTGCTCTCTGACTAAAGATCGGTAGGTAATTACAATAGTCTTTTATATTTATTTATAAATGGATTATACTCGTAAGATGGATTTTAAGATGGATTATGATTTCAAAGTTTGGAGTTTAAAATTTTTGGACCGAGAGCAACGGCTTCTTTTTCTTCGAAATTTCGCTAAAAGCAGATTGGCGCTTTTGACGTGGACGTGACGATATTATCTGAATAATAAACTAAATACAAAAAACTGTAGTTCCATACTAACATTTAAATTTGATTGATGAAATTGGCATTAAATATTGAGATCCACAAATTACTCTGGTAAAATCTTAACCTCGCTGGCGGATATACTAAAGAGGTGTAAGTAGGACAAATATGAACAATTTATTGTTTTTTTTGTTTTTTGTTTTTTTTTCTTCTTTAGAAAGACCTATTTACCTTGTTGAATTGGTGATGACGATGATGAAAGTCGTTTTCCTCAATCTGCAAGCGATCAACTGAATCGATTTGTTCCTTGAATGTCATCAATCGTATATGAAGCCTTAAACAAGAAATGTAGGTCGAGAATTTCAACGTCTTCATTTTCACTCTATTCCGTCTTATCGAAGGCATCTTAATTGGATTTTTGCTAAGACTGTTATCAAACTCTCGACCGTAAACTACTTCCTCGGGTTCGGTCTCAGGATTACCCCCGCGGGATCGATCGGCCATTTAAAGGGTGAAACGGGTCATTTATCAAGCCTCCATGTTCTATTAACCACGTCGAATGCGCCATTACAACTATTTTATGAGTGGGGAAGAGTCATAATTTCAAAGCGACGACGTTCAATGACATTTCAACCGAGCGGCGGACGAAGCCGAACAGGTGAGTTGAACCGAGAGGGAGCAAAAGCGATCGGATGAAGAGGGTCGACAAAGTCTAGATGACAATAATGTCAACTTGGTAACCACGTGGTGTCGATGATCGCAGTGGAAGGTTATAGCAATAGTGACATTGTAACCTCCCATAAAATGATGCTATGGTTGAACCTGCGGCTCCACACCGGCAGACCATCACTTTTCCACTATTTTCTATGGATTGATGATGATTGATGATCAGTATTCCACATCCAAACAAAGTTTACAAATCAAGCACCTATTTGGCCGCCTGATTCAGACGAAGGATCAAATTGTCACCCTTCAATAGCAAGAGATTCAATGACAGATTATTTTTGTGTAGCGAGAAATACACATTGATCCCTAATAAACAATAATTAGTAGACGGGAATCAGTGTTTACCAGATTTCCCCCCAACTAAAATGAATGAAATCCAAGTTTTTCCGAGTCAAATTCAAATTTTTCCAAATGAAATCCAAGGTTTTCCATTTCAATTCAAGGTTTCCAAGAACTTGGGTTGTCAGTGTTTTGCATGCTGAAACCTATTAAAATTCATGCAGCATGGCTATAAGAGCAAATGTTTGAAGAAATAACTTGTTTTATGTAAAATGTATTCGGTTTTATAACAAATTTCGTCTCCATTTTTTGCCGAGTAACACCTCCTTTATAGATTTTTCAACACTGAACACAATGGAGAAGTCAGATATCACATTACGTCGTAATATTAGAGCAGATGAACCGAGAAAAACATCTTAAGTAAAACTTTTTGTTTTACTTGAGATGTTTCTTCATCTCCAAAGTGCTCCAGTTTGAGAACGGAATGAGATATCGCAATTCTGACTTCACCGTCGTGTTCAGCGCAAAAGACCTTCAAAATGAGGTGTCATCTGTCAGGTTGTTTCATTTTTGGAATCTATGGGTAATTCCCCCCCCCCCCACCACTTAAACTCCCCCAAAACCCCCATTAGAATGGCCTTATTCTGCCCATTCTCTTTCGATTTCCAAGACATGATTTTTGTGCAAATTTGAACATTTTATCTCAATTCTATCGTCTGGAATGACTTAAATATTTAAATATTTTTTGTGTATTTTGGCATTGAATTCCGGATGGTCTGGAACGGATTTTTGTATAAAATGTTTGCGGTAAATTAAACATTTAAGACCGAGAACAATAGCTTCCTTGCCTTCGAAAATTCGCCAAAAGGTGTAACCTAACTTTTGGCTATCTCAAATCCGAACGAACGATTTTTGTAAACACTTCGCATTCCACTAGCTCGTTGCTCCTGTTCCCAATATTCAGGTCCTATAGGTACCCAAACAGGGCCCACTTGTTCATGGATGTTGCGTGTATCCATCATGCAGTGAAACGTCGGGTAGAAGAAATACCTTCCACCGTATTCACCACAGCTGAAACAGGCAGAGAAGGTATTTTAGAAATCTTCTCGGCGAACGGCGTGATGAGCTCAACTCGTGCGACGTTATAAATCAAACTGTAGCAACATTCACCAGCACAGATTGTGCAAATTATGTCATGGACGTGATGCTACAGCATCCAGAATCAGCAGCTGGCGCCAATTTGCGTTGAACTGTGGAAAGTAATATAATATATAACATATTATGTGTAATTTCATATGTAATTATAGAATTGTACATTATAAAGTTTTTTTTTTTTTATTGTTCTCAATGGTTGTTAGGTTATTTGGAAAACGTTGGTGTCGTTAAAAAACGTTCACTGAAAAAATTCTCTGAAAATGGTACGTAAACCTTGAGTTGGATATGGAAAACCTTGGATTTCATAAGCAAAAACGTGAATTTGACTCGGAAAAGGTATATTAATTTCGCCTTTTTCCTCCAAAATTAACACTTTCACACTTCTCGGTTTTGGGGCAGGTCAGGCCGTTCATAACCCAATCGAGTTTGGTGCGAACCCGCTTTGAAAAATCCTGTTGTAATTGAGCCGTTCAGATCTCAAGGTGCGTCTCTTAGCAACGGACTGATGGAAAGAACCGACTGAATGGAGGAAGCGGGTGGAGTAACTCAACTCCAAATTTGGAATTCAACTTAGTGAACCGCGGTGCTCTCCTCATAATGTCGCCGAGGGGTGGCCGGATTTGTTTTTAAATTTTTTTTCGAGATGCGAACGTCAAAGTGAAAGGCGACTGGTGAATTATGCCAAATGATTTATAAGGCCCTGCGAGATTATGTGTAGAATATATTTTTGCGCTGACCACCTTGTGATTTCGTCACGCGAAAACCGATTCGAAATTTCGTCACGGCTCGTTTTTTTTCAACGGTTTAATTTACACCTGTTGACCATGTTTCCAACTCCTCTGATTTTCCTTCAATTGATTGTTTTCGCTGTGTATTTCATAAATTGAGTCTGATAGTAAATTCAACCAGCTGAAGAAAAAAAAATTTGAATCAGACAAATATTTTGGGAGTTATAGCGAAAAATGGGCCAAAAACTTGGGTTTCCCAACAACGGGGTTTTTGGCGTGCTTGCATCGGTATTTTAAGGGACTTAATAAACATTTCGTATATGATGTCTGAATGTGAAATTTCTAGCTTTCAGACGAAAAACGTTTTGGATTGGAGGAATAGTTTCGGACCTATAGTCAAAGAGACCGACAAAACGTTTTTTCGGAGAAGTGGGACTTACCGCAGGTTTGCCAATCTTTGAACGCGTGTGGTGGCCAAACTGCTGGAACGAATTTAATGGTTCATGGGGTTCATTGACGCAGACTTTAACGCTCTTTAAGAAAGTAAAGCATAATATTATGGTATAAAGTCTCTTTATGACGCCGTGCAGATTCCAACTCAGTTGGGTCCTAACAACATGTAAAAACAATCGTAGATACATGCGCGTATGCAAAGTTTGATGTCTTTATTGTTTGGGCTAGTATCACATCAACCTCAAGACAACAAGTGGTTAACTCCTTTGACACTCCTCCTCCTTCTCCGCAACCTCAGTAACTCCTGAACCTGCATTTCCGGCACACTAGCCATTTTGTATTCTAACGGAATAGCAACCTGCCATTCTCAGTGTTTGCGTTCGAAGTACCACACACGAGTGCCGTAATTCCCACTAATCTCAACGCAGCGCGCATCCAATATAAATTTAGCTACAGGACAGAGACCAAGGCAGGGCAAATATCAATTTATCGGCGAACCGTAAGTCATCCATAAAATCCAACCTCCAATTCCCGACATCTAACTGACCACTTTCATCTTCACACAGCGTGGCCGTAGAAAACTCAGTTGAGAGCTGTACGATCTAGGGTTTATCCACAATAAATTATTTCGTCTGACGCCTAACATACGAGTATCACCGTGGAACGCGTTCTCTCCTGCTGGCTTCTTATAGTGCCGAGTTACTCTCTATGCAGCAAACAGCACCTGCATAGAAAATAATCTGGCGGTTTGAGAGTTGTACATTAAAATATAAGGGCCGACGATCAGCAAATGACGAAAAACTCATTACAAAACCCTGAGTGGTTTGAATCAGCTTTATTTTCTATCAGGGACGACGTAATGAAGAGTGGTATTAGTGGGAAAGAGGAGTGGAATGTTGTGACAATTCCATTGAGAGAAGGTTGGGGATGGGTAGGGATAATTGAGGGATGGTCTATTCTAATGGTTCATTATTGAGAATGATAGACCAAAACTACAGTGATCTATTTGAAGTAACCGAGCTGCAACCATTTATGGAGGTTGGGACAGTTTTTTGGTCGACTCCAATCACCAAGGTTCATTATTCAACAAAAAGAAATGTCACCTGAAAAAAACATTGAACCACTGGCAAGTTTCTAGAGGTTTTATAGATAAGTGAGTTCTGGAGTGGGGATTTTGACAGCTAGGGTCTCAATGAATGGAGTGTTTTAACGAGTGGTTAACGGTTTTCCTGTAACGAAAACTAACGGTGTATTTGGTCTGTCGTTTAAATCTGTCACCTGGGGGTCTGAGTGTGACCCCGAGAGAAGATACATGAATATCCATGTGAAAATCTAGTTCTCGGGTCCGGCCTGGACGTCTCGGCCAGCATTCGTTTTCGGGCTTATCTACCACTCTCCCAGCTCTACATGCTATACTCAACACGCCTTCCCAAAGGGATAAAATGAATTTATCTATAGGAATTCTGAGCTCCGAATCTCGGAAATGTACAGTTTTTTCAAACGCTCGTAAGCCTAACTGAATCTACCGGTTAATATCCCACTGTAATCCCAAAAGTCCAACGGTATGACCAAAAAAATTGTTTACAGTGACTCATGGTGTAAAATCCTCGTTGCCGTGCCAAAAGCAGTGGATCTTTCAGTATAAAGCGATGTTTTTCGCGAAAATCGACATTTTTACCATAAAATGAGTTAGGCAGCAATCTGTCGTACTTAGTCTCGCTGAGTCGAAGGATTACTCAATGTATTCAATAATTTGGGCAATCAGTTGATAATAATTTTTTTGTCTAATTTTGGCCAAGCCTTGAAGGTAATCTTTGAATAGGTATTTGGGCTAAGTATGATGAAATGTTGAAGGAACAACGGGTCGTTGAGGGTGTAGGAGTTGCTAAAAGCCGTCGCACGACGTATCTGATTTCTTGTTAAATGCGGCCATTGTTTTCCTCTTTGAGGTATCGTAACGGATATGGTACGCCTCACACCTCCGGCCCGACAAGTTTCAAGCGACCCAACGATGTTCCGGGCCCCTGAGCTTCCTCTGGCGGTGTGGCGACATGTCTTCTAAACGACAGGATAAATGCTCCTGTTCCATCAAATTCTATTCGACGACTCTTCATTGAAATATTGTCCATAACTGGCAAAATAGGCGGAAAAGCTCCGTTCTTACCGCATTTCTCCGTAGAATAACCTTGTTTATTTGTGTAGATACGTCGAGGGCATCATAATTCTTTGGGAAACGACTGAAAAACAACTTGGTTTATATAATGAAAATGATCCATTTGTTAAATTCAATTCAGAAATTATTATCTCAAATTATTTGAATTCCCCAGATCTTTTTCTTACTTAAGGGTGGGCCAAAACAATCAGTGCAGTTTAAAGGGCGATTGAAGAAAGAACGGGAATTGCTACGATTTCTTCTCTGATTCGGGTTTGGTCTCTTCCAGAGTGTGAAGCAAGGTGTTGGAAAACCCAATCTTTTCCGTTAATACACCAGCACTACTTTTTGACTTGTAATTCCGTTAATTCCCTTAATGTCCACTTCGCACGAACTGGCTCATTGCACAGTGTGTCACATATATGTCACATCAATAAACAATACATTGTTTATTATTATATGATCAATCATCGCTCGTTCGCAGTTGCCAAGTACTCTGGATTTCTTCGAGAATTCGCTAATAATAAAAACATCCCCCAAACAACAGATCTCATACATAATATAGGTTAGTTGGATAGAGAGAACTCGTCAGTTGGTAACGGGCCTCAGCCGATAGGTAAAGCAGAATCGGTAGATAGTAAACGCTGGGAGTTCCAATATTTTATATCAATTACAAAGAATATTTGATACAATAATAGTTTTTAATTTCGTTTTTATCGTCCCTTTCCATTAATTTTTCCAAGTATACTTAAAAAAGTACTATAAGTACTATTTTACCTTTTTTGGCTTTTAATAACCACCAAAGCTATAGAGTATAGAGCTTTGGTGGTTATTAAAAGTCAAAAAAGGTGGTGAATTGACGGAAAAGATCCTGAAAACCTTTTCCAAATATCCGCACAGTAGTGGTGGTCAAAACAAGGGCTTTCGAATCTCAAAACCGAAACTTGAAAAATCGGATCTCGACACTCAAGTCGAGAAACTTTTAAACAAATTACTTACCACCAGTTGTCCTGAAGTACAACATGCATAAAGCCTATTTACTTGCCTGGTTATGGTAATGAAAAGTAAATCCAATCATGTACTTCAAATAAACCATTTGACTATTCCCGTAAAAACAAAAATTGTGACGCGACAAATCACGGTAGTTTCGATTCGATCCGATCGAAACCGAAACTTTCCTAAAGTTTCGATGTTTACGAGATTCGAGTCACCCTGGTACTATAAGTACCTATGTATTTTCAATTTACTGGAAAGATAGTGGAACTCGTTAGTTTACGGTTCAAGATACCTACGTAAAATCCGATTATTGAATAATATTGTAATAACTCAACACTAACAATTACTTAAGACTAGTTGTATTTGTTTATATCTCAAAACTCAACACCAACGTTTTTGGTCCCAAAATACTGGTAACTAACAAAACGACATGGTACTTCGTGTGGATTTACCCTATTATTATGGCAACTCGAACAAAACACCAACTTGTCTACATTCACTCGTCACACGAGGTGGTAGCAGTTTGAACGGTTACGAAAGTTAATGATAACGCCCTCTCTCAAAACAACGCCGCCCATTAGAATAGAATTAGCACAACGGATAATAGAACAGACCACGTGCTCGAAATGGGTAGCAGGTATTTAGTGACACATAATGAACCTTAATCATTGTTCGTTAGTTGGATGAGTCGTAATTGTTAGGCCCCCGACAGACGAGTTTCACGACCGAGCAGGGGAAAGTATCGTAGTGGTCCGTGGCCCACGGGATAAAGGCCAGTGAAGTGAGCTCCCGGTTATCCTCAAATCATATTTGTTCTCAGTTTTCCGCTATATTTGTTTATTTTTGTCCTCCAAGACGATATTTGAAGAATAGAAAGTATTATCATTCTAATTCCGCATGTTAAAGAGACGAAAGGTCCAATTTTGGCCCAGTTTAAAACAAAAACATTAAACATGATGCATGATGCAACATGCACATGCAACATAAAACATCATTGCGCAATTATGTTGCTAAATGTAGATAAATAATAATTACTTAAATTTAATTTGTCAATGGAAACTACCCCCCTCATAGATCAGGATCTGTGCCATGGGGGGGGGGGGGGGTGTGTTACAGGTCACATAATGACTTTTTATAGGAGAATATGCTGAAGGAACTGAGATGAGCGAAGGAGTCAGGAATAGATCGTAAGATAAATGGCAGATTGTAATAGAAATGTCGGGTTGTGGATTGTAAGCGGCTTCCTGGTATTGGTATTACTGCTTGAGTTGTGGGTCTCAGTGTGTGGGATGAAGTATGTCCACTATGATCATTACCAAAGTTTGTGCCTGCTACCTGATATGGTATCAATTTCGTTTCTAGGGAGCAGTAACGAAGCTAGGAATTTCGTGGGGTTCCAAAAGCAGGGGAGGTCAGGTTTTGACAAACAGGGTACTAAATTGGGAGTTTTTAAACTGATTTTAACACTTTTCATAATAAAAATAAACTTAATTTCTATGAAATGTTTTTTAAATTCATGATTTTCCAATATTTCCTAATATGTCTAATATTTCAGGAAGGTGGGGAGGGGGGGGGGGGGGGGGGTTGGCCGGACCCCTGGACATTCCTCCATTCCTTCTGAGTATATTTCACCTCCATGAGTATATTTCACCTCAATCAAATTTCTATAAATCCGAGTTATTCATTTAGTGTTACCCGCTGCCACGTATGCCTATTTAGCCATTTGATCCTACAACATTTGGCATAGAAGTAGGTCACAGGTGGAAAAATGTGTATAGTAAAAATAAAAGCTACCTCTAATAGTTAGCAATTAATGGGGTCCATATACGAGTATAATCTACATTTGACATCATTTCTCTCTCTGAGGTGGATTGAGAGTGGGAAGGAAGATTTAATGCTATATGCGATATAAAGAATTTACTTTGTATGTAAAATTCAATCCGTATGTCCATATAAGTTAGGTCAGAACACAGTCTGGATCCGCTTCTATTCTCTCTGTATTGACCACCTACTTTATTCATATTTACATTGACTCTCCTATTACTACGGCAGATTTTGAAAGATTATTCTGGAACAACATCATGAAATATTGATACCTAATGCCCCCACCTCTTGAAGTACTGTTATTCTTTTTGTAACTTTAATAACCACTTACTAGTTTTACATGTCGTGTGAGTCACCAATTTTCGATTTTTGACTATCGAAGAATTATTCTCTAACACACTGGCGTTTCCTATTATTTCAGAACGTTTGTCCCACCCATTCAATGCAGAATACTGCTATATTTGAATATAGCGGTCATATATATTCAAATGTAGCTCATGAGCCGCTATCAGGAGTTTCAAAGCTACAAAGTTTTGATAATCTCAACCCTCATTTTTCAGGTCTTCCTGTTAAATGAGAGTCATGAAAGGATCCTCCCGGGCTCGAACGGAGGTACGCTTACGCAAACAAAACACCTCATAACGAACTCCGCTGAAATGTAATTAATGCCAAAACCATGTGAGCGACGTTGGCATATTCGAGCTTTCAGATTAATAGTGGGCTTACCTTGAAAATTTAAACCAACAAATTTTGAGCAGATTAACATGTTTCTATAGTCGATCTGAATGGGTTTGATTTTTCATAACGAAAAATACATAACCATACACTTCTACGCCAAAATAACGAAGAACCTCAAATATTGCGAATTTCTGGCAGGTGGAAAAGGGTCCGTACTTCGGCCTTTATTCCGTAGGCCGCGGTAGAGCTGAGACCCAGGAGTCCAAGAGTAGACGTACCTTGTTATTCAACTGTGCCAGATGGTCTCTCCAAATGTGAAGGCCGCTTCAATGGAAGAATGGTCGGAGGGGGTCGTTACTATTGCAGGTCCTTATTCCCCAGAAACGCTTTTTGTCTAAATAGTTTTGCGACTGCAAAATCCGCAAATAAACGATCAAACTTGAAGACTACAGGGTGAAGAATACACGCAATTTCCGAGGGAAACTTGACTCTCCTGAACATTTGTGAAAAAGTGAGTTACCCCGTTTTTCCCCTGTAGTCTTCACTTATTTTCTCTTATTGTATTTTTCAGCACTGTCTCTTGAAAAAGAGTATTCCAAGCAGAATAGAATTTGATTTTTGTTTTAAGAAATGCGTTTATTTCCAAAACTGCACAAGTAATGAGCAACGTGCTCCCCTATTCAAACTGCGCTTGAGTTGAGGGAATGAGTTGCTGGTCAGACTTAGTGGAGGAGCATGGGGCACAATGAAACACCAAAGTTGGTTTAACCCACAACTCCCCTCGTGAGACTTTTTTTCTTCTTCCCTGTTACTTTGGGATCTAATCGATGAATGAAATGCAACGAGCATTATTTTATACATCATGTGTGACCGTGAACTGCCATTTTCCAAAAAATGAATTGTGTTTCATTGTGTGTGGCCCAAGGGGTACCTTGAAACAACGAAAAAACCATTACATCACATTACATTATATTGTTATATGGTTAATCGTAAGTTCGAAAAGAATTCATGGACAAAACCGAACGTAAGTTTCTCGCTGAGAATTTGTTTATAATGGATAGGTAATACTAATACTGGCATAATACAATCAAAAAAGTCTGTTCTCTTGTCATGATACGCTGGACATAGCATCAGCATATGCTCCAGAGTACCCTCAGCACCCTCACAGGCTTGACATTGCGGAGAGTACTCAGGGCCCAAATAGTTGTGTTTGTACACCGCACATAATCCATGGTTCGACCGCAACCTGCACATGGTTACTATAAGGCCTCTATTGGATGTCATGCCAGCAAACCACGGCACCAATGTGGGTTTGGAGTGAATTTCCTTATAGAATCTGCCCTTCTCACCCCGACCAAATTCGTCTACCCACAGAGATCTGTAATGTTGATTAATGAAAGGGTAAAAATCGTTTTTAAAAATGCGCAAATCCACAGGAACACCATTGATTGCTCCCTGTTTGGCCAGAATATCAACCTTTTCGTTATAAGAAATTCCACTATGACCTTTAACCCAAATAAAGTTTATTTGAATGCCCGCACGTTCTACATCCAACAAGTGTCTACATCCAACACCTTAATAAAATTTAAAAACGTTATTTCTCCAATTAATGAATAATTTCAACAATAGAATCTGTTCAATAGAAATAAGGTAACTAACTGTTTATGAGTATCAAGGCACAAACAAGAAATAATTTAACGTTTAATTTTACATTTTATCAAGTCAATTACTGAAATCGATGCCCTCAGCTACAGAAGGAATTTCCAGCAAGATCTTTATGTTTGTGTCGTTAACTGAGGCAATACACTAGGTTCTACACAAGGTGTTGCATTCAACAAAGGTGTTGCATTTTCGATATCAAAGAAATTCATTTCTGATCTTGGTCATTCGACCAACATGGAATTTGGTTTGTGTTTTCTTCTAGAATAGGAAGTCTGTACAATTCCGAAAATCCACCCAAGACCATTTCCACTGCCCTAGTGTCTCCTTCAAGAACGTGTCCTTTGCTAGTTTTCCTCTTTCGATGTCGTATATTCTGAAACAAAACGCAATAAAAACTGCTTACTGCACCATTTTATGGGGCTTCAACATAAAATAAATATACTCGTATATACGAGTAAGACATATCCATGTCAAAATGTATCATACATGACATTTATTATGTATTTGTATTATGTATTATGTTACATTGTATTATGTTACCTCACAATGAACGTTCTCCAACTCCAATGATTTCTTGATGTACTCGGCCCATACTGTTCGTTTTTGTAATCAGACTGCTAAAACTGCTCCTGAGCATTGAATTCGATGTGTGACTTGATATACACTATCCTAAAACTTCCCTTAGATTGGATTTTCAAGATGTTGTTGGATTAAAATTTTATAGATTCTTACATCTGATATAAGTAGAATATTGACAGAAACTGTTTCACAATGTAACAAACAAAGCAATTATCTAACAACTATTTTCTTTTGATTGCAGGTATGTATCCTCACAAGTCGGCCCAGACGGGGATTTTAGTGAAATGTAAGTAGTTATTTGTAGCTTGAGAGAGAACTCATCATGACATTGTTCTAATTAAATGTTTTCTCGAATATTTTAGAACTTGGTATTTACCCAACTTGGGATGCATCATGTTTGTTTGGTGGGTACCAGCT
The DNA here is from genome assembly GCA_963920205.1 of Stenodema calcarata. Classification (NCBI taxonomy): domain Eukaryota; kingdom Metazoa; phylum Arthropoda; class Insecta; order Hemiptera; family Miridae; genus Stenodema; species Stenodema calcarata. The sequence continues at coordinate 17,253,676 of OY986059.1, forward strand.
TCATCGTAACTATACAGGTAGTAGAATATCGGGTTCTCATATAAGCTAGATAGCTGTCGACAACATTGTTAGTTAGAAAACCTGACTATTTTATATTAAAATATTATTCCCACGCTGTCAGGTAAACCGTATAGATCTAAAGGTGGACAGGCCTGTCACGTGGTGGATTTATTTATTTCCTGGAAGATAAGAAAAAGAAAAAAACTCTGAGAGACGAGACGAGGAGTAAGGAAGAGGATGACACATGAAATGCGTACTTGAGTTGTATTACACCCAAACCAGACTGAAGTATACTTGACAGGCTCCGTGAACCAGCCAAGGAAGGATCGTTCGGAAAATTAGTAGAACGGGAAGATTATAACAGAATGCAGTGTGAACGTGAGAAGAAACCCAACCTCCGGATACATCTCTGATTCTGTGGTATTCGCTTAGGGTTATTATAGTAGTGGGGAAGAAGTTTTCTCCGCTGCAACACGTCTACCACGAACGCTACCTGTGGTAATGTTTAAGTTTCTTTCAAAAGGAATGTTGATGATGAAAATCCATCACTGTTTTCGATCCGTCTTAATTATGACGTGGATGTCGAGCTCGCTAACGTCTTTCCTTGCAACTAGAGCGCTTTTCTTCGTTGTTTCGAAGAAGCTCAAATATGTGATATTTGTTATTGTCCCTTTGGAATTTCGTTCTTATTAGGTCTTATAGCCCCAAATGCTCTATTCTTCCCTCGATCCACTTGCGTTGGGAATCTTTTGAAGCCGTTATATTTAGAAACATGTATATGATGTGTAACACTCACTTTCTTTCTATGCCAAAGGCCAACGCCCTACACTTTTTGAAGAGATGTAGAGAAGGATACTTCTTTGATGTGGAAATTGGATCTGCTGATATCACCAGGTATTTCGCTGGATCCTTGAGTTTCGTCCGTTGCCTGCTTCTAGAAATTTCTTCTTTTGGGTCCTTTCGTATTATAGGGATTTCCGCGCTGGACAATATTTTATCTCGTACTTCAGTTGATCCAAATCAGATAATTTCCACATAAGTAGGGTCGGGCGGGGTAATTGTAAATAGAATTCGCTCGTTTTACATTCTCCCTAGCCTGGCGTTCCCCGAGACGAAGGGATATCAAGTTTTTGTTAACATTCACAATGAGCCACATCCACACTTCACGTTGGCCAGGCCAGTAGGAATATTCTTAAAATATTATCTACTATACAGACTGTTTACAATTACCCTACGTTTTTACATTTACCCCACTGACATGGGGGTGTTTGGAAACAAGGATTTTCTTCAATCTGTTGAATAAAGAGAAAAATGGCCCTGGAAGGCGTGGGCGTGATCTTGGAAAGGCCTCCAACCGAAAGGACACGATTATAATAGCGAGTTTACATTTACCCCAGACACCCACATATGGGCAATTTTTGTTATATTCCATACCGAATTTACTTTTATAAAACTGTGAGGGAAAGCATGAGAGCAAAGCATTAAATTAAGCGAGGGTTGCTTGGCAGAAGTGACCAAGTCCATTTTTTGCCAATATTGAGGTTTTAATGCTTCAGATAGCACATAAGCCTCCTCTACACGCTAGTATTATTAACTTCTCGATTATCAAAATATAAAGGGCTCAAAGAACCCTTACAGTATCCCCACCCACCTCTTTTCAGCCCTATTTGCATTCTTCTGGCAGAAATGACCAAGTGCTATTTGCGTAGCATTTGGTCATTTCTGCCAGTAAAAGGCGAGCAGCTAAAACGATCAAGTGCCAAATAGTCACTTCTGCCGGCCGAAATATTGTAAATCCGTTGGTTGAATTGAAGGCCGAAGTGACAAATTTGTATTATGTTAATACGTTGTAGGTACCCAAAAGTGGAGAGGAAGTAGTGAAATTGGGAGTGCCCTCATCAAGTGGTTCGAAACACTTTCGGAAGAGGTTTCCGAGGTGTCGTTATTTTCAGATTGCTGTGCTGGCCAAAATAGGAATCAACACATCGCTTCGATGTTCCTGTACATTGTGAACACCCACCCGAATTTGAAGTCCATCAAACAGAAATTCCTCGAGTCTGGTCACACGCAAATGGAAGCCGACTCAATGCATAGTGCGATTGAGTCGGCAAAAGCCAATGTTCCAGTTTACTCTATCCAATACTGGATGATGATCATGCGGACGGCTCGATCTGCAAGAAACAACGACAAGTGCAAACCCTATCATGTGCGCGAACTGAAATTCAGCGACATGGTTGACTTGAAAAAACTCAGTGCAATGATGATGATCAACCGATTAAAAGACAATGAAGGTAAAAAAGTGACGTGACTAAAAATTGAACGTTTGAAATTCATGAAGGGATCCCACACCATCCTGTTTGGCTCCGATTACTTCGGGGATTACAATGAGCTGGATCCATCAGGAGGGCGAAACGAGATCATCTATCCCGATTCACTTGGGCGACTTTACAAAGGGTACCTACCTATTTCACAAGCAAAGAAGAAAGACTTGTTAAAATTGTGCAAAACGGGAGCCATTCCTGCAGAATACCACAACTGGTACAAGACATCAAGACTAGCTCCACGGCTATCGACCGCGCTCCAGGACCAACCCAAGAATCTGAGGATGATGATTGAGTTCTGAACGAAATCAAGACAATTTTTCAGTGGCAATTTTTTTAATTACTGACAACCCTCATTATTTCATTTTCAATTTTATTTTTTTCTAGTCAATTAATTTTCTTCGTCAATTTTATTTTCTCTAATAAAGAATGTTTGTGTTACCTATAAATTGTGTTTGATTTTCGGTGCTTTTCTGGATACGAGGGTTAGGTAAAGGTACCTGAGGTAATTCACGTACCTTTACGATTATCATTTTGTCAATTTATGAGACGAAATCAAGAGTAATAAAACTCATGAACAAGACCAAAACTGTGAATTTCAGGCGAGCAGCATACTTGGTCAATTCTGCCAGCCAACTCGAAAAAGAGAAGTACAGAATCTTTGAAACGCTCTGCTGAAAAATTGGTTTTTAGTCACTTGGTCACTTCTGCCACGCAAGACAAAGACAAATTTTGTCTTTGATTGTTAATAATTTGTTTGTGTTTTTCTATGAAAAAACTCTGTATTTATGACAAGATAGTATATTAAAATGTTTCAGCCAGTTTTGTGAAGGCTCAAACATATTCCATGTTAATATATTCTGTTCTATGCTAATCACACTATGAAGCTGTGATTTGGTATGTAGCTTTCTTAAGGCGTCAAATTGAAGCTTCCAAGGCCCTGGATCAGCTGAGTAGCTCCTATGGCTATGCTATTCACACTGTGGCTAGGAAAAAAAAAAAAAATGTTCCATGCTTACAGAAATTTAGCCCTAAGGCTCAAAACGAAAGAAGAAGGGTTTTTGCACCCAATTAAGCTAGGCAACTAGAGCCTTTTACCTATCGAATAAAAACAAAGTTGAGATTATCTCTAGATCTGGAACCAGGGCAAGGATTTCAAAAAATAAAAAACTTTGAAGTCGATTTCCCGAAAGTAGCGATTTTTATTCTACATGTGCGATATTCTGAGTATCGATTGATGTCAACTACAAGACCAGAAGCTTTCCAATTATCATTCAAACTTTATTATTATTGAATAAAGTTACAAGGGAACAAAGTTGTTTTTTTAGAGAAACCACATTTGTAGGACAAGTTTGAAACGCGACACCATAATGGCAGCGTCTCCTTGTTCAAGAACAACGTGTCCGTCTACTGGATTATATTTCTCGCTTACTTTTGTTCAGTGATATTATCATATCCTTTCAAGGCCCTATAAAGCTAAAATATAATTATGATACAAATTGTCACGATGGCTCTATGTGGTCTGATATTTCATACATTTCATATTCATGTCGAGTATAAGGGTAATGACGGATGAAATTGAGTGCGTATGGTAGAGGGAGAGGTTACATCACATAGCTAGAGTGAGGTAACTAACGCATGGGCCAGTAGGTAACACGACAAATTTAACAGATGGTGTTCATTTCTTGTCTTATGAACGTACCAATTTAAACTTTCAGTAAATAACTCCAGCTTAGCGAATTTTTAAAGAAAAGGGTGCTATTGTTCTCGGTCCAAAATTTTAAAAACATCTTTCGAAAAATCCAGGACCTCAGGCTTTTCCAATGTCTACTGCTGTTTCGCAGTATGTAAAATGAACGCGATGTTTACAGTAATAAACTTTAGCTTGGTATGAAGGACGTGGGGAAGGGAAATCGTATATACGAGGTAGAGAATGATGAGTACACATGCACTCCCGAATAAATCCTGCACTGGACTTTCTAATCCGGATCATCAGGAACAATGGGCGAAGTCCTGTGGCGATCTCGAGCTGAGTGCTCTTCACCCTCCTGTCCCACTTATCATAATCCCTTACCCGTTTCAGTTAACAACCTTACGTCATATTTTTCTTGGTATTCTCAGGCGTTGCAAAAAAAAATCCCAAAATTGTTTAAAACTTGTGGCATTATCCCAGAAATCAAAAAAATGTGGCATTTTACCGAAAAATGGCTCGAATCCGACATTTCAGTGTGGCGCCGTGGCAATGTGGCATTTGAAACTCTGCTGATGACATAGTTGTGCCCCTCTCACGCTTCATTCCCCCACTCCAACAGGCGGTGTAGTAAATACATAAATCTGCTCTCTAGTGGTGAGTTTTTCACTAGGAAAGGAAGTAACTTTTGCTAAAGAGGTGTACGCTTTGGAGGGTTCAGCTGCAGGTTGATTGATTCTCTGGCAAGAAAGCATCAGGCTGGTACTGGATCCAGCACTCCCAATGTAGTCGTTGTGCACTATTATTTATGTATATATATGGAATAAAGTATCATTCATTCCTTCATCCATTCAGCAGGGGATTATCTCAAAGCTTGCCTAATAGCATTGAGCTTTTGTACAATGTTGCTACTTGGTGGATCGCACAAGATTTTGTTTGTGGTAAATACAAATATTTGTGTGCCCGTTAGATCTGCGTGTAGGGCTTGAAAGGGCGCGTTTGATGAAGGCATTAAAACAAAAATCAATTTCATTCTACATTTCATACTACATCTACTTATGACGGCAAAAGAACGTTGACCGAATCCACCGTGTTCATTCTTATCTGTACTTCGACACATTCCCACCGTAATTTTCCCACCGCGTCAAATACCGAAAGCGGACTTGGGAGTTATCAAGCTCGTTAAAATGAAAGGAATGACGTTAACTTGATTTAGACGAGTTGACATTCCTCTGTCAACCGGGACGAGTGTAATCTAAATAGGTTAAAAGATCGATGACAGGTTATTACCGTAGGAAATGCGGAAGTCACGACAAAACTTCTTGTCAACACGTCAACTTCGGCGGTCGTAGGTTTCATTTCGGTATTGAATCAATGTTGATTTCCGTATTAATTCAATGTTGAATGTTATATCATTCACCGAACTCATGTCAAGTTTCTTGAAAATCACACTGTTTTCGTACAGTACTCATTTTCCTTATTTGCACAATCCGAAAAACGCCAAACAACTCTACACGGTCAGATGTTCTTATCCCGCGTTGTTTACGACGAAGTGACAAATCCAATAAATTTACAAGACCTCACATCCCCCGGTGAGCTAATGAATACCTTTTCTCGACCCCACGAATTTATTCACCGGTCTTTGACCTGTGGCGGACTCTCAACGGAATCACTTTGCATTTCAAAACGCAACATGACTCCGGCACCCGCGAAATGGTGTTAAGTTCTCCCGAGAAAAATAGAAAATAAAATGAACAAACGGACACCTCCGTTGACTTCTTATCTTCGGGGGCAATAAGTCATCAGAGACTCAGCCCCATAAATTCAGGCTGTGAAAATCAAGAAACTGAATCGTAAATAGCGTACAGCTGGCGCAGTAGAGTTGAAAGCTGTTGAGTTACGTGATTTCGATGGGCTAATGACGGTTCAAATAATGCCGTGTTAAGTGTAGGAATGAACATATTAATATAAATCTCATTGGCCCAATTTTATTTTCCGATTTGGATGAAGCCTGGGCTAGATCAAAGACCGAACGTGGAATTGATAAAACATCTAGTTCGAGGCCTCACACTTATTCCTTATTTGTGAGTAAAAACTTGAAGGTTGGCTATTTTCGAGCGTTTTAGCGCCAATTACAGTAATCTAGTGGGCTCGAGGGGATTGAGAGTTAATTTGTACTTATAAGGTATATCGGATATAATTGGTTATAATATTTTATATTATTATTATTATTATTTTCTTTTTTTTTTGGAGTGGCAAGTACTGTTGGATATTATGAACCCAGTTCGTTGGTGTAGTCAAACCGATTCACTATACTGAATGCTACTTTCGAGTCGAAAAATGACCACGATGTAATGCTCACGTGAATGGTCCACTATGGATGAAATGTGATCTGTATAAAATGTATACTGAGTGTAATCCAACTCGAATGCTTCAGCAACGTTTTCGACTGAAGCTTCATGTAGGGCTTCAGCCCACTCCTACATCTTCCCCTACTTCGTACACAAAATCCTCAATACAATTTCAATTTTATCGGTCCCTGACAAGCCATTGAAAAACCTTTTTTCTGTAACCCAAATATCTATATCTGGTCACTTGGATCGAATATAGCCTGGAAACACAGTCTACTTTTAGAGAATATTCAAACAAGAAACGCCATTGTAATGGCTTCAAAAGGTTTAGAACTTGGATTTTTGGAAATTTTGTTCATACAAATCTGTTTCAAAGTGTTCTGAATCCATTCATAGATTTTACCAAACTTTTATGCATTTTGCTATGCTGAATTGATTTTTGCGCAGTATAGTGTTGGTTGGTTCCTTCTAATTGAGCATTCGGAGCCCGTTTCCAAAATTGAGTGTTGTGGATTAATCTTAAAAGAAAAAAATCCAAGTCATGCAGCGTGGCTATAAGAGCGAATTTTCGAAGAAATAACTGGTTATATGTAAAATGTCTCCATTTTACTGGTTTTGCTACAAATTTCGTCTCCTTTTTTTGCAGAGTAACACCTCAGTTTATAGATTTTTCAACGCTGGTGAAGTCAGAATTGCGATATCTCATTGCGTCATCAGATTAGAGCAGATGAACCGTGAAGAACATCCCAAGTAACAACCACGTTTCTTCACCCTCAAAGTGCTCCAGTTTGGGAACGGGTTAAGGTAAAAAAAAAAACTTTAAAATGAGGTGTCACAGATTGTTTCATTTTGGGAATTTATGGGTAATTCCCCTCCCCCCTAAAACTCCCCAAAAACCCCCTTAGAGAGGTTCGATTCTGCACTTCTACAAGCTGAGCCTTTTGAATGCCAGTACACATTGTTTGTGCAAATTTGAACTAGAAGTAAATTTAGTGAATTCAGGATGGTCTGGAACGGATTTTGGTATGAAACTTTTCGGAAATCCGAGTTTTCTAAATTTTGGACTGAGAACAGTAGCTTCTTTTTCTTCGAAAATTCCCTTATAACAATAAACTCCGTGGAATCAACAAAAATCGGGGAAGGTGGTGATGAAATACAATGTATAATTAGTTCCGTTATAAATTTCTTCAGTGAAAAAAAATATCTTCGTTTAATAATTGTAAAAGGTCAAAGCTTCAAGCGATCTATAAAGATGCTTTTGTCACGCTCGTGTGATCGGCTAGAACATGAATAATTGGCAGTTAGGGTGTAGCAAAGATCAACCAGTTTTTCTTGTTCCCTCTGATTCGCGTTGATTGTTGTTCGAAACGACTCTGTTCCCTGATGAAGGTTACCATTTACTGCGGTCAGTTATATATATATCGGTCTTATCTCGGAGACACAGTTACCTAGTCTGCGGAAAGGGTTAATTGAGCCTTTATTAGACCAAAGGTACCGCTATGTAGCTCGGTAAGTAAAACTGACGTACAGATAACGTGATCAGGGGCTAACCGAGTTATCGATGCTCGGTAACGCTCCCGCTCACTCATGACAAGGTCTGCCCCTACCGACTCGTACATTATCTCCCTGCTACCAGCTCGCCAACCCGATTAATTGACCGTCTACTCGGCCTCATTAACATTCGAAAATCAAGTCCCGCGCATTTCAGGTTTGAAGCTCAGTTAAGGAGATTATGAGAGAAGATTCAATTGCATTGTTCATCCAGGTACACGATAGATTCGATAGATAGGTGCACGATAGATAAATTCGAGATTACCTATTGTGCCAATCACATTAAAACAGGAAATGTTATTCCGATTGATGCCCGGTTATTCGTAATTACGATCCGCGAGTATCGACGACCGACCATTTCGTTGCGATGATAAATGATGATTGGGGCGGACTTATTTTACCATGGTAGGTCATACAAGAATGATCGAAGCGGAGTGTCACAAGGCTTATAGAGAGAAGATCTAGGTCACAGCCTACACAGCGATATCCCAACCGATTGTTTCGGCCGTCACAACGGACGGAGGACCGTATCATCCCCGTTCACATTTCCCCATACGAAGAGTCCGCACGAGTGTGAAACCAAATACACGTCTGTCAACGCACACACAGGAATCACTTTTCGATCGGCACAATTGGGCTTTGCCGGGCGTGAAAGAGCTTCGGGGAGCGTCGAGTGCGGGGAATCGCCAGGCTTCCCAGTCATACTTTACTTCAATTCTGGTGACGAATTTAGGAATTGGTTGATAGAATTGGAGGAGTGATATCGGCGGATAAGGCTTCTGATCAATACTGAGCTTTCATACATGCAGCTCTTATACTGCAACAGCTGCTGTTATACATGCACTACAAAATCCGATACTTTGGCTGAGACAGATTTTACATCTCGCATTCTATCATCAATAGATTGTTTTTCTTTGGGTTTTCAGCTCGTTTTTTCATGAAATTCAGATTTTGAGATTTCGTATCTTTATATCGTTGGTGAAACAGCAACATGCTATAACTCATTTTCCTTAACTTTTCAGGAGGGAAAAAAAATTTTTCCTAAGACTTTCGTCATCTTCCATGCTGATTCGTTGCCTCTCCACAACTGCACTGTGATACAGTTGACTTATAGCATGTTGGTTTTAAAACTGAATTATAGCTTGTTGGAAACACTATCAATAACTTCCCAGGGAGTCGTTTTTTCAAGAAACTGACTAGTCCATTCGATCCGGCGCGAAAATTTGAATAAGGAATGATGTCTAACTCATTTTGGCGAAAAATTGACTTATAGCATGTTGCTGTTTCACCGACGATATAGGGTAGAATAATTATTGGGCAGTTTCAACCAGTTTTGAACGTAAATGATCCAGAACCAAGACTTCAACTTTTTTTAAATTCTATCTATTGTCGCCGGAAAGCATACTTAGCTATGAATCGCCTCGGCCATATTAGTATAATCACCTAATGAAACCATAACAAATTTAACGAAAAACGAAGGTGCCCCACTGGTGGGGTAGATTCAACCACCCGCTGGGACAATTTCAACCACCAGTGAAGCACTTTCAACTATGATGCAATTTAAGAAAAATGTGTGTGATTTTTTTGACCGTCAGTAAGAATGATGTTGAGGGATTTGAGACATTTGACCGACCCTCGACATCCCTCAACTTCAAGAAAAATAATTCAATAAGCGTCATAAAAACTCTTAACCCTTTTTCGGCCACTGTAAACTACAGTCATCATCTTCAAGAGTACTATTTGGCTCTAACTAGACTCTATGATTTCCTAAACTTTCGTTTTTGCTAGCCCTAAATGACTTGTAGCCCTTGAAAGTTAGTATTGAGATTAAATCAGTAAAATTACCGGTGAGTAGGAGTTGGATGCCTGATTTACGTTCAACAAAAATGAAAATGTTTAAATGTGCGCTCAAGGCAATGGTCAGATCTTTTGTCGTATATTTAACATTTCATTTTTAGGCATTTAATTTATGAAATCAGGCATCCAACACGTACTTACCAGTAATATTACTGATTTAATCTGAATAATAACTTCATCAAGTGAAATCATAGGCTCTACAAAGAGCCAAATAGTGCTCTTAACGATGATGTCTGTAGTTTACAGTGGACGAAAGAAGGTTAAATGTTCGCTCAAGGCTATCACCAGGTCTTTTGTCGAACCTACATTTAACGGTACATGTAACATTTGATTTTTCTTGAACACAAATCAGTCATCGAACAGCTACTTACTGGTAATTCTACTGCTTTATTCTCAATAATGTCTTAGACAATCATAGAGTCTAGCAAGAGCTAAATAGTACTCTTGAAGATGATGACTGTAGTTTACAGTGGCTGAAAAAGGAATACTCGTATTAAGGAATTAATTAAGGAATATTAGTGAATGAACAAACCGAATCACACACAATTAATTTGTCTTTAACAAAGGCTAAATCGAGAAAAATCATGATGTAAAATTGTTACTCCTGTCTCGTCCAGATTGAACATTCGACGATGCTGGAATTTATTCTTATCGTAAAGATGCCGAAGGTTGGTGAAAAACCGAGTGAAAAACTGATTGACTCTGTTCGTATTTAAGGCCGTCACTGTGGAAAACTTGTGCATTCTGGTTTCCTCAGTTTGTTTTGCTTCATAAAACTCGAAAGCCAGTCTTTTCCAGCAATTCCTTCCTTAGTCCATGAAATCGGAACATTCTTACAGTTGAGAAGTTTGGCATAATCAACTGCAAGGGCGCGTATTTGTTTATAGGAGAGGCCTCATTCTCGACGTCTTCACTTCCAGAAGATTTATTACCTGAATCATGCCACGAGATACTATCATGCCTTAGATCACTTTCGTTATTTTTTTAAATCGTGATACAAGTGAGTCCCATTTGACGTCGTGGATCAACGCAGCAATGCGGGTGGAAGCGGATCTTTTCACGGCTTTTATTACCTCCTTAGGTGATCTCGCACTTGGTTACAAAGCGATGGATTTCTTAAGGCATCAACTACGACGCTCTAAAGGTTTCCCTTACTAATTGAGGCATCGATATAACGCGCGTCCATCTCGTAAATCCTCTATGCAGAGCAAGTCGCTGGGTAAAATGAACCTGACAGGCGCTCTATACCCAGATCCCCCTGAGGCTTATATTCTCGACTAGGACTTACCCACTGGTAGATTCTTTTCACAAGAAAACCCAAACTCCTTCTGTATCCTCTCAGAGAATTATGAAGGCAAAGGCAAATGACTGTAGCACTATGTGATTTTGAACTTGTAACGTGGAAGAGAATGTTCTGGACTGCATGAGAGCTGAGAATCTTAAGGTATTTTCTCTGAGGAATCAGGGTTTTCATTACCACTTCCTCTGCTTCCCCTTCTCCCGATTAAGGTAGGGAGAGCGGTCTGAGGGCCCTCCCTGTTGGTACTCCCTACTCGCCCTGAATCCTCTCCCTCTCGCGTTTCATGTTTATTTAGCTTATTATTATTTGCGTTGATTTTATAACTAGGATGCCGGGGCGTAACAGGGTTATTCTACGTCACATTTTGATTCTGCAAATGAAGGTCATGTTTCAAGGATTTCAAATTATATTGAGTAGTAACATGAGCGTGAATCGCACTCATTACTCAAATTCCATTCATACTGTAACTACATCACAGGTTGGAAATTAATTGTCAATTGAGAATTTCCCGAGAATTGTTGTCATTCGACTCAATTCGTCTCACTCTCGCGTCTTATCTTTAATTATTATTGTTTCAGTTGATTTTATAATTAGGATGCTGGGTGTAATATCCATAGCCACTAACGATCCTCCCTCAAAATTGTAGAAGGGCGATGAAAAATTATTTTGTTCTTATTAGTCTGCTTTAAAAACGTGGTACGTAGGTATATACAAAAATTGTAATTCATTCCTCAGTTGGCGAAGCTCTAGAATTGAACTGTCGAATATCGACGCAAACTTGAGAACTGATGCCAATTGGCTCATTCTCTGATGGAATGAGTGAATATTCACTACCACTACTTATTTAGCTGCCCTTTTAAACCATTTTTCTCTTTCTTGGCTGTCTGATCCGTCTCTATTAACCGTCCCGTCTCCACTAAACGATCAGAAAAACTGTTTTTAAATGCATCGGTCTTGGATTTCCGGTTTGTTTATAATAAATGGCCTCTAGAAACCGGCGTCTCCAATTAGCTGCTTCGACTCATTGGAGAAAATGGGGAAGTTTTGTCATCAGATGATCCGGTTTAAAAAGAAAAATTAAATTGGAGCACGAATTTGCATCAGGCACATGAACAACTGAGCGGTAATTCAACCTTCACAGACCTACAGGATACTGTGGATTGATTCGTCCCCAGATTCGCCTTTATCGATAAAGGCGAATCTGGGGACGAATCAATCCACAGTATCCTGTAGGTCTGTGAAGGTTGAATTACCGCTCAGTTGTTCATGTGCCTGATGCAAATTCGTGCTCCAATTTAATTTTTCTTTTTAAACCGGATAAAATCACGGTGCGATGCGGCCACTCATAGAAAGCCTCTGCTGAAGCCGCTGAGTGTCGCCCAGACAACGGGCTTTCAATCGGATTGACCTCCGAGAAGCTCCGTGGAACCGGACACGTCCACTGAGGAGGTTTAGGGCTCAATAGAAAACCCTTCCCTATGACGGACTAGCTGCCGGTGTCTACACAATGAAGAAGCTCCCTCAAGGTGATTTAAGAGGCTTTCGACCGAGGCAGGTTCAACCCCGAGTCCGAGACCATCGTTTATCTTTGGTTTCCTTAGATGGTCTTGCCGGCTCGTTTGATTCAGGCCTCTTCCGCTTGCAAGCTCGTAAGTCTATCACTCGAGTTCCCTCGTCCCGAAGACTAAATTAGTTGTAGGTGTCCTGTGTTCCGGAGGGTTCTTCTGACTCCTTCGAGTCCAAAACCCCTTTCACCGTGAAAGAACCCACAATAATAGTAATATTAAGCGAGTTGACCGTTCCGTTATTTCCGTCCATCGAGCAGTGTAACATGGCTTTGCGAACGTGTGATTTGGTACGAGGGTTATTGCGTCAATCCATTGGAAAGATCATACCTACATAGAATACATTGGTTACAAATTGAACTGATATATGAATTATGTAGAAAAGATAATGTGAGCAATCTGTTTGCTATTTAAGCGCGGAATTCCGGAGTGAATAAATTGAAAAATCTGGTTTAACAACTTCTTCCAACCTTTAGATCCTCAAGTCGCAAAAGAAATGGCAAAAAAAGTTCGAACTTGTGTCCACCCTACAAATGATTTTTCCTTTGTAACATACTCGTATATGGAGTGATTGCTTTGTGTACATGTCCTGTTCTCTTTGGAATCAGAGTTAGCAATATCAACCAAGTTGCTCAGTGACATCACGAAGAGGATGATATATCAACCTTCTTTGAAGTAATACGAATTGAGTACCGACCATTCACGTGTATTGTTTACCAGAATCCTCAAAGTATTTTCCCTCGGAGTTACTCCTGCCTCTTTATAGTCTGAGAAGGATGTCGAGTGAGACGGCACAAAGATATTGGGTGGATGATTGAATTGGGTAAAACGACTCAGGTGCAACGGCTGTTCGTTTCGCCCCGCATTACATTACACTCCGTATAAACTTGGGATTCTTGCCGATAACTAAAACAGTCCCTACACCCGCAGTCTAACACTGGCTACTGAAACATTGTGAGAAGGGTACACGAGAAAATGATCAGATCAAAAAACAAAAAAAGTGCTACATAAACTTCTGCATGGTAGTGAGAAAAATCCACAGCCATGGTGCATGAAAATCCACAATCATGCACCATGGCTGTGGATTTTTCCCACTACCATGCACCATGGCTATAAGAGCGAATTTTCGAAGAAATAACTGGTTTTATGTAACATTTCTCCATATAACAAATTTTGTCTCCATTTTTTGCCGAGTAACACCTCAGTTTATAGATGTTTCTACCCATCTACGAACTTAGCCTTTCGATTGCCAAGACAGATTTTTTTGTGCAAATTTTAACTTTTTATCTCAATTCTATCGAGAGTTATCGTCTGGAATGCCACGTACATAATCAGGGCTAAGGAGTAGCACGAGGGGTGAATACTATGCAGTCGGATATTATGGTCATAAGGAACCAACTCGGTAACCTTGCGGTTTTACAATTGAATGGTTAATCGGTACAATACACTCTGTGTACGATCCTTACCCAAAGAATGAACACCATAGAACCTGACGTCACTTTTAGTAAGGAACTACTTGATCAGCTGATCTCTCTGAGTGCTCACTTTCAACCCACCAAATCAACAAGAAACTAGAGCTTTATCAGCCAATAACAACACCCCATCATGCTCCATGTATATTCCCCAAATTGACATTTCTCCACCTCGACCAAACATTTCCCAAAACCAACAGTTGGTGAATTATTATCAGTTACTGAATTTGATGGTTCCATTTCATGGGAAGAATACAGCACCCAGTGTACCATTATCGTTAATGTTAAGCATTGGAATGATAGGGAGATGGGAGAACATCTTGTTGCTTCCCTTTCTGGGCCTCCAATAACAGTGGTTCATAATCTCCAAAATCAACATCAAGCAAGCTTTCAAAGATTGTCCATTAAGATTTGGTTCGGATCACCTAAGCTTTTTAGTACACTCCCAATTAAAAGCACGTAAGCAACGTGAATCCGAGACATTAGCTGGGTTAGCAACTGGTATACAACGCTCGAGGATAGAAGCATTCCCTGATTGTCCTCCAGAGCAAGCTCAAAAATATGAAGCTGAACTTTCGAATCCTGTCGAACGACAGTGCAACGAACAATGTTTTCAAGACCCTCTAGGTGTTTTGACTGTGAGGGAGTTCATTTCCGAATATTATGCCCAAAACGAACCCAGTCGAAAAGCTACTCCAGGCTGACACTCTGATTAGTGGCCTACAATCAATTGAGAAAGTCGTCTGACGTTTTCAGTATAGTACACAAATTATTGGTATACAGGCAAAACGGTCTTGGCTATCCTGAACGAAGAACGGTTAAATTTCACATTATTGCGACCCTATCGGCATCAGTATTTCTTATCATGGTTGTAAGGCACGAAGAAATATACCCCGAGGTCTCACTATTTCTTTTACATAAACGATACAAAAACAACTGCCAGGTCTACCTTTGAGAAAGTTCTGGTAAGATCGACTAATAAAACACTGATAGTAGAAGGGAAAAACTCGAGTTCGAGCAAGAAAAAAATGAACTCCAAGAGTCAGAGGAAGTGAAAAAAATATCAGCGGGAGAAAAATTCTGTGAATATCCTGAAAGGCGTCCATTTGGTTTGGTTTCCTGTCAGTCGAACCGGAGGCCATCAGGACAAATTGACGTGTGGTTGAATCTGAGAATGGACATTCAGCTTCCGCTGTAGCTTCTCGACATGTTACCGGATTACGGATTAGAAATATACTATTTTTTCTCTCGCGAAAAGACCATTAGAAGGGAACTGGAGTTAGTAATGTGTCGCTTTCGCAATCGATTTTGCCATTTGATGGGAGGACACTAGCAAAAACAGCTATAAAACTCCGACCAGTTTTCTTCTTCTATTTCTGTACATGTGGGAATAAAAATATATTGTCTACTATAGGTTGATTCTATTGTTATTTTAACCTTTATTTTTTATACTACCGCCTGATCCAACAAACCAACATGAAATACACTGGAGCTTGTTGTTTTAGCGAATTTTCGAAGATTCGGTCTAAAATGTTTAATTCACTGCCAAAAGAAGCAAAAAATCATATATATCCCCCCCTCTTCCCCTTCCAACCCTTCTACTTCTGTTTTAATTTTGTATGGTATCAAGTTGGGAAAACATTGGCCGATCATGAATTTTCATTAAGTTTATGCCGGAAACGACAAATAGTGACGAAATAACACAATTTCGGTTTAATGCGGTATCAAGATCGAAAATCTCTATGATTGGCCAGTTTAGCCATTTACTTAGTGGGTGGAAATGGGCAAATTTTAGTTAGATGTAAAAACAAGTAACCAGCAACAGTAACCAGTAAAACCAGTAACGAAACACTTGGAAACGTTAAAGCTCATTTTGTGTTTTATTTAATATATTTTGTAGATCAGTGTCGTTTCGTTGTAAAATCTTCAGTGGATCTTAATTAAGTAGAATTAAAGCTTTCAATAGCAAAATCAGCTGAGCTCTCGAAAACCGTTTTGGTAACCGGTTCGAACGTAGAAGCCGGTAAAAAGGAGATAAATAGTTACACTTGTTCTGCTATTAGGTAGTAGTCATAATTACGATGTCGGTCGGTTTGTTTCGGAGCTTCACGAAACCGGCCATACAATATTGAGAACATGAAAAAGTAGACTTGATCCGCAAAGATAAAAATACTCCTCGTTTGATTATCCCGCATGGAACGGATGAATATTCATTAACCCGACCTTGACACGCTTTTTCGTCGATCACTTGTTTAGAAGAGAGGGTGGAGATCAACGCATTCCGCGCTTGAGTCAAGTTGATCCCCTTACCAAATTTGGCAAGTGATTGAATCCTCACGGGAAGGACGAACGGGTAAAAATAACGTCGACTAAACGGCAGAGATTATGAGAATAGATCGTTTTGTTCGATCATGATGAAAAGACTGAAAACATTCAAGGGTTCGCATTATTCTGTTCTTTCAGAGCTAATGGGAACTTGAAGGATCTTGGAAAGCCTGACTTTTTTCCAAAATCGTTATTTATTAAACAATAAACTGAGCCGTTATTTATTAAACAACAGTAGGTACTTGTTTTCAACAGTAGGTCAATTTTTTTTTTCTCTCAACAGCGGTAGGTAATCTTGTTATTCTGGCGCGCGTGCGTGTATGTCTCCTGACTGGGACATTGCTGCCGGCTAGCGCTTCCACTTGTTATACGCAGACGCAGCTTTCGTATGATAGATCGCGGGAGAGCGGAGAACTCCAACTTGCCATCCATTTTTAGGGTTTGGACACTTGTTTCTTTTGTGGATTTTGCTGTTGTTTGATTGTTCATCGTTTTTAGTTGTTTGTTTAGTTTTATCCTCTTAAAACGGATAGTTCAGCGGGCGTTTAGTTCGTGAAATTTTACCGAAAAACTTGACAAGTGTCATATCTTAAGGGAGTTGTTGAGGAACGTAACCATGAGTACACTCGACATTTTAATGTTGAGAACTACAATAGATAGCCGTTTTGGGGGCTTGACGAGTCATCCTCTTCTTATAATGCAGGGAATTACCTCGAGTTATTAAATTTCCTGAAAGATTACGACCAGCCATTGGAAGATCATTTGGAAACGGCAACGATTTTTAAAGGGGCCTCCTGACTTGAATGATCTTATAAGTGCTATTGCTAGAGTCATTCTAGATGACATTAAATCTGATCTAGTTAAGGCACTTTTCATTTTTAAGGTGAGAGAGTTAGGAAGTGTGTTTTGGTTGGGTGGGGTGGATTGAGTGCGTTTGATTAGCAGCCACGCGTTTTGATCAGTATACAGCGGAGGTTTTGATTGTAAATGTGAGTCAGACGTATGAAAACCATCGGGTTCACGCCCTTGACTCGAGGACGAGGTCGTACTTTCGGAACTCAGAAATAACCCGTTCATAAGCCGCACTAACCGGAGCCCTTCGTCGGTTTCAGATTCGCTAAAAGCTCCACCGGAGACCCCGACGGCCGATTCAAAAGGTTCCTCGGATTATGATTGGCCCGTCAACTTCAGGATACTCCGAGACTCGGAGAGGGCGTTCGACCAGATTCGAAGTGGGGAGGACATCGCCCCTATAAGGGGAGAAAGTTTCAGGGGTGCTCGGTTTTATCCTTGCCAAACCCGGAGCTGTTCTGCCTCCCCCACCTTTCGGCGGATCTTTGGAAGTTTTGTATCAAGTTATTTCGTCTGTTTATTGTACGAGGTACCGTCAAAATGTCACGAAACAAGTTCAAGGTGAAGCGAGTTTCCTTGAACGTCTAGAATGACCCCCCTTGTAGGACTCCCAGGTGAGGAGCCTAACTACAAGGGACGGGTATCGGTTGGAAAACATCGATTTTAGGCATCCATGTTTTTTTATAATGCAAACATCGATGTCTAAAAAACATTGTATAAGAAACATCGTATAAACAACATCGGTGTCTAAAAAACATTGTATAAGAAACATCGTATAAACAACATCGATGTTTTTTTCCGAAAATACCTTACCTGCTGTAGCCTACCTTAACTATCAATTTTTTCTTATTTAAAAAAAAAAATTAAATCTGAATAATGGAAAAAAAATCGCTTGAGCAACAACTCAACATACAATTCACTTTATTCCGAATATTTATTGTTGGCTTCATATAAAAAAAAGTTCTTTTGCAGCCATATGTTCGGAGAGGGGATTTCTATTAAACGGGTTTAAAATTAAACTCGCTTGAGAAGAAAGACTCTCCGCGGGAACAGAGGAGGCTACTGCAGGTACACCTTTAAATACTACAATGTCATATAAATACATACAATACTATCATGTCATGATAAAGGTTAGGATAATATATCGAGGGTCTCACGGCAACTTCCCACATCGTCATTTCGGCAACTTTTCCGCAGAGCCAAAAAAACCATCTGCCAATGACTATGTTTGCCTACTGAGTAATTCAGTAAAATAGGTCGTGAGATTTAGTGTTACCTAACTTACGTAGGTACCTCATTTATACTTAGTTAGGTCGATCCGCCGGGAGAAGACGCTTCGAATGGTATGCATCACTCATTTTGGTCAAAAATGACGATGTGGGAAGTTGCCGTGAGATCCTCGATATAATCATTGAAATCCAATTTTGCCAAGTCGTTTTGTTGACTTTTTTCGAGCTGAGAGTTGAAATATAGATGAAGCAAAATTAGGTTCGTAGTTATCTGTATTTTGGGAGAAAGGAAAAAACATCGATGTTTGATAAACATCGGAGGAAAAACATCGATGTTTGAAGAAAAGCATCGAGTATTCGATACCCATCCCTACTAACTACTGAACGCCACTTTTCAACATTCACTATCACAGACATTCCGAGTTATGCACTGCGTCATTGGGCCTTATTCACGAAGAAAACGATATGCTTATTAGGGTGGTTCGAACAAAATCTTTTTCTTTTTTAAACTTCAGGTTGTGCGCAAAAGTAACTGTTTTTTCTTAGTCTATACTCGATGTTTTTCAGTAGTATATACCAATGATAACTGTAGTCAATGGTATAGACGTGAAAAAACACTAATTATTATTTTTTTATTGATTTATCTTCCGGTCGCGCAATGCCAACAAAGTTATCAAAAATTTGTGAAAAACCTTAATGTTTAAAGTTTTTTTCAAAATTCCAAAGTTTGACTGTTTATTATATTTTAAACATACGACTTTTCGAGATGGTATAGTTTAATTCTATTCGAATAATGTATTAAAAATCAAAGCGTATAAATTTTGATATTCAAGTATCATTCGTACACCCAGCTTCGTCAAAAACAGAGTAGCCTACCTGTACGGAGAGGCGAGGCTTTATTTCGTGGCATTCGCGTTCTACGTATATAGTTAGAAGACAAAAGCTCTTTACGTTACTTCCCTATTTCGAAAAAAAAATGTCACATTATTGCTGAGGATTGCCATATTGATGGAACAGAAAACGAACCTTCGGGAAATTATACGTTAGTTATATATTTAAAGGGTTTTGTTACAGGAGAAAATATAATATATTTTCTCCTGTAACTATTTTACTTTGGATTCACTATCCTACTTGAGAAAGTGGGTATGTTGAATTCATGGATTCTATCATCACTGGTTCAGTTCCCTAATATCTGATATTGGGGAACTGAACCAGCCATGATTGAATCATAGAGCCCAATCATGGAAACTACAAAAGGCTGTTAAATATTGTAATAGTCTGATCCCTCGCAACCGTTGACGTGTTGACAATCCATTTACATTTTCGACGAGGGCAATTCTGCCGACGCCCTGCTCGATGAATGAGCCTTGGAAGATATCGGAAATCAGTCCAGAAGGTCCCTAGTCTGAGATAAGTTCTCAGATTGAAGTAATGGAATAGGATCCGTCACTAAAAGCGATGAAAGATAGGCGAGGAAAACTTATTTCATTTACTTGATGCTCTCACCAATCAATGGGTCGAGCCGGTACGGAGGTGGTTCGGCGCCTCGCTCTTCATGCCTTATCGATTTATTTTGTCCCTGCCGCTTCCCCAGTCTGCATTTCGCGTACATTGATGACAATGAGTTCGATATCAGTGTATTTTGAGGTCTGTGTTTTTGACTATTGGGCTTTAATCATTTGTGAACTTATTTTTTTCTCGAAAATATATAAATAAGTTGAAATATATACACGAAAATAGAACCGAATCACGAATATATTTTGTCATTTTCCAGGATTTTAAAGAAATTTTAAAAATCGGGATTTCAAGGAGAAGAGCGAAAAACTGGCACTGATTGTTGAACATCATAACCTGAACAAAGACAGTAACCGCCGGATCTTGCAATGATGATAGCCTGGCAGGTTTCTGACTTATTGCACAATTTCACCAGGAAAGTGAGAATTTTCCGACGGATTTGTTTTGATCAAACCACACGCTGGTGACTGGTGACTTTGGAGGGGTGTGCATGACGATCATTAAATATTAGCCATTCTTAAGTTTTATCGGCTGTATGTTTCGGATTGTTGTCCTGCTGGAAAAATGAACTGTTCTGGATTTGCAATTTAGCTGCGGTTGCTGCGCAAAATTCTCAAAAAATCCCAGTTGGTACAGCCCACAAGTTGTATTGAATCGTTATTTTGTTCAATCAACCCACTAGTGGGTGTTGGTGCCCAATTCGCTCGAAGTGTATCCCATCAGTCATGCTTGGTGATTACAGTAAAATTATTAGTGGAGTAGGCGGATAAAAGCTCTTTTTAAGGTATTAGGGAAGAAATTTCACATAGAATACCGTTATCACAGAGTCAGATAATGCAGCAATTTAATTTCCTTCAATCTCACAGTCAAGTTTAAGAGCGTTCGGCCCATGTTAGGGACGAATTACATGTCTATCGCCCCGATTGCATCTCACGAGTGCGAACGAACGGAACAAAAAGTCTTCCTCCCCGAGATGGCGAGCACAAAACCAAATTTATAGCCCGAGGCCCCGAGCATGAAGCGGCAAACAGCATTCTCCGGTCGATAAGTATGCATTCACTAACCGTTCGAGGTTGTACCCCATCGAAGAAAGTCCAGGATTTCCCACCTTATTGTCGAACAACTGAAGGTATAAATTAGCTCGAATCGAACGTCTGTTTCTTAAAATGAATAGCCCAGAGACCGCCGGCTGACAAAATATTGCAGCCTCGGCCCGTAATCGCTTGTGTAAAATATAGTGGTTTTGAAAAAACCGGCAGGTACTTTATACGTATTTCTCTTCGATAATGCTATCGTTGCTGAGTATCTCATGTAAAATTCCACAGGTTGGCGGCTTGGATTCAGATCCGCAGTTGTTTTCGAATTACTGATGTCAACTTAACACAAATTGGAAGGCGATATTTGCGAGGGAAGTTTCAGTGGCTCTGGCTACTTGCGGACCTCTTATCGTGGTGGAAGAAGAAAATTCTCTTAACATTGTAAGGTAAAAACGTCAAAAGAAGTAAAAACGGTCAGAAGCCAGTCTTTATGTTAGGCAGGGTCTGGTCTTAAAGGTTGTCAGACTTTCGAGATAACAGGGACAATGTATCCCACAATAGCTCCCAACATTCACTGTACTCGAATTTGAAAGAATGCCTGATAACGTCAGTTTCATCAGAACCCAATTCCACTAATATAATTTCATTTCCCTTAAGATTCGTGTTGAAAACACAATTATTGTTTATACAATGGCAATACTGCAATAATTATTCTGCAAGAATTATTCTGTTTATCAGAACCTGTTTCAAGAACATTCCTTGGGATCAAATATTTCATACAGCGTGTTTAGATAAATGGAGGGCTATCATCGGGTAGAGAAGGGTTTATGGAATCACAATTGTGAGAATAGTGTAGAAAATACCTGGCAAAGAACGTTTTATTTTATTATATTTTTTTGGATTATCAAATAAGTATTCTCAATAATGAACGTTGGGAAAATTATACTGTTGGTTTAAATTTGTGATAAGTACGTAGAATCTAGATATCGTTACTTAATTGGGATTTCTTATTTTCGCCGGGCTGGGAGGGCTCGTGATACAAAATTTAATATTAAGTTAATACAATATTTAATATCAAAACCTTGGTCATTGAACAATACACTCATATTATGGTATAACGAAATAATCATGGTATAACGAAATAATCATTTATTATTTTCGTTAACCTATTACTACCGCCATTTATTTAAAATTTTAGGGGGAGAACCCCCACCCCATGAAGTTTCTAGATCCACTACAGCGTTCAGGTCCGCTATAGAGTTCAGTATACTGAACTCATCATCCGCTGGAGATCAGGATATTCAGTGTCCTGCTTCATCCCGTCGATAGGAACAACAGCGTGAGTTGCTCAGGACATTACTATTTCATCTATATTTTGAAGAGCCCAATTCTTTAAATTTCAATACAAATCAGACGCGTAAACGCACCACGCACGTGGATAACGTAATTAGAATGTTTGTACAAATGATTATTCCACTGATTAATGTGGTACTTCCACTAGACACCAAATTAATCTGTTGAACCCACGCGCCCGCCGTGGATGGAAATGAAATTGACTGATCTCCGTACACGGGATACTTTATTATGGTGATCGGAAGCAGTAATTACAGAGCGTGGGCGCTCTACAACTGGCGCTTCACTAATCGGAGTTGCCTCTAAAGGTGCTTATCAACGGTACCAATTCAGAACGTCCTGAAAATTGGCGAAAAAAATGTTCCTGAGAAATCCACAAGAATTTGGTCATTTGGTTCATCGTGGGGCTGTGTGGCTTCTTATATGAATTTGATTGCATTTTGAATAAAATTTAGAGTATTTTTCAAGACCTCTCGGAACGTTCGTTCACAATGAGGGTAGAACTGAACAAAATCCAGTCTTGCAGTAAAATGTTATGTTTGGAACATCTCATTCAAAAATGTACTGCCACTATGTGAAATCTCCACGATATTTTTGTGTGATGTGTCACTATTCTCCAAAAAGAAACACGTCTTATTAGATACTAAAACGAAAGTGTCATTTTTCTTCAAAAGATTGATCGGTATTTCATGGAAAAACAGCATGTTTTTGCAGAATCCCAGTCAGTAGAATACCCAAATCTACAGAGGTTTTTCAAGGGCCTCATGCTGAGCTGAAATCACCTTACTTCAATTTTTTCTGACATTTAGAAGAGCCTGGACAGCTGAGAAAGTAACGAAAAAAAATGTGGATGACGATTTCCCGCAAGTCAACTTTTTCGGATTGTGTCACTCTTCTTCCAAATGGAATTATATTACAATTTTCAGTGTCTTCCGGCAGTGAGTTTTGGTCTGGAACGGATTTAGGTAAGAGATTTTTTTTTGGAAATTTGAGTTTCAAAAATGTTGGACCGAGAACAATAGCTTCCTTTTCTTCGAAAATTCGAAAACATCATCAACATGTAAGTGGAATCTTACGGTAAAAATATAGGCTGGCTTTCATATTGGAGAACATGTGATACAAACAACTCTTGTACAACTCTTGTATTTGTGACATCGAGTTTCGTGTTCTGAGATACTTTTCGTGTCTCCGCAAAGAATGTAATTTCAGAACCCATCTCATGATAAGACGGTATGTTCGACAATAGGACGTCTTACAATAAGGCGAGTTGAAGGAGGCGGTGTCGAGCCGGGCTCTTTATTCATAGACATATAACGCAGAGAAGCGAGCTATTGTGTAGTAACGTAGACGGTTTCAATCTCGTTGAATTGTTCAAATTGTTGCAGTCCCATCCATTCAGGTTACTCTGTGAATTTAAACTAAACGCCAAAGACAATCGGTAGTTTGACGAAAATTCCAAAAAATGAAACAGTCAAACAAGTGATACCACATTTCAAAGGGGGGTTTTCACGCTAAACACTACTGTGAAATCAGAATTGCGATATCTTATTCCGTTCTCAAACTGGATCACTTTGAAGATGAAGAAACGTGGTGATTCTAGAGTTTGTCGTTGTTTGTATACCTAAATGATTGTGAAAGCATGTGCATAATATACTATGTTATTATATTATGCTATTTCTACTATGTGGTTGTGGATTTAGTTTGGTCGGGATTGTAGGCGGACTCCTTATTTGTGTGGGGTTTCTCTGAGGTGTTTTGACAGCTTTGTCCAGAAATGGGTGTAGGCGGTCAGGGAAGCCGTCTTGGTCTGTGGGCCCGGTTCCGGTCGTATACGATCTGTATACAGATCGGGCCGGAACTTTTCTTTTCTCTCTTCAGCTGAGATTTTCTAGTTTTCGTGATCACATTTGAGTTTCGTTCATATAAGTATAGATATGTAGGTACCCGTAAATTAACGTACCACATTTTGTGGCTGGTCGACGATTTCAATGAACTTGACCACGTCTGGTATAAAACTCTCGCTCGTAAAAAAATTAACACTCTCGAGTGATACGAGATTCTCGTATAACTGAAATTATGGGACCTACATTGAGAGTAAAGTTAACATGGAGGAGCATTGCTTAAGCTTTTGACGTTGTTGAGCAGTCCGAACCATAAGTGCAGCCGCTGACGAAGCCACTGTCCCTGGTGGTCTCTATATTATTATTCAGTATAAAATCTATCAAGTTCATAGATATAGAACCATTACATCTCTATTGTTTGGGCTGTCACATTTTTCAACCATGAATCTATGAATAACCCTACCATATGAATACTATTGGATACCCATTTTCTCCCTTTCCAGTCTCTTAAAAAAAGAGTTCGAGAAAAAATCCGGTACAGCAGAACACAGTTGCAAACTTGCTCAAAACCTTGCACTCGATGCTCTGCGAACACAGAACTGGGACAGAGAGTTCTGAACTGGTGCACTACGAACGACTAAACGGCACTGCGCAAGCGCACATTAGTTCGTGACAGTACCTGGGTATCCAGAAGGATTCTTCAATCGGCTTCAAATAGCATAAAATAGGGAATAATCAATTCCAAAATTAAGGTATGTCTCAATTTTGAACATCTGGAACCATGTTTGGAGGGCAACACTCGCAATTAATCAACTCGCCCTTCACCTACATGATGTGGGACACGTCATGGATTTGGTGAATGGAAGTTGTAACACCCATTGGTTCTCCAAGTCGCCGTGTTCCACGCTGGCTATTTAATTAAACTTAAAGCGCCCCTTGAGGTGAATTCTTTGAAACCGGAAACCTCCATTGAGTCAAGCCCTTCCTCTGTAGAACTGGCTCAGTTTAATCATTTTCCCTTCCCAGCATTCAGGTTTACTGAGAAACTTCATCGAATTTTCCCACTCGAATTCCAATTAATTCTACTGAATCTCGAGACTATTGCAAAAAGTTATTATATCATACTGACCAGCTCCTTTCGTCCCAGTAATTGGTATATACCTTGCTTGGTGAATATCCTATATTCAAGTGGTGAATATACTCGTACTATGTACAACTGAATGGTAATATTGGACATGAGGTACGATGAATTAATTTCCAAAGTTATTCAGAATCATCATAATATAATATTTTCAAATCGTGACATTAAAACTGTAAAATATGTTGGTGATTTATTATAGTGATTGAAATAGCTACTAAAACTTGATGAGTTGGATCGTGAAGTGTAAAGCTCTGGTAAAGGTGGCGGGTGTAAAGCTCTGGGAAAAGAAGATATCGTTCTGTGCGATTCAAACTCTTCAGTTCCATTTCACTGCTCTAAGTATGTACTGCACCACATAGTATGATATATCACCTACTGATTTGCCAAATGTGTTCAATGTAAAGCCCACAATGCACAGGTAGTACTTGATGTCTTAATGATTGTAACATAGGCATTACGTAGTGACCACTATTATAACGTGTTTCTATAAATTATGAATAATTCTACCCGTTATTATAGCCCAGTTTTTACACCTTCTTGTACATCTACAGTGGCATAGAACTCACAAACCAACTCAAAAAGTGGTCATAACATAGCAACGGTCAAATCCTATTTCTTCGTTTAAAAAGCAACCCACAATTTGGACAAACTGAAGTTAGACACTTTCCTATTCCGAATTTTGCGCTTGATAGGCTGGAGTAGTCACAATTTCACAAATAGGCCGCTAAAACCACAAAAATGTGTGATTTTGTTGTGAGGCGGAACTCCAAATTAGCAGGATTATACTTCAAAGACTGTTGCAATTGACTGTGATACGAGTTTACTAAGTTTACTCTAACTTTTATTTAGGATTTTGGCTCAGCAAAACCCTTAAATGCACTATCTATCTTTAATGTTCATCATTTTAAGAAAATATTGAGAAATATATTTTTTTTGTCGATTTCATTCGTTGTGTTTGATCATTGAAACCATTTTGCAGTATTTTCTAAATTGCTATTTCAAGTAGGTACCTGTAGAGGTACCTACTTACAATAATTTAATAATTTCAACAATAATTTCAACAATAATAATAATAATAATAATAATAATTTTAATAATTTTAACAATAATTTCGACAAGAAAATTTCAAATGAAGAAAATCCACCGATCCCACCATTTCACGATGTTTCGATCGGACCAATATTTCATCTTACATCTTGGTAGGGTGCTTCTGGGGAGCCTACAGTACACTACAAGTGGTCATTTTAGTGAGAAATTACTGGTAGTTTTGGAATAAAACAGTATTTTGTCTCTCCTGAAAAGTTGGGAAACTTGGGTTAGGCTATTTTGCTTCTTAAGCGACGATTTGAATATCATCATAAATGTATGATAAACAACCACAGTACCACAAAAAAGTATGACAAACAGTGATCGCGTGAAGAAGTTGTGTATACAGCTACCTATAATACATATTATATTGTGTCCATATTAAAACATTAAACATATAACATTCCTTATATAACAAGCGGACCCAACGCGTGTAAGGTTGAATAGATAACTGTTCAGAATCATCAGATGCAAATCCTTTGGGCTTGGTTTTATCGCGTTATTCCATCTGTTATGAGTGTGCGGGATGAATGAGTGGCTGCAAAAAAAATTTCCGCGAGCATCTTATCTCAGTGGTGATGGACCGCATGTGCATTATTCACTTCGTATCTGTGGATGTTGAAAACGAATGGGTTGTATGAGTTATTAATTTACTCACAAGCCTCGTGTAGAATTAAACATCAACATCAACTTGCAAATTCCGTTCTTTTGACTCAGTAATCGTAGTGAAATACGTTATTGAAACATCCACAACATTATTAATACTTACTCTATTATTATTAATTTTATTAATTTAAAAAAAATATATTTCGTCAACTTCCAGCGGAACAACACTTGCACTCTACAATTCCACTCCTATTTATTCAATACATACTAGAGATGTAGTTCCAAGTGGGAAACACTGCTCACCTACAATACATTCTTGAATTGTTACTTTTATTGCCTCAAATCGGTAGCTTTGTGAATAATGGGGTCTGCGCATGATTTTTTTTAAATTTAAATAAAATTATTGGTAGAGAATCGCTTCAAAAACGTGACAATGGGAACCATTCTTGAAATTAGTTTACCCTTATTGTTCATGGGTAGAGAAACATGATCATATTCATAAATAGCGCGCAATGCCGTCAGAACAGCTGAAGCATCTGATTGGCCGAGGATGGTCGATAGTGGGTGACGTCACAACTGCGCGCCATTTTACGTCAAAGTTTCAAATCGATCTGATTTTGATGATAATCATCGATCTCTGTGAAGTTTTTTTTGCGACATGGAAACTAGTGTTTACCTGCTATAGCGACTCAAATAAGATAACGAATCGGGTTTTTTTTTTTTTTTTTCATTTGTCATGCGCATACCTACCCCATTTTTGGTTCCATCCTGTCGGTCCTTCTGCGGTAAAATCGGTTTCCAACTCATACCCTTCAACTATCTGGCCGCTTTTGGTGACATGTAATGGTTTGTGCACGATGAGTTATAGAGGACAACCGTTATTTCTCACGTGTAGCTTTAGCTTTTCAATTTAGGTGTTGGTATTTCGCGGTTGTACCAGCTACCAAGCATGCGCCAATATTACATAAATCGCACGTGAAAATCTTATGGCGATCTTAACAATATTGTATTCATCAACTAATTATTGCACAATAGTATATGAGGAAGATGATCTGACACCCCTTTGCTGACGTTTTCCTCTCGTTTTCAGTTAGTTTCCGTTAGATTTCCTAGATAGTTGAGTATTGTTTACAATGCTAGTGTGCAGCTTTTTCAATTATCAATTAGTAACTGAAATTCCCTAAAAAGTTTATATCGTAATGGTCATATAAAGTGGCAGTTGCTGCAGTTGTAACTACTTCAACGTGGTATTTATTACCATACCCATCATCATCACGCTCATGCCCATGGATTGATAGACAAACTGCTATAATGACCCAAACAGCAACCTGGGCCGTGGCCATCTGAAATTATACACGTGCTATTGAATAAATACATATAAATTGCAATTCAAATCTCATGATGAATGACGGCGATGTATGCGCCTTTGAATGGTAATTTAAGTACAGACACTTACCCAGAACCCTGTACTGTAACCAATATTGAAGCAATTGTATGCAGTGAGTTTCAGAGGAGAGGTTGGCATCAAATCCACTCTGGTCAGTGCCTGGGAGAGTAAAATATTTAATATTAACCGGATGCTCAGGGTATAACTAGTATGATTTCTGCTGAAAACATTGGAAATATGTTTATGCAATAACAGCACTCATTGTGAAATTGTACACACCTCTTCTGAAGTTCCTTCAGTTTTCAGTTTGCAGGCATATTTCAATATATTTCTATCCAATCTTTCCGCCTGCGAAAAATGCACAACAATTGAAAATTATTTTCCATTAAATATAGTGGAAAAATAGGATAAATATCACACACATTATATTGTACATATTTTGTGGGTACCCCGAACATGTTGGTTATTCTCTGTATAGATCACCCGTCATACTAGATCACAATATCACAAGTTCCTCGAGTATTGGAGTTTTTATATTTTGATATTCGAATTCTTTTAACATAAATTTGGGGGGGGGGTTACATAATTTTCATATTGATTCTGATAGTTTATTATGAAAATATAAACCCTAAATCTAGAACTGCCATAATTGACCTAGTGGTATGGTTGTTCTATGAAACCTGAATTTACTAATGGGTCGAGATTTGTTTTGGCCGGCAGCATGAAAAGTTATTGAAATACTATGTAGATCAGCTAAAGCAACCGGTCTATTCCCTAGTACTGGAAATGGAAATTCGTATCGCCAACAATGTTTTTATTACGTTTTACCCAACGATTATGTGCCTTTGTACAGCAAGTGCATACATCATTAATAATCCAATGGGTTAACCTGCAACCGTGCGTTTTGACAGGCGTTGGTCAGATCCCACACCATGAGGATGATGAGGGTACAGCACAGAGCGATCTTCAATGCCACCAATCCATAGGAGCTACTATACATTTGAAGCGAACCGTGATCGACCAGAATCCATTTTAGAATGAGTCTCTGAAATGGTTTGTCTGTAAAGTCCATGGTCAAGAAATAGAAATCCACCCAGTTCAGTATGATTGACGCGAGAACGAAGGGGCCGTACGCAACCATCAAGAGTTCCAATGATTCTTTTAACTTCGTGTGCTTATCGATAGTTTGATTCAAAACTTCAGCCGTAAACTCTTTGGTTTCAACCACATCTGCGTCCAATTTCGCCATCAATTCGGTGCCCATCCTCAGCAGCCAAGTCAGTTGAAGGGAGATAGCGACCCGCTGTACCAGTATGATGGGGTAGATACTTTGAATAACGTCATTAATATCCCTTACCATGACAACGCCCTGAACACCTAACCCAAGTATTATGATAACATACAAAAACAACACGAGTTTCGGTGTGAAATTCTTCAGTTGCTCTTCCGACAGTACGGATGAGGTGATCTCTTTGAAAGTCGCAACTAGTCTCTTCCTCGTGACGGTCACAGCAATAATAACAGAGCTCAGTACCGGCCCAGAAGCAACGAAGAAATTTGGGAACTGTTCGTAATGATATGGATACATGACTAGCATAAATGCCAGGTACAAAATGGACGGTGCTATCGACGCCAAGCAGTGCAAAACCATAATCGGAGACCTCTTCCATTTTCCATCGTCGAGTTTCAAGCAGAAACATCCGAACGCGCTGCAAAGTTTCAGGTACGCTAAGAAATATTTTATTTTCATAGCTCCTCACTGATCACAAGAACTCACCTACTGAAATGGGCTAGCGCACTACTGGCGATCTACTGACGTGACCTCATCACAGATCAACATTGCTAAATGCTCATGCAACGGCCGTCCCATCAACTGAATTGTCACGAAAATGAAATAAAGTAAATGTAATTATTAATCATTTGCCAGAACAAAAGAAATGCATTACCGACAATGCAATTCCCTGGCGATGTTTCATGCTTACGAGTGGACTAGTAATTATGATTAAAATATTGATGAAAAGCGAAATAATAAAAGCTTTAAATAAAGCACACACAAAAGCCTCTCACGACATGAGCCAGCTTACGGGTTTTAATTTTGTCAAGTACCGACCTCTTACGAAAATGAGGAAAATTGAAAATCGTGAGACTTGACTCAAACGTGAAATTGAAATCGCAGATTCGTAAATTTCGTGTACAATTTTGCTCCTTACATCCAGGGCGAAATTTGTACTTTATTCAAAATTAAGAAAAGCTCTTCGACAAGACCAATACTTATTCAACTCTCAAAACATGGAAAAAATAAAAAAATTCTACTTCGATCCATTTGGGATAAAAAGCCTCTTCGACAAGACGCTCGGTTGGTTGAAGATGACTGAGCGGAAGAAGCTGCAAATAGCCGTATTATATTTCGAAATTCTAAAATTTAAGAGACCGGAGTACTCGTATGACGAATTTACATGGATGTCATATGTACACAATAGGGTCATTCGGAACAGAGATAAGACCCTACAGAAGCAATGTTAGAAAGATTGCTTTTAAATAAATATTAAAAATAATTCTTTCTATTATATGTACTCACATCATTATTTACTTACGATTATTTGTACGATGAAGTTTAGATATCTGAAATGTAGAAAACCATGATTAGTAGGGGTAATTTTTATTTTTATTTATTTTTTGTTACTGTAATATTGGCATATAGGGGTATACCATTATTTTATACAAATGTGATTATTATTGATTTAGGTTTTTTGTATTATAATGTTGTTATATCCAGGGAATGGGGAAGAGAGGGCCTGCTAACATTCCCCTGGTGGATAAATAAAAACATCAATCAATCAATATTCGACTCAAAAAATACGAGTTAAGTTTACTTCGATTCATTTGGATGAGAAGGCTCGTCAACATTGTTGCTACGTCGAAAAAAGTCTAGTGTTACCTATGTATTGTGTTTATCATTCTTTTTACGACGTTTCCTTTCATTTCAGTAACTTATTCCAGCCTTGATCTGTATAATATACTTATATATACTTTTTATATATAATATTATATGGATGCGTTGAATGACCAAATACTAGTCGTTTGTTTGATGGTTTTTATTCCACGACGTTTCTGCCCAGGAACTGCAGTTCCCATGGGCCCTATTCATGCGGATATCTACAAGAGGAAGTAGAAATAATATTATTATGAACATCAATGTACTATAGAGATGGAATTCTTATCATGTATGTTAATACTAATGACATTCTTTGTGCTAGGTAGGTACTTACATTATAAGATGATGTAAATATCACATTGGGGTTTCGAACAGGGGATAGCACACGGTAATAACAGAAGGGATATAAGGTTACAAAGTTAAGGTTCACAATTTCGGTGTCTTGGTTGAACCATGACAGACATCGGTTGCTGACATTATATATATAAGTAGGATAAGATTAGACATTTTATTCTAGTGGTCATTCGACTAGTATTTGGTCTAATATTTGAACTAGCATATGGTCATTCAACGCATCCATATACTTCCACTAGTCATCAAGATCATAATACTATAATATTATATAATATATTATAAAAGTATATTATACTTTTTCAGTTTTCGTAAATGGGGCATTAATTGCCCTGTGTAAAATTATTAATGAATCGCCAGACAGGATGCATTTCGGTTTCATTCTCCAAAAAGTGAATATTTCAAGCATGATGATGGTTGTATCTATTGTATTCCCTGACTGTATCTTAGTACCTGCTCGCCTATTAAAGAATCCACTTCAACGAATATTCATAAACACGATGTTGATAGTTACCGTGGCATTCTCATAATTTGTACCTCTGCAATCAAATCACCTCCAACCCCCCTCCCCACCGAGATTTCTCTCGGTCTCAGATCACGTTTCGCTCTAATGGCTTTTAATATGACGGCGTGAAAACCGCAAGCTCCCTTTCTTGAAACTCAATGAACGGTAGAAATCAATTAAATCAGGGAAACGATCCCACTGGAGACGACCCTCCTCGATTTAGCGAACATCAAATCTCGTCACTCCCACATTATAGTTTATGACAATATTCGTACTCCCACGTCCATGATTCCTCACAATACCTTATTCCGTTTGTCTCAATTCGTGGTAAATTTAACACTCTCTACAATGGAGTATGTCCAAAATTATAAAAAATATGATT
The DNA here is from genome assembly GCA_963920205.1 of Stenodema calcarata. Classification (NCBI taxonomy): domain Eukaryota; kingdom Metazoa; phylum Arthropoda; class Insecta; order Hemiptera; family Miridae; genus Stenodema; species Stenodema calcarata. The sequence continues at coordinate 17,286,328 of OY986059.1, forward strand.
ACAATTCTGATTTTTGCTCATAATTCTTGATTTTCTAATTTCATTTTTTTCTTTTTAGGTCGATTACTACCGGGATAAAGATCAGTTCGTGTTAGAAACCGACGGCACTGACTATTGGTTGAATGTGAGACGTTGCAAGTTGGAATTCTCCGGACACTACTTGCTGGAAGCCACTAACCTACATGGCACCGCCAAGGCCAGATTCTCTCTTCAGGTGTTTGCCAAAGGTGAGTTAGTGGTTTCTATGAGGATCATAGCTCAATCTGATTGAGCCCCATCAGTTCGTACAAATTGTACACGATAATTAAGTTATTCTATACCTATTATAGATTGTTGAATTGATCAAAACTTCCAGCCTCTTTTATTTTAATAGAGAATGCAATGCTGTATCGGGCGGTTTTTTCTTCCAATAACAACACCAAGTAGAAATACCTACCCAAAGAAAAATCCTGTGCAAATTAATTCTCACATGTATTTCGAAAAATTTGATTCCTACTGAAATATTAGGATAACAATACTGCCGTCCTAAGTTAAAACGTCCTATCTACAGTAAATTTTACTGTAGATAGGACGTTTTAACTTAGGACGGCAGAATAGATACCTATAATTTTATGAGATATTTTTATATGATATTTTACATATCAATTTTTTTGACAGCCTATCTAGTTTCATTAAAGGAAATTTTGTTTTGTTACTGATTATGGCCAATCTCATCACTCCCCTGCTTTCACCAGTTCCTTTATGCTGCTGTGTTGCAAAAAAAAAAATTATTCAATGCTGTTGGAGTTATACCTAGGTATTTAGATCTGCCTTTGGGGGCTATTAAAATAATGAAAAATATCTGTTTTAATTTATTTCACTCATTTTGGTTTATATCTTCGATAATAAACCATTGGAATCGACAAAAGAAAAAAAATATTGCCGACGTATGTAGGTCGAATTAAAAACACCAGAATTATATCGGTACATTAATATTGTAATTAATTCACCATCTCTATCACGTAGTTTCTGATAAACCGGTGTTTATTTTCCAATGGTTTTTTTTCCAATGGATGGTTGAGATGTATCCGACTGAAATACATGGGTATTTCAACTTGTTGTTGTTATTGGAAGGAAAAGTCACCCGATGCAGCATTCCATCCTGTATTAAGATAGAAGAGAGCGCATGCATCTCAACTACCCATTGGAAAAATATGAGTGATATAAACGAAGACAGAATCTGTACCTGAAAAGTATCTGGTACTTTTTTACATTATTATAATGGTCCCCATAGGTTTTGCAATACAGGAGCATTAAGGAACAAGTGAAGATTGGGGAGTGATGAGATTGGCCATAATCAGTAACAAAACAAAATTTGTTTACATTTAATTCACGAAACAAAAAAGTTTCATTTAATCACACTAGATGTGCAGTTATCAAAAAATGTAATGAAACTCTCGTACATAGCAACATGTTAGAGAAACTGAGATAAACGCTTGCATACGAGTCTGCAACACATTGGGACATTTTATGTCTTTAGTCCCCACCATTTCCTCCCTTATTACCCTAATATACACCCTAATAAACCATGGTACATTAAACACACATGTTGTGATACTACAACTGTTTCGGTTATCCTGTGAATTAAGGTTTACTTTCAAAATGAACTCGAAAACACCTCTAACACCCAACTACAATTTCACGTAGCATTCCTATATAATATATAGGATATTATATATATATATTATACACATATATTATATATATATTATACACCCTAATAAACCATGGTACATTAAACACACATGTTGTGATACTACAACTGTTTCGGTTGTAGTCTTCTACATTGTCTTCTGTTTAACTCAGCTTTCCGTACATCCACGGTCGTGTGCAGGGCATGGAAATATTCGATAAATTGAGGGCTTTCCAACGAGTGGTGAACGATTTTCATGGGTTGGAAAATGAGGAAGTTACTTTTCGTCAACAATTTTCGTGACGATTTTTTTGTTTGTGTGCCATAGCAAAGACATAAAATGTCAAAATGATATGTAGTAGCGTAATAGTTTTTTCAAGAGATAGGCCATAATATCTCACCACGCAATCTAACATTATTAAGGCCAAACTCTACGATTATTATAGTAACTACTTTAGTGAAATTTATGAATGAAGACATATGGAGAAGTAGATTTCGTGGCCATCCCTGAAAAACAATTGTTTTTCAGGGATGGCCACGAAATCTACTTAACGCATTTCACATGACAGATGAAGAGGAAAGCCCGTTTTTTGTTGTTCCTGAAAAGTGATGGTTTTTCAATAAGCACATAATAGTTACGGTCTATTCTGCGATTTAGAAAGGATTTCAGTTGAATGACTCAGGTGTAGAGTGGAGTGACCCGGGCATTGCTGGAGCGAACGTGTATGTTGAATACAATTACTGTAGAAGATTGCGGGATTTGATTTAGAGATAAAAAAACATTTATAGAAATTCAATCGAGGGAATCGTCCGCTCCATGTAGGTACGCTCTCAACAAGAGGGAACATTTCCTCCTCGTTATTCATCTTCCCGGCACCCCTCAATTTACAACCTTGTACAGTTGTACAGAGCCCCCGGAGGTAGAGTCGTCGTTCACTAGACACAAATCCCTCGTTATTATCGGATGCTGATACCTAAACCGGACATGGGAAATGAATTCTGTTTTGAGAGCGTCCAATAACTAAAAGACTTTAACAAGCTCTGAATTGGATCAATGCGGGCGGCTAATGAATGTTGTTGTGCTCCTCCTTTCAATCGAACCGCGTCCGCCTTTCCTTATTTGGCTCGATTCTAATTCCGGTAGGCTTCCCCATTTATTTCATACGTTTCTCATCCGTCGTCGCACAGGTACCTGCAGGAAAGTAGTCATTCTGCAGGGAGGAGGAATACGGACGGAAATAGTAGTGACGGTCGCATCTCAAAACGAAACATTCATCCTCCTATTCAGCCGAGGAAAGTGCACAAAAGAGGTCTAGCTTCCAAAAATTGCACGAGAGCTGGAAATCATTTTAACCCCTCTTGGGACAATTTCTAGATTGTGCTTCAAACTTAAGAGCCTAAAAACCGCCAAATTTTCGCACTTTTTTCAGTTTTTCGCGTATAAATCGAAAAGTACGCATACTACAGAAAATGTCACTTGATTCTTTTTTAAAGAACATAACATTCGAATATCGAAATTGGTCCAGCCATTCAGCCACAATCGCCCGTAAAAGATATGCGATTTTTACCAACTTCGCTAAAAAGTTGAAAACCCTCAACTTCTAGCGCCTTAAGGTTGAAAATTACTGCTCCGATAACAAATTTCATAGGACCAAAGTTGTAGGTAATTTAATCCTAAATTGGTTGCTTCTTTACATTTAATAATTCGCTCACTCTAGTGCTGAGATTTGAAGCACAACGTTGAAACCGTCGCAAACTCTTGCGTGGATAGTTCTGTGAAGCACAGTATCTAATGAGTTGCCGCACATTCGACCCAGTCAGCTACGCGTAGAGTCATTTGTCTTCTCCGCTCAGTTTTTGTGGGCGTGGGCACCGTTCGAAATGGATTTCGAACAGTAAAGTGAACTTGAAAGGACTTGTCACAGGAGTTTACTGAGGTTTTCCAGCCATCGTCACAATATCCTGATGATAACACGTCTAATGAGACAGTACTTCAATCTATATAAGTCTTAAATATATACCTACTTAAACATTTTCTACACTCCCAATTGGTTTCTGGGTATTACAATCCCTTCCAGTTATGTCAATTTTAAGCTGTTCATGTACTTCATTGAACTTCTTCCGTGTGAGCCGAAAACTATTTTTAAAAACTCTATCACGAACTTCCTTAAACATGTTTAAGGTTGAACTTCACTAACGAATACATTACAGCCACTTCTTTACTTTCTGACTCAGATTCTTAATTCAGGAGGAGTTCTAATGCTGACATCGCGAAACCTGGGTGACAGACAATAACAGTCATTGGGTTCAACATGCGGTGCTGTTGTGCGTGGGCTGGGTTCAAATTGAAGCACATATTGATATGTGCTGGCCCTTAAACCCGTTATACAGGACCCCCAAAAGGAATTAAAACGACTTCCAGCTCTCGAGCAATTTTTGAAAGCTAAAGCACTAATTTGCCTGTGCTAATCGATTATTATACGATTGTGCAGTTTTGATGTAGGTACTCAAGTTCTGATGATCCCCGCCATATTGTATGGTTTCAGCTGTGCGCTGAAGAAGTAGGCTGAAAAGGCTGACGTAACTCATCTTGTCTCAATTTTATAGAAATTCGTTTAATAAAATAGAGCCCAGTGATGCAGCATGACCTAATGATCTTCCACATGAACGAAAACAATAGGAGAACCCTCATGTAAAAGCCTAGCTTCTGAAGGGTATCCACAAACCCACATTTTCAGTCGTGAAACTTTAATCTTAAGGACTTGTATACTCTACACTGACAGTATTTGCCACCAGTGAAATAAATTCGCGTTCAGAACCGTTGTCCAAACAGTTTGGCGTTGTGACAGTTATTTCGACATTCGCTGATTGATTCATTCTTAGTAGACTCGGTAGTGCTCCGTGTCATGCAGATGTTTTCCCCTTTAGGTTGAAGATGATTCATGTATGAAGAAATTATGCGCATTTTTTTCCCTCCACGTTTAAATGTGCAGCAAATGAACTTGTTACTATTCACATCATCTTACATTATAAAGAACTCGGCGTTTCTCCGGCGAAACGGTTTTTATTTATTTAATTTTTTTGTCAGCACAACGGCACTTGGCAGCGTCAAGTTGGTTCTTTTCAAGACATCCAGAGCCGACCCGACGGGAGACCGAGTATCTCAAAGCCCCTTTGCCCAAGTTGGGAACATCATCTCCTTAGCGAGACCTCAGTTACCAGGTTGACCGGGTCCAGGGAGCCTTGAGGGGCGAGTCAATCTACCTTGATTGTACTCGAGGGCTATCAGCATGATAATCTTGAAGCTTCGCCCCATTAGCACTGATAAACCCGGCGAGAAGGAACCGATCCCGTCGTTCTTACAATTTCAAATGTTGATGGGTTGATATAACTCTGTTCTAGGCTTGATAGAGGTTTCCTCATGGTATCGTGTTGAAGGAGTAACTTTACTTCTTTCTCTCGTTCATCGACTTTGTTTTATGTTTATGTACATTGTCACATCGTAAAAACTCCCAATTTTTATTGGTTTCTCAAATTTCTTGTCAGAGTTTTCTGGTCACACAAACACGATTTTCGTAAACTCCAAGCAGTACACTTTGGAAGAAAAATAACTGAAATACTCCATTCGAACTCAAACGTCAGTCCCAGGAGCGCGTTGAATTCCCTGAATTGATTTGATTACCACCCTACTACTTCACAATTTGATAACCACCAGACTGGTGGGACCAGTCATGCAAGAACATTTTCAGACGGTTTTTGAACCCCTTTTTGTGCAGAGGTTGTAAAATGTTCAATAAAACAACCCTGAAATCTCCACGGACGTTCCTTCAAAGGTTTGTCACTATTAAGAAAACCTTGTTAATTCGGTTAAAAATGAGGGTGATTTGGCTGCAAAATACTATGTAAATTTTATCGTGGAATAAAATATTGAGTACTTTGTATCGTTTTGCCTCCATTACCACTTACAAACTTTTGATGTCCCGGAGAGTCTCTTTAGAAACCACTCTGCTAGACAAACCACTGTAGTGGTGCTTATGTAGGTACGAAGGTAGTCACCACCGGTAATGGCGGCCTTGTGGTTATGCGACGAGAGAGGATTGGATGGGCGAAGGAGTGGCCTCTCGCGGGAGGTCTGAAAAACAGTCCCGTTTAACTGGACCATAAACTGCAGGATACTTCGACTTGCCACGTGCAGTCGTCTCTCTCCAGTTCTCAACTCGTTGATATAATTCAATCTCCCATCCTTCCTCGGTGGGAAGCGCCACCTTAATGGACCGCAGTGAATCTCCCTTCCCCAACCGCAAAAACCTCTTCCGTTTCATTACTTCACCTAACAGCTGTAATTATGTTCTGATTTCACTAAGTGAGAAGGTATACACAGATACAGGGGACGTCTAGAAAGTAAGGTTACAACATGTCATTATTTCTCTACATAATCCATTGAAGTCCACTTTTGAAGCCTAGGGACCAGTTTTTGTGAACCCTCGTTGTCGCAATCCATGTGAAACATTTAGTGAAGGAAGAATAAGGGGAGGTTGCAAATAGGGTTATGGTGGAATTTTTTTAGATGATTTTTTTTAACCTCGTTGTAAGCTCATGTGTTCTCTGTGAAATTTCCGTAAAATATAGTGAATTTTGAATTGAAAGGTAAACGAGTGTGTTACTCTGAGTAGACCCTTGATAGCCTGTTTTCCGAGTCCAGTAAATGGACATTTTGGCGCCCAACGTGACGGCTGAACATTCTAGGTCAGTTCGTACTACTGTGATCGGTGAACATGGACAAGGCTATCAAATCAAGGAAAGTCTGTAGAGGCTCGTTTACCCGACACTACAACGCGATCATCAAACTTCTTGATGAAAAGAAGCTGCAAGACGCAAGAGCGATGCACAACATGTTGATGACGGATTGGGAAAAACTTCGTGTGAAAGATGAAGCCATTTTAGACATGATGTTACAAGACGGATCACCGGCAACGGACGAAGACCTTGAACGGGAAAGAGAATCCGCAGACGAGTACCAGTTTATGTATGAGTCTATTAGTATTACCATGCAAGATATAGGTAATGGACACAAACCAGTTCCGAGTATACATGAAGACGACAGTTCGCAGGTAAGTGGCGACAGTACCACTAAGCATTTGAGGCTTCCGCCACTCAACATTGGTACCTTTAATGGCGATCTGAAGAATTGGCTTTCCTTTTGGGGTCAATTTGAACCCATTCACGAAGATGAGACCATTCCTACGTTCCATAAATTTAGGATTTTGGTTCAGAGTATGAAAGAGGGAACTAGGGCTAGGCAAGTTGTTGAAAGCTTCCCCCCTTCAAAGGATAAGACCAGTTATGACGCTGCAGTTTCAGCACTCAAAGAACGTTTCGGTCGTGAAGACCTACTCATAGAAGTATATGTTCGCGAACTTCTGAGCATAATTATACAGAACTCGAAGTCTTCTGTATTTAGTTTGATTGACATGTACGATACGCTTGAATGTCAACTAAGGTTTTTAGAAACATTAGGAGTAACGACTGGTAAGTGTGCAGCCATTTTATGTCCACTTCTTGAATCCTGCATGCCTGAGGATTTTTTACGTGTCTGGCAGCGTAGTCATATACCAGAAGAAATCGGCGACGCAGAATCGCGCCTAGGTAAATTCCGTGAATTCATCAAAGGAGAAGTTCAAAACGAACAACGGATTTCTCTTGCGATGAATAAATTTGGAATGAAAAGTGACATGGATTCTAAGAAACTTCGACGAGAGTGTAACAAACAGGACGTTCCTACCGCATCTACGCTTTTGACTACACATCAAAGTAGTAAACGTCACACGTATAAATGTATCTTTTGTGATCAATCCCATGAAAGTGCCGACTGCATTAAAGCCCGAGATATGCCGTCTGAGGACAAATTACGACGAGTCAGGGAGGAAAAAGTTTGCTATTTGTGCCTAAAACCATCTCATTCGTCTAAAATATGTAGAAAACCGTCATGTCCATTGTGTGATAGAAAGCATATAATAATTCTCTGTCCTAATTATGAACGTTTTAAGGGAACTTCAATCACTAAGTCTAAGAATGTTACAGACGAAGCTGCTACTAGCGATAGGATGAAAGCTGTCAACGTCGCATCTCACACTAGCCTCACGTACGATGCGAGCGTGCTCTTACCTACTCTAAGAGTGAAGTTGAGAAGCCGACGTGGAGAAGATTTAGTGATTCGTGCAGTTTTTGACACAGCAGCCCAGAGATCGTACATTTTGAATTCGACCGCTGAAAGGATACGCTGCAGCTCTGAAGGTCAGGAAACCTTGTTTCATTCATTATTTGGAGGTCAGAAAACAGGTATGAGTCGACACAATAAATATTCTCTTCAGCTTTCTAAGCTCAGTGATGACCGCGTGTACACAATAGAAGTTTTAGGTCAGGATGTTATTTGTGGTAATTTACCTACCGTTTCTTATGGGCCTTGGATACAAGAAATGGCTGAATATGGACTGGATACAGCTGAACTTTTGAGTGACACAGGTCCCATTGAACTTTTGATTGGAGCAGATTTTGCGGGCTCTCTTTGTACTGGTAATTTGAGAAAATTCTCAAGTGGAACCATGGTCGGGATAGAAACTGTTTTAGGGTGGACGATTTCCGGGAAATTACCTATTGGAGCAGTTAAAACTACGCTAGGTATGTTGACCACCACGTTGTTGATAGAAGAAATGCGTGTCTCGGATTTGTGGAAGTTGGAAATATTAGGAATAGAGGATCCAATCATGAAGAAAACCGACTTAGAACTTCAAGTGAAGATTACTCGCGATTTTGTTCGAACATTGAAGATTAACAGTGAGGGTAGGTATGAGGTCAACTTACCATGGAAAGAAGAACATTCTCCTCTCCCTAATAATTTTGATGTTGCACTTAAAAGATTGGATGTAACTTACAAGAAATTAGAAAAGGATGGTTATCTTCAAGAATACAATGAAGTTTTTGAACAATGGGTCAATGAAGGAGTGATTGAGGAGGTTCCTATCTCTGAACTAGAAGAGGGGAGTCACTACCTACCACATAGGCACATTGTTAAACCCAATAGTACCACGAAAATACGACCTGTATTTGACGCTTCGGCTCACGAAAAAGATTCACCGTGTCTAAACCAGTGTCTGGAAAAGGGATGTAACCTTATTGAACAAATCCCACCTTTACTGAACGGATTTCGCATGCATAAAATAGGAGTTGTTGCCGATATTCGCAGGGCATTTTTACAAATAAGTGTTTCCCCTGCAGATAGAAATGTCAAACTAATCAATTTGAAAATCCCTCGCTGGCTACCTCGCATGTCTAATGCCGATAATTGGAGTTTGCATACATTCTGCGATGCTAGTGAGCTGTCATACGCTGCAGTAATTTTCTTACGAGTTGAGAACAAAGATGGAGTTAATTTGCAACTAGTTCAGTCTAAAACTCGCGTTGCTCAGAACATGACAGTGCCACGCAAAGAATTACTAGCAGCTAACATAGGAGCCAGGCTTCTGACATCTGTGAGAGACTCTTTCAACTCTAACTGTGAGGAATATTTTTGGACCGACTCTTCTACAGTACTTGCTTGGTTAAGGAGAGAAGAAAATTGGGTTCCTTATGTCCGTAGAAGAGTGGAAGAAATTAGAAAGCTAAGCAATGTTGATCAATGGTACCATGTTCCAGGTACATTGAATCCTGCTGATCTCCCTTCACGAGGATGTATGGGTAAGACGCTGATGGATTCGAAATGGTGGGAGGGACCGGAATGGCTCCATCAACCAAAATCTCAATGGCCATCCCCCACATGTGAATACAATGAAGAATCTATCAACAAAGAGAGACGTAAAACTGATGTCACAACACTGATGATAGCAAATCAGACACCACAAGATGTGCACTGGTATTATAAATATTTTTCTCAGTATCCTAAATTGATAAGAATGGTCGCATGGATGAAGCGATTCGTTGTCAATTGTCGACGTTTTGGATCTGATCATTTTGTGAAGAAAAGAGGGCCTCTTTCAGTTGAGGAGATAGCTGAAGCTGAAATGAAAGTATTGAAATGGATTCAAACGGAATCGTTCAGTGGAGTGAAAGATCCGAAAATAGCACCCTTGAGACCATTTGAGGACCATACTGGACTTATTCGTTTGAAAACAAAAATTTCGAATCGTCCAGATAGTGAGGATTTTCGCTTCCCTATTCTTCTACCCAAGGGACACGAAGTTGTCTCAAGACTCATCAAGCATGTACATGAATCTAACTGTCACGTTGGAGTACAAGGACTCCTTGCTATATTGCGTGAGAGGTTCTGGACACTCGGTGGGAGAAGGACCATCAAAGCAGCTATTGCTGATTGTGTGGTTTGTAGGCGTCATGAAGCAAAACGGATGGAGGCACCTACTATTCCACTACCATTGGATCGCGTTAGAGAGGCAGCTGCTTTTGAGGTGGTGGGAGTAGATCTCGCTGGGCCCATCTATTTGAAGGGCAGACAAAAGGCTTGGATATGTCTTTTCACCTGCGCCGTGATTCGAGCTGTACACCTCGAATTGCTTCTTTCCCTCTCAACAGACGAATTTCTGTTGGGGCTCAGACGCTTTGTTGCACGTCGAGGTCGCCCAACCAGAGTATATAGTGATCAAGGCACGAATTTTGTTGGCACTAGCAACTTATTTCAGAAAATTGATTGGTCCAGAGTATTGGAGTATTGTGAATTGAATCGGATTTCGTGGAGATTCAACCCACCAACTGCTGCATGGTGGGGTGGATGGTGGGAGCGTTTAGTGGGTCTTGTCAAACGTCTCCTGAAGAAAGTTCTGAAACGCTCGACTCTTATTTATACGGAGATAGAAACTGTAATATGTGACTGTGAGAGTGTTCTAAACTCTAGACCCTTGACATTCATGGCCGAAGTAGATTGTGAGCCTACACCAATTACTCCATCAATGTTTATTCAGGATGTCAAGGAGGCGGCCTTACCCGAATTGGATGTGTTGGAAACGGTGGATCTAAGGAAATCATGGCAACATCGTGCCAAGTTGAAACATGATCTACGGGTTCGCTTTCGCAATGAATACCTTGGCCAACTACAGACGCAAGCAAAGGTTACCAAGCAAGACAAAATCAACATCGGTGACGTGGTCCTGATTGGACACGACAATATGAAGAGGTTGGACTGGCCATTAGCTATAGTCACAGAGTTGCTTCCTGGCAAAGATGAAGTTACTCGTCTAGTTCGCCTCAAGACATCCTCTGGTCAGTGTTTAAGACCTATTCAGCGTCTATACCGATTGCTTGAAGGCCAGAATCAGTTTTTACTGAGTGATACGCCATCTTCAGATGAAAATGAGCTCCCCGCAATTGAAGATAATTGTCCAGACTCAACGCAGACCGAATTCCCTACAAGTGACCTACGGTTGACGAGCAAAGGAAGGATTGTGAAGATTCCTCAGCGATTCCGCGACTAAATGTGTTGTGGTCTAGTGTCTAACTGTAACTTCTTTGAAAAATTTAATTGAATTGCATTCGTATGATTTATTTGTTTCATGTCATGTCTGTAAGTTTTCTCCTCTTATAAAAAACTTAGGTGGGAGGATGTCGCAATCCATGTGAAACATTTAGTGAAGGAAGAATAAGGGGAGGTTGCAAATAGGGTTATGGTGGAATTTTTTTAGATGATTTTTTTTAACCTCGTTGTAAGCTCATGTGTTCTCTGTGAAATTTCCGTAAAATATAGTGAATTTTGAATTGAAAGGTAAACGAGTGTGTTACTCTGAGTAGACCCTTGATAGCCTGTTTTCCGAGTCCAGTAAATTGACACTCGTCGTATACCTTCCGCTCCATCTCCTGAAGTCATTTTTCGACATCATCCTGGACCTCCTCGCCATTTGAAAATCTTCGTCCACCCGAAAACTCCTTCAATTTATTGAAAAGATGAAAATCCGATGGTGCCAGGTCTGGGGAGTAGGTTCTGAGTGAGGTCTAGCGTTGTCATGAAGGAGTGACACACCACGATTCAGCATTCCTCATCTTTTGTCCTTGTTTTTTTTTTCAACTTCCTGAGTGTCTCACAGTATGCAGCTGCATTTATGGTTCCTTTAGGCATAAAATTGACCAATAATATCCTTGATCCAATATTCAATAATAATGATCCCTTTCCGGTCATAAAAGACAGATGATCTTCCTCCCTAAAAATTGGACTTTAAATTTTTTGGTTGGTGGTGAATGAGTATGGCGCCACTGTAGAGACTGCCTTTTTGACTCAGGAGTATAGTGACACAACCACGTTTCACCACCAGTCACAATTCAAGAAACGTTTCACCCTCGCTTTCATACCTTTCAAGAAATTCGCATACAGCGGTGGGTGGAGCGATTGGATTTTCATGAGCTTCCCCATGCGTTCGGCATGATCGTTGATCCCCTTCACTGGGGATTCAAGAAAGTCAAATGAGCATGAAGGAGTCAAGATACGTCAAAGGGATTGTATCCCGGCTTGTTCACCCTAGAAATGCTTTTACCTAATCAAATCACGTACTGTTATCCCTGCTGCAGTTAGGCCCTTGGGCCACGTATTCGGTGCGTCGGACAGGTCTCGGACTGTTAACACATGGCATTGCTCGCCAAATAGATATCAATTTCGAAAAATAACCACTTGTAGAGGAGCGCAGGTATCAGGGTCGTTGTAAGAGCTAACCAAGACTAAGGATCTAACCCAGACCTCTACTATTATATTGGAGATGAAGTGAAGACAAAACGAGAAATGAATCAAGTATACCGAATTTCTCAAGCAGGAACATAGATTTTTACAGTAAATTCACCTTCAATCAGCTGTGTTTCTTCTCGTATCTTGAGAACAAGAGCTAATAAAAAAAATGTCATTGTCATATTCGGGTTTCTTTACCCAGAATTAGTAGAATAGGTATGGCTATTTACATCCCAGAAACTAGGTACCAAAAAATATTTCTTTGTTGGGCAGTGTTATCAAAACTGATTTGATTTTGAGCTGCAGGTAACGCAAAAATGGCAGAGCTGCAGCTGAACGCAAAAATGGCAGAGCTTTTTCAGTCACTCCAGAATTTTCCGGTCGACATTGATTTCGAAGTTGAATATATAAGACTGGAAGTGATACAAACGGTAAGATTCAGCGTCATATCCAAACCTGGCTACTCGCAGGTCGCGGCTAGAAGCCGTTTCTACCACTGAATCATCCGAAAGTCAGTAAACCCCAAGAGAACGTCTAAGAAAAACCCTTGAATCCCTACGATCTAATTCCACAAGCGAGCGGTGAGAGGGCGTGCGAAAGCTGAGTACCGATTTATGGGATCACGCACCTCAGAAGGACGTAGAAAGGATTTATAGCTCCAACACCTGCGCTGTTCTGCGCTACCTGAATTCGAGAAAATATCGTATGTAAGTGCCGTGTTATTAGAATAAATATAGGGGCGAGAATTTCCTTGGAATCATCCCACCATTTGACGATCGAATTAAGAGGATAAAAAAAACCAGTTCAGTAACGATTAATTTAAATAATTTATTTAGCGCCGAGCTAAAGGCTGTAACTGGAGGAAATAACACCTGATAAATAACTAGACCAACGTTCAAAATAGTTTTAAATCGATTTTTTCCCTCCGAGTCATAGCGGTTCAATAAGAAAAAACAAGTAGGTGCGGGTCGACAGACCATCAGTCACGTTTCTGCCGAGATACGAAATGGTAAATGTAGTTTTAAGAAGTGACCACTCGAGATAAGGGGAGGTTCCCACATTAATCACAGCGTGTGAATGATACAGACTTGTCCGGCTCTGGCTTCAAGAGCCTGTTTGTGCCCCGCCACCGTCACGGTACTTGAGGATAACAAATTGAACCTTGTCGGTGACGTATAAAGCTGGTATAATAACTGGGGTATTGATAATATAGTAGTCTTATGGAGCATGATCGGTCCTTTGATAAGTCTATTTAGCCACATTGTGTTGTCTAACAATATCTTGTAAGGTCAGCCGATATCCCATAATATAGCTGATACTGCATTCTGGGCAATGCTTGTTCTTTATGACCGCTCGAGAGTCAAAAATTGGCAATATTGTAGTAGTTGTCTGGGCTCAGCCCAGCCTTATTGCCCATTGGCCACAAACGTTTCGGCACGACATCTCGATTTTCAAAATATTGACGCCTCCAATATTTTCCGAAGTTGTCCTGTCGTCGATGTTCGTGGTCCAATTGGATCAATTTAGGTCATTAAACTTCGGGAATGCCGAAATTCATGAGGGTAGTGATGTAATGATGGGGACAGTATCGACAAATCGTCTGATTCGCCTGTAATTGTTGCCCACTGTCATAGTTCATAAAATTCCATAAATTCGTGGAAAGAAAGCCAACTTATTATGGGCTCCATAGTAGGTTACTCAAAACAGAAAGCTTTTGTCCATAGTCCCCAAAAGGGTTTCTGTAACGTTACATATCACCACTACTTGATAATTATGTTGAAGGCATTGTTTTCAACCAATTTCAATCAAGAATGTGGGAGATTTAAGTAGGTCTTTATTGGCGAAATCTTATTTAACAAAAACGCTAGTCGTCCCTACTTGGGAGTTGAGAGATGATGAAAGAGGTTGAGACCAGTAACTAAGGTTTCGTTAACTTCTTCCTTCGAAGTCTACTGTGAAATTAATGAATCTTCTATAGTGTTAAAAGAACCTGAACGCTGAAAGCTTGTGACCAAGTGTTGCGACTGATCATTGATGGTGAATACAAGTGGAAGGGGTGAAAGAATTGCGATTGAATTTTTCAACAGCCACGAGTTCCATTTAGCAGGAACAAGATGAAGGGTAGGCTGATGATGAAAAATTGTGTTTCAGGCTTTAGAACGGGTGAACGTTAACGTTTATTAATTTTATTTTTAATGAGCAACAACTGGAGGAAAGTTCGAAATCGATTTGAATGACATCGCTTGAGATCCTTTGGAGTGAATACAGTGTGGATTGTAATTGTGTATGAATAATCCAAACAAGGTCTTGCGTCAACAAGGGCTTCGATATGAACTTAAAAGGTTTTCTATTAAGCTCTTACACTTCATTTCGATGCTTGTGCCTGTTGTTTCCTGAACGTAACATCGTTACACTCTCCATCTATCTGTCTAGACTAAGGATGCAGGCCATGTATGGGTGAAAACCTTCTATAGGCCATGTATGGGCGAAAACCATTTGATAGACAAATCATGATTAACATTTTATTCCATAATCAAGAGTAATTTCTTATTTGTGATAATTTTCAATCAATAAAGAGAATCATTTTCTATTACGCTTGAGTTCAAATCACGCTAAAAAGCTTCTATCCCCTACGGTTTATTTTGTTTGCATAAATTCCCCCTGGCTGATATTAATTTGTAGGTACAAGAAACAATTGTTTATGTATCAGGCCGATATTGCCATTTTGATATCGATATTCCGAAACATTTGGGAGGGGAGGGGGATATGGACTCAAGGTATCGATATATCACGAGAAAAATATCGATGTTTACTATACATCCCTAGCCCGGACTATCGTCATTTACAGTCATTTCTTTACCCTAATACCCAGCTAAACTGGGAATTCGTGCTGAAAATCGATACCCTGCCTTATTGAATCTGTATCAATTTTGAATTCTGCGTACATATGCAGGTACCTATCTCAGTATTATACTAAGTATTGGAGAATTTTATAATCTACCCTGTCTCATATTTGTATGGTCATTTTCAGTTATTTCAAAACCACAAATGACCCAATTCCGCTATTTCTTACAAGATTTTGCAAAGACGAAACTTATTTCTATGCAACGCTGTCTGCAGCCGCTGGTTGTGCTTCTAACAACTCTGGAAACTTACAATATGAGAAGCCAAGACAACAAGACAATGAAGCCTTTCTGATCCTGGATATTCCCTCCATATGAATCGAAGATCTAGACTGGAACAATCCAGCATGCCCTGAGACACCAGGACGAATGACGCCTCTTCGCTAGGAAATGGCTCCGACTCTTATCTGGCGTCTCTTCTGGTCCCAAAAGCCCGATCTCAACGGGACTTGAGAGCCGCGTCGAATGTTTGGATCAGTCGTTCACGATATCAACCGGGCGATTCCTCGAGGTGAGCGTTCGACTTGAACATAATTAGAGATAAAAGAGACGACGGCCTTGCGAGGGTCGCAGCCCTCCCATCTAAAGGCAAGACCGGCTTTGAGTCACCAGGTCTCCAGATCCTATACGGAGTAGAACGGCGGCTGTCAAAACTGTGTCAACCTTCCTCGTCCTTTTTTTCCCCTTTTCTTATCCTGTCTAAAGCGAAAAGGAAAGTGTCGCTATCAGACTAAAACCGTGTTGATGAAACTGGTAATTGAAATCACTAAACGCATCAACCACCAAATCAACTACCCCTAACTCCTTGCGGGAGCGGCAACGAACGGAAGGCGCGGACCGACAAAGAGAAGTAGAGTGAAGAAACTCCAAAAAATGCAAACATTCGTGTCCATGGTTATTCTACTCAAAACTCTAGTAGGCAGCAATGGTCGTGTACATGAAACTTGAAACGACCAACCGCTTTCTGAGAGAGTCTTGCCTTTTCCTAATGTGTGTACATTCAGGAGCAAAATTTGGTTTTTCAAGACTAAATCATCGTACATAGAGAAAGACGGATTTTGATGGGCGATCTGACGACCAGTCGTCATTATTTTAATTTTTCAAGGACCGGTTTACCAATTGCAACGCTAAGCGAGCAGTTAGCTCAACCAGCGTTATAAATAACTGTCGCTTATTGAATAGAAGCCTTTATCAATATCAACTTAACTGACGGTTATCGAACTGACGCTTAGCTGCATGGGTACTGTAACAAACGACTGATGTAGAAGGCCTAGGAAATCCCTCTATCGTTTTATGGTGCCCTTAGGTAACACTCTAGTCTTGTCGAATTTACTTTTCATTTAAATAATGTTACCGTGCTTTCTAGTTTCCATCTAATAACTGCCATGGAGTTTGATTATATTGCAGGCTGAGCTCTTGCTCACTCCGCAAAAATCACCTGCCGAAATCAGTAGAGTCCCTAGTGCGTAATACCTAAGGGTTAATAGCAATTTGGTGGATAGAATTATTCTTGTCTGGTGGAATTATTCCTCGAGTGAGAAAAATAGAAACTAGATGGAAAATAGATATAGATAATAATTAATTTCTTTCTTGCGTTTCTTCTTGAATGACGAGGGAATTGCAACTTACAAGATTGTGTATTCGCTGTATACAGCGAATACACAATCTTGTACATATGTACATATCGTACATATACATGCACATGTACATATACATATGTAATATCGGTAGGTATACTACACCGCAAGGAGCAAATTCGCCACAAATCTACAGATCCCAAGGGCCACAATCCCAATTTACGACTTCTGTAGGGTGAACAGTAACGACACACTGCAAAACATCCCGAAATCCCTGGAATAAGCACCACCAGCACCTTCGCTTATCTCGGAATTATCTGTTCCCTATGGTCTTGACCGCCCGATTATCGTACGTTTTACCCTGCAAACAGTTTGCTTGCTTCAAGCATGTTTTTATAATGAAGTAGGTAAGTTGGTTAATACGTACGAGCTTAATCATAAATCAGAGTCATAATTAAATATTAAAAGTGGGATTTTGAGCAGTTTTAACACAGTGCCCAACACGTAATGATTTCCGTAAAAGGTAGAAAGCGCTGTTATTCCTTCTTTTTTTTACTCTCTTTTTAGTCCAGAGTCTTCGCGAGCCACCCAGTTCCAAATTCGGCAGCGATGGAGCCACCCAGTAAGGGCGCCGCCTTTGATCCCAGCTCGAAAGCTCCCCCAGGACAATTAACTCGACAAGAAGTAAATTTTTCGAACCAAAACTAAGGGGTCGGTGTATGGACTTTTCTTCATAGCGGGTCATGAGTCATCAGTCACCTTCCGGGGGCGATCCACTTGGAGGAGTAAAAACTCGTCCTTCTTAGAGCATCAACTAGAAAAGGACTGTTCAACAAACCATCAACCATCAATCAACCAGACTAATACAGCGATGACCCTTATCGGTTTATGCATTACTTTCCCAAAAAAATGTATACGAAACTCCGTTCCAATGTAGATTTAGAGGGGGGGGGGGGGAATTACCCATAAATTCCAAAAATGAAACAGTTTGACGAGTGGCACCCCATTTTAAAGGTTTGTTTATGCTGAACACGGTGGTGAAGTCAGAATTGCGATATCTTATTTCGTTCTCAAACTGGAGCACTTTGAACATGAAGAAACGTGGTTGTTACTTGAGATGTCCTTCTTGGTTCATCTGCTCTAATCCGATAACAGAATGAGATATCGCAATTCTGACTTCACCATCGTGTTCAGCGTTGAAAACCAGTTAATTCGCTCTTATAGCCATGCTGCATGACTGTGGATTTTTGCTTGCTCCCTCGATGAATCATGTCAAATCTAGCCTTATTAGTATCAGATCAAGTCTTATTTTCATCATTTTCTTTTGATTTTGACTTTTGGTCATTTTCAGTAATGAGCCATTGGACCTCCTCTGTTATGCCCAACACCAGAATTAACATCACCGAAACTTGTAGTTAGTTGCTTGCCAATCAGAGAAAAACTTCACACGATGCCTGATCAAGCGACTTGTACTTGATTAAGAGGAGCTGACTTAGGTCTCCCAATATTAGCAACCAAATTTCTTGTTTTCTAAAGTTCGAAAAAGTACCTACCTATGTTTATACAAACATACACTGGGTCACGTAAAAGTTCTCACAATTTCGGATATCAATTGATGTGATGTCAGCTATCGTGGCATTTATGTTAGCCTTCCTCTGTTACATTATAAATAGAGGGAGTGGTGTATCAACAAATCGCCTGATAGGTCCGAGTAGATCCCACGGCGCCAGTACAAGGTTGCTGGCTGGTAAGATGATCCCTTGCAAGGATCGACTCGCCAAGTGTTTACTCAAGGCAGAGAAGGATTTCCTTGACGGGAACCAGGTCCGAAGCCATATGCCAGCACTGGGAGACTGGATACACTCTGGATTTTTTTTTCCTCTCTCTCTCTCGTTTCTTTCCTTCACAACAGCTTCATGCCGGTTGGTGTTTCCCTGCTTAGAGGAAATAAACAGAAGCTGGTTTCATCGTCACCTTTTTCGGAAGTTGAACTTGCGGCACGTGTTATCACCTCCGACGCTCCGTCTGTTTTCTCGAGGGTCACGGGCATTAAACCGCCGTCCAGTCTACCTACCCTGGGCAACGCTCTGGGAATCTGCAGTCCTCCCTAGTTTATAATTCCAACGTTGCCACAGTTCTTATGCGCTCTGTGCTTATTACAAATAAGACGATCATTTACCCATTCACCAAATGGAAGCTCAGTAATAGCCACTCAGAAATACCAAAATTACTTCTCAAATGATGTTAAGATGAGACATGAAACAGATTAAAATCCATACTTTTTCAAACATCTGCCCCTTCCTGCTCTTTCTGGAATTTTCACGGAGTACCAACTCGTCCAATACTGCAGTATAACTGAAAAATATCGTGAAAACAGTGGGATCCGTTCTTGGAATCGTCCGCATAGGTGGGATTAGTATCTCCAGGGATCCCTCTTGAACGAGTTTTTGGAAATGCATCAGGTATATAAATGCATCAGGCGACGAAACATTTCCATATTCTTGCCACAATATCAAATAAATTGGAAAATGTTCGGTTGCGAAGCTTGTTAATCAGTTGGAAATTGATTCGTAGGCAATTACATGTTTATTTACAAGCAATATCTTGATGTTTTTCAACAAGAACTGCTCGTTTAGGGACTTTGGACATTTTGAGCTCATTTTTATTTTGCATGTTTGCATATTGAACGCAAAATAAAGACGAAAGAATGATAAAAATAAATTTTGATTCCTACTTCTTGGACAAATGAAAAAATTTGTCTGAAAACTGTAAAACTACGCGAATACACAACACTGGATTGACCAACTAACGAACGCTTGTATCTGATATTTGACTTCTTGCAAGATCGAATCTCGGGCAAATCATAAATCTGTGCTCCAGGTCGTCTTCCTGATCTTGGCGAAATTTGCACGGTGGGATGTTGACCAGTCCGATTCGGTGCAAGTAGGTACACACCACATAAGCGAGGTTGGAGTGTAAATGGGCTATTGCCCTTATCTCCGGTCTACTCAGGTCAAACTCAGAAAACCAAGGTTTGGCTCCAATTCCAGGGTTCTATTAGTTCCAACCTGTGGGTCGAAAAACGCGCAACCACAACCATCCAGAGCATTAGACCCATCTGTAGATCACATATCAACCTGGTATGCATGTGCTCTGCGAACAGTGCTGAAGCCTCTCGACATACCCCAAGCTTGCCGACGTCAACAGTGCTGTATCTCGCTCTGAACTTTATACTGCACACCTCCAACTGATACACTTGCAACATTCTGCTGGAATGTAAACAGTTGTAAACGGGCAAAACTAGCCGCCAGGGAGGCAAAGGTTTCCTTATCCAGAAGTGACGTGTTCATTTAGTTGCAGTTTTCTGAGTTAATTGCTGGAATAAGGTATTATGTTGAATTCAGTAATATTCAGACATTGGCAGCTAAACAGGATGTGCAACGCATGGGGAATTTCTATACTGGCCCTGTCATAGTCTGATCAATAAAACAGATTGAAATCTGTTACCCGGACTTCACTGTCATTTAATTCCTTAACTATCATAGATTGTCTCTCCCATTTCCAATTCGCTGACATTAGCTGTGAATTCATCCGGATTGTCTACTAAGTCTGGTATTATTTACTGGCTGTCCCCCAAGTTTTTCGCTCCAAGTATTCCAAATATAATATAGCCATAGCCACTAACGATCGTCACTCAAAATCGTAGAAGGGCCATGAAAACTTATTTTATAGTACCTATACTTTTTATTCCGGTTTAAAAACGTGGTAGGTATATTAAAAAAACATTTTTTTCATATAATTTATTTTCCATTAAGTTGACTGCCGACCAGTTGGTGCGTCATTACTTACAAACCAAATTGGAAAGTATGAGTTTTCTCTAATCCTTTGAATAAAAGAATTTTAATAATAATCCTGGTTGATAATAATCCTCTCGTTGATGTCGTTTCGATGACTCTCTAACTTCATAATGATGCTACGAGATTTCACAATAACGGGTTCTGTACATGTTCTGGCAGTCAATTATCGATCGAAATTACCGTCGTTTATCTTCCACAGCCAACTACTAGAAACATGATTGGTTCCACAGATGGATATCACCACAAACCCTGCATGACCCTTGGGAAACTTCATGGAGGCCCCTTGATCGACTACTTGGTGATCCCTAACAGTAACTCATGAGCTTTCTTCATCAAGATCGGAACCAGTCAGTCGATAGGGCTCGAGATCTTATTATTTGGCTTCGATGCAAATGAACTGATGCAAATGGACCTGGGTTGTAGGTCGCACTTTCCTGTGGTTTTTGAAAGTGGACTCATAAAGTCTACCAACAATTCATACAGCTCTCTTGCATAGAAATGATTTCTTGCATATTATTCATTGAATTTATCCGAGTAGATTTATGCAAACTGCTGAGTAGCAATTATATTCACCTAGGGCTTACATTTGAATTTATCTTCGCCTACCCACAAAAGTCTCTTCAACAAATCTCAAATTGAAATACTGTACCTTCTAACTGACACACCCTGAGATTGACACATCCAATTATAGTATAATAGTAGTTCAATACTTTGGATAGCTGATATGCCCCAGACGTATCTCTAAGCTTCATTTCATCAGTACAAAGAACAAAGAAAGTAACCAATCCACTCTTTAAGAGCAAACTGTACCCACGTTGGCTTCATTGATTAGAAACCTCTTCTCAATATTTACATAATTCGGTCCGCTCGCAGTTACTGACGTTCACTCCCTCAGTTTCGATTGTTATCCGAGAAAGGGATCTTCCAATTGAGTTATTTCGTTATAAATATTAATGATGTTATTTAGATTCTAAATAAAACGAGGGCGAAGGCCCAAATTATTCAGATCGTGAACGCTAAACTCACTATGAGCCAAACTGTGAAAACCAATATTAAGATAATAGCATCATTGGTTGTCATGGTTTGTGTACATGGTATGTGCTATTCACTCTATGAAGCTGTAATGTGGTATGTAGCCTCCTAAGGACTTTAACTTGACGACGCTTCCCAGGCCCTGGATCAGCTGAGTGGCTCCTTGAGCTAATTTCTATGCTATTCACTCTATGAAGCGGTCATTTGGCATGTAGCTTCCTTAGGAC
This sequence comes from Stenodema calcarata, assembly GCA_963920205.1. Taxonomy (NCBI): domain Eukaryota; kingdom Metazoa; phylum Arthropoda; class Insecta; order Hemiptera; family Miridae; genus Stenodema; species Stenodema calcarata. The sequence continues at coordinate 17,308,310 of OY986059.1, forward strand.
CTACACTTTAAGCAGCATATACCCAGGATCTACTGAGTGCCTCCTAAAGCTAATTTCTATGCTAAACATGGCTAAAACATGTTCCATGCTTATAGAAATTTAGCTGTAAGAAGATGAGGAAGTCCAGGGAGGGCGCAGCCCCTCTTGGCGAGTCCTGCAAATTACTGAATAATTATCATTATTGAGTTAAACTATAGTAAACGAGTTGATCAGTGTCATTAATAACTTACTTAATTGGGAACTCTGCAATCAGATAAGTATACTCGTACAGATACAGTGAATTTCACCTACTTTGGTTGTAAACGTGTTGGTACTTTTATTTTACAGTAAAGCTCAGCTGTATTGAAATCTAATAACGTCGAATCCGCGCAGTTAATTTCGTTTATGGGAAATACCGAGGGAATGCAGGAAGAATACGTTGGCATAAAAGGGAAATATCGAACAACCTCGCTCCCTTTCCGCATCCCTTGAGAGCAGTATATGACCAACCACGCGGGAAATCCTGTTATGGTGCTGGGGAAATCAAGTTACATAGAACCTTCTGCCGGAAACCTCGCAAATTGATCTATAGTGCTCCACCCTTTAACGGTGTTTAATTTTGCTTTGTTTCAGATGAGGGGAAGATTTATCTGAATTTGGAGCCCGGACAAGTGAGAGAAGCGTGAGTGCCTGTTCACATATTTTCTATGAGTAGGGACTAACGCATTTCATAGAAAATTAATGTTTTGGTCCCTTTACTTAATGCCTGCTTATAATTTGAATATATGCTTGGATTCAAAGATTGAATACGAGTATTATAATGTATAGTTTCATTCACATCGTAACATGTGCGTAGTGTTGACAAAAGGCTGCAAATCTTTCCACAATGTACAGATCTCTTGTGAGTCCCACAACTACACCAGACAACTGGAGTTATGAGCTCAAATATTGTTCAATAAAATATTCATGTTCCGTCTGTTTTGTATAATATTATGATAATTACTAACAGTTGGTGGTTTTCACAGGGAAGTGGACACTCTGCCCATCGTTTCCCGACCTCTGGGTGACGCCCAGGCTCCGGCCGGTTCCGTCATCTCCCTCGAGTGCAGGTTCAAAGGTCACCCTGAGCCTGACATCGTTTGGTTCAAGGATAATAAGGTACTTAAGAGCGTAAGCTAACACTCAAGTCATGAACAAGTGTTGGGATTATACTATCGATGATGTACGAGCGAGTTTGGTAATCGTCTGATTTCCACAGCCAAATGACATAATTGAATTAAAATGAGGTATTAACAAGTCGGTGGAAGCCGTGTACGATCACCTTTGGGGTCCTATGTCAAACCAACAATTATTCTGCTTCTGAGCTCCCTGAAGCATGATGTCAAGGTGAAAGGTCCCAATGTCTCGACCATTTTAGGGTATTTGGGATTGGTGTGTTGTAACCGACTGTTTGAAACAGTCAAAGGTAATATCAGGATTGTATACCAATGAAAGTTCCATAATTAAGGTGGATTTCAGAGACGAACTAAATCACTCGCGGCGAAATCGTGGAAACCCATGTTAAGAAAACTCTGAAAATTCTTGACACAACGGTTTATTATCTTCCTTGTGCAGATCACCCTTCTGTCTATACCAGACTGTGTTGCAAATCGGCACCATACCATATTCTCACCGTACTCATACCATTTCTTTCCTATCATACCGTACTGTACTATACTAAATCATACATACAATAATATACCATACCATACCATACTCATACCATGTCGTACCAAAATTCGTTTTGAACCCCTTCCTAGGGGTTATGAAAAGTTTCGAGGACCATTGTGGGGTTGGTCGAAACCCATAAAAAAATTTCGTAATTTTAACTCAACGCTAACTGGGCAAAGTGCCGCGTACGGCGGACGGACGGTTTTTTTTTTATTCGATTTTCTGAATCTACGTATCTTGAAACGTAAACCAAGAAATTTTGAGGGGAGGTTAAAATTTTTTTTTTTTTTCTTTGGGCGATTCCAATGGTTCATTATCGAAGATAATAAACCAAAATGAAGTATGAGGTACGCGGTGTGGGGGGGGGGGGGGCGCAGAGACATAAAAGGTCTCGTCGTATGACGCACTAGTTGGCCTCCTGCCAGCCGTATTACGTCATACGCTCGTGCGTCATAGGCTCTGACGTACTTGTTGGCCTCCTGCCAGCCGTCTTACGTCATACGCTCGTGCGTCATAGGCTCTGACGCACTAGTTAGTCCCCTGCCAGCCGTCTTACGTCATACGCTCGTGCGTCATAGGCTCTGACGCACTAGTTAGCCTCCTGCCAGCCAACTTACGTCATACGCTCGTGCGTCATAGGCTCTGACGTAATGGCCCGCCGGTCGCTTGTGTTCTGACGTGATCTGAGGGGAAGGGTGAATCAAGGGAACATATTTTTCCCGTTTCAGTTTATGTGCCAAAGCAAAGACATGAAAATGTCAAAAAAATATGTAAATAGGTACCTAAGCCCAACTGTAATGTCAATTTTCTGACAATGAGTTTTCGACTATAGTTTTCATACCTTTTTACTTAAGTACTTATTGCAATTTGAGACTGATAATGAGCTGTTTGCAAATAAAAAGTCTGATAACTACTTTATTACATCTTATTAATCTATTTTCAAGTTCCGATTCACAGTTGAATGTATTTTATTTAGATGTCGTAAAATTCGAAAACGATGGAATGACGAAACCTGTCGACTACTGACTCAAGTGATACTGTCGACTTCTAACAAATTAATTTCCATAATTGTGACAGGCCATTAAATGGCCTGTGCTGGATTTTTCGTTGTATTTTTGTAAATATTTTGGAAATAAAGAAGAAAAGAAAGAAGTCGACTACTGAAGAAAATGTTGGTCACTGGTATCGACTACTACCTAGAGCATTGGGATTTTTTACAAAACTTGTTTTTCCCTTTTCAAACCATGTTGAATAATATTTCCCGCTGCCAGGTCTTTTAGGGAAGGATCTTGGGTACACAACGAACAGGTTTGCAATGAGAAAAAAACCGAGTGAATATTGAAATGTCATCCATTTCTGACCTATATTTAAAATTTCAAGTATCTAGCTCATCATCAAAATTTAATTTGTTTAAACAAATAGGTATTATTTACACAATTTTACAGATGAGAAACCGAGTGAATATTGCAATGTGGTCTATCCCCGACTGTCGGTTAAAATTTCTAGACTGTAGTTGGCCTGGAAGATGAAAAACTCTGCAAATTCTTGACACAACGGTTTATTATCTTCCTTGTGCAGATCACCCTTCTGTCTATACCAGACTGTATTGCAAATCGGCACCATACCATATTCTCACCGTACTCATACCATACCATACGAATTTCTTTCCTATCATACCATACTGTATTATACCAAATGATACATACAATAATATACCATACCATACTCATACCATGTCATACAAACCGAGTGAATATTGAAATGTCATCCATTTCTGACCTATATTTAAAATTTCAAGTATCTAGCTCTTCATCAAAATTTAATTTGTTTAAACAAATAGGTATTATTTAAACAATTTTACAGACAAGAAACCGAGTGAATATTGCAATGTGGTCTATCCCCGACTCACGGTTAAAATTTCTAGACTGTAGTTTACCGGGAAGATGAAAAAAGGTAGTTTTATTCTGGGCGTCTGGGGGTTGGGTCACATAACGGCCGTTTTCGACGCGAAGTTTAGTGTTTTTCCTTAACCATTGCGCGCTCACTGGGAACGAACGGCTGGTCGCACAAAAATCCAATTGGTCTTAAAAGATTCTCGTAATTTTTCAGGTCATTCAAAAGTGAACTAAAAATTACACCGTTTCATGAGAATTTTTAGAGATATGACATTGTCGAAATTGCAAAGTTCGTTTTGAACCCCTTCCCCTTGACCTAGGGTTATGAAAAGTTTCGAGGATCATTGTGGGGCTGGTCCAAACCCAGAAACCAAATTTCGTAATTTTAGCTCAACGCTAACTGGGCAAAGTGCCACGGACGGCGTACGGGTGACGGACGGATTTTTTTTTATTCGATTTTCTGAATCTACGTATCTTGAAACGTAAACCAAAAAATTTTGAGGGGGGGTTAAAAATTTTTTTTCTTTGGGCGATTCCAATGGTTCATTATTGAAGATAATAAACCAAAAACAAGTGTATTTGAAAAATCGTCTATTTCCACTGAAATATGAGTACACAATATGAGTAGACCGGTTTCGGCGATTAAACCATCGTCAGTAACAAAACAATACTCGTACCTACTATTACTGTTTTGTTATCGACGATGGTTTAATAACCGAAACCGGTCTAACAGTGTAGGTACCTACTCATATTTCAGTGGAAATAGACGATGTTTTCAAATACTATTGTTTTTCTGGATTTCTGAGCCTAAGGTCCCGTGACCCGTCCAGGCCCGTGTCCCTGCTTTTTTAGCGTTCTCAGTCCAAAATTTTTAAAACTCGAATTTCCGAAAAAAATGTATCACTGCATCTATCAAGACGATAACACTCGATAGAATTGAGGTAAAAAGTTCAAATTTGAATTTCGGAAGTACGTAGATGGGCAGAATTAGAGTAACCTAAGGGCACCTACACGTATTCACCAAGTCAACAGCATGAGAGGGGTTGGGGTTCAATCAGAGTCCCATTGTCGATTTTTATGGAGTCGAATGATCCTGCGGATTCAAAGTGTACATATTTCTTCTTTGACCAATCAATGGATTATACATCACTGCTAAATATTCTGTACTGTCCGGCTTGAAAATATTAATGCTTCGTCATTTATAACATTATTTTGTAATTGTAATAGTGGTGTGGGCCCCTGGGCGATCGCCTGTGTCGCCTATACTTAAATCCGGCCCTGCTCTTGCCGATAACATTGTTATAGTCAATGTGTGAAATTATGCGTTCTATGAAATAACATACTCGTGAGAAATTCGAAAATCGGGCAAATTTTAAAGAAAGAAGAATATTGGAAATACATTAACTAAGTGCATTTGGATCGCATTCTAGTCTACTGAATAGTTTCGGTGTAATTTCGAACAAAGTGCAATATTTAAATTTATTCCGGTTGATCCGGTTCAATTGATAGTAATAATAATAATATTTGGATATTTCTAGATTTTCAAAGGCGGTGAAAAGTGGGCTGACGGAGAGACTGTAGGACTGACGCTTAGTGGTCTCACGAAGAAAGACCAAGGCCTCTACAGAGCCGAAGCTTGGAACCCCATCGGAAAAGCTTCAACGTCAGCTTATCTCAACGTGCAAGGTAAATGGATTGATTACACAGCCCAACAAAAAATAAAATAAATAAAGAATTACGCCTTTTCTGCAATATAACACAGTGTGTAATATTACTATGTTATCAGTAGTAATTTCGCCTCCTGAACACGAATTCGCTATCAGAACTGGCGGAGACAATGTTCGAAAGTCAACTGATTTAATCCAAATTTGGTAGAGGGGTTTTTGGGTTTTGGCCAGCCATATTGGATCCGCCATCTTGAACTTTGAAAATCTGATTTCAGATTCGTGTTCAATGTCCCAAAAAATGATTTTTGGATGATGAATGAACCTCATGATTTTTGAGGTTAGAAAAAAAGCAAAATGGTCTGACACAATTCTACCGGTGGATTCAAGTTGAATGGGTCCGCAGACACGTGAATATGGATTCGGATGTAAAAATTATTATTATTATTTTTTTTTTTTTTTCAGGAGTGAATTTTTCTCGATTTTTACTAATTTTGACCTATTTTTTGAGGTTAAAAAAACTGTGGTATTCCCATAGCAAATTTGTGTCCAAGAGGCGAAATTACTACAGATAACATATATTGCAGAAAAGGCGTATTTTTTCACTTTTTTTTGTGTGACGCTGTGTAATCATTCAGCGCAACAAACCAAAATTGTTGTAGAATGTAGATTTGTTGAGATAGTGGACATGGTATATTACCTATAAGCAGAAGGCATGTGTGTATAGCGACCCCTAATTTTCTAAAATTCAAATCCACGTGAATAGTATTCATGTTTTAGTGTGCCAATTAGGAACAAAATAACCAACGTTACGATACAATGGTATTTTTAGCGATGGAGTGGCACGTATTTTTATGGGTACTGTACCATTGACGATTAAGAATTAACTGGTTGCTCGTCACTGAACACGCACTATCTCTCACTCCTCAAAGAGTAGAACAGATATTAACCGGTGATTCATTCGGAAAAACTCTTATGTTATTGGACGTCATCTACTTCGATTATAACTATGTATTATAACACGTGACGTCCAGTATCTTATCGTCGATAATCACACCAACTGTAGTCTTGAGTCAGTCGAGAATACGACACCTTTACAGGCTGTTTTGTTCGTTTTCAGAGAAGGAAGACACTCCTCACGCTCCTGTGTCACCTCTTGTAACGAGTAAGTTGATATCTACACATGTTTGTATTAGAAAGTCCTAAGTAGCATTGTACGCTTGTAACCTTGCAAACTGCCGCAGATCCCTTAATTATTTTGTATTGGTTTTTTAAAATTCCACTAGCACGATAGTAACGGACTTTGGTGGGTGGATTATCTATTCATATAAAACTAAGTTGTATTTAAATTATAGTTTTATATTAAAACAAAGTTTTAAGCAACAGAATTAATTTGTATTAAAGCTGTAATAATTGTAATAATTTGTATTAAAGCTTTAATACAAATAGAAATAGGTAAAGTTCAATACAAATAGGTAGGGAAGTTCCTACTCATTGAGCACAAAATAGTTTATGTGGTTATTTTCACTAGGTACTTCCTCTACGTTTTGACTAGAATGATTCTTGTCAAGATTTATACTAGACAAGATTTTTCGACAGCCTTTTCATTCGATAAATTACTGATAATATAATTATAATTCTATAATATTGGTTTTGTCAACATACAGTAAAATAGGGTACAGCCACCAATAACTCGACTAGTCTCTATAGTGTGATAGGTATAAAACTAGATCAGCCTTTCAAATAATAAACTCTTGAGCCACAAACAGTTGATGTAACAAATACTAGAATTACGAAGCAATAAATCAGAACATTATAAATCACTTATGTGAGAACTTTTAATACATAAATGGCCGTTTGTTGAACATTACAAAGAGAAGTAGTAAATCGCCAATCCTCTTCTCCAATTTCTTGAGGTTCGTAGTCTGGATCTTCTATTTCGAAGGCTATTTGTCTTTTCTTCTTCCTTATCCAATTCCCGCAGGATTCGAATGATATTGTGGCAACACATATGTTTTTAGAACCAAGTTGTTGTTGATATTGAAAATCTTGTTGTCAGTCTTGTTACTCCTACTTCCTGCTCGTAGGAGCGTTTAAGCACCAAATTGTACCGAGATACGTGTCCTCAACGTATGAGCCTTCAAAACCCACAAGTATTTTGGTAGTTCGGTGGTTTCGAGGATTCAATGATTTCAATTATATTATTGAACTTATTCACAATTGTTTTCGTCTGGTGTTCCATTAGGAGGATTGCTGGAGGACACGCGATGCCCTCGAGGTAAAAGATCTGCCGCTGCCCGGTTCATTACCAAACCTCACAACAAAGTCGTGCTGATCGGTGACAAAGTCCGTTTCATCTGCAGCGCCGGCGGCTACCCCCTACCCTCAGCCACTTGGTACAAAGACGGTAAGCTGCTGAGCTCAGGCAAGTGGAAGATCTACGAGGAAGACGACGTTCACAGTCTCGAATTCGACAAAGCTTCAGACGAGGACGCCGGAAAGTACACAATCGTCCTGGAGAACCACAAGGGTAGAGTTGAGGCTTCCGCCGCCCTCCAGGTCATCAGTAAGTTCCTTCGAACCAGTCAAACGTGCGTTTCCTTACTTGAGGTACGGTGAATATTTTATTAGGTAGTTGACCTACATTCACGATTCTAGAGGTGTGTTTCTCATGGGACCTCGCTTCAAGCAGGTTCAAATTCAATCATTTTTCAACCCAATACGAATCTGATAAGCATTGTTACGTACTTTAACCAAAGGTTGAATGGGATTGGTCACTCGTTTGTAAGGGCTAGGTAAGTCGGTATCGCTGAGTAGTCTTGAATTTCTTTTGGGTTTATCATCTTCGATAATGAACCTTTGGAATCGCCCTAAAATCGAATAAAAAACTCGGCCCGGTAGGCCCCGTCAATCTACAGCTTTATTGAGTGAATATCATAGAAATGAGCCGTAGGAGCCACTCAGCTGATTCGGGGTCTGGCCAGCGTCAAGTTAATGTCCTAAGGAGGCTACATATCAAATTACAGCTTCATAGTGTGAATGACATAGAAATTAGCTCAAAGACACCTCATAGAAACCTCAGAATCATATTGGTAGCCAATTATAATTATTTGTCATCTCTATAAACGTTTTATCTACCGCACAAAGACTATAATAAACTGTTGTGTAAAGAATTTGCAGTTTTTCTATTCGGAACAAATATTGGGATCTCACTTCAGTATGAAGGTTTTCAAACCGCTAACGACAAAAATGATTTGTTGAAGAATGAGTGGAGCCCATATTGAACTGCACCCGACTGGAAATCGATCCAAAATGAATCCTTATTTGCACTATCCAATCTTAGTACCATCCAACGGTTGAGAAAATACAAAAATGGTCCTTTTCACACATTCCCTGCAGGATCTCCAGAAGCTCCTGCTGCAGGTTTCTATTCGAATCATCATGAGCGATGGAATCGAACTAGCTTACAAACAGTGCAATCAGAAATAGTATTTCGATGCCATTTTGGGTAGAACCTTCACAGATTCTGAGGTGTTACATATCGTTCGACTAGTCACCAAAGCAGATCATCGTTACATCAATCCAAGTATGCGTTCACAGTATGAATGTTGGGCTATCCACGTTGAGTATTACATGATTTTTTAAATATAAATCAAAGTTGTCAGGATGGAGTTCATTTTTGATGATGAGCAACATTTACGTCAGTACTAATCACCGTACCTAAGTATTTACTGGGTAGCTATGAAAACTGAAGTGCATTAAAAATATACTCTAAGTACCTGCACGAAGAAGAACACCCCAACCTGACGTAAGTAAATTATCTCAGACAGTAAGGAACTCGCTTGGTAGTGTTCGCCCATATTATTCAGCTTATTAGTTCTAGGGCCGTTGGCCAGATTCTCATTGACCAAGAAGAAAAAAACGTTTCTTTGCTGCACTACTAAATGAAAGCTTACGAAGAAGCCGAAATTCCCCCGAGCTATATACCGCTCTGATACCACCGAGATTATTCTTAGCCAACCAACTTCCGGAGGCCATAATATGATTTATTCATGAAGCGTTCCCCCACCAGGGGTTTTTGCCATTTGGGAACGATTGAAACGGACAGACTCTGTGAATAACTTGAAATCTTTAAGGAAATCAGGCTGCAATAACATTTTCAGAAGGTAATGGATTATTGTGGTTGTTTCATTATATTATGCGTCATAAAAATATTTTTCTTAATTTTTCTATGTATGGAATAATCAGATAGTGGATCAACTGATGAACCATAACCACCAATTTACACTCAATCGTGTTACACTCGGATGAGACAGCCCGAAACATTTTGATTCAAATGTTTGTACTGTATAATTGGTAGAATCTGTGTTTCATTCGAGAGAGTATTAATGTTCATGGTACGGAGCAATAAATTCAATTTTTTGTCAAATAAGGGCCCCCACCCATAAATTCCAGACCTTCCCAAAAAAAAAGCCAATATTTTACGCTGAATTTCTTATTCCGTTCTCAAACTGGAGCACTTTGAAGATGAAGAAACGTGGTGGTTACTTGAGATGTTTTTCACTGTCCATCTGCTCTAATCAGATGCGATATCACAATTCTGACTTCACCATCGTGTTCAGTTGTCCCTACAGAGAACCACTTACAACATAAAAGAATACAGGTTAGATGTTTATTATGCGTTATATCAATGGGTCAGAAATCAGAGGGAGTTTAGAATGAAGAGGTTCTTCTTTCATTGAGTTTTTGAGTTTTGTTTGTTCGTTCTGCGATAAATAATTACTTAACTTTTTGGTTTGATACGATTTTTCCTAAGATTTTGATAAGTTTTGTGTTTTGATTCAGAACCACTAACACTCTTGACAACACTACTACTCTTACTGGAACTACAGCTTTTGACTGTTCTCTTCCTCACGATTTCCACTTCACATAATAATACTTTACAGTCTGTAGGTATCTATTACAGTTGTGTTTGTACTTAATACGTAATGAAATAATAATTATTATACCGGTATTTCGGTAAGGTTGCGGGATACTCTGCAGTTGTTGTAGCTTGGACGATACGGTACGTCCGAGAGCCATCAAGAGTCATCAAACTTGGAACTAATTCTTGTTTTTATGGGTTGGAATCGAGATTGGGAATCCACCGGACATCATACACGCATATACCAGGTCTGTTTGAAAAGTATCCGACCTGCGTGCCTTAATGCAGTCATCGAACTCAGAGTTTGGAATGGCCTTCAGCTCCTGCGTAGCATTACTCTGAATCGTATCAATGTCTTGGAACCGCTTTCCTTTGAGCGCTATTCAAAAGTTCAGAGGCTTGTTCTAGCCTTAAGCAGCTGTCGTGGGCACACATTACTAAGGAGCAGGTATTATTGTGCCGCTTTACTGCAAAGCCAGACGGAAGACCTGGAGTGCTTTAAGATGTGGAAGCACTGCTAGGAGCGTGTGGTCCAATCAAATGGCGACTACTTCGAATGATGCCACGGCCTGGATGACGAAGAATAGCACCAATGCGTAGATACTCGTATGAACGCAGGTCGGATACTTTTTAGGCATGCCTGAACACTGAGCACTCATGATCAACGCCTTTAGTGGCTGAGTCGTGTAGTATTGCAAATCGGATCCCTAAACTCCAATTTCAAATATTATGACTGCAAAACCGTAAAATAAACCTCAATCTTCTGCAATGTTTAAAAATTTTGATCACAATTCCTGTACTCTCGTCTTAGATTCCTCCCCTTGTAATCATCAATAAACTCATCATACAACTTCACTTTCTAAAATACTTCATTTTAATTTCTAGACCACCGGAAGGAGTGTACCATGGTAAGTGATTATTATCCGATTAGAAGATACAGGGAGCCAAGAGATAAAACGACCGATCGCTCTGATGATTTTCAGCCCATCAGTCAACCGATTCAAGAGTGTCGGGCGACGGAAGGTTCAACATTTACGCTCTCCTGTCACGTCGGCTCCCCTTCCTCCGCAACGTGGTACAAGTAAGTACCAATCTATTTAAAATTGGATATCACTTTGTATACCTACACATAATATCATATTCAATATTCTTGTACACAGGGTGAGTTAAGAAAGAGTCACGTTTTGGACGTTTTTCCCCTTTAGGTGATTCCCTTCAAAAACTTGAAACTTCGATTGTCTGAGAATGAACGGATTCGTGCTCTAAAAATCTCAGCATTTGCTATGTTTCGACCATTTTGCGTTTTTAATTCTAAAATTCTGAATTCATAGAATTCGTAAAAGAGTTTAGGTATTCGTTGCCCAGAGATGTTCGAGGCGCTATCACTTCTGTCGTTCAGCTATTACGACGTCGTAACGTTGTAATACTCGTATAACGGCACCACGTTCAAAATCTGTTAGTATCCATCAACCGTGAGTTTATAGTGATATTAATGCAGATAATCGTGCATAATCCGACGAACACATGTTTGGACACTTGTGAAGCCTGACCGTTGCTCGCTTTTAAATCGTCTCATCAGACGCACCCTCAATGCTAACCAGAGTTCATACTGGCGCAGTTTTCACCTCACGAAGCGCCTGATCTTATACCAGTTGGTTAGAAGTCAGTATCTTTGTTATTGATGGCAGGTACATTTCTCGACGTCAATCTTATTTTCCTAGTTATAGCCGCATGTAATATTATATTCAGTCATTTAATATTTAGGGAAGAGGAGAAATCGTTGAAGTCGCGTCAAGTCTCGCCCATGCAATCATGGAACTAGTTGAACTCTTCCTAGTTCACGCATACTTCTGGCATTCGTAAATGTAAATGGCGTAGATGGCGTGTAAATGAGTAGATACCATCCAATCAAAAAGCATTACCCCCACCTAGAAATTGGAGCGATTTCAACAACATCGTATTCTCCTGGCTCACCCTGTGTTTAGGGACGTTCGATATTCAGTACTCAAATCAGTACTACAACAGACTGTTAACTAAAATGATAAAACTAAGAAGATTTAAGCTGAAAGACTCAGGGAAATCTGGACTATAATACTCACTAATAGACATTTTGCGAGGAATCAAAGTACCAAGTACCTACTACCTCCTCAAAAGATCTTGAACGAGGATATACAATTTTATTTTATTCTTATAATAGAATATTTTAAATTACGCTGTATTGTCCGGTCAGTATATTATTATTTATCCTCAAACAATCGGTCTTTCAATAAAGAGTAATGTACGTCTGAGAGTAGGGCTTTTATCGCGTATGTTCGAATGGCTATTTTGAAGAGACAGGCTTGTATTTTGATCTAATTATTTCATAGGCATCAGAGTACTTACTTTTATTTTTATAAAACGAGGATTTCAGGAGGATTTAGATCTGATACATCCCAAAACGATTCCTCAACATTGGAGGAAGCGGCGATTTCCACTATCTATTGTTTTACAAATTTAACAAATATGACCGCCATGTTAATAATTTCAAAAATCGAACAGAACTTCCTCCTAGAGGACTTCAATAAGTTTCAGAATCATCAATAATATTCTAATATCAGCCTTGGCAAATAGGAGTGTAGTCGAGGCAAAGTTGAGAAAAGGGGGGATTTCACCTATTTTTTCACTAATTTGACGAATATGACCGCCATGTTAAACATTTCAAAATGGAAGAGAACTTCCTTCTGAATCTGACTCGATCACCAAATTTTTTTATTCGAATTTATCACACCACGGCCGCTGAGCAAAATGTTAAATTTCATTAAATTTTGACATTTCGAAATTTTGCGACAATATCCCCCGGGCTGTTCCTCAGCGTAATCGAGTCCTGTTTCCGAATTCACGAATTATGGCTTATGAATTCGTACACAACTTCAGGGTAGTATTTTATTTCAATTTTTTGGTAGGTCGATTTCTACAACGTACATTCGAATGGATTCATTGCTACATAACTCTCCCTTAGTATTGCTTAACTCACCAAACTATCGCAGCATTTCCCGTCGTTTGTGGTACATTATTCATTTTCATTGTACAGAGGCGTTTGCGTGGCACCGGCCTTGGCGAGGGTCAGACTTATCGGAGTTGACCTGGAGACACTCAAGGGTTACAAATACAATAAGTATCGTAGGGCAGAATTTTGATTTGATGTTTTCGATCGAAACGGCTGTGCTAGATAAAACTACTCACTCTGACTTTTTTATCAAGCTTTTTTTTTTGGTAAATTGAAACAACCTTAACCATTTTGTGAGATGTTTCTGAGACAATATTATTTCAACTGTTCATGTTCAATAAATTAATTGGTAATAAATCTTTTGTGAAGAAGTTTTTTCTTTCCCGATCAATATGGTTGTTTTCCTCAAGTGACATGCTGTAATAAATTACCGTAAGTGTAACTTCAAAATCAAATTCAGTGTGTGATGCTTTAAGTGATTTTCATCATTGCGTTGCATTTTGACATAATTAACACATTTTTTGAAGAGTGGCTCTTATTTTCACTTTTCTTGTTGAGTTTTCATGAAACATTCAAACCCGTGACAAAACCGAAATTGTATTTTTTGATGTTCAGAATTATACTGAACCGCTTATGGTTTTCCGCACTAACAAACAACTGGAATTCGCTGGTGTAGGAAATGTTGTTCTTGAGCAGATCGTCGCTTAAGAAGGAACACAGCCTAACCCACAATTTCGAACTGAATAGCGTGGCGTGCATCCGAAATTCGAAAATCGACCCCTGGATTATACAAAAACTGGTACAATTGACTGTGGTACCAAGTTCAGTCAAACGGTTTTAGCTGAGCGAAAACCTTAAATTCCTAATCTAAGTTTAATGTTCCCAACTATCCTGTTAAGTAAACATTTGAGACTGATTGTGCTTAATAACATTTTCTTACCATGAGATGGTGTTTGGTCATTGTAACCATATTGCAGTACATTCTAGATTAGTTTAAAGTATTTACCTGTACTGGTAGAAATGCTAAAAATCACAATCATTTCACAATAATTTTAACAAGGAAATTTTATATGACGAAAAAACTCCTGAAGCAACTCCACCGCTCTTGAGCCAATATCACGTAACCCTCACGATTTTTCGATCGGATAATTCATCTTAAATCATGGTAGGGTACTTCTGGGGATCTTATAGGAAGCTAAACGTAGTAATTTTAGTGTGAAATTACTGGTAGTTTTGGAATAAAACCGTATATTGTATCTCCTGAAAATTTGAGAAAAATGGATTAGGCTGTGTTCCTTCTTAATCGACGAAATGGACAATATGAAGAAATGTTCAACACCTCTATTCTTTCAGGACTTGTTGAATGTTGATGCTCGCTACTTTGAATATCACCGACATAATAATTCGTCAAAAACTCAATATTGGCTCTTGACATGTAAGAACATTGACTTGAATCTTATCTGAGAGTTGGTACAAGTCAATGTGCTAAGGGCGTACCTTCTTTCTTCTGGTTTGCGTTAAATTTCTTCATATTGTGAAGATGACTAGACGCTTGTTTTAAAATCTGTGGCTTATGTTTGTTACGCCTCATACCAAAGTAGCATAGTGTGTCTTTGTCTTACGTCTTTCAGTACCTACCAGTCACAATGTTTTCCAACACCCAAACTACTAGGATCAATCCTGATAGTTCGATGTGTACTTGTTATATTCGTCAAAATCCTACACCTTTATTCCATTACCCTGATTATATGTGTATTTTTTCTTCTTTCTTCTTCCTTCCTTCCTGTAGAAAATTCGAAATCCTCGGCAAAATTGACGTATAAAATCCTGGGGTCAATCCCTGGATAATGAAATTAGTTACGTGGATACCTTGAAAGTAGAAACATCCCTAATTAAAAAGGTTTATATTTGAAAAGATTAATTTTGTTGTGTAAATGCCCTTCTCATTGATTTACGTTGTGACGTGTGCCCTAACAAACATAAGCCATAGGACTTGTACCACGATTTTTACTTCATACATGTTCAATCCAGCTGATATTGCATTATTTCCTTAGGGACGGTGAACCATTCACGAACGACGAAAGGGTGACAAGCTGGGAAGAAGAAGGTCTGGCTCGACTCCGGCTCGGCCCCCTGATACCAAGTGACACAGGTCTGTACTCCTGTCAATTGGCGAAGGAATGGGGTTTGGCGCAGGGTCTGGTCCGACTGACAGTGACGGCTCTCATCAGCGAAGAGATGCGTCCACCGATCTTCACCAAAGGGCTCCCGAGGGAGATCCGGGCCAAGGAAGGTCACCCTTGCTCGATTCAAGCCACGATATCAGGTTGGTGCTCATAATAAGAAATTCATCTTGCACAATGTTGTGCTAGTACATAATTTTTATACAGAATATAAGTATAGAGCACAGTCTAGTATAGTCTATTGTATAGAGCACAGCTGTATAACGGTCATAGCAGAAGAGTACAACCTGGGCCGGATTTAAAAATACATGCCCCTAGGCCCCACCTGGGTATTTAACCTCTGCATAACTTCAGACGTACCTTTCAAACCTTCGTGGCTTTCAAACCGTCATATACGATATTCCCTATCATTTGTCCTCATGCCCTTCATTTTATCCAGGGGAAGAACCGCTACGAGTTGTGTGGACGCGTGGAGACAACGAGGAGCTCCCGGACTGTGAAGACATGTCCCACGTAGAACTGGGTAATGGCGACGTCGCCCTCAGGATAACAGACACCTTCATGGAAGATTCCGGCCTGTACACATGCACCGTGTACAACAAGCATGGCATGGCACAGAGTCATACACGTCTTATTGTAGTTGGTAAGGGACTTCGTAACTTCGTAATAATCACCGAAACATCTTAAATACGAGGGTCATCCAGAAAGTAAGTTTACAACATTTTTACAACTAAAAAGGCTTGTATTTCAATGAAATTCACAGAATACTACTCAAATTTACAAATACTACACAAACTATTTTTTCACCTAGTCCCCGTAGAGTTCGAGGCATTTCTGTAGCCTGGGCACCAGTTTTTTATGCCTATGTCATAGACCTCCGCAGCCATCTCTTTTAACCTCTTCTGAACAGGTTCCTGGACCTCTTGATCGTCTGCAAATCGTTGATAACCCAACAACTCAATCAATTTAGTGAACAGATGAAAGTCAGATGATGCTAAGTTGGGTGAATAGGGAGGGTGGTTGATCATGTCCCATCCAAACGAAGTCAAAAGTTCTTGGGTGACTCGCGCAGTGTGGGGCCTGGCGTTGTCCTGGCAGACCCACATGGTTACATACCCCTTCTACGGTTCTGAATCGCTCTTTTGAATTTTTTAAGGGTGCTACAGTATGCTTCGGCATTAATTTGACCAAAAGGACACCGTTTTGATCCCAAAACACAGATGCCATTACTTTACCAGCTCCTTGGCGACATGGGAGGCTGAATGGGGCCATTGAAGGGATTGTCTTTTGGATTCTGGGGTGTAGGTGACACACCCATGTCTCATCCCCCGTCATAATAAAATCCAGAAATGAATCCTTCCTGAGGGAAACGATCCAAAAATTCGCGCGCAGAGATATATTTCTGTAAAGTCAAAAAACCGCACGAACCTTCGGATCTCACACGGACGAGAGGTGGCGGGAACTGGCATCGTCCTCTCCATTTGAAAAAATTCACTGTGACTGAACAAAACGTTCGACGAAAACGCGCGTCCAAGCAAACACACCGTTATGACCCCGCCTTCAAGCCTGGTGCACAAACTTAAAAAAAAAAATCCCCTCCTCACACGAGCCCTTGTAGACTTACTTTCTGGATGACCCTCGTACCATCGATCGAAATGAAACAATCCGTAGATACCTTGTGGTTGCTTCTTTAATAGAGTATTCTCATTGTGAACGTTTGACGTTTCAGAAGACGGACTAGATGAAGATGAAGGTGGCGAAGTTCCAGCCAGGGTCCTGGTGGGGCCTGAGGACTGCATCGCGCTTCACGGCGAGAAGGCCGTTCTTAGCGCCATATTCTCGGGAAACCCTCATCCAACGTTGTTATGGTCGAAAGGGGTGAGTTGATCCAAAGACATTGTGAGACGCCCCAATTTGGCAAAATACAGCTGATTGGATAAAAATTTGAGGTCTGCAATCTGGAAATTCTCACAATCGGAACATTTTTTTATAAGAAATACAGTTGAAATCAAAATAAACATTTTAATGCAAAATTAATCTAAAACTGAAAACAGCTAAATATTTGTAATCTTCGGTTAATTAAGGCATACAATTTAAAATCTCCATATGGCTCTCAATGAATGTACGGCTAGCAAACGTATAAAATTGTCATATTTTGTTCGGGTGGTTGATTATGTCCACGCCATAATATATTTATATCCTTTTAAATCTAAAGCAATGCTGCATAATCCATACCAACTGTTCGTCGACAGACGGTATAATATTTGATATAATTAAACTCCTTTGGTCGGAGTGCATCAACATGCTGGTCGCTCCCTCAGTTATTTCATGTCGAAATAATTGCTTCACAGTTATCTTATAGTCAAATGAATTTTGATAGCTCTGGGCCCCTCGATAATGGATTCCTGTCGCCTCTAGCTTGATATGACGTTGAACGATGCTATGTAGGTCTAGATCAGGAGTGACGCACAGACCGTCCGTATGGAATGAAGAAATATCGATATGTCCCTCATCCCCCAGTTATCTGTGGGTTTCCTATCTCGGTTCGGAAAACTCGGAATACGTGTGAGACTTCATTTAGGAATATAAAATGTTATGTTAGTAACTTCAGGAGGGTTGGGATAGTTGAATCTTAATACTGGTGGAAATTCGTCGAAAATTGAAATTCTTGATTTATTTTAGTATACCTAAGTCCAGTTTAGATCATCCACGTTTCATACAGATCCTGATGGTTCCATTATTTTGGTAGAATTGATGAGGGGTTGATTTACTCATACCTTCATCCAGAACGTTATGAATACTCACCTATACTCCTCATGACACCTC
The DNA here is from genome assembly GCA_963920205.1 of Stenodema calcarata. NCBI lineage: Eukaryota > Metazoa > Arthropoda > Insecta > Hemiptera > Miridae > Stenodema > Stenodema calcarata. The sequence goes on from OY986059.1 coordinate 17,326,477, forward strand.
ATAATAAGAACCTCGTCTGAAGGAACGTTAGCTTTGCTTAGAGCTACGAGTATTTCCTTTCAAATCACTTACTTGTCACATTTGCTTCAGGGGGAAGAGATTGCCGGCACAGGGAGAGTGAAAATCATCACAGACAAGGAACAGGGTGAGACGAGGTTGGAGATTGACCCAGTGGGGGCGGACGACAGTGGAAAATACGTCCTCACAGTCTACAACCACCTCGCCACTGACTACCGTTTCGCTTCTTTGTCTGTTGAAGGTGAGATGGCGTTTTTCTATTTATTTATGTATTAATTACGATTTACCCAAGCACGAATAATATCCCCCCCCCCCTCCCCACGAAAAGGCACTGGCGAAAGTTGGAACGCAGCTCTGTGCAAAATTCCAATCGGTGAAGGAGGAGAGGCTGTAGGCCCTGGCTAACTGAACAAGAAGAAGTCATATAAAACGGCTCCCTTACGACCTACCGACTTTGAAACTTTCAGAGAAGTTTCACCAAGAACATCTACACCACATTTCAAGTTGGTTGGCAGTAGACCAGTCAAAGTGGCCGGAATTAGCCTAAATTTAGGTTTTTTGTTCCTCAAATTTTCTTGGGTTGAGATAATGGGTTAAGTCTTTCTAACGGCACTGGGTCATGTTATAAGGAAGGTCTGTGCAAAATATCGAGTCGATTGGACCTGTTACCCAGGCTGCAGACTCGTCATGTTGGGCAGTATTAGCCTCCTAATTTCGGTGTTTGTTTCTAAAATTATTTTGGGTTAAGATAATAGGTTAAATATCTTAAACAGCTCTGTCTCAAGATAAAACGAAGCTCTGTGCAAAATTTTAAGTCAATCGGTGAAGGTGGAGAGGCTGCAGCCTTGCCTGTATGAATAAGGAGAAGAACAAGGTAAGGGCGAAAAACCGGTTGTTTGAAGTTATATAAATCCCTTTAGACCTTTAGATCCCTTTAGACCCTTTAGACCTAGCGACTTGAAACTTTCAGGGCTTTCTATTATCCACACCAAAAAACCCCACACCAAGTTTCAAGTTGGTTGGTCAAATAGAAGCCGAGATATGGATACCTGGAAAACGCGTTTCGTGACGTCCGGTAAACATACACTTGGTAATATGAAAATCAGCTTGAAAAATAGAAACTGTACCTGTAAACAGCGGTTTGTACCGTACAGATCAAGTGTTGTCCCAGTGTAGCAGCACTGTATTTTGCAGTGTTTGGCACGTATTCCCTCGTTCTAATGCCTTACGTTATCCATCGGTTAACGTACTGTGCGTAACCAACCGATTGACGCAGTTGAATACCGACCACCCTGCCATTCCCTCTACGTCTGGTCCACCTACTAATAAGGTATGATTCACCTAACTGCAAGGTCGAGGGCAATAAACGGGCTCCTAATTGGTTGCTTCTGTATCCGTCGTTGTCCAGCATCAAACCCCGGGGATGTCCCAACGATCGTCCAGTGTCCAATAGGTGGGGGCGGCCAATAGAGTAGTGGATGTGAGTGGAGGGGTCACCCTGGTTTGGTCCGTCCACCTGTTGTACGCAAAGTATCGTCATATCGCGAGTGTCACTGACAGCGCGAGGTTCAGGTGTTTGACGATTTTAGATCTTCAGTTCCATGCCTCATCAGACGAGTGAGTTAATGTGTATTAGCCTTTATTAAGAAATGAACGTGAAGTTCAAACTATAGGAACACAGTTATATTAGGGTAGTTCAACTTAATTTTAGGACAGGATTAGAATTTCGATGTAACTTCATTTTAGGATTAGAATCTTGAAAATAACACCATTAGTTAAGATTTACGTAAGGATTATAGCTTATGTTACTTTTTGGTTAGATCGGTCGAAAAATGGATTAACAACCATTTTTGCAAGTTCAAATTAAATTGAACACTATATTATGTCTCAATGTCGTCAATACTATTGCGTTCTTGTCATGTTCGAAGCTCTCAACTACTCGTTACTAATTGATCCCTTCTTAAATAACCTTGATTATTATCTGATTCATACTCCGAGTCTTGATAAACGGCATTCACTCACATTCTACTCCTGCTTCAATCTACTCGTACTTACGTGTTGAACAGTTGATGAGGATGTTAAAAAAAATACTTGTTATTTACCTGCTTTCTGCGCCCGCTGTTGATGTTAATGTTTAAAAATTATCAACCTCATGAACTTATTGAGCTGTGAGTAAGAGCAACTAATGCGAATTTGCCAAGGAGGGAAAAATATATATATTTATTATATATGTACTTATGTGTCATTCCAGACGAAAACCCTCGATAGAATTGAGATACAAAGTACAAATTTGCACACAAAATCTGTCTTGGCAATCGAAAGGCCAAGTTCGTAGATGGACAGAATTGGGCCACTCTGAGGGGTGTTTAGGGGAGTTTTAAGAGGGGAAAATGACCCGCAAATTCCAAAAATGAAACAGTCTGACAAGTGACGGCTCCTTTTCGCTGAACATGAGGGCGATATCTTATACCGTCAGAATGGCGATATCTTATACCGTTCTCAAACTGGAGCATTTTGAAGAAACGTGGTTTTTTCTTGAGATGTTCTTCACGGCTCAGCGTTGAAAAATCTATAAACTGAGGTGTTACTTGTCAGATTGTTTCATTTTTGGAATTTATGGGACATATTTCACTTAATCGTACGATTACCTACTGCTTCGAAAATTGTTAATCTTTATGTAAGCTTGTTATTCCTCTACAATCTCCGTCTTGTCTCTAGAACCGACAAGTCAATATGAGAAGCTTGAGTCGGGCTAGTAAATGGAATTAGCAGTGTATTGTTTTGAATGTGATGGCGGTGTGAGACGCAAACTGAGGAACTTTGGAATTCAGAGAAATGGGGAGTGAAGACCAAAGATATTGCATGTAGTAGGCCCGACAATTTTCAATAAACCATACGCGTAAAGTCGATTGTACAATCACCGTGAGCTCATTAATGTTACTCGGGTAACTGCAACTTCACACGTCTTGTAGTCCGTCAGACAAAGTACTGAAGTTTTGAAAGTTCAAACGAGCATCCCGCACTTTTCCTTGTTTGAGCTCATCAGTAGGGACGAGAGGTCAGCTGGCGATTGGTTCTGACACTGTCCCTTCGACTTGCGTCACAGTCGAGTGATGAGGAAATCCTGCTTCCCCGAAGCTCGACCCAGATACCGGGATATTGGTTGGGTCTTTCAACCTGACTCACCCCTCACCTCACCTCCATCAAAAAACACTCCTCTATTTACACGTTAGAAGCCAAAATATCGGTGATTTATTACCGAATATTTTCTGCGGTATGGTGAGGAAAATTGGGGTTGGAGAACGGTTGCCAAATAGTACATTCTACGGTAGCAATAGAACTGAGCATCCTGGGTCCACTCACCTGAAACCCAGACTAATAGACCCACAGAACGACCTTTAAAAATAAAACAATCAATCAAATTAATCAGGAACTTATATACCAGATTTTGTAAGCACCCATTTGGAATCTGATTGAATCATTTTTAAGGAAATTTTCAAGTCCGTTGGGTACGATTAAGACAATTGGACTTGATTAGGGATGGGAATCGATAATCGATTCTCCTTTCAAAACTTTCGATTTCTAGGACCAATTATTGATTTTAAAAAAAGCGTTGTTTGGTGCGGAGGAGCTAAGGGTTGGTATTGGGGTTTTTCGGTGCGGTGAATCCAAATTTGAAATCCGTTTTTCGCCATCACGTCTAGTTTTTGAGATATAGTTCATACAGATAGTTTGTGTAGAGAATTGTAGAAGTATAGAGAATTGTGTAGAGAATTGTAGGTACTTCAAAAAATCCTTGATATTTTTCACTTTCAATCACTCTTATATGGTTTTTGTGGTGCAGAATCCGAATTTGAAATCCGATTTTAGTTATCTTCTTCCATTCCACTGAAAACAGCGGTAAAGTTGACAAAGTACACACGGTTGGTTATTGGATTAATATCGATTTAATTGATTTATCAACATATGATGAACATGCATTTATATCTTCCAATTAATTTAATAAATCATCATGTTCAACCAATTACCAACTTTAGAGTTCCGCAATCCTCACCCAAATGAACAAAGTGAACGTATCAGATGAAAATTTACCAGTGGCTTATTTTATAGATTTGACAAAATCCTGTAAGAATTGCTCTCTTTTATTTAATAAAAGAGAGCAATTCTTACAGGATTTTTCATGCTGAATCCGAATTCGGATTTAGGTTTTTTCTATCTGCCGTAGTTTTTTCAAAGTATAAAATAGTGTTTTTGGGAGTTTTTTTTGAAATTGGATTTCAAATTCGGATTCTGCACCTCAAAAACCATAGGAAGCATAGGAACCTTGAATAACGGGGTCTCAAAGTGGTGGTGTTCTATCAGATGGAGCAAGCAACATCACAAAAGCTGTCGATCTTGCTGACCAGTCAAAGCATCCCTGGTGCTGTGGTCATAATATGGCCATATTACGTTGAATTTAGTGGCCTAGCGCTCTCTCGATGAAACAAAGTAAAAGCCACCGTTACGTGGTCCAAACGTTCTGTATCTGCTAGCGACGAGCTACGGCGTTTTGCATCGACTTCAAGCCATAGGTACATATTATTTCTTAGTAGGATAGCCTGTGTTGTGCAAGGTTGAAAGCTAATAACTAGATTTCACTTCTTTGTTCACGGCTATTCCTTAAAACAAATAAAATTGGGATACAAATGTGGATTATAAAAGCCGATTAATCGATGAAATCTTTGAGTACCGATTTTACATCCCTAGACTTGATAGACCACTAAAGCAACAGCTGGGCTTTATGGGGTTGCTCTTTAGTGGTAGCAGTAGAGGACTGAAACGATGGTGATCGCCCTGCGAATGTGATCAAATTTATGGACTCGAAATTGATCGCTCTGTCGTTGTATCGTTTAATAGTTGTATGCTGATGCAAGCAGAATCAGATGGAACAACTTGGATTACAAATCTCAAATTTAACCCCTTTAATATTCTCCCAATCTGTCGCATGGGGCATCATGACGTTCTTGGATAATCCCTAATGAGAACGATATAAATAGGTATGTAAGTTGAAGGAAGGGAATAAAAAATGGAATAGATAACCAAGTAAAATACCAAGTTGGAGGATTCCACTAACCGCTACGCCCATATTTGACGTCCATCATTTTCAACTGGAACCCATTTAGAAGCGGAATTTGAATAAACAAAGTAATTGATATGCATTCAATTAATAAATCATCCAAACAGGGAGTTGACAAAGGACTAAATTATTCCGCTCCTTTTTCGAGACTGGACTCGAACGGAATAAGGAACATGACGACGCGTCCATGAGAAATAACTACTCAAGGGAAAGATGCCATATGAGAACTAAGGGTTTTTACTGGAGTTCCTTCCACGTTCGGATCGTACAGTTCCCGCCGGTATTTTTCCAGTCTGTCCGCCTATTGGAACAGTTCGTTCCTTAAACGGCCAAGCAGGATACACAAAGGTGCTCAATCTCGGCTCGTGAGGAATGCAGATGATTGACGTCACATCGATGATTGACATTCAGACCTGTCAATGAGTCAACAGAGTTTGGTGTTTTATTTTATACTCAACGACCAGAGATATAATAACATTCTAAACCTCGTCTCTTCCCCAACGTATATAATTTATACTATACAAGGTATCTCAACTCCGAAGGACTTCAGAGATCAATTTTAAAACTAATTTGCAACAAAAAGTGTCTCTTAGACTTTTTTATTATTCCACTCTAAATGCCACTTTTTCACTTTTAAGATTTTTTTCGTGGTTTTGACCTTAAGTCATCGAAATATATCGAAATTTTTTGAGCGGGTTTAATGTGTGCAAAACAAGACCGAAGCGCCAATTTTGAGATTTTCCAAAAATTTGACGTTTATCCATCGGTTGTATTTAGTGATTTTTCTTTCATGGAGTCGTCTATGGGAAAAACTCGCTTGAAATCTCAACTTTCGAACGGTGTAAACAAATTTAATCAGCGCGACTGAGTTTAAGGGAGGAAATGAGGTTTTAATGTTTGATGTTTGCCATTAAGGTAGCATTTGCTTCGGATAGGATTGGCATGGATGATAGCATTAAATTTTCTTTGGAATGAAAACCCTTCAGTCAATTATGGAAAATTTAATGCTATCAATTATGCCCATCCTATCCGAACCAAATGCTATCTTAATGATAAACATCGATTTTGCTGAAAAACTCCCTTTTTGTTAACTAAAACGTAATTTTCTACCTTAAGCTAAGTTGCCAATTTATTTTGAGTACACCGTTGGAAAGGTGAGATTTCAAGCAAGTTTTTCCCATAGACGTCCAACAAACAAAAACAAAAAATCACTAAAAGAGAGACAACCGATAGAAAAACGTCAGTTTTTCTGAAACTCTCAAATTCTGCACTTTAGTCTCGTTTTGTAAAAATTGGAGCCGAACAAAGAATTTTGATTTTTCATCGGAGATGGGAAATTTAACGCTGATTCCAACAGCATAATATCTACATTTGACTCTATTCGACTGATTAAGGAAGTTATGGCCATTTTAATTATGTAAGGTCGAAACCACGAAAAAGATCTTTTAAGTGGAAGAAGTGGCATTTAGAGTGGATTTGAAAAACAAGTCTAAGAGACACTTTTTGTTGTAAATTAGTTGTAGAATTGATCCCTGAAGTCCTTCGGAGTTAAGTTGAGACAACTTGTACATAGAGACATTTCAAAGAATGTTGAAATCCAGTGGTGTATTCGGAATGCTCCAAAATGTGAATTTGGTTTTCAACTGATTACTACTTTTTTTTCTAGAGTGAAGCCGTTATCATTGGGACTTCTAACAAATTTGGTAAATCTCAAAAATATTGGATGAAAACTCGAAAAATATTTTTAATATTGAATGGAAAATATTGGTAGCAAAATTGTGATGGAAGGGATAATATCAATGATATTGTTACGTCCAAACTAATACTTCTGCCCATGTTTGACCAGTGTATAGTGTACAGATCAACGAATTTGCATGAAATTTTCAGTATCAGCCAGTGAGAACAAGGTACACGTTACAGTAAATACTTACATTTTATACTCGGTCAGATTCGAGAAACCAAAATGTTCGGGAATATTTCCATTATGCGAATTTCTTCTCCACTTGTTGCACTAGATATCGCATTATTTACGCTCTGAGTAGCATTTTCTAGTCTTTCTGCATTCGAGGGATGCGATGTTATCCAACAGTTTTGGCACATCAGTGTTAAGCCCTGGCATATTCAGTGGAAAACGTAACAGGGCGACGCAACTGAGGTAATCCTTATCTATTGTCAAGTGGAACGTATCAGTTATTGACTCTTTCTTCGGGTATCGCTAACTTTCCCGACGGCGTTACTACGCGGGTTTTTTGGGGACAGTGAGTCATTGTTTACAGGTTGGAGCGTTGGCCTCTGTGTAGTGAGCAAAAGTGGTTTTATTCATGCTACGAAGGAGATACGGTCATATTACATACCAACGTAGATTTTTAACAGTAGGATTTTTTAGCAGTGGTTTTTTGGATGAAGATGATGGTATGAAAGTCGGTGGTTGTGTGATTATTTGACACTTCAGATTCGGCAATTGCGGCACTAACTTACTGTGGATCGCACCTTTGATTGCACAGCTGATGGATCAAAATGTCATACATTTTACCTTACAGTTTTCTGTTGGAATATTGAACGATAACCCAAGATACCTCATTTAAGCCCTGATATTTTCCTGCGAAAGGATGTTATGCGCAAAGAGTAAATTTGATTTTCACCCAGTCCTTGGAAAGTCTGTTTCAGGGCGTTTTCATACATTTGCTCTTAAGTCACATCACTACAAGTCAAGGTTTTTTTTCTTTGTTCTACAATAGTTTGAAAGACGTTTTTCACTTGTAAACAAGGTCTTTTGTCCCTCAGGTTTTGTTTCCAAACTCGACTCCCAGACTCTGTTGCTGCATATGTTAGGACTTTTGAAAAGCTTCTCTTTTAAACCTGTAAACACTACACCTAACGCCTTATTGTTTCCGTTTGTTCAGGCGTCCCGAATCCTCCAGCGGAGCGGCCCGTGGTTGAGGCGAGAGGATGTCGCGCGTACGTCGCTTGGAACAGTCCTCACTACGACGGAGGTTCCATGGTCACAGGTTACAAAGTCGAGATGTCGTCGTTGCACGACCAGTGGACCACAGTTGCGGACAGGTAACATTTACACGAAGACATTGATGAAGTCATTTATAAGGGAATTAGTCCTGTCAAGATGCCACTTCCGTGCTTGCAAACGGTCAAGGTCATTATGAATTTGTCATACATTGTAAGAAACCAGAAAAGCAGCGACCAAGCGATGTTTGCAGCGATCAGCGTGTTTGTGGGGCCGGAGACAGTCTTGGGTATTACCAAATGCTCGGTAGGATCTTCCATGGGAGAATGGGATAGAGGAGGGCATAATAGGCATATCAAGACCTCCTGGCACAAAGTTTCTGGAAGTTGACAATGGCAGCACCTTGCAGGAGAAGGACCTCTGAAGCACTAGGTGGGGATGCTGACGGGTGCTTCCAGAAACATCTGCTTAGAATTGGAGTGTACGCGGGGGATAGGTATATTTCGTTTTACATTTAGCAACACTGCAGTCGTATTTTCTTTGTCAATTATCTAAGTTTACTGGAGGAATAAACCACATTTTCATTTCATTTCCACCAGTGTGTCACCGCTGAGATCGACCACCTTCCTTTCATAATCTTTAGGACCTAAGTAATCAAAAAATTGGGTGATGTGTGGAATTGAATAAAGTTGCTCCGTTTTTTTAATCGCTCATTGAAACTGCACTGATTTTTTTGGCTCAACCTGTACTTCACTTGATGTTTGATGTTTTGTTCGGAATGCTAGTACCTACTATTCTTTCAAGGTGTGCCATTATGTATAGCAACAGACGAAGCAGTGACATTGCAACTACACCTAACCGTAAAGTTTGGATATTTCTCACTTGTTTAGAACGGTATCAAAACTGTTTCATGCCCACGGCTCAAGAATATCGAAGAAATCACTGTTTTTCTTGCTGACTCATGTTTCGGAATGGTTTGCTAACAATGTTATCTGCCTTTACAAAAGAAGTGGGTGTCGAATCGTTCAATAGAGCATCCTGGATACTAATGTAGTGTTATATTAGTGCTAATATTTTACCATCGTATCGTATCGGATGGTATAAGTCATAAATATAGTCCCTGAACATTGATTAACGACGTATGAATGCTGTTAAACAATGGGAGCAATTCGGTATTGTTGGTATATTGGAAAGAGGTTTTCTTGGTTCTTGGTTGGGATTGTTGTCCCCTGTCGTTTTTGGTCTCTGAGAAAATGCAGTGATTATTTTATACTGAATGGGTGGTCCATTTTTAGAGGGCCAGCCCCTCGAATCTTCTTACAATATGTAGATCCCCATTAAATTCTTACGGTACCTGATTAAGATAAGAATAGCAGGTACGTCTGTATATTCAGTAAATTCTCGCGTAGTATCGTACAGATAAATTCAAGATGCTCGACAGTTGTACGGTTTGCGTGTCAGTGAATGATAATGTGTTTGATAATCGTTGCTAATATTTGAACAGTAACGTCACCAGTCTCCTTATGTCACCAGGTGTCACAGTTTGTCGCACATAGTAAGCGGACTCAAGCCGGGGAAATCGTACACTTTTCGGGTGAGCTGTCAGAACGCTCACGGCTACAGTGCACCGAGCCGGCAATCCGCCCCTCTCACGATACTCAGTAAGTACCTATACCTAAGCGTAGATTTACGTGGTACTGTGTGATCCATGTTACGTACAATGAGGTTTCTTGCTTTTGTTGTTTTTGTCGTGCTTGCGTTGAGTTTTTGGAGAAAATACGTTTAAAAACGTTCAGTATTAACTGCCTTAACTACAACAAACAATACAATACGAAATGCCGAATTTTGCCACAATTTTTCATCTTACAAAGGTACCCCCAAGGTACCCCCAGATCCATCGGCTAACCTCAACTAGACAGAGTATTGTACATGACCGCGTTGTGTTTATACATTAACATTATTGTATCCGTTTTCCAGAAATGGAGGAAAACAGTGAAGAGCAGGAGATGCCGATCGTCAAGTTCGAGGACGGCTCCCTGTTTGCTCAGAGATTTGAACGTTTGGAAGAACTTGGGAAAGGCCGATATGGCGTCGTTCACAGGTAAACAACAATTCAAGTAAATACCTACTAATTCTAACATTTATATGTTCATTTCCAAGCTTCAATAATTGAAATAGCTAAGACTGTAGCGTCACGGTGAGCTACAAAACTCCCCTAAACGTCCCCAATACCACTAAATATTTAATAGGAAAATGTCTGTATGTTCAGCATATTATGTGGTTTATTTGTGATTGAAATTTTGTCGTTTTTTCGTGCAGAATATGGGACAAAATCAACGAGAAGGAGTACGCGGCGAAAGCTGTCCGTTGTATCAAGCAGCAGGACAAGGACAAAGTGGCGCAGGAGCTGGACATCATGAACTCGCTGAGGCATCCCAAACTCCTCCAATTGGTGGCCGCCTACGAGAACCCCAGGGACGTCACTCTTGTCCTGGAACTGTAAGTCCTTGGGTACACCACATCCTGCAGTGTGTTATCCATAGAACGATGGTTGGGTCTATCTTATGTGGCGTTGACGTACTTCTCACTAACGAATTCTAAATTATGAAGATAATCTTGACAAACCCAAGATCTCTCCAGTGTTTTTCAAGGCCACTTTCGTCTCTCAATCTTCTCTTTTCCTTGTTACAGTATCACAGGTGGCGAGCTTTTCGAACGGGTGGTTGCAGACGACTTCACTCTCACAGAAAGAGACTGCATCCTTTTCATGAGGCAAATATGCGAAGGGGTTTCGTACATGCACTCTCAATCGGTCGTTCATTTAGATCTCAAGGTGGGTTTTGTTCTTTATCTTGTACGATACACCCTGTACATATTATTATACTAGGTTCAAAATCTTAAAGAGTTTATCTTCATCGACTACTACTGTTAATTTAATTTTATTTTCCGACACAGCCCGAAAATATAATGTGTACGACGAGAGATTCCCACGACGTCAAGTTGATTGACTTCGGGCTTGCACAGAAACTGATTGGAGATCAACCGGTGCGGGTTCTATTTGGAACGCCGGAATTCATCGCTCCAGAAATCATCAACTACGAGCCAATTGGAACGCAAACCGACATGTGGTCCGTCGGCGTCATATGTTACGTTTTGTGAGTTATTTTGAGGAGTTACAATTAATTCGGCAAATAGAATCGCACGCAAATAAAGAGAATTCGATGTATATAATAAACAGCGTTATTAAAAATTGATTAACTTTTGTTGGCAGACTGTCGGGGTTGTCGCCGTTCATGGGTGATAATGATGCAGAAACATTTGCCAACATCACCAGAGCTGAATTCGACTTTGACGATGATGCCTTCGACTCAATATCCCAAACAGCCAAAGATTTCATCTCCGAACTTCTTGTAAAAAGGAAAGAGTGAGTAACCCTTGAAAATTATGGTTTCTGTTTAAAAATATTGGATTTTTGGATGAACTGATTTTCAAGGATCTTCAATTTGAGTATCTGTACATGGAGAAATTTTCTACCTGGTTTCCACTGTCACTATGGTATTGGATGGTGTCACTCAATCATGGTGGTGTAACTAGCAGATTTGACAATAACATTTGCATCCTGCTTTACCTTCCGGTATTTAGCATGTATCTATGAGTGGGGAAATCTCCAGTTAGCTCCGAAATGACATGATTCTTGAATCATCACTCTCGATCACTTTGAATAGCTTTATTACAAACGTAAGCTTGTCTGGTACAATAACAACTGCCCTTCCAACATGGCCTCCTCACCTCTGTACTTCACATCCCCACCACGCAACTAGTGCGCTCTGGCGACGGTCCATTCTAACAGCAGTCGGCCTTTGGATTCTGAGTCCATCCGGATCAGGATCCTACGCATCTCTTACTCTTTATAAAGAGAGTTTTAGGTAAAATACACGGTACTTATTAAACTGACTATCCTCACTGTTTCAGAGATCGACTCACAGCTGATGAATGCCTGGCACACCGGTGGATGAGTCAAGAGGACACAGAAATGAATAAGGTCGCTCTCTGCACAGACAAACTCAAGAAGTTTATAATACGAAGAAAATGGCAGGTGAGGTTCCTGTCGGATTTGAAATCAAATATTGGAAATTCTAGTTCCGGACATCAAAATTTCACTTTCGGGGAAAACTAGTTCGATGCATGAGTTGAAATTTTCTTCAATTATTGTATTTGACTATCTACAACCACGTTTCTCATTTTTACGATGAATGAGTTCAATAGACAAAAATTGAAATAGTCAATTCGTCGTTCTCCGTCCGGACCAGGCTCGACCTTTCCAACTTTGATGTCTTGAAAAAAGGGTTTTTCGAGGGTTTTTGAATCGAAAATTCGCATCCTCACAGCACTTTGTTCAACCTTTTGAGATTCTTCCTAAGGGGTTCTCATAATTTTAAGTTAATTTCTTTCGAAAATCAAGAGGAGAATGTTTTTGTCCGGACCTGTTACTTGTGTCACCTCGTGCAATATGTTTCTTGAATTTTGATGGACACAGCTGTTTTTTCCCGCTAATTTTCTCTTGCCAACCTTGCATTTTTATTATTTTTATTTTTATTTTTTTCATAATAAATAGTACTTGTGAGTGGATAGGCATGAATAATCATTGCTTATGGTTACCTGAGTGTACCTTATTTTCAAACAGTTTGGAGCACTTTTATTTTATTTATTTTATTTGTTTAAATATTGACATTTGAAAATGTCGCTTTCTGGGAGAATGGCCCATACTCTTCACTTGACTGACATTGGTTTCGTCGGTTGCAGAAAACTGGGAACGCGATCAGAGCGCTAGGGCGGATGGCGAACCTCTCAGCTGCAACGCGGCGTGGATCGCAGTCGCCTCAAATGACGACGAGGTCGTCAAGCCAGGACTCGTCAAAAAGCAGCAGCCGAGGTCGTCAGTGCAGCGAAAGGAGCGACTCGGGATTCAGCGACTGTTCGGGGTCGCTGTCCAATCCGTCGTCCGGACTCTTGTCGGATAAGAAATACTCCATTTCTGAGGAAGTCGAACACAGTCTTCACAAATTCCACAACATCAATCCCGTTGGTAGGTTTTTGTTCATTTTTTATACTACTGGTTTATTATCTTCTGACCACTTTGCCTAGTTAGTGTTGAGCTAAAATTACGAAATTTGGTTTACGTGTTCGGACGACCCACAATGATCCTTAGAACTTTTCATAACCCTAGGTCAGGGGGAAGGGGTTCAAAACGAATTTTGAAATTTTGAAAATTTCAAATGGATCGGTGTATTTAGTTCACAATTAGATGAAGTTTATTTTTTATAATTCTCCAAGACCATCATCAGTTTTCTACGACCAGCCGTTCGTTCACAATGAGGGCTCAATGGTTGAGCCAATGAAATGCCTTCATACTAGTGTGTGTCAAACCTCGGGGCAACGTTCTTCCTAGAGGACAGCTGATTCAAACAAAATTCTTTTGTCCCATCGAGTTCCGCCTTTTGAGATACTTTTCGTCTCTACGGAATTGAGGGTATTTAGACCATTAAATGGTCAAATTTTGGTGTTCGTTGGACTGTACAAGTAGGGGGTGGGGGGTTTCTAGATTTTACGATTATAATCTATTGGCTCAAATAAAAGCTGTTGACGAGGGGATTTGAAATGTAAAGGTTTTTTGAACCCTGGGGTACCCCCCTACCCATACCCCTTTTGTGATGAGGGGGAAGGGGATCTAGATTTTACGATTATAATCTAGTTACCGTTTCAAATGAAAGTTGTTGACAAGGGGATTTCAAATGTAAATGTTTTTTGAACCTGGGGTACCCCTACCCCAAACGGAGAGGGGGTCTAGATTTTACGTTTATAATCTATGGGCTCAAATAAAAACTGTTGACGAAGGGATTTTAAAAATTAATGTTTTCTGAACCCTGGGTTCATTAATAACTATCAATAATAATTTACACTACTTCATAATAATGAATGACCCGAAGAACCAAAGATGATAAACTGTTGTGTCAAGAATTTGCAGTTTCTTAGTTGATTTCGAGATAGTTTAAAGTACCGTTCTGTGATTCACTCAAGATAACCAAACTCTTGCTTTCCACAAATAATCAGAATAGCAACGCTCTTGTGTTTCAGGTGAAGAAGATCTACCAACGATAAAAACAATAGAGGAAATCGAACCAGCCAAACCGGTTCCCAAAGTTGGGAAAGTTGCTAGATCTACCAATGAAAATATACAGAAAGCGTTCGCCTTTTGGAACCGATAATCTCAGAAAAATGATTTCAAGAAGAAACCAATCCAATTGCCAAAGCAGACTTTTTATCGTACCTATGACACTATTTTATATCGTATTCATTCCTCGTCATGATGTTGTTACTTATCGTATAACGTACCTTCCATAAATGTTTAGTTTTTGTTTTAAATGTCTATATATTGTTGTATTTGGAGTCTCATATGAGGTATTATCTTGGTGGCATTTGGAGTTCAGGAGTCCATATTGTCTATACTTGCTACTACAGTAGAAATAATCCTATCGCAGCATTTCCACCCATTCGAAGTCAGAAATGGAAAATCAATTTGGGCTTGATTGATGTAAACAACCTGCAATTTGTGTCCATCCGTGGTGTGCCAGGCAATGCATACTATACCAAACAAACCACTTAAATATTTCATAGTCAATCACGAAGTACATATTTATGAAATTTTCATAAATATGTACTTCGTGATTATGAAGAGCTGATCATGGAAAATGTGTCCAAGCCCTTTTCCCTTCATTTTGCCTTCTCCAAACCCACCACGATCAATACCTGTGCAGATCTTCTAATTAGTGTGTACTTAGATTACGCACTAGACCATGTGTGTAGGATATCTGTTGAATGTTTCAGTATAACATTACATTATGTACCTATTGTTTAGGAGATAAATAACGTTAATTCTCATTGTACGTGATCTTGATTTTTAACTTGCTGTCGTTTTCTTAATTTAAAATAAGTACTTACATGAGAGATTCTCGTTGTGTATTCATTAAAAATCGTCTAGTACCTTATTGTGTGAAGTACAACAATTTCATATTTTATTTAATATTAACGATGGATGTATTTATTACCTACTACATATATTTTATTGAAAAATAAATGGCTCGTTTTGTATAAACCTCAATATTGACATTTGACTTCACTGTAGCAAAACAATTAGCACTACCTTATGAATGAAAGTATCCGGTGCGGCGAATTGCAGAACGTTTTTCACTCGTATTCAGTTCATTTGGTGTAACCACCAAAATTGCAAAAAAATTGTTAATTTGCAACTTCCAGCGGTACAGGCATCGGAATCATACGAATTTACGGTACCAAGACAATTTTGATATATTTACTGTTACAAAACTGTTTCCGCTGTAACTGTAATAAAACTGTAACCCCTAACATTGTGATTGTACTAGAGAACTCGAAACAAACGAAAATCGCTCGATTTTCATTTTTGCAGTACAAACATTGGAGCCATACGCAATTAGGTACCAAGACCATTGTAATATATTTTACATGTCAGCAGAACTGTTTCCGGTGTTTTGGCGCAAAAACTCGAAAAATCACACGGAAATCGCAGAACCTTGCTTAGTTTGCATCTTTCTTCGATACCCACATAGAATCATACAGTTTTCCGGGATTCCTGTTGAAACGCATGGATACCCAAATACTCCATGATATGTGTCTTAAGATGCTACGATAATAGATTTTCGGTTTTTTTCTCGAGTTCTAATTGAAATCCCAGAGTAATAGCGGTTACTATACACCGGAAATAGTATCACCAAAAATTGCAAACAACCGCTTCATTTGCAACTTTTAACGGTTTTTGTTAGCTGCGCCGATGTTAGAAGCACAAAAAAGCGCGAATTGGAAGATTTTCGCGATTTTTTTGTTATTTTGGTGTTTTGTTAAAAAAACCTGACGTGGTGGGGGTAAACTGACCCCGGAAATCGATTCAGCGACCCAAAAACCGTGCGTTAAAGGTTCTGGTCCGTTTTTATGACTTGAAGGGGTACAAAAATGTTCCTACTCCTTCCGTAACTCTTCCGCCGTAGGTATAACATGGCGAATGTTATTAAGCTGGCGAGCAAGACTAGGTAGCATACTCTAGGACTTGTAGGGGTCCATAAAATTTACCTACCGAATGCGCTTTCATCCAGTTGAGAGACTTAACCGTCAACCGTTGCATTGCAATTTAATCGTTTTCGTTAACTAACGAACTGTTTTGTCAGGGAATTGATAAACCGGCCCTTAACAATTGAAATACACAAGGACGACGTTCAGGGAAATTATTCTCACAAATGACATTCACCACCTCCAAACTGCTTTACACAAATTTACTACGTATCTGTTTTCTCAACTATGTATATTCCCGAATTCGAATATAAGCGAATTGCAGTTTGTCTTATTAAAATGAAAACGTTGAACACTTGATCTTGTAGTTTAATAATTAAACTAAGTACTTATTATAAATTATTTATTTCTACTCGATGCGTGTTCTCTTTCCATATGGCGAACTCTGCCCTCGAGTGTAGCTCTTCATCAGGTCTGCCATTATCTCATTTACAGATTCCGGAACTCGTCTCGATCCGTCGTACATCCTCGTAGAGTTCTCTCTGATCAGATAACGAGCCATTGCCTTCAGACCTTCCCACGACTCCACGACAGCTGGCTGTATTTCTGATAAAACAACAAACGCCTTTTTATTTCACGAAAGGTTCAGAGGTCGGTATTTAACATAACATCGAGAGTTGATGTGGAATGATCAAATATGGAATGACAAAATGAACTTGATACCCTTTTCGGGAAGGTCGAAACCGAAACGTCCTCCACCGATCATCTCGACAGTGAACACGTATTTGGCACCTTTGTATTTCATGTAGTCGTCACTCCCTCCACAGCCCACTCCTGTGAAAATTGTTAACACATTGAGTGGAGAGAGTTGGTAAGTCGAGCAGGTAACTACGTACTTTATGAGCATAATCATAAAAGATTCGACAGAATTCAACCAATGGACGTAGATCGTGATCCGGTAGTCAGGACCAACCGTAGGCGAAGCTAAACACTCCATGATTTCACCTTCAAAATGATTGAAATCTGATATTGATCTCGGAAACGTAGCACCAATAATTGTTAATTATCAACCGCAATCTCGGAGAAACGACAACCTTGAACACCTCTTGAACTATCCAGTGGATCCACGGGACTGAATTAATGAATTTTATTTCGATGAATATACTAAATTTACATAAATAAACGAAAAATCGGAAATTAAAAGAATAAATTAATCTGCACTTTAATACTGGACATTATGATTGTTCAATGTTGCGTGGAGGAGTCAATAATAAATTTGTCATGTAGGATAAGATAAGTACGGCATTAGGGGCCTTTACACGTACCTACGTTCTAGCGGATGCTCAGGATCGTACGGCATTAGGGCCCTTTACACGTAACTACGTTCTAGCGGATGCTCAGGAGCGTACGGCATTAGGGCGCTTTACACGTACCTACGTTCTAGCGGATGCTCAGGATCGTACGGCATTAGGGCCCTTTACACGTAACTACGTTCTAGCGGATGCTCAGGATCGTACGGCATTAGGGCCCTTTACACGTACCTACGTTCTAGCGGATGCTCAGGAGCGTACGGCATTAGGGCGCTTTACACGTACCTACGTTCTAGCGGATGCTCAGGAGCGTACGGCATTAGGGCCTTTTACACGTACCTACGTTCTAGCGGATGCTCAGGAGCGTACGGCATTAGGGCCCATTACACGTACCTACGTTCTAGCGGATGCTCAGGATCGTACGGCATTAGGGCGCTTTACACGTACCTACGTTCTAGCGGATGCTCAGGAGTGTACGGCATTATGGCCCATTACACGTACCTACGTTCTAGCGGATGCTCAGGATCGTATAAAATAATTTGTTGAAACGTTTCCTTAAACTTTTCACTTGCTGCCTGATAACTAAATCTAAAACCCCTAAAACTTTCCCCCCTAAAACTTTCGCTAACAACTGAATCAATGATTTTATAATTTTGTATTATTTTGTATTATAATTTGTATTATTTTGTATTTATTTTGACTTATAACTGAATTTGTGTAACGAATTATTATTATTTTTTTGTGGCACATGAAAACCAGCCAAAAATAAAAGGAAAAAAAAAAGTTTTTGTCAATTCGTACCTATGTATTCAGAACAAGAAATTTTCTATTCGTTTAGACTATCTGGGATGTATTTATTGCCATCGAAAACTCAAGCTTATCACGCATTATAATGACCTAAATATTCTCACACGTTCATCTCAAAGGTAGGTGAATCAATCAATCCATATAATATATGAGTTATCTACTCTTACACTATCTTACCGTGTCTTCTTACTTAACTCTTGATCATTTTTCTGTAATCAATCTCCTAGTGGTACACCTGCTCTACCATAATACAATCTTAAGGGTGAAAGGAAATAACTCAAGCAGCCTTGTATTTACGTGGAAAATATCGTCTTTATTAATAAACTAATCTGAGATAAGTACATTGAAATCATAAGGCGTCACCTTGCAACAGTCCTCTTCTCAGGCTCAAATTAAGAAATTGACTTATATTAAACACGACTAACACGAAGAACAGTAGAAACTAACAAACATAACTCAGGTTATAATTGGTACCAAGTCAGTCGTCAAAGTAGAACGCTTAAAATACTTAACAATAAATTAATTTCTCCTCGTTCGTACCTACCACGCGAGACACTCATTTCGGGAACTACGAGTGTGTTTGTGAAATTAAATATTATTCGTTCTACGGGATAGAAAGTACGGTGTTTTTCACAGTCTCAGTACGTAATCACTGGAGCCGATGTTCCACCATTCAAGAGGGGAGTTACCTGCTTGGTAGTTTCCAGTATGAAATTTCAGCATTTGCTGAGTTGTGTGATGAATACATGGCGGTGGATTTCACTGACAAATGCTACACCTGGATCATTTCTGTGGTCAGTTCTAGTGTACAATGTACGAATGAGGAGTGTAATGTACGAGTACGAGACAAGAAACACGTCTAACAGAAAGATCCACGTACGGTTTGTTCGGAAAAATATTTAAGGAGGTTCTGAAGTTTCGATCATTCAAAACACGAGTCGATCTTACGGTATTTGGTTTCTCGGGTTTAGATCGTTAGCTGGTGTTACCCTGTCATTGTGACAGTTCAGTGGTGGAAAGTATTTTGTGCCTTTATAAGACTAGTTTTGGGCGCCTCTTGAAAGAACCTCCCCTCTACCGTTTTCTAACGTTTATTTTATCCGAGTCAGTCTGATTGAAAATGATTTTGAAATTCATTTCATTTTTTGATCCTTCGTCGCCTCTCTTGAGCGATGTAGTTGGCCATCGTCCGGAGACCTTCCCACGTCTCTTGGGAGACTCCGAAGATCCTCGAGGTTGGGAGATCGAACCCTTTTTCGCCGCCTCCAGGAAGCTCGACGGTGTACGAGTATTTCACTCCGGCACGACCTTTCATCCAGTCGTCACTTCCACCGGCGGCTGCCCCTGCAATTTATACAAGGATATAGGTATTAGAATTAATGTCGGGAAAAATACAAGTAAGAGTTAGTTAGTGCTCCACAAAATTGAGTTAGTTCCCAATAAGTGTCGTTCATTGGAATTCACACATGTTCACTCAGAGTATGTATACACGCGCCAGTTTGATACTCTCAGTGAAATACTAGTATAACTCACACCTGTACATTTAATACCCCACTGCCTGTAATTTAATCATTTACTCCTGGTGCATCTAAAAGTGTTCAATGAAAAACATATTGGTAAAAACAGTTTTTTATTAACCCTCTAGAATGTTCCTGGCAGGCCGAGGATACTTCCGGTGCTACCTACACAGAAGAACGCTAGCAGACATCGCGAAGAACTGGTACTGCAATGCACCAAACGATGTGCACACTTTTTTATACTGCGCCAGATGGACAAGGGAAAGAGAAATCCTGGAAGAAGGTGAGGGCAAAATCACAGCTAATAACGTGATCAGGAAGATGATCATCAGGAAGATCGATCTCCAACCAGCGAACTTGAGAGAGGATTGTCCTACATTGACCGAATCCTCTGAACTGTTCCATTTGGTCCGGATCTGCATCTCCAGCAGATACTCGGTGCTCCATCTTTTCCAGAATGAGGCAATGATCTGATTTACAAAGTTCCATTTGGGAACCAACCTGTAAGACACATTGTGATCGATTGAAGACTCAGGCAGAGCAGTGAGCGGTCTATAAACTACGAAGTGACCTGGAGTTAAGACCATAACATCATCAGGTGAACTGGTTTGTGCCACGAGGGGTCTACTATTCAGAACAGCCTCCACTCTTGTAACTATCGTGGTGAATGTCTGTAGGGTGATTGAGTGATCCCTGAGAACAACTCGAATGAGCCTCTTTGCGGACTTCACTGCTGCCTCCCACAGGCCTCCAAAATGCGGAGCTCGAGGGGGTATGAATTTCCACTCCACCCCACGCGTGGACAAATGATCAATAATCGTAGACGAGACCTGTTTATCTTGCAAGAACAGTCTGATCTTTCGTAACAAATTAGCTGCACCCACAAAATTGGTACCATTGTCTGACCAAATAACAGCTGGTACCCCTCTACGGGCTATAAATCTTTCCAAGCATTGCAGAAACGCATCTGTACTGAGATCCATCACGACCTCAAGGTGAACAGCTTTGGTTGCGAAGCAAACAAACACCGCCAAATACATCTCAATTCGACGGGATCCTCTTAAGCCTGCCACAGACACAGTGAACGGACCAGCAAAATCTATGCCAGCTTGGTTAGAGGCAAAGGATGATTGAACTCTATAGGTATACCTTCAGGCAGCTGCCCCATCTTAGGTTGGAATGGTTTGGGTTTGATCGAGAAACATCTGGTACACCCAGCCAGTTGACGCCGCACTACGTTTTTTCCATCCATGATCTAATACCTAGTACGGATGTGGGCCAATGTAGCTCTGGGACCCACATGCAAGCAGTCCTCATGAGCTCTACGAACGATCAAGTGAGTAAGAGGATCTTTGGGCGGCATCAACATTGGATGCTGCGTCTCATACGGGGCACTACTATTGGCTAAACTGAGAGAGGATTGTCCTACATAGACCGAATCCTCAAGACAAAATAGCTGGACTACCAGTTCCTCAAGTGAAAACAAACTGGTGACCACGAGAAGACACCAGAATGGCGTGACATCGCCCAGTGATCGACCCCACTCAGAAGTAGTGCTGAATAAGTGTTTCTGGGGTGGATTAGGTCAAGAGGATAAGGGTTACTTAGTGGGTTTTTAGTGAATAAAACTTCACACAGCTGCGGAGTGCGGTCCCTTTAAAGCGTAAGTCTTTTTCAAGATTTTCCCACTGTTACCCTCGGAAAAAAATACATACACACAAGAGTAATACGTATAGTGGGCACAAGAACTAGTTAGGGTGTAATATAAGTACGAGTATAGTCCTAATGTGTCAAAAGCCCTCGTAGGTGCTCTGCAGCAAGAATAAATTCAATAAATACTCAATAAGGTGTTGATGAAACAACAACAACGAAGTGCTCAATGAACTCTAGGAAACCCCCGTATTATGTAAAACTCCCATTTTACGTACCGTTGGACTCTACGTAGAATTGATTCTTTCCCACAGTACGCACGATCAAGTAGTCAGATGTATTTCTGATACAGTTGGTAAAATGTCAAAGATCACTGTGCTGTGTTGACGGTGAGGAACCGGTGATCGTCAAGTCAATAAAGAAAACACGAAACGTATTTTTATCAATAAAGGAGGTTTGGTATCATGATTGGGCTGTGCTCGTTATTAAGGTATTAGATGTACCTAAGGTAATTATTCTGTACAACTACAATTTCTCATAATGAATGGTATATTATATACATGGTATATTATATATATAATGTTCGCGCCCAGTTAATTATACTTTTACCCCCTTTTGAGATGCAGCTTTCTTGCTTAGTAGAGAAAGGTAGTCGCCA
The DNA here is from genome assembly GCA_963920205.1 of Stenodema calcarata. Taxonomy (NCBI): domain Eukaryota; kingdom Metazoa; phylum Arthropoda; class Insecta; order Hemiptera; family Miridae; genus Stenodema; species Stenodema calcarata. The sequence goes on from OY986059.1 coordinate 17,348,612, forward strand.
TGATATACGCCCTTTATGCTTAGGAGAAACGACATACGTACGCCTAATCGGCTTAGGATTTCAAGAAATTTCAGAGATACGCCCTTTTTAACTAGCGTTTTTTTGTACCTTCTGGTATCCGTAGGTACATGAACGAGGTACCACCAGATGCAGAACACTCCAAAGATTCTAGATATGCAAAAACCCGAAAATCACCAAAATCGGAGATACGCCCTTCTTGCTAAGGACGGCAGTGTAGTACACCGCTGATTATACAGTCTCACATCATGAGATTCAAATGCCGAGTGACCGAGGGAATCAAACATCTCTGCATAGTGTATTCTAGTTTTCTATAATATATTATTTAATATATATATTAAATATCATAATAATATATATAGTGTATTCTAGTTTTCTATAATATATATATTAAATATTATAATGAGGTTAGATTTTTTGGTTTGGCTAATTGAAGGTCACCAAGGGTTATTTCAAGACCAAATTCGGAGAATGCAGCCAAAAATTGGAAAAAAATCATAATCCTGGTTTTGGAGCCCGCTGAATTTGAATCGGTGACGTCATGGTGCTCAGACAAGCACGGATTCAAATTCGGTGGGCTCCAAAACAAGGAGTATGATTTTTTCCAGTTTTTTGATGCATTCTCCGAATTTGGCCTTGAAATTACCCTCAGTGACCTTCAACGACACAAAAAAAAAAAAAAAATCTAACCTCAAATTCGAATTCAGCGTCAGGTAAGTAATTCTGAGCAATTACTTGGTCAACCCCAAACTTTTTCATATTGTAGTACGGTCGTAAGGATGTTCTCAGAGAGCAAGAAACATATAATTCAAGGCCCGCAAGGCCGTCGTACAGGTTGCCGAGCGATAAGAAGGTTCAAAGTCCACGCGATAACAGTGGCTTGCGGGAGACGCGCGGAAGGCTGATGTGACAGTACCGTACATGGTACTAATCAGTTAATTGGGGGAGGTTTTTATTCCGCAACCCCGTCCACTTGATCTATATGTCCAACTAATCTACGAGTATATGGTACTCGTACTAATCAGTAACTGATTAGTACCATATACTCGTAGATTAGTTGGACATATAGATCAAGTGGACGGGGTTGCGGAATAGAAACCTCCCCCAATCAACTGATTAGTATCAACTGATTAGTAATCAACTGTTGATTGGGGGAGGTTTATCGGAGGAACCACAAGCCATAACGGTACTGTCACAACTGGCCTTCGGCTCGTCTCCCGCAAGCCACTGTTATCGCGTGGACTTTTTTTTTTTTTTTTTTTTTTTATAAGTCTTTATTGGCGTCGTAATAATAATACATTCGGCCTACATAGTTAATTTAGGTATATGACAATTTCATACTCGTTTAGAGGACTTATTCATATTGTACAAGAGGTTCATTTCCTAAATCATATAAAACGGTTAATGTCTTTGAAAAATTCGTAGATTTTGTCGAGTACATCTGTTTCGTTTGAAGCTAGCAGGTTATCCAGGTTGAATGGCTTCTGAATATTGAGATCCGCCATTTCTTCCAGAAGACGGGATCGGGCTTCGTTGTAGCGTGGGCAGCATAGAACTATGTGCTCTGCCGTTTCCGTGAAACCAGGGCAAGAGGAGCATTCGTCGTTATCCGACAATCCAATCTTGTGGAGGTATTGGTTGGTGAGGAGGTGATTTGTTCTTAGACGGGAGATAGTAGAGAAGAATATTTTGGGTTTGTTACTAAAGGATTTAAACCAGGCTCGTTGTTTTGGAGAGGGAAAATCGGGCTTTGTACCTGTCTCCAGAGGGATGATTCCTATGGAAATTCTCCCATGCTTTTATTAGTTGACGGTGGAATGTGGCGCGAAGGTCCGAATATGGAAACACTGGGGGGTCGAATACACGCTGGGGGATATATATACTCTCAACAGCTTCTTTGTCCACAATCTCATTTCCTATTATCCCTTTGTGGCCTCTTATCCAGAGGAACTTTGTTTGTGTACACTTTGACCTGAGCACTTCAATTTCATTCAAAATCTCTTTTTCTATATACGTTAGTTTTGAGTTTGGATTGATATTTTCTAATTTAGACAGGACACCCTGTGAATCAGAAATTATCACCACTGTGGAAGGAATAGCTCGAAGATCATTTGTGTATTTTAGCGAGGCGAGAATAGCATAGGCTTCGGCCGTGAAAATAGAGGAGGAATTCCACAGTCGAATTGACCTGCAGAATTCGTTAGTTTGATCGTAAAACGCACATCCCGCTCGTCCGGCGCTCACAGAGCCGTCTGTGAATATGTATGTCCCTGCTGGCCAGTGTTCACGTAGATAGGAACTGAGAAATATATTTGGAGAAGAAGCATAGCTGTATGCCCTGTCTGGGAGTTTGTAAACTGTAGGCGCCTTCAGTAGCAAGCTATATTTGATTGTATATTGGTGGGCTGTGTATTCTGTGGCCAGCCATTTTAGATCCTGGGCTATGGTTGTAAAGCTGTCACATATTGCTGGTGATTTCTTCTTTACCCAATATCGGGCAATCAGGACTTGGATGGAGAGGTTCGTGATCTCGTTACTCAGAGTTGGCGATCTGCAGTAAAGGGATGCTACGTATCTGTTGGCAAGCAGGGCTCTCCTCAAGCAGAGAGGGGGCTCTCCCGCTTCTGCAAGCAGTGCATTCAGTGGAGTTGAACGAAGAAGTCCTAGCGCAGTTCTAATTGCACGGTATTGTTGGCGATCGAGTTTCTCCAGTGATGTTTTGCTAGCAGAAGCGTAGAATATGGACCCATAGTCCAGAACACTTCTTATAGTAGATGAGTAGAATAGCATAGCTGTTTGGGGGTCTGCGCCCCATCTTGATGAGCAGAAGGATCTCATGATATTCAGGTATGCGTCCACTTTTGACGCAATTTGGTCTATATGGGTGTTCCAGTTTAGCTTTGGAGTAAGGTACACACCCAAGAACTTCACTTTTACCGATGTTGGGAAGGTCAGCCCCCCGATAACCATTTGGCTGCCAATGGAGATCCGTTTGCGGGTAAATAAACAAACTTCGGATTTTGTGGTAGATATTGCCAGTCCCAGATGTTCTAAAAATTCCCTTATTGAAATAACGGCTTCATCCAATAGGTTAGTACAACTCTCTACTCCTCTTCCCGAACAAAATATGCAAATGTCGTCTGCATATTGCACAATTTTAACATCCCGTGGTAGGATTCTTTCTATGCCGGACACGTAAATGGTATACAGGACTGTACTCAGGATACACCCTTGCGGAATTCCTTTGTAAATCTTACGTGGGCCCAGGATTGAGTCCTCGACTTTAACATAAACATTGCGTTCTCCGAAGAGGTGGGAAAAGGCCTGAGCTGTGTTCGGTGAGATTCCACACTCTACCAATTTTTCGGCCAGGATCGGGAGGACTACGTTGTCATACGCTGACGCCACGTCAAGGAACAGTGCTAGAGTGGAGTGATCGTCTGTTAGTTCCCTGTGGACATGGGTGGTAAGAGCATTGATTGCGTCCGTGGTAGAACGGTTTGTTCTGAATCCGAACTGAGACTTAGGCAGTTTATTATTATTTTCCAGCCACCATTGGAGTCGATATTTGAGCATGCGTTCGAAGGTCTTCAGTAGACCCTGATTGCCAGTACTGATTGAGAATTGAAAGCAGTGCCCTTTTGTAATCATTTGGAATGCGTGATAGCACCTGGTATGTGATCCCATCCAAACCAGGAGCTGAACTAGATTTCTTTCCTAGGGCCGTTTCTAGTTCAGTACTCGTGAATGGAGCATTGATTGGGTCGTTGTACTCATCTGCGTGCGTGTTTGAGGGGGGAGGATTGTTTCTTGGGGCCCAAGGGGGGGCAATATTGTCAAAGAATTCTTCGACCCATTGGCCGGCCTCCGCTCTACAAGCCTTGTTCAAATTGGCGTTTTTCAGGGTTCTTATTTGGTTCCAGATGTCTTTGATAGGCGTTGACTTGTTTAGCTTGCTGCAATACTCTCTGAACGATTCTCTTTTCCTAAGTAACAATGTTCGTTTTGCTACTGCTGTTAATCGTCTTGCTTCAATAAAGTTTTCATAGGTTGGAGATTGCTTAAAGGTTCTGAATGCTCTTTTGCGATTGGCTGTAGCCTCAGCGCATTTATCATTCCACCAGGGGCTGTAGGGTTTCTTTCTGAAGGGCTGTACTTTAGGGGCAGCATTGGAACACGCCTCAGTTATTGTCTCCATAAACGACTCATAAGTTAGGTCAGGGAGAGATATTTCGTTTTTCTTGTCGTCTAGGAACGTATGGAATTTATCCCAGTCCATTTTTTCGATATTCCACTTCCTTGAAGGAAGAAGCAGTCGGATATCCTCTTGTTGAGCCGTCATAAAAGAAGTGGGCCAATGATTTGACCCCATGGGATCTTCCAGCACTTCCCATACGAACCGGTCGGCAAGGCCAGATGAAACAAAAGTAATATCTGGAGCGGATGTTATTTGTTGAGATATTGATGGCACTAGAGTTGGAGTTCCATCGTTAAGAAACACCAGGTCCCGCTCAGCAGCAGCAGAGAAAAGAAATAATCCCTTTCTATCTGTGTATGATGAACCAACAGCCACATGATGGCAGTTCCAATCTCCTGTGATTATGCACGGTCTAGGAACAAGTTGCATGAATTCTTCCCATTGGTCTTGTGATATCTGATTTCTATGACTGTTGTAAATTGAAACGATATTGATCGTGAAATTTTGCTGGAGACGTAGGGTTGCGGCGATAAAGGCGAACCCTTCTACGGAGAAGATGATATCAAGCTGTCGGTATTTGATGCCATGTTTAATTAGTAAGGCGACACCTGCTTTGCCATCGTGTCGGTCATTCCTGAGTATGTCATAGCCTCTGAAGGTGTATGATCTGGTTGGTAAGAACCAAGTTTCTGAGATCGCAGCTGCGGTAACTGGAGTGGAGGTTAAAAAGTGTTCAAAGCTAGGTTTGTTTTTAACAAGAGAGCGTGCATTCCACTGTACAAATTTAATATTTTCTTGTGTGATGTTTGAATTATTCATCGATTTATTAGTTAATTTATTTCGATTAATTATTTCATTAGTTTTGATATGTTATTTGTTAATTATCTATTTTTGTTGAGGATTTATGCTGTTAGAGTTATGAACACTTTTTCCTAAGAAGTTCGCTAAGACATTCGATAGTGAATTTAGAAGCTCGTCGTTGGTTTTTCCATTGTTAGGGTCTTGTTTGAAAATATCGAGGATCGAAATTGCAGTTGCTTGGATCTCTTCAGTCTCCATCGCATTGTCTGTATCATCTGCATTCGAACTTCGAACATTTTTTCTTTGGGACTCGATACGGCGGCTGTAACTGGAGGTTTGGGATGAGGGCTGTCGGTTTTGTTCCATGTTGTATGCCAGACTCTCGTTGTACCAATCATCATCGGCCTGTTTTGTACCCTTATTTTGTTGACTTGGTCGCCTATATGGTTGGTTTCTCAGTTGTTGACGATACTGTCTTTTTTGCGAAAAATGTGAAGTGATTTCAGGGTTGGGGAATTGTTCTGTCAGCTCTGGTTCGTCTTTATGCTTGTTAGATTCTTCCTCTCGATTCGCAAGAGGATTGTAGCGGTTTTTTACAACCAACGAGAAGGGTTCTTTAATAGTATTGCCTCTGATTTTCTTTTGACGCTCAATAAAAAGTGGACAGTTCTTGTCGGTAGCTTGGTGATTTTGGGCTTTGCAATTTATGCATTGTCTGGTTTGTTCTGTTTTTGGGCAGAACTCTTGTTCGTGTTTTTCTCCACAGTTAAGGCACCTTACTCCGTCGCGGCATTGATATTTTATATGTCCTATACGAAAACAGAGTGAGCATTGACGCACAGAAGGAATGTATGCATTAACTTTACTTCTGACCCCATAAATTGATACGTAGTCTGGTAGTGTTTGTGAGTCAAATGTCATGAAACATGTCTCTAGTTTCAAAAGTAGTGGGCTTCCGTCGGTATCCTTAGTCAATCGGGTCAGACGTTTCATTCGTACAACTTTTGCTGACGAACTGATTTCGTTTAGTATTTCTTCGTCCTCTAGCGATGTATCTATATTCCGGACTACTCCAGTTTTATAGATTAATGAGTCAGGAATATAGGCGAATAGGTTTTTGTTTGCGAATTCAGGAGAGCATACCAATGTATTGGCTGATTTAGCTGAGTTCAGCTCTATTTTGATGCGATTACCGCCTACTATTGTGACATTAGTTATTGATTTTTTATCAGTATTTGTTTTGGTAAACAACCATCTGCCAAAAGCCATGGGATGCATTTTGCCGATCTTACCCTTTGTACTTTCCACGAAGATAAAGTAAGGCCCGTTATCGTTGTTACGGAATCTATTATTTATCACTCTTTGTTGGAACTGTTTATGCGACTGAGATCCGAGATCAGAGATCATGTTTGGCGCCGTTGTTATTGATTCAAAAGGGTCGGGGGGGTCGCCCCCGCTATTAACACCCATCGTTCTCGCGTAGGTAGTTAACTATTCGTCGCTACTGCAACTGATAATAGATAATCACTGACCTGGGTTTAATTAATATTCTCGCGTAAGAGTTGTAGGTCGAACAGTCAGGTAGGAGTTGCCAGTTACCAAAGTGTGGTGTTTGTGATCAGAGAAGAGAGGTATAGGTGTTCACTCGAGCAAAGGTAATCACAGACTGCGCGTGGACTTCTTATCGCTCGGCAACCTGTACGACGGCCTTGCGGGGCTTAAATTATATGTTTCTTGCTCTCTGAGAACATCCTTACGACCGTACTACAATATGAAAAAGTTTGGGGTTGACCAAGTAATTGCTCAGAATTACCCAGCGTCCCAAAAACATGGACGTTTTGTTAAAACTTTTTTTTTTTTTGCCTGTGTAATTGATGATTATCAATTATTAATTATATTATTAATATAGATAATATAGATAATTATTATTATATTAATATTTTTATTTTCTGGCTTTCCAATTATCAAGTGTTGATTAAAAAGAAATCTAACGGACATATAATAGTGAACAATTTCATTGCACGGCGCATATATCGCATATACTTTCCTAGCATGAATCTGCAACGCATGTCGTACGTACGAGTGTCTACTGAACCGGTATCTACTGAGCCAACCACTTCTGTTATAATGGCAATTCGTAACAGCTACGTTACGATGGCAATTCCATGTGGATCGAATGACGAGTTGCCTGTAACTGACCAGCTTTACTCCTTAAATCACTTTCTGGTAACAAGTCGATTCTAAATTAGGTAAATGTTGAAATCCCATTTCTCCCTTATTTCGATCCTTGTTTCAAACGAAGGCAACCCTCTTATTTTGCAAACATGACCATCATTTGGCTGTATGAATAATCTAGGAAAAACGACGTTCACCTGAATGAGGTGGATAATACACTATGGATCATATGAAAAATTAATGACATGAATATGGTATTTACCCAACAGCCTAGTCGAACTTCCAACTCTGTATTTGGTCCCGCGAACTTTTTGAAGAGCGCTTTGAGCGATTCTCCCCAGCTTATCCTGAAATGAGTTAAATTGAGATAAATATATGAAGTTTGAAATAATATTATGTTATGTATCTTATGTGGTATCTTATTATTATATTATGTACCAACATAAAACTACTGTGATTTTTTTGAAATACAAAAACAATAATGAAGACGAAGAAGTGATTATCATGTCAAATGTGAGTCAATCGACCAATCTGTTAATTATTTGGCAGATTGAATTTATCAGACTTAAAGTACGTTTCTAGATATTGTACTGTACTTCGCCAAATGTCCACCTGACATCGAACGTTATGTTGGGTACACGTGGCACCAATGAGATGAACCGATATAATATATAGCTACACTCCTTATAAGGAGTTATAACTTTTGCATGGTTACATCTGGGTCTGGGCTGCTTGATGGGCACCTTTTTGTGTACCTATTACCGCGTTGGGGGGTGAGTGAGGCAAGCAGGTAATAATAGAATATACCCATTATAATAAGGAGGTTATAATAGGATAATAGGTAGCCTATGCATTGCTCGAGTATTTGGTCTGTCAGACCCAATATTACTGTTAAGGTTAAGTTTAATGTGATCAGTGGTGGATTCAAGGGGGGGTCATGGCACCAAAGTCCAAACCAGAGCCAAAAGTCGGCAATATTATAATAGTTGTCTATATGGCCCAATGGCTAGAAACGTTTCGGCAGGACATCTCGATTTCTAAGATATGTGACGCCTCCCAAATTTCGAGGCGTGGCTCAGTAGGTCCACACAAAGACTGAGTTCGAACTTAAACGTATTTGGCGTGCAAAAAGTGCTTTATCAAAAAAATGCAAAAACCCAAATCGCCAAAAAACATTGATTTGGTCATGTACAAGAAGGAGTTGGGTAGAAATTCAGTTATTGTCAGTGGTTCCCTGTGTGAGGCTCTATATGCAATAGAAAAATTAACATTGGCTGCAAAATTCAATCCATGTGTATTATTTAGGTTGGGTTATGAACCTCATGCGCAACTCCCCCCCCCCCCTCCCCTCGCAAGATCGTAATCTGGATCCGCCTCTGAATGAGATTTTGAAACATCTTTCGTGTCATCTCGATGGCATCAATGATAACAAAATAAAAATTACAAATGAAAACACGTAAAAACTTACCAAATCCTTCCAGTCACGTGGTAGAGCGTCCCCGAAACCCCACGGGTATAGGAAATACTGAAACACCAATTGAAAACCTCGTTAACAGAAACAATTCTATCTTAATAACTAGATACTGTAATTACGAACAAATATGTACCTACTTATTATAATCGCCTCCCTTCCTTGAAATGAGCACTCCAATTATAATTCCAGCACTCCAACTACTTCCGCAATAAACACTCATTCACTGGTTTCTTATCTCTTGTTTTGGTGAAGTATAATGAGCCGCTGTTAGTGAAGTAAAAAGTGCAGCTACCTATTCAAGGCTAACTGTTTTCAATTTGTCACTTGTTGGACAAAATTCAAAATTTTGATCAATGAACGTATTTGCTTTTTTTAATCTCCCAGAGAAATTTGGCCAAATCTGCTCTAAAGGTCTGCTCTGCGCAAAAATACATGGAAGAACAGTCGACATGAGCTGAATTTAGATGAGTACCCTATGAATTTCAACGACATCTGAAGGTAAGTTTTCTAAGTTTAGTAGTGTAGTTGCAATAGGGCGGATAATTGACTCAAAAATGTTTGGACTGGGCCAAGTATTCTACGGACTACATTAGAATATGTTACAATTATAATATCTGAATTATTACCTGTCCAAAGCTATGGAGTGTGAGGTAGAGTCTGATGTTATTCAGGGACATCGCGTAGTCTCTTAGAGCTCTCGATTCGGGTTCGCTGAACGGCCCGGCGCCGGTGAAAGTTTCATCGCACGGGTCTTGGCTGGTTCCTTGACCTAAGTAACAACAACAAAAATAATATTTTAAAATAAACCCGAAAAAAAAAAATCAATATTGAACAGCACTACCCACAATTCGTGGGAACCATTCAAGGAGTGAACTGAATTGACGTGCGGTTCTACTGGCTGTGATTGGGCGCTCTGAGCAGTCCCGTGATTCTGGTGAAGAAATATGTGAAATGTGCCTGGTGAAATGGTACCTGTAACTACTTTGAGTTGCGGCGAAGCCAAAGCATGTTTTATATAATATATAAATATTATGTAATTCATATTATTAATATTATTAATCTTAAATATTATTTAAGACCATGTAGGACTTACCTACCTAAATTACTACGTAACGTAGAATGAGCCAAACGAAAGTTTGATGTCCAAAAACTAATTACTTAGAGCAGTGGTCTTCAACCTTTTATTATTTAAGGGCCAAATTATTGTCATGGAGGACTTGGAGGGCCGCATTGATTAAGCGTGTAAATACATATACATATATATACACATATACATATATATACACATATATATACACATATACACATATTAAGCGTGTAAATACATATACATATATATACACATATAAACCTATGAAACCGATAACAACCGAATCCCATCAACACAATATACACATATATATGTATGTGTGTGAATTTTGTCTCAGGTTAAAATAATTTACATGAATTTGTTATAACATTTTATGTTTGTTGATAACTGTATTAAACATCAATATTGAAAACTCAAAATTAAACTGAAAACATCAAATTTGTGACTTTTGTAGTTTAGTGAGAATTTTGACATAGCTTATCTTTTACTAATCTGTCAACATTAGCTTTTATGTCAGATGTGGCAATTCGAAAATTCTCTAAATGAGTGTCAGAAATACGGTTTCTCAGTTTCGATTTCACGTTCTTCATTCTTGAAAATAGCTGCTCACAGGTGTAAATGCTGCCAGAAAGAGCATAAAACATTCATTCGGCGGGCCACAAAAATATACACGGCGGGCCGCAAGCGGCCCGCGGGCCGCGGGTTGAAGACCACTGACTTAGAGCAAACTACATCAGACTTCCAAAGAATTCAAACCATAATATTATTGTACTCCACCAGCCCGAGAGCGACCAAGACTCCCTTTGTGCCTCTTTCGATGGGAAGCCCTACGATACTCAAAATGACAAACAGCCTACATTCAAATTCGTTTAGAAACCCAAATTTTGAACAAATTTTCCAGAACTGGTACATTCAAAAAATTACTCACCACCAAAGAAAATATCGAAGTTCCTATTGAGATCAACGCCTGCACAGTAAGGGTTGGTGGTGTTTGCACGGTTTTTTCTCCACATTCTGTCCTGAAAAAAAGAAAAAAATCAATTCGAAACCTTTCAACCAGGCAATTTTAAAGGTGGTATAAAATATCAATAAAACCTTAAAACCATGACAATAAAATATTATGTCGGTAGAGACACTGGTGCCTTCATTCTACTCGTATCATCAACCTTTTTGTCTGTGTCTAAACGTCTTCACGTCTCCTCTAAATTGTTGTGGTCTGAAATTACTCAAATTAATCAACTAACTGGAATGGGATTTGCTCGAATGAGATAAAATTATCAATTGAGGTAAGTCTTTGATTGATCAAAGAGTTACGATGACCCATTGATCATGTGCCACCTCGATCAGTGACTTACTTGCCAATGAAATAGGCGAGGAATTTCAACATATCCCCCCCCCCCCCAAGCTCCTCCAGACGGAAGTTTTCATTTTTCAGTCGTCCAAATGAATGTTTTGTCTTTCGAATGTCAGTAAATAAAACTGTTGGTGTTAATATTATTCATAGGAGTTTCGGAAGAGCTACGCTGAGCAGGGAGGAGTTGTTGGCGATCCTGACCGGCCCGGATTGAACGGTATTATGTATTTATTTTAGGGAAGCCTGGAGGTACCTATAGAGAGTTTCTGACAGCAGAATTCAACTACAACTCTTAAGCAGTGAATGGTTACGCCTGATTAATTAAGCTCTTCTGATTGAGTCCCACTCGTTATTTGTATTTCTTGTATGACACTCGTAATTATAGATGTATACCTAGTTGTTTCAAACCCTTGATTCCCCTCATGTCCATATTGACATTTATTCATACCTACGAGTATTTAGATTTGCAGTTGAGATGATAATATATTATGTATATTTGTATTTATTATGTATTCTTCGCCCATTTTTATTTTCATATCTTGTGTACCCTATTTCTAGCGCTTTCCATTTCTAGTTTCGATATTTTGACTGCTGTTCTTATTAAGTCTACGCTCAGGTCCCAACTATAGACCAACTTAGACGGAACTTCCGCTGATGGTCTTGTAGACCAAAGCGTTCCATGTGTGTTTATGGGTATGGTAATCAATTATTACGTCAATAAACATGTTACTCATCCATTCATTCATTCAATATTAAACATCATTATTCTCGTTAATTTATTGATTTAAGGGGGACCCACAGGTTATGGGCCATAGCCAGTCCTCCAAGTCAGTAATTCACGTGGTCAGAAAAGTGATTATTCTAGTTCTTGTTCTAGAACGTTCAGGTGGTCGTTCTCATTTGAGTGATCGTGTTCAATATTTGTTAATAACGAAGAATTTCTTCGAATGACAATTTTGACCAATTTAATTCAGTGCTGTTTCCTTATGTTCCTTAAGTACAAGTTACCTCTGACATCGAAAAAGCGTAACCATCAGGATTGAGAAGAGGTATGATGTGCCATTCCAAGTTGTCCGTCAGATTCCTGTACTGGTCGTTGTTTTCCACGAGTTGGTTGATCATGTAGAGAGCCACGGCGGGGGCTATCCATTCTCGAGCGTGAATTCCTGGTAACAGTAGTTAATTTGTTAACACACCGTGAAGCAACGTAAACTTAAACTCGTACTTCGGCTTTTCAAGTAGGACAAGGTATTTAAGAGGTGACTAACCGCTCTAACCGTAACGAACCTTAAAGCAAGGGCGGTGTATTTAGGAAAGTCAAGTCACCCACGGTCGACGTAAACAGTTAAAACCTGTGTTTTCACGTGACAAAGTATACGAAAATATTTTTGATTCGTTGAAATCGGGGGTGTGGCCACGCCATTTGGGTTACCAGTGAAGAAAATGTTGGCTAAGGTTCATTGGAATTTCATTTAGTACAGGGGACCCCTGAAAACGCCTGAAACGCCAAACGCTAAAAGTATCATGAAAACGCAATTGTAGTTTCGACCTGCGCATTGCAGTCATATTTCGACACAGACGGATTTTGGTTTAGATTAATCTGAAATGGATTCGCGCGCGATTATTTTTTCCAAGTTTTAGTTTGTCCATGTCACGTTTTGTCATTATACTATTACAACAGATTCGTATAGTGTTCCCACAATGCGAAGCATGAATGTCGCAATACCGAAAGATCAAAGATCACCGTATTCTCCGTATTATAAATACCACCTCACATGAGCAATCCCTTGACTCGTGTGAGGATGAGTCGTGAACAGAGAAATTCAGGTCAGAGGGGCTGAGGGAGACTCATACTCACTAATTCTATTCCTTGTGAGACACTTGAGAAAGTGAAGGCGCCGAATATTAGTTGACGTTATCGACTCAATGCTTTCTCCCCTAATCCACTCATGGTCATGGGCTGACTATTGGAATGTTGATACGTCCCTTGTTTTATCGAGTCGATGCTCAATGATGGAGTTCAGAGTGTACCTACTACTGCTCCGGTAGCAGTGAAATCCAATGAACAATTAGTTAACGGTAGCAAATTATGGAGGAACAGAAACCTCAATAAAAACTCTTGAAGCGCAAAGCGCAGTAACTCGACCAAAAATAATTAATGCGGTAAAAATAATTGGGTGTTTGGATTTCTGAGCTTTAACGGTGCGCTAAAAGTGTTCAATCAAAGTCATTGTTCGCGCAGATCTTCTTTACTTTTGACATCTTCTTTTTCTTGTCTTTTGACCGCTGGGGATCATGACGCTGCTTGTTGGTATGAATTTATATTTCCATGTATGTTGCTCCAAGCAACGTTTTATAACGTCACTCGTATACTTCAAGAGACTGCTACCCAACTAGCGCTTCTTGAACACTTCAGTTTTTGAGTAGTAGAACCAACCATGACACGTTGTTATGATTGACATAATTGATATAATAATTATATCTATTCATTCAATAAATCGTTTTTGCCTATTATTTTGTTTCATTATACACTCGATCCCAAAGGTTACCTATGGGCCGGGGATCGCTAGTAAGTGAAAATTAAAAATAAGTGCAGTGAATTTCTACTGAATACGCCATTGCCGTGATTGTTTGTTGTGATCTTTTGCGGTCAGTTAACTTTTGGTTCGGCCTATGAACTTCGCGAAAATGTCAGGTTCCACTAGCAATTATCGGATCGAACCTAAACTCAGGCTCAGGCTCAGGATCAGCTGAGTGGCGCCTAAAGCTAATTTCTATTCACTCTATGAAACTGTAGTTTGGCATGTAGCCTCTTTAGGACTTACACTTTAAGCAGAATATGCTTAGGATCAGCTGAGGGGCTCTTAAAGCTTTAAAGCTAATTTCTACGCTATTCACTCTATGAAGCTGTAATTTGGTATGTAGCCTCCTGAGGACTTACACTTTAAGCAGAATAGGCCTAGAATCAGCTGAGGGGCTCCTACACCTAATTTCTAAAAATTTTGTTACATGGAAAAAAAATTGTAGCGCGATAAAAACAAGCAGCAACGGGCAATTATCAGCACTCTTCGGTTGCGTTATAAAGGCCCCATTTCTCTTACACAACGCTAAACAATTACAAATATACCTACCTAATGACGCATTCAGTTATTTAATTTTGGTTTATTATCTTCGATAATGAACCATTGGAATCGCCCAAAGAAAAAAATTGTTTAACCCCCCCTCAAAATTTGTTGGTTTACGTTTCAAGATACGTAGATTCAGAAAATCGAATAAAAAAAAATCCGTCCGTCCGCCGTACGCCGTCCGCCGTCCGCCGTACGCCGTCCGCCGTCCGCCGTCCGAGGCACTTTGCCCAGTTAGCGTTGAGTTAAAATTACGAAATTTGGTTTCTGGGTTTGGACCAGCCCCACAATGATCCACGAAACTTTTCATAACCCTAGGTCAAGGGGAAGGGGTTCAAAACGAATTTTGAAATTTTGAAAATTCCAAAACTCGAAAAATTCATATAGAACGGTATGTTTTTTATTACTTATTTAGATAGAGTTTGTTCCGCAGAATTTTTTAAGACCATCCGCAGCTTTGTACGACCAGCCGTTCGTTCACAATGACGGCTCAAAGATTGTGCCTCACAACACGACCGTGGATCAAACTGTTGAAATACAGGTCCATTTTCATACTAACAAGCTCTAACAAGCTAACAAGCCTAGGATCATCATATTGCTTAAGTGATGTCGAGTTTGTTGTTCTGAGGTGCGTTTCGTGCTACGGAAATGAAGGTAATTTCGAATGTTTGTTGGTAGGTACTTCTTTTATAGAAAAATTATTACCGACGTAGTATTAAAAATCCCAGAATTATATCGTATTAATTAATCATAATTAATAATAATTATTATTATTAATAAATACGAATTATTAATACCTAACAATAAATTATAATAATTTTCAGTAGGTACTTGATAAAATTGTTAATAATTAGTGATAATTGATAATAATAATTAATCTAACATTTAGGATCTAGACATTTAGACCTAGTGATCTAGACAGAAGGGTGATCTGTACAAAGAAGATAATGAACCGTTGTGTCAAGAATTTGCAGAGTTTTTTTAACTCACGCACTTTTTAACGAGAACAATTCAATAATAAACCGTTGTGTCAAGAATTTTCATCTTTCCGGTATTTCTACTCCATCTCTACATGGGTGGGAGGGAGGGAGAGCAAACCACCCGCTCATCAACCACCCACACCTGCTTGCTTTCCTCGTTCCCACCCACTTCCACCCACAATTTGAATTTTATGTACGGATCGGTGGAGGTGACCAGACCCCCCCCCCTCCCGCCACCCGATCATCAACCACCCACACCTGCTTGCTTTCCTCCTTCCCTCCCACTTCTACATTAACCCACAACCCCCGCCCCTTTCCACCCCTTCCTTCCCCGCCTTTTATCGTTATTATGTTCTACTTGAGACACAAAACGGTATTTTACGTGGCGAAAATGAGACACATCCATGTACCGATTACCAGCTTGTAGTGTAGATACTCAACATCAGTTTACTAATTTGTTCTTTAATGGGACAATCTACATTGAAGGGACGTCAAAAACACAATCGTAGCACTTGAGTCTATACCGTGAGTCTATACCTACTTCGGCCAATACGATAAACCTCGACATTTTGCTTTTTTCTTGTTTTTTTTTCTGACTGAATTCCCACCAATTAGAATCTGTAATTCAACCTGCCACAGATCAAAGGGACTTCACAACAGTCAAATTGCAAATATAATACCAATCGGGACACGGTTCACGGTTCAATTACGCAGGCGCTCGACCGAGTTCCCCATAAGTGACCGCTTCCATTCGGTCGTTAGTCGAGTGTTTATTGTTTGGCCATTACTTGGACTGCTTTTTGTTGCTGTTGCGGGAGAAAATTACGTCATTACTGAGGGCGCATAAGTAGTTGACAACAATAAACCGCATTTTGTAGTCCTTTAAAATTTTATTGCCAAGAGTTTGAACAAGAACTTTACAACTAGCTGGAACTATTACAAGACCACCCGTGATTAGCCTACAGCTTAGTTAATTATTGTTGAAGAGCAAAATGTTTTCAAGAGTGTTGAAGGCAAAATTAAGAGTGAGGTTTTGGACTCTTTGGTTTTAGGGTACTTGCTGTATTATGACTAACTTCAACTCCTCAAGTGGGAGTGAATTAAAAAATCTGTGACTCAAATTAAGAACTTTGTTGAATAGAATTGTTACAAAAATTATAAAATATACCTAGAATTGAAAAGTCAAATTTGTTCATCATATTTTTCAACTCGGTTCTTCCGACATACGGGTGAGAAGAATATTTAACAAGTGTAAGCTGAGTGAGACACGAAGATGAATTATCTGTTGAAGAATATGTTGCCCATTAAAGAAAATTGGCATGCATTTTCGAGCCGTTATTGTGAACTGCCCTGTAAGCCACCAAACAATACCAATACGTATTTTCTATTTTAAACAAATTTTTGATGATTGTCTCACCTGCATCAACGAGGATCTTAGGCCTAGGGCCTCTTCCAGGGGCTCTGGGTTGAATTTTGACCACTCGGATGTTGCGACCCTCGTAGGACGGTCCGATCGTTTCAACCTCCACTAGCTCCGGGTATCTCCCTGCTATGTAGTCCAAATAGGCGTCTATCTGCGGAAAAACCGTACAAACATCAACTTCCGTGTTCGATTTGTGAAAAAGAACAACACTTTGGTCTTCGCGAGTCAAATTTGGAACTTCCCTCGCAATATTTAATTGAGAAATACTTGAAGAGACTATTCAGATTATGGTTTCAATTAACTGAAATTGATTAATAAATTTCAACTACGCCCGACTGCTGTGGTTCTGAGCGAAAAAGTCAACGTCTTCAGTAGGTACAGTGTCTTTGCAGTCTTTGTTATTGTTATGGTATTCGGGTCCAGGGCTGTGTAACGGTCAGGTTCGAGTTTTGTGCATATCCTGACGTTACTGCCCCCATTAAATCCGTAATGGTAAAAGTGAGCCACATGTCCCAATATTTGTACAGATACATAAATTTTTCCGTCAATCAGTCCCTTAGTCTGCATTAGTGATCTTGCCTTGTTGCCTGATACATTTGGACAAGCAAGGCCTATTGAGCTGATGAAAAGGGCCAAATAAATAAATTTATGAATTATTTGAGGATCTCGCGACACACCCATGTATCGCGTCTGGCTCGCTCATGTTTAGCCTGATCATGAGAAATAATATGTATAATCCCTATGTATCTAATTCATTGTAACGCTATTTTGGTTATTTTCCTCCTTCACCTAACCACTTGTTTTTCCCTGCCTTCTTTATTATTTTCAATAACAAAACAATTTAATTGTGTTGCATCAGCAAAATATGAAAACCAGTAGCGTAGCCAGAAATTTCGTTCAGGGGTGTGTCCAAAAGCAGAGGGGTCCGGGGGTTCCCTCCCGGGAAAAGTTTTGACAAACTGGGTACTAAAAGAGGGTATTTAACTCATTTTAATACTTTTCATAATCGAACAAAACTTGATTTTTAAAAGAAATCTTCTTTAAATCCACGATTTTTCAATATTTTCTAGTAGGTATGTTTTAATATTTCGGCTGCGCCACTTATGAAAACATTATTTTAAGGGCTTGAAAAACTGTTCGAGACCTGTTCGACGGTACTGTATCTCTGGAAGTTGATGGGTGAGGAGCTGGGCACCTTGGGGACCGCCGGTCCCTGGAAGTAGTCGTACGACCCGGCAGATGGCCCGTATCCGGGTACGTACCCGGACGCATATCCGGGTGCATATCCTGAAATTATATCGACAAATTATTCCGAAGCAGCTCGACGACAAATGTGAGATAACATCGAACACGGTCTACACCTTTGTGTAAACACATTTTGACAACATTATTAATATCTGGAGAGTAACTCAGGTTTACGACATTGAAAACGTCAACATTGAACATGGTTAATTGTTAATTATAGTCACATTATCCAAGAATTGGGTGAGTAGAGAATATTCTTTCAACCTGGAGCGCTGCCGTAGTCGAGAGGATACGCATCCCTTCCCGTCGAGTAGTGGCCGGCTTGTGGTCTAGGGAAATACGGTTGGCCTAGCGGAAGCCCGAACAAAGTGTCTCTGAAAAATGATAAAAATATGAAGTTCGTTAAAATTCCCGAGAGGTCTCTCGTGTGGGATTTGAAACCTACTTGTGAATACAAGTGAAAACTAACGTAAACTATCGACTATTTATCAACCTGCGAACTCACACGCTTTGAACTTAGTTATTATTTCTTATTGAGGATAGTTTGATCACCGAACCAGGTGGATTTTAGTGGATATAAACAACATCAAAAACTCCGTTTAAGAAATATCAATATTCCAACATAAGGAGAGACGTAAGAAATAAACTAGAGTCAAACTTCTTCTCAACATTTCGTGGCACTAAAACTCATCTTTAATATCAATTCGAGACGATTGTTTCATTTCCAGAGCACTAGATTTTATGTTGTGAAAACCCAGAAATGATTTTGCAACAAACAGTTAGTAATGGGGTTTATAATTCAGATTAGTAATATTTATATTTGTGCTGAAGTCGAGGGAAGGTTGAATTTGGTTTGGAAATTTTGGAATATGACTTGCAAAAAATGAAATTTGACTTGGAAAAGATTGAATTTGAGTGGAAACGGTTGATCTTGGATTGGAACAGATTGAATTTGACTTGAAAAAGGGTGAATTTGACTTGGGAAACGTTGAATGTGATTTAGAAAAGATTGAATTTGACTGGGAAAAGGGTGGCTTTGGAGTGGAAAATATTGAATTTGACTGGAAATAGTTGATCTTGACTTGGAAAGGATTGAATTTGACTTGAAAAAGGTTGAATTGGACTTGGGAAATGTTGAATTTGACTTGGGAAATGTTGAATTTGACTTGGAAAAGATTGAATTTGACTAGAAAAAGAGTGACTTTGGAGTGGAAAATGTTGAATTTGACTGGAAATGGTTGATCTTGACTTGGAAAAGATTGAATTTGACTTGAAAAAGGTTGAATTTGACTTGGGAAATGTTGAATTTGACTTGGGAAATGTTGAATTTGACTTGGAAAAGATTTCATTTGACTAGGAAAAGGGTGAATTTGGATTGGAAAATATTGAATTTCACTGGAAATGGTTGATCTTGACTTGTAAAAGATTGAATTTCACTGGAAAAAGGTTGATCTTGACTTTTATCAGTTTATTAACATTTAAATTTGCGCTGAAATCGAGGGAAGGTTGAATTTAGTTGGGAAAATGTTGATCTTGACTTGGAAAGGTTGATTTTGACTGGAAATAATTGATCTCGAGTTTTACCAGTTTATTAACATTAGGTAAATACATTAAATATAAATTTTATATTTGTGCTGAAGTCAAGGGAAGGTTGAATTTCGTTGGGAAAAGGCTGAATTTCAATTGGAAAAGATTAAGTCGAAGAAAGGTTGAATTTGGTTTGGAAAAGATTAAATTTGACTTGGAAAAGGTTGAATTTGGGTTGGAAAATATTGAATTTGACTGGAAATGGTTGGACTTGGAAAATATAGAATTTTACTAGGAAAAGGTTGAATCTGGTTAGGGAAAGGATGAACTTGATTTTGAAATACTACAAATTGACTAATAATATAGTGCATATTATTGGTACAATTATTATAATATATGTGTATTATACGTAATTGGCACATCTTTGGTTCTCATTCGGCTTTCCAGAGAAATGGAATTCTCATCTTACAATGGGACTTTAAATTTACCTAATGAAAGAAACCAGAAGTCACGCCAACTTGAGGTGAATGGGAAGTTCCCACGCCACGAATGCCACACGAGAGTGGGAATATATTGTTTGTCTGGTCTCAACGGCATTTTTTTCCCAGTTCTTGTCAAAACGTTATCATTGCTATCACGTCTGTACAAATATTGTTAATGAGAGAAACTTAGGGTCAGTCACGAAGGCAAACATACTGTGGGTCGTCATTTCGTTTCGATAGTATATTACACCCTGAAAATCCTGAACAACCTAAAATTACGAGTACAACCCCGTACCTGTTACAAACTTTCGTCAGTAGGTAGTTTTTTAAGTTGAGTAGGAAACTGAAAAAAAATTTGTATTTAAAATTAAACCGACTCAGTGGTTTCCATCCGAACCAGAATTACTATGTGGCTCATTAATAACTCGTCAGTGAAGGCCGAAATCATTTTTGGTGAACAATTTATGAATTTATCTTGATCAATAAAGTCTGACTGGTTATGACCTCAGAGAACTGTTACGGTATCGTTGGATTCGTGACATAAAATTCGATCAACTGGTATTTCTCATCAAAGATCTTGTTCATCTCTGGCCCCAAAGCTCAGAGTGCATAGTTCAGCCGACTCAGTCTCGAGAACTTTGATCGGCCTAAAGCCTACCCAAATATTACACGGACCCTAAACAAAATCTCAGAGTTGGTGGAGCCATACAGGCCCGTTGACCAAATCGCACATTTGACTAATTACATAATGGAAGAATAACATCTTTACTTTCAAATTATCTTGTTTATCGACTTGTTTACTTGCGTGTATTTTCAGTACGACGTACCTATAATACAATTAACATTTATTAAGATTTAAGCTTTTTCTACAATACGATTAAGACGTTGAACATTTACATTTACTGACTGAACATTTTTTTTTAAATATATATCTAGATTTCGAACAGTTTTGAACAGCCAACTGTTACGATTTTGAAAATTTGTCTTCTACTGTATACAATGTACGAACCAAATCACTCCCGACAAAATCGTGGAAACCCATGTTAAGGAATACAAAACAATTTTTTTCAAATACTCTCGTTTTCCTTGTATACAATTAATTTCTTTGTGAGTCCCACGACTTTACGAAATAATTGGAATAATAAGCTGAAATATTTGTGTTTGCTCAGAAATAGTCCGAGTAGTCTTGAAAAATCCTCTGAATCCAAAGTCTTTTCAAAATTGAACAAAAACTTCCTATGTACTCTGTTCTATGTACAGTTCAAGCAACGAAGACCAATAGGGAGGATCAACCGTATGGAAGGAAATTTTGGCCAGGTTTTCTGATGGGAGAGGTGACGAGGTAAGGGCGGTCCTGAAAGGTTCATTTTACCAAAAAATTGAACCGTTTACGGAAAAATTGTACAAGGAATTTTATATGAACAATTTCTTTTATATGTTAAAAAGTTTGATTTTTAAAATTTGCCTTCTACTATCAAAGACTCATAAATGTCTGGTCGTTGTACTATCCCAACTTTGGTACAAGGTGGACATTTCGGTGGCAGATGGGACTTTCCGTTATTAGCGATTTAAGTCTACATCTAAAGCCTCATTTTTCTTCAAAAATTATAAAAAAGGGCAAAATGGTATCGAAAGCAGCTTTACGAATATGTTTGACGTTTCAACCTTGTACAAGTCATTACGGATATTTTGAAGTGTATACCTACCGTGTGATATCGTGGGGTAGTACCTATCGTATGATTATCATGTATTTGTTACTAATTTGGTTTGTTGTCCTTGTGCAGGTATAAAATAAGCATAAATCATTGATCTCGGAAGTTGAGCCTCCACTGTAAACACTGTAGAACCGTTTAATTTACATTTACACATACAGCGTTTACATTTAATGCTTTACAGTTGGAATAATTATGGTTATCGTAGTTAGTTCTTCATTCATATGGCATTCGGGCATTTGTTTAGTAATGTATACCTAATTGAACTCGATTGCGTCCTCAATAAAATAATTGGGAATTTATTGTAGTCAGGCAAGGCAAAATTTTTAAAAAATCTGATAGTGTGGATTTTAGATTTAGTGTGGGTTAACAAAGTTTTGACGGAGTGGATGTCTATATTTGGCTGTAACCAATTATAGGGTTAAAATACTCAGTAGGTACTCACCTCCTGTTTTTGGAGGTCTGGATGCTCAGCTGGGCCAGCGACAACACGACCAGGACGACTAACTTCATTGTCCTGCACAAACACAAATATTCACCGGTTAGAGCTGGAGCCGCGGCCACAAATCGACATCGAGTGACTCAGGGATGTCGAGCTACTCGTCCATCCCAACAACCCCCCCACCCTTATTAAACTGACCCCTTCCCCGCCTTAACGCTATGCCCTCTTCAGTCACGACCTTCTATTTTAAGGCCGTAGTTTGCTAAGGTGTGACGTCACATCTTGTCGAAAAAGGGGAACAGTTTTGGGTTTATTTCATCGAGGAACTCGTTGAAAGCAAGTGAAGAAAAAATCTTCTCTCGATGAGGGAGAGTCGGTAACTAGCTCAGAGACAGTCTCGTCGATATTCCATATACATTTCTGGTCGACACATCCCGGAAATCCCCCGAAAATCTTCATCCTAAAACCAGATACTCGATACCCCAAAACCATGTGGTTCGAATTATCTGAAGGAGGGCTCAAATGTAGAGCCAATGAAAAATCGTCAACAAGCTCGTGAATCAAACGGCAGCAAGACGGGTCAATGTTCACACTGGGGAAAAGCTGGTGACATCGAGGTTTTCCCTGATCCCCGAAGAGGGACGGGAGGAAACCCTTGTCACTGAGACCAAGAGAGATCTATTGTGACTTAATCCCCAACTTAGTTTAGAGCCTTATTAATGGCCTCTTAGCAATGGCGGCAGGTGTTAAGACACCCTTTCCGAAATGCAGGAATCTTAATGATGCAACAGCAAACTTACATGTATATGCTCTGCTGTTTCCACCTCCTCGCGGCAGAGGCGGTATTCAACTGTCCTGACCTTACCCATTTTGTGAAGGTAATAACATTGTGAAGGGCAATGGCCACTGAGGTCTTTACGCCTCAGGGACAGAAGTGCTTTAGCACGTCCCTTGGAAATAGTTATTAACCTTTTGGCTTGCCTCTGCTTCGGAGTGTTCTGCCAATAGGTTACACGCTTGTTGTCCTCCCATTTCTTGATTTGCTGAGTTATACAACTCTTAGTGATCTCCAGCTGGGGTTCAGATCCAATTGGGCATCCCTTTTTGGCAAGGCAGTCGGCCTCTTCATTGCCCTCGATTCCCTCATGCCCAGGTACCCAGAGCAAAGTCAGCTTGTTGCCTGGGCAGCGGCTTTGAGAGAATGCAGGCAACTCCAGGTCACTTTCATGTAATCGAAAAGGCAGAAACTGCCTTCAAAGCAGTCTGGCTGTCAGACAGATAGTACATTCTTGCACCTTTGAGTCGTTACCTGGCAATCTCTTGTGCACATATTTCTATGGCATGGGTTTTCACCTGATAGATGGTGGCCGCAGGACCCAATGGCTTAGCCAGACCAAAGTTCGGGCCCCTGATACCTAGGCCAGCCATACTACCCATCACAGATCCATCCGTGTACCACGCAAGTGAACCTGGTTCAAACTGAGGCAGTCCTCTCCTCCAGCATTCACGATTGTAGTGACATGCAACACTGGACCATTTTGGTGGCAAGTGTAGTATCCATACGCTGATATCAATCTTATCAATACACGTCATTCAATTTCCTCAACCCTCGTTTTTATTCACCATCTAACATTATTCTAGTAAAACTAAGTCCCGAAACGGTCATTAATGATCACCCTAAAGGGTAGGTCAAAGTTCATATTTTCCAACATTGCGTATGGAACTGACATAGTCACTGGTTCTTTCAGAATAACGAATACCGAAAATTCCACTTTGCCCTGTTAGCGTTGCCCTAAAATTTGGACATTCATTTGGTTGTTTGTAGACATTTAAACAGAGTTCATCTACAGACCATATTTTGAAACCATCTGGAGCTGCCTACGACACGCCATTCGTTCAATGAGGGCTCAAATGTAGAGCCAATGACAAATCGTCAATAAGAGCGTGTATCAAACGGCAGCAAGTCGGGTCTATGTTCACACTGGGGAACAGCTGGTGACATCGAGTTCCTTGTTCTCAGATAGTTTTCGTGTCTTCGTACTACTGGTTATTGGTTATTTCGAATATTGGGCGGTAGATATTACTGAAGTAGGGACCAAAAAAGAGCCAGAATTATAATAATAAAAATTAATTAAATTAATAAACTGTTGTGGAAGAATTTGCAGGTGCCCCCTTCCATTCGTTAGGCCTGTCTGGTCTCACCGTTTCATCCACGCTCATGTTGATGTTTTTCGGTCCAACTAACTTCAAATCAAAATCCATGCAAATTATTACAATTTCTTTACATTCAAATTTTTTGAGCTATAAATTTTTGAAAATTACGACCAAAAATCAATTACAATTTCATTATATAATGTAGGTGAGGTAGCGTGTACTACGATAATAATTACCGTTACGAAGGGAGTTACTAAATCCTACCCGTAGCTCTCGGGCCATGTCACGTCACCCATGGATTACTGCGAACCAGTGGTTCCTCATCGTCTCTTCTTCCCCAATCACGAACCTTCATGAGCAAAAACCTTTTATCGCGCTTGAAATTGCAAACATAATACTAATCACCCCAATAATGATTCATTAATCTAAAACTCTACTCTAAACTAACAAGTTTGTGCAAAGAAAGTTCCCCGAGAGAGACGTAAACATTTGTTGTCATTAGCAGTTAATGGTACCCATTAACTAGTGTTCACAACCACTTGAGTTAATAAATAATAGGTCGGGTGTGTTTTAGTTTTGAGTGTATGGGATGCTTAGGTTGTCAAACATCAGCGAAAATTCGCTCATTAGTCCATGTAGCATGACTGGAACCTTCTTTAAGTGAATTTTTGAAGAAAAGGGAGTTAAGAGTTCTCGGTCAAAAATGTTAAAACTCGAATTTCTGAAAAAATTTGTATACCAAAATCTGATCCAAACCATCCTGAAATTTACTGCCAAAAGACACAAGATTACAGATTACAGACGATTACTCTCGATACAATTGAGGTAAAAAGTTCAAATGGCTGAGAAAGGCTAAGTTCGTAGATGGGCAGAATCATGCCACTCTAAGGGGGCTTTTGGGGACTTTCGGGTGGGGGGGGGGGGAATTACCCATAAATTCCAAAGTGAAACTGTCTGACAAGTGAATTTAATTTTAATTTTACGCCGAACACGACGGTGAAGTCAGAATTGCGATATCTTATTCCGTTTTCAAACGGAAGATGGAGAATCGTGTTTGTTAGGTAGGTACTTGAGATGTTCAAGTAGGTACTCTAGTCTAATGTCGGAATGAGATACCTCAATTTTGACATCACCATCGTGTTCGACGTTGAGAAATCTTTATATTAAGATATTATCTACTCGGTAAAAAAAAGGGACGAAATTTGTTATAAATTTTACACACAAGTAACCATACAACCATACCATACATACAACCATACCTCATTCCTTCGAAAATTCGTTCCTATAGCCATGCTGCATGACTGGATTTTTTTTAGATTTTCCCACTGTCACCCTTGAAAAAAATGGTAAATACCTAATGATAACCAAATGAATAACGAATTAACCGAATAGCTTCATAATTGAATAGGTACCTATAATTACCCAATAAGTTTAAAATTGCCCATATTTGAATGAGATGTTCCAAACATCACCTTTAACATAAAACCAGTTATTTCTTCAAAAATTTGCTCTCATAGCCATGCTGCATGACTGGAACCTTTTTTTGGTTTTATTTTACCGAATCCCAAACTTTCACCATCAAACATCTCACAGATACTCACATACTCGATATCCATGTAAATAAAATTACCGACAAGATGAAGGATTTTTCAACGTGAAGATGTAAATGAATGCAAAATGAAGGCGCAGAATTCCAGAGGCTTATTAAAACCCGATCACCTAGCCAGCCAGCCCTCTGACGTCATAGGCTCTTACGGCGTAGGCTGTGACGTACTAGTTGGCCTTCTGCCAGCCGTCTGACGTCATACGCTCGTGCGTCATAGGCTCTGACGTACTAGTTGGCCTCCGGCCAGCCGTCTGACGTCATACGCTCGTGCGTCATAGGCTCTGACGTACTAGTTGGCCTCCGGCCAGCCGTCTGATGTCATACGCTCGTGCGTCATAGGCTCTGACGTAGTGGCCCGCCTGTCGCTTGTGTTCTGACGTGATCTGAGGGAAAGGGTGAATCAAGGAAACAAATTTTTCCCGTTTCAGTTTATGTGCCAAAGCAAAGACATGAAAATGTCAAAAGAATGTCAACTCCATCCTGTTGTTGATACAGTCGAGAATTAAATGCTTGCATACGAGTCTCCAACACATTGGGACATTTTATGTCTTTAAAGAAGTGATTCAAGAACCTTCGAACAATGCTACATCACCTACCCCAGTAGCGTAGTCGTTATACTTAATTGTAGGGTTCATCATAAATTATGAAGCTTGCATTCGTATAGACAATATAAATTATTGAGAATGATCACCTGTGTGTAAACAATTATTTAAACAATCACGCTCATACCGCAGCTTGTCGGCCACGCACTCCGCAGTGGTTAACGTAATATGGTTAGGTAAATCGAGAGCTATCCAACGAGTGGTGAACGATTTTTGTACGATGATAACTGGCGAAGATAAAGTTCCGTAGCACCGAATCGGTTGTAAGCGAAAATCATCAGAAATTTTCGTGACGATTTCGTGTAACGCTTTTGTGTAACGTTTTTCGAATTATGTGCCATAGTAAAGACATAAAATGTCAATACCATGTACATTCTCCTCCTCTAAATCTGAAGAAACCATTTTAAGACTTCGTACCTTGTCAATTTTCGTCAACAATTTCAGTCATTTTATGTCTTGACATTTTATAAACAAGTGTGAACGTCTACCTTCACCTACCAAACGAAGGCCTCTCTGACCAGCGATCACTGTTACGTTTAGACCCTGCCAGTTTACCACTAGGAAGTGTCATTCCGGATTCATTAAACGAAACTGGCTCTTATTTTATCGTTTAAAAGGCGTATTATTCGTCTGCTTAGACCGGCCTTGCGGCAAGCGTGTTGTCGCATACTAACTTGGTTCCTTCCCTGATGTTGAGCTTGGGCCCATGGACGGTTCCCAGCGTAGACTATAAAAGACCTGTAGGAGCTCGTTAGTCTGCATTCAGACTGTAAGTAAATCTACATTTCTAGGTAAATAGAAATGAAAGATACTTGTAGGGTCGGTTGAATAGGTGTGAACCAATCTTCAACCACAATCCAGCAACGTGGAATTGGTTCAGTTTGGATCACTAAATTATTTCTTTCGCTTACTGAAAAGTTGGATAATTGTTTATTGCATGTCAACTTTCAATAACAATTTAAAATATTATGTAAGTGTGATGGGAATTCGACGATCCCCACTGTTTCTTTTGCGTTTTTCGACGGTACAATCGCTCGAATGTCAAGCACCGGTGCGTAAAAGGAAACAAAGACATCGGATTTGTTGGCGTGAAGTGTCACTAGACTTCCGCCCTCAGTTTTATTTCGTTCTCAACGGGGAAACGACGGGGCGATTCCAACAATCGAAACACCCTCACTTTCAACGAGGAGAAAACGCAATTTTTGTCAAATCATTCGAAAGAAAGTCACTGTTTCGGCGGGTGTTATGCTCGTCAGGAGGGTTGCGATACAGGGAACGTATAAATGAACGTAATGTGTGGCTGTGCCAACTCTTCGGGCGTCAGGATTCAAAATTTTACTTACAATTGAGACAAGTCGAGTATAATACCGTTACCACCACGCCAAAAGTGCCAATCTGCTTTTTGGGTATTTTCGTTTTATATCACTTTTGGGTACTTACCACTGAATTGGGCACTAGGGTGGGCCGAAAAAAATAATTTCTTATATTTTGAAGTTGTAATAGCGCGTAAAAAGTTGCGAATTATATAGCAAAAACTCTACAAATTCTTGACACGACGGTTTATTATCTTCTTTGTGCAGATCACTCTTCCGTCTAGACCACTAAATGATAGATTGATTATTATTATTGTTGTGCCCCAGCATCGTAGTTAGAGTCAACGTAAATAATAATAAGCAAAATAAATATGAGACGTGAGAGGGAGAGGATTCAGCACAAGTAGGAGCATCCCCCACTCCACAAACAGGCCGACCCTTTCAGACCGCTCTCCCTACTCTAACCGGCAGAAAGGAAATTACTTGCTCAGCTCTCAAACAGTTCGGAACCCTCTCTCTCCACGTTATCAGTGCAACCCACAAAGTGTTGTCATCTATTCCTCTACCTTCATAACCCCCTTTTCTTCTTAGATCAAAAAAGCCTTATTTTGTAAAACGAACCTACTGATGGTTTGTCCTTTTTGGAGATATAAACCTCAGGGAGACCAAGGTATAGCGCTCCTGTCAGGGTGCCTTTACCTAGTTATTGGCTCTAAATAGCGGATTTACCAATTATAATTACCGATATGTAATCCAGTACAAGATCATTTGAGGAGACCATTCACGAATAGCGCCAGAGATTTTTTTTAACCCTCGAAAAGTGATTGTTTCCGTGGTTATTTGGATGGAACTCGAGCATAAGAGTGCAAGATGGGTATTATTTGATGTCAGATTCATGTTCACACCCAAAAATACATGAGGAAGTATAATAATAATATTATTATTATACTATAGAGTCTAATAGATCTAATTAGGTTGGGGTGCTGTACTTATAGCTAGCCTCCCAAAATCTTATCTCATCTTATCTTATTATAGGCCCTATAATGTAGGGTCTAATAGAGTATATTAGGCACTATATTATAGGGTCTGTTTGAAAAAATGTTAATTTTTTCTTGGGCGATACTACCAATTTTCCGATCTTCCATACATCGTATAATTTGATAATAAACCAAAATCAGTTTGGCGCTTTTGGCGTGGTGATAACGATAAAACTATACAACTTGCTAATTTCCTTCTTGCGCTTATACTTATACAACTTTCTTCCTTATTTCAATTAAATATAAATTTACAAAATATATTAATGAACGGTATTTTCTGGTTATGTACAATTTTGAGATTCACTATCGGTGAATATTCACCTCAGCTTTAATGCACTATTATGCTCTATAATAGAGTGAGCGGTCAAAGTCTGTGTAAAATATATTTCAATTTAGGTCGGTATAAGACAAGTGTACTCGTACATCAAGTATCCAACAGAGAGCTCCAAGGTGGTGATACCCAAAGACACCTAATCTTTACTTCCAAAGTGAGGATCCGGGCGTTCAAAAATAGATTCTGTCTGTATCTGAGTTTGGCTTGTTACAATCGGTTAAAATGCCCCGTGATCTATTGGCTTGCAGTCATTAATATGGTGAAAACGACAGGCTCACATTATAACTAATTACCAAAGAAGACGCAGGCTCGTCGCCCTGATGCTCCCGTCGAGCTGAATGGGCGCCTTATAATCTAAATTGGGATCTTCTCACAGAAGGTCCTTCGTTCGCAGATGGTGTTACACTACTCGGTTCATATTGGTATAATGGGGCTCGGAACAGGATATAAATTATATCATATAATGGCCCTCTGCGAAGCCTACAGGGCTGTGAACTTTGCAAGGCCACATGTTACTGTTGCAGTTCAACCGAATGGATGAGCCGTGGGATCGGATTTCTATTCGACGACCTCCATTCGTGTGACAGACGCATCAATTGTACATAATACGGGCATATTGTGGAGAATTACACGTTGAACTGATTCTGAAGGGAATCTACATTTGATCCGAACAGCTCCACATGTTTATTATCTACATTATTTTCTGTATAGATCACCCTTCTGTACCCTACGCAATCACTGTAAGCATTATTACCATGATGTTTCAATAGGAAACGGTCCAAAATAAGGGCTGAAATCAGCAAAACGTCTTAACTCGAATACTGTGAATTGAACAGCGGACTTTTTTTATAAATATTTGAGTAAATTTCAATTTGGAGTATTTTTTGAGACCACCCGGCCCTTGTGTGACCAGTCGTTCGTTCACAACAATCGAATAATATGGAATAATCGCTATTTCGGAGGTAATTCTTTATATAAATTATTGACCCCTATATCATTTAAGTCAACCAGGGCTTTAGTCGAAATATCTCCGGGAAGTAACTGAGATAGTGACCGACTCGAACGAAATTACAATATTTTACCTCTTATTTCGAGACTTGAGATATTGAACACGGAACAGCGATCTAAACTGGAGGTTGATCTATACAGAAAATAATGAACAGCCGTGGAAAAGTCGAAGAAAAGGAAGCTATTGTTCTCGGTCCAAAATGTTTAAAACTCGAATTTTTGAAAATATTGTATACCAAAATCGGTTCCAAACCGTCCTGAATTCACTGCCACAAGACAAGACACCAAAAATCATTTGATATATTTATATAATTTATATTTTAAATTTTATATCTCGATAGGATTAAGATAAAACGTTCAAATTTGCACAAAAAATCTGTTTTGACAATCGAAAGGCTAAGAAGTTCGTAGATGTGCAAAATCGTGCTGCTCTGAAGGGGGGTTTTGGGAGGTTGTTTTTTTTGGGGGGGGGGGATGAATTACAAAAACAGTGTCGCCTCATTTTAAAGGTCTATTTTGCCCTGAACACGATGGTGAAGTCAAAATTGCGATATCTTATTCAGTTCTCAAACTGGAGCACTTTGAAGGTGAAGAAGCGTGGTTGTTATTTTCTTTCCAAAGGGTGAAGAAGGAAGTATTGGAATGGCTGTAAATTGATTGGATAGGACATCATCTGATCAACTATCCGTACACCTACGTACATACCTACATGTATGTATTTCACGGGCCACGAAACTCACAGGGGTTTTTACTAGATCTATAAATGTTGGATATCAGGCCATGATTTATGCAGATGAAAGTGCACTAGCTTTGTAGCGACTAATGTTGAATCAAAGGGATAAAATGAACTACGTATAAACTAGGGTTGCACTTTTTACCGGTTCGGTTTCGGTTCGGTTTTTTTAAAAATCAGTTCCCGGTTCTCGGTTTTTTCGGGTTTTTTTTACAGTTGCGCTTAGAACCGGTTTTTGGGCCAAAGCAACTCTAATTGGAACTTCAATTAGTATACTTTCAGGACAAAGAAATAAACGGATATCGAAATATACATGTATGAGATTTATTCTACATACCTCCGGGTTCTTGATAGTATCAGAATACACTGAAGTTAATTGAAATATAATCGTAATGAACTTAAGTAGCAGAAGTGAACTTTAGGGAAACTGATCGCAGTCGATGGCAGAGCAGAAGTGAAGTTGAGCCGGAGGTGGCAGCGTACATAGCGCCAACGACGGTTGCGGTGGTTTTAGGAACTAGGTCCACGGCCATCGGTATCCACGGAGTATGTATCACGAGAGAGGACGGATTGATAATCTTGACACTCCCCTCCAAGTCGTCATCTCGATGTCCAGTATCCCGAGCAAGGCAACAAGCTTCCATTCATGACACTCCGTATTCAGCATAGCGTTCTCCGTATTGGTCGCAGCATTCTCCTGGTTCTACATATCAGTCTCCGGGTTGAGCATGGTGGTGATGGAATCGACCAAATCTTCCGACTTAGTCGATTCTAGCTGTTAATATCAAAATAGAATCTGATCAGTGTTTATACAGCATTAAATCTCTGAATTTGACAAACTTAGCATGATTTAATGGCTTAGTTAGAGTATCAGCTATTTGATCATCCGTTGAAATCCATTTAATTTGAATATTTCCATCTCTATGTTCTTGACGCACATATAAATACGACAGTCTAACCATATGTTTTAATGTAGAAGAGTCATCTACTTCTGCTAGTCTAATCGCCGGTTTAGAGTCTTCATAGATAATTGGAATTAAATTTAATCCAATCATTGTTGAACACATGGTCCTGATTGAAGCTAAGTCTCGACACGCAGTACTCATAGCTACAAACTCACTTTCAGCTGAAGAAAGAGCAACATGATTTTGACGTTTTGTGCGCCATACTACCGGATTACCAAATAAGTAGATAATATATCCCGTTGTGGAAAAGCCTCTTTCCGCAGATAATCCAAGAGAAGCATCTACATAACATTCAATGTTATTATTCCCTTTATCAGAAAACAAGAGTCCATAATTTCTAGTTCCTCTAAGATAACGCATGATCCGGATTACAGCTTTCCAATCCTTCAAAGTGAAATTTGACTGACGTCTACTTAACATATTTGTGGCATATGAGATATCCGGTCTAGCACCACCTTGCAAGTAAAGTAGAGAGCCTATTGCTTGTCTAAACGGAATGGAACTAAGATCACAAATTTGATTTTTCTCCTCCTTTTCAATCGATTTATCGAATATCATAGGAGTAGAGACAATTTTATCACTATCAGGATCAAATTTCATCAACATGTTGTCAATATGAGATTTCTGAAGTATCCCTATCGTTCCTTCACTCCGGTTTCTAATAATTTCTAAACCCAGGTATTTTCTAGGTTCCCCGAGATCAACTATAGAAAATTCCTTTTCTAAAACGCATTTAACCTGTTTAAGTTTTTGATTACTATTAGTAGCCAGAAGTATATCATCAACATAGAGTAAAAGAATAGCTATTTTGTCTCCTGATTTCCACATAAACAAACATGGTTGAAATGGGTATGGTTGGAAGTCCATCTCGTTCACAGCTTCTTGAAACCTGATATACCACCTTCTTGGTGATACCTTTAGACCATACAGCGCTCTGTGTACTTCACACACATGTTTAGTCTTAAATTTTTCATCCAGTTGTAAATAATTGTCATAACCATCCGGAATTTCCATATATACCAATTTATCAAGCGAACCATTTAAAAAGGCAGTTTTTACGTCATATTGAACCAAATCCAGGTCATATTTCGCTGCTAAAATTAATAGGAATTTTACATCTGGTAACCTTGCAACAGGAGCATAAATTTCTGATAACTCATAGTTATTATTATCAGCAAATCCTTTGACTACCAGTCTACTACGATACCTTACCGATCCGTCAGCTTCAGATTTCCTCTTATGTACCCACCGGGTTTTCATTACTTTCATTCCTTTGGGCACATCCTTTCTAGAAATGATTTTCCAGGTGTTGCACTTTTCCAGGGCCTGAAATTCTGTATTAATTGCATCTAACCAAAGATCAGCATCAGGTGCTCTTAATGCTTGAGCATAGGTTAAAGGTTCTTCACCAGAATCTTGAAGGAAAAATGTTTTATCTCCTATATCGCCTAAGTCTTCAAAGAATTCACATTCATCATTTTCATGAATAAGCACCGGATTTTGTTTGTTTTCGATGCCCTGTATGGAATCTTCTATCCTAGTTGGTATTTGAATTGAAATGGAATTATCCTCCTGATTAATATTGGTAGTTAGCTCAGAATCCTTGTTACTGGCACCAACATCACTATTAACCTCTACTGTAAATTCCGTTTGACTACCGGGTTCAAGAGCCTTATTTTCATTTTTAGTATAATCACCATAGGTTCGGTTTTCTATAAAATCTACATGTTTTGACCTAACCACCGTTTTATTTTTGTAGTGCAATAGATGGTATCCGGTTTCACCACATTCTAACAAGAATCCTAAGTTTGCTTTGGGTGCAAATTTAGAAGTGGATTGAGTATCCAAGATATAAGCTTCACATCCAAATCGTCTGATATATTTTACCGTAGGGGCATGATTTAATACAAGCTCATAGGGGGTTTTAAAGTTTATCGACCCATTTGGAGTTCTATTATGAATATAGATTACATGTCTCATGGCATAAGGCCAGTAGTGAGTCGGAATACCTGAAGAGATGAGATTGACCCGGATTTTCTCTTCCAATTCTAAATTTTGCCTTTCAGACACGCCGTTTAATTGAGGGGTGTAAGGCTCGCAAGCAGTTAATTTTATATTTTCTCGTTTAAGCAAAGCATTCATTTCACTAGTTTTATATTCTAAACCCCCATCCGTTCTAATTTCTGAAACCTTAGTTTGGGGGCCTTTTAATCTCCTGATTTCTTCTAGACAAGAAAGCAAAGCTAAGTTTACTCTAGTTTTGTTGCCTATTTCGTAAGCAAATACATACCTAGAGGCATCATCCGTAAATGTAACAATATATTTAGCTTGAGACCTATATGCCACCGGTTTTAATGGTCCCAAAAGATCGCTATGCAAACGATGAAATACAATATCTGATCTATGTCTTTTACTAGTGAATGGCTTGCGTTTGGCTTTAGCCATTTTGCAATCAGGACAGTCTAAGATATTAGTATCAAATTTGACTCCTTCCAACTCCGGAATTTGTTTACCCGCTATCTTTAAATATTTTAGAGAAGCATGATTTAGTCTGTAATGCCATCCTAGACCTACATCGTTTCTAAATTGCAAAGTTTCATCCTTTTTAAACTTCTTTGGGTCAGAACTCCCCTCTAAACTGAGCCCCGGTTTCTGAATTTTTCTTTTAATTCCGGTTTTG
Organism: Stenodema calcarata; assembly: GCA_963920205.1. Taxonomy (NCBI): domain Eukaryota; kingdom Metazoa; phylum Arthropoda; class Insecta; order Hemiptera; family Miridae; genus Stenodema; species Stenodema calcarata. Next base: position 17,383,090 of record OY986059.1, read on the forward strand.
TTTACATCTTTAGTGATTTTATCTACCGTATTTGTTTTCGCCGGATTTTCATCGCTTTCTGACTTGGTCATCAACGAATTTCCTTGCACCAGACTGAGTATCCTTAATTTTTCATCCTGATTTGCATTTATCATAGGAAGCGAAAAGGACAACCACCAAAAACGTCCATCAAAACTACCGGTTTTTAGAATGTCCCCTGAACTCGGATCTATAATTTCTAATTTATTTTTATCAAATTTCGCACTTAATCCTTTTTGCATTTGTTTCCTAATAGAAAATAGATTTTCTACTAGTTCAGGTGCATACAGCACACCTCTTAAAATCCCAAATTTCTTTAGTTCATCGTTATAATATATTATATCACCTGATTGTCTAATGATTAAGTCCGATTCCTTACTACTATTTGCACACGATATCCTGATTTCATTATGCAAATTTACTAAATTAGAAAATACCTTCTTATCCTTAACTATGTGTTCAGTAGCACCACTATCAGCTATAAACCTTAATTGAGGTAATTTACCATCCAACAATGACATCTCCGAGCCCCAAGAATGCATTGCTGAGGGCGTTTCCCCGGAATTAGGCCTGGGTACAGCAATGGCAGCCATCGTATTTTCGTCATCGTCATTATCATCATCGGATTCTTGTGCTGCATAATGAGCTCCGTCTGAGGTTGTTTTACTCCGGGTTTTTGAAACAACACTCCTCAATCTGGTCTGTGCTGGAGTCCTAGAGCGAGCTTTAGAGGTTAGGATTAACACCGGATTCCGTATTTGAGACCTCGTCAGTGACCATTATTTCATCGCCGTGAGTACGACGCACCGGGTTGGTTAGCGTGGACGCCAAAGCGTTAATCCTTAAAATGGACTCCTCAGAAACCTGCCGTATTTGATCCTTGATTTTATCAAATTTGCTTGCGTATTCCTTTTCAACCTCCCGCCTAACCACTTCACTCCTCTTTTGGATCTCCTCCTCCACGATTCTCCTTATTTCGTCAGAGTTCATTTTTCTCTCCGGAACAGATAATGTTACAGCACCAGATTAAATCTATATTTTGCTCCTTGTTAAATATAGTTCTACCTTAATCCGTAATAAACGAATCTTAAAAGACACCGAACTAAAATGACTCCGTGAGTTTAATACTCGTTGACATATCGTTAAATTACATTCTTACTTAAGCACCGCGCACGCCTTATTCTCTCCGAAATACTATTTTTGTCCCCAGGTCTGGAATTCGCTCACCTTGCGTCCCGAATCGTGATTTTTCGGGTTTTTAGTGTATAAAACACTGAGTGAGGTTGCAGTTACGGGGATGTTCGATCCGCCCCGCTATCCATGTCTGTATCCGTTCTCATAGAGATACCTTACCAGACATAGACGCGCTGTGCGTCGGTAACAGGGCCTGAACAACTAGCTTACACCTCAGCGACACGCACACACATAAATAAATTATGCTATGACTATCCCGCTGGTAAAACCCAATGTGAAAAATGCACGATTCATTACATGTTTCATCTCAGAGACTAATTCCAACCTATATCTTATTTCAAACTTTATTCGAAAACTCCGGGTTTGTTAAATTTAAATAAATCGGATTTTAGTTTCTTAAATCTCATTATTTATTAGCTTCTGCATTCAGCCGGGTTACTTCTGCTTGCCATCTGCGATACTTTAACTTTCCTGATTCTGCAACATCATACTGTTATTAATTTAAATACTTTACTTCTCTAAATTCACACACCACACTGGGGACGTGAGCAAATTCCGACCTCGTTAGGTCCCTAGGCTTTCATGCAGAATAGTGTCTCGTGTTTGCGACCGGTTTACCAGTAGAAAGAGGCACACCGCATTAATTCCGAACTAATGTCAGCACTCCGGGTTAATACCAAGCTAGATATTTATCGAGTGGGTTTTCTTTTTTTCAACTTATAAATACCGTAACTTAGCACCTTAGTTAATTTAAATGTATCAAGGTAACACTCCCGCCGTATTCAGCCAACAATGTAAACAAAACATTCACCGAACTCACTATTTTGAACAGGAATCAACCGTGATCATCTGTTTTGTCTTCATGACATCCTTGTTACTACCGGTATAATTTTCTTACATGCACGAAATACACCACATATTAAAAGGAAAAGTCAGTAGTTCCACCTTATTGCAAAGAAAAGGTTCAATAATAATTCTAGCTATCAGTGGAAAATCAATTTGTTGTGATAACGAACAACAATCGATAATGCTGATAGAATGTTACTTTGATACTATAGTTTCGATCGATTAATCGATTCTTCGTTGAATATTCGAATCCGGGTTTTATCATGAGCCGTTTTATCCGTATTCCCCACTTCGATAACTGTAACCTACCTTAATATCGATTTACATACATCGATCTTCTCTTTCTACCGACGCTCTCAGTAAGGGCACCTTTGGGTTACCCGGGAATTCTTCGATTCAATACTTTCAATATTGTTCAGTATCGATATTTTTTAACCAATATATCGATACCTGGTATTGAAACAAAAAACGAGTATCGATACCGTTAGTATCGATACTAGAGTTTGCGGTTCCCATCCCGCATTTCTTTTTATGCGCCTCCTTACTAATTTTTCTCGAGATGGAATAGTTATCACCCGCACTCTCCGAAATTTAAGAGCGATTTTCATCGATAAAACTGAGTTTTTCATCGTTATATCCTGCTAGACTTACGGACCATCGACTTGACTCGGGAAGCACACTCAGTTAAATATTGCATCATCCTTTTTTTAAGCAAAATGTCCGCCGCCATTTTCCTCCTGATTTATGAAGCTCTCACCTGCATTTTCTCCGTTGTGCTTCCCGTCCGGATTACAGAGAAGAAAACTAGTATACTTCTCTAACTATTCCATAAAAACTATAACAACGAGCTTCCAGTTGTTATTTCCTGATTCGCACCGGATTCTCGAGAAAAATCACGAGCACTATTTCTCTGCATGGGACGGCTCACCCGTTCGCCGGCCCACCTATGTTAACATTTCAGGACAAAGAAATAAACGGATATCGAAATATACATGTATGAGATTTATTCTACATACCTCCGGGTTCTTGATAGTATCAGAATACACTGAAGTTAATTGAAATATAATCGTAATGAACTTAAGTAGCAGAAGTGAACTTTAGGGAAACTGATCGCAGTCGATGGCAGAGCAGAAGTGAAGTTGAGCCGGAGGTGGCAGCGTACATAGCGCCAACGACGGTTGCGGTGGTTTTAGGAACTAGGTCCACGGCCATCGGTATCCACGGAGTATGTATCACGAGAGAGGACGGATTGATAATCTTGACATATACAATTAATAAAATAAAATACAAAAAATTACTAAGTCAAGTAGGTAATAAAAAATCACAAAATGTATTGAATATTGTTTACTATAAAATACATCCAACAGCATACATTTAATAAGATAAATCATGAACAAATTACCATAATACAGAATAAAGAGAAATCCAAAAAACATGAAATACATGTGCAGAAATACTAAAAACATAGGACAGGGGTAATTAATACTCATTTTTATTTGTTTGTATTTCTTATTCAGCATTCTTCGTCGATGTTAGTGGCGGTGGTTTAGTAGTTGATTTGATCCTCTTCTTTCATTGTGTTGTAATCGTAATGCAACACTCGATGCTGATGCCGAGTATTTGTAAAAACAAAAATTATTACTAAAACCTGTGAATCTCATAAATTGAACTGTAAATGTTAAAAGCAGAAAGGAATAACATCTGAAACCGTTAGTTATAACTAATTGTGTGCTTTGATTTACAACGTAGACGATCAATAAAGATAAATTTATTAATGTCGATCGGACAAAAAACCGAAAACCGAAAAAACCGACTTTGGACGATCGGTTCTCGGTTACGGTTTTTTCCCAATAACCGGTAAAACCGACTTGTCGGTTGTAACCGAAAACCGAAACCGACCCATCCTTAGTATAAACTAAAACGCATTTGAATACGTTTTGCGGCAGTAGTGGTACCTGTTGTTGAATTGTAGCATCGATATTTCACGAAAGTCCACACATTGAACCCCTGGTTTCCCAGCAATCTACTTTTACTTATGCGTATGGATACGTACTGCCTCGAAAATTCGCTCATACGATCATGCTGCATGACTGGAAGTGTTTTTGATAAATAATTTCGAAAGTCCCTGCGCTGCTCCCCATTTAGTGAGAGAGAAGGCCGCGCCAGTTGTCTACTCTCGATTTTCTTCAAACCTTCGTCTGTTTAGAAAATTTCCCTTTCTATTTGTTCGGGGAGCCTCCCATTGTGTGTGGGACGACTCTCCGTGATCTTTTATGATCTATTATGACAAAAACTGCTTTCGAACGCGAGATCCTTGTCCGAGGTAAAAGGTTGTTTGGCCGGTCCGTTTTCTTCGACGGAAGGAAAAGCAGGGCACCTGGGTCGTACAAAAAAAATCAAATTAAGGAAAATGGGATCCTATTATTAGCTGGCGATGATAAATCAGAAACGCGTGCAGAGGAGCGTGCCCCACATCTTGTTCACGCTCAATGAATCAATTTATATTAAATAAAATTTTAGATACCTGGAATTGATACAAATTAATTCAAAGAATTTCAATGTTGCAGTATAATTTTAAATTGTTAAATGCTACTTAGATATTTCGACTTGCCAAAATAATATGACATCCCCCAAAAAAACACTCCGTGTCAAAAAGCCCGCCTCGCAATCATTCTACAGCGGCTGGAAACAGTTATTTCCAGAAGAGACGTCCTTGAAGAGACGTCCCAACCACTTCACAAGCGCCGTACCCGTTTCGAAATCTCCCCTTGGCGCCACGGCGAGAAACCTGTTTAAAAAGCCTCCTTCACTGTTATTTATAACATTCTTTTAGTGAATTTTCGAAGAATTTTCTATTGTCAACATTTTTAAAACCCGAATTTCCAAAAAATGTTCACACCAAAATCCTAAGTTCGTAAATGGGCAGAATCGGGCAACTCTAAGGGGGAGGGGGGTTTTGGGGAGTTTTAAGGGGGAAGGATTACCTATCAATTGGAACAGTCTGCAGTGACACCTCATTTTAAAGGTTTATTTACGCTGAACACGATGGTGGACTGAGAATTGCGATATCTCATTTTGTTCTCAAACTGGAGCACTTTGAAGGTGAAGAAACGTGGTTGCTACTTGAGATGTTCTTCACGTTTCATCTGCTATATTCTGATAACGGAATGAGATATCGCAATTCTGACTTCAACATCGCGTTCAGCGTTGAAAAATCTATAAACTGAAGTGTTACTCGGCAAAAAAAGTAGACGAAGTTGGTTATAAAACCAGTAAAATGGAGAGATTTGGCATAAATCCAGTTATTTTGTCGAAATGTTGCTCTTATAACCATGCTGCATGACTGTAGATAGTTTTTGTTGATGTTAAAAAGACCTGTGGAAGCAATATGCAAGAATAAAAGCAATTTAATAAATTAAGCAACGGTAAAGGAGAGGCTGTAGCCTTGACCGTCTGAATTAGAAGGAAGACAACGTAAATGGTTTGTGGAGTTATATAACTCGGTTCCCTTTAGACCAAGCAACTTGAAACTTTCAGGCCTCTCTATTATCTACATCAAGACGACCCACACCAAATTTCAAGTTGATCGGTCAAGTGGGAGCCGTGATATGGTTACCTGAAAAACTCGTTTCGTGACTTCCAGTAAACATACATTCGGTACCGTTCTTTTTGACATTTTATGTCTTTACTCTGGCACATAACTCGAAAAACGTTACACGAAATCGTCACGAAAATTTCTGATGATTTTCGCTTACAACCGATTCGGTGCTACGGAACTTTATCTTCGCCAGTTATCATCGTACAAAAATCGTTCACCACTCGTTGGATAGCTCTCGATTTACCTAACCATATTACGTTAACCACTGCGGAGTGCGTGGCCGACAAGCTGCGGTATGAACGTGATTGTTTAAATAATTGTTTACACACAGGTGATCATTCTCAATAATTTATATTGTCTATACGAATGCAAGCTTCATAATTTATTATGAACCCTACAATTAAGTATAACAACTACGCTACTGGGGTAGGTGATGTAGCATTGTTCGAAGGTTCTTGAATCACTTCTTTAAAGACATAAAATGTCCCAATGTGTTGCAGACTCGTATGCAAGCATTTAATTCTCGACTGTATCCACAACAGGATGGAGTTGACATTCTTTTGACATTTTCATGTCTTTGCTTTGGCACATAAACTGAAACGGGAAACTGTTTCCTTGATTCACCCTTTCCCTCAGATCACGTCAGAACACAAGCGACAGGCGGGCCACTACGTCAGACGCACCTATGACGCACGAGCGTATGACGTCAGACGGCTGGCAGGAGGTCAACTTGTACGTCAAAGCATATGCCGTAAGAGCCTATGGCGTCAGACGGCTGGCCGGAGGCCAACTAGTACCTACGTCAGAGCCTATGACGCACGAGCGTATGACGTCAGACGGCTGGCCGGAGGCCAACTAGTACGTCACAGCCTATGCCGTAAGAGCCTATGACGTCAGAGGGCTGGCTGGCTAGGTGATCGGGTTTTGGTGATTCCAATGGTTGTTTATCGAAGATAATAAACCAAAACTCAGCAAATTCTTGACACGACGGTTTTTTCTCAACTTGTTTCCGCGTCACCGCGTTCCTAGATATCACTAGGTATACATTTTGAACCATTTCGACTTGAATGAGTCGAAGGGTGAATGAGATACGACATACCGCAACACGTACATGCCTATATCACTGAACAGTCGATAGTGGATAGCCTTGTGTTGCACAGAGTAGATATGACATTGATAACATTATCAAGACATCTTAACATATCTATTCTGTGCAATACAAGGCTATCCACTATTGATATATCGATACCGATAGCTCGTTTCAGGCAAAACATTATCTCTCTGATTATGTACTATATTTTTATTGAAATGTTTTCTTTGCAATTCATTACCCGTTATTATTTATTTGGGGCCCTTCTTAGCGTTAATAGGTCAGTGTATAACAACACGCTGGACGCGGCGGAAGTCAGGATTTTTCCTCATGTCCGTTATTCGTACCGGAGTTGTAGTCAAGAACATTGTCCGGTAACAACCGACCGACACCGGCTCTCCACATACTGACCAGTGCAGTGAGGAACACAATGCAAATAATTCTCCAATCTGAATCCTCGTCCCTTCAAGTCCTTAGTCGGAAGGTGGAACCTCTTGAGGTCGTTACGCGCTCTCACGATAGGCTCAATTGCCCTTACAATGGGACTCCGGTTCCTCTCTGATTATTAATTGAATGAAACCAGGAAATATTTCTCTGGCAAACCCGGAAAGAAGAGCGACGCTGATTCACCGCGCAAGACCGATTAATTGGAATCAACTCGACTACTGATAACCACACAGTAACCTATTATGGATCAGGCTAGCATAGTGAATCAGTAACAGTAAATACTATTGTTTATGCAGATTGATATCAATAGAATATCTAAAATATAGATAAAATCGGCACCTAAAGACTTTTGGCACTATTAGCTACCTTAATTTTCCACTCAGCATCTAGTAGATGCCATCTACCAGGATAGCAAAAACATTGTGTTGCTTTGGGTAAAAGTATAGTATAACGTGCTCAGCCCGATGTTTTTACTTTTTTGTATGCTACTATTATGACCTTAAGTAAATCAGAACAACCTAAAGTAATGCCCGCAAGCACATCGGTGAACTGTCTACTGCCGTCCCTATCGGCCGATCCTCTACTATTCGTTGGACATAATATTATCTATATTGGACATATTATTATTATCTATATTACCAATATTGGACATAATCTATATTATAGATCAAATGGGTTTCAAATTGGAATCGCCCAAAGAAAAAAAAAATTTAACCCCCCCTCAAAATTTGTTGGTTTACGTTTCAAGATACGTAGATTCAGAAAATCGAATAAAAAAAAATCCGTCCGTCCGCCGTACGCCGTCCGCCGTCCGCCGTCCGCCGTCCGAGGCACTTTGCCCAGTTAGCGTTGAGTTAAAATTACGAAATTTGGTTTCTGGGTTTGGACCAGCCCCACAATGATCCACGAAACTTTTCATAACCCTAGGTCAAGGGGAAGAGGTTCAAAACGAATTTTGAAATGTTGAAAATTCCATATCTCGAAAAATTCCCATCAAACGGTATGTTTTTTATTTCATATTTAGATAGAGTTTGTTCCGTAGAATTTTTTAAGACCATCTGCAGCTTTGTACGACCAGCCGTTCGTTCACAATGACGGCTCAAAGATTGTGCCTCACAACCCGATCGTGAATCAAACTGTTGAAATACAGGTCCATTTTCATACTAACAAGCTCTTTGGAACATCATATGGCTTAAGTGATGTCGAGTTTGTTGTTCTGAGGTGCGTTTCGTGCTACGGAAATGAAGGTAATTTCGAATGTTTGTTGGTAGGTACTTCTTTTATAGAAAAATTATTACCGACGTAGTATTAAAAACCCCAGAATTATATCGTATTAATTAATCATAATTAATAATAATTATTATTAATAATAAATACGAATTATCAATACCTAACAATAAATTATAATAATTTTCAGTAGGTTTATTTCATATTTAGATAGAGTTTGTTCCGTAGAATTTTTTAAGACCATCCGCAGCTTTGTACGACCAGCCGTTCGTTCACAATGACGGCTCAAAGGTTGAGCCTGTCGACGCGATCTTGAATCAAACGGTTGAAATACAGGTCGATTAAATACAGGTCGACTCGATTTTCATACTAACTAGCTGTTTAGAACATCATATGGTTTTAGTGATGTCGAGTTTGTTGTTCTGAGGTACGTTTCGTGCTACGGAAATGAAGGTAATTTCGAAGGTTTGTTGGTAGGTAGGTACATATTTCTTTTATAGAAAAATTAAAAAGTATTAAAAACCCTAGAATTATATCGTATTAATTAAATACAAATTATTAACATTTAACAATAAATTATAATAATTTTTGCTAGGTATCTACTTGATAAACTTATTAATAATTAGTGATAATTCATAATAATAATTAATCTAACATTCAATGTTAATCTAAATTAATCTAAATTTTAGGATCTAGACATTTAGAACTAGTGATCTACACAGAAGGGTGATCTGTAAATTCTTGACACAACGGTTCATTATCTTCTTTGCACAGATCACCCTTCTGTCTAGATCACTAGGTCTAAATGTCTAGATCCTAAATGTTAGATTAATTATTATTATCAACTATTTCTCATTGCAAACCTGTTCATTGTGTACCCAAGATCCTTCCCTAAAACACCTGGCAGCGGGAAATATTATTCAACATGGTTTGAAAAGGGAAAAACAAGTTTTGTAAAAAATCCCAATGCTCTAGGTAGTAGTCGATACCAGTGACCAACATTTTCTTCAGTAGTCGACATGGTTTTGCACTAGTAGTCGACCTACATGTGTTAGAAGTCGACAGTATCACTTGAGTCAGTAGTCGACAGGTTTCGTCATTCCACCGTTTTCGAATTTTACGACATCTAAATAAAATACATTCAACTGTGAATCGGAACTTGAAAATAGATTAATAAGATGTAATAAAGTAGTTATCAGACTTTTTATTTGCAAACAGCTCATTATCAGTCTCAAATTGCAATAAGTACTTAAGTAAAAAGGTATGAAAACAATAGTCGAAAACTCATTGTCAGAAAATTGACATTACAGTTGGGCTTAGGTACCTATTTACATATTTTTTTGACATTTTCATGTCTTTGCTTTGGCACATGAACTGAAACGGGAAAAATTTGTTCCCTTGATTCACCCTTTCCCTCAGATCACGTCAGAACACAAGCGACCGGCGGGCCATTACGTCAGAGCCTATGACGCACGAGCGTATGACGTAAGACGGCTGGCAGGAGGCTAACTAGTACGTCAGAGCATATGACGCACGAGCGTATGACGTAAGACGGCTGGCAGGAGGCCAACAAGTACGTCAGAGCCTATGACGCACGAGCGTATGACGTAAGACGGCTGGCAGGAGGCCAACAAGTACGTCAGAGCCTATGACGCACGAGCGTATGACGTAAGACGGCTGGCAGGAGGCCAACAAGTACGTCAGAGTCTATGACGCACGAGCGTATGACGTAAGACGGCTGGCAAAAGGCCAACAAGTACGTCAGAGCCTATGACGCACGAGCGTATGACGTAAGACGGCTGGCAAGAGGCCACTAGTGCGTCAGAGCCTATGACGCACGAGCGTATGACGTAAGACGGCTAGCAGGAGGCTCACTAGTGCGTCAGAGCCTATGACGCACGAGCGTATGACGTAAGACGGCTGGCAGGTGGCCAACAAGTACGTCAGAGCCTATGACGCACGAGCGTATGACGTAAGACGGCTGGCAGGAGACTAACTAGTGTGTCAGAAGCTATGACGCACGAGCGTCAAGGGGAAGGGGTTCAAAACGAATTTTGGTACGACATGGTATGACTATGGTATGGTATATTATTGTATGTATGTTTTAGTATAGTACAGTACGGTATGATAGGAAAGAAATGGTATGAGTACGGTGAGAATATGGTATGGTGCCGATTTGCAACACAGTCTGGTATAGACAGAAGGGTGATCTGCACAAGGAAGATAATAAACCGTTGTGTCAAGAATTTGCAGAGTTTTGTATTCCAAAATCAAAATTTCCTTGTGAGTTATTGAAACATACAGGGTGTCAATATACAGGGTGTAAGGGATGTACCACCGGCCAGGGATCGATTCTACAACTAATTTCTTATGAAAAGTGTCCTATCTCTCTAGTGCTAAATGAATAACATACTATATTGTATTAATTGCCAACAATACTTAGTACCTAATATTTAGCAAAATACCATACAAAACAAAATTACCATACAAATCAACAGAAATTAAGACAATTTCCGAAAAGTAAATTGGACAAGATATCGGTGTCTGCTTATTCGAGAGGTCTTATGATACAATTGTATCATCATTTGACTCAGCGAGACACCGATTGCGAACCAGATTGCTGCCTAACTCATTTTACGGTAAAAAAGTCAATTTTCGCGAAACATTTTCCTTACTTGTCGATTTTTACTGAAAGATTCACGGTTTTTGGCACGGAAACGAGGATTTTACACCATGGGTAAACAATTTTTTGACAATACCGTTGGAAAGCTGCGCTTTTGGGCCAACTTTTGGGGTACAGTATGCAAGTAACTGGCAGATTCAGTTAGGCTTAGAAAAACTTGAAAATGAAGGCTTGAAAATGAGTCGGGCTCATAGGGAAGATAGGAAATTCAACGCTTTGTCCAACGGTATTTATTATTTATGATTATAATCATATTTGAATCTTGACTGAAACATGAGGGACTTATCGCCATTTTAGTGACTAAAGGTCGAAAAAATCGGATTTCAACCGGTGTGAAAAAAAAGGTTATGGGGAACTTTTGTAAAATCGATCCCTGGCCGGTGGTACGACCTTAACCCTTACACTCTGTATAATGTACAGGGTATTTTATCTTGACATTATAGGGTATTTTAATATTATGATATTATCATCTTGACTACTTGGTTCAATTCGTAGCCAACTGATGGCTCAAGTTCGTTTTAGTTGTAAAATTATGGTCTAGTTAAATTTACCAGTCTTTTAATTATACTGACTTCCTCCAAGTAGAGGGAACCGGTTGGGCTTTACTCTGTATAGGATTAGACCGATTTCGCCCGATCAAAAACAGATCCCGATAATACGTACGTCATCCTGGTTTTGAAATAGAAGAAGCAGTGCTATCGCCCTCAAACGGAGCATTTACCGAGCGCCCACTGCTTCGTAATATGACGTTTTCGTGATTTCAAACGCAGATGTTCGTTACGGTTCGGTTAGCGATCCGCTGGGGATATAATCGGTCTCATCCTGAATTCTCCGGGTCACCGCCGGACCTACAGAGAAACCGAACTCCCACGTACGCCCTGAGATAAATTCTTCTCTAATTCTATACGACAGACTGTTTAGTTGTTACAATGGGACTTGTCACCGCGGAGCTCACGAGGGCATCCCGGTGAAATCCCCATAATCATTATTCATTTAATTATTATAATTCAATAAACAAGACACACTTAGTAAGTATGTCATTAAACAGGCAACCTCGCTCCCGTTTCCGTTCATTTTAAATATTCCGCGATTTATTCAACTTGAACTAGTTACTTGTATCCATAGTCATACTAAAGAGAAGTTGAACATTTCTGACCACTGATGCTGTTAGCCACTGACGATTGATCACTCCAACCAGTACTATACCACTGTATTACATTGTTGATTGATTGATTAAAATTTCTTTATTTATCCACCTGTTTCTCTCTACCACTCTCCAGGAAGTTATATCAGGCAGTAAAACATCAGTAAACGTAAGAACAAACAAAAATAAATAGGTATAGTAAGTAACTTCTAAGTCTCAGGCGATTTACGTTTGTCAAAAATGCCGACAAAAAGTGGTATAGAGGATTTGTTTGAGATGGTTCACAGAATATAATACCGTTGGAATAAAATCGAAACTTCTGCCGTTTTTGAGAAATGTCAGATGTATAGAAACTAAGTACATAGGTATGTATAGGCTATGTATAGGCTATAGGCTATGTATAGGCTATACATACCTATGTACTTAGTTTCTATAAAACGTGATCCGCTCCATAATGCCGCCAACCGCATATTTTTTTATCTCAATCCCTTCTTTAGGTCTGATCTGTTAAAGGTTTTTTTTTCTTCAGGAAAACCATGTGTTTCTCTTTTAAATTCAAATTTCCCCACTTTACTCCATTACATTTTAATTAATGGCCACATTGTTGGAATCAAAGTTAAATGTTCTATAAGATTAGAGTACTTTGATTCTGGAAAAATACCATCTAATGACCATAACAGCAGCTCAAGCAAAGACGAATTTGAAAAAATAAAAATTCTGAAAATTTGTAGAACCCTGGAAAATCCTGGTAACTGGCGAATTTCATGAAAACTTCTTCATTCAATAAGCTTTACAACTTTACGGTCAACTTTGAGATTATCTTGTTTCTTCGATCAACAATTTAAGTTTAAATGCAAAAAAAAGTTAAGCAATTTAAAAGGGGGCGTTTTATGAGAGGGTAGAAAAATTTTATAAATCGTTTTAATACAAAAAATTGTGACGAAGAACATGTGTTATGCACGTTAAAAAATCCAAACGTTTTCCTCCACATTACCTAAAATGTTTGGATTCTAAGTTTGGATGTGTTAATTTTTAGTATGTGGCTTATTGATTTCTGAGTTCGGGATGATTCGTTTACTATAAGTTTGGTTTGTATGATTTGTTTAGTTAAAATGGGTGGTGTTGACTGTGTTTGGTATGCTGCAGGTAGTATGATACGGTTAAAGAGTTGCGTTTGACGGAACATCATCAACCGAAGATTTCAATCATCACCTGATTTTGCGAAGAAAACGAGACGACCCCAGCTTTCTGAGTGATACTTCGAACTAACAAATAAACAAGACACTCCCACTATTCCACAGTAGAACCACGTCAGGATCGAGTATTTTCAAAACACAACTCCCCAAACGTGCAGTTTCTTCAAATAGACGGACATGTCGTCGGTGCACGGTGGGATCTTGGCAGAGCCCCTGGAGTTGCGTTTATACGCCTGGGTTCCACGCATACCTCGTATTCTTGGCGTGGGGTCGATGGTAAAATTAAACCTGAAGTAGGTGTGGACCCCGAAGAAAAAGGGAATTCTTAATGGCTCGCAGGTTCATTGAACCAAAATTAGAGGCTCTATCAGCCTCTCGCGTCCCTCCTGAACTTACTTGGATTTCTCTCAGAAACGAATCGTTAAAAATTGGTGAAATAAGTACAGGAGAGTCGCACCACTCAACACATTCAACACCATACTCTTGTACTCTTGTAGTATTATATTGCCGTGAGAAGTAAAATGCAGTTTAAGATAAAATTTTGAAAAAATTCAAAACTTTCGGAAAAACGACTGAATGTTTCGTCAGTTGATGTTGAGGAAAAACAGCTCACCCAAGACCGTTTGGAGGGAAAAGACCTTATGTGTGACGTTTAGCACGCCTTGGCCAGGTTGACCATTATAGTTGAGGGGTTTTTCCTCAACATTAATAGTTCTTCTGGTAAGCTATTCTTCGTCCAAACAGTTTCCAAGCTGACCGTTTTCTGCTTCGGTCCAGGTGGTTTTTCCTCCTAATGCCTCACTCCAAAAATTACAAAAGATATTTTCTCTGAATTCGATGGGTTCAACTTTAAAGCGGCCCACTCACGATCCTGCTGCAGGAAGTGGGGAGTGCAAAGAAGTCCCCCTCTTCGCTCTCCTACGCTCTTCACACACGATCCTGCTGCAGGAAGTGGGGAGTGCTACGAAGTCCCCCTCTTCGCTCTCCCCCAGCCCGAACCGGCACTTTCCCGCCGAAATTCAAATGATAATTTTTCTATCATGGCGGATGATAACCGATTTCTGTCATGGCTGGTGATAACAACACTAATGTCGTCCTGCAGCCCCACACACGGTCGGACCTTGCAGGTTGACAGGGTGGGGGAAGCCAGACCGCAGGTTGGTCGGATGGGAATCCCATCCGACAAGCTCTGCAGGACACCTGCGGCAGGAAGGCCACCACACACAGACCCGTGTCCGAAGAGGGGGAAATTTTCGGTTCCCCCCACTTCCTGCTGCAGGATCGTGAGTGGGCCGCTTAAGGCATTCTTTGAACAGCAGCTGTACGCAGAGCCAAGTGGTTGGTTCTCCCTAATGTATAATTAATTAATTTTTTTTTTTAAATGTAGGTATAACAAATTTTGTTATAGTGCATGCGATGTGGAGGAAAAACAGCTCAAGTGATTTTTCCTCCAAACTTATACCTACAACAGTTTTCGAGTCGGTTTTGTAAAAACAGCTTTCAGTAGTAAAAATACGGTTTTGTAAAAATGGTTATTCAGAGTAAAATCGATACTTTCTGTATTTAATCGATATTAACACGATCGATAAGATGATGGAAAGCGTGACTTCGTAACTATAAACTGGAGTTGGCTCTTGGAGCGGGAAGCTCGAAATCCGTGAGGCAATTTTGTGGGCTCCCCGAATTTGAGAGATGAGCTGTTCTTCCTTCACACGGCAGTATAACTCCACACACGGAACAAATTGTGCTTGTTTTATTTTTCAGTCACAATAATCGTCATATTCGTCATGGATGGAGGAAGCACGTCAATGGATGAGCTGAAAATTGTTACCTACTTGAAGAATTTGAATGAATTCAAAGAAAGGAACGTTCAAATTCATGTGGCAGTAAATCCGAATTTTTGGGTATAACCACCGAACGAAGAGGTCGAGTTTAACCAGGTACAATTTATGAACCGTACATCGCTCATTGGGTGCAGTTGTGTCACATCTCCAAATTTGATGCTTCGGGGAAATCGAAAACTGGCTTCGTGGCAAAGTTGAAATGCTTTTCAAAGATCGATTGCCCCTTAACATCAGATTTGGAGATGCCGAATCTCACGTGGTTTTATTGACTGCTCGATTTGTATTCATTTAGCAATGAATGTGGGTACTAAAAGACACAAAATATGAATAAATAAATAAAATTTCATATCCGAGCTCACAATAAGATTCGAGCAAGGCTCCCTCGTGGTCATAACAAAGCCTGTTTTGCCATTCGCCCTGTTGTTCTGACGGGATTGAATTACTGATAAGATAATGATGTGGCCTGTAGTCACGTGGATTAGTTCGACGCAGAAGTGCAGAGTCTGGAGGGAAGACAAGGAGTGCCCACGATCCAACAAGATCAAAGGATTGGAATGTTTCAAGGTGTTCTTGAATCCTCACGAGCCGCTCATGAGAACGATTGATTGCCTACAGAAACAATATGACGTCATAGCTGGATCGTTACGTTTTGTGTCTTAATTGTGAACATCAAGGCCACGATGGGCCAAAGTAAATACTTTCGAATAGGTACTCAGGCAAGTCGTGCCTCTTAACTTCCCACACGATAGAAGAGACAATTTGAGATAGCGTTTCTTCTTCAAATATTTGGATACTGGTGAAACATCGTGATATTTCCGGTAACAATAATTGCACCGTTTCATAGCTCTTCGAGATTTTCAAATTTCAGTCCATCAAAAATGACTGTGTCCAATATTCGACTGCAATTCCTACTTAATGACCTGTAATAACTGTACCTTCTTAATGACCTGCAATTGTTCACGTTCTGTTGTTACTAGGTGGTTTACCTCACGTGATGAAATCGAACACAAAAAGTTCTACACTCCTTCATAACGATGCATTACATAACCCAATAGTTATGAGGTTTACGAAGTACTTTACGATAGACCGTGATAATTGCTTGGGTACAGGTTTTGATTGGTTAGGTGCTCTAATGTTGACTCTTATAATGCTTACTGAAGAAAAAAAAATTTTTATTTGTACAATTTTGTATGAGTATGGCAGAGCTGACTCCCAATTCAACCCTTAAAAATGAAATTAAAATTAATCTAACCCGTCAAATTAAATTTGACGAAAAGACCATACATTGTACTATGTACTATTCGAGTTGCCATGACTGAATTTGGAAACGAGAAGTGGCCATATGCAACGCGAATAGCGTCGTACATTGAAATTTCTAACAACCTCTCAATATAGTCGCGATTGTGGCTGAACGGCTGAACCGATTTCAATGTTTCAAACACCATTTGACACAACATTCAAGGTTCTTCGAGGAAGAACAGAGTGACAATTTCTGTAGGATGCGTACTTTTCGAGTTATACGCTAAAAACTGAAAAAAATGCAAGGATTTCGCGGTTTTTAGGCTCCCAAATCTGAAGAATAACCCAGAAACCGTCGCAAACTCATATACCGGTTATTCAGGACCCCTAAGGAGGATGAAAACGATTTCCAGGTCTCGGGGTTTTTGAGGCCAGAGCCCTTTTTTGAACTAACTTTCCTGGGCTAATAGGCAAGAGAACGAAATTGATTGAGAGCATTTTTGGGATGTTATCGCCTTGTTCGCTTACAGTCTTTTTGACTTTTAGAATCTTTTTGCTTTGAATCGTAATTTCATCTCTTGTTGGCAGCAAATGAGGATGAAGAGGACACTACTCAACCACCCAACCAAAAAGAAGCCTTTTGAATCATTTGAAGATTTGAAGATGTACTTTGGGAACTTGAACGATGCCGAAACCCCACAACTGATTCAACCCACCCAAGAAGACGTGGAAAAGAAAATTGTTGCGAAAAAACCGAAAAGAGGTCAGAATTAATGAGTATAATTTTTCATTATAATTTTGTTATTTCGCGCCTGTAGATACACTAGTAGTGCATCCTAAAACGAAAATGACAAAAAAAAGCTAATTGGGCATTTGGTGTGGTGGTAACGATATTATAGTAAAAACTGTGAACAAATTATATTTAAATCAAATTATACTTGTTTACAGACAATTCAAAACAAACACGTCTGTATTTAAAAAATCCTCCTAGAAAAATTTCCTAAATGTTTCCTGTTTTCCGCTTATTCCAAGAGACATTTTAGTCGGAAGTGAGGAAATTTTGTTTTTGCGAAATTTGTCATCAAAGAATCAATTACTCCACTATTTAAAAAAATACAAATATCGTTATATCCTGTATTTTCAGGGAACGTCCACAAAGACGGATTTTCGACGTATTGAACCAATTTTGTTGATTCTTAATCTACATTGAAAAAAGTGAGGTGGAGTTTACTTATTGAATTTTAGAAGAGATATTGTAACATTCACTTTTCGACGGTTTAATGTCTATTGTTTTTAAGACAACTAGAAATTCTTATTCTATTTTTTAAATATTTATTTAAATTTTTCGATTTCGTTATCGTCGGTTGATGTGGTCAAAATTGTATTTCACGCTCCCAAATAGTCGTGTGAATACACTGAATAAACGTTGCATAGGTAGTCTTGTTAATTCACTACTATTCGGTTTGTCACCTGTGTTGTTATTCGATTAGATATTTGTTGGTACCTCACCTTGAAAATCTGCTCGATGATGACGAAAACTCACAGACGTAAACAACTGCCGGCGTTCCGATTTTACGGGATTTTTTGTTCGTACCGATCAGATTTAATCCTGTTGGGATCGATCGAGAGCAGAAGAAGTCATGTAAATCGTACGAGGTACCACAGTTCTCGATCGCGTAACTGTAAACTGGTCACGGTGTTTCTCGTAGGATTATGAGATGAGTGGTCGCCCTTGGGGTCTTGATGATTCCCCTCCCACCACACCTCCACCTACAATGTGCTTTGGGGGTAGGGACTGCTGGGTGCTGGGCCCGTTTCCCGATCTGCTACTTAGCTGTAGTACCCTCAGTAAGTATAGCTGGATCTTTCTGACGTCACTTGTCAACCTCAGCGGGAGGTGAATGAACAGGATGAGTTGAACTCCTCATTTAACCAACCGCCCCACCCTGAGAGAGAGAGAGAGAGATTTATTCAAACATTATACTTAAAATACAAACATCAATCAAATTAAGGAAACTTAAATAAAATACAAACTTCTGTAAACAAAAAAAAAAAAAACAACAAAAAAATGAACTGAATAGTCCGTAGGCAAAGCCTGTATTGACGAACTAGAGTTGACACTTCAACTAATCAATATGGGTACATTTATATTTTCATAATATAAATATATAATATAATATATATATATAATATATATATAATATAATAATGTAATATATTATATTACATTTAAGTATATTTTTATTTATTTAAAATTGACATTTTTAAGAATGGTAAATGCTGCTTAACCTTCAGTCCGTAGACCCGTCCGTGGAACGCTGGGGAAGATTTGGAGTGGTGGGAGGAGCTCTGTAGGTCTGTAGGTGGCTCTTCTTCTCAGTACCCTCCTGGCTCCAATTAAAGAAGGCAATATAAGTACTTTTGTACTTACTTTCAATCCTTCTGTGTTTTCCTGGTATTCAACTAAACTCTTCCGGTGTCTACCGGGAACAGACCAGCGGTCCCAGGGACGTGTCTACATTTTTCTGAAGATTCATTTATTTCCGAGCTGAAATCAACACCACAACTGCTAAACCAGAGATTGTAACGTTTTACAATAAAACGAAAGATGGCGTTGACAGCTTGGACGCAAGATGTGCGTCAAATGATCCGACCCCACCATGAATCTCGGCTTTTGAATCTATAATAACAGGAGTTATTGGCTCACATGCCCCCCCCCCCCCCCCCCCTGGTTATTTCTTCGAAAATTCGCTCTCGGTGACGATAGGATTCTTCGTTTTCAAGTAATACACGAAATACTACACATATTCATGTTTACTTCAATTTACAACAACAAATATCCAACGAGTGGTGAACGATTTTTGTACGATGATAACTGCCGAAGATAAAGTTCCGTAGCAACGAATCGGTTGTAAGCGAAAATCATCAGAAATACATACTGATTAGGTTTGTAAGTATAACGTCGTCTAAATTCTAACATCGCATATCTCAAAAAAATGCGAAATTGAGTTATGGATACCGTTGGATTCGTATTTTCGCGCCCGACCTGTTTGTATCAATAGTTCATCGATCTGACATTCGACAGCGCCACAATCGAGGTTTTTAACAACCTCGCATATCTCAAATCTGCAGTCAACACCACATATCTCATCGTTTGGTATGGCTTCTTTGATGGACGAGCATGCAGACGTAAGTTTTATCTCATTTCACTTATAATACTCGTGATATTTATGTTTCCCTTGATCCACCCTGTTAATTAGATGTTACTTGAGCCTGAGTTATAATTTACAAACGGAGATATCCCGATTTTGATTCTAAATTCTACTTTGTAATTTGGGTTTGAGTTATGTGATGTTGTCATTACAATTTGTTCCCCAAACTATGAGTTGTGCTATGTTGAAATTCGTATTTTAAAGGTGATTATCATAATTTTCAATGATGAAAATAGAAAAAGTTTCTGAATGAGGTTTAAAATCAAGATAATGGCTATAGTATGTAGTAGAGGTACATTATTTAACTGATCAAACGCTCAACTTACTGATGAATAGTAGGTAGGTACCTACCTAACAACTTGTGTACCTACCTAAAGGGTTGATAAGGTAGACATCTACTGAGCTGATCATCAACCTGATGATATTGTTTTCCTTTGCAGGGTTTGTCGTCTGAGGCCAGCACTGATGATAATATAGTGGCCTTAGATGATCTTGAAGGCCTGGTATGTGAAGACAGTGAAGTGATTTTCAGAGGTAGGAGGAAATCGCGCAATGTAGTTCCTGTAATTGATATAAGCATGGCATCATGTTCCAACGACCCCGTTGGTGAATACATCAGCCAGACAGAGCCACTCGGACCCACACTCGAAGGACACTCTGACGAATTAGAAGAGATGATTTTGGAAGCCGGCCTAGATGAACCGTTATTTGATGTCACGATTCCCAGTAACAATGGATATTGCGATACATCCATGTCAGGTGATCTACAGGTTAATGAAGCTCACTGCTCTGGAAGTGCTCATGATCTCCACGGTGAACTTTTATTTGATGGACACGTTGAGGTCAATAATACTTTTGTCAAGAATCTGAACACTTCAAATTCCAGTGACGTCAATGAGCAGGTGCAGAAAGATCCAGACTCCTCCAATCATGCCGATTTTACGGATTCTTCGGATTCTGAAGATTCTTTACCTCGTGGTCGTTTGGCTAAGAAACGGAAGCCTATTGCTGATCCTAAGAGGTGGAACAAAAATGAGACCATTGCTAAGCGATGCAAAGGAGAAGAGTACATGGGTTTCCGACGTCATGACAGAAATAGTACAAAGAAGATAGTGCAAGATGTTCCTCGTGCAGCTCGAGCAATGGGACCTGCCTGCGAGTCTGCCCAATGCAGGAAATGGTCAACAAGGGAATGTGGTAAAGTTTCTGAACATCTGCAATTGAAGCTCTTCAATGAATTTTGGAATGAGATGAACTGGAGTGAGAAGAAGCTCTTTATTTGTTCCCAGGTAATTACTAAAGAGCCTAAGCAGAGAACTGCTAAGACCGATAAAAGAGGTAACACATACTTTTATCACCTCAAAATGGGTACTGAATTGATACCAGTCTGTCAAAAAATGTTTCTGAATACGTTTGGACTCCAAAACTCAACGATCCGATACTGGTTATCATCGTACAATCAGATAGGTGAGGTGGAAAGCTCTGGACCAGAAGAATCTTCTGATGAGAATCCCAACGGAACGGAAGAACCTGAGGAAATTGCAGCGGAAGATGCACTCGTAGTTTCTGAAGAAATAGTAACAGTTGCTCCAACACTTCAAACAACAAGGGAATCACGACAACAGCACTTACAGAAATTTTTAGATGAATTTCCAAAAGTCCCATCTCACTATTGCCGTCAGTCAACCGAACGCCTTTATGTACAAACAGACATACGATCGAAAACCCACCTGTACCAGCTGTATTGTGAACACTCACGATCGAAAGCAATTGAACCATACAACCGCTGCACATTCGACCGAGAATGCAAACAGAAAAAAATAAGTATCTATCAACCACGAAAGGATCAGTGCGATTTGTGTTTTCAATACAAGTTAAAAAATTTGGGAAAGGACGAATACGACTTGCATGTTTCTCGTGAAAAGAGGGCTCAACAAGAAAAAGCTCGAGATAAAACCTTGGCTCAAAGTGGTAAAATTCATCTAATAACTTGTGACGTGATGGCTGTGAAGTTATTGCCGCATATCAAGGCCAGCATCTCCTACTACAAAATGAAGCTAGCCATGCATAACTTCAGTGTTTACAATCTAGTTACACATGATGCAATGTGCTACTGGTTCTCTGAAGTAGATTCAACCCTTGTAGCATCTACTTTTGCTTCTTGCCTGATAAATTACATTGAGGAACTGTTGCAAAACTCTGGAGATCTCAAAGACGTCATAATTTTCTCAGATGGTTGCACTTACCAAAACCGCAACGCGGTGCTATCCAGCGCCTTGTTATCTCTTTCTATGAAACGTCAAGTTTTCATATACCAGAAGTTTCTAGAAAAAGGTCACACTTATATGGAGGTGGATAGTGTCCACAGCACGATTGAAACAGCGATGAAGGACAAGGAACTTTTCTTGCCAAGTAATCTCGTGCAAGTGACCAGGGAAGCAAGAAGAAAGCCCTTCCCATATCGTGCTAAACTGTTGCAGCACGATTTCTTCACAGACTACAGTATTAAAAGTACAATGCGGTATGAATCGATACGCCCTGGAAACACAACTAATGATCCAGTGGTTACTGAGCTCAGATGCTTACAGTACGACCCTGCAGGATTCATACGATTCAAAACCAATTTCGACGGAGAATACGAGCTTCTACCAAGACGACCAAAACAAGTAACTGGTGAGACCAAACAACTGAACAAAAATCCACTACCCATCCCAAAGGACAAATGGACTGACTTGATCTCACTGAAGCCCCAAATACCCTACGATTGTCATAATTTTTATGACAGTCTCCCTCATAAGGAAGAAAGTTACCGCGGAAGGAAGAAGGAGTTGAAAAAAAGTAACAACGACTGAAAAGAGGACGACAGAAGATTGGTGAAAGGTTCCTATAGGATAAGTTTCAATGTAAGTTTCAAGTTCATCAAGTTTTAAGAATTTTCAATACGTGGTAAACACGCAACAATTTTTGTTTAGTATTTCAAGTCTTTTAAAACTTTTTGTAACGTTTTTTGATGGTGGTAATCTTGATGTGATAGGTACAATTTTCTGTGACCTGCAGCATAGCTGAATTTTTAACTTTAATCTAATTTCTGTGATTGGAGGAGTCATTTCAAAATGAATCACTAACTTTGGTTCCTGTTTTGTTGCTGTTATTACTAAGTACTTATTAATTCACTCAATTTATTATGCCTTATTCATGAGACTGATAGTACAATGTGTTACTCAAAAGTATTTTATGTACAATGTTTTCATAATAAAAATAAATCAGGATAAGTTTCAATGTAAGTTTCAAGTAATAAAGTTCTAAGAATTTTCAATAAGGGGTACTCACGTTCAAGTTTCAACAATTTTTGTTCAGTATTTCAAGTCTTTTAAAACTTTTTGTAACGTTTTTTGATGTTGGTTATCTAGATGTGATACCTACAATTTTCTGAGACCTGCAGCATAGCTGAATACTCTAATGTAATTTTTCTGTGATTGGAGGAGAGTTCAAAATGAACCTCTAACTATTGGTTCCTGTTGTGAGCCTGTTTTGCTGCTGTTATTACTAACTACTTATTAATTTAGTCAATTTCTTATGCCATATTCATGAGACTGATAACAACAATGTGATACTCAAAAGTATTTTATGTAGGTACAACGTTTTCAAAATAAAAAGAAGTTATTGAAGTTTTTATAGTTGATTTAATTCACAACCCAAAATCATCGACACAACATAGCATATCTAACAGAAAGTTTCGAACAACATCACATATCTAAGCTATTTTCTTCAAAACTCATTTTTTGTCATAGGTTACCCTGATATTAGCAATAATGTTTTCAAATCATCGTAAGTATGAAGCCATTTGAGAAAAATAGATCGTAATTCACGAGTGAATCGGTTTTTTGTCTCTCCTGAAAAGTTGAGAAAAATGAGATGTGCGATGTTAGAACTTAAACGACGATAAGTAGTTAGGGAGAAAGGAAACCGGCGGGGTGTCATGACCCCATGTATCCGCCCCCAGACTAGATGGTCATAATCATCATTGTGGCGACTTGGGACAAATTTCGTTAGCAATTTTCGTTAGCAAATTTCGTGACGATTTTCGTGACGATTTTTTTTTTTTTATGTGCCATATGAAAGACATGAAAATGTCAAAAACTGAAGAAAGTCCGAAAACGTCGAGGTTTTAGGGTGTCAAAAGTTTTGCTCACAATATGAGCGTGCAATCTCAAGGTATGCCATCGGTTTCTGACTTATTCGAAATTATTGAGAAGGAGACCCCTTTTATGATCTAATTTTACTGGCCTAAAATCGAAACCTCCAATTAGTGTGGAAACGGGTGTACAAACTAAGGAACGTGAAATCAGTTCGGCATTTCTTATAAAAGTCAAATTCTGCCCTCTTTATTCCGTTGTGGAGGAAATTATTGAAATACTAGTCCTTCGCTTTATGGGTCGAAAGTCCCTAAATATGTCTTGTCAACATTACCTGAAAGTCTTCTTATCCTTCTCACCTCTAACAAGTAAGAAATCCCCCATGTAAGAAATACGAACAAACAAACCATTGCATCACAAACCCGCCAAATAGAGAGTTGGTCGAGTTTTTAGTCATAGTCGCCTACTCTCGCTTTCTCATTACTATCCTGCTCGCGATGCTCTACGACCAGTTGTTTGCAAGATTAGTCCAACCAATATCGTAGAAACGTCAACATGATTCCGTCGACAAGGTTTTCCGTGTTGGTATAATCAACAAAAAATGCGAGTCTCCTTGAACACCCATATTGTATATTATAAGGAACAATGCGTTGTGATTGAGCAGAGCTCCCCTGGACTGCATAACCCAACGCAGCACGCAGGTGGAGAACATCCAGAAAAACTTGTGGGCCTCAGGTCCTGGTTTAGCAAGAGCCCTGTGAGTGGATGATCATCTCCTTAGACCACATGATTTTTCACGGCCAGAGACGGGTTAAATGTTGAAGTATTTGCAAGTTTCAACAAAGCCATTTTGCGAGGTTTACTGAAATAATTTCGCAGAAGAGTGTTGTGATTCATATCCTGGAAATTTCAGAGCGATTTTACATTATCGTAGCCGGACAGATGAAGAATTAGCTCGAAATTTGCAAGCCGAAGGCAGAATCAAATATTAAATACGAGTACTTTTTAAATACCTACTAAATACAAATTTTGTCTCCCAAAATTCAAAATGAAATTTTGTTCTTATAATAATACAGATAATTTTTTAGAACAGTTGTTATTTTATTCAATACATCCAGAATGCCTGTTTTTTGAACCGTCTCAGAGGCGACAATCTGAGGGTTTTCTGCTTTTTGACTCGATATAATATAATATGTAGGTATATTATACAATATCGCGTTAAGACACAATATAAGAGATACAAGCTACAAGGTGTGCGCAAAGGTGGTGTCGATGGTGCTCTCCAAATAAACAAAACAGTTTGGGCAATTCATACGAAGACCAAGAACGACCTTCAAAACTTGCCTTTGAATGCCTTCCACTACATCAAAGAAAACCCAACAGCAAAGTCTCGATTTATCCAACAAGCGAACGGTCCGCTTGTCTTCAATTATATTACGACGCTCTCATGTAATAAATCATTAGGTTTTTTTAGAATGAACACTGTTGCATCGCTGATTGGCTTTACTACCGACCTCCCATTGTGTAACATCATCGTTGTGATCTGTGAACATTTTTTTAACTATTCTCAATAATCGAATCAGGTAATTACTTGTCATTTAACAATCAAATAAACATGGGAGACCTGCTAATCAGAAAACAATTGCTTTGTCATGGGATGTCATTATTAGTCCAGTCAATCTAGACCAAAAACTCTGACCGGACGGACGGTCGGATTTTTTTTTTTTTTTTTTTTAATTTGATTTTCATTAATTAGTCATTAATTAATTTGAATCTATGTATCTTGAAACGTAAACAAACAAATTTTGAGGGGGTTTAGAAAATAATTTTCTTTGGTCGATCCCAATGCTTCATTATCATAGAAAATGAACCAAAATAAAGTCCCTCAAGGTCCTGGGGCCCCGGAGTGGTGAGAGGTGAAAGGTTCCATTTTTCAGTTTTTCGCTTATAAACCGTGCATTGCAGTGAAAAAGTTCTTCAGTACCTGCCAAACAAAAGCTTTATTCAATTTGCTAAAAGTTTGGTTTTATAAAATACATTTGAAATTAATTTATAAAATATATTTGTAAATAAAGTTTTAAAACATTTTATAATTAATTTTTTAAATAGAACATTTTTATGAAAAACTAGGCCGCGTTCGTGCTACCCGCTCCTGACGATTTCCCCCTAAAATGAGCTAGTGGGGATCTAGAATACAAACCTACCTATTCGAAAAAACCATTTTTTTTTTTTTTTTTTAAACATTACCACCTTTTCAGAACCGGTAGCTCGAAAACGGTCCAGTTTTTCATGAGAATGTATGAAACCAAACGTTTAGCAAATTGAATACCTAAGCTTTCATTTAGAAGGTACTGAAGAGCCTTTTCGCTGCAACGAACCATTTTCGAAACACTGAAAAATGGAACTCAACTAATTCCAGATTTATTCGATTCTGTATTGGATGGTGGTGGATTAAATCTTAAAATCTAAAAATCTTAAAATCTAAAAATTTAAAATCTTAAATTTTAATAAATCCACGTTTTACTAAATTTTAGTTAGTTCTGGATTGAGTAAAACGTGGATTTATTAAAATTGTGTTAAATTGTGTACCTAATCCTGGATTTAGTAAATCCTAAATTTAGTAAATCCAGGATTTAGTAAAACTTGGATTTAGTCGATCCCAGATTATTTGATCGTGGATTTAGTTACTTAATTCTGGATTTATTTAAACGTGGATATAATAAATTAAATAATCACTTTGATATTAAAATTTATTTTAATATAAAAATAAATATGTTATTTATCCACGATCAAATAAATCCACGATCAAATAATCTGGGATCGACTAAATCCAAGTTTTACTAAATCCTGGATTTACTAAATTTAGGATTTACTAAATCCAGGATTAGGTTCTGGATTGAGTAAAACGTGGATTTATTAAAATTTAAGATTTTGATGCTTTTTGAGAACCTCCTGAATCACATAATAATATCATAAGCAACTTCTCGCTGACGTTTTTTGCACACCTGCTCATCGAATTTGAACTTGATACTATCACTATTAGGTAGGTACTCGTTGCATAAACCCAAAAACTCTTCATATACACAGCATTACTAGGAAACTGTTTGTAATAATTATTTTTTCCTTCATAATTCTCATTACCATCAAAAATGTATTATATTGCAATTTTATTAAGTTTCATTGATTCGTTCGTGGAGCACAAACTGTACGGCCAACATACAAAACAGGTCTGTAACCACCACCACCTTTATATGATCCATTTAACAGGTTCGCCATATTGGAATTAATTCTTCCTTTGAAGTGCTCCCTGTGGCGTCTATAAAACGTACGTTCAATTTCTTCATTTATTTCTATGTTTAGTACAAACTGTGGTACCGTAATCTTTCTATCGCTGTATTTTCCGTGTCAATTAACTACTTAGGGACATACCGAGTCTTGCTGTTTTCCGGCTGGTTGGTTTATATCTGATACCGCTCATTTCTAACCTCCACCTCAGCCAGTTCCCCACGTGGTTTTCTTGTTTTTGTCTCATTTACTCAACACGATTCATGCAATATAAATGTATGAAGTTAATTAGAGCAGTTCTTTGAAAATTACGAAGTATGTTCATGTGGGTTCATTCCCCACATGTACCTTCGTTGCATAGCCGCCCGACTTGAGTGTGCACTTCTATCGGTACACTTTCCTTCTTCCCGTACGTTTCAAACTATCTAATAGGTGTAATGAAGGTATTGAGATGTGCAAGTATGCCGAGAAACTGAGAATCGAATCATGTACACCTCATCTTTGTCGCGTTAAGCTACCCAGAATCGTTGAATTCCGCACGTGGATAAATGTACTGCATGGAAAACTAGGCAATTGCATTCACGATTCTGTAGTAGGTAGGATGTACCCCAGTCATTTTACTGTGCGATTAGTAAGTGCACGTGTTGGTTCGAGTAGTAACTCATCATAATTCATCGTAATGTGGTCTATAGAAGTAGCAGGATTACGTGAAAAGGTGGGTTTTAGATGCCAGAAAATGAGTTGAGTATCAGCACTATCCACCGCTGGGCCATTTCAGTCGTATTGCAAATAGCGTGAAGTTGAGAGCCCCTTCAAGGAACTTCTAGTATATTCATTATTTTCCTAAAACACGATTGATTGTTTGAACTGGCTCGGGAATAGACCCATGCGACCAATTACTAGTCGATCATCACACGATACCAGAAATCCCGATCTGTGGGCTTATACCCACATTAAACATGTGAAGGTCCCTTGTAATAATAATTGCAAGAGATTTAATTCAAGGTTGGGGCGATTCTTTATTATTGAGGCATTTGCAGTCGACTGCTTTTCTTATTCTGAATTATAAAAAGAACGTGATCGCTAATGATGTTTGAAACTACGTCATCATTTGTAGCTTTGTGGTGCAAGTTGTCTGTCTATGTGCTTGTAAATTGCCTACGAAATCCCGATTGAGATGCTGAAGCAGAATATTTGAAATACCTACATTTTTCATGTCTCAAGTATCTTTTCACTACGAATTATTATTCATTCACCTTTGGGTTATTTTCCAGGTTTTTCATTGCCTTATATAAACGTTAACGATGTCGGGAGGTTTGGAACTGTTGAGTTTGAAAGAAGATGATGTCACCAAGATGTTGGCGGCCACCACCCACATGGGTAGCGAGAACGTAGACTACCAGATGGAGCAGTATGTCTACAAACGTCGTGCTGACGGTTCGTGTTGTTTCATAACTTTACTTCCTCCCTGGAAAAGTATTAATACCTAATGATAATAATTATCACAATTATTGTGATGAGTGGGACTCGATGAGCTCATACCGCACCCCGACATTAAAAGTGTTACTTAAACAACCGAAAGCAAAGTCAAAAAACCGAAATCAGTTACACCATAATGATCATTACGTCCATGCGCATCTACTTGGGATAGCCATTCAACTGGTTGTAGGGAATTGACTATTTAGAAACAGATAGACTTGGAATTGATTATTCTGCCAAAAAGGTCTAATTTGGTCAATATGTCCCTTTTCTAGTAAATTGCATTTTAATTATCTATGAAAAACCACGCTTCCATGTCAGTAAAAACTAGATAATGTTACAAAACAACAAAAACTGCTTTAACAGCAAGAAAAACAAAGGGGAAGGGTTAACCGTTAAATCCCTCCCACCACCTGTAAAACAGTGGCATTTTGGATGGCAATCACTCTTGAAATTTTCCAGATCAGCCTTAATCTAATTAATTTAAAGAACCAGAGACTTGAACACAATATAATATATTGTGTTCAAGTCTCAAGTTTATATTATAAACTTATGCCTCAATTTAAAAATAATGAACCAAAAACGAACTTCAGTGTCCAACGTATGTAGTAATTCATTATCAACCGTAAAAGAGATAACCTAGTATTTTTGACAGAACTTCTGAAAATTCATCTCCGAAATTAGATTTTGAATGAGGGCATTGGGTCATAACCTAACTTTTTTTTACCAATTTAATTATTTCTATCGTATAAGAAGGAATCGCTGACAACTGAATTTGTACCTAACTCCTGCATGCACTTCAGTAACGTAGGTATCTAGGAAAAAATATTTTTTAATATATCTCAATATTTCAGGGGGTGTTCCCTCCCCCCGGCTACATCATCGTTGTACATGGTCCAATCAATATTTTAGAGCGATCTTGTTTTTTGTTGGTAATAATAACTCGATTATTACCTATAATCAATCACCTATACTCATCCTCGTTGAATTCAAATGCCATTTTTTTCCATTACAGGAGTTCGTATCATCAACATCCGTCACACCTGGGAGAAACTCCTGTTGGCAGCTCGGGCCATCGCCGCCATCGAGCACCCAGGCGAGGTCTTCGTCATTTCCTCCAAACCCTTCGGTCAACGAGCTGTTCTCAAGTTCGCTGCTCACACTGGCGCCACTCCCATCGCCGGCAGGTTCACCCCTGGTGCTTTCACCAATCAGATCCAGGTGGGGACCCTGAGTGGCTTTTTGATTGAACAAATTGAAGCTGGATGAATTTGAAGCTTTTCATTGTAATTTCTTTGATTTCTTACGCGATTCAATTTGTTTCTAGGCTGCTTTCCGCGAGCCCCGCCTTCTGGTTGTGTCTGACCCACAGAACGACCACCAGCCCATCACTGAGGCTTCCTACGTCAACATTCCCGTCATTGCTTTCTGTAACACTGACTCTCCCCTGAAATACGTGGACATCGCCATTCCATGCAACAACAAGGTACTTTATCTATGACTAATAATTTTTCTCTGAGCTAATCCAATGGATATTACAGGCGGACATTCTGATTTGTCTCATCTGTAATTTGTGCTGCCTCCCGACATTTTCAGGCCCATCATTCGATCGGTCTCATGTGGTGGCTCCTCGCCCGCGAAGTTCTTCGTCTGAAGGGAGTCATCAAGAGGGACACCAAGTGGGATGTCGTCGTTGATTTGTTCTTCTACAGGGATCCGGAAGAAGTAAGTTGTGGATATTTGATGGACATTCAAGTCTTATGTATTTCTATTCTTCCTTTCTGTTATTCCCTAATGAATCCGAGAAGCACCTGCTAGAGCATTCCCAAAGCTAGACCTTTCTCTAGAGGCTTTTCTTTGAGTGATACTAACGTGACCTCGTGGGATTAGCAACAGTAGGCTGACCTAGAAATTTGATATAAACATCAAGTTGTCTTTCCAACCGATTCTCAATTTGTACGTTTCGTTTCAGGCTGAGAAAGAAGAGCAGCAGAAGGAAGTTGCTCCACCACCAGTGAAAGCCGTCGAAACCGAGTACGTCGCACCGGCTGACACCTGGACGGAAGCCATCGAGCCTCCTCACAGAGGCAACTGGGGCGAAGAGGCGCCTGCTGTTGCTCCTCCTGTTGCT
Source organism: Stenodema calcarata (assembly GCA_963920205.1). Taxonomy (NCBI): domain Eukaryota; kingdom Metazoa; phylum Arthropoda; class Insecta; order Hemiptera; family Miridae; genus Stenodema; species Stenodema calcarata. Next base: position 17,413,859 of record OY986059.1, read on the forward strand.
GCTCCAGTGGCTGGTGCTACTGAAGACTGGGCGAGCCAGACTGCTGTAAGTGTATCGATTTGTTCATTCGCAGTGGCTTTAGCTGAATGCAAGCTTTCCTCTATTCGTTATTAGGAACCAACTTCCTCTGTCCATTCCTCTAGTGGATTAACAAGATTTGTTCTTGAAAACTCGTAAATGAGTTAGGTGAATCATTGATTTCGTTTACACAAAAGAAACAAGAAATCAACTTGGTATGAAAAATGGGGTTTCAATCAGCTATCATAACCGACAAATTAATAGTGTAGTACCTGAAGGAGGCTGAAATGTATAACCAATTCACCAACATACAGCCCAGTCAAGAAAGACATCAAACTTCGAACTGCTGGACTGAATTTAATGTTTCTGGGGTTCATCGACGAGTTAACGCTCTTTAAGAAAGTAAAGCATAATACTATGATAATATCGCCTCTTGGCGAAAAAGTTATTCGCTCCTTTTGTAAAGTATATAAAATTTCCTACAAGTTCAGTGGCAAGTAGAATTGTGTACACCAAGTAGAACCAAGAACACGTCATTTTTTCCAAAAAGTTCCAATTTCATGTTACGGTCATTTTCCTAGTCTAGTACTGGCCAAACTGCCTTTTTTATCTACATTGACTGGGCTAATAGGGTTTCTTCAGTTCTAACGATCAGGTGGAACCTCGGTAAAACTTTAATTTTTATGTTTGCTTTTCAGGATGCTGGTGAGTGGAAGTCTGCTGCCGCTGCTTCCGATGGATGGGACGCGTGATAGTTTTATGTCATGATTGGCGAATAAAAGTGTGTCGACTTAATGGGTACTTGTTCATCTTCTTCCTTCTGACATTGTGGCTCCAGTCTAATACCATCAGTTTAAAAACTAAATTTCTCTTGATGGTTCACGTTTTTCAAGTTGCACAGCCTTCTAAAATCAAAGAAGTCGTGAAAAAGTTGTAGTTTGCAGGGTCGTCGACTTGAATTGTAGGAATTTGTAATTTGGCAAACCTTCAGATCGCCCAGAAGCCTCTCGTAACCTTCAATCGTCAGTTGGGGTTCAGAATGGAAAATTTTGACTTCAACAGATTTTGTTTACTTTCCTTGCCCAAGGTTGATATCGAGGGTCTCACGGCAACACCCCACATCGTCACTTTTGGCCAAAATGAGTTACCTTAGGTAACTCATTTTGGCCAAAAGGTAACCTACCTATGCATTCCATTCCAAGCGTCTTCTCCCGGCGGATCGATCTAAGTATACGTTAGGTAACACTAAATCTCACGATTTATTTTACGGAATTACTCAGTAAACATAGTCAGTGGTAGATGGTTTTTGGCTCTGCTGAAAAGTCGCCAAAATGACATTGTGGGAGTTGCCGTGAGGCCCTCGGTATGTGAGTATTGTCATTTCTTTGTTGGGTCTACACCCATCAGATACAAAATATCAGATGTCAGATTCTAAACATTCAGGTGTACGTAACCCTTTGAGAAGATTTTGATTTCTAGGATCAGTTTCTATTCGCAAACGAGCAGCTTTCAAGGTCCTTGAGGATTAACTAACGAAAATAGGGTTATACCGTTGTTTTGCACATTTTTTATAATTATGCAAAAACGAATTACTTTTTATTAACTCGTGAAATTACTCCGATTCGATATAAGTTGGAAACAGGTTGTACTTCACAACCCAAATGGTAATGAGTGATAACCCTGATCAACATTTTGATTGTTCTCCGGCTCTGGAACCATTGTTTGTGAGGCAATACGTCACTTGTGGGATGGAGACAGTTCCTCTGTTTTACTCCTATGGGAGCAGGTTAATGAAAGGATAGAAAGAAGAACTTTTCTTACTTTAATGTGATGTTGAATTTAACAAATTATTTTGTTGCACATTAGTTCATTGTACTTTATTATGCTTCGAAGTTGAAGGGACGCATCGTTGGTTTGTGATCGGGATATCTGACTGCATGCAGCGTTCTTGAGTTTTGAAATCTGATAGTGTTGTTCGGGAGACCATACAGCACTCACTTCAATTTAGATCAGATTTGCTTCAATATACTCATGATTTCTTGTGGTTCTCTGTAAATGTAAAGATTGAACAATGGAATATTAGAAGGTAAATTATAGTAAGTATGATTTATTGAGGTATGTGAAAGTTTGGTTATCGAAGGATTAAAAACTGCTTCAGGCAGGGTTTTTTCACCCAACAACTACACTGAATTTTGGTCATTCAAATTGGATTTCGACAAAATTTTGGATTTCAATATGGAAGGTCATTTATGTCTGTATAATGAACCATTTATGTTCCTTTTTTTCACTAATGGGGCCGCCCATATGGTGTTCTCACGTCCCCTCCACCATGCAAACGTTCCATTCCGTTCTTCCATAGCTAAGAATGCTACACGTGCAAGGAGTCATCAGTTTATCGTATAACCTGCGTTTCAAACGAACGTTGGCTGGTGAGGACGTCACCATATTTGTTCAGAAGTTCCAAAATGAGACCGTTCGTCCACCCAAAGCCTGCTTGATCTTGGTATTCACCCCCTTGCCCTGGCTCTCCAAGGTCCAAAGCATTGTACTGGAAAAAAATAGTACGCTCAGGGTTACACAGTCCGAACATTGCTCCAGTTGTACTAAAAGGTAGGTATCAAATTAGGACGCTCTGTGTACTTCAGATAGATGATTAATATTCAAAAAACAGTTTGCTGTGAAGCTACCTTTTCAAACATCTTTCCATACTTGACGTATCCATGGTAGTTGCTTTTGACCCACTGATCAGCCAGATGGAAAGCTGTTTCTTGAGCTCTATAGGTTCCCACGTTGTCTAGCCCTTGGATAACGATACTTTGAAGTGGAGGCCATGCATTAGAATAGTCCCACTGTTGAGCCGATGGAACAAGTGAAGTGGGTGATCCACCTGTAAAGTTTTGCGCTCTAAAGTGATTTTTACTTTATCTGCTGTCAAATAATATTTTACATTAAATGTAAAATAAGTTACAAATCGACAGCCACAGTGCAAAAGCCTGTATGTACAAAAATAAAAAATGTTGAGGAAACGACAAAAACTGTTTTCTAACAGTAACTGTAACCATGTAACAGGTTACTTCAAACATCCATTGAGGAGAAATGAAGCGCTGTAGCTCAATTCTGTTCCTATTAGCATGTGCACAAGGCCCAAATTTATCAGTGAAGCTCAAAACCTTATTTTTGGAAAAAATAGTACTTACAGGCTTTTGCACTGTGGCTGTCGAAATTTTGTAACTCAGGTATTTATAAAAGTGCCTTTCAAAGGAGCATTCCATATATGAATGGGTTAGGTAGGCTTTAGGAATTATACTAGTGCACTAGTATGCACGCTGTTTTCTCCTTAGGTGTTGCTTTTCCCATACAACTACTTGATATCACTTCAAAATGGTAATCGGGTGAATATCTTACGGCTAACAAAAAATGTAATAATATTATGCATCTTACCTATGTATTTATATAAATTTATCTTCGTTAGATACTTGAGTATATTTTCAGTCAAGTTTTTAGAGTCGAAGGAGTGTGATTCTGTCCACAGTGGTGCAAAATTGGACATATAAAAATAACTCCTGGGTTTCTGATTTAAGTTGTCATAGTCGTACCAAATGCCATCTTTCTCGTTCCATAATACCTGTTGGAATAAATTTGTTAGAAACCTTGACAGTGTGTTTGTAGGGTTATGTTTATATGCGCAACAGCAAAAACACACGCCAGCTCTTCACAGGGGCGATAGTCTTTTCATCATATTTTCAATACTTTTCATACTCAATGTAAATATTGAGTGCTCACTTCATTCATAGCTTTCAACAACGACGTTTGTAGATCACTGAAATATTCAGCTCGACTGTGCGGACCCAGTTCGCGATACCATTCAGCCAATAGTTTGAAGTTTTTGTGTAAAAATGCGTTCAAGTCTACTGGTATTATATCTTGAAGATCCGTGTCTGTTAAATTGCCTGTCAAAAGAAAACGAAGTTAGTGGTTCAACTTGGTTCCTTGTAGCCTCAACGTTGAAAATCTGCTTGGGATTCACAGCGCATCACCATTGTTCCCTTTGTTCTTGATGAACCATCTCGATGAGAAGTCCCACCCTGATTCTGCTCCAGATTTCATGGCTAAGTAAAATCTACTCCTCTGTTCGGTTGTCATTCCTTGGGCGTTCTCATAGTCTTCTCTGCAAAAGGGAGAGCTAATTAATTAGTTCGCTTCACCACTATGCACCAGGCACCAACAGTTCATGAACTTTTCTTGGCGTGGACAAGGATTGAGTTTGAGACTTTTAACAAGTATGCAAGTATACGACTGGTCGTTAGTTGTATTTGAGATGTGCTAACTTTTGATAGGCGTTTAATCCTTTGCTCATATATACGACTTACGTGTATGATTCAGGTCGGGGTCCTGCTGAGACAGCAAAATACCGGTACATTTCATACGTTTTCTTTCCTTTTTTTACTGTCACCTTGCGATTAGATATGAAATATTCCATTTCTCGATCAAGTAGCTAGAACACAAGAAATAAATGTGATAGCCTGCGGCAAAGATATAGATATTGTCATTTACATTGTCCTACGGATTGTTAAGCAGGAGGACGTAGAAAGAACTTCCCTACTTATTCCAAAAACTCTTCCAGCATTCAGAGGGACGATGAAAGTCCAACAAGTTATTTTTCAAGCTTCTTCTCCAGGCTTTCTAACTGTGAAATAGCTAAGTTGTGTATACTGTATAGAGTGTGAAAAATTCAAGATTGTTACTCATTTCACAGCTACGGATGAACAAGTACTGGAAGCGATAGGAGAGGAACAGGCGATAGAGCCTCTTGAATTGACTTGTGGCCCTGCTAAATTGACGGACCCAGAGATTAATTAGCTTCTCCGTGTTCAGATGATCAGTCACGAGTACCACAGCAAGCCTCAAACCCTCGAAGGCCTGAAGCTGGAACATTCTCATTGCAGAGACAACAATGATGTGTTCTTTGTCGAACAAGCACTGGGTCACAAATTTGATGAGTATCTATCCACCTACCACTTTAATGGGGGTTATTGTTTTTTCGACTTTATAACTTTAAATTCCGGACAAACTAGCAATATCTATGATTTGAAGTAGCAATATCTATGTATCTATGATGTTTTTTTTAAAGGGGTTAACGAAGGCTTTTTATATGAACATTATAAAAAATATTGCAAGTTAAAAAAAAACTTAATTTTTATCTGAACAAAAAATGCAAAAGTGACGCCAACATAGAGAATCATCCATTTGCCAAGATTCGTAGAGTGAAGTTTTATTAGTTCGAGTTCAAACATTGGTACGTGGAGGATCACAATCCTTATGAACTCACTGAACCTAGTTCATGAACAGGATTCGGACCGCTTTGGGGGTACTAGCTGTGGCTGGAACTGACCAGGACTTATGCCTCATGCCCCTGCTCCCTCATCTCATTTGCGTGGGTATTCGGTTGTGAGCTGATTTACCAGACTCTTTAATATCACAATTGATCACAGCTTCAAAATAACGCCCCTCTTTCTCAGCATTAGGGTTAAAGGGCTTGTACAATTAACTTGCTGTTAACTTACTGCACTGCTTATAGAATAGAACCACAACAGACGCTGCTCATTCTTTTCTGCGTCCTAAATGTCACTCCAAACTAAAGCCCTGTCAAATCTGGTACATCTTGGCTAACTTGTCCAGGGCTCAAGGCGACTCTATTGGCGTGAAAAGTAGTCCTGCAATTCTTATTAAATTACGAATCAGAAGTCGAACCAACCAGTTAACAAAGAGTTACTTACTACTATGGTATTCTTGATCAAAGCTTTGTCTCCAGTATGTTTTACATAAGCATCAACCATATGAGTCAGAAGAGGAGGTTGGCTCCGCTGAATGTAGTAAACGCGGCTTCCATTAGGGATGTGCCCTAAACTCTCGATCAAGCTCAAAAAGTTTTCGATAATTCCTGAGGAAAATAGTATTAATTCCAAATGAAAATTGCATGGAAACGACCCTAATAATTTTTAAATTAATAAATTGTTCTGACGTACCTATGACAGTGTCAGTCATTCCTGACACTAGCAGCCCTTTGATGACCCAGTAAGTGTCCCAGTAGTACATTTCACGGAATCTTCCTCCAGGAATTATGAATCTAAAAATAGAATCAGCGTTGAGGTAGCTCTGAACAATCCAGTACATACTTGTGCAGTTTGTAATAATAATTATTAACCTCACCCATTGGGAACATAAATAAGAGAAGTCATGTTAGCGTCTTCTTTCACTTGAATGTCCATTTTGCGGCCCAAAACTCGCCACAATTTATTCAACTGGGAAGCCCACTCTCTGTAATCGGGGTCTTTTATTTTACTCAGAAAAGAAGGGTTTGCGGTCCAATCAGGCGGATTCCATGACTGAAATGCGAGATACAGTCGTGATATCGGAACAGTGACAGAGTGGGACACATGGACCATCCTCCTTATGGAAATGATCCACCACAATGAATAACATCCACTTACCACCAGTTCTTCGCATCTCGTCCCGTTTTTGGTGTCGACGTCTTCAACTTCTTGACAGTCAATGAAATACTCGTCCACGAATTCCAACAGTGTTTTTTCCGGAATGTCTCCCGAGTATTTCTTCTTCAATTCCTCAAATTTACTCAGAATCTTAAAGAGAAAAGAAAGGAAACGTTTTTGACGTCATCTTGATACTCTTCTGGAGGGAACGGCAACCTTGCCCTCGATAGAAACGCTGAAGACAGCTAAGATCAAGTCCCCCCCCCCCCCCTACCGTCACCATTTAAAAATCGAACTTTTTTGGGTACCTACATAAAATAATTGTTGAAGAGCAAAATAATGAAGAAAATGGCAATTTATTCCTTCGAAAGTGAGTCTGCTGAGGGCTGCAAAGGAATCTGTTGTTGACGGAAAAGTCCTGAATCCTAAAAATCAATATTTTTTAGAGATTTTGCATTTATTTTATAAAACACATTTTGCACGCCTACTCAGCCTTAGTGTGGACCTATTGAGCAACGCCTTGAAATTTGGGAGATGTCGCCATCTTGAAACTTTAGATATCCTGTTTGTGGCCATTCGCTTCAAAGTTGGCTGCTACGCCTAGACAACAACTATAATATTGAATAGATTTTAATTTAGAGGTTTAAAAGACCAGAGGGTTGTACGACCAGCCAAGAGGGCTCAAAGGTAGAACCTTCAAAATATCGTCTGCGTGACTCCATGGACTGGGGTCATCGAGTCATGTCAATAGAAAGAAGGTAATTCCCGATATTTGATGGTATGTACAAGTGATCTAGCTACTTAGGGACCTGTGGATTCGCAGAAGGGTCTTCAATAATAAACCGGTACATTTCCAGCATTTTTAAAGTTCAAGTTTTGGTTTATCTTGTAAATTTCATATGAGCAGGACCCCCTCTAACAGTACAAATCCCCTGTATCTACTGTCACCAGTACCAATATTATGTTATTACCACGTCTTCGGTCGTTGTCATCTTCAAGTCAACGAAGTATTTGGCATCATCGTACAACTTCTTGGTTTGAACCAGGTGAAGCAAATCTCCTTGGCAATAAATCTCGCTGCAATGACATATTACCAACTTTACATAGCACATAAGTAGTTACATTGGCTCTGTTAGTTACATTGGATTAGGATTGTACTTCAGATTTCTCCTTAGAATGTGGGAATCGTGCAAGTTTCATACATTGGATTGGGATTTGACTTCGGATTTCCTCTTGGGATTTCTCCTTAGAATGTGGGAATCATGCAAGTTTCATACATTGGATTGGGATTGGACTTCGGATATCCTCTTGGGATTTCTCCTTAGAATGTGGGAATCATGCAAGCTCCATACTGTGCAACTTGCATGATTCCAACTTTGGTTTAGGGTGAAATAAGGTTGAATTATTCGTTGAAACCTGAAGCCAGCGAACGCTTTCATTTCTGGCCCAATTAGTCGGCAGGTACTTCCACAAATGGAAGACAAAATGTAAAAATTACAAGTGGGTAGTGAGAAATGGTGGATAAAATCCAGTCATGCAGCATGGCTATAAGAGCGAATTTTCGAAGAAATGACGGGTTTTATGTCAAATGTTTATGCTCCATTTTACTGGTTTTTAACAAATTTTCCTTGAAATCTCTTAGAATTTTCCTTGTATCTCCTTCTTTTGCCGAGTAACCCCTCATTTTAAAGGTTATTTAACGCTAAACACGAAGGTGAAGTCAGAATTGCGATATCTCATCCCGTTATCAGATTAGAGCAGATAAACCGTGAGGAATCTCAAGTAACAACCACGTTGCTTTACCTTCAAAGTGCTCCAGTTTGAGAACGGAATAAGATATTGCAATTCTGACTTAACCATCGTGTTCGGTGTTGAAAAATCTTTAAAATGAGGTGTCGCTTGTCGACTGTTTCATTTTGGGAATTTTTTGGTAACACCCCCCCCCCCCCCCACAAAAAAAACACCCCAAAAGTTTTAAAATTTAAAAAAATTTTAATTTTCTTTCCAAAGGTATCCTCGGGTTTGACAATACTTTGGAAAATAAGGAGTTATGTCCGTTTTCGTGACGTATGGTCGAAAACACGAAAAAAAAGTTTTAAGTGAAAAATCTCGGGTTTTAAGTGGAGTAAAAAATATGAGGCCTCGGTAGGGCATTTTTAGTCACAAATTAGTTGTAGAATTCACCCCCGGTGAAATGACCACCCTTAAGTGGGATTTTGGTAAGAGGACCACCCTTAAGTGGGATTTTGGTAAGAGGACCACCCTTAAGTGTATGATTTTTTCTTTCTTTTGGCAATTGATTCCAAATGGTCTGAAACGGATTTTGGTATACAATTTTTTTTCGGAAATTCGAGTTTTAAAAATTTTAGCCGGAGAACAATTTTGGAGCTTTGAAAATTCGCTAGCATTCTATCAATGCACCATAGGGAGAGGTTGATTGATTGATTAAGATTTTTATTTAACCACCAGGGGTAGGATAGGGCTAAGTGGCCCTCTCTTACTCCTCCCCTGGCTACATTAGAGGGAGAGAAAGGCAGTGAGAATAATTAGGCTTCATGAGATTGTACACGAATATCACCACAGAATAAGTATGCAGAACATTTCCTTACCTTTCACATGACGCTGGTAACTTCGGCGAATTCGTCGGCAAGCTCCAAGCCAAAGCGAAAACCCCCGGCACAACAAGGATCGTGAGAACCATAGAACTTGCTGGGTTCTATCAGTAAGTACAAATTTTTTTTATTTTTTTGCCTGAAAAATCGGCATAAAACTGACCTTTCCGTGGCCCGTCCACTACCTCCAGAAGTGTTTATCGCTCTACCCACGTTTATCCTACTGTTTATCTGACTCTCGGACCGCAGATAAGACGCCGAGTGTTTCGAGGTTCTCGCGAAATTTGATGAGAATCCACGGTCAATGGGTTTCTCGTTGTAACGCTTGACATCTGGGTTGTCTAGAGAGGGAAAAAAGTTTTACCCAATTATTTCGTACAGTGGGATTCACAGGGGTATTGTGTACAGAACAGAATGATTGTGAGCTCAGAGACCTCCAAAGCGTTTTGGTATTTTCCTGTAAAATTTGACAATTGTGAGTTGTCTACTCTTCATTTGAAGCCAAATATTAACTATTTGAAATATTTTATTGAAACGATACTTGGAACAAACCGGTAAGTACGTTTGGGCACAAAAACCAAACGGGGGTGAAGTGGCAACAAGGCTGAATTGTTCACACTCAAATAGGGCTGGTCAACATGGCCTCACTCCAATAGTACAGAATAACATGGCCTAACTGAGATAGGGCTGGGCAACATGGCCTACCTCAAATAGTACAGAATAACATGGGCTAACTGAGATAGGGCTGGTCAAAATGGCCTACCTCAAATAGTACAGAATAACATGGCCTACCTGAGATGTTTGGGCATACTGAGGTTTTTTATTCAGCACCCAGCACCTATATTGGCACCCAGAAGTGTCAATAGTTGCAAACATTCACGTATGTGTTTGCAACATTTAAAAATAAACAGTTTTTGTGCCTCTTGCAAAATTTAAAAAAAAAAAAACTTAGGTCATGTTGTACAGCACCATTTGAGGTAGGCCATGTTGCCCAGCACTATCTTAGTTAGGCCATGTTATTCTGTACTATTGGAGTTAGGTCATGTTGTTCAGCCCTATCTCAGTTAGGCCATGTTATTCTGTACTATTGGAGTTAGGTCATGTTGTTCAGCCCTATCTCAGTTAGGCCATGTTATTCTGTACTATTGGAGTTAGCCCATGTTGACCAGCCCTATCTCAGGTAGGCCATGTTATTCTGTACTATTTGAGGTAGGCCATGTTGCCCAGCACTATCTCAGTTAGCCCATGTTATTCTGTACTATTGGAGTTAGGTCATGTTGTTCAGCCCTATCTTAGTTAGGCCATGTTATTCTGTACTATTGGAGTTAGGGCATGTTGTTCAGCCCTATCTCAGTTAGGCCATGTTATTCTGTACTTTTCGAGTTAGCCCATGTTGCCCAGCACTATCTTAGTTAGGCCATGTTATTCTGTACTATTTGAGTTAGCCCATGTTGACCAGCCCTATCTCAGGTAGGCCATGTTGCCCAGCCCTATCTCAGTTAGGTCATGTTGTTCAGCCCTATCTCAGTTAGGCCATGTTATTCTGTACTTTTCGAGTTAGCCCATGTTGTTCAGCCCTATCTTAGTTAGGCCATGTTATTCTTTACTTTTCGAGTTAGCCCATGTTGCCCAGCACTATCTTAGTTAGGCCATGTTATTCTTTACTATTGGAGTTAGGTCATGTTGTTCAGCCCTATCTCAATTAGGCCATGTTATTCTGTACTATTGGAGTTAGGTCATGTTGTTCAGCCCTATCTCAGTTAGGCCATGTTATTCTGTACTATTTGAGTTAGCCCATGTTGACCAGCCCTATCTTAGTTAGGCCATGTTATTCTGTACTATTGGAGTTAGGTCATGTTGTTCAGCCCTATCTCAGTTAGGCCATGTTATTCTGTACTATTGGAGTGAGGCCATGTTGACCAGCCCTACCTCAGGTAGGCCATGTTATCTGTACTATTGGAGTGAGGCCATGTTGTTCAGCCCTATCTCAGTTAGGCCATGTTATTCTGTACTATTGGAGTTAGGTCATGTTGTTCAGCCCTATCTCAGTTAGGCCATGTTATTCTGTCCTATTTGAGTTAGCCCATGTTGACCAGCCCTATCTTAGTTAGGCCATGTTATTCTGTACTATTGGAGTTAGCCCATGTTGACCAGCCCTATCTCAGGTAGGCCATGTTGCCCAGCCCTATCTCAGTTAGGGCATGTTGTTCAGCCCTATCTCAGTTAGGCCATGTTATTCTGTACTTTTCGAGTTAGCCCATGTTGCCCAGCACTATCTTAGTTAGGCCATGTTATTCTTTACTATTGGAGTTAGGTCATGTTGTTCAGCCCTATCTCAATTAGGCCATGTTATTCTGTACTATTGGAGTGAGGCCATGTTGACCAGCCCTATCTCAGTTAGGCCATGTTATTCTGTACTATTTTAGTTAGGCCTTGTTGACCAGCCCTATCTCAGGTAGGCCCCATTTGAGGCCTTGTTAAATGTCTGTCTGAAAATCACCGAATTGAAAACCAGGCTTCGTGTGAAGCTCCTTTAGAAGAGAAGTCTAAAAATGTTTTGCTCTAACAAAATACTCAATATAATACTTGATTATTATCAGTAGTACTTCTTTTTTTTAAATAATGTAAACTTTATCGTTATAGTACTTGAACTCGATAATGGATGTTGTGAAACGCTCATCGAATCCACAAATTGGAAATCAAGTGCTTCACAGTTCTCGAGCTGATTTACTGTGAAACCTGACCCTAACTGATCGTATGATTAGTTACTGAAACTTACATATTCGTAGCTGATATGCAAGTTTTATTGCAAAGTTGACAAAGTAGATTATAATAGTCCCTACGTTTCCATATATGCAACGATACTTTGATGCAGTGATTGTAGTTATCAACGTAATGAAAACAAACTTACCGTAGTACGATCGCAGACGCACGAGTCAACGTCAACCGCCCAACCATGTTGCCCTGTTTAAGATACCGGTTTCCTGCCCTGAATGCCCGGACGGATGTTGTCAAGGGAAGATGAAATCAGGAGGAGAAAATACTGGGCGACTGAGCTCGTTTGGTTATCAAGACGTTAAACTACGAGTATTTAGTCACCAGAAGAAATCGAGATCTTAAATACTTATCTCTTTTGCACAAAATCACCCTATCGACCACAACCCGTTACTATTCTTTCGATATATTAAATCCAATTGTAATTTTGCCAACACGCACTCCTCATGGTATTTATACAATTCAAAAATTTTCATTTTGAGCAATAATTTATCGAATAGTGAAACTCCATACCTACTGGGAACGTTGCTATAAATGACCGATTCTGTTATTTTGAAAAGAGTACCATTTACAATTTTCGAAAGAGTAACCTTTTGCAAATCATTTTAATGAGGTACCCAAGTATTTTATGAGATCACATCTTTCTTGATTATCGTCCCATATTAACATACAGCCCACCCACAGGCTTTACTTACTGTAGGCTTCAAAATGCACCAATTTGGTAGATTCAAATAAGGCCCCTAATTTAATCGTGCGAAAGAACGTGTGACGAAATTGAGTTTCTCGAACAATTAGCGGGTTTCGGCCGTGGATATCTCGGAAACTACGCGCGATAGCGGAAAAACTGAATAGTCAATCTTGTAGTGAATTTCATCAGCTTAAATTTTCTACAGAACGCTCTTATCGCCAGGACTTACGATTTCCGAGATATAAGCGGAAAACCGGAAAATGGGGCCTTTGAGCTCTACCCCTCCCACGCGCGTTCGTCCCAAAGTCTTGTGCTATTCAGCCGATTGATGAGTTACTTGGTTTTTTTGTGGTGGGAGTCTAAATGGAGGTGTACCTACTACTTACTATACATTAAGAACAAACGCTCAATTTATAACAGTAAAACTTAAATTTAAAAAAAAAATCTATTTTTCCCGCCCATATCTCCTCCCATGTTGATTCTCGCAAAAAAATGAATGGGACATTTTGCGTAGGGAATTTTATATAAATTAATAATCACCTCGTCACCCTCCCATGAGAACACCTTGCCAAAATTGACTTCCTTATGATACCCTCCCTATTCGTTGCTTGAACTATACAAAGAACGGAATACATAGGAAGTTTGTGTTCAGTTTTGAAATTACTTTTGATTCGGATGATTTTTCAAGACTATTCCGACTATTTCTGTTGTTGGACTCACAAGACAAACTTCTTAGTAAACCAGTTTTCTTTTTATATATTTTTTAAAAAATTTCCCATGTGAAATTCCGTTTTCGTTTAGGCCACTATTTGGTAGGGCCGCAAAATCTGAGGAACTCGATTTTGTCTCTGAATCTGTTACTGTTTTGAGAATTTCAATCAATTCCCAACACACGAGACATATTTTCCGTTCTAGCTTTTGAAGCCCCATTAATGTCATAAAAAACAACAAAATACAAAAATTTTGAAAATGCAATCTTTATTAGCTCATAAAATCATTACTAAGATATACATCAATACGCACAACAACCAATATATGGTTTCTGGTTAAATCTACTGATATTTAACTCAAATCTAACCTTCTGTGAAGAGTGCAACAACACACCAATTTTATAGCATAAATTGACTCTTTTCAATATCTTCCAAGAAAGTTCCTAATAATAAATGAGAAAAATAAAATAACTGATTTTATGTACAATACATGCTTGTGTAGTTTTACAGAAAACACTGAAACGTTCGAATCAATCCACAGTGTTTCTTCCTTGATGGATCACGCTTATTTTTTAGACTTCTTCCGCTTTTTGGACTTTTTGGCCTTTTTGTGTTTGCGTTTCTTTTCGGTTTCCGAGTCACTGGAAGAGGAGGTAGAGTCTGAATCTGAAGACGAGTGCTTCTTCTTCTTTTTCTTCTTCTTGTGCTTCTTCTTCTTTTTCTTTTTGTGTTTCTTTACACTGACGGACTCGTCGGAACTCGGGCTCGAATCGGCGGTCGATCCCTCGCCCTGAGCGAGTTTGATCTTTTTGACGAGAAGCCGTTCAGCATCCAAACTGACGGACCTCTTCTTCGGAAGTGCCGGAGGCGGATCCACCGCCGCGTTCTGGCTGATGATGACAACTTCCAAATCCTTGTTGACAGGCTCCTTCTTCCTTTCGATATCGCCTTTGTCCACAGTTGTAACGAAACGATCTTCATCCGCGTGTTTCTTCTTCTCCACAAACAGACTTTCTTCTCTATCATCCAGCCGTTCTTTACGTTTGGAAGTCACTTTTTCCGCTTTAATGTCCCTCCTATCGAGCCTCTTTTTAACTCCTACTTTGTCTTCTACTTTCGCGCCGAGTCTATCCTTGGCAGATATTCGCAACGGGATAGTCTCAGGGACTTTTCTTTCAACGCTAGCTTTAGCCCGATCAAACACTTCACCTTTGCTCGGCAAAGCGAACCGCTCGGCATCCCGAGAAGATGCCGAATGACGCTCCCTATCTCTTTCCCTTTCAATCATCTTTTGCCTGTATCTTTCCTCCCTTTCTCTCTCTTGATCTCTTCTCTCGCGGTATCTCTCCCGCTCATCTCGTCTATCCCTCTCATCACGCCTATCAATCCGTCTGTCGTCTCTTCGAGGTGAAACTTCCTTCTCTGCGTGCACAGTAGATTTAACAGTGTCCTTCTCTTTTGATTTTTCAGTCGATTCCACTATTGATTTCTCTTCTTTGGGTTTCTCTTCTTTCAAAACTTCCTTCGGAGTTGGATGAACTTCTTTGGTTGGAGGTTTCTCCGCCTCTTTAGACGATTTCTTCACTTCAGTCCTCCGATCGGATTTCTTCTCGGGAATAGGGTTAATGGATTTCTTGAAAATGGCATTTTCCGCCCTCTTTATTACTTCAGACGTAACTTGTTTACTTTCCGAACCATTTTCCTGAGCTCGTTCCTCCGATTGGCTGAGGGGCTCGTCATCCTTCTCCCACTTGGACAGCTCAGGAACGGGCGCCAGAACAACGTCTTTCTCTTTCACGGCCTCCTTCGCTTCATCCGCAGGAGCTTTGGTGTACGTCTGCACCACGCCAATGTCAACGATATCAGAATTAGTAGCCAATTCTCCGTAGAGTGGATCTTCTTGAACTGGTACATCTTCGGACTGTTTACTCTCATCTTCTCCTTCGTCGATTGCGGGGATTGAACTACTGACTTCATGTTCAGAACTATCTTTCTTGTCAGTCTTTTCCTTGACTTTCTTCTTCTTTTTCTTCTTGTCAGATTCCTCTTTGCTTTTCTTTTTCTTCTTATCTTTGGATTTCTTCTCTTTGTCTGGAGACTTATTATTGTTACTCGGAGTGACTTCTGAGAGTGGGGAGTCTCTTGCTTGAACGTAAGTCAAATCTCGCTCCCTTTCGTCATGATGAAGGGCAGGAGGTTCAGATCTAGGCACACCCAAGATGGGCTCAACAGGCCGTACTGGTTCTCTTTTCTTAACGTGGCTGCTGCCCTTCTCCGCGTGATAGAACTCCGAGACAGGCGTCACATTCGTTGATGCTAAACCAGCCTGCCTTTCCCTCTCCCTCTCCTGCAGCTGCAACTCCCTATCCCTCGTCTTCTCCCAGTCGCTGGCGATACGTTCGTAAGCTTCCCGGTCGTATGCCCGTCGCGGTGGAGCCACCGGTTCATCCAGCAAGCTAGGGATCCGCTCTCTCTTGAAGTTGCCCCTCTCTCGGTCCCTTTCCCGGTCCTTCTCGAACTCTCTTTCGCGGACTCTATCCAAATAACGGGGTTCTCGCGAATCCTTGGGCTCATAACGATCAGGAACATGCCTGAAACAGATAACGACACAAGTCAATCTATGAGCGACACCATCGATTCGCACAAGATGCAGAAAACAAGGGTTGAATACACAGAAAACTTACTGCTAGTCAAAATTTAGAACGTAAGTGAATAGGAAACACATGGGAGTGATACAATGATGGTAGGGACAAAGATTAACTGGATCACATCACCTGATGCAACTTCACATGATTATATACAGGGGCTGATCAACATCCATTGGTTTTGTCAGTTTGTCAAATAGAAGTAATTGGACGTCTGTTACAGTAAAGACAACTAAATCTGATTATAAAAATCGATCATAATTGAATTGACAACTTGATGTGGTATTTTTGTAGTTGTAGTCGTTTCAACCATTTACAACAGGATCGTGGTGGACATTCGAATCTTCCTTGCCAAGTCACTTCATATTGATGTACTTTGCCACCAGTTTCACAGAGAAGCTAAAACATCAAAATGTAATCATTTAATGGTCGTTTACTCATTGAAATAGAATCGTTGATTTTATTATTTTATTATATATTGAACACCCAACCAATCTTCAGTGACAACAAACAATTTGAACAGGTAATCAAACTTGGCAATCCACAGCACCAGCAATATCAATCAAATGAACGCTGCTAATTTCCAGTAGGCTTTTCTTACCTGTAAGCCCATCTGAAATCGACAAGGGGCGTTGGGGCGACAGCACAGAAACCTAACGGAAATACCTTCCTTACACACTGGTGCAATCGACATTTGTCCAAGTTATTGCTACCCTGAAGAAGCAAAGGAAAGTAAATTTTTGGAGGTATTTACGTAATATGTGAATTGATAGTACGTAGAGAGTCCTGGTTTTCTCTGAAAAGAGAGACATTTTATAATTGTATTTACTTTGAGAAAACAAATCATACATTATTGGCACACCAAATACAATTAGTCACAGAAGGTTAAGCGTTGACAAATAGTAAGACGGTCAAGGGTGGTATGTGGAGTATTTACGGCTTGAAGCTTATTTTTAGAGTAAAATATACAGATGAACCTTATACCAACGCCAGTTAGATTTGTCACTGTCATGTTCCAGTACTCAAATGAGCTTGGTGTTAGGCAGGTGGTCAGGTCTGATCTGCACTCTTCTGCTCCACTCCCCTACTCGTCTTGACAGAAGACGAGATTAGATTATCAGTTCATCGTACTGCCCAAGGGTTTTGTGATTACGCTCATTTTACCATACTACGATTAGCTGCAGCAAATACAGCTGGTGCAATGATCATTTGTTTAACTAGGTCCCTAAACAACGGAGTGTGTCCGACTTGGGGCTTCCAATCCATCTTCATTGTCTGCTGAACTAAGTAAACTTCAGAGCTACGAGGGACGTCCAGAAAGTAAGGTTACAAGGGGTGTGGAGAACGAAGGGAATTTTGTTTTTCAGAGTTGTCACCACTGGTAGGTAGAGAGGTTCCTAACGATCAAAACGCCTCAGTCCGTAACGAAATGTCGCCACAGCAGCCAAACGCCTCTAACAGTTCGCACTCCATTCGCTCCACCTGCCACTGCACGCGAATTTCTTGAACAGTACGAAAGCGAAGTTGAAACGTTTCTTGATCATTGTTATTTTGTTATATTGTTAGTCCAATAAAATTATTTTCAGGGAGGAAGCAGATATTATTGGTCGATTGTATGCCTAAAGGAACCACCATACATGCAGCTGCATACTATGAGACACACAAGAAGTTGAAAAAAAAATCAAGGAAAAAAAGGAGAGGAATGCTGACTTCTGGTGTGTCACTCCTTCATGACAACGCTCGACCTCTGATTCAGGACCTACTTGTTTCATTTGGGTGGGATCTTGTGACTCACCCAACCTACTCCCCGGACCTGCCTGCATCTTTTCAATAAATTGAAGGGGTTTTTGGGTGGACAACGATTTTCAAATGACGAGGACGTCCAGGATGGAGTCGAAAAATGACTTCAGGAGGTGGAGTGGAAGGTATACGACGAGGGTATACAAACACTGGTCCCTAGGCTTCAAAAATGTATTGACCTCAATGGCGATTATGTAGAAAAATATTGACGTGTTTTCACACTGATCTTGTAAATTTCATTAAAATATATATATTTTTCAATTTTCAACACAAGTTGTAACCTTACTTTCTGGACGTCCCTTGTACCAACCAAATCCGATAATCCAACCGCTTTGAAAATTCAAGAAAAAAATCATATTAATTATAGTTTTTCCCTTCAAATCAGATGAGATGATCAAACAAAATCATTCTAATTGTCAAAGAACCACCAGTTGAACTCTTTGCTAGAAATCGTTTGAAAAGATGAAACTATTAGGATTTCAAAAAAAAAAACATGGTAGATGAACAAATTACTTATTTAAACAAACATGGTTCGAAAAAATAAATAACAGGCGATAAAGAGGTACGTGTTACATTGATCCCTCATGGATGTTATCAACCTCCCAGCCAGGTTACTCTCCAGACTCCAACACGTCCAGTAGTTGAAAAGACTTGAAGTCGTCCTCAGATTTGATTATCTGTTAAGATGGGTTCTGATGTTATGTTTCAAGTTCATATCCAAAAGAATGGCGGACTTATGGAGGCAATTTTACGTCGTTTGGTGTGAATCACAAAAAATTAATTTTGTCGCATGAGCTGTTCCACACATTACTCGTAGCGCTGATATTCACCGCCTATTCAGCAAACAAATATTCGTCTCTTAGATTTTCAGGTGGGAGGAGGGGTGTGGTGGATCCAAATAGATTGGAAGCTCTAGTCTGGTTCTGACTCTTAGTACGTATTAGATACCCCCAGTATGTTAGTCCCATAGGGCAAACCGGATTTTGAACAAACGACCGGCACGGCAGTGCAACACATATGGCAGTACCCCCAGTATGATAGTCCCATACGGCAGACCGGAATTTGAACCGACAACCAGTACGGCAGTGCAACACATATGGCAGTACCCCCAGTATGATAGTCCCATACGGCAGACCGGAATTTGAACCAACAGCCGGTACGGCAGTGCAACACATATGGCAGTACCCCCAGTATGATAGTCCCATACGGCAGACCTGATTTTGAACAGACAGCCGGTACGGCAGTGCAACACATAATATTATGGCAGTACCCCCAGTATGATAGTCCCATACGGCAGACCTGATTTTGAACAGACAGCCGGTACGGCAGTGCAACACATAATATTATGGCAGTACCCCCAGTATGATAGTCCCATACGGCAGACCTGATTTTGAACAGACAGCCGGTACGGCAGTGCAACACATAATATTATGGCAGTACCCCCAGTATGATAGTCCCATACGGCAGACCGGAATTTGAACCGACAACCGGTACAGCAGTGCAACACATGCACGTTGCCCAAATTCACGTATCGCGCACACGAGGAGGACACCGCATCCTCAGAATTTAATGAAAATCAGTCGAAAACTGGTAGTTTTGGAAATAAAAAAGGATAAGCGCACAGACAGGCCGACAAGTACAGAAATACCTTTCTCAACTCAAAAGCTGAACAAAAATGATTGATTTCAAGTACAATAATTCTGTACCTTCGGCCTTGAAGCAACAATCATGAATGAAAATCTGAAAAAATTCCGTTTCGTTTTTTTGGCTCACTTGTGCGTTTCTAACCTGTACAACAATAAACGTCAACAAACGTGCCCAACGTGTCCATAGTTCCAAAGCACTTCGGTTAGCACATGGCAAAGCCCCAGAAAAGATGGTGATCCCAACATGGTCTATATAATAAAACGTACTTCTTCCTCCTTGCCATAGTGAAAATTCGGCGCACGAATCCGTCTTTGGGAAACCTTGGGTTCGAGTATTCCACTGGCCCAGGGCATCTTACGAACCTAATGAAATATTTCATCATAAAAAAAGAAATTTTCTGTTTATGATTTAAAATAACAAAGGTTAATAAGTTCTATAATAATCTTGCCCTAGTCATCAAGTGGTATCATTTCCTACTGTGAAGAGTTACATGTACCAGTACGTATTTCTTTGTATAATCGAGTTTAGCAGGATATTAAAGACGACTTGTGGGCGTTCCCACATTCTGAAATTAAAATAACTAGTTCGGACTATTGGGTAACACAATTTTTTGGAAATATTCTAAATCCATCCCCAGTTCGAAAATTATTATAAATTTCTATGGTAAATCAAAGAAAACGATGACCCTACGAGTGGGTCTTCAAAAAAAAAAACTTTTGTTTGGTGCGTAGGGAGGAGGCTTGACATAGCAACAAATTGAGACTTTAGTATACATAATACTGTAGCTAAAATGGCGTCAGTAGTTACAAAAACGTGATGTGCGTAATTGTTTACACTTTTTGGCCAGTATCTTCTATCAAGTATGAATTGCAAATATAAGTTTGTATGGCTCAAAATTGGTGTTTCGTCAAGCTTGTAAAGGACGAGTAACGAGCTATATCGGGTTATTTTTTGGAACTGAGTCATTTTTAAGCGCACTCGCTCATGAGGCAGTAGTTGAAATGAGTTTGTGAGATTGATATCACTTCAAGATGCAATTGCTACTTCAATCTTGAGCAGAGACCACACACAGCATTCGCCTCTCAACAGTGCGGTATCACTGCACTAAGTCACACCAACGCGTTGAGAGTCGCCCTTGAGATCTCACGTTATCTTCTGTGATAAAATCACAGTATCCAGATTATCTACCAGTATATCGTCAGAAAATTGACACACACTACGAGTAGTTGACAATCTTCATTCTATCTGTCGGTACGGTCACCACGCTTTTCCCCCACTGAGCTGACCTGTACGTCCTCGTATCCCAAGTCTTATTTTTGGCTGATTGGTAGACAGTGGAGCCCTCCAAATACGCTCTTAATAATGACTTCATGTATCATTCAGTCAGCACGTGAGTCTACAACAGTTTACTCGCCCCAATTCCTTCGTGTATCAATCCATAGGCTCAAATATTCGCTCTGAATCATGCGAAAGAATAGCTTTATTCAGTAGCCGCGAAGAGGATTACCGTCAGGCGGCAGTCATTGACCACACTCGGTCAATTTATCCCATCAAATTAGGCGACAGTTCCGAAATTGAGAAAAAAATACAACACCAAATTAACGGCATTTAGAAACGGCGAATTTCGATAGATTAATTTATAGGTACTTTCCCATACTCGCTTGATTCATCAAATTTGACAAATTAGTTTTCAAAATCCCTTTGTTGCGAAATGCGACAGAGTGTGTTAGTGAAAAAGCTGATGTAAGTACTTACCAATATTTAAGTTGAGTGGAATAGTTTATTGATAGACGCTCGGCTTATATTAGACCGTATCTGTACAGAAGGCTTTTTTCTTCAATAAGATTTTAACCATTTTCTGAATTGTAATCTCAGATATGAAGAAATATAGAATCGCGGAGAGAAAAAAATTAAGCTCCACCATCTAGTTGGCGTAGCGAGAATTTAAACCTACCACTGGAATGAGGGAAGGAGGGCGGAAAGAGGGAAATTTTTAACTGAAAGTTGAGTATTATCAAATTCTGAAAATAAATTATATGATTGAATTCCCAACAGATTTCCATTATAACGTCCATTTTCATAACAGCTACGTCGTTTTTATTCAAACTGCTCACAAATTGAAGTGACCCTACTTCTGGTTATTTTTATGCTTATATACCTTACTTATCCATCAGTAATGGTATTTGTTCAACAAAAATGAATACATCAAACAAAATTTAAGAAATAAAGTCTTAGTATCACAACTAAGAGCTGAGCTACTTATTGGAATTTGTCACATAAGATCCTGTTTGTTTGTTTCCACTTGTGTTTTGTAAACAGGATTTCCCTATTATCGTCACTATACTCCAACCAGTACTACACGGTACTCCATGGTGCACTATCTTACAATGCCTTTACGATGACTTAGTGTTGAAGAACTCGGAAGACACGGGCTTGCCCATATGAAGGATTATCCACAATGTCAGTCATGTTATGTTATGATTAAGAAACTTGCGTGGAAATAAAGAAATGAGAAAACACAAGTGGAAACATGACCTTATGAGACAAATTCAAATGAGCAACTTACCATGACCAATGGATAAGTAATGTGTCCAAGCACCAGAGTATGGTTTAAAAAGAGTTACTTGTCGTTTGATGAGTCCACTTCAATTAGTGATTAGTTTATTAGTAATTTTTCTTGAGGCCTCCTCTTCGACTTGCACAAGTCCACTTGTTAGCGACGCCAGTAAGAGCTCGCTTTTCAGCATTGAGAGTTCATCGAAATACAGACTTCTAGTACGAGGGACGTCCAGAAAATAAGGTTGCAAGGGCTGAGTAGTACGAAGGGAATTTTGTTTTTCAGAGTTGTCACCACTGGTAGGTAGAGAGGTTCCTAACGGTCAAAACAAATCATCAAACGCCTCAGTCCGTTACGAAATGTCGTCACAGCAGTCAAACGCGTCAAACAGTTTGCCCTCCAATCGCTCCACCTACAGCAGTTTTTTGGTTGCACGCGAAATTCTTGGGAGGCTCCTGAGTCAAAACAGCAGTCTCTACAGTGGCGCCATACCCATTCTCCATCAACCAAAAATTCAAAATCCGATTTTCAGAGAGGAAGATCGTGGCATCTGGTTTTTGGGACTGGAAAGGGATATTATTGGCCGATTTTGTGTCTAAAGGAACCACCACAAATGCAGCTGCATACCGTGAGACACTCAAGAAGTTGAAACAAAAATAAAAATCAAGGACAAAAGGAGAGGAATGCTGACTTGTGGTGTGTCACTCCTTCATGACAACGCTACACCTCTCACTCAGGACCTACTTGTTTCATTTGGGTGGGATATTGTGACTCTCTCACTCTACTCACCAGACCTGCCACCATCGGTTTATCATATTTGCAATAAATTGAAGGAGTTTTTGGTGGACAACAATTTTCAAACGACCAGGAGGTCCAGGATGGAGTCGAAAAATGACTTCGGGAGGTGGAGCGGAAGGTATACGACGAGGGTATACAAAAACTGGTCCCTAGGCTTCAAAAATGTATTGACCTCAATGGCGGTTATGTAGAGAAATAATGACGTGTTTTGAAATTTATCTTGTCAATTTCATCTCAATATATTCATTTTTCAATTTTCCACACAACTTGTCATGTGTCAACCTTACTTTCTGGACGTCCCTCGTAGTTCAAGATCAATGGTTGAAGGCAAGGCCTCCCCGATCCCTACGCATATCACTGTTGTCTCGATAAATGTTATTCCTGGGAGGATCATTAATGAAAACGAGCCATCTATACAGATACAGTACATTCCAGCATGTAAACAAATTCTAAGAGATATATGATCAGTATTGGTTGGTCATGCTGCAGGACCAACTTTTTCTTTTTTTTTCTTCATTTGAAGCGGTCGCTTCTTAGATGCAGAGCGATTTAGCAGTTGAAACAGCTGTGATAGTTTCCATGAAACTTCTGAATCGACGCCTAAAGGGGGGGGGGGGTCAACGCTCACAACACTGAATTACGAGGTAATTAAAGTAATTTCTATCCATTCAAACCTTGATCAGCTTTCACACTTTTTTAGGGCTCAACGGTTAGAGCTACAAATAGGTTGAAAATTTTTAAAAGACATCACACCTGAAATAATAGGGAGAATTGGTGACGAAATCGATCAGTTCGGGAGGTGAGTTACTTCCCATTCGGCGTGTAGACAGCAGAAATGATTAGGAATACTATGTTAACAGGACGGGGGTAAGACGAGCCATCACCATAGATGAGTGACGTAAGGTGAATACCTACAAATGTCTACAATCGAATGGGTGGTTTGGTTGGTTAGATGGCTTTTGTTGTGACACAGTACCTTGAGGACGACAACGCACTGAGAGGGATCTGATTCATTTTAATGCAATAAATTTCAGCATATTAGAGAGTTCCAGGAGATAAGTCCGCTTCGATAGGGACTGCTGATGAGGGCTTATCCTAGGGCGAGCAAGACCGAACGCTAACCCGATAAGCCCAATCATGCTCAGTTGTAGAGTGACGTTAATCGCGTTTCTATCAAAGGGTGACGTTAAGCAACGCCGTATTTCCCGTTTTTTACACGTTCACCTTAACAAACGATTGGACTTCGATTTTATACTTGAATACTCAGTTCTCAGTAAACACAACTAGCGAACTAACACTGACACGAGCGGGAGATCCAATCACTGTTATCCACATGTAAGGTTACTTTGTGCCATGTCCAAACAGACCCTCACGATAATGCGCCATTAAGACCGATGAGTCCAGGTGAGGTAGATAAGACGGTCTTATAGAACGTTAAGGCGGTCCTATCGAAGTGGACTTATCACCTTGGAACTCTCTATTATGTGCGTTTCCGTCAACTACTTTACGATACCAAAATAATGCATGAGAACAACAGAAGTCACAAGAATAAAGTAAAGAAGTGATTTCTTCAAACTAACTCAAAAGTGGAAGAAATTTCAAGTTGATCTAACACTTGAACATCCTTGAGTTGTTATCCTTACGATTTCTCAGCTCAACAGCGTTTTTGGAAGAACCAGGCGGTGACTTTATTAGTAGTGGTATATCAAAGTAATCACTTTCAGTTGTGAAGTAGTTATTTATGTATGCTTTCATGGGAAGGTCCCATTCAATGAGATTTGAAGGGTTAAACGATTGGAACAAGAGCCTTTCATGAAGGCGTCAACTCGTCCAATATGGCATACTCCCCCTCTCACGTCCTAGGAAGTTTTGGAACGAATTCTTGAAACTATCGATTTCTACTGATCGGTATGACCCCAGTACAAAACACGCCAGTGATAGAATAGAAGGGAGCTATAATGAGCAGTGAATATGTAGAAAACGGGTAGCCACCAACGTTACACCTTGCATTGGTGCTATGCAACTTTTGTTGTATTCATAATAGGCAGGAGCTAGTGCCAAAGTCTTCACTCTCATGCTTAATTCAATCCGATTCTGTTCTTAACATTGGTAGTCGCTTCTTTATTGTTGACCATCGACAGTTACGAGGTTTACGAAAATACAGCCAGAATGATGGATTGGACTGCTTCACAATCGCCTTGACTCAATAAAGAAAGTCTGTTTATATATTTTGAAAAACCTCTTCTTTCGTAGCCTATACAAATGGATCCCACTTTTCGCCTAGGTATACAAATGGATCCCACTTTTCGCCTAGGTATACAAATGGATCCCACTTTTCGCCTAGGTATAGAAATGGATCCCACAGACGATTTTTTTGCTTCCAGGTGTATCAAGATACCAGAATGCATTATAGGAAATTTTGTTCGGTGTCTCCTGTGAAAGCAGCAGTTATGGATGGTTTTTTCTGATCACTAACCAACATCTTCCAAAAAATGGTTCATGTGGCGTTGATACCAGTATTTAGGTACAGTTATGATGCTTGTAACGATGCACAACTCTAGCCATCGCCGGAAGATTTTTCACGAGAAAATCCTAGTTTCCTTCACACTTTTCTTCTTTTCTCGAGTCCGGTTCATTCAAGCAAACTGAAGTTACTCAATACAATACCAGTGTAGGTACAATTTAAAGGAGAAACATTTGGAATTGTAAGCAACCCAAGGTTGATATGTGGCACAACGATAGAAGAGGCCGCAAAACAGACCAGTAAATCCCAGTGGGAGCAAGACGTATTCTTTTGCAAGCCACAGCGAAATGCCAAGAGGCTAGAAAATAAAATGGCAATGAACATGGCTTAGGTCACTCATCTTTGGGGATTGGGGGAGTTAGCAAGTGACTTACACACTAATAGTTCAAAAAGCAGTTATTTGATAGAACCAATCACAACTCTGCGGATTGTGAAGGAGGGACCCGTTTACAAGGTGCAGATGTTGATTTTCTTCATGAAGGGCTCGCGGTGCAGCGTTGACGATGTGTCTAGAAATAACACTAACATTAAATACTGCTATCTTATGAATCAGGTTCAATCAAACTACCGTTTTATAGTTCAATTATTTAATTTGTCCAATATCACAAAATAAGGACCAAACATTGTTTCGGATCAGTACAAAGCGAAGACATTACGAGTCAGATAATAGTCGCACGAGCACTTGGCTCAATCCATCATTTGGAATTTGATAGTAGGAACTTTCAATATGAAATTTTATCCAGACTAAAACACGATATCTTGACAATTATTCACTCTATATCTTGATATCAAAGACTAGGGATATCACAGCACGATCACAGATTATCTTAGTTCAACTATTAATTTCGTCGTATAAAAAAATAAAGATTTACCTACTGGCTATGATTTAATCTTAAAATATACCGACTTGATGTACATTGGATTTCAACTGGTAAACGTGATGCAACTTGTTGAAGCACACGTTCAGAACGAAATCCTAAATAATTACCATTTTGATTGGTATCTGATGAAAATATCGAACTGTTTGAAAATCTGAAAGTGTGTGTATAAATAAGTTGACACCACGTTTTTACACATGCGAATCAAGATAGGTTAAACGTAAATAGGTACAATGAATTGATCGAAAGAGTCACAATTATTACCATTTGAAGGTAGATGTAAAATTTCACATTTGCTAGGCGATAAATCACAGAACGAGTTGCAAAATCATGTTCATGACGAAAGGTGAATCCAATTAAGGTTTTGTATGAAATATACTGGTGGTGATATTTTATGCTGTACACCAACGATGAAGTGGAGTACACTTTTCAGGTTGGTTTACTGAGTTCCGTAAATAAAATGTATATAATATATACATTTCATGTACATGTTAAATATTATGTAACCTCCTCAAAGTTTGAAAGCGGGTTGGAAGTTGAGCAGAGGCTGCTAAACAATTTGATTTTTCCATGACAGAATTGTGGATGTTATAGTTGTTGACTGAGAAGCCAAATAACCCTTAATTTTGTGGTATTATTTGTTACTTCATCGGTAAACCAAAACCACTAAAAAGTCAGAAATTTAATCTAAATAAACGACGACTAATCGAGATAATTTCATTCAACTTCACCTTAACGTCAGAATTAAGGCCAACAAAGTGTAGTGACTTGAAAAAGAAAATAAAAAACAAAAAAACATGGCTTCATTCAAGAATACCAAGGGTACATAACAGTGTATTTGGAAATATATAAATCAATGTTCTATCGCAACTGACATTAGAAAATGATCAGTTTGGTATAAAAAGTTACACTTCAACATATTTGTACTCGTAAAATCTAAACTAAATTCAAGGTTACAAGTGTTATCACAGCTGAATTCTTACGAGATAGCGGTACTTGAAAGAAAAAAATTCCGGCTTCTCCATGGTGGTTATTTCAAACAATGGTCTCATCATATCCAAAATTGGTACAGAGTATTTATTTACAATGTATAACCGAACATAATTCTATTTGCCCGTAAAATTGAACTTAGGTGAATTTTAGGGCCTAAGTCTACCCTTGTGGCCAGCTTTAGCTGGAGGTCAAAGTACGAGTAATTTCGGGAAATCATCACTGACAGGTGAAAAATCGCATAATTGTTGAAATTTATAACGACACAAAGACGAACTTCGTACTTATACGCCGAAAATCCACTCACACTGACTATGAGTGGGTAATAATGCCAGGAAATGATAGAAGAAATCGTATTTTATATTCCATTCAAAGCAGTCATAAAAAAATACCAGTATTCGTATAAAAAAATTTGAAGTAGGAGAGTGGTAAGTTTGGAGTAGGAAGTGAGGCAGGTACCACACATAACTTATGCTGTAAGAACTTAAAACTAAAATTTTGTCGGGAGGATCCCAACACAAGTACACACTAGATATAACATGCAAAACTCTCGATTACACATGTGACATATCCCCCCACCCCAGTCCAAAAGAAAGTCAAACCGCAGTTTCAAATAGCATTTTGATCGTTCATTTGGGTATCATCATCAGTGATTATAATATGAGACAGCCACCAATTTACCACACCATCACTTTTGTGATCATTGATTCTAAAAATGCACGAATGTGGAGATTTTCGGGTCGAGAGGTCTAACAAACTCGTACTTCTTGAAAAAGGGGATACTTAGCTGAAAGTCTAAGAGGAATTAACAGTTCTTCGTACTGCAGCATAGACGAAGAGAGTTCAAAAGTCAACATGGTTCCTTCACCCATTGACGCCCATGCAACGCTGACCATAAAAACTTCTAATGTGAATAAATCACAAACTCAAATTTTCCCCAAATCGAAGGTTTCTTAAAATCAAAGAGTTGGAGGACGAACCAAATGAATCAGAAAGCATCTGTGGCAGTACGAGAGGGAGTATTCCTGGTGGGTTTCACAGAAGCTGGTGGCAGGAAAATCAAAATTCGAGCTGAGGAAGGCGGCCAATCAAATGCCTCTCCAATACAAATTTTGATGCTAAGTATGGATAACGGCTAAGTATGGATAAGTAGCATATTTTATTCAGCGATATTTCGAGGGTGAAATGGCAACATGAAATAACTCATGTTTATGGCCAATTTGGGTTCTATATAGCAATTTTCACGCCGAATAGATTGGCGACGCTAGTTTTAGAGTTTTCTCGCCATAAAAACGAAGGAAACGAGTTTTAGCAACATTGCCTGTCTCAAACGTGATATCAACATGGCACATCTCAGCTGTTTCATATAGTAAATTGCAACCTGCTGCGGCGTTTCGCTAAAACGATAAATCAGTTTTGTGTCCCCTATAAAATCACGAAAAATGACTTAGGTCATGTGGCTACTCCACCCTCGATTTCACCTTCAACCTGACATCTCAAGACCAGAGGTTGAGATTGTGTGCTAGAATTCTACCGTCGATTCAGCTACATCTGGACCACACCTTAGGAGTGGGAGACATCAGGAATACCTCAATTAATCTGGGCCTTTATTGAGCCGTCCCCCTAAATTCGTCGTCCACTAAGCAGAACCAGTGGAAAGTATGCAAACAATTGCTCTGAACAGGCTTCGTCGTTTAGACCAGTCAAGGATCCAAGGGGTACTTAGTAGGGGATTGAGTTTTTTTCATTTCAAGCTAAGTGCAAATCAATCGTATGTTACAAATACAATTTGTTTTTTAGCAAATAAATTTGTATTTAAGCAGCCTAATAGTGTGCACTTTGACAGTAATTTATTTAAAATTTTAGGGGAATAACCCTCTTCTGTCCAATCAGACACCCATGAAGTTTCTAGATCCGCTACTGGTTTGGACGGTCCCACCACTTTAATACTCGCTGACAATGGTGTGATTAAACGGAAGGGCATCTCATATTATATCAGACAACGACCGAGAAACTCGAGTCGTTTCAATGGGTTTTTTGTCAAACACACTTTACCTCCTGAGAAGTGCATTTGGGCGTTGGGAAAGTTTTCTTGATAGAAAAACCATGGAATTCAGACAGGAGAAGAAAACATAAATCGTAAGAATAATCACATCGTACTACATACGTAAAACTATATTTTCAAAGTGATACTTAAATTGGCGCAAAATACTAATGTTGGACGATAAAAGAAGAATCAACGCTGAAGAAACTTGATGTATTTGGTGAAAACTTACAGCAAACTTTGTAGTGAGATGGAAGTTGGGGCTACTGTGGAGGGTATGGAGGAGAATGAAGGTAGCGTATAAATACCTGTTGAAGTCTTGAGAGGAAGAATAATATTCTTGGACGGCGCTGGAAGGTTTGTTGAACCTTCGTCCTCTGTCCCTCTCGCGATCACGGTCTCTATCTCTGTCCAACCTCTCAATGGGACGGGGTTCTCCTCGATCGCCTTTCGGGGGCTGGGCTCCGCCGTATTCGTCTTTGTACCTCGTCGAGTAATACCTGAAGAACAAGGTATAAATTAAATTGACGCAATGCACTCGTGACGTTGAATCAATTGATAGACGATTCGTGATAAGAAAAGTCAATGCATGAGAACCTGCTAGTAATCATTTCTTTGAAGCCCTGGGTGCTCACATTAGGTGAAATAGGGCAGAGTAAGTATCTACGTTTTCAATCGAGTGAGGGGTAGAAAACTGACAAGGCCAAGTGGTAGGTACAGGTGGAACCACGAGTATCCAAGTAACCAGTGCCATACAACTCATCTGAGCTTCGTTCGCAGTGCGCGTTTGGAACGTTCCAAACGGTTTAGCTCAAGCGCATTCGAGTTTGGCGTTCGCAGTGGCACCCGAATGCAGTTCCGAAAGGTCCCCGAATTTTGTGAGAACTCTCAGAACTAGAACGCAAGCAGCGCATTTCACAACTTTTTCAAAGCTTGTGGGGTAAACAACAATACTTGGGTTGCTGCACGTTCAATTTATTTGGTCTCAAGTTATTCTTTAAAATACTCCAGTCGAATTTCTTCATCAAAATGTCAACCAGTATCAACTGGTTACAACTATCCCCCCAAAAACAACTCAGTTGTAAAAACTGTCCCGTCAAAAAACCTCCTCAGTCACGTATATAGGATGCTTGGTGCTTCGCACCTCGCTGTTGAGTGTGCATATGGAAACCTGATCCTCCTACCCCTAACCACCACCAATGTTTTCCTGTTCCCTGTCTTCTTCCCACAACCCCCCTTTCACCCTCGGTTTCACCGAATATGTTTACTCTGTTGCAGCTGCAGGGATCTTTTCGCTTGTTTCAATGCTATTGGCGGGAGCTTTTTGCCAGTTGAACAAGCCTGAATTGGAGCATAACTTCACTATAGTTGTACCACTACTACTATAGTAGGCGAATCCACTTCTTCAAAAAATCAAATAGCGGAATAATTCATGTCACTTTTGGAACACTGATACAGGTATTTTGTTCCTAACAACTGCTGTACTAAGTAGACTTACCGAATAGGAGAATGTCGTGGCGATCGTTCCAGCCTCCGGTCGTCTCTCCTTCCACCTCGAGGTCCTGAAGGAGGGGGCGAGTAATGGCGGTCCCGACTCGGTGAACGACTGTGGTAACTCCTCAACGACCGAGGGGATCTGGACCTTGGAGGAATAGGGGATCTTGACCTAGAAACGGCACGAAGGACTGTTAATGATGGGAGGAGGGAGTACATTATCATAGCAACTATAGAAAAACCTTAAGAAATTCCTGGAGAGTACCTAGTGATTCTCTGTTGGATCAACCGTGAGACTGGATTTCCTTCATAAACTAAAAACGTTTAGCGGCCAACACTCGATCATACCATAAAATAGGAGAACGACTTACAAAATTTGGGTATATTCTATTAGGGTGAGGTACCTGCTGCTTATGGAGAAACTTCGGCTTCGGGATCTCCTTCTAACATTGGATCGAGATCTAGATCTCGGCGGTGGCGATCTGGACCTTGGAGTCCTGGACCTCAACCTCGCGCTGCTCCTGGATCTCGAGCGAGGAGGACGAGATCGCGGTCGTGGAGAGAGTGACCTCGAATACGATCGAGCGAAGGATGGAGATCGGCGGCGTAAAGGCCTCCCTCGATCTCTTGCTCTCCCGAGGTCCTTTTCCCTCAACAAGCGTTCAAACACCTCCAACGGGTCGTCTAACGGGCTGCAAATCAAATCCACAGAAATTGAAATATTTTCAAATTATACTTCGGAAGGTAGGGAATTGGTAATAACAATGCAGCAGGCCTGCCCTGCGTGACAAACGAACAGTTACGATTATTACCAATTCCCGTCCCTTCCTAATATAATTCCAATCAACCTGTCCCAGAAGGTAGGTTGATTTCCCAATTAAATGGTGACGTCCATCCTGTCATGTTTTTTGTTTTATAATATTTGTGTGATTTATACTAGCTTAGCCTGTCTGAATAAGAAAAATGGAGAAGGACAAGTAAAGGCGAAAACCCGGGTGTTTGAAGTGATATAATTCACCTCCCTTTATACCTAGAGACTTGCAACTTTCAGGGCTTTCTATTATCCACAACAAAAAGACCCACACCAAATTTCAGGTTAACCGGTCAAATAGGAGCCGAGACCGCTACCGCTTTCCTAGATTAACAAAGTATTACTAGTAGGTATTATTTTTTACCACAGCAGTTCAGCAGTTTTTCCCCTAAACGAAATACTATTCGAAGTTTTCAAGGTACTTAAATCTTGTTGTAACAGGTACTGAAATTTCTAGAAAAGAAAAGTGAAACCTTCAAGCACTCAACGGTTACATTATCTTTCATCTCCTATTGGTTGCTAATTACCCCTGCCAATAAGGTTACTCCAACTTAGTGATTGTAGAATATTATTATAAAGAAAATATTCAGACCCACAAATTGATAAAATGAATATAATACTTCTGGAATAAATGAATAAATAAATACAACCTTGTTCTTTCAACAGTTCAACACAAACTGTTATTTTTACTTCTTTTAGCGGCGGGGGGGGGGGGGGATTACGCTTTAAATTCCCAAAATAAAACAGTCTCACAAGTGACACCTCATTTTAAAGGTTTTTTAAAAAATTGATATTCCACCGTATCGTCTGGTTTTTCCTTAGGGGTTCTTCAATAAATGATAATCGGAATCCCATGAGATGTCACGATCGAGCATACTGTGCGATCTATCGGCAAAACCGGTATTCACAACATGTCTCATGACTTATGAGTGGTCGCATAGGCTCTCGTCCGTGACACACTTGAGAACCTGGAGCTTCTGGATTTTCAAATGAGACATATAAGAAGGCTAGTCATTTGACAATATGGAGATAACAATGAACCTTCAGAAATCAACAAATTGAACGAATAATTTTATATTTTTAAATAGAATGAAAAATTGCAGTAATAACATTACATTAATTACAACTAGGCACTTTTAATAGGTAACCATCAAAATTTCGGGCAAATAACTTCAATTTAAAAGATGTGGATGAGTTAAATTACAATCTCAATTCAATTGATGTGGTGAAATAAAAATTGGAACTGACAATGCGTCTCGAGGCTCAATATTTGGTTATATCTTGGGAAGGTCATGCAGTTTGTTGCGTAGCCCGCAGGTGAAAACAGTTTCACTTCGTATGTACGTACGACGTCACGAGAGGGATCTGCAAAAACTATATTGTCTAGAGGGTGACTTGAGGAGAAAAGACTTTATGGGTTGTAGCAGTAGAAAATGAAAAACTCACGGAGCGCCGACGTGAGGACCGTTGGTGGAGTGCGGAGGCCTGTAGGGGACTCTGGGTGCCCTCGGCGGATAGTAGCTGTTACCTCTGTAGTTCATATTCATCCTGGGAGGCGGATGATGATCAACGCCAGGAGGATAAGTGGCCGACAGATCGTGACGAGGAGGAGGATGAGGAAAACTCGGGCGATACATGAAGTTTCCTGCAGTCAACCAAATAACATCATTCGACGGCACATCAACATTATTGAAGAGTACAAATAATTTGGTTGAAGATTGATGATAATATCATATAATATATTATATTATATACAAGCGTCCATGACTTCCAAAGTGGATCAGAGCACCCAGACTAAAGAAATTTCCCACCTTTTGATAATTTGTGTTTTCTGATTTCTGTACTTGTAGACTTCCAAACCTTAACGTAGATAATCCAATGCTATTTAGTTAAGTTAAGTAAACAGATTTTTTCAGGGGCACCTCCCAACCATATTTCTCGTTATACAATGCCTGGATTTCATCCATAGTTGGAATAGTAATTTAAAATGATTTTTCGTTAATTTGTTTAATAGGAACTCCTGATTTACACGCAAAGTTGTCAGAAAATGCGTGCTTTGCGAGTTAAAACAGTTTTGGTGGGATTCGCTCAACTGCTATCTGGTGGCTACTGGAGTCTCTCAAATTAGATCCGTTTTTTCAGCGGATTTTTCTGAACCAATTGGTGAAAACAATCCCAAAACTCGAATTTTCGAGTTGTGACACTTTCGTCGCAAGGGTGCGATATGTGGATACATTTTATCATAATATATCGCACCCTTGCTAAATATTATTTAGTGATACCAATTTTGTTGTAATTATGTACTGTAACTGTTTAGATAATTACGTCCAGTTGAGAAGAGCAACAATGAATCAAAATTCAACTGCTAAAAAGATTTGGAATTTTAAACAAATCGAATGATGACGATACAAATAATTAATACTATTCCCGTACGTTTTATGTTAGTAAAAAACTCGAGACACCAAACGCCCTCTTAGTGAGGTTAAAAATCAAATGGAGGAGGAAGCTGTCCATTAAAACTGAAAGCAAGTGCAGAACAACCAACACAAACATCCCACAGATTCCCACAGAAGTGTTTATGTCCTTTCAAATTTGAATTCAAGTATTATTAAAAGAATTAAAACTATCAGACAATGAAAAACAAGGCGAGGGAAGAAACGATTTATTGAGTTGATATAAAAGACAGGTCCAGTTTCTGAATGTCTTGTCTTGTTTCTCATCTTCATAATCCGATAGTTAGCCTTGAAAGGTGAATTATGACTTCGTATTCGTAAACCAAAACGAGATGATCTATCAAAAAGACGAATGTTACTGAAGAGAAATGGTAGGATTATATGTTGAGGGTGTTGATGTAAACTACTTCAGTGTCACGTAACAATGGGAGGGATTCAATCATGTGAAAACATTTTAGTTAATTTCAATGGTGTTAACATTGTTATAATAATCCAAAACTACGCAATGTCATGGTGAGCAAAGCTCAGAGGTCTACTTAGTTTACCTCAGTCAAACCACTCTTACTCAAATGAAAACTTTACTCTAATGGAAACGGACAGAATTCACGTGATTTTAGGATGTTATCAAACCTGATATTTTTTCAAGTACTAATTTTATTTTTGACATTTCAAGGGTCGTCTGGGCTTTAAAATCTTTCAAGAGTTCAACTCCACGAATCGCCCATAATACCAAGTCGTTAAATGGAAAGGTTCCATTTGAGTGAGATGAAACGACACTGATTTGACTTTTGAACTCAAATTGGCTGTAGCTTGTTGCAAAACGTAACACTCCACCAGGCTCCAGGAACTGACGGATCCCCATCGCAACAGGACAAATGTCAAGACCTTCACAACAAAATGTCATTCGTCAACGTCGTTGGAAAAGAAGAAGTAGGTACCTTGAGGATACATGTGGGAGTGAGGGGGACGCTGACTGTGGTGGAACATCCTAGGGGGTTGGCCAAGAGGTGGTTGACCAATAGATTCGATGGGAAGAGCCTGGAAAGGCTCGACAGACTGACCCCGCTCATCGACTGTAGGAGTGTCGGATCTTTCATGACGTCTGCAAACACCCAATCACCGGAACAAAATCCAATTAACAGGAGTAATTGAAATTAAACTATCTCAGGCAATACGAATATGGTCTAAGCCTCATCCTCTTCCGAATTGAGAGTCCATGGATATTGGTGTAGATGCCTTTGTATTTCCTAATTAGATACCTTGGGGATTGTGTGGGTCTAATATTCACATACAGCAGTTGTAAACAGGAAAAACTATTTTTTGGGTTTGGGGATTGCTTTATAGTTTGTTGAGCGGTTATGGAGCGACGCTTGAGATACGGATAAGACTACAGACAGGCGCAGAACCCAATTCGTTCAGGAAGCAATGAGCAACAAGAAGCACGTTGAAATTAATTTTGTGATATAACTACATAACATTAATCTGACTAATGTATGAATGAAAAGCTCTCGCATGAGCGTTTCTAGGATTTCACGATTGTGAATGCGCATAAGATGACATTGACATGGGACCATCTGGACACCAATGTAAATTAAAAATTAATAATTTATACACCAATGGAAAAAGGACGTTTCAAAGTTTTTTACACCTATACATGCACGGAATTGAGCGGCAGTAGTTGCAGAAACGATGGCTTGCATTCTTGCGCCAATGAGGCACGGTAGCCATCACAACTGAGAGTGAAACAAAATGGCAGCCCATTGGCGCGAGAGCACTCTAGCGGCCGTTTCTACAACTACCACCGCCCAATTCCGTCGTGAATAGGTTTTAAAAAAACGCTGAAACTTACTCTTTTCATTGGCGTATATATTACTTATCTTTAATTTATACTTAGATAAATACGAATTTATTAAATTGAGTCTATCATTTAGAATAAGCCTGTATTCTTCATGACTTACACAACTTTGAATCTGCCAATTACATTTTCCAGGATAACTCTCTAGGCAATCGCAAACCCAAAATCCTTCCAATGCCCTTAACTCAGCTTTTACACATTCATCAATTGGTATACACCTGGCCCCCACTACAGGTCATTGCAAAGATATATAAGGTAACAAAAAGCTATGCACCTCAAATCAACAAACAATTCTGCGCAACAATAAACTGGTGGGTAGCTAAGTAGCTGCAAACGCCGATTTCTATAAACTGAGTAGAGCGCTCGTACCCGGAAAGAGGAGTAAATCTCAACAGCCATTAGTCGTCTGCTGAGGCAATGCGTATCCAAGACGCCAAATTCACCTCAGCTATCTCCATTGTATCCGTACAGAGTATTGGTACGCCCAAATTATTAATGTGCATACACCCTATGTGAGGAAGTGCCACATTAACATGAAACATGTATACCACAAAATTCCAAATCCACAAACCCAAAGTGAAAAGTGTGTTTGAACCAAAGCCAAGCTGAATGCTTAAACGTTATTTCCCGAAAAAAATTGCATCACAACCAAAAAATGGAATCTCAAGGAAGGAGGGGGCAATCAATTTCGTTTACACTTACAAACAATTTACTTGAAATTAGAAAATACATACTAATAAGTCATGAAAATAATTCGAGCTAAATAGAAAAGAGGTGAAAAGAGACGGCTTAAAAAGACCCTAGTGGGGCTTGGTCCAATCTGCACGAGGTTGAACTGTGCAGTGTATTGGGACGTTTGTGTCTCATGGTCTGCTATGAACGACAGAACGGATCCCACGTTATTTTTACGTTTAAAACCCAATTTATAGTATAATCAAGACAAAAAATGAGTCTCGCTATACTGTAGAAAATAACATCTTCGAGTTGGGAGGGTTATCTCAATTGATAACAGATCAAGAAAAATTGTTAGTTGTAAATTAGATATCGAATCCCTAGGGGATATTAAGAAGTCTCGAATGTGCACACACTGAACCATGAGCGAGTTTAGGATTATGTTGGTGAACGCACGGCAGTAAGTTGCTCTTACTGATTAGACCACTGGGATACCATAAGCCCTATAGAAGAAACCAAAGAATCACGTTATGGATCTCTTTTCACCTCCATTTCTATTCTACTATCAAATGATTAGACTATTCGATATGCGGGAATGCCTTACATGCGAAAAGGGTGAGGTTTGAATCCCCTCTTGTGGTAAGAGTCGTCATTGTCATAATGCTTGGTCTGAACTGCATGTTGAGCACCTATGTTGAGGATTGGTTGCCCCACCGGAGATTCACCGGGTGGGGCAATGTTCGACGAATCTTCCACACTAATAGTGCATACTGGCACCACCGAGATCGGCGGGGTTTCATCCACTATTTGAACGTCTGCAAATAACATTGAAGATAATACGGAATAATATCGTGTATTTCACGTTAGCGTCTAGTGTTTCTGTTGAACTAAGACGCCTCTTCATTCAGTCTGGGGAATACTACATTTTCCCCAACCTCCTTGATTCTGGGAAGCGTGACCAAAACATCAGTTAGCAAAGCGAAAAGGCATGTTAATGGATACTTACGTTTTCGAAATCGACAATTCCCACAATTCATCAGAAAAAGTGAGAATAAAAAAAAACATGTGATTGAGCAACAAGAAAGCTTATAATACCACCGCGCACTAGCATGACTAAATTTCAAACGAGACCCAACACAACCGTACGAAGCCATAACGATCGACATTTCAAACTTCTTGTATTGAATAAAATTAATAAATTATCAACACCAGGAATCAACAACAACATATCTGTTCGTACTTCAACTTTCAGAACACAAGTGTTCAACAACAATGATTGATAAGGACTAAATATCCTGAACAAGGCAAAGTGGTTCTCGGCAAGGTCCAGCAGTTATGTTTTTTAATGGACCATTAAATAGACCAGTTTACATGAAAGATTAAATGAAAGATAAATCTTATTGCAGATGTTTCGACTAGTGAATGGTATAGAAATTCAACTCAATTGACTTTATTTGTTTTTAATCATTATTCATGATTCTGGACTCCTTTTGGTTTTAACGTATAAGTGATAGGCATTATTTGAAATAATATTTATAATAAACTTTAACTTTAGTAAACTTTATATTTTCCCTGTGGGATCATTCTGAATGCTTCCTACGCAACAACAAGAAAAGCCTGCCAAAGGCTTATTCTTGTGAATTACTCGTTAACTCAATTGTTTAAGATTAAAGAGCCCCATATTGCTTTTCATGCCCACAAGAATTACCCACTGTTTAATAGTTGGCGACCTAATTTGACCGTGATTATTCATAAATTGTCCTCCAGAAAACAGTGAATAAGCGCCATTAAGCAATACAGTGTGGTTAATAAATCAAAAAAACGCTGAAAAGTTCAAACTTACCATCAGGAGAATGTCTAGCTTTTCGAGATGGGGGTCGAGCATCTTTGGCGGAGTCCATCGGGAGTATCCGAGGAGGGGGTTGGGAATGTTGGACGGGGTTGACTTCATCGACTGACACATGCACCAGCGATTGGTCGGGATGAGATACCGTTGATGCTGCTGCTTCAGCTGCCGCGGCTGCCATCTTGCTCTGTAAGAACGACGGGGCCGACCGACAGTAGCCAGTCTGGTTACGGAAGTTATTTACCGAGTTGCGGAGGAACCTGTTGGGAATCAGTGTATCCGGGGAGACGTCTTTTTCCCGACAATCGGGGCACTGGTGGTCCTCCGATTCGAGGAGAACGTTACGAATACCTGTCAAAAACGAACGTTCTAAAGTTACTGAAAACCTCATAAAATAACATAAATATAATACACTTTTCATGATCAACTCCGTATCCATCATTTCATATAAACACCAAAATCATTAATATAATCTTAGATGAACTTGATGTTTCTGTAACGAACAACGGAAAAAACTTCAAATTAAGTGAGCCATTCGTGGAGATCAGTGTAGAAAAAAGTTAATCCTTCGTATAATTTCAATAATTCAAAACACCTTTAATCAAGTAATAAGGAGATTGACTCGAGTGACAGCAACAGTATCTATTCCATGTGCAGGTCATGGTCCTATTCATTACATATTATTATGTTACGTGCAAATTCCGAAAATGTACAATAATATAAGCGTTTTTGTTTCAGCTGCGGAAGGTACAGGGTGGCGCAGAGGGGTCGGGAGTTTTTGAGAAGGGTAAAATGGAAAGGTTTTAGTCACCATGACTCAGTTGTTTCTTAATATTTTTGCACCAAATTTTGATCACCTTCAAAGTATTCTCCCTGGACCACAACGCACCTGTGCAAACGATCCTTCCATCCATTGTTCAAAACATTTTTTAAATTCACTTATTGGCATGTTCTTTAGGTCTTCCAGCGATTTTTGTTTTACCTTCTCGACAAGTGGTAAAAACGCTTTCCTCTCATGTCTGGGGAACAAAAAGAAATCACAGGGGGCCAGATCCGGTTCACTGTCGCACCCTGTACGTATAATGTCGATCCATTATCATTATTTTCTGAATAGGGTATTCTATTATAATATAATATTATGCTACACAACCCAACAAATCATTAGGATCGATTGGGATGCTGTTTTTCATTCTGAAGTGCCAGCCCCTAGACTACTTATAAACATAAACTAATGTTAGAAGTGAATGACACAAAATTTGTGAATTTAATGCACATTTGCGCTGATTTATTCTTGCTTCTCGAGCCTGCTCCGAAAAATGTGAGGAAGAAAATTGAACGGTAAATAATAATAATGATTGGTTTCGCTTTGGGAAACTGTAACTATAGTCTGCTTCAAACTGCTCTAGTATTGGGGCGAGCGGGCCTAGTGGTGATGGGACTGTTGCAGAGTTGATCAAGAGACTCTGAAGCATTCTTGACACTTTCCCGAGATGGTCATTGTCCTAAATTCAAGTTGATCTCTTTCATATAAATTATACAGCTCCAAAAACTTACCTAGAATGTCCAGGCTATCGTATCAACAGCCCCATGTTGTACTATTAACTTGTAACTCAAATTCCAAAGGTGAATGTGATTTCATTTTTGTGCGGCATCACAGACGGTTTGATTTGATGTAAGCAGATACTCTCTCGACCAAATTATGCTGATAACGAAAGAAACGGCCTTTAGTACAGGGTCTGCAAGCTCTCTCCTATACAGTCCAATCACTGAGTCTCAATAGAGATGAAATATGGACAATTGAGAACCCTCCAACTAACAGACATTATTATCCTATCGGAAGACCATCATGCAGAAGGCTTAGCTCTCAAGAATGATTAGGTAAAATTAAAAGACGAATGAACGAGTAGAAAGAAAATGAGAATTTTTTATTATGAATACATTGAATATTGAATATTTTGGATACGGTTGAGCTCTGGCTGAGGCGTTTTCGTAAAAATGTTGTAGGTACTTACATTCATCGCAAAATGAGTTGCCGCAGCATGGAATAAGCACAGCGTCGGCGAGGAGATCTTTGCAGACTCCGCAGATAAGGTCGTCTGGTATGGAGGGTTTTTCAACAGGAAGTGGGTCAGTCACTTTTCTGAGGGGTTCCTTCCGCGCTTGACTGTAATAGGAGAAATGGCTCAATATAGAATCATCACTAACTTCACTTTCACGTTGCTGTTAGATGGTACGCAAACACTAGTAAGTTCGTTCAGACAGACGATTCTGATTTGAGCGTTCCGGCAGATCGATTTTGATGTATTGTATTCAATTTAAATACAATTCAAATCCAACATTCAAAACAGTTTAAGATTCTATGGTTGATCGAACCAGTTTAAATTTTCTGGATTGTTGTACAAGCACACATTACAACGTTACAAAGTTTTCATTATTGCACTAAATGTTCGTTCAGAAAGTTACTGTTCCATGTAGAATTGTATTGAACGTTGTGAGAGCGTTCAATACAATTCTACATGGAACAGTACCTAACTTTCTGAACGAACATTTAGTGCAATAATGAAAACTTATTATCGAGATGGAAGTGATCATGATATGCATACTGTTCAATGCTAGGCACAGCATAATGTCCTGTAGGCGTCCTCATGGCTCCTGGTACTCCTGGCCCCTCGACAGGGACCATAAAACTCTGGGGGATACCAGTACTTTTCTTTATGTCTGCCGCATTGGAATCCTACAATCAGATGGAAACAACATTTGAGAAAGAAAAATAGCATGAAAATTACAAGGCTTCAGTAGAAGGGTGGTTTCTGTTTATCAATAAGTGTGATTTTATTGACACTTTAAGGTTACTATCATTACCAGTAAACTTAAGCAATCACTTACAGGAGGGAAGATACTAGTTTTGCAATCCTTGATCCAATGTCCAGGTAAATTGCATTTGAAACATCTGTACGTTGCAGGGATTTCTCCAACTTGATTGGACCCTTTAATGCGCAGATAGCTGTAACAAAACAATGTGAACACTAAGTAGAGGGATTCCCTTAGTAGGCAAACATAGATCAGTAACTCGGATATTTTATGTAGGAGCACTTTCAGTGGGGCAAAACAGCTTAACAATTGGATTTAATGCTACTGAATGACTTGGTTAAAATCATCTACAAATTGAACGAATTGGTACTTTTATGGACCGAGTTACTTTTAAGAAGACGTAAAGCATAAAGGTTTACTTTCAATAAACAAGAGTAAGCCTATCCAACAGAAGATTATTACTAAGAGTTTTCAAGCATTTCAATTAACGTATGTCCATTATTGTGTGGGGGTCACTTTCTCTAGCAACACAATCATGTGAAATACGTGTAAAATATAGAACTTACTTCGATGGATCGTAATCCAAAGTAGATTGTGTTATAGCAGCTTGGATTTTATCAGCTTCGCTGGCTTCAACATTCGCTAAATCTACAGTCTGAAACAAGAAACTACAATATTACGTTTACGGTACAGTATTTTAAGCGTACGAGACAGACAGCCGCTATCCCAACTCGGTAATTCTATTTTGCGAATCAGGAAGAATGAGGTGCATTAATCATCAGCGTACAAAGATTGCTACATTAGAGTGCAATGAATAGTAACGGCTAATAATAGTAATGCATTTTGTAATGCAAAGTCTGTCAAGTTATACTATAATGCTCTTAACAAGGATTCGCTATGATTCGCATTTACAGGAAAATCTGAAACGTAAAACGCCCTTTTAAGACCTTTTTCAACAGCCAAAAGTTACAGCTTCAGCTACCTTTATAAACCCAGTTTCTAGATTTTAGTAGAGAAATTCAAGATAACATGCAAGCAAGAAGTATTGTTAAATTAAAAGTGAAGATGGAATATTGGAGGACTTACTTTGGCTAATTTATTTACGTAAGGATCCTGTAAATCTCCCGCACCCTGCAAACAAAACAAAATGTATGAAAATCCACGCAATATAATAATACGTAGATTGGGGTTGATTTTCAGTTAACTTCAAAAATGCTAGAATAACGAAGGAACCTATCAAAATGTTCAACTAGACTGTGGGAGTAATGTTTATTATTATTACCTTGTTTCCAAGAACCTGAAGACCATCGGACTTCTCCCTACAATATAAGAGTAAAACAAATCAGAAAAGGTGACCGTAATATGTACAGTACCTAATATTTAACACTTTGCACTGATGCCAAAACAGCAAAAGGAAACGTCATAATCCAGTCAATGAAGGATCGGTAGAGGACATGGTGAGGGGGGGGGGAGTCAAACATGCGAATCTAAAGGGCAAGAGGAAGTGGAATAAGTTCAGACTGTAGATTTTCGCCTATATCTTGAAAATAGTAGGATGTGGGGAAAAAATAACTCCGTACAAAAAGGCTATTAAATTTTATCCACTGAATGACTCCATTAATTTTCTTCTCGGGAGCTCAACTTTCACTTATACCGCACGGTTATCGAGGAAGTTGCTGGTCATTAGATTCTCTAAGAAGGGCAATTCGTTCAAAGTTGCAGCAATTTGAAAATTTCGGGGAAAACCGTCATTTCGCACCACAAAATCCCCAACAAGAGGCACACGTCCGATGAGCTCACAGAAGATTCAGATTGGGAGTAGCTGGAAT
The DNA here is from genome assembly GCA_963920205.1 of Stenodema calcarata. Lineage (NCBI taxonomy): Eukaryota > Metazoa > Arthropoda > Insecta > Hemiptera > Miridae > Stenodema > Stenodema calcarata. The sequence continues at coordinate 17,456,807 of OY986059.1, forward strand.
CAAAATTGGCTATAAAATGTATAGAAACCATTTTTGGCGACTATGAATCATCATTTCGTTAATAATAAAGAGTAAATAACACGTTTAAAGCACTTTTTTTTGCAACATTTCCAAATAATTCTGTTTTTGCCAGGAAAGGGTTGAAGGGAGCCATAATCCGATGTTTCATCTTCAACTTGAGCGATATAAAGAGCGTAGAGATTTTGGATTGAAATATCATCGAAGAAAACCAAGAGAGGTTAATATTGATGATATAGAATCATTGAATCACTTCTAGTGTCAGAGCGGTATTCATAATGTGACACTATGAACCATACCAATAATTAACTACTATTTTGTTGAAGTGTGAGACTATTTCTCAACCGTTCCGAGGTCTACGAATAATTGCTGAGGATCGTCGTATACACTGCGCGACCCAGTTTCGTCAACCGCCTGATAGGGGGGGGGGGTAATTTAGTTGGATGCAGAACCGCAATCTTGAGGTCTGTCCCCTAATGCAACGAATCGAAAACCCCCTCCGAGAACCGAGGCCTTCTAACAGCCTTGTCATCAACCACACAAGTTCGACTGTAGTAACCTGCAGGACAGAGGTTGGAAGGTTTTGAAGGATATTGCAGGCTGTCATTGACCAGAAAAGGATGGGGGGGGGGGGTTGTTGCCCGCAATGGTTGCAAGGAATTCATTAAAAAAATAGAAATTTATTTGAGATCCTGCTCCCTACATTTTACATTTTTAATTGCAATGTTGCATTTTGCGGTCTATTAGCCATCCAAAGATGCCCCTTCGTCTCGTTTTGTTAATTAAAAAACTTAGCCACAATTAAAAAAATATTTTATGAATTTCAAAAATCGGACGAGGAGTGGGCTTATTCTTATTAATATAGTGAATTTATAAATTTATTTCAAAATTCAAAGTCAATCACAGCCTGAGATATCCATCAAAAACTTTCCCACCTAGGTTCTGCAGGCGATTAGGAGCAAGAACGACTCGGTGACAGAAGTTACGTACCAAGCTTTCTTCTGTTGTGTGGTCAAAGGAATCCGAACGACGATGAGTGACGAATTTTTGGGTACTAGTGTGTTGTCATCTTCATAAACTGAAAAACGAACATGAGCTGTAAAAATATACTTGGTGTTCCTCACCACAATACTGTACACTTACAAGGCAGATTCCACACCAACAATGGAATAAGCAACGGTTAATGTTCACAACTGAAAACCCTTCGGAGTTTTCCCATAAGGAGCTTCATGGTGGGTACAGACAAAGATACTAGTACGTACCCGGCATGCTTTGAGAAGGTAGCGGAATTTGTTTACAATCACCTAAATCAAGTCAGCAGTTGTATAACCTAACTACTAGGCATTATCAGCTGAAAATTCAACACGGACTTTTTCGGGTCTGAACGACGGATTTTTAGCAACTACTTTTGCCTTTCACTCTGACCATGAAACGCTACAAGTAAATGATTGATTCGTGGAAAACCATTTTCCAAGGCCAAGGTTATAAACAGTAGGAAATAGCAAACCGAAGCTGAACTTAGTGAAGATCCACTACCACATGGCGAGAGGGCATTTTTTATCCGTATCGATTATTACCCCGAATGCAGGTATATTTAGACCAAACTCGAATCCCACTGTTTTTACAACTAAATTGATCTATCGACTGAACCAATTGAATGTAAATCCAAATCCAAAGTCGACCATAACACAGGTTTACAAGGTAAAAATGTAAGCAAGTATTATGTCGTAATGTTTTTGTGACCGCTGATTCCGAATCTGAGGTCGGTTGACCTTCATCATCAAGGCGGAAATGATTGAAAAATCAGAAGACGTTTTTACGTAGGTACTTGATGTCGCTAAATTTGAATATAAACTTTGTTTGCCCCAGCAAGGTCATCTGAAGGTCAAATAGCCGGATAAAGGTCACTAAGAGGTACCAACCAACTTGGGGGAAGAATCTCAGAAAAATAACATTTAGGTAATAAAAAATGATGTTATATACACATTTTTTCAGATTTTTTCGATTTGACCTCATAAATATGATATAAACAAAAGTCAAATTTAAAATCAGCCACCTCATAAACTTACGTACCGAATTGACCTTCAAAATGACGTTAAACCAGACCTCAGGTTTGGAATCAGCGAGCCCAAAAACATCAAGCCATATGGGTTGAATAGTACACTTTTTTATTTTGTAATCTCAAGATTCAATTCGGACATTCCAATTCAGGTGCTCACTCTAGAAACGTTGAGTTGCCATTGAGTACGTACAATGGTGTTGAAAGAGGTTGTTAAGGATTAATGAAAAGATCTGGCATGTTCAGATAGAAAACAATTTTATTCATTATTTCACTGGTATCAATTTTTTGGAATGGACATAAAACGTCATCAAATGCAAGGACTGTAAGCAAAAATAATGTATGAAACCATAACGGAGCGTCGCTTTCAGCTAGGGCAAGTAAAATTCCAAATGAGGCTTTCCGTAGCAGATGTTTAAGATTAACATTGCACCGCTTTGATATTTTAGTATTAAAATAATTTAAATAAAATAAAATAATGAAAATAACCTTCGTAAAAATCAAACAATTATTTATGAACAAATAACGATTTAAAGGGAAATAATTTGATAACCTAACGTGACAACATGATTTATGGATTTTTTTACTGTTGGCAAGTCTGAAAGTTAGCACTACTACTACCCAAAATACGAGTGGCAATTCCGATTGACCTCGGTCCGAAATACCCCTCAATGCGTTTACAATCCTATAATTCAACATTCTTCGAAATAACTTGACGTGGGGGAAAAAAGGTTCATAAATTATTTTTGGTTACGAATTGTACCTGCTGAACTGTTGCTTGATGAATTACATTCTCATCACGTCAACTATGAAATCAATGTATTTCAAAAGGTTTTTGCCACCACGTACTACATAAATACTCGACGAATTAGGGATTATGAACTTATCCCAAGCCAACAATAAATTCAAAGTTCATGTACATAATTACAGCAAAGTGAAGAAATTCGCTCGAGAACAGACCAAGTTATGACTAATTTGAAGAAACAAACTATAAATTGAATAGGGAACAGACAAAATATATAGCATACCAGTTTTCAAACACCCACTATGAACATGAAGAAGTTGAAATATATTTTGAAAGATTGCGGTTGATTTTTAGCGAATTTTCGAAGAAAAGGAAGCTATTGTTCTCGGTCCAAAATTTTTGAAACTCGAATTTCCGAAAACTTTTCATACCAAAATCCGTTCCAGAGCATCCTGAATTCACTGGCAAACGATCGGGACATTCTCAGGGGGGGTTTTTGGAAGTAGACGGGATTTCATATAAATTTTAAAAAAGAAAAATTCTGACAAGTGACCCCTCATCTTCAAGGTTTTTACGCTGAACACGATGGTAAAGTTACAATTGCGATATCTTATTCCGTTATCAAACTGGAGCACTTTGAAGATAAAGAAACGTGGTTGTTACTTGAGATGTTCTTCACGGTTCAACTGCTATAATCTGAATGAGGTATCGCAATTCTGACATCGTGTTCAGCGTTGAAAAATCTTCAAGCTGAGGCGTTACTCGACAAAAAATGCAGACAAACTTCGTTATAAAACCAATACAATTGAGACATTTCACATAAAACCAGTTATTTCTTCGAAAATTCGCTCTTACGACCATGCTGCGTGACTGTGGATTTTAAAAGTTGTTCAAGTTGATGGGCAACAATGTGGTGAGCCATATTGGCCTTGAAAAGTCGAGCAGGGCCAACGGTTGATGAACGCAAGAACAACGCTAACTCAACTATGCACGCTCTAAATGCAGATAAGAAACCCATTCAATTATTTTTGCGTTCAATTAACTATTCATTAGGTTTTCGTGTTAAATCATCAAATTGTACTGAGCAACCTTGACGTTCTACTCAAACTGTGCTGTGATGCATTTGAAAATAAGGTATTTAACAATCGCGGCCCATGTCATAAACATGGTGCTGTTTTTATACCGAATTTGACAAACGGAAAAATTGTAGGAATTAGTAAAAGGGTCTGTTAAAGGGACTGAATCCGTATTCGAGGTTGAAAAAATTTAAAATAACCATATTCATCTGTTCCCTATTCGCTCTGAAACTGATACGTGACCACACCAACTACTTACTGGCTGGATTTCTATTCACATGAAGATATCAAGGTGGTAACAATAAACACTCTTGAAGTCACCCAAACAGCAATACATCACAAATCAATTTGGCGATTTGAAGTTACGCTTAACACTGAATTCGTAAAGTTTCACGTTTCGTTAATAAACCAGTGTTTCTCCCCTGAAACAAGTGACTTGAACTTGATCTTGATCAATTCCACGTTTGGAGAAGTTAGATAACACAGAGGTCTGTGACCATGCCATTTTGGCTGTTGTAAGCCTATGATCATACAACACAAATAAGGTAAACAAATGAAAGAAACGCCGTTTTGAAATTATGGCTTAGAGCTCTAACGTTGGGTATATATTTTTTCTAATATGTGGTGTATGTAAATAAGATTTGATTGTTTTTTAACGTTATTAAAAATGCAAAAGTAGTTGAGGAGCAAAGCCCTTGAATGCCTTTCCAAGCCTACCAGGAAACTCTGAAAGCTATGAATCAAAATGGGGTCTGCGCATAATTTTTGTGTAGAGAATCGCTTCAAAAACGTGAAAATGGGAACCGTTCGTCGAAATTAGTTTACCCTTATTTTTTATGGATAGAGAAACATAATCATGTTCATAAAAAGCGCGCGATGACGTCAGAACCGCTGAAACATCTGATTGGGCGGTAAATCAATGCTGCCACCGCACCAACACAAAAAACCACCCTTCCTGAAACTTGCGAGATGGCCAAAGGGGGCCGACGGTGGTGACGTCACAACTGCGCGCCATTTTACATCCAAGTTTCATATCAATCAGATTTCAATAATTGAAATCTGATTGATTTGAAACTTGGATTATTGTGATTATCGATCTCTATGAAGTTTCTTTCGACATGGAAACTAGTGTTTACGTGCAGTAGCCACTCGAATAACATTAATAAGCGCATACCCCATTACCACATATTCTGTGGTGACATGAATAGTCCGTGGGTGGTGGAACTATATGGAGACACGGAGAAGGACTATCCAGTGACCATCAGCCACCTTTCGATTCATCTTTCAGAGAGTTTACAGGTGAGGTTGGAAAGTCATCAAAACCCACTTCTTAAGCAAAAATCTGCAGTAAGTAGTTTTGCTAGTAAAGTTGACTAATCAACGACATTCGGAAAATAGCTTTTCAAAATCTATGGAACTGCGATAAATCGTCTTTGGAGTTTCCACGTTAGATTCTGATACTGGTGAAATACAAAAAATACTAGCGAAATTTACAGATTTGGAAACAGCGGGAATGAGTACAGATCAGATGTACGAAATTGGCACACTACGTTACTCATACTCAAAATGATTAATGTTTGGGTGACACTGTGATTTTACTGTTACGCCGTCGTTACATTATACTTCATGCGGGTACCAGCAGTTTCATAAATTTTATAAAATTATTATATACAAAGAAATGAGCCCCAAAACTCCACCACCGAAGCCAAAATGAGTTATAACGCAGCAGTACCTCTTTAAGAATGCTTAAATATGTACAATTATTTTGTAAAGGATCAGTGAAACTTGGCAGAACCATTAAACCTGATCGAAGTCAGCGTATTGTGAATAATGTAAAACTCAATGAAAAGAAATGCTTACGAAGAGATCGAAATGAACGGTTTTTTTGCCTGATGTTTCAAGAATTCCTTACTCGTAGTGGGTACACAGAGTAACTATACAACAAAAAATATTATGCTTCCAGTTTCCTCAAACTTGGTGAGACCCATGAAAATCAAATCCACAAGATCTACTTTCCCGTAACATGATTACTGAAAATACATTGCAGGCTGAAGTTGGTACTAAAATTGATTGTTACTGACAGAAGCAATATAAGTCCGAGTAAGGCAGTATTGTTCAGGTGCAAGATGCAATGGATCGCCTCGATTTGTGTATTATATTTTTAGAGTATTGAAATAAATAGAACGACAATGAGCCACATACGTTCAGCACAACATGAAACCCCAGGAATATAACCTACTTTTATGAATCATCGTGTAACCCCTGAATTTCGTGAAAATCCATATCAAGTTTAGGTTCAATGAGGTGTGCGCACGTTTTTTTATATTAATTTGTTCAAAATGGGCAAACATTGACCTCATGGGCGAAAATTACCTTCTCCTGAATTTGCAGAAAATAAACAAAAAAGGCAGTTTATAAATTCGTGGGTAAATGAGGATTGATGACGATGAAATTATTCGGCTGGCGCTATTAGGAGTACCAACGTACTGAAACTTCTTGAGACCAAAATCCCACAACCGCGCGAAGTTTCAACTCATTTAAAACTCAAGTTCAACTTATTCGGGTTATAGTAAAAATTCACAAGACGCGAGCGTTTGAAATATTTCGTTCGTCAAGATTGCGCGGGACAGCTGCGAAACAACCTGAAAACGGCCGCTTGGCAGCGCTCCATGCGACCGTTTTCAGGCTGTTTTGCATCTTAACGAACAAACTATTTCAAACGCTCGCCTCTTTCTTATAAATTTTTACTTTAATAATTTGAATTAAACCAGCATGAGTTTTGACCTCACAATTGGTCCTTAAGGGGGTACCAACGGCAATAAAAAAGAATTTTGGGTTAAAACTTCAAATTTTCGACCCATGCGCACACCCTATTCTTGAGTTAGCTAGATATTGATCCGTACCACGCTAAGCAAATAAGCACACTTGAAGTTAGGATCCAAAATTAACGAACTTCCGTTGATAATGCAATACGATCATGGAATAAGGAGAAAGGCATAATGTTGACACTTGAGGCGGAATGGTGACAAAAAGAAAAGAAAAAAACGTGCGAAAAACCACGAGAAAATGTGCGAGAAAGGGGAATCGAAAATTGCCAAAAAATTGTTAGACCTGGCAATGGAGTGGCAAGGTCAATTTCTAGCACACAATTCATCGTTGAGTGAGCCCTTCTCCTTATTCCCATACACAATAAGCTCTTCCCCGAAGGATTGAAAGAGGATGAATTCAACTTGTAGCGAAGGAATTGAGCGAGTGAAACTATAAGTTATTTTTTCAACTGACAATTGATGAAGGAAACTAATCTGCAAGCATGACATCTCAAAGTTGTACTGATTCGCATGCCCCTCAAAATTAGATCAAGTGCCATATCAAATCACCATAAAATCAATTATAAATGTTTTGTTCTGACCACTGGACAAAAAGTGTGGCACTATCCTCCTCAGGCCCTAACCACATCCAGTTCTCTGTATCTCAAGTTAGAAAGAGATCTTTGCGTTCACGCAGTCCGACTGGAAATTGCTGAATTCTGGGCTCATTGGATAAAATCTTGATGTCACCAAGACTAATGTATATTATCTATTTGGAGTAGTTAATAACATCAAAAAATTCATGTAGCGCCTCCATTAGGAGGTACTCCATATGAAACCCTCACTACAAGGTTCATTTCCAAGGCAGCTTTTGCAGCCTTAACGTTGTTATTCCAACAATATTGTAAGAGTAGCAGAATTTTGGAACGTTGGGATCACTAGCTCGCATAGCTCCTGACCAATGTGAAAAACCAAGATGGCGAGTGATTTCTAAACTCTTAAATCTTTGTCAGTTAAGTCATGTGCTGAGACTGAACTAATTCTGGGCCGAAATAGGCTGCGGGTGTTTTTCAAGGGCACTGAATCCAATTCTGAGGTCAAAAATTAAAGTTCACCTTCTATTTGTCTTTTATTTTTTTATAATTCAACAAACTCTTACAATTCGTAGAGTAGTAGTGATGAGTTAGGAACCCCGAAAACAAATTAAGTCAGTCACAGGGATTACCTTCGTTTGACTGAGCGTTGGTTATCTGAAGATCAAAATCGCTAGCTTTCCCGATCTGCTTCTGCTGCAAGATGGCTTTCTTCAAGTCTCGTATCGATATATGGAGTCCATCGAACGTAATAGTGTCAAACGATAGCGCGGATTTGAACTTATAATGCACTGACATTATAAATTGTCATCCCTGATGGCGAACTGGAAATCAAACATATCACAATGTAGCATCACAACATACCACTAAGCCCTTGGGGCTTGCGTCAGCCGTGGATTGAAACAGTGTTATTTTGTAACCCGGGAATTGCATCCAAAGTTCGCCAAGAATTTAATTGAACATGAAGTAGTCCAGGAGCTGAGGCCGAATTCGGTGACCATCGAGTAGAAAAGGGCTTTAATGTTTTTTCTTTTTTTTTCAAATATGTTCTAAAGGTAAAGTAAAAAAATGGAAGTCTGCCATTTCAAAGCTGAGTCTTAAAGGAATGACTTTAAGAAAAGGAATGAAATTTAAAATTTCAGAAAATGACTCATTTTTGAATGACCTACCTACTAGTTGATGCCTTGAGCTGCATTTTTCTCGTTCGAGATAATAAACCAAAAATCCGACATCACCAAGATGGTCAAAAATTGGGTTGGATTGTATGGTACGCCCTGATCGAAGGTGCAATTTGACGTCTGCTCTTTAAACCTGATGGAAAATTCGCCAGTCACTCAAGTCAAATTTTGATGAAATTAAAATGTCGTCTGCCACTCAAGTCAAATTTTGATGAAATTTAAATTCCGTCTGCAACTCAAGTCAGATTTGCCACTTTTTAATACAGGTTGCTTAACTAAGGCCACAGGCAGTGAATAACAGACGATGGTTTTTTCAACTTAGTAGTGACACACAATCAGGTGATGAACGTTTTAAATGACAACTAATAAGTAGGACTTTAACAAATTTTTCAGCAAAAGTGTCTGCTACATTTTAGGAGCGCGCAAGGCATGGTAGACTTGTGTTTCACTGTTGTCCATGGCTAGTAGAATTTACTCTTTCAACTTTTGGTCCTGAAGTACAAATAATGGTCCAAATTGGCCAAATTCGAATTTTGTCTGCCCGCTTCGGGCAGAGAGGTGGGGGCGGCAGACGAGTGAAATTGAAGTCGGCAGAGGGTAACGAACGACAAAAATGCAGTTCAAGCCATCATTTGTAAGTCAAAAAGTAGTTATTTCTGAAATTTTAAATTGACGTTAAGTCTCCGGTTAGGTGCTCTACGTTCAACCTCAATAAGTACATGTTGATGACATCAACGTAGGCGTTGCCTCCAAGCCCCGCTACTGAAACTAAAGTATTCTAGCGGAGCCACAAGGATTTTTTCTGGAAAACGCTACTAATGCTCCTCTCTATTCTAATGAGACATGTCGCACAAATGCCTACACCATGACCCAGTAGGGTAAAAAAATAAATAAAAAAAAACCCTCGAAAAACCACAAAATGAATTACAGAAAAGATTGTGGGATATTTGACATGTAAATTCCCTCAAATAGGAAAAATTCCCCGTTCGTTTGGTTACCTGAGCTATCAGATAAGAACCTCGTGTGATTGTATCCGAAATAAATCGTTCGTTTGGTTAAATTGCGTATTTTCTCATTACTGTACATACCGGAAATTCTACACAGGCAAATAAATTCTGCGCTGATTGAGCTCAACTACAGATATGTATGAATATGGTACCCGAGATTCGTGGGACATTTTGGAAAGGTTCTGAGTACTTGGAGTTTTTACATTGAAAGTTTTTCCATTAAAACAAACCCACAAGATAAACAAAACGTGACACGGTAAACACAAGGACATTTTTATAAACAACTCTTAGAAGTTATTCAATCAACATTCACCTTCAATCGCACGTTTTGCCTTTCCTTGTTGAATGTTTAATTCTGGTAGACACGTAGAAGTGATACGAATTACACTGTCAGTTTGCGTTCGCGCGGAGTTTATTTGCTGTTATTTGTTTTGTCGTGTTGATAGTTATGCGAGAGGGTGCCGAATGCACCAATCACATCGAAAGGGGACCATCAAAACGTCAATCAACAACACCGCCGAATATATTTCCGGAAATCGGGTGAATATTTACTGAAATGTGGAGTAACGGAGTAACAACAAGAATTCGCAGTCAAACGGTTATTCATGAAATACAATACGTGAGCAGGAATATTGGGTTTAGTAGCTGTCCTATAATGATTGGACGATACGTCGCCTGGTACATGATTTTTATCGACTTAAATGATTAGCGGTCAATTTTCTACTTTGAGGGCCTTATACTGTAGGTAATTATACTTCTCAAGTTTAATGCCAACTTCTAGGTAGGTACTAATTCGTCAAACCTTCAACAAGATGAGAGATGGACAATTTCAATCGGAAACATACGGATTTTGGTTGATAGCGATTAACTACATCCCCAATTTGGACAATTTCGTGAGACCATAGTACAGCACGTTGGCTCATGCGTAGAAGCTATTACTGGAGTACCATTTTGTTTTGAATCAAGTTTCCGAGCTGTGGCATTCTTGAGGTTTGAAGCTTGTAAGAATGCCAAGCTCGGAAACTTTATTCAAAACAAAATGGTACGATAGTAATAGCCTATACGCATGCGCCAACGTACTGTGTATGTACAACGTATGTACACGTACTGTCTCACGAAATAATCCAAATTGGGGATGAAGTTAGACGCTATCAATCACTCACTCCATGACACAGCCACACGAATTTGTGTAAACACGATTTTATGTTCAATTGATCACCACAGTTTAATAACTGCCTACCCTGTATCTCAGCCCATTACGAGGCGTTACCCTCAGTCCCTAATTTAGAGCAATCCTTCACTCCTACAATTTTGTAAATGGGTTTTGACGAGAAAATACGAACATACCTGACTTTTCTTCAGAAGATTAGTCAATAACTGGTGCTGTAACATTACCTACCCCAAAGAACTAAGGTTGACCAAATTGATGGCGAAATTTAAAGGAGGGGGAAACCCAAACGAAAAGGACAGCGTCGGAGATCAATACAGCAGTTAGCAGCGTAAGAATGTACCTAGACACAGGTTGTACAAAATCCATACCTGCTCACAATAGTTTTCAACCTCGGAAGTAATTTATACAACCCTACTTTAGAAAATAGTAAATATAAGGAGATGAGAAGAATCTGTACTACAACAATATACTGGCGTAGTAGATTACAAGATACATACCCAATAAACCGAGAAAATTAGTGTATTTGTGGGGCAGCCATGTTTGAATAACTCCACGGAGAAATCACTTGTCGATGACTTTCCCAAGCCTTTACCCGATAAGATTCCACTTCAAAACTTGATTCAATCGACACGAAGCGGTATAGTACGACGGACTATCATCAGATGAGATACTGAATTGTGTGACTACTAGTGGTTTCAATCACGGATGGAAAACGAGGCCACAAGGAAGACGCAGTGGTGGGAGATGGGCTCGCGAGGCGACCTCGACTTGAAAGATAAATTGTGACGTACTTGAAGGGTTTTCTATATCTATAGTGGTACTTACACTGATCTTCGACACCCCTGGAGAAATATGAACCGGTCACAGGACCATGAGGCGTAAAGATATTCGCAGAAACCAGACGAAAGAAATCGAACAACACCACACCGATTCCACTTTCACGACTCAACTGAAAACAAAATGGCGTCAGAGCTCACCCAAAATATACGAGTGAAAGTGGAATCGATGTTTTCCAAACATCGAGGTTTTACAACAATCGATAGCACCAGAAGGTAGCTGGTTCATGTCTTTTAACTAAAAACTAAACTAGGTATAAAATAAACAAAATTAATTTTATAAATTGGTATAAAATAAATAAAATATTGGTATAAACTTGAATAAGTAGATGAGCTTGTGATTTTTCACAAAATTTGGAACGCAAATTGCTGGGAAGAACCTTTTGCGTGCAGTTTTATTTTGAGTTTCAACAATTTGTTTTCTTCTTAAAAATTCACGAACATTCACCAAATTTGAGAGAAACTTTTCGGAACAGCACGAACCGATTCGGTCATTTCGTAGAATCATCGGCCTATTGGTGATTTTGAAATTATTTTTAGAAGTAGGTACCTAAAAAAATATCATAAAATATCATACCGACTTGCATGGTTTCACGCGTACCTAATTAATTTATTTCACTCAGTGACACCCACTGCCACAGCTCGTCGATTTTCCAACGGTAAGATACAGCCAATCGACTATTAGGTACTACCTGAATGAAAAAATAATAGATTTTTTTGTGCAATGTTTTCTTGTCATCGTGGGTAATGACGTTCAATGATGTTTCCATGTGGACAGGCTTCTGTGAAACTTACTGATGATGCCAAGAAAATATTTTTTCCTCTCCATTGATGCCATTCAATTTCAAATAAGAATCCTGTTGCGATATTCGCTTAAATTCGTAACATTATATTACCTCAGTAATGATGTACTTACGGATCCTGAAGAAATCAAGTACACAACACTTTACTTCACTAGAACTTATTTAATCTGATATGAGAATATAATATGAGAGTATATAAACTTGGTATAAGATCTGACTCGTAACAAGGTCGTAAACAGAATGTAAAAGAGATGGCGGTCTTGTTGAGGAGCTCTTCAGAGAGCGCAGGCTGGCCATGACGTCACTGTTGTAGTGAGGTTGTTTTTCAACAAATCCTTAACAAATGAAGGGCTCAGGGGAAAAACGACCTCAGTCCAGTTTTACCTCGAAATGAGCTTAAGATGCCATCTAGTAGCAGTTTGAGAGCACTATTACACCTAGTACCTATGTTATAATAACATGCGTTAATAATAAATTATATTAAATTTTCCGGTTCGGGGCATTCATACATGGAGTGTGATAAGAGTATGGGCCTGATTAATCAAAAAACATATATTGAGACCCCAAATGACTGGAGAGAGGAATTTAAAAACTGTAGAGTGAAACCCAGTCCTTTTCAAATGATTGACTGTGGTAATGATTTTGATTTTATGAATTGGACCACCTATCTTTCTTCATTGTACCCTGTAAAATGTCCCTTCCCTACCCGGCCTGTAAGGATGTTGAAACTTGATATTAAACTACCCAATAAGTTTTTTCACAAGATGACAAAATGATCTAAAATAGTGAAAACAAAGAAGAAAAACGTGACGTTGAAAAAGCAGTACTCCACACAAGTACCCATCAAGAAGGCCAAATGGGATGATTTGCATGAACTCACGAAATTTGTTAAAAGACAAGAAGCTATAGAGTTCAAACAGCGATTGACCTACATCAATCAACCTGAAGACAGTGAAGATGATTACGTGGACGATCCACATATTGACGCCTGATCCTTTGGAAAACTGACACAAGTCCATAAATTTCTGCAAAAATATGTTGAACTGAAGTGTGATCTTCATTAAAAAAATAAATAAATAAAATGAAAGCTTCAAGACCCACTAATACACAGGTTCCTGGATTAATACGGATTTTCAGGTAATTTTTTCCTAGCGCTGTTTAGAGTAGGAAACTATGAATTGCTGATTTTCTCAAGAACAGCTTTAATGGACTGAGGTCTTTTCCCCCTGAAATCAAATGTATTACCTACATGGATTACTTGACTCCATAATTGTAGGTCTATCATTTTGAGTGGAGTTGTTTAGATGGTGACTACCAGGAGCGTTGCCTGGCCGTAAACTGATGTTGAGTATCATGTAGTAGAATAGGCCCTGAATCAGCTGAGTTGCTCCTAAAGCTAATTTCTATGCTAAGTATTCACTCTATGAAGCTGAAATTTGGTATGTAGCCTCCTTAGAATAGGCCTAGGTTCAGCTGGTCTCGTTATTTTGTTTTACTTGAGAAACAAAACACGTATTCTACAGGGAGAAATCTCAAGTAAAACAAAATAACGAGAACAGCTGAACCTGGGCCTATTCTAAGTCCTAAGGGGGCTACATATACAATTACAGCTTCATAGAGTGAATAGCATAGAAATTAGCTATAGGTGCCACTCAGCTGATCCTAGGCCTACAGCAGAAAAGGCCCAGGTTCAGCTGAGTGGCTCCTACCGCTACGTTCTATGTTATTCGCTCTATGAAGCTGTAATTTGGTTAGTAGCTTCCTAAGGACTTGCACTTTAAGCAGAAAAGATGCAGTATCAGCTAATTTCTTAAAATTTTGTTAATGGATAAAACTTGTAACTCGATAGCAACAGGCACAAGGCCATTTCTCTTACAAAATGCTAAGCAATTAGAAATATACCTACTTACCATAGAGCTATATACCTACTTAGCTAATGACGCATTGAAGTTCATTAATTTTTATCGTCATTTTGTTTTACTTTAGACAAAAAACACATGTCATGTTTTACAGTCAGAAACTGAGGCAGCTCCATGTACCGATGTTCTTCTCTTCTTCCTCTTAGTTTAATGCTGTTCGAAGGCGACTGGCATTCATAATAAATCAAACATTTTTTGTTGGTAGGAAATATTATTTGAAAAAGAAATGCTACATAAATAAATTAGATTATTAATTACAATAGGTAATACAAATTTATCACTTTTCAACTCGATAGAACCAATTACATCTCCTATCATTAAAAAGGTACTGTTCGCACCAAAATTGCATAGACTTTATAAAGATTACATCAAATAAGGGTACAACTGATGGATGATAGCATAAAATTATATTGCACGCGTGACAGAAAATGCGGCACTATTCCACATAGGTAAGATTGAATAACACAAAGAACAAAAACACAAGAATTACATAACATTTTTTAAAATACTTATTCAAAATTAGTTGCAGAAGGCAGTTAAGATGTGGAACTAAGAAAATTGACTGAACAAAAGTGATCAAACGGTTCGGTAATATTCGTCAAAAATATCCAAGTAAAATCTAAAAAGTTCCTACTTTCTACAGTTGAAAAACGAACCCTTCATATTTCAAGGGCAAACTAACTTCAAGACCTTCGAACTTTGGATACCTGTACAGTATTTCTGAAAGTACCTACACTCTATAATGAACCCACTTTAACTCTTCCTTTAGAGGGAGTTTCTATTCAAAAATTAAGTAGGTGGCCCTTTCTCATCAGGATATATCACTGGTTTCTCGTGCATACTTTTTTTCATTCGGAACAAGAGGGTGGTGGTAATTAGTTGTACTTTTCTTTAATTGTATATTGAATGAATCCTTTTCAATGTTTGGTGTAGTGAAAAGAGGGTTTATGTATTACGAAGATGGGGTAGCGGAGAATTCAGTTATCTAATAATGTATATTAATTTAAAAAAAAAAGATATCTGACGATTTTTGTATTAAATACAAAAATCGTCGGTTATCTTTTTTTTTTCATCTTTCATGTCTCAGAATACTTAATCATTGTTTTACAGGCTGATGTGTTGAGAAATCAACAGTCAACAATATCTAATTATCAGATTCGCTAAGGAGGCTGTGCGTGGCACCGCCAAGAACAAGATGCAGTATGAAGTGCGACATGACAAGGTTCATGTCCCACTTGTATTTTGTAACCTTCCAAGACAAAGCTGATAAAGCTTCCAACTTGAAAATTGGTAGGTATTTCTTCTTTTTTTTACACTGAAAAACTACTTTTAAGAAGAGGTGCACAATTACAACCAAGATCTAGATCATATCATTCAACTGTGAAACTGAAATACATTAAAACTTCTACTGTGACAATTCCAAAAATAAGCCTTTATTGTGATACGACCATACCTGTAATTTTACAGACGAACCTTCAACACCTTAAAAATTATAGAACTGGTGTATACGAAAATTGACTACTCACAGCTCCTAGCAACGAAGCATTTCCTACTGTTACAAATCAGTCTCCATTAAGACAGAGAATTGGCTATAGTCCGACTATTGCCACTTTAAGATGAATTCAGTGATTTTACGTCACTAGTATAAATTGGTAGGTAGATTCAAAAGTCAAGATTAACCATGGAGGACGAAGTTATCAAAACATTCTTGGATGATCTGTGGAGAGCTCAGCAACAGCATTTTTAGGATTAGTAAAATTTTGCTATTTTGTGGATGCATTCGCATGTAGGAGTTGACTTCGGAATGGCAAAGGAACCAAAAATGTAACGGTAGAATCACTTTATCTGGAACTGTGTTTCTTAATGAGATTCAGGGCGTAATGACTTGATGAACGTGAATGCCAAGTTTCAGACTCCAACATACATTAAACAATTCAATCAAACAGAGCACAACCAGGAGATAGTGAAATGTAGCAGAGCATGAAAATGCCTTCTTTCGTGACTGTTGAGTTGCTAACATCCATAAATCAACTAGGATGAGGAATTCTACAATAGAAAGTATGCACTATCACAATGGCACCTAATAACTTGAATTGATAACAAACATAAGTCGTATAACTGGAAACAAGAAGGGCTCGAGATCACCAGGTTATATATCAAAAAACATAAAGGAAAACTTGAGGCTGCAACTACAAAATATGGGGAAATAATAAATCGGAACTATACATGTGCGGTTGATGAGCAGTGAGTAAACTACAGACCTACCCAAACAGGTGGTTCCAGCAGGCTCCGGTAGAAATAAGTTATTTCCTCTTATGACCATAAAATTAATTATTGTCTAGTCAACTTGTAAATTCACGTAAAGCAAATCTGCAAAATTACAATGGTTTTAAAAGGGATTAATTAAGTATATTTTTCATTAGGATGTACATAAAATGCTAGATGTTGTATATTTGCTTTTTAGAAAACAAAACATAAAATAAAATAAAATAAATAATAGTATTATAATAAGCATTTGTCACGACTTTCGTTATTTTTTTGTTCTTTACAAGGTGTATCTACTTTTGAGTAGGATTTAAAGACCCTTAATGTTGCTAAGATTGCTGTGGCTGTTGTTGGGTAGAGGAGGCGGATGAGGAGCGAGAGTGGCCGACCGAAGTTTGTTCCATGGGCTGCTGGTTGGGCGATGATTGCATGTGATACCTTGAAGAGAGAGGAGAGAGGGTTCGACAAACCAAGTTTACATTAGATAACAGAATGGAGGTTTCTGGAAAGTATTAAAGTTAAGGAGCTAATAGTCTGTCAAGTTCGCTGGGTTGGTAGAACTGGGCAAGTTCCGAGTGTCAACCAGAGAGAATAGTAGGGGTCATTGAAGTGGCACAACTTGCTATACAATTGCATATTACAGAGGATGAAGAAGCACCTTTACCTGAGGGCAAACCAATAATTCGGAAACTTGATCATCAACTTCGAACAAATTAGATCCAGGATTTAGGATTTAGCATAGCAGTTTGGATTTTGAAC